>CM077307.1:46252500-47502500 GCA_039655065.1 Glossophaga mutica | reverse complement strand
ATTGAGCAAACTAGATCACTCAGTTATGTTGGTGGTGGTGGTGGTGGTGGTGGTGATGGTTAGAAAAAGGGAGTTGATTTGTAAATAAAATATGCTTCTCTGGAAGGCAGGCAGGAAGGGAAGGGTGAGAGCTATGGAAATCACAAAACAAGGGATCTAACATAGGAAAGAGGTAAAGAAACCTGCAGAATAATTGCACTGCAGGTACTATTAGCTGTCTACCAAAACCCATTTCCTCCTCTCTGGACACACAGCTAGATGGTCTTATCTCAGCCTCTCTTACAATTGGGTTTGGCCACAAGACTGAGTTCTAGACAAAGACATATAACTAGGAAGGATATAAGCTACTCTCAGGACTACCTCCAAGCTGTGTCTGATGTTGACTATGACAACTTTGGAATTCAGGTACTAAAAACAGTGGTGCCTCTAACCAGGTTCCCTGAGTCACTGCAGGAAGCACCCCATCCTACTCATCTGAAACAGCAGATCAGAGTTCCCACCCACAGCCCTCCCATACTTACTTACCTGGAACAGCTCAGTAGCATTGTATGAGCAAAAAAATATATTTCTGTTGTGTCTGAACCATTATAGATTTTGAGGCTACTTGTTACTTCAGCCTAAGATCACCCTAATTTAGATGGAAAAGGATAATTCAAAAATTACAACAGTGAGCAAATATATGGACAGATTGAAGATGCACGTGCCCAGTAAAAAGGTAAAAGTATAAATTATCTGATCAAACTAAACATATTAAGAAGAAATATACAATTTAGATGAGTAGTTTAGTAAAATAGTGGAAGATACTTTGAAAACTGAGTAAAATAAAATTGAAACAGTTATGTAATATGAGGAAAATAAAAACATGTATAAGAAAAGAAATGCAATCATAGTACACCAAAGGACTCAGAGGTGCAATAGTGAACAGTCATAGCAATTTACTTAAATTAAGGAAGTAGGTGAATGTGTGTGTGTCATCATCTATAGCATAACTATATAAGAACAAAACTAAAAATCAGCAAATATCTGCCTAAGCATCTTGTTTCCACAAAAGGGAGGCAAACACATGGAAACAATGAAGTATCTGAAGGTAATGCCTTTAGGAAGTAGGAATCGGAGATGAAGAATGGTGTAAT
This sequence comes from Glossophaga mutica, assembly GCA_039655065.1. Classification (NCBI taxonomy): domain Eukaryota; kingdom Metazoa; phylum Chordata; class Mammalia; order Chiroptera; family Phyllostomidae; genus Glossophaga; species Glossophaga mutica. The sequence goes on along the minus strand of CM077307.1, from coordinate 47,501,367 downwards.
AGGCACCACTGCTTTTAGATGGCATATCAAACTGTAAACATGCAATTTTAAATTCATATACATTTACTGTTTTTTTAAGATTTTATTTATTTATTTTCAGAGAGAGGGGAAGGGAGGGAGAAAGAGAAGGAAAGAAACATCAATGTGTGGTTGCCTCTCATGTGCCCCCTACTGGGGACCTGGCCTGCAACCACTGGGAATCGAACCAGCAAGCCTTTGGTTCGAAGGCCAGCACTCAATCCACTGAGTCACACCAGCCAGAGCTGCATTCTTGAATGAACAAAAGTATCAAGTTGGTTTGCTTTAAGCTGAATTATAATTCCTCAGAATGGTCATGCTAGCTATTTCATGTAAATTGGAATCTTTAAATGACTGCTTTATATGCTTCTGGTTCCTTCAAAAAAGACATGGTTATAGAAATAGTTTGGTAGACAAAATATTTCAAAACAAGAGAGTTAGAAGGGGGAAATGGCTGTGAAACTATGAACTAGTCTAATCCCCTCATTTTCCAGATGAGAAAACTGCAACTCTTCTGGGAATTTGCAATTTTTTCAACAAAGGTAAACACCCAGCTTCTAAAGCATGGAGTTGAAGGAAAGCCTCCATTTGGGAAATGACAGCTGGAAATCAGGGGTATCTGGCAACTACAGCTCCTCAAGCCCCACCATAATCTCCTCCGTATCCTCTCGTAAGAATTTCCTATACTCTACCTATTGCTGCTACTGGTCTTACCACACCAGTTCCAGCTAGGGGACACTCTTCCCACCTACAGCTCTTGCCGACATTTGACCTTCCCCTTAATTTTCAAAAAATGGCTAAGACAATTAAACAAGACTGTTTAAAGACTTGGAGAAATTTTTTAAAAATGAAAGATAAAATAATACGGATAATCTGATTTACAAAGTATGACAGGCTTTCCTTAACTGGCCAACTTCGTTCCATTTTAGTTACTGTCTCTTTCACATAAACCACCAATAAGCCCACATCTAAGCATTTGTCTTCAACAAATCATCCATGATAATAATGCACAGAGAAAAGCAAAGCTTCCCTCCTCGTACCAGCTTCCACATGTCAGTCTCATGGCTGACCTCCGATGACCATAAGTCTGACACAAAATAGAGACAGTGTTCTTCCCACAGAGATGTGACATTCTCCTATGATCTCAACTGGCCAACTTAAGCACCTTACGTCTAGGATCTCTGAAGAAGAGAAAAAGATAGTTTAAAGAATATTTCTTTACAAAAAGCAATTGAATAATTTTCCGTTTTAGAGATAATTGGTAGCAAACCTGAGACATGAACCTTGCTCCCTCATTCAAAGTCAAGGGTTCTTATCACTATATAATAGGATTCATTTTTATGTTAACTAAGCACAAGGAAAGCATGGCAGTTCAGAGAGAAACAAGGAACAACTTCCCATTTCAAAGTATCTTTTAAGGAATAAAAATCTGTAGCCAAGGGGATGACAAAGCCTTTAATGAAGACACTGCAAAAAAATTTTTTTTTGAAGATTTCTGAGTCAAATAGAACCTCATTATTTTCAAGATATAATCATTGCAAGTTCCACGGTAAGTCTTAATCAGAGTTCACATTTTAATCAGTTTTCCCATTTTTGTAACCATGTAAGAGACCCAAAGGACATCTTATATCTGGACATTATTCAATAAATCACCTCCCTCTCTTTGAAACTCTTTCCATACTTTCTCTTGCAATGAGGTTTACCTTGGATATTTCAAAGTAAGAACATGAGACTGTGTTGCTATATTGCTCTCCTTTTAAAAAAACAACTGACATTGAAGACCACACTCAAAATTCCTAGTTATGATACTCCCTTTTGGAAACATTCACCCATCAACTTGTTTGCACATTAATCATACTATTAATAGAACTTACATAACACCTTCTTTCAGAGCAAAAAAAAATGTACTTCATATCCATTATTTCACTTATCTTTTTACCATCCCTCTGAAGTGTGGTGAGCACAGTTGCCTCATCCTATTTTAATGGGAAAAATTTTTAACCAGAAAGGATCCATTATCCTTCTTAACGTGGATAAACAACTTCAAGGTAGTGTGCCTACATCAATTGAAGAATAAACCCTCAATTACAGAGTATTTCAGTCAATATCCTGAATGAGAATGGCAAGGTAGAAATGCTGAATTGAACCAATTTTATTCTTTTTAAAATAAATATCTGATCTTGAATATTATATACATACATAAATGCCAATTTAAACAGAAAATAAAGCACATATATAATACTGACTGTCCTTGTCTGACCTCTCAGAATTTCACACTCATATGTCATTATTCATTATAGAAGGAAATTATAACTTTTTTGCCCACAATTTATCTTAATACCAATGACTATCAAAATATGCTTTGAAATTTATGTCAGCTATATTAACACAAAGTGGTAACTGTTACAAAATTCTAAATAACTGTTCCTTCTAGGGCCTTACGGCAAATAATAATTAATAACTACTCTTAAACTGTCATATTTTAAGATATCTTCAGATTATGCATTTATGATATAACACTACAAATATGATTTTTAAAGCCAAGAAATATTCTTCATGTGCAATGACAATGATGATTGCCTACCCAATATCCTTCTTTTGCAATATAACAAAATCCTGACATTTTGGGAGGTACCAATTTTCCCAGATTAAAGTGATGAAAAGAAAAAAAAAATCCTTTATTTCTCAGACCTCTCTGCAGCTAAAGATGACCATTGATACAGTTCAGATGAGTGAGATATCAGAAGTTTACCAGATGCGTCTTCCCAGGAGCAATCATTTTCCTTACCATATTTTCTGACTCTGCCAATGTGGGACTTGCTTTTTGTCCAGCCCCTTTTTCCTGCCTGTGTCCAGATGCCATGCCTGGAGGTTCACTCTCTTCCCACCAAGACTATGAAAGCCATACACCAACGACAGCAGAACCAAAAGCAAGAAGGAGCCTAAATCCTTGATAACTGCCTTGTATAGTTGCTCCAGCCTTGGGCCATTTCCCTCCAGACATCTTGTAGCACATACAACAATAAACTCCTTACTCATAGCATATAATATTTCAAATTATCAGGTACTCTCAAATGAATGCTATCCTAGCTGATAAAACAACACAAATGTATCTCTCTTAGATCCTTACTTCTCTTATCATATGACTTAATGCACATAAGCCAGGTAAATCCAAATGGAGCATATGCAGATCAAAAAATTATTTTATATACTTTATATCCACTTTCCGTGAATGGCCATCCTTCTTACATTTTAAAATCCTCCTCTCAAAGTATCTCTCAGTCATGTGAAAGTGTGAAGTCGGAAGGAATTTGTTAAAAACAAATTTAGATTAAATGGCATCAAGGACAAACCACTTTGCTATATATTTTTGACTATAAGGCAAATGAGGATAACATTTTTTTCAAGAGTCCTTGGTATTCTCCAGCAGTATCCCATTCTTACCAAAGATTATAACTAAGTGGGAGGTGTGACTCACAGAAATAGTTTTCCTCATAAAAATTTCACCCATTGAATAAAATTTGAAATATTGTCTAAGCAATAATAAATAAAACTGAGGCTCTTGGAGTTGTAGGCTGTTCTTCATGCTTTGAACAATAAAATAAAAAAAAAAATGTATAGGTTATCCAAAATTTTCACCACCAAGCTGCCTCACAATGATAATTTTGTACAAAATAGCTTTACTTTTTATTGAAGATTAATAATTACAAAGATCTGTAAACATTGATTTTATCTTTCAAAAAGGTAAAATGCAAAGTCATAACAATTACTTTACATATTGAGTTGTGACTGTGTTAGGCTGGGAGTAAGAAAAAAACCTAATAAATAGTGAAAGAAACAGTTAAGGGTTTTATTTTCCTCATGGAATAATAAGACTGAAGGTAGGCAATGCAGAGCTGATACAGGTACTACAAGATGTCATCAAGGATCCAAGCAACATCTATTTTTCTGGTTCATCATTCTACATGCATGGTTTTTTCCCTCATGCTTGCAAGATGGCTGCTCTCCACAAATCAGGACATCCTGCCCTACTGAGAAAGAAGAGGTAAGGGTCAAGGGCAAGAACCTTCTCCTTTAAACGCTTTCCTTTTTTGTTCAAGAAAGTATGCATTCCCCATTAATCACCACCTAACCTTAGTAATATGGGCCACTTTCAGATTCAAGAGAGGATGGAAAGTAGAATGATTTGCCTTCCAACTTCTATAGCAGAAGAAGATAAAAGAGAAAATGGTGAATGGATGCTAATGAGCAATCTACAGTATCACTACACCACCACTGCAATTAAATTAAGTGTCATCACCATTGTCATTATCACTATCAACATTAAAGTATTTGTTTCCCAAATTGTGCTCTGTTGTATCCATATAGTTGGGTAGTCCTAATTTGATCATGACCTCTCTAACTATTGAAATTTCTGATCACATCAACATATTATAATAATTTCAAACTAAAATATTAGTTCCCTGGAGGGCTTTCTTATGAATAATACTTAATTACATAGATATATCAAGAAATTCCTCTAACATGTCAAGTAATACCTACTAATCAAAAGTTTCACTAAATCAGAATGCTGCAAATAATCTTAGAGATTATCATAATTCAAAGTTTTATTTTATAACCAGAGATCTATGGAGGGAATGTCATCTATCCACTTAGTGGTATAGCAGAACTGGAACTCAAAATTCTGATTCCCATTACTCAATTATTCAGTAGCAAAAGAGTAACCCTGAAAAGAAAATCCCTTTAATCTTTTAAAAGATGTCAAAGCATGAGAAAAAAATTATTTCTTTTTGTCCCCATTTTTCTGCATTGAATTTTTACTCTAGTATATATTATGGCACTTCAAGTCATTTAAAGGTCTTACTTCTCATCCAAGGAATTGTAGTCATCACAGGGAGCTCTATAGGAGCTTCCTTTAAGTATATATCAGCAGCTTCCTTTAAAGTAATCTTAACTATTTTAACAAATACTGGACTCACTTCCTGATCTCTAAATTCAGAGATATTTATCATTCTGTGCTATTAAATTATTTGGATCCATAATATAAGAACATGGGTGTGACTTTTCTTCTTACCCTCATAAATTCACCAGTAAATACATCAACTGCTACTATAAGCTTTGTTCTTTCAGCCCCTAACATTTTGTATGGGTGAAATTAGGTTTCAATGACCACCAGGGAGAAACCTTACTAGAGAAAGGAAGAATTATCTCAAAGGAACAATATTTCTCCAAGATGATGACAGCAAACATGAGCAGATGACAAATAATCTTTCTAAGGAATCTTAAGGTGTGTGTATGTGTGGTTGGAGGAAGAGAGAAGAAGTATCATGTGCTGAGTTGCCTGTTTCTATTTTCCACAATCTGTTTTAACAACAGTTGAAGGGATGTTATTTACCTACTTAGTGGCATAGCTGGTCCTGCTCTATCCTTCTCATCTAATGGCTCTCTAGAACCTGCAGGAAACTAAGTTCCTCAGCAGACTAGTGTGCTGTGCCAGGATAACTGCCACATTAACAAGCCCTAAGGGAGACTCTGGCTATTGAATGAGGCATTATCCTTATGTCATTTTTCCTAGCAAAGACTATTCACAGATATCACATGGTACAAATAACATAAAAACAATATTTGGTGGTCACCCCTAAGAGTTAATAAACCTTCAAGATTGTATGTAAATTTTTGACTTTATGTTTATTTTTCTGGTCCATATGTTCATCAGACTTTCATTTTTTAAATTCTCACCTGAGGATATGTTTTTATTGATTTGAGAGAGAGAAATATCAGTGTGAGAAACATCTATTGTTGCCTCTCCTATGTACCTGACCAAGGCTCCAACCCAAAATCTAGGTATGTGTCCTGTCCCTGCAACCTTTTGTTGTATGTTATGATGCTCCAACCAACTGAGCCACCTGGCCATAGGTCAGACATGCCTATGTTTTAAAGAGTACCATCATGCTGTCTCAACTTGTTAGTGTGTCTTTTTTTTCACTAGAAAGGGGAACTGAGAAATCATGCCTCAATATAAAATTTTAATGTTTTCTAAAAAGAAAGTGATCCTGATTTTTTTTAAAAAATAACATTATGAATTAAGAATTCAACATAAACAAACCTTGATATTATTGAACCAAAGGAACTTAGGCTCCTTTATGGCCTTCAAGGTATTAGTTTTCCTAAATATCAAGCAATATGATTGAAATAGGTAATCTCTAAATTCACTTTCAGTTCTAAAAATGTCATAAATCTATGAATCAGCACTGTGGTATAAACCAGGAGAGCCAAAGCAGAATCCTGGTATCTTCTCCTTAATCCACTCAAAATATCAGCAAGTTGCTTGTGCAAATAATGTCATTTATTTTCTCTAGAGTTTAAAGTGTCCATCTGATAAAAGATATTTTTAGTATTTCCCAGATATGGCAACAGATAAAAGCTACTGATATTTTTCAAATGCTTTAAGACAACTGGGAGAAAAATATTTGATAGAGAAAATATCATACACATAGATTTTTGTCTTAGATTCCACTGATAAGATGTGATTTAACATTTACTTATCCAATTGTATTAAGATTAACTTAAATCAGATATGTATCTGTTTTTTAAACTGAGGTTTAGACTATGTCTCTTGAACAAATACATATTACTGGAAAACACAAACTAGTATTTTCAATTATATTGATGGAGAATGTGATGACTAAGGAATTGAACTAGAGTGTTTTTACAAAGCATGTATTTCCAGTCCAGCCAAGATGGCATACTCATGTCTCCGGGCCTCTCCCTGCTTAGTACGCCTATAAACCCTAGAAATGATGCAAGAGGCAATCAAAGGAAGACTCAAAATGGTGAAAAGAAAGAGGGTGACTGGTTGGTGACCCTCGAACTAGAGGAACAAAAGAGCAGTAGGTTGCCTCGTGACCCCTTACCCAACAGCAGGTTGGTTACCAAAGCCAGTGTCTCTAATGCCCATCCTAGCAGTAGATGATACAGGTTCCTTTCCTGTGTCTAACTGGGGTCCAGCCAATAACACCAGATGGCCTCACAGCACTGGCAGGGGGAATCCTGCCACAACAAGCTCCAGGCCCAGAAATCCCTTCCCTGCAGGCCAAGAAATCCCTTCCGTCCCCTAGAAGCACCAGCAGGCCTGGCTGGTGAGGTTCCTTCTACCCCCTCCAGTGGTATCAGAAGGGTTCAGTGGGAGCACCAGACAAGACAGGCAGACACACACATCAGCACAAAACCTCTGGAAAAAAGTAATCTAGATTACAAAAAGTAATCTAGGACCTGTGTGCTAAACCTAAACAAGGTGACTGCTAAGGTATAAAGTTTAAATAGGACCCAGAGCCTCCTAACATTGGTGCAAAATGTCCAGGATGCCATCACAGCTTAACTGAGAAAAGACAATCAATTGACACCAATACTGAAGTGACTCAGATGTTAGAATTATCTGGCAAGGGTTTTAAAGATTCCATTATAAAAATGCTTCAACAAGCAAACTCAAAGTCTCTGAAAACAATTGAAAAAAATAGAAAACTCAGCAAAGATGTGTAAGTTCTAAAAAGAATGAAATGGCAATTACAGAACCAAAAAAATACAATAACCAAAATAAAACACTAACTGGATGGGCTCAATAGTGGAGATGATCGAGGATAGAATCAGTGAACTTGAGAGCAGATCAATAGAATTATTCCAATGTGAACAACAGAAAAAATTAGACAAAATTTTAAAAAAGATGAACAGAGCCCTGACTGGTGTGGCTAATTGGTTGAACATCATCCCACAAAGCAAAAGGTTGCCAGTTTGATTCCTGGTCAGGGCACATGCCTAGCTCACGGTTCAGTTCCTGGTCAGGGCGCATACAAGAAGCAACCAATTGATGTTTCTCTCTCACATCGATGTTTCTCTCCCTTTTTTTCTTCCTCACTTTCCCTCTCTTTAAAATAAATAAATAAAATCTTTTTTAAAAATGATGAACCGAAGCTCAGGATGCTGTGGGTCAATAACAAAAGGGCCAACATTCATATCATCAGAGTCCCAGAAAGAGATAAGAAGGACAGTAGAGCTAAAAGAGTATTTGAAGAAATAATACCAGAAAACCTTCCAAATTTGGAAGGGAAACAACCCACAAACCAATAGATTCAAGAAACTGATCAAACCCCAAACAGAATTCATCCTAAGAAATATATATAAAGACACATTCCTAAGCTTCTAAAAAAATGAAAGACAGAAAAGATAATCTTAAAACCAGACAGAGAGAAATGGCATACTACTCCACCGACAATGGTTTTCTCATCAGAAAGCACAGAGGCCTGAAGGAAGTAACATATGTTTGAAGTGCTGATAGGAAAGAACAATCAACCACAAATTCCTTCCCAAAGTCAGGTGTCTAAATCATATTCAATGAATGAAACAAAAAATATAACACTGTATTATACTCAACACAACAGCATTTAAAAAAGAAGAGAGAGTAAATAGGCCTAAATATATATGGTAATATCCAGAGCAACCATTGAGAAAAGTATACCAAGAGATACATTTAAAACACTAGAAATAAATCAAAATGGAATCCTATAAAATGTTCAAGTAACTCACAGAAAGTCAAGAAAAGAGAAATAAAGGAATAGGAAACAGAGAAAATATTCAATTGTCAGACCTAAACTCTAACATAATGCAGAGAAACTGGATCACTCATATGTTGCTGCTAGGAATGTCAAATGGTGCAATCACTCTGGAAAAAAGCTGGGCAATTTCTTATAAAACTAAGTATGCAATTACCATAGGACCTGACAATCACACCCTTGGGCAATTTAACCCAGAGAAATGAAGGCATATATCCAGGTAAACACCTGTACACAAATGTGCATGGAAGCTTTACTCATAATAGTCAAATGTCCTTCACTGGATGAATGCCTAACCTATATGTGGGACATCCATACCATGGGATAGTACTCAGCAATAAGAAGGAACAAATTATTAACAAGTACGACAATGTGGGTGAATCTCTGGGGAACAATGGTGAGTAGGGGGAAAAACAATCTCAAAGTTTACATAATTTATGATTCCATTTATACATTTTTGAAATGACAAAATTATACAGAAGGTTGTCAGAGGTTAGGAATGAGGCCAGGGAGTGGGAGGCAGATAGGTATCATTATTAAAGAGGCGGCACAAGGGATTCCGAGGTAATGGAACAATTCTGTATCTTGATTTCAGTAGCAAATACACAAACCTACACAAGTGGTAAAATTGCATTGAACTAAACACATACACACAACAGATAGAATCTGAATGAGATCTGCAGATTGCATCAATGTCAATTTCCTGGTTGTGATATCCTATTACAGTTTGTCAAGATATTACTCTTGGGGAAAACTGAATAAAGAATATACAGGGTCTCTGTATGATTTCTTACAATGCATCTAAATCTACAATGACTTCAAAATAAAAAGCTAATAAAAAAAGCACTGGGTGAAAATTGTGATAGAGTGAAAAGTTTTTCACATAGTCTCAGAGTGCCACTTTACATAGTATTTATTAACCTCAAAGTAAAAAAAAAAAGAAGAAAAGGAGAAATTTGGTAGGTATCACCTTTCAAGTTATATAACTTAGTCATCAAGAATGAGATAAAGAGACTCTCCTGCTGTGATGCAATAGGAAGCACACCTCACCTAAGCAGGGGTATTTTTGCTAAAAATGTTTAACCTTAACCTAATCAAGTAACTAAACCATTAGAAAAATCCGGACTGTGAGACACTCTGTAAGACAAATGCCTGAACTCAATACAAATATTAATGTCACATAAGGAGGAAAAAAGACAAGGGGACTAATATAATTTTTTTTAAAAAATGTGAAGATATTGTGGGGAGAAAAGAAAGTAACTGAAAAGAATCAATTCTCAGTGTACATAGCCCCAGAGAGACACCTTATTCCACCAGCGTGGCAGGCTGAGTTAATGTGGACTGAACGCCCTTCTTCTGCCAACACAGAGACACTTACATTTTTAAGAGATTAGAAAAAGTGAAATAGGTTAAATAGTTGAGCTTGAAGAAAAAAGAAAGGTAATCTGTAAGTGTTAGAACAGAAAGAAAACAAATACTGGAAGAAAGAGAGATAAATTGATAATACATAAATCCAAAGTGATACAGAATTTAAACACAGGCATTAATGCATAGATACTGGGGATTTGATGCATTCAGGGACAGTTAACTGGTTTGGGGCCCATGAAAGGAAGGTAACTGGAGCTGAGACCTCTGCATAAAGAAGAACGCTAGAAGAGTTGACCCCTTAGTTGAAGAAGGACTAGAAGCCTGGCCTAGAAGTAGCAAGAAAGCCTGCCTCTTCCTGGAGCTCTGGATAGAAGGATAAAATTATTCCTTGAATTAAATCTCTGATCAGACACAAGAAACACACACAGTTTGAATTCACATCACCTGCAAAGTACAAAAATCTCAAGGCAATAAATGAATGTGAAAACTAATCCTACAGATGGTAACTAAACCTAATGTGGTGATCACAATATATACAAATAACAAATCATTACGATGTACACCTGAAACTATATATCAGTTATAACTCAATTTATTTATTTATTTATGTATTTATTTATTTACTTACTTATTTATTTAAGATTTAATTATTTATTTTCAGAGAGAAAGAAAGGGAGGGAGAAAGAGAGGGAGAGAAACATCAGTGTGTGGTTGCCTCTCAAGTGCCCCCTACTGGGGACCTGGCCTGCAACCCAGGCATATGCCCAGACTGGGAATCAAACCAGCAACCCTTTGGTTCACAGCTCATGCTCAATCAATCCACTGAGCTACACCAGCCAGGGCCAGTTATAACTCAACTTTAAAAGATTTTATAAGCTCATCATAAACCAGTAAAACCCTTAAGATTCTACAGGAGCAAAAATAAAAATAAAAATAAAAAATCCCTACAAGGAAACTTTCAAGAAGTAGGGAAAATATGACTACCACAGAGAAAAACCAAAAGCAAAAACCTGGTTTAAGATGAGCTCATAATCCAAATAACAAAACACAGGAGGGAATGATCCACTTTGAAATGGATATATGGTTCTAGAGGAGCCAGCAGATGCAACCACCGGGATGAGTAACTCCCAGAAGAATTTAAGTAAAAAAAAAAAAAAAAACCTAAACTATTAAAAAAATTCATGTAAAATTATTAAAGAGATAAAATAATAATAGAATCCATATTAAAAGACAGAAAACCTGAAGAATAAAAACAGGCAGCTATGTAGGAAAAGGTATCAAATAGAACTTCTAAAAATAAAAAAAATCATAACTCAACAGGAAATTTAAACAATAGGACATCAATGAAGAAAGAATTAGCTAGAAAATAGTCCTGAATAATTATTCAAATTCTACTTAAAATTTTCTAATATTTTAAAGGAGCCCACTTGTCCCATAACCAATAACATTCCCACACCTTCTCCAAACTTCATTGCTCAAGTTTCCTTAGAAAGAGCAATGAAATTTTATGCTATAATAATAAAGGATATATCCAAATTACTAATCGTCAAATCTTTCTCACTCAAAACCACAACATGTACTTCTTGCTCCCTAATCAAAGTCAAATAAAATATTAAGAACAACCTGAAACTCTACTCCTTCATAATTTTAAATCATCAGTTTGTAAACCAAAATGAAAATGTCACTTTTATGTCTATTATTTTTTATCAAACATGAAGCCTTACTTCAGCATACCATTATTATTAAATACCTGTTTCTAGACAGGCAAAGGACTTCAAAATCAGAAAACTATATGATTGATTTCTTACTCCTTAAGTAAAAACTCTGTTTAAAAGAAACAAGCATGCCCAAGTGGGAACTGTCTAAAGAAATTTAAAATAATTCATCTTTGCAAAATATCTCAAGTTAGAAATAAACTAAAAAGCAAGTCAGCTGAGAAAAAAAATACAAGAGACACATTGTAAAAACATTTAGCTTGTAATTTTAATAAGAAAAAGAAGGGTGGGCCAAAGTAGGTTTACAGTTGCAATACACATAAATAATACAATAATTAATAAACACTAATTCAAGAATCAACTCTGTGTTTCACTTAGAATTTTACCTACCCCGGTAACAAGATATGAAGATATAATAAAGAGCCTTACTGTATCAATTCTGCCATCTGAACAATTCCAGTGTATTAAACAATTATACTTATTTTTTGTAATTAGCATTCTGTTGTTTAAAAAGAAAAATAACAGAAACAGCCAGCAAATATGTTACCAGTCAAGTCCGACCAACACTGATTTAAAGAGTTGAACAGACCATTGCTACACTGAAGACACATGTTGACATTAAGCAGGTTCCCCGCTTTAGGTAAAAGGAAAGAGGGGAAAGTGGATGATCCACGAAAAAAAAACAGCATCTGTATTTTTAACGTGCCTCTTATTCTTGCAGTGTAGCCCTGGGCTTGCAAGTAGCTGGAAACCTCAGAATTTAAAAGATGGATGTGATTCAAAGAACAGTTATATCACATATGGATTTAAGACACAGAATGCATAGATTTACCATTTCTGTTTAGTGACATCACATATGTGTGATGTAAACAACATACATGTAATGTAAATTTAGGTGAGAGTCTCAAAATATTTCTTTAAAATTACCACAGGCTTGTGTGCATATGCAGTATTATATATTATATATACTATATTGCATTTATATATAGTATATATACATGTGCATAACTATACAGTATATTTATCATATACTATTATATAGTATATGTATATTATACTGTATATAACACATTATATTATTTATATACATATATTTGTCTTTAAAATTAACTACACGGGTATTTCTCTGTGCTCTTCTCTTTATACTGTTGTTTAAGCTATTGACTACGGTGGTTTTGGGTTTTGTTTGAAGTATGGCACATGGAGAGAGGATCTGTGAAAAAGGGAAGGAAACAAAACAGGAAGATGGAAGAGGAGGGAAGGCAGGAAAGAAAGGGGGAAAACCCCTGCACATACGCACACTTCTAGTTCAGAAAGGGCCGAGCCCTGGACACAATCCCGCAGCCCTCCTCAAACAGAGACTGAGTTTCCCCAAAAGTTCCTTGGCAGGGCCCTCGTTATGCCGCGGCTTGTGTGCGCCCCATTGGAGCCTCAGTAACGGGCACACAGGACCATCCTGGGGCCGAAGCCCAGAAAACTCTTGGGTACCTGAGGCTTCCTCGCGCACCCGCAGTGCATCACTGGGCACCGCGCGCCAATTCATCACCCACTCCTGGGCGAACCCCTCTGCCTTTCTCCATTCTACCTTGGCTCGCTCTCTTTCCCAGGGACTTACCAAGAGGTCCAAGGACGCAGGCAGGGGCAGAGAACGAGCGGGTGAAGAGAAAGGGCTGCTTGGCGGATTTATTGGTACTACAAGGTGCAACCGCGTGGCGGTCAAGACCATAGTCCCTGCCGGGCCTCATCCTCCCCTTGACCCCCATCAGCTCCACAGCACCCTACACTCTCCATTTCGGCCGGGATGTGTGATGAAGTGAAGGAAGAAATAAACCCGCAGCCTCCTGGGCAGCCCTTACCTCAGGCTACCCTCTCGGAAGCCTCCCTCCTGCTGTAGGAGGCGATGCTGGTGCACCGCTTTGGCCACCGCTCTCTGGGTGCCGGGGCTCTGGCCACGGCTCTGTCCCGCGCAGCTCTTTCGCGTGAGGAGATGAGCCTTCCCTATTCCCAGGGGCACCAGAGCCAGGTAAAAGGACGGTCGCGCGCCGCTCGCATAGAGCCCAGCGGGCAAGGGAGAGCCCGCAGCCACCGAGGCGAGGCCGAGACACCAGGAAAAGGGCGCACAAGCCGGGGGCGGCTGCGGAGTGGGCGCGCGGACCTGCCAGCGTCCAGGATCCCGGCCTGGACAGTACAGGCGGCCGCTACGCACCCCTGAGCTCCTCTCTCCTCGGCTGCCCCCCAACTGCCTCTTCGTACCCCTACTGCTCCCTTCCCCCCGCCCCCCCGGAAGAGACAGCTCGCTGGTGGCACTTGGGCTGCCGCTCTGCACTCCTCATCCCGGTGCGGGGAATAACAATGTGATCGTATTGCACGGCGTGGATGATGTGTAGTAGACAGCAACGGCTGAGGCCACCACCTGTCAATTCTAAGGAACAAGACATACCATCCCCAGCCCGCTAGCCCTCTCCCTGAGTGCCCACCTCGCTTATTTTCCTCCCCCACCTACCTCGCCGACCTCTTGCAGTACTCCGCAGGCATGATACCAAGGGAGTTTTGCAAAATAACCTTCACTTTCAACCGGGAGCTCACGGCATCTCCCTTCCCACCAGAGCTGAAGAATTATGCACTGCCCTGCTTGCTTATCCAAAGCCGGATGCCGAAAATCCTGGTTGGAACCCCAAACTCGTCACCCCACCCGCCCCCATTCATAATCCCAGCGGCCGTCTGCCACTACGCACCCTCCCCCTGCCGCCCGCGCCTGCTGCGATTCGCCGTCCGTCTGTGGAACGTGTCAGTCACTGGCTCTTCATCTGCCATGAATACAGTACTAGAAGCTCGGCAGCCACGGGTTGCACAAAGGAGGGTGGGGAAGGGGGCCCTTAGAGCTCAGGGTAGAGGGAGGCGAAGAAGCGAGCGGGGCAAATTATGTGGAAGGAGCTAGTGTGAGTGTGTGAGCCCGCTGCTCTCCTGTTGCACAAAGGAGCTCCAGAGCCGATAAACGCAGTGCTGCTGACCAATGGGGTCAAATCACCTTGGCGGAGGTGCTGCATCAAGACACCCCGGGAGTGGGTTCGGTAACTTGGGAATTTGCATGACCCAGCAACAGGCACCCAGGAGACTTACTGCCCAGTTTCAAAGAATGCAGGGGATGGAGGCTTGCTATTGGGATGGGGGGCGGGGGGGGGGGGGGGGGCGTGTAAAAAGGTTTCCTTTTTCCCAGATGTTCAGCCCTTTTCAGTCAGAAAAAAAAAAAAAAAAAAAGAAAAGAAAGCTGGCAAGAAAATGGAGAAAGGTAGAGATGCAGTGACTGATTACACAACTATCCAGAGACCAGAAAGACTTTAATAAGTAAAACGGGCCTATTTTTTTCAATTTACTCCAAAGAATTGTGGCACACTTATTTTGCACTAAGCACAATATACTGTGCCAGATTCCGAGGCACAGTCCCTGACCTGAGCCCAAGGAGCTCACAGCCTAGTGGGAGAAGCAACCATGAAAAACCCAAAACAGATAATACAATTACTACACAACACAAACACATACATTACATTAGTGGGAGGAATTTTCTCTAGTTGGAGGGGAAATGGGTCAGGGAATTAAATTCTTTCTGAACTGTGTATCAAAAGGTAATGGGAGCTTGCCAAAGAAGTGGCAATAACCTTCTGTTACTCACCCATTAACCCAAACAACCTTTACCTACACACACTATGAACATCAAACCTCAGAGCTTATCAATTCAGGGACTTCATGGACTCCTGCCCCGCTCTGTCTCCCACTTGTGGCTTTGGAGGGAACATTTTCAAACACCAGCCCTTTGAGTGTAGAGCATCCAATCCTGCCAAGCTGAGATGCTGCCTTCTTGGACCTGTGGCGTTTGTACCATCTACCTTTGAAATTGAGCCCAAAGCCAGAATTAATAATATTGAGGCAGGGAACACCTGGAAGGAAGCAAATGAATCCTACAGTGCCATCATGATTCTGACACACACTCTGTCTATAAAATATGACAATACAATCTCTTTTTCCTGAACTACAGTGAGGATTAATTAGTCAGACTTTTTAAATAGAAAGAGACCATTGCCCAAATGGAGTGTGGGATGGGAACCTAAATTGTGATTCAATCTAAGAAACAAAGAACTACTTTGAGAGCCCCAGCATGCTCCTCTCTCTGAATATTAGAACTTTGAAGGATATTAATAATTACTAAAATATCCAAGGTTATTACATCATCTTCAGAAAAAAAATATGTCCAAAGGGTTCTTACTGCAAAAAATAAATAAATAAAGGGAC
Source organism: Glossophaga mutica (assembly GCA_039655065.1). Taxonomy (NCBI): domain Eukaryota; kingdom Metazoa; phylum Chordata; class Mammalia; order Chiroptera; family Phyllostomidae; genus Glossophaga; species Glossophaga mutica. The sequence continues at coordinate 47,485,373 of CM077307.1, read as the reverse complement.
ACCAGTATCAAGATAATGTCAGTTATTTAAATATCTTTCCCACTTCTCCCTAGAAAATTTTATAAACAACAAAGACAATGGGGAAAATGTCAAATGCCACTTTCAACAAACTTATACAGATTTTATGCACAAACTCCAAAGTACTTGTAAAGGTTGCTAAAAGCAGTGGCACTTGGACAGTAGTCATATGGAAAAGACCCACGGAGATGAATCAAAGGGAACCAGGACATCAGAAAGTGCCAGCAAAAATGTGTTTCCTGAAAGTAAGGGGCTTACCATAATTGTTCTCACTAGGGAAAAATTAAATTAAATGTACTTCTTAACAGAACAGAATACAAAAGCAGCCATGTCTCTCAGTAAAAGCAGCAGGATCAGAAAGGGCACACAGAGATGGGGAGAAAGGGCACAATTTCCAGGGGAGTCAGTAGCAGCAGGTCTATAGCAGCAAAACTATAATCCTTGAAGATGAGGTGATTACCATGATATGTAGAAACCTACTTTTTTGTTTGTAAGGATGGGAGAGCACTGAGCTGATGGCAGATGGTCTCCTGAACCAGATTTACTTCAGAGACTCAGAAGGAGTCTACAGAAAACCCATAATTACTGAAAGAAGTCTGTTTTGGAGGCAGCAATAAAAGTGCATCCATAATCCATTGCTGCCTGGTAAACCACCTAAAACGATGGTTTAAGAATCTACCAATTACCTCCCTGCAATTCAATGAAGTGACAAATTGGGATAGGCCCAACTGAGATTACTTATCTCTGCTCCATATGGTATCAGCAGGTCTCATTTACGTATTTGGGCCTCAGAAATGATGGCACAAACACCTGGGACCTTTTCAAGAAACTAACTTGGGCTTTCTCACATGGAGATAGAAGAATTCCCAGCAGCAAGAGGGAAGACAGGCTCCAATGTTCAAGCTCTTTGCAAGCTTCTGCATGTGTCTTTGCTAATATCCCATTGGCTAAAGCAAGTTCTACAGCTAAGTCTAGAGTCAAGGGAGCAGGGCTACACAAGAGTCAATACAAGGGAGTCAGTTTTGGAGGGTCATTCATATAAAAGCTACCACACAAACTAACAGCATTTTTACTGAGAGAACAGGAAAGCTATCTTGAACCCTCTGTTTCAGGAACTTTCTACAAAGATTGATCAGAACATAATCCATTCAGTAGTGAGTAGTAACAAAAAAGAAACTGGCACAAAAAAGATGCTAGTAACTGTAAGAAAAATTCAGAAAAGGAGCATTAAAATGTACCAATAGATGAGGTAGGGGGGCAAGTTGCCACAAAAGCAATGAAAATTGTGACACATATTTTCAACAAATACAAAAATCCAATAAAAATAGATAATACGTACGTTGTATTTGCTGTCACCAGGCAATATTCTAGCCACTTAATAGATTCTTACTAAATATGTGTAACAGTGCAAAGATGAACACTAAGAAATTTAAGATTTAAAAAAATATATGGCATTAAATAAAATGCAGAGTAGGAAAGAGAATAGGGTGCATGGCAATTTATTATTGCTCAAACTAATAAATATGTCTTAAATAATAGAGGAATATGAACATAATATTTAATTATAAAGGTAGCCAGTAGAAAGCAAATATACACCTTAATGCACACCTTTCTAAGTATCAGAGAAACCAGCAACACACAGAGACACACACAAACACACACAACACAAACATGTACCCAAGAACTGAAACAAATACATACTTTGTTATTTTTTTAAAGGAGCTTCAGGTTGAGTTAAAAGCAAAACTTAATACAAGTCACAATTTTAAAAAGATTTGGGATGGTTGAAAACAAAAGGAAAATAAAGGTTGTTCCCAGATAATGCCCATCCCTTCCTTCACACAAAAAGTAATAATAATTTAAAAAGTAGAAGTTTGACCTTGATATCAGACAAGTTGGGTTTTGGATAAGTAAGTATTTTGTGCAACAAAGGGTGACACTTTATAGCACAAGAAGTAAAATTCACAATGAAGATGTAAAAGTTATGAATATTTATGAACCAAATGCATCATAGCAGCAACTTATATAAGCAGACATTATAGGAGATAGAAAGACACAGATAGAAGGAAACCAAAAATAGAAGAATCTAACTCATCTCTCTCGGTCTAACTCTAGATATATCAGACTCTATAACTCAAAAGTAGAAATTGCATGTTCTTTTTTAAAGGCTAATATTTTATTCATGAAAAAACGGCTATATATTAAGTCATAAAGAAAACATCAATAAAATCTAAAAAACTTATGAACAAGGTTCTATAATCACAATACAATAAAACTACAAATTAATAGAAAAGTTAGAACAAAAATTTCTCCACCAGGAAAATTATAAACAAAAAACTCTCAAATAACTCTTGTGAAAAAAATCATATGACTTGTACAAAATATTGATAAATAAAAATACTGCTTAGAATTTTGTGACACAGTATTAGCTTAATTAATTAAATAAGCACCACAGGTAGAAAACACTATTAAATAAACAGAAGGAAAACAAAAGGAAAAAAATTAAGTAATTTAGAAGGAATTAAGGACTTAAGAAAGAAAAGTGATTAGAATTAATAAATAATTCTAAAAACTCGACTTTTGAAATTATAAAAATAAATATCTAAAATAATTAAGTTAATTAAGGAAAGGACATAAACATAAAAAATAAGAAATGATAAAGTGGTTAAATACAGAAACTGTGAATGTTAACATAATCCTAAAAACTATTTTAATCTGCCCTGGCTGGTGTAGCTCAGTGGATTGAGCGCAGGCCTGCGAACCAGAGGATCGCGGTTCGATTCCCAGTCAGGGCACATGCCTGGGTTGCAGGCCAGTTCCCAGCAGGGGACACACGAGAGACAACCCTACATTGATATTTCTCTCCCTCTCCCTTTCTCCTACCCTTCCCCTCTAAAGATAAATAAAAAAAAAATTAAAGTTCCTTAAAAAAAAAAAAACTATTTTAATCTACTATAAAGTCTCCATCATTTTTCATTTTGCTCCCTTAAGAACAACATTTAATTTCTCCCTGGTAAGGATAATTAAATTATAAGAAACAAGATTTTATCAAGAGGATGGAGACTGGGAAGGCTACAAGCCATTGTAATATAAAAGATGTATTGATTTCCCCCATTGAGAATGTGTGCTCTACTGGAGGAAAATACATTTGAAAGCCTAGGCAAAATGAATACTTTCAGTAGACAATATGATTTGCCAAAACTGTTCCTGGAGGACATGGAAAATCCAAAGAGAAGAAAATGTAAAAACAGTCCATTTCCCAACAAATTACCAAGCCAATGATTTTCCCAGGGGAATTTTAACAAACTTTTAAAAAGTAGGTAATTCTTGCCCTGAGCCATCATTGGATAATGATGCTCTAATCTCTTGGTTGGAGCATCATCCCATACACCAAAAGTTGTGGGTTTGATCCCCAGTCAGGGAGTGTATGAGAGGTAGCCAATGGATGTTTCTCTCTCCCATAGATGTTTCTCTCTCTCCCTTCCTTTCTCTCTAAAATCAATGAACATATCCTCAGGTAAGGATTAAAAAGGTTTTTAAAGAGTAGGTAATTCTTATGATACCTAACCTACTAAAAAAAAGCATAGAAAGAATGAATATTTCCAACTAAATTATGTAAAGTAAGTGGCACTGAAACCAAGACCTAACAAAGTTTGCACATAAGGGAGAACTATAGAATCTCACTTATAAATACAGAACCTAAGAATGTAAGAATAATTTAACATTCATAAATTTATTTAAGTTAATAATCATGTTGAAAGATCTAAAGATCATGACAACAAACTCACAACTACCAACAACTGAACCTAAGAAAACAAAAGCGAATTAGGCAAACAACTAGAACAGGAACAGATTCACAGAAATAGAGATCACATGGGGTGTTATAAGCAGGGAGGGAGATGGGGGAAAAGATACAGGGAATAAGAAGCATAAATGGTTGCTACAAAATAGACAGGGGGAGGTTAAGAATAGTAGGGGAAATGGAGAAGCCAAAGAACTTATATGTACAACCCATGGACATGAACTAAGGAGGGGGAATGATGGTGGGAGGGGGTACAGGGCAGAAGGTAATAAAGGAGAAAGAAAATAGGACAACTGTAATAGCATAATCAATAAAATATGTTTTAAAAAAACATCGAAAGATCTAAAGATCAAAAATCGTAGGATTATTTCTAGAGACATTTAATAGGCATTTGAAAAATTCAAAAGCCAGTCTTGATTTTTTTTAAAAAACTCTCAATTATCTAGGAATATCTGAATACTTCCTTAGCACAATAAAATACCTAGCTCAGCCTGAAAGCTGTTTAATGATAGAACATTAAAAGGATTTCTGCTAATGTCAGGGAAAGGACCATGACGCAACTAGTACAACTATTTTTTAACATCATCCTTGGGTTTCGAGTCAGTGCAAAGAAGAAAAAAAATTGAAGATCTAAACATTGAAATTAAGGCTATAAAACTGTCACTATAGGTAGAAAACATGAGAATATATCTGGAAAGCCTAAGTAAATCAATATATCAATATACAGAAAAATCCTGTTATATATAAAAATCACAACCAGTTAGACAATGTAATAAATGGAATATCTCATTTAGATTAGCAACAAAAAAGTGGATATATCTAAGACTACATACTAGACAGGAAATGTATAAGATCTGTATACAGAAAACTTTGGTAAACTACTGAAAGACAAAAAACAAAGTTTGAACACATGAAAAGACATTCCATGTTTGAAAATGTAGATTCCACATCATAAAGGTAATAATTCTAAATTAATCTTTAAATATAAAGTTACATCCCCAAGCAGTTTTTAAGCCAGAAAACTGATTCTAAATTCTATATAAAATAATAAACTACTAAGAAAAGTTCTAAAAAAAAATGGGCAAACCCTTAAATCCAAAACTAGAGAAAGTCCATTGAAAATTTTAACTAAGTAAAAAGAAACTGCTGTATGGCAAAGAGAAAAAATAAAAACAAACATTGAACAAATACCATAAGCAAGGTCAAAGGCAAAGGACAAATTAGTGTAAATTTTTTGAAAGTTTGGTAGACTCTCATCCATCAGTGATAGATATATGAATAGATTCAAGTCCTATGGCAGGCAATTTAGCCACATAGATTAATGTTAAATTGCAAGTACACGCTCATAAATCTATTTTTTTCTCTAAAACTTCATTGAAATTTCTTCATATTCAATAGTTACTAAAGTTAACCCACATATGAAATAATATACATACAAATATATTTGTTGCAATATTGTTTGGAATAATAAAAGATTGAAAACAACTCAAAGTTTGGTTTTTTTTAATCTTGTTTTGTTTTTACAGAGACACGCCCATACAGTGGAATACTACTATGTAAAGTTAAGAAAAAAACAAACCTAAGAGGAAGTGTGCTAATATGAAAAATTTTCCAAGGTATATTGTTTTAAAACCAGTGGGTTACTTTTAGATAACAAAGAGCTAAAAATAAGAATATATACTTGTCTTAATCGAATATGAATTTTAAAATCTCTGAAAGGATACCCAACAAATAAAGAAGTGGTTATCTCTGGAAGTAGGATGGGGTCTGGGACATGGGTAACAAACTTTTCAGTGAGTTTTTATATTGTTTGATTGGAAAATCATGATAATTACTAGCAATTTAAAAGCCATTAGATGTAATATGAATTATGTGTTTTTATTTGCCATCCTTTCTTTAATGTTGGAAAAAATATGATGTGCCACAGAAAAATAATACTACTACAAGTATTTTCTTTCTACATAAAAGTCAAACTAATTTCCACAGGTAGAATATTATCATGTTAGTAGCTATACTTCACATGGTTATTTTGGTATATAATCTTTTTTATTAACTAAACATGTAGTCAAGTGTGAAAATAAATGACAACTTTTAAAGAAATTATATTTTTACCCATAGCTCTATTTGAAAGCACTTTTATATTAGACTTCAGACCAAAATTGGCTTACTTTAAAACCATGAAGTTAAACCTAGCCACTTAATGAACTTGTAGCATGTACAAATTCAACTCTGTTCTTCTGAAACCTCAGCCCTTAAGTGGGAACTGAAAGCCATCCTTTGATCATGCCAACCTTAACAGGACCTTCAACCATTCTCATAGAGAGCCAAATGAAAAATTCAAAGTCAGAATCATTGTCAATACTGAAAGAACAGAGTCATGTATGGTATGGGAAAGTACAGCCTTGCACTGGTTACCCCTGTGACCCATTCTTTTGGGGAGTAAGCATAAACAGACAGTGACCTATTTTGAAGTGAAGACATAAGTTCAAAGCAGTTCATACCTCCATGTTTTCCTCTACAACCTACATCATAAATAAACTTCAGCCCTTCCTGATATGTTAAAGCACTCATATTGAGTATGGCACATAATGTTTAAAAATCCACTAATTTCATCTACAAGAAGACCCAGAAAAATAGAATTATTATTAAAGTTGACAGTCTTCTCTACTAGGATATACAGTAGTCTATTGGCAGTAGAAGTTGACAAGATTTTGTATAGCTTTGAATATCTAGAGTATGTGGTCATTCATAATACGTACGATAGTATGTATTCCAGAGGACTGTTGGAAAATTGAGAAAATACATGTAAAGCCCTTGGCATGAATTTGAGTCATTTACTTGTTTCCAGACTAGTGAACAGAACCAATTTTCTTGGCCATAATGAAACCAACCCAATCCTCCTATCTTCTATACAGTAATAAATTATTATCTAAAAATTTGGAGAATTCTGGACATGAACATTTTCTTACCATTTTCATTAGAATTTATAGTAATGTTTACCAAATGACCTTGGGTAGTAACTTCTAGTCTGGACATAAGCAGTATTGATCCTACAAATGACAAACAGTTGTGTGAAAAATATCAATTTGAATACAGAATATTTAGCTCCAAAGAGCTCATTTACACATAATGTTAACTCTATAGGCAGAAAACATCTTTGTTTCTAATGATAACATTGAAAAGTAAGTCTTAAAAACAGAAAAGATTATTTAATGATCAACATTATAAAAGAAGACTTTGCTCCATGTTCACTCATTCAATGCATACTCATCAAACATATCGATATAACCTGTATTGAATACTCTCATGTACTGTGAATGATGCTGAGTGTTGAAATCTATGACAAAAGCAAGAAAATACAATAGGCTAAAGACAATCTCTTCAATAATAGCGTTAGAAAAATCAGACCAATACACACACACAAAGAAAGAAATTAGACCATTTTCTTATGCCACATAAAAAATAAACTCAAAACAGATTAAAAACTTCAATGAAAGGCTTGAAACCATAAAACTCCTAGAAGAAAACTTAAGCAGTAAAACCTTTACCAATTTCTCTTAGCATTTTTTTTTCTGACATATCTCCTCCAGCAAGGGAAACAAAAGAAAAAATAAACAACTGGGACTACATCAAACTAAAAAGTTTTCACACAGCAAGGGAAACATCAACAAAATGAAAAGACAACCCACTGAATGAGAGAACACATTCATCAGTATGGAGTTAATATTCAAAATTTATAGGGAATTTATACTACTCAACACCAAAAAAAAAAAAAAGTTTAAAAATGGGCAAAGAACCTGAAAAGACACTTCTCCAAAGAGGACATACAGATGACCTGTAGACACATGAAAAGATGTTCAATAGTACTAATCAACAGACAAATGCAAATTAAAATCATTATGAGATACCACCTCACACCTGCCAGGAAAGCTATCATCAATGAGTCTTGTCAACAACAAATTCTTGTCAATAACATGTTGGCAAGAATTTGGAGAAAAGGGTTTGGGAAAAAAAAGAATTTGGAGAAACTCAAGTGCATTGTTGGTGGGAATGCAGATTGGTGCAGCCACTATGGAAAACATTATGGAGTTTCCTCAAAAAATTAGAAATGGAATTGCCTCCTGATCCAGAAATTCCACATCTGGGAATATATCCAAAAAACTTCAAAACACTAATTCAAAAGAATAAATGCATCCCCATGTTTATTGCAGCATTATTTACAATAGCCAAGATCTGGAAACAATCCAAGTGTCCATCATTAGATGAATGGATAAAAATGTTGTGGACACATGAACAAAACCAAAGTGGGGGTAGGATCAAGAGAGGGGAAGCAGAGATGGCTGGGATGGGGGGAGAGTGGCGGGGATGGAGGCAACTGTACTTGAACAACAATAAAAAATGTGAAAAATTTAAAAAATGTTGTGAGACATATATACAATGGATTACTCAGCCATAGAAAAGAAAGAAATCTTACCATTTGCAACCACATAAGTGGACCTAGAGGGTATTACAGTAAGTAAAACAAGTCAGTCAGAGAAAGAAAAATGCCATGTGATTCCATTTATATATGAAATCTAAATAACAAAATAAATGAACAAACAAAATAGAAACAGACCAACAGATGAAAAGAACAAAGTGATGGAGGCCTGAGGGGAGGAGTGTTGGGGGATGGAGCAAAAGAAGTGATGGAATTAAAAAGTACTAGTTAGTAGGAAAAATAAGCATGGTTATGTAAGGTAAAGCATAAGGAATATAGTGAACAATATTGTAATAACTATCATTTGTGCCAGGTGAGGACCTAAATTATTGGAGGAAACACTTTGTAATGTATATGAATGTCTATCTGCTATGCTGTTCACTTGAAACTAATACAAAAAAAGTATTACTATAATCTGTAATCAAAAATTAAAAAATAAGTTTAAAATAAACATGCAGTGCTGAACTCAATGAGCATGAAGACTGCCAATAATGATCAACTGCCACACTTAGCTTCTGCCTAGTCTAAAACAGATGCTTGCAAAAGACTTTGGGCCAAGCATTTGGCTTCTGCTGACTTTTCTAGAAGGAAGCACAGTTACAATTTGGCTGTATCACCTTAAAGTGTGAAGGTCCAAGTTCAGTTGTGAATTAAGATGTAAAAAAAAATCCACCTTTCTGGTCATTGGACCACAGTTTTCTGGAGCTACATGGCAATTGCCTTGGTCTTCTTGGGCATCCATTAAAAAAATAGCAAAGACTGAGTGATTTAAATATCAGGTATTTATTTTTCACAGTTCTAGAGACTTGGAAGGTCTAAGGTCAAGGTGTTAGTATGGTTGGTTTCTGATGAGAGTTCTTTCTTTGGGTTGCAGATGGCTGCTTTCACTCTGTGTCCAGACCTGACCTTTCCTTAGTACATAAGGGAAGTGAAGGGGGAGAGGGGGAGGGGAGGGGGAGGGGAGGGGGAGGGAGGAGGGGAGGGGAGGGGCATGCCCTCTGGTGTCTCTTCTTATAAGAGTCTCCCAAATCCATCATTAAGGCCCCATCCTCATGACCTCATCTAATTATCTCCCAAAGGCCTCATCTCACATACTATCACATTGGGAGCTACAGCATCAACATATGGATTTGGGGGATCTTGATTCAGTCCATAGCAGTGATCCAGGACAAGAAGCAGAGGAGTAGCTTCCACTAGCCAGAAAGATTAAGCCCATGATAGTCCAAAAATACTAACCCACAGACCCATCACACTGAATGTTGCCCTATAAATTTGGAATTCATCAATATATAATTGGTATATAAAGCCATAATTCTAGATAAGTTCACCTATGCAACAAGTTTAGACAGTGAAGAGAACAGGTTTAAGGAGTATGCTCTAGAGTACATAAATACTTAAAATTCATGGAGACAATTAGCAATATAAACTGAAAATCAGTGTCCAGAGCACTAGAGTGAAAGCCAAAAGAGAAAGTATTATAATATTCCTAAATCAAGTCAATAAAGTGTTTAAAGAACCTGGGAACTAACCAATAATGGCAAATGCTAGTTTTGTTCAAATAATATAAGAATTGAAAACTAAACACAGTTTTTGTCATGGTGGAGATAACTGATGATTTTAGCAAGGTCAGAGGTAGGAAGAAAACCTTGGATAAAGTGGACTCAAGGAAGAATAGACTGCGCAGATAAGAAATGCATACAGTGATTTTAGGCAGGTCTTCTGGAGACACTTCTGTAAACAGGAACAAAAGAATGAGGCAGTAGCTAAGGAGGCAGTTTTATTAGAATATCTTTGTATGCTGTATGGAAATAATCCAGTAGCTTGGAAAGATGATGATGCAACAAGGAAGTATTTGTAGGAGCAATATCATGAAGAAAAAAAGGATAGGATACTGTGTACCAGTGGAGGGACACTTAGCTGGGAGCAAGGACAGTTCATCTATTGAATTAGCTGTGAAGTCATGGTCTACAGATAGAGTTGCAAGTATTTAGGAAGATGTGGTGGTGGTATTGTATGGAGGTGCTAAAAATGTTCTTGCTTTCTCAATGAAAATAGGAGATGCAGGGTTATCAGGATAAGGCAAAGAGAAGGCATCAAATATTGAAACTTTGAGGCAAGAGAAGGAAAGGAATTATTGTCTAAAATGCTGGAGAGTAAATTAACTGGAGATAAATATACAATGATTTTTTTTAAGATTGAATTTATTTATTTTTAGAGAGAGGGGAAGGGAGGAAGAAACAGAAGGAGAGAAACATCAGTGTGTGGTTGCCTATCACATGGCCCCCACTGAGGAAATGGCCCACAACCCAGACAAGTGCCCTGACTGGGTATCCAACCAGCGATCTTTTGGTTCTCAGGCCAGAGCTTAATCCACTGAGCTACACCAGCCAGAATAAATATACAATAATTTTGCCACCACAAGGATTGTCATGAATGCCAAATAAGAATAATCAGCATCATTGTGCATTTTTCCCAGGTACATTCAGCTGCCCAAACACAGGCAAAGGGGAGATGATGTTGGATTAAATCAGAATTCAGTTTTACCAAGTCAATGGAAGAAATTGATAGTGTACATTAGGGGGTGATTCTACATATTAACAGAGGAATCAAAGCTGAAAAACGGAATGAATTATCTAAAGGATAAAAGGGATAGCTGTGCTGGATATGGAATTCTTGGTCAGAAGTTTTTCTCATTTTTTTAAAACTCATTATGACTCTTATCACACTGCCTTTCCTGGAGGAATCATGAAATCTGTATTTTTTTTTTAAAGATTTTATTTACTTATTTTTAGAGGAAGCGGGGGAGAAAGAGAGGGAGAGGAACATCAATGTGTGGTTGCCTCTCACTTGCCCCCTACTGAAGACCTGGCCCACAACCCAGGCTTGTGCCCTGACTGGGAATTGAACTGACAACGCTTTGCTTTGCAGGCTGTCACTCAATCCACTAAGCCACACCAGCCAGGGCTGAAATCTGTATTCTTGTCATGTACAACCACTTTAACTAATGGTCCGAAATTTCTTTAAATGTCTGAGATTATTAGTAGATCTGTGAGCCTTTGCTGATGAACTCTGTGTGAGCATTGGGGCATGCCTTCAACACTCCAACAGTCAGTACAGCTCTGCTTTATCCTTCACTTCCTCCTTGCACAAAGCCTCAAGGTCAGCCAAACATGAGCGCTTAGGGCCTTCTTAGGTTCTTCTATGGCATGTGCACAGCCCTGTGCATGAGTGTGGCCTTATGGATTCTCAGGAATATTTAAACTTTTCAAACCAATATGGACTTCTCAAGACTTTTGGTCAGTTCCTTGTTAGCCCCAACTGGTAATATCACTTTAAATTGTTATGCTAAATAACCACCACTAATCCTATTCAACAAATGGCCTGAAGGTAGGGCTCACTGCACAGAGCAGTGCTCTTAGGCAGGTAAAGACAGACACTGAGAGTGGAGTTTTTCAGCAAACTTCAAACAGGTCAAATAGTAGCAATTCTCTGCAGATAAGATTTTAGGGAAACTCAAAATCCACTCTTTGAACAGTAAAGCTCTGACACCAATGTATTTATTATCTCAGAGAGATAGTCAAAATCTAGTTTTGCATTGATACATTTGATAATAAAAGGTGTAGAAGCTGTCTGTTTTTCTTAAATTAGCTTTGTAAATCTGCCCATAAAAATTGGATGATCTTTGCCAAATTTAACATATTCACAGGTCCTTTACAGACTTAAGTATTATAATGAAATCACCCCTTCCCAAGTCTTCCACAGTTATCTACTCCCTCATCTTTTGTCCTTTTTCCTGTTCTACAATAGGGTGAGCCTTTACTTCAAGATAAAAGTACTCTCCTTTTTCCTTGAAAAACAAAATCATACATCCAGTTGTGTTTCTCCTAAGATAGACTCAACTGCCCATATTAATTATAACTTTAATTTAAAGCAGCAACTTCTGTTTTACAGAGAAAACTGAAAGATAGGCAAGTGACACAGTCTATCATTGAGAAGGCTTTCACTGGACCAGCAGATCCCATGAATACACAGAATTCAATAAATTACAGACATGTACTTCTTTTTTCATTTCTTTCATGTCTTCTTAAAAAGAAAAAAAATGAACATATTTATCAATGTAAACCAAAGATTTGTCTATTCCATAGATTATATGAAAATGAGAAGCAAATGTTTATAAACTTACAATTTTCTTAGTAATCAATATTTCAGTATTCTACCTTAATTATACATTTTCCAGCTACTCAAAGATTATCCAAAAAGTAATTTAATTTAACATTAATACTCATGTAAGTTACCTTAGGATCTTGAAAATTATATTTTATCTGACACACTATAAAATATGTTAGAATGAGGATTCAATTCAGTTGAGTACAACTTTGCTTTATTTATAACCTTTTTAAACAATATTTAGCAATAATATTAATTTACTTGATAAGGAAATCAAAAATAAGTTTAAACCAATATGAAGTTTTAAAATTTTAGCTTAACTAGTCTTTTCATGAAAAATCCAAACTTTATTTTTTTTGTTTAAAAATGTCTGCTTACTTCATACTCCATAATGAAGGAAAAGACAAAAAGCTATTACTGATTTTCTTTTCTGACACGATTCCAATGTTATTTCCTTCAGTATTTTTCTCTGAGACTTTCTTTTTTAGCACACATGCTCTTTACTGAATTTATTGGGGTGACACGGGTTGGCCTAGTTATACAGGTTTCAGGTGCACAATTCCACAACACATTATTGCACACTGTGTCATGTGTTCACCACCCCAAGTCTCCATCCATCACTACCCAACCCTCCTCTACTCTCCACTTCCCTCCACCCTCTCTCCCCTCAGCAATCACCACACTATCGTCCGTGTTTATGATTTTTTTCCTCTTTTTTTCTTTTTGGCTCAATCCCTCTACCAACCACCCACCTAGCTTTTAATTGATGGTTAAAGCCATAATCACAAAGCCAGTCTACTGTGTGCAAATGCTCATAATAATCAAATTAACATAGATTCTTTTTTAAAAATTATTCTAAGCTAGCAGCTTATGTAAGAAGAATTTTTTCCTTGTGGGTCTAGCACATTTACAGAATTAGAAATTTGTTTTTTTCATATTTGTGAATTTGGTAGATATTTTATTTTATAAGTTGTTATTTATCTTTTCAACTGAATAAGAACAAAGTTCCTATCATTTAAGAGACAATAAACTCATCTATTAACACAGCCAGGAAAGTATATTTCTGATCACAAGCTCATAGAAACATACGGTTTTCAGTTTGTTTTATAACTTAGTAGCAAGTTAGAAGTAAATGTGAAAATATAAAAACCTCACTGATCTAAATCTCAAACAACTATTTTTCTTCCTAGTGGACATGAAATTCTTAATTGATTTGAGCTCACTAATAGATGCAAACAAAAGCTACAAACTGGATTCTGTTTTCTTTCAATCAACAAATGGTGAGATCATAAAACCAAATACACAATTTTAACTGTGACACACAGGAATAACTTACCAGCCATTACAGATGGGGGCAGCAGTAGGGGACTAGGAGAGATGAAACTAGAGGAAAAACACTATAGAGTCTGTAAAGTAACTTGGAATCCACTCTGGGAGCCAAGAAAAGATGTATGTGGGCTTAGCAGTCCATGAAGTATACACCTCCGGCAAGACAATTTACTTGTTTCCCTAAAGTGACTTTTGTTGGACACCTTGGTAGATGAACTCCAAAATTGTTAGTCTAGTTCACAAAAGGTTAAAAATCATGATTTCATAGAAATACTACAAAACAGAACACATACCAAAGATTTTATTTAATTCATTGATTAATAAGAAGGATATTATAAAGAAATTAAAACTGGCCTGAGAACATTTTAGCAGCGAGATATATAGGGACTTTAATGGAAGGATGTTAGAATAAGATAGTTGGCTTAGATACAAAGGTGCTTAATGTCTTTCAGGGCAGTAACTCATAAGCTTTGCTGTATCTGTTCTACCAGATGGAATTATTTGCCTCTCTACCAGACAAATGTCTACAACTTAACTTCTGCTCCCACTGAGTAATAAAATATCCCAGTCAATAAAAATCTCAGGCAGTATTCCCTGAAAGAATACCCAGTAATTCTCTTTCACTCATTCTGAGCTGTGGATCATTTTTCTGATTATCCATTCTCTGTTATAATGCACCTTTTTACCTTGTACAAAACTAATAAGTATATAAATCTTTTCTTGATCCAGACTCAGTCTCTGAGTCTCCATAATTTGCCACCTTGGTTCTCTTTCTTTCCAGGAACTGGATTTACATCCCAAAATCCCTGGGCTATACTTTTACTGGAGGTCAGAAGTTTCAGCCAGGCTACAATGAGAACGTTTTGATCTATTTCCTTCTCTTTGTTTAATTAGCTGTTACTAGAGAACAGCAATGGCAGTGAGTGGAGATGGTTAAGGAGCCAAAAGTGGGGCAGGTCTAGTGTCTAATCTGTACAGTAATAACACATTGAGAAGAAGTCTCACATGTGATTGTCTCAAAGAGGGAAGGGCTTTTCTGATACTTATTATTTCAGGACTTAGAAACATGAAACGTAATGAGTAAAGTCAAGGGTATCTAACATTGAACAGTAGGCCTTCCTGCTTCCTCTTCACTCTTTTCAGATAAAACCTGTCTCCTTAAACTTTTCCTTTGGCCCACACCCATTCATGGTCTTCCTTCTGGGAACACTCAAGCTGTCTCTGAAGTACTTACGCATTTTTTTTCCACCTAGCTAATTTTTAAGTATAGTGATTGACTAACCTCAATTCTCCTGGTGTAGATAGATATTCAGAGCTGAATGATAAACACCACAGCGTATGTTGAATAGTCACTTGCCCATCCTTTAGTTATTCTGTAAAGTAATCATCTCTTGGAAGAACGAATTGAAACAACTCTGTAAGATTAAAATCTTATAATAAACCATTGGAAGCATGAATACAAGTAATACATTTTAAAATTCCTTATAACTATTATCAGTAATGGTTTAGAAATTACTTTTTTAAAGGTCTTTTTTATTTTGTTATTGTTTAAAGATTTTACTTATTTATTTTTAGAGAGGGGGAAGGGAGGGAGAAAGAGAGGGAGAGAAACATCCATGTGTGATTGCCTCTTGCACGTCCCCTACTGAAGACCTGGCCCACAACCCAGGCTTGTGTCCTGACTGGGAATCAAACCAGTAACCCTTTGGTTCACAGGCCAGCACTCAGTCCACTGAGCCACACCAGCCAAGGCATGGTTTAGAAATTATTAATATGAAAAGAATAAAAATGTCATTCGTTTCCCATATATTATTGCCCTTGTTCATATTCTGCTTTTTGCTAAGCTTGGGTGATTTGTGACTTTTGTTCATGGGCAGTAAAATTCTTTTCTCTCTTTGTAATTATGCAGTCAAAAAAAAAAAAAAAAAACCTTGCAAAAGAATAATCTTACCAGTGTGTCTATGCATTTGTTCCAAGGACCTTTATAAGGAGTGATTTCAGGAGTTGGGTCAAAGCCTGGTAGCAAGAGAAAAAGAAAAGAAAGTCGTGTTGTGAAATGCTTCCTGCATGATTCTAAAACTCTGATATGGTTTTGAAATGATGGTTATGGAACAGATAAGTTAGGTGTGGAACTTGAGTAAATCTCCAAAATCAATATTAAGAGAAGGAAGTCTAGATAATTAAGCTGAGAGTCAATAGGCCAATAAAAGAAAGTTAAATGGAGACCTCTGGCCAAGATGGAGGCGTAGGTAGACACGCTGTGCCTCCTCACCCAACCAAAATAAGGACAACAATTTAGAAACAAAAAATAACCAGTACCGACAGAAAATTGAACTGTATGGAAGTCCGACAACCAAGGAGTTAAAGTAGACATATTCATCCAGACCAGTGAGGGGGATGGAGTAGGGCTCCTGGGCAGAGAGGGGTCACAGCAAAGCAGTGGCTGGCAGACCCCAGGTACACAAGGTTGCAGTGGGCGGACCCAGCGAGGCAGTGGACTGTAGAGGGGCGTGGCACTCCAGGTGGATGGCGGACTGGGTGGTCCCACGTTCACATATAGATAAACAAGGTAAAACCGGGGAGTGAGACAGACCACACAATCCAGGCTCTCAGCTCAGGGAAATAAAGCCTCAAAATACCAATTGGAAACAGCTGTGGGGGTTGAGTTGCTATAGAAAAGAAATAATTAGCAGGATACAAGTCCCATTGATGTGAAAAGAATTATGACAGGACACAAATTCTATTTTTGGGCCCCTTGACTGAGAAAGAAATAAATCAGGAAAAGGGGGAAAGGGAGTTAAAATTTACGACCGCATCTGCCGCAGAAGCCAGAATGTAAGATGCTTAAAAGGAAGAGTTTTCCCTGAGATCAGGGCCCAGAATTTGGAGACTGCCTCCTCTGGGACCACGCGTGTAATAAAGAGTCGTGCTTCGTGAACTCCCTGCGTCTGGATCGTTTCATTTCTCCGTAACAGAGTTACCAGGAGAAACTCCCAGCTTCACAGGGGAGGTCATTGGAGAGACCCACAGGGTCCTAGAATGTATACAAACCCACCCACCCGGGAGTCAGCACCAGAAGGCCCCAATTTGCTTGTGGGAAGTGGGGGAAGTGACTGAAATGCGACAGCAGAGTAAGTGCGTGCCACTGTTCCCTCTCAGACCCCTCCCCCACATACAGCATCACAACCCAGCAACTGGGTTGCCCCACCCTACTGAACACCTAAGGCTCCACCCCTCATACATAACAGGCATGCTGAGACAAAAAATAAATGGCCCAAATGAAAGAAGAGATCAAAGCTTCAGAACAAATACAACTAAGCAACAAAGAGATAGCCAACCTATCACATGCACAGTTCAAAACACTGGTAATCAGAATGCTCACAGAATTGGTTAAATTTGGTCACAAATTAGATGAAAAAATGAAGGCTGCGCTAAGTGAAATAAAAGAAAATGTACAGAGAACCAATAGTGATGGGAAGGAAACAAGGACCCAAATCAATGGAGTGGACCAGAAGGAAGAAAGATACATCCAATCAGAAGAGAATGAAGAAATGTTGTAGACCATTCAGCCTGGTTTCAGGAGCTGTAACTGCACCCCATAGCTAGGCTGAGTAAGAGCCAAGGGACCCTCTTCATCTGGGTCTGTTCTGTCAAGAGGACATGATCTGCACACTATTAAAGCTCAGGGTGGAGGCCGGTCTCGGCCAGTGAACTTCTGAGTGTCGGAAGTGTGCAATATTATATTAACGGCAGGGTGTTCGCTAACACCAGTAGAGCTTGCCTCTATGACTGGAGTTTGATAGTGCTCTCTGCCACATTCGGTGAAAAAAAAAAAAAAAAAAAGAGGACATGAGCCACTAAGGAGACAAAGCTTATCTCCCTGGCAGGAGCGCTGCTTCTGCCTCATCCATCTCTGACCCTAGTGCTTAGTTGGTTAGTCAATGACAGGTAAGACTCCTCACGGGAGGGGCAACCTAAACCAGACACGACCACTTGGAAGGCCCTCATGGAAGGACTCAGGGGGCTGCAGCAAAGAGGGAGTGATGGACCCTTGCCCCCCAGCTATTCTTACATAGCCCAAGTCCCCATTTCCATCTGGGAGAGGCTTCCTGGCTCTAATTCACTTTAGCCTGAAACTATGACTGCGGGCAGTGTAGCCCTGTGCTGGCCAGAGCAGTTCCCCGGTTCCCCAGGTGATCAGGCATAAGAAAGAATTCATAAAGTCCTGTGAAACCTGCTTTGTTTGCTAGGAGTGCTCTCATTTAATGATAAGGGTCTGAGGAGGAAATGAGTATGTCTCCCAAAGTTTTGCAAACCCCTTCCCTGACAGACACTGACTCAAATTAAGCCCCCAGATTTCTTTGAAATGTTAACCATTGTTTGATCCTTGCCGCCTGACTTAACTGTATTCCTGTGTATTTGAACCCAATAAAAGCCTAGTGAGGAAGGGGCTCTGGGTCATTCTCCTTTGAGAATTTGGCCACCTCTCCTCCCCAAGCAGATCACGTCTTGGTAGTTTTATTTTCATCCCTGATGGAGGGATGGGGCTCTGTGGGTGGAGCCCCCCACAAAGAAACACAATTCAAAAAAAATGAGGAGAGGCTTAGGAACCTCCAGGACATCTCTAAATGTTCCAACATCTGAATTATAGGGATACCAGAAGGAGAAGAGGAAGAGCAACAAGTGGAAAACTTATTTGAACAAATAATAAAGGAGAAGGAAATAGACTTCCAGGAAGTCCAGGAAGCTCTGAGAGTCCCAAAGAAGTTGGACCCAAGGAGGAACACACCAAGGCACATCATAATTACATTACCCAAGATTAAAATGAAGGAGAGAATCCTAGAAATAGCAAGAGATAAGGAGACAGTTACCTACAAAGGAGTTCCCATCAGACTGTCAGCTGATTTCTCAAAAGAGACCTTCCAGGCAAGAAGGGGCTGGAAAGAAGTAGTCCAAGTCATGAAAGGCAAGGACCTACATCCAAGATTGCTCTATCCAGCAAAGCTTTCATTTAGAATGGAAGGGCAGATAAAGGTCCTTGCCTTTCTCAGATAAGGTCAAGTTCAAGGAGTTCATCATCACCAAGCCCTTATTATATGAAATGTTAAAGGCACTTATCTAAGAAAAAGAAGATAAAAAACATGTACAGTAAAATGACAGCAAACTCACAATTATTAACAACTGAACCTAAAACAAAAACAAAAGCAAACAGCTAGAACAGGAACAGAACCACAGAAATGGAGATTATATGGAGGGTTAGCAACAGGGGAGTGGGAAGAGGAGAGAGGGGGAAAAGGTACAGAAAGTATGTAGCATAGACGGTGGGTAGAAAATAGACAGGAGGAGGGCAAGAATACTGTGGGAAATGTAGAAGCTGAAGAACTTATATGTATGACACATGGACATGAACTAAAGTGGGGGAATGTGGGTGGGAGGGGGTGTGCAGGGTGGAGGGAAGTGAAGGGGGGAAATGGGACAACTGTAATAACAGAATCAATAAAATATCTTTTTAAAAAATAAAGGAAGTTAAATGATGACTTGTGGGTTGAAAAGTCAAGGCTCACAGTCTTGCCTGATCTCTCACAAGAAGACGTTAGTAAGTTTTTTTCTTTCACAATGTATCAGATTTCTCAGTGAGAAAAGGTAATTGTATGATTCCTTACAAGATTTATTTACAAGAATTTCTGTTTTAAAAAAGTTCAGTGTTTCAGATTCCCTTGTAGTCAGATCTTACAAGGAAGTAAACTGCTCATTGGTGCTTTCATAACAGGTTCAGACAGTAAGATCCCACTCTTCCGATAATTTACATCTGCTATAAATACCTTTTCATTTTTCATCAACTGTTTATTAAACATTCTTGGTATTTGAAAACAATTAATCGCTAATGAATGTGTAGATGATGTATGTGTATACTATCTAATCATTTTCAGCTTCTAAATTGTAATTTATTGTGTTCATTTAAAAACACAGGGGTGCAAGCTCTCACTGCAGCATGAGAAAATAAATTTTGAGTGTGTCACACTAAATGTTATTGTGTGCAATGAAAAAGAAAAAGGTGGCTGAGTGCAAATCTAATAAATAGAGCAGAAAGCAACAGGGAGCGTGGCTCACACCACACAGATCACAGCAGCAGATCACAGCCTCTGAATATGAATAATAAAACAGAGGAAACACTTCCTTAATCCATAGTGCCTTCTTCATACTCTCTGAGGTCGTACTGTATATGTCTTCTTCTACAACGATAAATCTTGTTCTGTAGAATGACCTGATTCTAACATCCAGAATTGGTTTTCCACATGGGATAAAAAATAGGTGGATGCCTACGTGGCGGTATGTAAGAGGCAGGGTGGTGTAAAGGACAGAATTCAGGGACAGAAATGTGAAGACATGGGTGCTATTTCCGCTGGGTCACTTTGGACCAAATATGTAATAAAATACTTTCCTGCCCACTTCACATCATTTTTCAAGACCCAAGAGAGAAAAACACATGTGATCACACAAGTAAACTGTAAAGCACCAAGTTGCAAGCATGAGAATACCAAGAGACTCCTTGACCAAAAAGTATCTTTCAAGGAGCCCAATGATAAATTTTAAGTATTCTCTTTCCTGAATGCTTCAAAATCTTTGGAAAAGTAATTTATTAGCTTCTTAGGTTATCAGTAGTTCTTTTAGTGCATTAGTTAGTATATCTCTTGGTTGCCTCTTTGGATACTATGCCCAAGTAAAAATTTGTGTCGCTCTGCCTGACCCCTACTATCTCTCTGACCTTGTTTCCTACAATTGTTCCTCTATTTTTCTTAACAGTACTCATTATTACCTGATATTTTATGTATCTTTTATATCTCTATTTTACCTCATATACTAATTAGCATAATTAACAGATAACTCAGTGTAATAATATAACATAAATTTATGGAAGTGTATTCTCATTCATGTAATGTGGCTGCCTTGATGATGTACCATTTTTCTCTCTTCAAGAACTTGAAATTCAACTGTGAGTGCTGCAGGTAGCTGACAGCCTCTGGCTGCAGTGCTTTGAGATTTGGCACAGTGTTTAAGCCAAGACCAGGCTCTTCCTGGAAGCCCTGATCCAGTGACTGAGACTAGCCATTTCTTCTCTAATGTGCATTCTTTGTTTTGGAATTCACCATTAGGTTGGCCAGGAGTTTGTCAGCTCTGCATTGTGCTGTGAGACTCTCCCTGCCCAGAACTGCCTTTTTCCGTCATTCTTTTCACAGATGTAAGGTCAGTACCACAGACTAAAGTCTTCCCCTGCCCAAGCATACTTCCTCACTCTTTAGTTTTCATAGCTTGCAGTTGCCCTTACTCCAATAAATCTCTTGCATTCCTAAATTCATCTCAGCATCTGCTTATCAGAAGACCAGAACTGGTATGCATAAGTCTACTTGAAAGCAGGAAGGGATCAATTATTCATTTAAGAGCACAATCCCTGAAGGCTTTATGATCTTTAATGGGTGCTCTGGTCTGCCACATCCAACCAATGACTTGGAGGACATATGGAAGATTTCTATGGGTCAGGCCTGGAAAGACCACACAACAACACTTCTACTCACATTCTATTGGCAAGACTGAGTCACATGGCTCCTTCTAAATGGGGGGAGAGGGAGTTTGAAGATGTACTCCCTAAAAAAAAAGATGTACTCCCTGTATGAGTAACCACTTGTCAACAGTCAAAAATATGTCTAAATTCTGGAGTGGGATATGAGCCCAGTAGGGATCTAGGTGACTCGGCCACAGCCCACAAAAAAAGCATCAAGCACAGCATCAAGAACTCTACTTTTTTCAGTGTTATGTCTTCAGAACCTAGAATAGTGGTGGCTTATACATAAAGGAAATTTGGAAATATTTATACAGTAAATGAGCATTTTAGGGTTTCATGAGAAATAAGTATTTTCTGTAGGAGCTAATATAGGGCTTGACACATAGTACATGGATATTCATTTTGTGTTAGACTACCTTGTGTTTTCAATGATATTCATTGCATGGAATTTTCAATAGATGCGACATATACATTGCCTTGATCATTTGCATCTCTTTTCCAAAATCTTGAGACTTCTTCTGGTAGATGACATCACAGGTCAATAAAACATGTTGACTTGAGGTCGGGGGGTGGAGGTGCAGAGTACAACTCCAGTAAGTAAAACATTCAAACCTAAACATCCTAAAGGTGACCTTTAACAATTCAACAAGCTGTTTAACTCTCTTATTTTTGTTTTTGTTTCTGTTTTTATACTAGATTAATCAGTATCAAGCCAGGCCCAACTGTTAGAGGTCCCTCTAACATGGCTGCTGCTCACCAACCTTCCAGTTCAGCAACTTTAGCTAAAGATAAATGGATTAATTCTTTTAAGCAAAATAAAATAAAATTGTGAACTGACAGACCATTTGCAAGTTTTTGTCTCGCTATTTGCACAAAAAGAAACTTACTATATTGAGAAATATATCTAATTTTCATGTCTGAGTCTTAGATATAAACACAAAGTAGCCCTGAAATTGTTAAAGAAACAAATATTAATGACCAATAACCAACGAGTCAGCTATAAGTGTTTGAATTCCAGATGAGGGAGTGGGTAGGAAGAGTTCCCATTTCCTTTCTTCAGGGTTTATTGTCCTTTCAAGCTCTCTGTACAAGTGTGTTTCCATCAAAAGACAAAAGCTACACAGCAATTTAAACGGCAAGATTTTAACATGAAAAACTAGTAAGCTATCATACGTGAGTAACTATAAAGCTGGAAAAAGAACTCTAACAGATATTTAAGACTGAGGGAGAATGCTCAGGAAAGGATGAACTTGGAAGGGTGATTCCTACCTTACTGAAGAAGATGCTGGGTGGTGGAGAAGTTCGCTGGGCTGCACAGTTCACAGTCTCCAGGAAAGCAGAAACAACCCAGTAGGGTGCAGGCAACAGACTGAGGTGGGAGGAAGATGAACAGAGAGACTGAGTTCAGAGGGAAACAGACACTACTGTGTGTGCATGGCCCAAAGCACATGATGTCTATACCAGAAGGCCATGGAACGCAAACTTCCACCAGTGCAGTAAATCCATAGTTGATGGATAGTCGTGCAGAAGAAGCAAGGTACCATTATGGATGCTTCTGGAACTGGTAGCTGGAAAAAACTTTTTTTCCAGGAGCCTGATGCATTTCTATGTGTGGCTTTGGCTGCAGTAGCTCTAGGCTGCTGTACAAGCAAAAGTCAGGTGGCTGGCTCACTGCGTAGCCATCTCCAGGAGAGGGAGTGTGGCACATGTACATGTGAGGTTGAGGAGAGGATGCAGGGAGCAGTAATCTGAGCTGTCTGGGGTTCCAGGCTATGCCGCTCTCACCCGTGCAATAAGTGAGAGCCCCAGGTTATAATCCATAAAAGAAATATGATAATAAAATGCCAATTTCAAACTGTTGTTCCAGTAATCTGAGTGAATTAATATAAGTGAAAGATCGTTATTCCTGTATTACTGATGAAGCTGTAATCATATATCAGGTAAATACGTTCTCTTTAGCTCTGAAACATGAGATCGGGAAGCCTTTTCTTTAGTGCCCATTCTCAGTACAAGAAGTTAAAAACTGGCAGTGGAAACATTCTAACGTAGAATTCTATACCTTTCAAATTGTTGTGAAGTGAGCTTGATTCTATTTGATGAGATCTTGCATGTCCTTTTACTATAAAGGACAATAAGATTCACATCAGTTTATCACAGAGAAAACCGTTTTGTATCATCTGGGAGTGGCTTTTACATCAACTACTGTTATCTGATTATTACAAGAGAGAACAGCTACAGATTAACAATTCTCAAACTGAAAACTAATTTTATTTGTTTAGTATGTATCTTCTGAAGTTTGATGGAACAGACAACCTTACTCATTTAACACAGATACACATTTTATAAAAGGTTATCCTGAAGGGTATATAGGATGCACAATTATCTTTAAACTACTGGCATTTTTTTAAAAATGACTGAATAGAATTATTTTAAAATTGTTACATATGTAAAAAAAGCAAAAACAAAAGCAAAAGAAGACTATCATTCGACCAAGTAGATCACCTTCTTCATCTCTCTCAGAGAGCTTAAATATTTTCTCTATATAGGTCCTGTTCATCTTTTATACAGCTTGCTTCTAGATATTGTTTTCTTTGGGCTGGTATCTATTCTTTGATACTATTTTTTATTGACAATTTTTAAATTGGGAAGTTACTTATTGTGGTCAGTCCATCACCTTACTGATTTCTTTTTCTTAATGGCTTTTGAGATTTATTTAGCTTTTCTAGTTATATACAATTATACCATTAGCAAATAATACTTTTTTTGCTTTGTATTTTGTTTCATTTACATTGCTCATACAATTTCATTAACTAATCTTTTTACAGAAATATTAAATAGTAGAGTTAGTAGTCACAATTATTTTTGAACATTTTCTAATTTTTTATTTTTATGTATTTGCAGAGTTAATGATAAACTTTATACATTATGAATTATATTACAAAAATGTATGCAAATTTTAACAAAATTTTTTGTTTTACAGAAATTTTGTATACCATTTTCCTTTATTTTACACACAGCTCAAGTATTTCCCTTTCACCAAAAATCCTTGCAATGTTTATTTGATAAATGTGTTTGTTTTCTTCATAAAGTTATGCCATGATTCATGTGGACATTGTCATATTATTAGATATTTTTCCCTCATTTTTCAACTTACACGGAGAGTTTTTATTTATTCACTTAATTGATAAAAATGTATTGAGTACCAATATGCAGCAGGCAGTATTCTGGATGATAGAAATACAAGTCTTGCCCTCATGGAGCTTACATTCTAGTAAGATATATAATAAACGAGCAGAACACACATTATGTTATATAAAAATTATGGAAGATAGAAAATAGGAATAGGGATTTCTAGGAGAAAGAGGTTATAATTTAAACAGGGTAGCAATGAAAGGTCTAATCTGATGTGCTATAAACAGAAAAGTTAAGGAGTTAAGGGGTCAGCTCTATGTATATCTGGTTGAAAGCTTTCCAAGTAGTGTTAATGCAAATGACCTGAGATAGAATTTTGTTTGAATATTCAAAGAACAACAAGGAGGCCAGCGTGGCTGAAGTGGAGTGAGCAAGTGGGTGAATGGTAAGCAAAGTGGTTGCAGAATTAGTGTTTGGTCAGATGGTGGTAGGCATTGGTGAAAACTTCGGCTCTCACTCTGTGGGAGATAGGAAGCCTCAGTGAGTTTTGCATGAAGGAGTTATATAATCAGACATTTTAAAGGATCCTCTGGTTGTATTGAATGGATCAAACTGAAATAAGTATGGTAACAGGAAGACCAGCTAAGGTATATTGCAGTAACCTAGAGAGCTAAAAGTACCTCAAGCTAGAGAGATATTGGGGAAAGTAGCAAGGAACAGTCAAATTCTGGGTATTTGAAATAGTACCAGCAGAATTTTGTAATAGGTAACTTGAGGGAAAGAGAGGACTTAATGATAATTTTAAGGTTTAGACCTAGACTGTTGAAAACAGAGCTGTCACTTAATGAGATCGGAAGGCTCAAGATGATCCGGATTTAATTAGTCAAACTTGACGTGCAAATTAAACACTCAAGTGGAGAGATCAAATGGGCAGTTGGATATATTAAGAGAATGGTCTGGCATAAACAAATAATTCCGAAGTCACCAGCACTTAGATGATATTTGAAACCATGAGAATGGATAAAATAACCTGGATGAAGTGTGGAGGAAGAAAAGGGCAAGAGAATGCTTATAATGAAGGAACACTGAGTCTAGTGGGGTGAGGAAAAAAGGCAGAACACGAGAAGGACAAGGCAGATTGTAAGTCCTGGAGGGTCTAAGAATTGTTTGAGTCTGGGTACCTTGTCTCCAACAGTCTTTCTAACGGTATCTTGGAGGGAATGAACTATAATACAGAAGTTGGTGTTCAAAAGGTTGAAATGCTCAGAAATGAGATTATAGTGTTGGGCAGCATGACAATGTCTAGGGCAAGGGTCCCCAGTCCCTGTGCCACAGACCTGTTAGGAATGGGACTGCACAGCAGGAGGTTCTTCTGTTTTTAACAGGCCCTCCCCACCACTCACATTACCACCTGAGCTCCCGCCTCCTGTCAAATTAGTGGTGGCATTAGATTCTCATAGAAGAATTTAGGTGCTTGAATTGAATTAATTGGATCATCCTAAAACCATTCCCCCACCCCAACCCTGTCCGTGGAAAAACTGTCTTCCATGAAACCGGTCTCCGATGCCAAAAATATTGAGGACCACTGGTCTAGGGGATATTCATGGAAGTGAATGTCTCGGGAGGAATGGAAATGAAAACTATGGAAGAGAAGAGCTTTAATAATTGAGAGGCCATGGTTTTGGAAGGATTATCTATGCAAATATTGAAGTCCCTAAGAATAAATACAAGAGCAATACTGGAGATACTGGTAATGAGCAAGGAGATCAAATCTTTAAGAGTAAGAGGGACTGATCCATAATCTTTAAATAATTGCACAAGGAGGAATACCAGGTGGTATATTTTACTTGCAGGAAGTTTAAAGCTGAGATGGGGATAGTTACAGAGGAAGAAGGGAAAACATTATAGAAGAGTCATTTGCAGCAATATCCTCTGTGTAACTGGTTATTTCCTTAAGATGTGTTTCTGAATAACAGTCAAAGCTCTGAACATTTTGAACACTAGATCCAATTGCGAAATTATGCTCTAGAAATGTGGCATCGATTTCCTACTTCACCGGGAGTGAATATGAATGTCCTTTTTAATAATCCTAATTAACATGGAAAATTATCAGCTTAAAAATTCTTGAAAATTTTGAAGGCAAAAAATATATTAAACTGTAGTTTTCATCTCATTTTATTCATTAAATCAGCATCTATTCAGTGTTTACTATGCGTCTGGCATTATGTTAGATTCTGGATTTGTCCTTGCTGTCATGTAGGTTACAATCTCACCAAAGAAAAAGATTTTAAACAAATAATTGATTAATTGCCATCAGGTCACCTGTGAGAGAAGTACTGGTGCTACAAGGATATACAGTGAGGAGGACGTAGCCAGTCTTGTGAGTCAGGTAAATAGTGAACAAAGCATTAAGTTGAGTCTTGATGATTAGTTGGAAGTTGGTGAGAGATTTTTAAAATTATCTTTGACAATTGCTACTTCTTCATTTTTAGCTTCCATGAACGTGTGCTTTGCACATTTTTAACTGAAATTGCATCTGCTTTTAAACAGACAATGTGTAACTGTACATCATTTGTCTCATGGCATGCCTTATAATAGAATGCTAGTGAAATGCTATCTTTGTAATGACTATTCTTTACATAGCTTTGTGTCTCTTTTCTCCTCTCCCTACCTCACATTCTGCTAACAGACCCCATCTTACTGGCCACAGGAGTGGGCTTATGGCCACAAGTGGGCTAATAATGATACCTAAACACCTGGTCCAAAGTTAGGTGCGTCCTCAGGCCAAGTAGGTGCCTTCCAATTAACTGAAGATGGTTGGGGAAAGAGCTCACTTTATTCTCCAGAAACAAGGCTGTAAAGATATGTCTTGAGTTTCCTGTGGCCATAGTTGTGTACTTATGGAAATAGCTAGCTTGAATGAAGTTAGTATGCAAAGAGAAATAGGAGATTTTAAGATGAAAATGGGGAAAGGAGGTGCAAGAGAGAGAGCAAGAAAGAGAGAGAAAAAACAATAGTTAGGTTCCTGCACACAGCCACCCCTGAGGCCAGGCCAGAGGTCTAGCTAGCCTGGCCCTTCTGTTGCTCAGGTGAGCCAAGAGAGTCTTGAGTAATCAGTCTTAGGAGTATTTGAATATCCATTAGCAACTGGCAGAGTGCCTCGCAGAATATATTAATAACATTTCAGTATTTTATTTAGTACTTGACACGTAGTAGGAACTTAATAAATATTTATCAAATGAATGATTCAAGGAACAAAAATGTTAAAATAGTATACACAAAATGCAGGGTTTGTTGTAAATGATGTTTTGTTTTGTCTGGTTCTTTTTAACACTGGAAAGCTCCTAAAGTGGTGCTGTCTGGACAGTTTCAGGAAGGCTAGACAAGAACTGGTTTGGAAATAGCCAAGTGCATCAAGGCTGTATGTTTTAATTTGATCATAAGAGATGTGATATGTTTAAACTTACATTTATTTAATAAATGTCCTATCATAATGTTTCTTCTGGAAGCCTTTTTCCTGGTGGTTTCTTTCTTTTCTATTCCATGGACTGATGTATTAGTAAACTCCATTTGCCTTTCTTCCTGTCGGGTGAACTAGCGACTAAGGGGCGCCATTTGGGGGTGAAAAGAAGGAACAGGAAGAGCCATCATTTCCTCCATGCCTAGGTGTATATTTCTACCACTCTCTGCAATCAGGAATCATTATGAAAGAAGCCCACTCCAAATGAATGTAAAAGAGCAGGGGGACAAAACACTGTCCTCTGTAACATGGTTGAGAACAGGGATACAAGGAATAAGTGAAGCCAATAGAGATGAGCCTGGTAGGATAAAATTCATCTTTATTTACCACTTCGAAATAAAGGAATCATATTTCCACCGGGTATCTAACTAATGTTCAGTCCCTAAAATTCTATTAGAATATAAAACACAATAAAGTGGATAAGAAAATATACCCTTTTTCATCATAATAAAAACTTGCACTTAGCTGTACTTTAATATTAAACGAATAACAAAATAAACCACAGGAAATAAAAAACAAATTTACTTCTAAGTCCTATTGTCTAAAATGCCATTACAAAACTGATACTATAAACTTTGCATAGACAGTTTTCATTTGAGAAGCACTTTCCTATTAACTTATTTTAGTTTGACACATAGAATGATAGGAAATTCATCATTCCTTCAATCAGAAAGTTTGCTTGCATTTGGACAAGTCACTCAACATCTCCAAGTATGTTTTCTTTTTATACCATGAAGACAGTGATATCTACCTATTTGACAGGTTAAGCAAATGAGGGACAGCGAGGTAAAGTGGCCTACTGAAGGTAATATCCAATGGCTGGCAAAGGCAGAAACTGGAACTCATGTCTTCTGTTTTTTAGAACTCCTTGAAGGATAAAATAAATAATTTTTACTGTTTTACCTATAAGTATATAAAAAATTGCAGGAAAATTGTTTGTATATTCTTACAAGTTTTTTTTTTTAAGAACAATGAATCTATTTGTAACACATTACACAGGCTCAGAGTCTCCTAAAGAGCCAACACACAAAATTTCATTTGCAGCCACTTACCCTGGGCCCCAGCAGAGAGAGGAGAAAGTGGGTTAGAGATGATTGAGGAGAATCTGGGGTTGGTGGCTCATGGGAGAGAATTGAACAAACAGCCACCAGGGTCCCCATGCTGAGTCACTCCCCACACTGCAGAGGCCATCCTTCTCAGGCAGAGTAGTCCTCTCTAAGTGATATCAGCCTGAGGGGAAATAACAGCTCTGCCCACAGGTATTACTCTGCCTCAGCCTTTGCTGCTTAAGCCCAGCTGCTGATCATAGCTTGATTAGATTAATGACTGATCAGTTTGGCTGATTAGTTTAACAACCAACTCGGAAAATACAAAGAAGCAGCCAAAATGGGAAGACAAAGAATGAAATAACAAGAGAATTCTCCAGAAGAACTAGAAGACATGGAGGCAAGCAATTTGTTAGAGAGTTCAGAGTAATGATTATAAGGATACTCAACAGCATTAAAAAGAAAGACATAGAAAGCATAAAAAATGGCCAGTCACAAATAAAGAATGCAATATCTGAAATAAATAATACACAGGAAGGAATAAACAGTAGGTTAGATGAAGCAGAGAATCCAATTAGTGTTTTAGAATACAAGGTAGAAAAAGTCACCCAGGCAGAGCAGCAAAAAGAAAAAAAGAATGTTAAAAAATGAGGAGAGCTTAAGAAACATTTTGGACAGTATGAAGCAGAACAACATTTGCATCATCAGAATACCAGGACAAGAGAGTGAGCAAGGGATTGAGAATCTATTTGAAGCCCTGGCTGGTGTGGCACAGTGGATTGAGTGCTGGCCTGCAAACCCACAGGTCACCAGTTCGATTCCCAGAAACCCTATTCGAAGAAATAATGACTGAAAACTTCCCTAATCTGGTGAAGGTAAAAACACACAAGTCCAGGAAGCTCAAAGTATACCAAACAAGTTGGACCCAAAGACGCTTACACTGAGATACATCATAATTAAAATGACAAGTCTTAAAGACAAGGAGAGAACCTTAAAAGCCACAAAAGAAAAGCAGGTAGTTACTACAAGCGATCACCAATTAGACTGTCATCTGACTTCTCAACAGAAATATTTCAGGCCAAAAGGAAGTAGCATGAAATATATTCAAGGTGCTGAAAAGCAAGGACCTACAACCAAGGCTACTTTACCCAGCAAGGCTATCATTTTAAATCAAAAGAGAATTAAGGAGCTTCTCAGACAAGAACAAGCTAAAGGAGTTTGTAAACACCAAACCAGTACTGCAACAAATATTAAAGGTCTCATTTAAAGAAGACAAAAAGAGAGAGAGAGAGAGAGAGAGAGAGAGAGAGGGAGAGGGAGAGGGAGAGGGAGAGGGAGAGGGAGAGGGAGAGGGAGAGGGAGAGAAAAAGAAAAAAAAAAACAGAGGAAAACAGTCTAACAATATAATGGCACTACCAATAATCACCTTAAATGTAAATGACTTAAAGCACCAACCAAAAGACATAGAGTAGCTTAATGGATAAGAAAACAAGGCCTGTATATATGCTGCCTCCAAAAGACCCATCTCATATCAAAAGATACACACAGATTAAAGTAAAGGGATAGAAAAAGATATTTCATGCAAATGGAAACAGAAAAAAGGTTGGGGTTGCAATATTTAAATATAGACTTTAAAACCAAGGCTATAGTACAGAACAAAAAAGGACATTACATAATGATAAAGGGAAAAATCCAACAAGAGGATATAACCTTAGTAAACATTTATGCACCCAACATAGGAGCACCTAATATGTAAAGCAAATCTCGATGGACATAAAGGAGAGATTGTTCAAAATGCATCCATAGTTGGGGATTTTAACACTCCATTGACTACAATGGATAGATCATCCAGGCAGAATATCAACAAGGAGACAGCAGCCTTAAACAACACACTAGAGCAAATGGATTTAATAGATATCTTCAGAGCATTTCACCCCAAAGCAGTAGAATATACAAACTTTTCAAGTGCACATGTAATATTTTCTAGGGTAGACCACCTGTTAGTATGCAAAATAAGTCTCAATGAATTTAAGAAGATTGAAATCATATCAAGTGTATTCTCTGACCACAGTGCTATGAAACTAGAAATCAATCACAAGACAACACTGAAAAACACACAAAGACATGGAAGTTAAATAACATGTTATTACACAATGAATGGATCAGAAACAAGATAAAGGAAGAAATAAAAATATACCTTGATACAAATTGAATAAGGATATAACATCCAAAATTACAGGCCTATCTCAAAAAAAAAAAAAAAAAAAAAAACAAGAAAAAATTCAAATAAACACTCTAACTTCACATTTAAAGGAACTTGAGAAGAACAACAAACAAAGCCCAAAGTGAGTAGAAGGAAGGAAATAATAAAGATCAGAGTAAAAATAAATGGAGTCTGAAGAAAAAGATACAAAAAAGATCAATGAATCCAAGAGCTAGTTCTTTGAAAAGATAAACAAGATTGACAAACCTTTAACCATACTCATCAGAAAAGACAGAGAAAGGACGCAAATAAATAAAATAATGAATAAAGAGGAGAAACAACAACTGACAGCAAAAAATTACAAAGGATTGTAAGAAAACATTATGAACAATTATATACCAAAAGACTGGACAACCTTGATGAAATGTATAAAATCCTAGAAATGTACAATCTTTCAAAAATAAATCTGGAGGAATAAGAGACTCTGAAAGATAGATTATATCTAATGAAATTGAAACAGTAGTCATAAAATTCCCCAACAAATAAAAGACCTGGACCAGATGGCTTCACAGGTGAATTTTACCAAACATTTCAAAAAGAACTAATACCTCTCCTTCTCAAACTATTCCATAAAATTCAAGAGTAGGGAAAGTTCCCAAACTAATTTTATGAGGCCAACATTATCCTAACTCCAAAACCAGGAAAAGGCACTACAAATAAAGAAAAATATAGGCCATTATCCCTGATGAATATAGACAATAAAATCCTCAACAAAATATTAGCAAACTGAATACAGCAATGCCTCAAAAAGATCATATGCCATGATCAAATGGGATTTATTCCAGGAATGAAGGTTGGTACAACATTCACAAATCAATAAATGTGATTCACCACATGACTACATCAATAGATGGATAAAAAGCATTTAATAAAATCCAGCACCCATTTATGATAAAGACTCTCAGCAGATTAAGATTAGAGGGAACATACCTAAACATAATAAGGGCCATATATGACAAACCCACTGCCAGCATCATACTCAGTGGGGGAAAACTATAAGCATTCCCCTTAAGATCAGGAACAAGACAGGAAGTACCTCTTCCAGGCAGTACCTGCCTGTTTGTACCTCTTTTATTCAACATACTACTGGAAATCCTAACCACAGCAGGCAGACAAGAAGAAAAAATAAAAAAGGCATCCAAATTGCAAAGGAAGAAGTAAAACTGTATTTATTTGCAGATGACATAATACTGTACATAGAGATCCCCAAAGATCCACCAAAAAACTACTAGAACTGATCAATGAATTCAGCAAAGTAGAAGAACACAAAATTAATATCCAGAAATCAGTCACGTTTTTATATGCCAATAATGAACTAACAGAAAGGGAAATTAAGAAAACAACCCCATTCACAATTGCTTCAAAACTAATAAAAAACCTAGGAATAAATGTAACCAAGGATGTAAAAAACTTATACATGGTAAATTGACACCAAAGAAAGAAATTGAACAAGATAAAATAAGTGGAGGCACATACTGTGTTCATGGATAGAAAGGATTAACATCATTAAAATATCCATACTATACAAAGTAATCTATAGATTCAACAAAATTCCTATCAAGATTCCAATGATGTATTTCACAGAACTAGAACAAATATTTCAAAAATTTATATGGAACCACAAAAGGCCCCACATACCAACAGTGATCCTCAGAAAGAAGAACAAAGTTGGAGGAATCACACTACCTAATATAAAACTATACTATAAGGCCATAGTAGTCAAAGCAGCATGGCACTGGCATAAAAACAAACCTATAGATCAATGGAACAGAATAGAGAGCCCAGAAATAAACCCACAACTTTATAGTCAACTAATAGTCAACAGAGGAAGCAAGCACATACAATGGGCTAAAGAGAGTTTATTCAATAAATGGTTTTGACAAAATTGGACAGATACATGCAGAAAAATGAAACTAGATCACCTTCTTATATCACACACAAGAATAAATTCAAAATGGATCAAAGACTTAAATGTAAGACTAGAAACCATAAAAATTTTAGAAGAAAACATAGGCAGCAAAATCTCAGACATTGCTTGTAGCAATTTTTTATCAGCTATACCTCCCCAGGCAAGGGAAACAAAAGAAAATATAACCAATTGGGACCGCATCAAACTAAAAAAATTTTGTACAGCAAAGGAAATCATCAACAAAATAGAAAGACAACCCACAGAATGGGAGAATGTGTTCACCAATAGATCTGATGAAAGGTTAATATCCAAAA
The DNA here is from genome assembly GCA_039655065.1 of Glossophaga mutica. NCBI lineage: Eukaryota > Metazoa > Chordata > Mammalia > Chiroptera > Phyllostomidae > Glossophaga > Glossophaga mutica. Next base: position 47,451,835 of record CM077307.1, on the reverse strand, counting down.
TTTATAAAGTTCTTAACAAAACTCAACACCAGAAAAAGAAACAACCCAATTAAAAAATGGGCAAAGGACCTGAATAGACATTTTTCCAAAGAGGACATACAGATGGCCAATAAATGGCCAAGAGACATATGAGAAGATACTCAATGTCACTAATCATGAGAGAAAGCAAATTAAAACCACAATCAGATATCATCTCATACCTGTCAGAATGGCTATCAATAAATCAATGAAAAACAAGTGCTGGCGAGGATGTAGAGAAAGGGGAACCCTTTTGCACTGTTGGTGGGAATGAAGACTTGTGCAGCCACTGTTGAAAGAAGTATGGATAAACTTCAAGAAATTAAAAATGGATCTGCCTTTTAGCCAGCAATCCCACTTCTGGGAATATATCCAAAGGAACCCCAAAACACTAATTTGAATGAACATAAGGGTTCTTATACCCTTATGTTGAATGTTCATAAGGTTACATTATTTACAATCACCAAGATATGGAAGCAGCCCAAGTGTCTCTCCATCAACAATTGAATGGATAAAACAACTATGGGATATTTTCACAATGAAATACTACTTGGCCATAAAGTAGAAGAAAATTTTACCCTTTGCAATGGTATGGATGGACCTGGAGAACATTATACTAAGTGAAATAAGCCAGTCAGAGAAAGACAAATACCCTATGATTTCCCTCATATGTGGAATCTAATGAACAAACTGAACTAACAAGCAAAATAGAGACAGACTCATACACAGAGAGCAGATGACAGCTAGTGGAGGAGGGAAGTTTAGAGGGGGAGAGATTGAGCAAAAAGGAAACAGGACTCATGGACATGGACAACAGTGTGGTGATTCCTGGAGTGAGGGGTTATAAGGGAACTAAATGGTAATGAAAAACTGAAATAAAAAATAAAAGAATAAAAGAATAAATAAAAATTAAAAATCCCTATATTGTTTAAAAATAAATAGGCTTTATGTAAAAATATTTAATTACATTAAATTAAATTAAATTTGAGGGAATAAAATAAAATTAAGAACACCAAGTATAGTTGTGCTTTATCATCTTTTTCCTTTATCTACAATCACTTAACATTTTTTGTTTTTTATTGAATTTATTGGCATGGCACTGGTTAATAAATTATACGGGTGTTAGGTGCACAAATCCACAACACAACAACAGATCATCTGTACACTGTATTGTGTGTTCACCACTCCAAGTTAAGTCTCCATCCACCACCATTTATCCCCCCATACCCTCCTCCACCTCCCCAAGACCTTATCTCCACCTTTGCAATCACCACACTGTTGCCCATGTCCATGAGGTTTTTTCTCCTTTTATCTTTTTTTTTTTTGCTCAAGTCTTCCATCCCCCTAATCCAATGTCAACCCACAGCTGTCTTTATAGTCTTTATCTTTTTTCTCTTCATTCAATGCGAACATTTCAACCCTTTTCTCCACATAAGTAATTTGAATATGAGTCAAGTACGTTCTGTTCTGTGTTTCCAATTTATTTATTTATTCATCACATAATGGTGTTATTCTGATTGCATAGTTTTTTCTCTTTTCTGCAATTTTCTGGGTCATCTTATTCTATTGATTTATCAGAACTCTCATTTTACTAACTTTTTGCCTTTATTAATGATTTTAAAGCAAGAAATGATCACAAACTATTGCTTTCTGACACTTCAGTTGTGTTTTTTTAGTCTCAGTTGTCCATTTTTTCTCATATTATACTTCCTTCCTTCAAACTTTTTAGTTATAGATTGTTTGTATAGTTGCCATACAATTTTTTCATGTATACCCAATGTTAATAATGTCTTATTATTCTGAAAATATATTTTATTTCCTCTGACATTATGTTAATCAATTCTCTAAAACTGTCTTATGTGGACTATAGTTTGGGTTTGTGGGATGGGTTGGGTGAGATGTCAACATGGGTTTAGTGAAGTTTTCAAAGAAGGCCTTACTTTTATTCTCTTTTTTGACATTTTCTTAACTATTATTATTTTTTACTTGACCTAAAGGGGGTATATTCTATTCGGTGGGTGTATCTTCAGGCCCTTCGTTAGCACCATTTAATGTGGAGCACCTATAACTTCATCAGACACAGTCTATGCTGGTTAACTTGGCTCCTTTTGTCCCTCTCCTGAAAGCTACTTCTCTTCCATTTACAACACAAAAGGGAAAATAAAAGACCAGAAATGATTGACTTACTTTTATAGAACTGATTTTGTGGAGTTGAGGCCAAAACAAGGCCCAGGGCTTCTTTCTTTTCATGGCTACATAGACTTTTTTAAATTTTGTGTCATAAAGCATTGCTCTTTTTTCCCTGCTAGATTTCTTATGACTTTTTTTTTTGCTAGTTTTGTTTTGCTACTCTTTTTATTCATTTAAGTACTATAGAGGAAAATTATGTGATTCATCCTTACTCCATCATTTTGACCCAGGCATTATTAGTGGAAAATAAAATTATCCTTCACTCACTATGTTTTTATATTTCATTCATTCAACATGAAAAATCTATTTATGAAACACCTACTTTGTGCTGAGCATTGAAGCAATACTCCAAAGGGCTGGAGGAGAAAAAACATTTTTATGATGTAAAATCTACATGATCTCTTTCTCGCCAACCTCTCCAACCTGTGTCAACCAAAACTTTTGATTTGGTCATTTTGGCAACTCATGAACTTTTCAAGCTCCCTAGTTAATTATACATATCACCAACTTTGTCTACATCACCAGCGTGGCTTATATTCTCTCTCTTATCACCTCCACAAACTTCCTTACAGAAGCAGGAAGATCTCTGTACCAGAAAGGCTGTTTGAATCCAAAGAAGTATAGAAATGAGACCACAAATAACAATAACAGTAACTGGTATAGGCCTTAGAGATACAGATTGGTACCCACGTGTGAATCCTAAGAAAACAAGAGAAACAAACAAAAAGATTCTACTTTATTAACTAAGTAGCTATCTGTGAATTGTTTTTATCCCTAGGATCTTCAGCTTTCCACAGAGTCCCTTCAGCCTCTGCAGCCAAAGAGGAATAGGAACCACAAGTGGCTGAGATCATGGACCTCAGTATCCCCAAGGGCCTAGTCTGCCCTGAGTATTTAGAGGGAAACAATGATATGACCATTAGCTTTGTTTCCTGCTTTGCAAAGAAGATTGTCAAGGCTGAACATGATTGACAATCTCTTCTGTTTTTCATCAGGAGATGTTATCAAGCAGCATAGTGCTTTACAGGTTGAGTGCCACCATGCATGTAGTAAGGTGTATGCCTAGTATGCAAAGCTGAAATGTCTTGGTAGGGCAAGTGAACACATGCTATTTGTTCTCTAGTCAGAAATGCAAGTATCTGCACAGTAATACCCCACTATTAGTAAAGTATTTCTTTGCAATAAGTATAGCCTATTATATTCTGCTATACAGTGATATCTAATCACATGTTGCAATGAGCCCCACACCCCTCTTCAGAAGACAGCTTTACATGTGTGTTAAATTTTAATGTCTTAAAACTTTTTGTTTCTGCACTTTTCATGGTGTCTTACATTTTATGGAACTATTCCAACTAAGTAAGTGAGGAAATTGGTATACTTGCATATCTCATAATAAAGTGTAGCAGAGTCTTTCCTAGATGCTGAAATCTGGGGATAAGTTAGCATTGTTCAAAGAGTGTGACATGATTATTTTTTTAATTTTTAATGTAAGTCAAGTATAATGCATTTCCTAGATATGTAATTAAAATAACCAAGAAAAAAGATGAGGTTTTCAAGGTGTGTTAAGAATCTAGGTTTCCATCATCTGAAATTTTATTTCAAGCTTCAAATATCTGATTATAGGCTTGAAACCTTCTGGTCTGATAACCCATTAAATTCCTGAAACTTCTTGTGGATGATCATAGTAATTTAGTTATCTGTTATTCTCAATGTCCAGTATCTACACGCACTTCTCTTAAGAATAAATCGTGATCTTCCAAGTAAAAATTAATTTCTCCTTTGCTTTCTGCCCAAGATCATGGGTGGAACATGTGGTTGAATCCTAATTTAAATTCATGCTAAATACAGTCAGTGTAACACATCAGCCGGACACATTCAGTGCTGGGCTCAAAGGGCAAGGACATGTTTCCAGCTGGACCGTTTAGTCCAGCTACCTGATTCTTCTGGAGTTAAGCCCTGCACAGCCAAGACAATTTATTTTATAAAACTCCATGAGAGCTTGAAACAGAGAAAATTTTTAGTAGAAAGTTGAGAACAGACCAAGATGTTAAGCCAATGAACAGAATCTAAAAATGTTACAAAAGATGAAAACTTAATCAAGAAACAGGAATTGGAATACACACACACACATATACATATACATATGTATGTACACATATATACGTGTGTATGTATATACATATATGTGTATATAGTGCTAGATTAAGCAGATGCCAGAAAGAGAGCTGTTGCCTAAGATTACCTTTTCCCATCTTTGACAGCATTATGCTTAGAGATGTCAGTTTCATTTAAAGGCAAACACCAAATATCCAGTGATATCTAGATAAAAAATATCCATAAAACTGCAATATGCATTTACAGATTGTCATGTATCTGAACATCATGCTGTCATGTAGTATAATTTAAGCTTTATATACAACATGACAGGAATAACAGGAGATGAAGTTCTGATCATAGGAGTTTCCTGGAAAGCATGTTTATAGTGATATTCCCAGAAAGGATTCCAGAGGAACACAGTAGGGGTTATGGTGTAGTAATGGAGATATTGTGGGAAAAGCTCAGGAGGAACTAAAATGTTGTTAATTGTAGTGTCAATCCCCAGCCCCACCTGTGCAAACCACGCTCAAATACTGCAGTTTCTAATTCAGTCCAGAGCAAAACAGAAAGGGAAACTCCTCTTACTAGACAGTAAGCAGAAACAATAACCTCAGAATCACAGTGCCGCTGAATTCCCTCATCATTAAATTGCATTTAAGGATGGCACAAAGGATGTCAGCTAGTTAAGAACCTCTCCTTCTCTTCAGAACCCAGCTGCCAGGGACTGTAATCCCAGCAGCACTTGAAGAGGTCTCCCAGCAACAGCACCTTCCCTGACTAATCACAGGCCAACAGGGCTTCTCATCCCTGTATTTCCTTTCTTCTTCTCCTCTGTCACTTTACTCTTTCTCTCTCTTTAGACACTCCTCCAGTTCAGCCCCCATCTCTCTCTAAATCTTGAATTCTCTGTGTCCTGCTTCCTCTTCCACCTTCTCATCACCTCTTTGATCAGGATTTATGCCTTCTGTGCAAGCCCTTCTGTGGTGCCTATTGCTGTACAATAAACTCTCTTCTGTATCGCTCTTTTGGAATAGTCCATTTTTTCTCTCATTGTTTTCTAACTTCTCCACTTTTCCCCTAGCATTTGGGGGTTCCCTCATTCCTCAGCATGTCTTCTAATCTTAACAAGAGTAATTCACCCTCCAGGAAAATAGCTAAATATTGAGCTCTATCGAAGTTGCAGTGGACACTCTACCTTGTTTCCCTGACCTCACTTATTTCATTCAAGTGCCACCACTACTCCATACAGCCATGTGCTGCAGAAGAGGTTAACTCCACTTGGGAGTCAACTCCAGAGGGGGGGTACTGCTGATTACTGTAAGCCAATTGCCATCATCTCATTCTATTTTGCAAGCACAGGCTTCAAGAAGGGAAATTGTCATGATGAATGAGACATGAGAGCAGTCTGCTGGGAATTTATGGGCAAAGTATTTCCACAGTCCTATGAAGACCTCAGATGAAGCCACCTTTTCTTCTAAATGTCATCATCATTCTTGAATGTGAGGCCATCTCATTTCCAACCTGAAGTTAAGCCAGCGTGGGAACAAGGCAGAACAGAAGCAATCCGAGAAGCAGAGCTGGAGCCCTATCACCCTGTCCATGAGACGGACCTTCATACTTCCTGTTAGGAGGGATAATAAGTGTCCTGCTGTTTAAGAGAATTTGAGACAAATTTTTTCTTTAACTTTCAATCAAAAGTATTTTAATCGATACAAATATCATCTACATTGGAGAGAACCCAACTGCAGCTCCACCCCAAGATGGCTAAGCAAATTGATTACTTGCTCTAAGCTTCATTATTTTAATCAATATTACCAAAAGATCCATATGAATACAAATGAGGGAAGATTGAAAAGTGAATCCTGAGATTCTGACCCCCTCCTTCTTGGTATTAGGATAACAAGTCCTGGTCCACAATTGTCTACCTGACTCTAAGGGAGCTTACATGCATTCCTGAATTGGCCTTGATTTAGAGCCCACATTTCAAGGCCTGACAGGTTCCGTGTAGCTGCTGTTTCAAGTGGGACCTTCATCCTCATTCAGTTTCTGCTGCATAGATGTTAGTGGAGCTAGAGGCCCACATGCCTGGAGAGCAGTGGACCTAAAACACCACCCCAGCCCCTCTATACCAGGGATCTCTGTTATCATTCTTGCAAAATAGGGAAGAGAATGTCCTTTCTGTGTTTAGTTGAGAAGGTTCCCACAACATGGTTGAGTCCCAGAGAACTCTTCATTATAATCAGCCCACAGCTAAATTTCTTGGGCTCTAAGGAGTTTCAGCATCCAGAGATATAACTTTCAATTCACACATGGTGTCTGTGGCAGATGCAGCTGACTGGTTTTTTTGCACTCTAGAAGCTAGAACACTAAAATGACATTTCTTACACCCCTTTCTTCAGCTCAGATTCTGTATGCAACCTAGCTTCTCCAAGCAGACACATCAACATGAGGTTTAGAAGAAAAAGGTGAGGCAAAGGCTACACTTTTCCTGCTTTTGCTGTTTTTTTGCTGGTGAGTGTGGCCATGGAAGCATTAAGACTTTCTGCGGCAATAATAAGAGGGGTCCCTGGCCTTGTGGTATTGAGAGTTGGGTCACAGGGCAGTCATTTTGCTGGCACAAGTCATGGTCAAGGTTCAACAGAGCTGGAGCTGACAGTGGTGGTGGCATCTTCTGGCTCCTTGGCTCATGATGAGGTGCACCCTTCTGCTTCCAGAAACCTCCCGATTCCTCCATTCCTGAGCATGGTGTGACACTAAATGGCCTTGACTGGCCAGTTCAATAGTATTGTCCAGGATGTCATTCTTAGAAACTCAGCCAAGTTCTCGGTCGTCTAGTCCTTTCAACATTTTTGTAAGCATCCTTGTTAAATCACTTTCTGCACAAAGCAGTTTCTTTGATCTGGAACTGAAATCCTGACTGACACACAGGCTGTCTAATCTCCAGGTTGCAAACAAATGAGCAGAGTAATGGAGTAAGAGCAAATTCCAATACGAATACCATAATGATACACGAAGAACCAGCATGCCCCTCTGAAGAACAGGCCATATGTCTATGTTTAGCTTATAATGTCAGACTTCTCTCTTCTTTGTAGCAATTTCATTCTCAGGGGCTCCATTTTGTTCTTGAAAGCTGGCATCTATCAGGGTCCCATGAATCTGTCAAGCATATCCATGTATACTTGAAATCCAGTGCCTGGCAAGGTTGAGCCCTTTGCCCAGAGACACTCAGCATCTATGCAAATCTGCAGATGTAAATAGACACAGTAGGAGGTGTGTATCAGCTAATCTCACTTGCTAGGAGCTTCTGTGTCCTAGATCCTTCCTGGATAAGACTGTTCCTAATTTTTTACTTATCCTTACCCAAGGATATCTTTACTGATTTTAAAGAGAGAGAAAGAGGGAGAGAGAAACAGTAATCGGTTCCCTCCCATATATGACCTGACTGGGGATCAGGCCCACAATCTTTTGGCACATGGGATGGGATGACACTCCAACCAACAGAGCCACCCAGCCAGGGCAAGACTGTTTCTAATTTCAACTCGTAGGAGTGGTTGTCCAGCTAAGACACCCTGTTATATCTATGAAACAGACATGCTTTAGTTGTTATGAGGACCCAGTAAGATAATACAGGTGAAAATGTTGAGCACCATACTTGGACCATAGTAGGCATTAATAAACAGTTTCTTTCCTTAATAGTTCAGCTTGGGGTAAAGTAGGTAATCAGAGCAATTCTTCTAAAATTGTTTGTGGTTATTTTAAACATTGTTCTGGGAGTATTTACTGGGCCTAATTTAACATTATATATGATTTTCTTTTTCATGTATTTTTACATTCAAATGCTAGAAAAATATCACTTCCAAGTATTTTATCTCTTAATCATATTTCACAAGCATACCTAAATGGAGCTCAAAATTTACTCACTAATTCAACAAATATTCAGTTATTGCTTTGAGTCAGGCCCTGTTTTAGACATTGGAAATACAGTTGAAAATGCAACATGGTCCTTGCAATTACAAACTTGTCACTCTGGAAGAGGTTAAAGACAATTAATGAATAAAGACATAAAATATGTGAGTTAATTGTATGGCCAAAACCAGTTAATTTTTCTCTTCCTTTCTCCTTTTTAATCTAGCTACAGTCTCTTCCTTCCCTTTCCTCCCTCCCTCCTTCCTTCTTCCTTTCTTCCTTTAGTTAATAGTACCAGTTATTACCAGATATATTTCTTGTAAATAGAGATATAGAAGAGAACAAAAACAAACAAACATTCTGTAATTCTGGAGGCTATATTCTAGCCAGACATTATACAAACAATAAATAGTTAAAAAATAAACAAATAATAAGATTAACACCTAGTGCAAGGAAAGAAATAAACTAGATTATTTGATTTAAAAGGACTAAAGAATAACAGGCTACTATTTTACTTTAGATAGGATGGTCAAAGGAGCTTAGAACTGAAACATGAGGAGCAACCAGCCACTTAAAATCTACGAAGAAGGCATTACAAGCAAAAACTAACAAGTTCAAAGACCACAAAGCAAGGACATTTGGCTTTCAAAAGAAGAAAAAGGAAGTATGTGGCTAGAGTTCAGTGAGCAAATGGGAGAGTGGGAGAAATGAGATTGCAGAAAGGGCTAGGGAAGGCCATGTGGAAACTCAGGGCAAGGTAAGAAATTTGGACTTTATTATAAGTGTGTTGAAAGACATCAAAATGACCTTGCTCTCAGATGTTTGTCTTTTCCATCTGCACATCCCTTGTGGTTCCCAGACTTATGGACACAATGGTCTTAACTATGCATGTCAGGATATGTAGCATATGGCCCACATAAGAATGCCAAATTTTTATATCAAATTAGAGCATTAAAAAAGTACAATTTACTATCATTAGCTCATTATTTCTTAAAAAAACATTTTTCATTAATACCAATTAAGCAAAAAGTTAGGAATTGTCAGAATTTCTCTCTTTTATTTAATCTTTTTTGTATTTTTTCCATTTAGTCCCTTCATGCCTGCCTTCATGATTCTCCCAGCAATCACCACACTGTTGTCCATGCCCATGAGTCCTTTTTCTTTTTGGCTCAATCCCTCCTCCTTCTCACCTCCCCCCAACTAACTGTCATCTTGCTCTCAGTCTTTGAGTTTGTCCCCATTTTCCTTGTTAATTCAGTTTCTTCATTAGATTCCACATATGAGTGAAAGCATATGGGATTTGTCTTTCTCTGACTGGCTTATTTCACTTAGCATAATGTTCTCCAGGTCCATCATACTGTCACAAAGGGTAAAATTTTCTTCTTCTTTACTGGTGAATAGTACTCCATTGTGGAAATGTCCCATAGTTGTTTTATCTACGCATCTACTGATGGACAATTGGGCTGCTTCCATATCTTGGTGATTATAAATAATGCTGCAATGAACACAGGGGTGCTTATGTTCTTTCAAATCAGTCACTTGGGTTCCTTCAAATATATTCCCAGAAGTGGGATTGCTGGGTCATAAGACAGATCCATTCTTAATTTTTTGAGTTATCTCCATATTGCTTTCCACAGTGACTGCACCAATCTGCCACATCTTTAAAATGCCCTACTACCCATTGATCTATAGATTTAATTCAATTCCTATCAGGACTCCAATGATGTATTTCATAGAACTAGAACAAATATTTCAAAAATGTATATGGAACCATAAAAGGTCCCATATAGCAACAGCAATCCTGACAAAGAACAAAGTTGGAGGAATCAAACTATATTATAATATATTACAAGGCCATAGTAATCAAGACAGCATGGCACTGGCATAAAAAGAGACAATAGATCAATGGAACAGAATGGATAGTCCAGAAATAAGCCCATGTCTCAGTGGTCAATTAATATTCAACAAATGGAGCAAGATCATAAAATGAAGTAAAAATAGCCTCTTTAACAGATGGTGTTGGGAGATCTGGACAGCTACATGCAAAAAAATGAAACTTAACCACCAACATACACCATACCCCAAAATAAACTCAAGGTGTATAAAAGACCTAAATATAAGTTGGGACACCATAAAAGTCCAAGGAGAATATATGCAGGAAAATTTCAGATATTTCATGCAGCAATATTTTCACTGATATGTCCCCCAAAGCAAGGGACACAAAGGAAAGAGTAAAGAAATGGGACTACATCAAATTAAAAAGCTTCAGCACAGCTAAAGAAAACAGCAGCAAAATAAAAAGGGTACCAAACATATGGGAAAATATATTTGCCAGTGATACCTCAGACAAGAATTTGATCTCCAAAATATATAAAGAACTCACTCGACTCCACACCAGAAAGAGAAACAATCCAATTAAAAAATGGGCAAAGCACCTGAACAGATACTTCTTTAAGGAGGACATACAGAGGGCTCAGAGACATGTGAAAGGATGCTCAGCATCACTAGCCATCAGAGAGATGCACATTAAAACCACAATGAGATACTACTTTACATCCATCAGAATGGCCATCGTTAACAAATCAACAAATAACAAGTGCTGATGAAGGTGTGAAAAAAAGGGAACTCTAGTGCACTATTGGTGGGATTGCAGACTGCTGCACCCACTGTGGAAAACAGTATGGAATTTCCTCAAAAAGCTAAAAATGGAACTGCCTTTTGACCTGGCAATTCCACTGCTAGGATTATACCCTAAGAATCCCAAAACACCAATTCAAAAGAACTTATGCATCCCAATATTCATAGCAGCACAATTTACAATAGCCAAGTGCTGGAAACAGCCTAAGTGCCCATCAGTAAATGAGTGGATCAAAAAATTGTGGTACATTTACCCAATGGAATACTACACAGCAGAAAGAAAGAAGGAACTCTTACCCTTTGCAACAGCATGGATGGAACTGGAGAGTATTATGCTAAGTGAAATAAGCCAGGTAGTGAAAGGCAAATACCATATGATCTCAACTATAAGTGAAACCTAATCAACAAAACAAACAAGTGAACAAAATAGAACCAAAGACATGGAAATAAAGAACAAATTGACAGTGGCCAGAGGGGAGGTGAAGGGGGATAATGGGAGAAAGAAGGGGAGGGGTTAAGTCAAGAAACATGTATAAAGGATCCATGGACAAAAACAACGGGGAGGAGGATTGAATGTGGGAGGTGGTGGGTGGGCATGGCAGGGGAGATAATGGGGGGAAATGGGGATAATGGTAATTGAACAACAATAAGAAAAATTAAATATTTAAAAACTGAAGAAAAAGAAAAAATCATGGCCGTTGAAATTACTGTTGTCATTATGATCACAAGTCAAATTAGTATACTCTGTCATGCTCCTTAAACTTGATTTAAAAACTAAATTGTAATAGAATTTTTAGCTTGATGATTCCAAGAAAACATGGGCAGGAAGAAAACAAATTTATATTTTTTCATGTGCTACTTTGCTAAAACACTTGGGAATACTATTTTTACAAACTATTTTTTAAACAATATCAGTTTTGAAAAAGAATGTAGTAGTTTAAGATGGTCCCTGATGGAGTATAGTGTAGGTAATAACTGTTATCTAGTACACAACTTTAGAACCAGAAGATCAAGTTCATCTCCTGGTTCTGCCTCTTCATTTTGTGTGACCTTAGGCAAGCCACTTAAACACTCCAAATTGTAATTTCCTCTTTTTAAAGAAAAGATGATATCTAAACTTTTTTTTTAAAGATTTTATTTATTTATTTTTAGAGAGGGGAAAGGAGGGAGAAAGAGAGGGAGAGAAACATCAATGTGTGGTTGCCTCTCACGTGGCCCCCACTAGGGGCCTGGCCTGCAACCCAGGCATGTGCCCTGACTGGGAATCGAACCTGTGACCCTTTGGTTCACAGCCCACGCTCAATCCACTGAGCTACGCCAGCCAGGGCGTAAACTTTTTAATAGTATTGTTATAAGGACCCGATAATATTTTTATAATATACATTGTAAATGTAACCAAATGTTAGTTGTTTTAATTATTATATAAATGAATAATTCTTATCTTTTATATATGTATAATATTAATTTACTTCCTTCTTTTTAGCTCCACCACATGAAATTTAATCTTGGTCAAAGCCATTCATTTCTTTAGATTGGTCTTCAAACTGGAATTTTCACCTCTGAAAGCACATGGACACTTCAAATTGTATGTGATTATTGATAGTTGAAAAGGAATTAACTTTCAGGTCCTCTACTTCTATATGTACCTTTACTTAGCATCATGTACATTCTTATTTCTCATCTCTCATTTCACAGTATCTTTCTTTTATTTCAAAACAAAAAATTAAATGGATGCCCCCCATGCATTCAAAATCTAAGCATGATATACTGCCCCAGAGTATAACAACTCAATGGAACTCGATAAAACAATGTTTCAAAGTATTATTTTAGGGGAAGATTTCTTTAGTGTTTAATCAAGACACCATAGGTATATAAAATGAGATAACATACATAAACTGCTTAGCACTATATTTGCCCAATAGATGGTGTTTATTCAATGTTAATTTCACTTTCTTAATTTACATTTCAAAACACTCTTCAATTATGGAAACATTGAATAAATGCTTTAGAGGAGTGGGAATTCAATGTGTTACCACACTTAACAACCCTTTAAAATATATAGTGTATATATTACTTATAATAAAAGTTATCATTTGTTGAGAGCATATTTTATCTCAGAATCACTGATTTATAAATGATCTTTCATCCTCCACAGTTGTTCAAGGTATGAATTATAATCCCTTGAGATTTAGAAGATATAAAATCATGCATATAACAAAACCAGGATATTAACCCAGTTGTTTTGACCTATTATACATTCCTTCATTTTAATTAGAATTTTTCTTCCTTATTTAAAAACCCTTTTTTGAAATTATATTTTATTATTTACACTATTACAGTTGTCCTGATTTCTCTCCCTTTGCCCTCCTCCACCCAGCACCCCCACTCCTTCAGGCAATCTCCCACCAGTGTTCATGTCCATGGGTTGTTCATGTAAGTTCTTTGGCTTCTCCATTTCCTATACTATACTTTACATTCCCATGGCTATTCTTGACTACCTATTTGAACTTCATAATCCCCTCATCTCTTCACCCATTCACCCAAACATCCTCCCATCTGGGAGCAATCAAAATACTCTCCATATCCATGATTCTGTCTCTGTTCTTCATGTTTGCTTAGTTTGTTTTTTAGATTCAATCGTTGATAGATCTGTATTATTTTTTTGCCATTTTATTGTTCATAGTTTTGATCTTCTTTTTCTTAAATAAATCCCTTTAACATTTCATATAATAATTGTTTGGTGATGATGAATTCCTTTAGTTTTTTCTTGTCTGGGAAGCTCTTTATCTGACCTTTGATTTTAAACAATAGATTTGCTGGGTAGAGAAATCTTGGCTGTAGGCCCTGCTTTTCATGACTTTGAACATTTCTTGCCAATACCTTCTAGACCTGCAAAGTTTCTTTTGAGAAATTAACTGGCAGTCTTATGGGACCTACCCTGGGGATAACTAACTTCTTTTCTCTTACTGCTTTCAAAATTCTCTCTTTATCTTTAATCTTTGGCATGTGAATTATGATGTGTCTTGGAGTGGGCCACTTGGCATCCATCTTTGAGACTCTGTGTTTCCTGGACTAGCATGTGTATTTCCTTCACCAAAATAGGGAAGTTTCTTTTCATTATTTTTTCAAGTAGGTTTCCAATTTCTTGCTCTTTCTCTTCTCCTGGTACTCCTATGATATGAATGTTGGAATACTTGAAGTTGTCCCAGAGGCTGCTTATACTATCTTCATTTTTTGGATTCTTTTTCTTCTTCTTGTTCTGATTGGTTGTCTTCTGCTTCCTTAGGTTCCAAATCACTGATTTAATTCTAGGCTTCATCCACTCTACTGTTGTTTCCTGGTAAATTGTTCTTTATTTCGAGCAGTGTATCCTTTGTTACTGATTGGATATTTTTTATGCTGCCGAAGTCCTCACTAATTTCCTTGAGCATCCGTATAACCAGTGTTTGGAGCGCTGCATGTGATAGATTACTTATCTCCATTTTGTTTAACTGTTTTTCTGGAGTTTTAATCTATTCTTTCCATTAGGCCATGTTTCTTTATCTCCTCATTTTGACAGCCTCCCTTTGTTTGTTTCTATGTATTAGATAAAGCTGCTTTGACTCCATGTATTGGTAGTGTAGCCTAATGTAGTAGGTGTCCTATAGGGTCCAGTGGCATAGCCTTCCCTGTCACCCAAGCTGGGTATTTGAGGTGTTCTTTCGTGTGGACTAAGTACTCCCTCCTCTTGTAGTTGAGACTTGGTTGCTCCTGGCAGGTCAATGAGAGGGATTTCCCCAAGCCAGTCAGCTTCAGGGATTTGCTGTCACCCCTGATCACCAATCTCCACCCTCTGTGCAGGATCAGCTGTGTAAGGGCAGGGTGGTAGTGTTCTGACATGGTCTGTAGCTATCTACTGGGTACACAGGTGCTGGGGTTTTCCTGGTGGTGCAAGCCAAGGTCCATCCCCACCTATGTGTTGTCCAGGGCCACCCTGCCTGAACTGTAAAGCAATCTGAGAAGGCTGCCACTTATGTTAGCTTGGAGATGCCCAGGCGAAGCCAAGCCGCAAATCTAGGCTAGCTGCTGCCACTGCCAAACCTGGGGATCACTGAGGCCAGCTGTTGCTCAAAAATTCTTTCATACATGAACATAATCAACTAAATGGTATATTCTATGGAAAGAGAAATTTTATAAAAATAATCATAAACTAGGCCTGGCTGGTGTAGCTCAGTGGATTGAGCGCGGGCCTGCGAACCAAAGGATCGCGGTTCGATTCCCAGTCAGGGCACATGCCTGGGTTGCCAGGCCAGTTCCCGGCAGGGGACATACAAGAGGCAACCACACATTGATGTTTCTCTCCCTCTCTCCTTCCCTTCCCCTCTAAAGATAAATAAATAAATAAATCTAAAAAAGGAAAAAAAAAATCATAAACTAGGGTTCTTAACTTGTTATATCCACTATTCAATTATATTTTAACAATATTTTTCAAATTACCTTATTAATACATAATATAGAAGACTTGGAAAATCCAAAGCAAAAAAGGAACAATAACTCTTGTAATCCAGATGTAGATATCTGTAAATATCCAGATTCTATCCCTGGCCCAGGGGGAATTCCATAGGCTGAACCCAAGATCACGCCCAGTAACCTTCCCATGGGCAGCCCTGTTCAGAATTAGAACTGCAAAAGAATTTAGACATTCATGTTTAGTTTCTTCTCTAAGGCTCACCCATGGGAAGGAGTGAAGGGTGAGAGAGAGAGCTGGGAAGAGAGAAGCCAGAAGTGTTAGTCTAGCATTCCTCCAAGTGTAAACATGAGTCAAAACGAATGGAGGCTCTGCTCTAATGTTTGCTAATTCTCTGCACTCAATTGCTTAGCATTAAAAAATTGCTTTTCCTTGACAGGAAAAGGTAAGCATCTCATTTGAATGCATTACTTTGATTACTGGAAAGATGAACTTTTTTACTCTTTTGTGAATTTCTTTTTCAAGACTTTTTGCTATATTAACATTGCAGAGTCATCATCTGATGCTGACTTGTAATAAATGATATAGGATAATAATGTGCTGTATCTATTACCAAAAATTTTAATTTTCCATTTTCCTCTTATTTTTAATGAAAATAGCCTTTATTCATTAAAAGTTGAACCACTTTTAAAATGAGAAAATAACTAGTTCTCAACACGGACACAACTGTGTGGTAAGATTGTGGTGCATTTCTTCCCAGCCTTGATAGATGGATAATTAGATAGATGACTAGGTAGAAATGTGAATATAGAAACAAGCACAGACATATTATTTTATAAAAAGCAGATCACATTTGCTGTTTTATACCTTGCAACATTTGTATTACTATCTTTACAAATTCATCTTTAATTATGTGTCCAGTTTTCTCCTTAGAACATGTTTATAGAATGTTTATGTTTTTTATATAAAAAAGTAAACACATTTATTACAGCTAAATAGTGTATACTGTTAGCCACACATAACTTCAATAAGATGGTGAAGACAAGAGGTGTTTTCTACAGAAAGTTAAATTTATACAAGGATAGACAGCAACACCTGTGGCACTCATTCTATCTGGTGGATGGAAAGTTTATTTTTAGATCTATTGTAACATTCACATTAATTTCAGGACATTAAAAATATGAGAAAATAATGTATTCCTTGAAAACTAGGAACTTTGGCTATTACAGCTGTTTGGGGGGAATTGAAATGTATAAGTAAAAGTGCTCTCTCATTTTTCATTTCAATGCATTCTTGTCTGTCGTTGCCCTTTTTTTGCTTTCCTGCTTAGTGACTAGCAATCACCCTCTGTAAATACTGAATATTTTAGGCTTCACATGTAATAGTTTCTGTCACACTGCTCAACTCTGCCATTGGTAAACACTGTAGAACATATGTAAACAAATGGATGTGACTGTATTCCAAGAAAATTTTATTTACAAAAACAACAACAGGCCAAATTTGGCCCATGTGCCTCAGCTTGCAAACCCCTGTTCTAAATGAGGTCTGTCCTGAAAAAGTCCAGCCATTGTTAATATAATGAGAGTGGCTTGCAGGACACCATTGGAATCTGGCAGCCAAGGTGAGTGGACTGGAATGTACATGCGAGAACAATGACGACCTCACTTACTATCAGTGGGGGCAGTAGATGCCATTGAGTAAGCATGTGTACTGGCTGTTGCATTCAAAATGACTGAGAGAGTACAACAATGAATCTGCATCAAATTTTGCATTAAGCTTGAACATTCCTCCATGGAAACTGTTCAGATTATTTGGAAGGCTGCAGCTATGGGCAACTGGTGTTTGGCAGCTTTGTTAGGACAGCCCATGACTCATATTTCATGCAGAGTTTTTTTGGTGAAACATCAAATCACCCAGGTGACTCAGTCCCCCTACAGCCTAGATTTGGTGCCCTGCAACTGCTGGCTTTTCCCAAAACTAAAAGCACCTTTGAAAGGGAAGAGATTTTAGACCTTCAGTGAGATTCAGGAAAATACAACAGGGCAGCTGATGGCGATTGGGAGAATTATGTGAGGTCCCAAGGTGTCTACTTTGAAGTGGACTGAGGTGTCATTGTCCTATGTACAATGTTTCTTGTATTTGTATCTTCCTCAAGAAACGTCTCTATTTTTCACATCACATGGCTGGATACTTTCCAGACAGATGTATTCTATAGGTTTTGACAAATGTGTAATGACATGTATCTATCATTATAATATCATACAGACTATTCTTTTCATATACATATTTTTATTAATTTTTAATTGTTCAGGGACAGTTTTCTGCCTTTTACTCCCATCCCAGCCCACGCTCCCATTCCTTCCCACCTCCCTCCCATTTCCACCCCTCCTTGTTTTTGTCCATGTGTCCTTTATACTTGTTCCTCATACAGACTATTTTCACTGCCTTAAAAATCTTCTGTGCCCTGACTATTCATCTCTCTTTCACCACCAACCAAACAACCACTGCCGTTTTCACTGTCTCATTATTTTTATCTTTTTCAGATATCAAATAGTTAGAGTTAGAGCATATGTAGCCTTTTCAAATTGGCTTCCTTCAGTTAGTAATATGCATTTCAGGTTCCACTGTGTCTTATCATAGATTAACAGCTCATTTCTTTTTAGTGCTGAATGACATTCAATTGTCTGGATGTATCACTGTTTATCTTTTCACCTACTCAAAAACATTTTGGTTGCTTCCAAGTTTTGGCAATTATGAATAAAATCTGCTATAAGCATCCTTGGGCAGATTTTTGTGTGGACATAAGTTTTCATTCCCTTGGGGCAAATACCAAGGAGTATAACTTCTGATCATATGGTAAGAGTATATTTTGTAAGAAACGGTCAAACTCACTTTCAAAGTGGAAACACTATTTTGCCTTTCCACCAGCAATATACGAGAGCTCCTGATGCACCACATCCTCACCATCATTTAGTGTTATCAGTGTTCTGGATTTGGGCCATGGTAATGGGTATATATTGATATTTCATCTCGTTTTAATTTTCATTTTTTTGAAGACATATGATGTGAAACATCTTTTCATGTGCTTATTTGCCACCTGTGTATCTTCTTTAGTAAGGTGTCTGTTAAAATCTTTAGGCTATTTTTAATGGCATTCTTTTCATATTGTTAAGTTTTAAGAGATCTTTGTATATTTTGAATAATTCTTTTATCAAATATATCATTCGCCAATATTTTCTCCCAGTCTATGGCTTGTCTTTCCATTTTTTGACATTGTTTTTTGCAGAACAGAATTTTTAATTTTAATAAAGTCCAGTCTATAAATTATTTCTTTCATGAATCATGGCTATGGCATTGTATATAAAAAGGCATCACCATATCCAAGGCCATCTAATTTTTTTCCTATGTTATCTTCTAGGAGTTTTATAGTATTGTGTTTTATGTTTAGATCTATGATCCATTTGAGTTAATTTTTGTAAAGAATCTAGACTAATTTTTTTCAAGGTAATTTTTAAAAATTCAGTCATAATTGACATATAACATTATATTAGTCTTATTTGTACAACCTAATTATTCAATACGAATATATATTATGACATGATCACCACAATAACTATAGTTAAATCCATCATCTACGAAGTTATACATTGTTTCTTATAATGAGAACTTTTAAGATCTACTCTCTTATGCCATACTGTCAAATATGCCATACAGTATTATTAACTAGATTCATTTATTTTTTTGAACATGGAAGCCCAATTGTTCCAGCACCATCTGTTGAGGAAACTATCTTTACGCAGTATTGCATTTGTTCTTTTGTCAAAAATCAGTTGACTCTATTGATAGAGATCTGCTTCTGGACTCTCTACTCCATTCCACGGACATATTTTTTTTTTTTTTTTTTTTTTGCCAATACTGCACCGTCTTGATTACTGTAGCTTTATAGTAAGTCTTGAAGTCGGGTAGTGTCCGTCTGCTGAGTTTGTTTTCTCCAGTATTGTGTTGACTAGTCTCAGTTTGTTCAGTTATTCTACACACAGAATTTAGGCATTAACAGCTGCCTTCTCTTATAAGCCAAGGCTTCAGATTACTGTGAAGAGAAAGCAAAGATGCTAGAGGAAGACAAGTGACAGATTAAATAAATATATTCTGAGATACTATTTTGGCCTTAATGTATTAGCTCTCTCCCTTTCCCTCTTAAAAGAGACCTGCTAAATAAATTTTCCATTTATTCCCACAAACACCCTCTCCCTCTCATGGTTATAGCTAAGAGGTAATAGAAGGACATTTCTCTCTTTTGCATGCATAACGGAATTAGGGCATCCCTTTTTATTACTGATCTCATCCTGAATAGTGACAACTAACACTTAACTTCATTGGGCCTGAAACAATCACATTCATTATTAATGGGTGTGTGATTTTCTCCATTGGATATAAGATAGTACATTTGGAGCTTTTCCATTTCCATAAATTTTCTTTAGAGACACTTGCTTTTGCAGAAGAATACACTTGCATTGCAGATGGAAGTGTTTGGTGTAAGGGTCATTCTGGAGAGTTTAGCTGAACTTAAATTGAATTAAACTACTGGCCAATATTAATTATGCATAATTGATACCTTCTATGGTAGGAGGGAAACATGCAAAACTAAAAAACCAACCTTCCCAATTCAATTTTTAATAATAATAATATGAAATTTAAAATCAATTGACATTAGTAGATTAATTATTGGGGACAAGTATTTATTCAGAATCTAGAAAATTTAAGCTGTTTTTTTCAAAATATATACTCCTCTACATCCTTATTTTTTAACAAGTTCTTTTTACCTAACCTTCTTGCCTTAGGCATCTTAGGGGCTCTGTGCTGCAAAGACCATACAATTAACTGGTGATCAATAATATTCATTCAGAAGAAGATTCCAGTTTTGTTTTTTTCCATTAGCACTAAGCTACACTTTTCTCCTATACTAATCTATCTGTAATGTTGGGTGGATGCATTTTCACTTCTTTTTGATGTATTTCTTGCTTGTAAATCATATAAAACGTGCTTATAATTCATACCTGTTATGGAAAACATAAGTAGGAAAAGGCAGTAAATCACTCAAAATTTCACTACTTAGTGATAACCGCTGTTAAAATGTTGGTCCTTCCTGACCTGTGTATCTTATACATATATATATATTTAAATTTTAAAACAAGAAATTTGATTCTAAATATTCCTCTGTGCTTGCTTTTCTTTGAACATTTATAGACTCAAATTCTAATTTTAAAGGAATCCACAAAATCCTCTTATATGTAATTAATTTAGTAACACTTGATCATTGAATGTTAAGACTGCTTCCCTTACAAAAACATCTTTTTGAAAAAATATCTGTGCATTTCTTTTTCTTTCTTTGGGAGAGATTTTAGAAGAGAATCCCTGGACTTAATGGTATATAATGTTTAATGCTATTGATGCATTTTGTCAAATTATTCTTCATAAAGGCTGTAACAATTTATTAGGAAATTTTATCAGACATGTCTGGGAACCAACCTCCAGAGAAGGACTGCCCAAGAGACCAAAGGAAAAGGCTTATAACTCCAGAGATAATGAAGGGAACTTACAGGCAACAGCAGAATCTTGGGCGGCAGCGTGACAGTGGATCTCCACACCAGGAAGGGGAAGACGGCTTGATATATAAAGCCCCCAGGAACACAGGCGATTTATAGCCAAGTGGCACATGCCTGTTAGAAGCTGTGTATTCCAAAGCAGTAAACAACTAAATGGGCCTATTTATGCGTGTAAGAACGTACCTTTCCGGTGATAGTGGCCCACCGTTAAGATGGCATCAATCATGTCAAGCACCAGAAACCATTTTGCCTAATACAATTACACTTCTACCTGGATTATGTGAAAGTTCCTACTTACCCACACCTCATCGATACCAATATTGACATACTTATGCTAATTTCATTATAATGAGCTATTTTTATTATGAAGTGTTTGATACAAGTTTAAAATGACAAAGATAGAAAGACCAATATAATTTTTGAGAATCTCGAAAGGATTATTGGTTATTTTCCATTTACTGACCATCAAAGAGCCTCACATCAAATCTTTAATTTGTATTAATATAAATCCACATTCCTAATTATTATTGTACTTAAATATATTAAGAATTAGTTGTTTTCAGCAAAGCCACTGTTAAACTCAGAAAATTATTCATTTCAAGATCCTGTAGCTCTCAATCTAAAAAGCTTTTAACCAAGTCCCTAAGGCTGAATATTGTCATTCCTTCCCAGTAGCTTAATGAAATAAGCAACCAAGAAAATAGGCTTCAACTGAGCTGCCAGTTTAACTTGGGACTTCTGCCACCTTCTGACTGAAAGTTCACCCAACTGTTTTTGTTTTTTTTACTTCCAGTTGTTTCTATATGATTATTCTCCAGTATTCTTCAAAATTTTTCTTCAGTGGAATCCCCAGCTCCTTGATATAGCAAAAAAAAGAAAAAAATAAATTTCTGTGAGCTTTTGTATTCCCAGTTGTGAGTTTTTAAAAAAAAGAACAACTCAGGATGTTAAAATGAGGGGGTTTTTTAATCTCAGTTTTGACTAATGTGGTACATAGATATCAACTTACAAAAGGGTTGAGAAAGCAAAGATAGAAATGGAAGGATTTGAAAAGAATTTCTTTGGCAACAGCATGGCCTGCTTTTACCCCAACCTACTGCACCCAAAGTGAGAGGAAGGTTTATATTCGTCATCTTTTGCAGAGGGGTGAGAGAGGTGTGGGAGAATCCACTGGCTTCTCTGAGAGCTTTAAATTATTCTCTGAAGCAAAAAAATGATGGGGAAGTCAAGAGTTGGAAAATTTTAGTTTTAGGCAATAGTTCATAAGCTTAATAGTTGATGCATGTAAAAAGGTATGGTTTCAGGGACTGAAGGTATCGCCCACCCTGACTCCAGGAGACCACAAGCAATGCGAGTTTTGTGCTCTGGAAGAGACCATAAGCAATCAAGATGGTATCTGAGACATTGTGTTTGTGGGAGAGACATCCCGACACCCAGGATACAGATAAAGAAAATCACCCAGGACACAGGACACAGGACCCAGATAGCAGATGGTCACTGGTCAGCAGATGAAAGGATGTTAGGGAAATTGCTGGACTGTAGCTTTTATCTGATTAACCTCTTTCCTGAATTCCAAATCCCTTACCTACACTTTTTCCTCCTTACAAAAAAGGCTGGCTTGAAAGGAAATGTAAGATGGTCTGTTAGGGTATATAACCTACTGTCTTCTCAGATCACCAGCCATCTGAATAAAGGACCCATAAAGATTCAATCCCTGTCTCCACTTATTGGTTCTGGTAGTGACAGGCATCATGAACTCCACCTTTCCCGGTCTCAAAAACACTAAGGAATGTTGCCTTGACCCTCAGGAGAGAAAGATAAGGTGGCCTGAAGGTAAAGGATAAATGTTGCTTTATTTCAATGGACCAGCACTCCCAGATTGTCAGAGCAAGGAATGAGTGCCCTTCCTTGTGGTCCTGATATGAGCTAGACGGGAGAGGAGGCCAACCTGGAGCCATATTAAGTTCTGTCTGCAGGATTGTCTAGGAGGGTGAAGTACTCCAACAAGGACAATCCACTGGAGAGAGAGCTGAAAAACTAGGGATTGGGGGTGGCAATGTTGAATTGGTTGGTGAGTTAAAGCAAAGCATTACCTGCACAAAGGGAATAGCTCTGAGAGCCACAGAAGCACCCAGAAAAGCGAGTTTGCTTGAAACACCAAGATCATGAAGCCATCTAGTCAAGATGAGAAATAGCAACTAGCTTATTAGGGAGGAAGTGAACAGAAAGCAGCTTCCCTGGAAGCTGGTAGCTCACCAACTAGGAGAAGTCTGAATGTTCAATCAATACATAATGGAAAATCATTATCTTGGACTGGACATTTTAAAATTATAACCCAAATTGATTTGAAACATAAACAGACAGAATTGTCTCTTGAGGCCTCACAGACACAAAGTTCTATCTAGGAAAAGGACAATATTTCCTCCTTGAAAAAAATATTTAAGGAAACACAGGGAGACCAAATGATACACATTAAATAGGGCTTCCTATGTGTCAACACTATTCTAAACACTTAACTAATTCCAACTCTTGTGTTCCTCACCAGGATCCCAGGGGGAAGGAATTATGTTTACCCCAATTTTACATATGAGGAATCTGAGGCCCAAGGTTGGATTCATCCATTAAAAATTATAGAGCACAAATATCTGAAACACAAATGGACTTGGTAAGGAAAAAGATTTAGGAATCATGGACTATCCATCCGGCCTCCTTGGACACAGCAAAACAGTATTGCAAATTGCCAAGTGATAATTCATTTGAGGGGCAAAGATCATGTCTCCCAAATTAAATAGTAAGCTTCTTGAAAGTAAAGAAAATGTAGTGAACTTGTTTGCATAAATATTACATATGGAAAACTATAATTAGCATCTGTGGATGATGATTTGTGAATTTAAGGGAACTTAAAAGGAAAACACAGCTCTTTTTCTTATTTTAATTGTTGTTCTTGTACAGTTTTCTTTCTTTTACTCCCAACCCAGGCCACCGCCCCAGCCATCCCCACCTCCCTCCTATTTCCACCCCACCCTAGTGTTTGTCCATGTGTCCTTCATACTTGTTCCCCTTTTCCACTGAAATTCTCTCCCCTCTCCCCTCTGGTGACTGTCAGCCTGTTCTCAATTTCAGTGTATTTGGTTATATTTTGCTTGTTTGTTTGTTTTGTTGTTTAGGTTCCTGTTAAAAGTGAGATCATATGGTATTTGTCTTTTACCACCTGGCTTATTTCGCTTAGCATAATGCTCTTCAGTTCCATCCATGCTGTTGCAAAAGGTAGGAGCTCCTTCTTTCTTCCTGCTGCATAGAATTCCATTGTGTAAATGTACTATAGTTTTTTGATCCATTCATTTACTGATGGGCACCTAGGTTGCTTCCAACACTTAGCTATGGTAAATTGTGCTGCTATGAACATTGGGGTGCACAGGTTATTTGGACTGGTGTTTCAGGGTTCTTAGTATATAATCCTAGCAGTGGAATTGCTGGGTTAAAAGGCAGACCCATTTTTAGTTTTCTTAGAAAATTCCATACTGTCTTCCATAGTGGTTGTACATAGTGGTTGTACCAGTCTGCGATCCCACCAACAGTGCACTAGGGTCCCCTTTTCTCCACAACCTCTCCAATACTTGTTGTTTGTTGCTTTATTTATGATGGCCATTCTGACCTGTGTGAAGTGGTATCTCATTGTGGTTTTAGTTTGCATCTCTCTGATAGCTAGCAATACTGAGCATCTTTTCATGTGTCTCTGGATCCTCTGTACATTTTCCTTGGAGAAGTGTCTGTTCAAGTCCTTTGCCCATTTTTTAATTGGATTGCTTGTCTTCTTAGAGTGGAGTAATGTAAGTTCTTTATATATTTTGGAGATTAAACTTTTGTCTCAGGTATCATTGGCAAATATGTTTTCCCATACAGTTAGTCCTCTTTTTATTTTAATACTGTTTTCTTTAGCTGTGCAGAAGCTTTTTATTTTGATGAGATACCATTTGTTTATTCTTTTCTTTATGTCCCTTGCTTTAGGGGACATATCAGTAAAAATGTTGCTGCGTCAGATATCTGAGATTTTCCTGTCTATGTTCTCCTCTAGGACTTTAATGGTGTCACTGCATATATTTAAATCTTTTATCCACATTGAATTTATTTTTTAGTATGGTGTAAGTTGATGTTAGAGTTTCATTTTTTTGCACATAGCTGTCCAGTTCTCCCAACACCACCTGTTGAAGAGGCTATTTTTACCCCATTTTATGTTGCTGCCCCTTTGTCAAATATTAATTGACCATAGAGACTTGGGTTTATTTCTGGGCTCTCTGTTCTGTTCCACTGGTCCATGTGCCTGTTTTTATGCGAATACCAGGCTGTTTTGATTACAGTGGCCTTGTAATACAATTTGGTATCAGGTATTGTGATCCCTCCTACTTTGCTCTTCTTTCTCAAAATTGCAGCAGCTATTCAGGATCATTTATGGTTCCATACAAATTTTTGAAGTATTTGTTCTGTGTCTGTGAAATATGCCATTGGTACTTTAGTAGGTATTGCATTAAATCGGTAAATTGCTTTGGGTAGTATGGACATTTTGATGATATTAATTCTTCTAATCCATGAACATGGTATGTTTTTCCATTTATTTTTGTCTTCCTTGATTTCTGTCTTCAGTGTTGTGTAGTTCTCTGCATACAGGTCTTTTACCTCCTTGGTTAGGTTTACTCCTAGGTATTTTATTTTTCTTTTTGCTATATCGAAGGGGATTTTTTTCTTGATTTCTGCTTCTGCTGTTTCATTGTTGGCATACAAAAATGCCTTTGATTTTTGGATATTGACTTTGTATCCAGCTGTTTGGCCAAATTCATTTATTAGGTCGAGCAGCTTTTTGGCTGAGTTGATAGGATTTTCTATGTACACTATCATGTCATCTGCAAACAATGATAGTTTTGTTTCCTCCTTTCCAATTTGGATGCCTTTTATTTCCTTTTCCTGTCTAATTGCTGTGGCTAAGACTTCCAATACTATATTGAATAGAAGTGGTGAAAGTGGACAGCCTTGTCTTGTTCCTGATCTTAGTGGAAAAGATTTTAGTTTCTGCCTGTTGAGTATGATGTTGGCTGTAGGTCTCTCATATATGGCCTTTATTATGTTGAGGAATGTTCCTTCTATTCCCACTTTGCTGAGTGTTTTTATCATAAATGGGTGCTGTACCTTATCAAATGCTTTTTCTGCATCTATTGACATGATTGTGTGATTTTCATCTTTGCTTTTGTTTTTGTGATGTATTACATTTACTGATTTGCGAATGTTGAACCATCCTTGCATCCCTGGGATGAATCCCACTTGGTCATGGTGCATGATCTTTTTAATGTATTGTTGGATGCAGTTTGCCAATATTTTGTTGAGGATTTTAGCATCTATGTTCATCAGCGATATTGACCTGAAGTTTTCTTTCTCTGTTGTGTCTCTATCTGGTTTTGAGATTAGGATGATGCTGGCTTCATAAAAAAGAGTTTGGGAGCTTCCATCATTTTGGATTTTTTGGAATAGTCTGTGAAGGATAGGGGTTACCTCTTCCTTAAATGCTTTGTAGAATTCTCCTGTGAAACCATCTGGTCCAGGGCTTTTGTATGTTGGGAGTTTTTTTATTACTGCTTCAATTTCATCTGCTGTTACTGGTCTGTTCAGGCTTTCTGCTTCTTCTTCATTGAGTTTTGGAAGATTATATTTTTCTTGAAATTTGTCCATTTCACCTAGGTTTTCAAATTTCTTGGCATACAGTTCTTCATAGTAATTTCTTACAATTCTTTGTATTTCTGTGGTGTCAGTTATAATCTCTCCTCTCTCATTTCTGATTGTGTTTATTTGGGTCCTCTCTCTTTTTTTCTTGATGAGCCTGCTTAAAGGCTTGTCGATTTTGTTTATCTTTTCAAAGAACCAGCTCCTGGATTCACTGATCCTTAGAATTATGTTTTTAGTCTCTATGTCATTTAATTCTGCTCTGATCTTGGTTATTTCCTTCCATCTACTTGCTCAGGGCTGTCTTTGTTGTTGTTCCTCAAGTTCTTGTAGGCGTAGGGTTAGGTTGTTTGTTTGAAATGTTTCCCTTTTTTAGGTAGGCCTGTATCGATATGAACTTCCCTCTCAGAACTGCCTTCGCTATGTCCCATAAGTTTTGGGTTGTTGTGAGTTCATTTTCATTTGTTTCCAGAAACTTTTCAATTTCTTCCCTAATTTCATTCTTGACCCATTCATTGTTTAATAGCATGCTAGTCCATCTCCATGATTTTGAGTGTATTTGAGTTTTTTTTCTTGAGTTTGCTTTCTAGTTTCAGTCCCTTGTGGTCAAAGAAAATGCTTGGTATGATTTCAATTTTTTTGAATTTTTTGAGGCTGGTTTTGTGTCCTATCATTCAGTCTATCTTTGAAAATGTTTCATGTGCATTTGAAAAGAATGTGTATTCAGCTTCTTTGGGATGAAAGGCTCTATATATATCAGTTAAGTCCATTTCATCTAAGGTATTGTTCAATGCCACAATATCTTTGTTAATATTTTGTTTGGAAGATCTGTCCATTTTTGACAGTGGGGTATCAAAATCCCCTACTATAATTGTGTTGCTGTCAATATCTTTCTTGAAGTCCTTTAAGATTTTCTTTATGTATTTGGGTGCTCCTATGTTGGGCGCATATATATTTACAATGTTTATTTCTTCTTGGTGGATCCTGCCCTTGAGTATTATGAAGTGACCTTCTGGGTCTCTCTTTATGGCCCTTTTTTTTGAAGTTTATTTTGTCTGATATGAGTATTGCTACCCTGGCTTTTTTTTTCCTATTCATTTGCTTGGAAAATTTGTTTCCAGCCCTTTACTTTTAGTCTGTGTAGGTCTTTTGCCCTGAGGTGGGTCTGCTGTAGGCAGCATATGTGTGGGTCATGCTTTCTTATCCATTTGTCTACTTTATGTCTTTTCATTGGAGCATTTAATCCATTTATGTTTAAAGTTATTATTGATAGGTACTTATTCATTGCCATTTTCGTACCTGTGTTGCACTCGCGCGCTCTCTCTCTCTTGCTCTCGCTCTCTCTCTCTCTCTCTTCCTTCCTTTCCTTAAAGCAGTCCCTTTAGCATCTCTTGCAGAACTGGTTTGGTGGAGGTGTATTCTTTAAACTTCTTTTATCTGGGAAGCTCCTTATTTGGCCTTCTATTTTGATTGAGAGCCTTGCTGGGTAAACAGTCTTGGTTGCAAGCCTCTGGTTCTTATTACTTGGAATACTTCTTGCCATTCTCTTCTGGCTTGTAGCATGTCCATTGAGAAGTCAGCTGCTAACCTTATCGGGGTTCCCTTGTATGTTACTTCCTGTTTCTCCCTTGCTGCCTTTAAGATTCCCTCTTTGTCTTGGAATTTTGCCATTTTAATTATGATGTGTCTTGAAGTGGGTCTCTTTGGGTTCCTCTTGATTGGGACTCTGTGTTTCCTGGATTTGTGTGACTTTTTCTCTCATCAAATTAGGGAAGTTTTCCATCATTACTTTTTCAAATAGGTTTTCTATCCCTTGCTCTTCTTCTTTCCTTCTGGTATCCCTATTATACAGATATTATTACATTTCATGTTGGCTTGCATTTCTCTTAATCCCTCTTCATTCTTTCTGAGCCTCTTTTCCTTTTCTTGTTCTTTCTGGGTGTTTCTTTCTACTTTGTCCTCCAATTCACCAATCCGATCTTCTACTTCATTGAGGCTGCTTTTGATTCCTTCTACTGTGTTCTTCAGTTTGGAAATTGTATTCTTCATTTACTCTTGTCCCTTGTTGATAGCTTCTATTTCCTTTGTCATGTTGATATAGTTTGCAGTGAGTTCATTGTAGCTTCCCTGTAGTTTCTGGAAGCTCATTGTGAGCTCATTGAGCTTCCTGATAACCATTGCTTTGAACTCAATATCTGATAGTTGAGTTGCCTCTATTTCATTTAGCATTCTTTCTAAGGCTTCCTCCTTTCCTTTCATTTGGGGATTGTTTCTTTGTCTTCCCATTGTTTGTGAGACGCTTCTTAAATTGATCTGTTCTGGCTCCCTGGGTTTATGGTGTAAACTTCTGTGGTAGAATACCTGTGAGATTCAGTGATGCAGTCTCCTTGATCTCCCAAGCTCACTGGAATTGGGCTGTAGTTTAAGTTGGCTCTGTGTTTGTCTTTGGGTTTTGATTGTTGTTGGTTCTTTCTTTGGTGGGCCCTTCCTGCCAGCTGGTTAACTGAGGGTCACCCTGTCCATCACCTCTTGTATTTTGTCGTGCTGCTGAGGGCAGGTTGTGTTAAAGCTGGTTCTTCCATGTGTAAAAGGTTTTGAGGATTCTCTCTTGCTCTTGTTCAGTTGTTTGTACTGGGTAGTTTCTCCACTATTTAGTTGTATTTCCAGATAGGCCCTGGATTGAGGTCTGTGTGGTTTCTGCTCCCTCCCTCACCTTCTTCTGTTGTTATCTGTTGGTGATTCCTTTGTTGTTGGATTTCCTCTTCCAGTGTGTATCCTGGTGTTCACCACTTCCACCTATTCGTCTGGTTTTTCAGTGTCCGCTACAATTTTTGGTCTCTTATTTTCATATATGCTGGGGTACTGTTGGCTGTTTGCTCTGTCCATTGTAGATTGGCTAGGTTTTTCTCCTGTGTATAGGGGGGAGTGGAATCTTCTCCCTCCTACCACACCACCATCTTCCTCCTCTCAGAAAACACAATTCTTATTTCAATTTTTTTTTTTTTTGGTATATGTGGAATTGCTGGATCACATGGTAGTTCTGTTTTTAATTTTTTTGAAGCCCCTTCATATTGCTTTGCATAGCAGTGTACAAAGATTCTAATCTTTACCTTCCCACCAGCAGTGTACAAAGATTCTAATTTCTCTACATCCTCACTAACATGTATCTGTTTTCTTTTAATGATAGCCATTTGAACAGATGTAAGATGCTATTTCATTTTGGCTTTGATTTGCATTTTCTTGCTGAGTAGTGATGGCGAGAACCTTTCCACATGCCTCTTGGCCATTTGTATGTCTTCTTGGATATCTGCACCCCCATATTTCCTGCAGCATTCTTCACAGCAGCCAAGATATGTAAACAAGCTAAATTCCCATCAACAGAGTAATGAATAAGGAAATGTGGTATTCTGTCTTAAGAAAGAAATTGTACCATATGTGATTTCCTGTTCATATGGATGACCCTGGAGGACATTATGCTAAGTGAAATTAGCCAATTACAGAAGGGAAAATACTGCATGGTTCCACTTACATGGGTATCTAAAACAGTCAAACTCATAGAAACAGAGAATATAACTGTGGTTGACAGGGAATAGGAGCAGGAAGAAATGTGTAATTCTTGCTCAATGGGTATAAAGTTTCAACTATGCAAGATGAATAAATTCTAAAGATCTATGCAACATAGTGCCTATAGTTATCATCAATGTGTTGTGTACTTTAAAAATGTATTAAGAGGGTAGATCTCATGTTGAGTGTACTTACCACCAAAAAGTGGGGGAGAGGTGCAAAAGGACACATTTGAAGGAGATAGAAATATTTCTTAGTTGACTGTGGTGATGGTTCCACAGGTATATGCATATGTCCAAACTCAAGTTATATACATGAAATATGTGTATTTTTGTATTCAGATTATACCTTAATAAAGCTGTTAAATAATAAAAATTAAAAATAAATGAAAAACAAGAAAGACCATGCATTTTCTGCCAGTGATTCAAGCTTCGTTCAAGATAAGTTTCCATAAAAGTATGAACATAGGTTAGATCTAATGATAGTAAAGTATGCCTTGGTGCTTCCATATTTTCTTCCATAACCTAGGAGTTATTATTGACTAGAGTAATAAGAGAGTCAATAATTATTATCTACTCTATACCAGATTATTTTTTAATTAATCTTTATTGTATTTTTTTCATGACCATTTAGTCCCCTTATACCCCCTCCTCCCACAATCACCACACTGTTGTCCATGTCCATGAGTCCTTTCTCCTTTTCACTGAATCCCTCCACATCCTCATGTCTCCACCCCCTACTAGATGTCATCCTACTCTCCATCCATGAGTCTATCTCTGTTTTGCTTTTCAGTTCAGTTTGTTCATTAGATTCCACATATGAGTGAAATTATATGGTATTTATCTTTCTCTGACTGGCTTATTTCACTTAGCATAATGTTCTCCAGGTCCATCCATACTGTCATAAAAGGTAAAATTTCCTTTTTTTCTATCCAAGTAGTATTCAATTTTGTAAATGTCCCATCATTATTTTATCCTCTCACTTACTGATGGACACTTGGGCTGCTTCCATATCTTGGTGATTGTAAATAATGTTGCAATGAACATAAGGGTACTTATGTTCTTTCAAATTAGTGTTTTGCATTCTTTTGGATATATTCCCAGAAGTGGGATGGCTGGGTCATAAGGCAGATCTATTTTTTATTTTTTCAGGTATCTCCATACTGCTTTCTACAATGGCTGCACCAATCTATTTGCCCACCAACAATACAAAAGCATTCCCCTTTCTCCACATCCTCACCAACACTTATGTTTTGTTGATTTATAGTATTAATTTTGTATCCTGCTACTTTGCTGAATTCATTTATCAGTTCCAATAGTTTATTGGTAGAATCTTTAGGTTTTCTATGTACAGTATCATGTCATCTGCAAATAGTCACAGTTTTACTTCTTCCTTTACAATTTGGATGTCTTTTATTTCTTCTTATCTGATTGCTGTAGCTAATAGTTCAAGTACTAACTCAAATGAGAGAAGTGAAAGTGGGAATCCCTGTCTTGTTCCCAATCCTAAGGGAAATGCTTGTAGCTTTGCCCATTGAGTAAGATGCTGGCAGTGGGTTTGTCAGATATAAGTATTGCAACCCTCACTTTTTTCCTTTCCGTTTGCATAAAATATCTTTTTCTATCCCTTTACTTTTAGTCTGTGTGTATCTTATGATCTGAAATGGATCTTTGGAGGCAGCATATATATGGGTTTTGTTTTCTTATCCATTTGACTACCCTATGTCTTTTTGTTGGAGCATTTTTAGCCATTTACATTTCGGTGATTATTGGTAGTGCCATTATATTGTTAGACATTATATATAATTGTTATATTGCCATTATATTGTAGTGCCAATATATTATATTAACAATATAATGGTAGTGCCATTATATTGTTAGGTAGTGCCATTATATCTGTTTTTTTTTTCTTTCTCTTTTTTTCATCTTTAAATGAGACCTTTAATATTTGTTGCAGTACTGGTTTGGTGTTAACAAACTCCTTTAGCTTTTTCTTGTCTGGGAAGCTCCTTAATTCTCCTTTGATTTTAAATGATAGCCTTGCTGGGTAAAGTGGCATTGGTTGTTTACTTTGCTTTTCAGCACCTTGAATATTTCATGTCACTCTCTTCCAGCCTGAAATGTTTCTGTTGAGAAATCAGTTGACAGACTAATTGATTATCGCTTGTAGTAACTACCTGCTTTTCTTTTGTGGCTTTTAGGGTTCTCTTTTTGTCTTTAAGCCTGTCATTTTAATTATGATGAATCTCAGTGTAAGCCTCTTTGGGTCCAACTTGCTTGGGACACGTTGAACTTCCTAGACTTCTGGATCTTTACCTTCACCAGATTAAGGAAGTTTTTGGTCATTATTTCTTCAAACAGGTTCTAAATCCCTTGCTTGATTTCTTCTCCTTGTGGTATTTCCATGATGCAAATGTTGTTCCATTTCATGTTGTCCAAAATGTTTCTTAAGATCTCCACATTTTTTAAAATTCTTTTTTCTCTTTGCTGCTCTGCCTGAATGTCTTTTTCTACTTTGTCTTCCAAAACACCGATTCAATCCTCTAATTCATCTAACCTGTTTATTCCTTCCAATGTAGAATTTATTTCAGATATTGCGTTCTTTATTTATGACTGGTGCTTTTTATGGCTTCTATGTGTTTTTTTTTTCATGCTGTTGAGTATTCTTGTAATCACTACTCTAAACTCTCTACCTGATAATTGCTTGCCTCCATTTCATCTAGTTCCTCTGGAGAATTCAATTTTTCTTTCATTTGGGGTCTGTTTCTTTGTCTTCCCATTTTGGCTACTGCTTTGTATTTTCTGAGTTGGTTGTTAAACTAATCAATGATATATCCTTAAGCTGTAATCGGCAGCTGGGCTTAAGCACCACAGGATGGTGCAGAGTAATTCCTATGGGTCAGGCTATTGCTTCCCCTTAAGCTGATGCCACTTGGAGAGGAGCTCTCTGCCTGAGAAAGATGGCATCTGCAGTTTGGGGAATGACTTAGCACAGTGATCATGGCTGCTATTCCTTCAGTTCTCCTCTTAGATCCACCAGCCCCAGACTCTCTTCAAGCATCTTTAATCCACTCTGCCCTCCCTCTGCTGGAGCCCAGGGTAACTAGCCGCAAATGAAATTTTGTGAGTTGGCCCTTTAAGAGGCTCTCTGCATCTCCAGCCATCTCTCCCTGGCAGACAGAAACCCTTCTGCTTTTCACAACTGGATGTTATCTGGGATTCTTTCCGGCTCTGGTTCTGTGGACTAGGGAGCCTGGCTATGGGTTCAGACCCCATACTTCTCAGGGGAACCCCCAGCCACTGAAATATCCCTCCAGACCTTTGGCTGCCACCCATGGAAGCCCAGCCAGCCATCTCACACTTCCTCCACATTCTCTAGTCTCATTATGGTGGTTTCTTTTGTCTGTCTGTGGTTATAAGGTTTCTATCCAGCTAGTGTTCAGTTGGTTACTCAGGATGATTTCTGTACAATTAGTTATAATTCCAGAATGGTCCCAGGATGAAGTTAGTATAGCTTTCACTTACTCCTCCGCCATGTTTGATCTCCAAAATGTAGGTTCATTGTAGGTTATTACCTTGGAGAATTTGCATAAGAATGATAATTAAGAGGTAATTGTTAGCATCTCCATTTGGCCGGTTTTAATATTAACTAATATTTTTTGAGGACATCCTCTTCTACTAGGTATTATTTTAATTTTTAAATTAATTCCTTGATTCCTATAATAACTCTATGAATTGTTATTTATCCCATTTTACAGATGGAAAGACTGGATCATTAAAACATTTTCAAAAGTTTACCAAGATTTTGCCACAACTACATGGCAGAGTGAGTATTTGAACCCAGGTATTCTGTAACAAAACCCATTCCAGTGTTCACCACTGTAGTTACCCACAGTAAAGTGGCTTTCTGGATGAAATGGACTGATTACATGTCCCCACGAAATTCATATGTTGAAACCTGGTGTCCACAGTGATGATGGTATTAGGTGGAGGGAATTTTGGAAGTTGCTTAGGTCACGAGATTGAAGACCTCTTGAACGAAATCAGTGCTGTTATAAAAGAGACCCTACATTGCTCCCTGCCTCTTCCACCATGTAAGTTACAGCAGAAAGACACCTATCTAAGAAGTGGATCTTCAATGGCCATCAACTCTAGCTGCACCTTTATTTTGGACTTCCCAGTCTCCAGAACTATGAGAAATCAATTTTCATTCTTTAAAAGCCACCCAGTTTGTGGTATTTTGTTATAAGCAGCTCAAATGGACTAAGACATTGGGCATTCTTAGAATCTAAAAACTCTAGTAAAGGATAAAGACTAGATTCAAAATCTAGTCTCTTGGATTGGCATACTTTTTTTCATGCTCTCCCTTCCTGAGCTAAAGATTTCACACACATTCCCTCTTCCCCCAATGAATATTCAGCTTTACCCCTGGATGTCCTATGTGGGACTTCTATTTCTGTATCTTGCCTATTGCAAGAACTTATTTGTCACCTCCCTGAACATGTGTGAGTCCAAAATGCTACTAGAACTTAATAAAACTTCTACCGATCTTAGTTTTAATTACAAGAAAAAGCTTGTTAGTTCTGGAAAGGAACACTCAGGAGAAAAATTTCACTTCCATTTTTAATCAGCATCTACCTAGCAAGCTTTTGGAGTTGGAATTTTGACACCTTCTGCTGATTCACAGTCATTGCCATTAGATGGACTTGGCTGTTAGATACACCATGTTCCCAGTATTTCTTCACCATATTATTGGCCCATTCTTTCCCTCAAGGTCCAAATCAAGTCCCATCTCCTTTGTGAGAAGTCTCAGGGATTTTGCTTCTCTGAATTTCTGGATGGCTCTGTCTATACCTCTTTGTTGGTATCTTGTGTAAGCCACACTGCATCAAGCTCTAACTATTATTCTATGCAAATCTTGCCTTAACAAGATTGAGGTTAAGTATTTGTTTTGTTCTCATTATTTCCTGTGGCCATGTACCCTCAGTTTTGTGACTAGTCAAAGAATGGAATCCAGAACCAGATGGAGTGGCATCATGAAGGTTAACTACATAGCAGTTTCCAAAAGATAGCCAAGATCTCCCCTCACAATGTCCAAAGAGAAGTTCCAAAGGGAATAGCTGATATTCAAAACATTTATGCAGAATGGACTCCCAACCAATCAGGATGGACACTGGCTACTAACAGTTATCAGTGTGTAATTGCTAAATATTCTCCCTGACTAAAAGGATACTGGTATGCATACTATTTAGGGTTATGAGCTCTGGAATTAGATGATGACCTGAATTGAACCATGCTGCTGTTTAACCTGAGGAAAATTTTCTCTGCCTCTCTGTGCTCAATCTACTTATCTTTCAAAATAGTATAATAAGAGTACTTTCTTCATAGAGTTGTTATGAAGATTAAGTGTGCTAGACTAGACACCATGTTTAGAATCATGCCAAGCACATAAATGCTCAATAAGTATTGATTATTAATATTAATTTTTCCATGGTGGTGCATATGTACAAATAGAATATTATTGAGCCTTAAAAAGGAGATCTTGTCATTTGCAACAATATGAATGAAACTGGAGGACATTATGGTCAGTGAAATAAACCAGATACAGAAAGAAAAAAGCTTGCATGATCTCACTTATGCTAGAATCCTTTTTTTAAAAAATTAAATGTATAGTAGCTGAGAATAGAATGATTAGCAAGGGTCAGGGAGGTGGGGGAATGGGTAGATATTGGTCAAAGGGTACAAAGTTGAGGTTATGTAGGGAGGATCAATCTAGAGATGTAACCTACAGCATGATGACTATAGTTAATACATTACTGAATACTAGGCATTTTCTAAGAGTGAATTTGAGATGCTCTCACAATACAGAAAGAAAAGGGTAACTGTATGAGATATGTTCATTAGCTTGACTGTAGTGATCATTTCACAGTGTATTAGCAAACCATCATGTTGTACACCTTACTATTAAATAAGGATATACTATTTATATTTTAAATAAAATTGTATTTTATCATTTTAAAAATATATATTAGTTTTTCTGAGCTACAGGATGCATTCTATGCATATAGTTAGAATTTTTTTTCCTTCTTCCCTTCTAATCTCAATGGCTAATCTAATAATTAAATTGACGTAGATTAACAGGACAAAAACAAATGTTATATATATAGTAGCCCCAAAGTTAAGAGATGAAAAGAGATAGTCAGGGAACTGACATTTATATAATGTGGAGCAAAAGTAGGTTTGCAGTTGTAAGTATGTGAAATACAGAATTTATTCTTGCATTATAACACATTAATTATTGTATTATTGTCCATATAAACAACTGTGAAGCCTAGGATGTGCCATCCTCGGCTAAGGAGAAGGGGGTAAGGACCTGGGGCTACAAAGGTGAGGAAGACAATTTACAGGAAAATAAGAAGAGCAAATGTTTGGTAAACAAATGTCTGCCATAAACAAATGCAGAGAAGCCTTTCTGATAAGAATATCTTTGATATGATCTCTCTTTTGTACAAGCCCTCTAAATTATTTTAGACAGTTAAAGGAAGGTAAAAAGCTCTTCCTGATTCTGTAGGTTCTTGATTGTCTTCAGTTCAAAATAATCCACATGCCAAAGTGTCATATTTGGGGTCATGTAGTCTCTCCCCCAACAGCACAGTAGGAGACACCAGGCAGAGGTGAAACTTGCTGTTGCACTGTTCATTAGCTGAGCATTGTTGAAGCAAAACCCCTGCCAGACAGAAGATAAGGGGGGCATACTCCCAGGCACAGGAATGAGGCTGGGAGGTCTAAGCACAAAGTATCTCACTCTGATGTCTCATCCAGCACAGCAGATGCTGGGCTCACGGCAACAAGCTTTACTCAAGAATCCACCCACTGGTGAAAATGCGACATACGACAAAGTCGTTTAACACAGCTCAGGGATGGGGTAAGTAAGGTGCTACAGGCTGACGGCCATTGGTGCCTCTAGCTAAGCACAGCTGGAGAAACAAGAACCTTCCTGAGTTCCCTAAAAATTTGAATACTCAAAAGGATAGAGTTGATAATGATAATGAAAAACATTTTCTTGAGGGACTGCTATGACCTAGGCACTATGTTTTACAATGGGAATTAAGCAGGGAACAACAAGCATGGTTTAGCAGGTCCAGGTAGATTCTGTTATATTCCAAGTTTACCACCCTCACACTTGTAACAGCAACCTAGAAAAGTCACTGTTTTTCCTTTGATGTGGAGCTCCTGGCTTCCACCAATTTGTTTGTCCAGTAGCCTATAAAGCAAGTGAAAAAATATTTCAATTATAAATTTTACGATCTGACTCCAAAGTTCGCAACCCCAGACAGCACCTAACATTCTAACCTTTCTAAAATTAAATCATTACACCTTTTTTTGTTTTTGTTTTTTTAAATATTTTTAAGCCTCTTACTCCTTGAAAGTGCTAGTAATGTAGGACAGATGTGATGTGCAGAGTTTGAATATAAATAGCCATCTTCACACATTTTATTTTTCTTCCTTAGAACAGTTATTGCATACTGAGTCCTTTCTTTCCTTATTTCTTTTCTAAAAGGTCTTAGAAAATAGACATGCTGTGCCCAGGGAAGAAAAGCTTGGTTCTTCTCTTCAGCTTCCCTCTGTCCTTTTTTGGTGAGAGATCATGCTTTTTAATAATGTATTATAGGGCAGAGCATATGCTCTGCCTCTCTAGATTCTAGTTTTACAAATGGAGCCAGGGGAGCGAGAGACAAAGCCAATGAAGGACTCCTGAGCTCCAGGCCAGCAGTGCCTTCAAGAGCCAGCATGACACCCACCATTTCAACTTCCTGATATTGAATTCGCCCACCGAGATAGATGCTTTAGAAAGAGACACCCAGAGCAACACTGCTGCAAACACACACGCACGCACACACATGCTTTTGTTCTTAAACCTTCAACTGGTCAGAGGATGAAAAACACACACCTAATTGAAATTTTTTTCCTTCCTTTGGCCTCTGAATGAGCTGATCATCTCTCTCACTTGAAGGGCTAAATGTCATCATTTTCACAGCACTGGGTAACAAAAGGCTTCCCAGCAGGTGTGTGGTAGCTCAGCATGGAACACAGCTGGTCGTAGGTTCAGAAAAATGAAACTGAGAAAAAGAGTTTCATCTCCAGCTTTAATCAGTGGCTCTCACAGCACCCAGACCAGCAGGCAGTCACCTTTTCTCCCACGTGAAGGAAAATGGAAGGTGGTAATGAGAGAAAGAAGGCAGCCTGCAGGTGGTCCGTGGTCCAGCCATTCTGAGACTCTTGCTTCCCCTTAGTTTTTGCCCAAACACACAGGCTTTGCTTTTTTTCATCCTAACTCCGTATGAACCTCCCTAGAGTTGAGCCCTGACAACAGATGTGCTGAGAGTATTAAAGCTCGTTCCACGTGCCCTGAGCAAAATAGTTGCTCCAGAAATGATAAGTCATGATTATGAGAATGGAGAATGGGAACATGAAAGAACTATTACACTTTGACAATTGTATTCATATACTCATTCAAACAAATCTCTGAATCTTAAGTATCTATTGAGGGGTTACTGTGGGGCAGACACTGATGGTCTTTACAACGGTGGTGCTCGGAAAGCTGCACAACATGGGAAGCTTTTGTAGACAGAAACTAGGTGGGACAAGAAAATTAGTAGCAAAAGACAAGAAAGGATTGTTTGCGGCAAGGTTGCCTCCTGTAGAAGACTGTTCTGCGTGGTGTGGGCCCAGCTCCCACTTGGAGATACACAGGACCCACTCCCACGGATAGGTTCCCCTGTGGGGAATCAGGCCTGCGTTATATCTAGGCTGCTTTGTGACTTGTGCTTGCTGCATTATCTTTAAAGTAACTTCCTGAAGTCTATGCTAATTCTCCCAAAGACTGAAATGTAACCAGACCTGTTACTCTTGTCATTCCCTTGCATTTGCAACATTTTTTAATAAACTGAATTTACAAGTTTGGGTCATGGCAGCCCTTGGGTGCCTCCTTGTCTTAATCCTTACTTGTGCCTTATGATGTACATGGAGTTGTTTTCTTGTGATCACATTCAAAAACAGCAAATAGTAGGTTTCACAGGTCTAATAGCTACAATTGATTTAAAAAACAAAAAAGGGGAGATGTCGGGAACCACCCTGCCTAGTTTCAGGAACTGTAACACCCCCATGGCTAAGGCTGAGTGAGTGGCCTTCAGACTGTAAGCCACTAAGAAGACAAAGCTTATCTCCCTGGCAGGGGTGCCGCTTCTACTTCATCCATAATGGGCCCCCAATGCTTGGTCGGTTAGCCAATGACAGGTAAGATTCCCTCACGGGAGGGGTCTCCTAAGACAGGCATGACCACATGGATGGCCCTCAAGGAAGAACTGGGGGAAGGGGGCACAGCAAAAAGGGGGTGATGGACCCTCACCCCCCAGCTATCCAGACATAGCCTGAGTCCTCATTCTGTCTGCAAGAAGACTCCACTTAAGCCCGAAACAATGCCGGAGGTGGGTGTGGCCCTGTGCTGGAAAGGGCAGGTTCCCTGGGGCAATCAGGCCTAAGAAAGAAAGCATAAAATCCTAGGAAACCTACTTTGCTGATACCCTCAATTTAAATAATAAGGGTCCAAGCCTGAAATAAGTTTGTTTCCCTAGAATTTTATGGCCCTTTATCTATCTGACCCTGACTCCAAATAGGCCCTCAGAGTTCTTTTAATGCTATCTATTTGATCATTACTGCCTGACAGTGATTGATGGGCTTAATCTGAGAATGTGGATCTTTGGAACCACTGGTTGCTTACTGATTATAATAATGCTCCAGGTACTTTGATGTATTTGCAAATTATTTTCCCAGGGTCATGTGGGAGATCAGCAAGCAGCAAGCTTTGTGGGATCTATAGCGGTCCTAACTAAAAACAAGGGGGAAGATGTAGGAGACCGTTCTGTGTGGCATAGGCCCAGCTACCACTCAGAGACGCACAGGATCCGCGCCCACGGATAGGTTCTCCTGTGGGGAATCAGGCCTGCAATGTGCCTAGGCCACTTTGAGTCTTGCTTTTGCTGAAACTCCCTCACCCTGAATTTTAGCAAACATTTACTGCAAAGTAACTTCCTAAAATCCATGCTAAAATCCCCCAGTACGTGAGTGTAACCAGTTTGACCACTTTCCCCTTTTCATTTGCAAATATCCTTCTGTGATGTGATTAGCGGCATTGGCTCCTTTGTTGTCTGTAAAAGGTAATCCACTAAAGCGAACCTGTACATAGTAAATGAGGACCATAATGTGATGTGGGAAGAAACCCAATAAAGGCCTGTCATGGAGGAGGTTGTGGCTTTTGCTTCCCTTGAGAGAAAAGCCATGTAGCCCTCTTCCTCCACAGGACTCAGTAGTCCATGTGAATGTCTCATTTCATCCATAATAACTCGGACAATGTGGGCAGATGTCTGCATCAGCCTCCCCTCTGGGAGAGTGGGAAGTCTTATCAGCAGACTGCCTGGCTTCTTTTGAGGCGATGGAGATAACCCAGGTGACAGACTGCCTCACTGGTGTTGACCAAAAAATCCCACACTGACTGGTTAATATTACATTCCTGGAGAGGGTTGAAACTGCAATTAGACCAGGTAATAAGCCTAGGTTTGGTGTCATGGGCTTTTAGCATAAGTGACTCCATTTGGGGACTGGAGACTTCTCTTTAACAGGTTGAAAATAATATGATTTGTTCACTCAAGGGTAACTATAGAACAATATAGAAACTAAAGCCAGTATATTACTTTGACCTGAAAAACCTTGCTTGTAATCTTTCATATCATAAATAAAACTCCATAGTAATAATCAAGTTATAAATAGCATGCTTGTTCATTCATGATAATGTAACAAGGTATTACTAATGTCCTTTGAATATTTTCCCAGAATTGGAATTGACAAGTTATGGAGTACAACCATATTAAATTTTTCATATATACGTACAGTCAAGATACCTCCAGAAAATTGTGTTATAAATAGGGAAGCTGCTAAGTGTCCTTTTTGGTCATGATAATGCAGGCCCTGGCTGTAGGATATGCATCTGCCCAAGAGTAAGGAAAGGTCATGGGTGAGGCCTGAGAGGATGCATCACTGGGGCTACCGTGATTAATCCCATGTCCAGAGAACAAGACAAAACCAGAAGGCGAGGAAAATGACACTCAGTGTTGTGGCATGCTTAGTCATACATTTCTTTCATAAAAAGGCATTCTTTCTGTTTGGTAAATTAATTGCTTCACCCCCCAGTCCATTCTAAATAGTGACTAAAACACCATCTGTCTTATTCCTGGTCCGTTCTCAGCCCCCTTGGGAGTGTGCATATGAAAGTAAATTTCTACCTTTGCTATTAGGCAGGTCTTGGAACTAAATCAGTTTGCCTTTTACAATAAATAGCACTTTTGCAGCCCAAGGTGAATATGTAGTGAAGACCACATTGGAGGTTGGAGGGATGGGGAGGATTTAATATTTGTTTAGAATCTACTATTGACCAGCAATTTGCCTACATATATCATTTAATTTCTCAATTACTGTCTATATAATTTTACAATTATCACTATTTTTTAAAAAATAAAATTGCAACTCAAAAAGATTCAATGACTTAAGTGATCCTGCTGCAAATACCCAGCAGAACAGGGATTCCGCCACACTCTGCTGGATTCCAAGGCTCATCCTCTTTCCACCGCCTCCACAAGATGGAAATACCCCCAATGTGAATTCCACACAGGCTTATGCTAGCAGAGCCTGAAATGATCCGTTCAACACTTGAATTTAAAAATAAAGGGCTGAAAAAGAAAATAAAAATTAAATAACAAAAAGGGCTGCAGGGGAAGAGGTTTGGTGCCTTGGGAAAGGCCAGGAACTTAAACAGCAATGCCCCTCACGCACACCGTGTGTCTGATTACTGTTTTCACATGCTGCTTTGTTCTTTTCTCTCTCCACAGCACCTCCAGGTAGTCCCTCGTTGGAATGACAAATGAAACCAGCATGTCACTTTGGGACTGGAATCCAGGTCCTGGTTTCTAGACTCCCAGTTAGAGTCCTGATCCATCCCAACCAAGACAATTAATTTGCATTTGAAGCCCAGAGCTGAATGGATTTTTAGGAATATGTCTCTGGTGCGGAGGGAGGTGGATCATAATTAAGGTTAGGAGGTCAGAGAAAGAGAGTTGCTTCCCAACTCTACTTCTGGGAGAGTAAGTCTTCTGCTTCAGGTTGCCTCCACTGGTTGGACAGCTGTGTTGAACTCTCACCTTAAAACTATTCTTCTTCCCATTCCCTGGGCCTCAGCTTCCTTCTGAACTGAATCTACTTCCTCAAGAAGGAAATGGGAGCCCAGAAAGGGGAAGATGTAGCTAGGACACATGGAGAGTGGAAGATGACAAAACCCCAGGACGGAGTGACATTCCCACGTTGAGCCTGGTGTGCAGGCAGCAGCATGCAGATTCCTGAGGCCTTGTCGCTGCGGAGGCCTCTGCTGGCACAAGAAGCAATGGGACCCCCCGCAGCTGTGTCCCCAGGGGTGGTTTTCTAGTCTTTAAAGACTCTAAGCTCTTCCTTTTGAAAAGCCCACCCTTCAGATATCAAGCACATCAAAATGCAGCCACATCCCATATTTTATTTAATGAACGTCTAGTATATTTCAGTTCGGTGGTAGATAAACTCTTTTCAGTTCTGGGGCAGATAAACTCTTTTCTTTGGCATTTAATTAAATATCTATTCATTTCAAC
Source organism: Glossophaga mutica (assembly GCA_039655065.1). Classification (NCBI taxonomy): domain Eukaryota; kingdom Metazoa; phylum Chordata; class Mammalia; order Chiroptera; family Phyllostomidae; genus Glossophaga; species Glossophaga mutica. Next base: position 47,408,934 of record CM077307.1, on the reverse strand, counting down.
TTTGCAGTCTTCCTTGTGTATTCTTAAGTCAATTACTTTTTGTTCTTGAGGCCTTGGACATTTTCATAAGCTCCAGGCTAGCTGGCCCTAGAGCTTTTGGCTTTAGGGCTATTCTAGAATATTTGGTATCTTTTATAAATTGAACAAAGGCATCCTCCTCTAGGCAAATACATTTCAGAAAGGTATTTTCTGGATTCATCCACACTGGATTAAATTCTGGGTGTTTGAATTTCCAGTTAGAATTAGGAGGTAGGTGAAGGGACTTCAGATGTAAGAAGCTGTCTTCCTACAGTCAAGGAGGACTATAGTTTGATCTGAAGTTTTGAATGGGATGATGTTGAAGGCCCAAGGCAGAGGTGAAAGCCATCCCTCAAAAGGATATTCAGGGGGGCCAAATTTCTCAGCCCAACCCCCCCCCCTAATTAATGGTCTTTATGCATTGTCTTTTCTGGCTTTGAACAAAGATTAAGGTTGAAGTCTCAAAGGCTAAACTTTTCACAAGATAAGGAATTCAAAATTCCATTGGCCTGGGGTCAAAGGCAAGTCATTTATTATCTTCATCATATGTACTGAAAGATCAGAAGCCAAAACAAACTTACTAAAATGATGAGGAGGGGAGCTAAAGATGAAGACTCCCTATCTAAAAATGGCATATTATAACAAGAGATAATAGCACTTCAGAGCATGCAAGCAAGGCAATGACAGACACTTTCTGGTTCCCAAATGCCTTTGGGAACTAGACCCTTAAGGTTATTGTTGGAAGTGGCCAGTTGCAAAAAAATTCATGTGTGCAATATTTGGTACATGGAGTATATGTTCCCAATGTTTCAATGGAAAAAAGAAATGAATAAACATTTCCTTCTCTAAGTTTTTGACTGAGAGAATCAAGGAAGGGGGAGGGGGTCATTTCTTATATATTCTTGTATATATTCAACAAACATATTTTAGCCTAGTAAAAAGATAAAAGAATTCCTAGTGGAAATACGACTTAGTAGAATAAATTATCTATTCAAAGGTTTAGATCAGAAACCAGCCTGCAGCAAAGGAAACTAAGTCGTGTAGTTATAGAAATGAGCATCTGATGCTTTTTTCAGTTGTGAGTACCTACGTGATAAATGAGCAAAGTGGTAGGAAATTTAACCTGCCAACATCTTCAACATTTTCACTCAATTAAATTTTTTTATATTTTTATACTTTTTATTATGAAATTTTTCAAACATTCACAAAAGCAGAAAGAAAAGGATAATGAAATCTCAGGTATCTAACAGATAACAATGTCAGTATTTTGCCATTATTATCATTTCATTAATACCTACCTTCCAATAACATACACAGAAATTATTTTTTTCTTTTGCTGGACTGTATTAAAGTAATTCACAAATATTGCATTATTTCACTATAAATACTTCATTATAGCCCTAGCTGATGTGGCTTAGTGAACTGAGCACTAGTCTGCAAACCAAAAGGTCGCCAGTTCAATACCCAGTCAAGGTACATGCCTGGTCTGTAGGCCAGATCCCCAGTTGGGGGCAGAAGCTACCCACTGATGTTTCTTTCCCTCTCTTTCTCCCTCCCTTCCCCTCTCTCTAAAAGTAAACAGATAAAATCCTTAAATAAATAAATAAATAAATACTTCACTTTACCTGTCTGACACATGTGACCTTTTATTTTAACCACAATAACATTAGCACACTCAATAAATTCCTAACATCTTGTCATTTCCAATCTATATTTGATTTTCCCTGATAATCTAAGATTCATATATTGAATTTTATTAATATGTTTCTTAGGCCTCTTTTAATATATAGCAGTTCTTTTTCTTTTTTTCATACTGCTTATCTGTTGAAAAAAAAAACAAATCAATTGTTTTGTGGAATTTCCCACATTCTGGATTCACTTTATTGCATCTTCACAGTGTCATTTAACACCTTCCTCTGTGCTCTGTACTTCTTGGTTACTTGAGGTTAAATCTAGAGCAGAAGTCATTAAACTGTAGCCTGTGGGCCAGCGGCCTGTTTTTGTAAATAACATTTCTTTTTAAGAACACAGCTACGTTCATTGATTCACATATTGCCTATGATTGCTGCAACAGCAGAGTTGAATAGTTACAACAGAGATCATATTGCCTATAAGGCTGAAAGTATTTACTGTCTGGCCTATCAGGGGAAAAAATTGTCAATTCCTGATCTAGATGCTTGAATAAATTCAATGAATTCTCAAATTTCAAGCATATTCTTTCATACACACACACCCTCCCAAAAACAGAGTTCAATATGTAAACCGACAGAGTAAATCTTTTATCTGCTCGATGGGTTATGTTCATGAGGATCCGAAGTGGCCAGGTGGCAGTGACAGATTCCAACTCAGAACACTGTGCAGAAGCTCGCCCTGGAAAAGGGAGTCAGGACCTTGAACACAGCAGAACTCAAGGTTGTAAGGACAGAAAGCAAGCAGATGGAAGTGATGAGGTCAAATCTATGTCTATCTTTGCTTCCAGAATGCATGTATTAAAGCTACTGAGGGCACAGCACTGTATTAGCCATTGATTTTTTTAGCACATCCAGATAGCAGCGCACCCCTGGTGAATGGTGCTATCCCAGAGATGGTATTTTAGCGAAGCCTTCAAAAGCCCATTGCAGTATTGTCAACACACCTGATTCTTAGTGCTGCAATAAAGAATACAATTAATAAATCATGCGGTCCTGTGCCCATGGTTGCACTTTTTTTTTTCAGTAATTTGGTCCCTTAGTCTAAAGCAGTATTGTGTCACATACTATATCAAATACCATATCAACAGGTCATGATTTCTACAAATCCTCAAATGGTGTTGCTGACAAAGATATGGCAGGCAAAGATGTTATATCCATACTTGGAGCAGGTATCAATTGCTATAAGAACAAGTTGCTCCCCACTGCATATTCTAAGGTATCCACCATAAATACTTTACCAGGTAGATGACTGGTGAGAGCCAGGGTAGTCACACAGAGCTCCAAGTACAGAAGGGCCCACACTTGGTTTAATGTTCTGTTGCTGATGTCTTGAATCTTAATAATTTCTGAACACAGGGCCCCACTTTTTTATTTTGCACCAGGCTTCACAAAGTACATAGCCAGTTCTATGACCAGTCTTGTAGAAAGGAAATCCATGTGCTTAGCCCCAGGAATATTGTCTATGTCTGCAGTAGTTCAAATGTTCATGGTCCAATTGCACAAGCATGGCCATGACTGAGGATAGAAAGTGGCTTGACATCTACAAGACAAGTCATTCCACCCTCCTGCTAGTTCCAGACCTCCGCTGGTAAGTATAACATGGATGGGAACCAGTTATGTCTCCATGTCAGTATAGGACCCTGTAGCATACAAACTCACCTTTATTCCATGGCGATATTTGCTGCCAAGGGATATCAGCAGAGACTTCATCAATTCGTCAAATAATGTCTAATAACTTTGAAACTCAACAGGAAACAGGTCAGGGTTTGTTCCCTTTGTTTCTGGAAAATTCAGTGACCACAATGGACCATCTTCTTGAAGAACAGGCATGTGTGCCTTCTGTGGAGCAGCCATCCATTGCCAAGCTTTGGTTATGCTCCTATTATGCCTTCCCTCAAGGCAATGGGCATAAGCTAACCTAACACTTACATAGTAGGAGAGACTACCCAACCACCCAACTGACTCTTCCCAAAGCAATATCTGCTCCTAAGGATGCCTTTCGTTGGCTGAAAAATAGTATCTCCTAGATGTTTTGTCACCAAAAAGGATTTATTCAGGAAAAGGAAAGGGGTGCTACCCAGTACATTCTGGTACAGCAAGCCACATGCACACTCTGGCCTGCTGCCAAGATGGAGGGAAAAGGAAGTAAAGGGAAGAGGAAGTTAGAACCATAAAGCTTTATTATATATGGCAGACCTGTCTGCGTGGCATGGGCCCAGCTCCCACTCGGAGATGCACAGGACCCACACCCACAGATAGGTTCTCTCTTGGGTAATCAGATTCGCAATGTACCTAAGCTTGCTTTTTGCAAAAAACTCCCTCACCCTGCAAATGCTTGTTGTAACTTCCTAAAATCCATACTAAACCTTGCAGGGACCAATGTAACCAGCTCAACCACTTTTGCCTTTTCATTTGCTAATATCCTTCTTCTGTGATGTGATTAGGGGCATTGGCTCCTTTGTTGTAACAGGGAATAGTGAGTGAGGACCATCTTGTCATGTGAGGAGATATAGACTAAAGGCCTGTCATGGTGGAGGCCTTGGCTTTTGCTCCCCTTGAGAGAAAAGTCATGCTGTCGTCCTTTTTCCTCCACCAGACTCAGTAGTCCGTATGTGTGTTTTTATTCCATCCATAATGACTCGGACACTGCTAGCCGGTGTCCGCATCAGCTGGCGCCTCGGAACAGGGACCCAGAGGCCACGAGCCATCGTCATTATGGACAACATACCAACTTGGTGGGAGTATGCGCACATCAGCCCAGGTAAGGGACAACGACCCTGAGTTCTCAGGAATGCCATCGGGTGTGTTGGATTCAGAGGAATAGGATTTTCTTCCTAGGTTGCTCTCTCGGGACCTCTTTGCAACTCTACCTTCTTTAGTAAGCAGAAGCTTTGCTCCTTCTGTCAGGCTTTTGCCGGGAGGCAACCTCAACCAAGGTCTGGGCTTGGGAGAAAGAGCAAAGATTTTCCCTTTAATCAGCTTTAAAAATATCAACTAGTTACAGGACAGTTTACAGGTATCTCAGCAAATTCTTTCTTTTAAGCAACGTCTTGCAGCCCATTAAAAAATTTCTTTGGCCCTGGCTGGTGTAGCTCAGTGGATTGAGCGCGGGCCTGCGAACCGAAGGATCACGGTTCGATTCCCAGTCAGGGCACATGCCTGGGTTGCCAGGCCAGTTCCCGGCAGGGGACATGCAGGAGGCGGCCGCACATTGATGTTTCTCTCCCTCTCTCCTTCCCTTCCCCTCTAAAGATAAATAAATAAAATCTAAAAAGAAAAAAAAAATTATAAAAAAAATTTCTTTGAAGGTTTTTACACTTCCTCAATTATGAGGAACATCCTCTCTAAGAACAAGAGCAATGTTTTAGGTTCAGCAGCATATTGGGGCTGCTGATTGCCTCCCAGATAAGGGATCTTTACATTTTGGAAGTATGGAAGGGACGGATGCACACTAGCTAGGCCCTTCTCTCGCGGTTCCTGTGGGCTGCAGTTAGCCTCACGATGCACACGGCCTGGGGCGGTGTGGGGTTCCACGCACACCACTGGGGCCGGCTAGCGCCAAGGCCGAGTCACGCCACAGGGACGCATGTGTGCCCCTAGCGATGGGATGCATGCGTGCCCCTAGCGATGGCCCTCGGGACGCCTCGGCATCACCCACCGCTGCATGGGTCTCTTTGCAGAGAAGAGATGGATTTTCCTTGACTCTTTTTCTCCCCGGTCCAGTGCATGCTGGGGGAGACCTTCCCCTCGCCCAGAGATACCGGCGCACTTGGGACCATTAAAAAAAAAAGTAGTAAATGTATTTGCCAGTACAGAAAAAACTGTTTCTGAGAGTTGTGAATGTGTTCATAAATTTGTCAATCTAAAGCATGCTGTAAGTGGGATAGGGGGTGCCACGTGTTAAAAAATATTAAAAATCCTCTTTGTTTATGTGAGAGACGTGACCTTTATTGTAAAAATGAAATATAGGTATATTGTCTTCCGTGTAAAACTAGCCTTTTTCCACGAAGACAAAGTACCATTTTTTTTTAATATTGTATTTATTTATTTATTTATTTATTTATTTATTTATTTTTAGAGGAGAAGGGTAGGAAAGAGAGAGAGGGAGAGAAATATCAATGTATGGTTGCCTCTCATGTGTCCCCTGCTGGGAACTGGCCTGCAACCCAGGCATGTGCCCTGGCTGGGAATTGAACCTGGATCGTTTGGCAAAGTACCATTTTTTAACTCAGTACCTGTAAACACTGATCGTTTCCTTGGGTAAGAACTGGCTATTCTCCCGAAGGAAATGGTTAATCAATCGAGTCACAAAAGGCCCTTGGCGTGCAACCATTTTTTGTCTAAAACATATTTTTTCAGAGCACCTTCCCACCCCCTCCCATCTTTCCCACTTTCCTTGAAAACTGAATGCATTGCAGCTTGCAGAAACAGCAAGGGGCCTGTCTTTCCAAGCTAAGCTGAAACTATACAAGCCCTCTGGCTTGAGGCCTTTTGTCATTTAGGATGGCCTCAGCAAATTAAAACTGATAATGGCCGTGTATACCTTGCCCATTCTACTCAGGTTTTTCTTCAGCATTGGAATATCCAACGTAAAGCAGGAATATCTTACAATCCATATAATCCAACCAGTCAGAAAATTGTAGAATGAGCTCGTCATATTTTTAAAAATCTTATTAAACAGAAAAAGGGGGAAGTCATGAGTCCTTCCCCCCGAATATTTGATTATGTTAGCCATGTTTACCTATAATTTTCTAAATTGTGGTGAATCACTTTGTATTCCAATTTTCAGAAGAAAGAGCCAAAGTCATCTTATCCTCAGGTTTTATATAGAGATTCTCTGGAAGATGGCTCTTGGCAGAGCCCTGTAGATCACTTAACGTGGGGAAGAGGGTGTGTGTGTTTCCATCCTTACAGGTCCTGCCTGGCTATCAGCCAAAAGAGTAAAGCCTTAACGTAAGAGGGACAGACACCAAGCTCTGCTACCTGGATCTGAGAACCAATCAACTGACAGACCAGATGGCCCAGCTGACCCTGAACAACCAGAAGGAAAACAGACATTTACACCGTCACTCACAGGCCTGGGTCTGCCAATGGAGGATGGAGCCTGCCCCAATGACAGGGGCCGAGGCTCAGGCACCTCCTTCAGAGAGCAACAACCCCTTGATGCCCCATAAAGTCCAATGGTTGAACCCTAAAAACTGTTTCAATGCACTGAACTTACAGGTTTGGGTCCTAGCAGCCCTTGAATCCCCTTTTGTCTTAATCCTTACTTGTGCTTTATATATAAAGGTTGTTTTCTTAAGATTGCATTTGGGAACAGCAAATAGTAGGTTTCACAGGTTTAACAGTTACAATTGCATTTGCGAATGAAAAAGCTGGGAGATTATATGTTGGGAACTGCCCTGCCTGGTCTCAGAGGCTGTAACCCCCCATGGCTAGGCTGAGTAAGAGCCCAAGGGACTCGCTTCTTCTGGGTCTATTCTGCCAAGAGGACCTGGGCCACTAAGGGGACAGAGCTTATCTCCCTGGCAAGAGTGGCACTTCTGCTTCATCTGTATCTGGCCTCCAATGCTTGGTCAGTTAGCCAATGATGGGTAAGATTCCCTCATGGGAGGGGTCTCCTAAGACAGGCATGACCATGTAGATGGCCCTCAAAGAAGAACTGGGGGGGGGCACAGCAAAAAGGGGGTGATGGACCCTCATCCCCCCCACCCCCCCGACCCCCCACCCCACCCTGGCTATCCAGACATAGCCTGAGTCCTCATTCCATCTGCAAGAAGACTCCACCTAAGCCTGAAACAATGCCTGAAGTGGGTGTGGCCCTGTGCTGGAAAGGGCAGGTTCCCTGGGGCAATTAGGCCTAAGAAAGAAAGCATAAAATCCTAGGAAACCTACTTTGCTGATACCCTCAATTTAATGATAAGGGTCCAAGCCTGAAATAAGTTTGTTTCCCCAGAATTTTATGGCCCTTTAGCTACCTGACCCTGACTCAAAATAGGCCCTCAGAGTTCTTTGAATGTTATTTATTTGACCGTTACTGCCTGACAATGATTGTTTGGGCTTAATCTGAGAATGTGGGTCCTTGGAACCACAGGTTGCTTACTGATTATAATAATGTTCTATGTATTTTGACATATTTGCAAATTATTTTCTCAGGGTTGTGTGGGAAACCAACAAACAGTAAGCTTTGTGGGATCATATCAGTTCTATTAAAACAAAAGAGGGGAGAAGTGGCAGACCCTTCTGCGTGGCGTGGGCCCAGTTCCCACTCGGAGATGCACAGGACCCACACCCACAGATAGGTTCTCTCTTGGGTAATCAGATTCGCAATGTACCTAAGCTTGCTTTTTGCAAAAAACTCCCTCACCCTGCAAATGCTTGTTGTAACTTCCTAAAATCCATGCTAAACCTTGCAGGGACCAGTGTAACCAGCTCCACCATTTTTGCCTTTTCATTTGCTAATATCCTTCTTCTGTGATGTGATTAGGGGCATTGGCTCCTTTGTTGTAACAGGGAATAGTGAGTGAGGACCATCTTGTCATGTGAGGAGATATAGACTAAAGGCCTGTCATGGTGGAGGCCTTGGCTTTTGCTCCCCTTGAGAAAAAAGTCACGCTGTCATCCTTTTTCCTCCACCGGACTCGGTAGTCCATGTGTATGTTTTTATTTCATCCATAATGACTCGGACACTGCTAGCCGGTGTCTGCATCATTTATAAACATAGATTTCTTTCTTTTGGGGTCTCATGATTACATAGTATGCAAAAACTTCCACATGCCCTAGCTGCTCACATAGACCAATCCTACTGTTCATTGATAATCTGTGTTAGGCAGTTTATACTTTATTCTAAAGGTAGGTGACACTTGAGGGTTTTAATTAGAAGATATTATGTTTTTATTTGGGGAAAAAGATATTCTAAATGCTATGTGGAAATTGAATTTAAAATAGCATAAAATGGAGATACCTGTAAAGATGTTGTTGAAATTTATGGTACAACAGACTAGTGACAGAGATGACAGAAATAAGTAAATTGAGAGAAGATATTTAAAAGTTTTATTTGTTTATGGGACTAGAGGAAGGAGCAGGGGTCAAATTGGACTCCCAGGTTTCTGACTTACACAGCTGGATGAACTCCAGAGTTAGTTACTCACAGTATGAACACAGAGGGTGGGAGAAACAGATGATCAACTCAATTTGGGATGCTTGGGTTTAAAGCAGGTTGGGGGGGTTTTCAAGCCACACTGTGGATTAAAATTAGGTCTCCCTCCATCACAATACAAGTTGTCTAACAATAATTAGAAAAGGAACATTCAAAAAGACATGACCAGAGGACATAGCACTAGTTGGATAAATGAATCTTCAAACTGCAGAGAAATGTTTGGGCGAAAGACATGAAGATACACTTCTTCAGAAGACAGAGTAACTGAAGCTATGGGAATAGACCAGCTATTCTAGAGAAAGGCATAATTGAAAAAATAAAAGGGCTACCATCAGGACCTTAAGAAACACCAAGATAAAGAAAGAAGAGTGCTTCATAGACACAGAGAATGAACTGATGTTTGCCAGAGCAGGTAGAAGTTGGGACATTTAATGAAAAAGATGAAGGGAGAACTTCTGGTCAAGATGGCAGCATAGGTAAACATGGCTTGCCTCCTCACACAACCACATCAAAATTATAACTAAACTCTAGAACAGTCATACTCAGAACTGTCAGACACCAAGATGTATGGAAGTCCAACTACAGAATTTTTAAAAATTTAAGAAATACCACATCCATCCAACTGGTGGGAGGGGTGGAGATGTGGAACGGGCTGGTCCCACATCCATGTGTGGTGGATAAAAACTTGGGAAGGATATCTCAGCAGCAAGGAGTCCCAGCCCCACATCAGGCCCCACAGTCCAGGGTTCCAGTGCCAGGAAGATAAGTCCCCACAACTTCTGGCTGCAACAATCAGCAGGGATTGAATCTGTGAAAGAAACTTCTGGAGTCCCAAGCACTTCCTCTTAAAGAACCCAAACATAGATTTACTCAGACTCCCTCCCTCCTAGCTCCAGCACTGGGGTAGCAGCTTGAAGTGGCATATGGGGAGGAACAAAGTGTCTGGTATCAAGGTGAGAGCTGAGGGACAGCTTTTTCCTAGACAGAAAGGTAGATAGAAGCCATTGTCCCTTTTCTGAACCCTCCCCCCACAGAACTGCAGAGCTAGCAGGAGGGTGCCATATCTGAGACTCCATCAACCTGGTTAACACTGTTTGCCTTGCCCTGGAGATCCCCTGAGACTCCAGCCCACCCAACTTATGGGCCCATCCAAGCTATTAATAGTGACTTTTGAATGGCTGGCCTTGGCTTATGCTTCACAACTTCCTAAATCCTCTCAAACAAGCAACAGCTGGCCTCAATGAGCCCCTACCCCCATACCTCTTGCTAAGTTTCCCCAAGCCAAGCACAAGCCAGCCTAGATTCACAGCTTGGCTTCTCCTGGGAATCTCCAAGCCCAGCACAAGTACCAGCCATCTCAGATTGCTTTATAGCTCAGGCATGATGGCCCCAGATGAAACACAGGTGGGGACTGACCTTGGCCCATACCAACCAGGAAATACCAGAGCCTGCACAGCCAGTGGACAGCTACAGACCACATCAGAGCACAACCACCCTGCCCCTGCACAGCTGATTCTCCACGGAGAGCGGAGGTTGGTGGTCAGTGGTTACAGCCAGTCCTTGCAGCTAACTGGCCTGGGTAAATCTCTCCTATTGACCTGCCAACAGCAATCAAGGCTCAACTACAAGGGGAGGGAATGCTCAGCACACATGAAAGGCACACCTCAAGTACCCAGCTTGGATGATAGGGGAGGCTGTGCCACTGGACTATATAGGACACCTAATACATTAGGCCACACTACCAAAACAGGTTGCTCTAGCTAAGCACACACAGGGAGGCTTCCAAAAGGAGGAGATAAAGAAACATGGCCCAACTGAAAGAACAGATCAAAACTCCAGAAAAAGAACTAAACAAAATGGAGATAAGCAATTTATCAGATGTGGAGTTCAAAACACTGGTTATAAGGATGCTCAAGGAATTTAATGAGGACTCGACAGCATAAAAAAGTTCCAGTCAAAAACAAAGGATACACTAATTGAAATAAAGAACAATTTACAGGGAAATGACAGTAGAATGGATGAAGCCTAGTATCAAATCAATGATTTGGAACATAAGAAAGCAAAAAACAACCAATTAAGAACAACAAGAAGAAAAAGAATCCAAAATAACAAGGATAGCATAAGCAGCCTCTGGGACAATTTCAACCATTCCAACATTTGCGTCATAATGGTGGCTGAAATAGAAGAGAAAGAGCAAGAAATTGGAAATCTACTTGAAAAAATAATGAAAAGAAACTTCCGTATCTTAGTGAAGGAAATAGACATGCAAGTCTAGGAAGTACGGTGAGTCCCAAACAAGATGGATGCAAAGAGGCCCACTCCAAAATACATCATAATTAAAATGTCAGAGTTTAAAGATAAAGAGAGAATCTTAAAAGCAGCAAGAGAAAAGAAGGAGAGTTCCCATAGGACTCTCAGCTGATTTCTGAAAAGAAACTTTGCAGGCTAGAAAGAAATGGTAATAAATATTCAAAGTCATGAAAAATAGGTACTTACAGCCAAGATTGCTCTACCCAGAAAAATTATTATTTAGAATCAAAGGCCAGATAAAAAGCTTCCCAGACAGGAAAAATAAAGTAGTTCATTACCACCAAGTCATTATTATATGAAATGTTAAAGGGACTTAAGAAAGAGAATCAAAACTATGAACAATACAATGGCAAAAAAAATACATATCTATCAACGATTGAATCTAAAAAACAAATTAAGCAAACAAGAAGAACAGAGACAGAATCATGGATACAGAGAGCATTTTGATGGTTGCCAGATGGAAGGGGGTGTGGGTGAATGAGTCAAAAGGTGAGGAGATTAAGAATTATCAATAGGTAGTTACAGAATAGCCATGAAGATGAAATGTACAGTATGTGAAATGGAGTAACCAAAGAACATTTATACACATGACCCATGGACATGAACAATGGTGTAGGGACTGCCTGAGGGAGTGGGGGGGGTGCTGGGTGGAGGGAAGCTAAGGGACAAAAATTGGGACAACTGTAATAGCATAATCAATAAGATATAATTTTTTTAACAAGGTGAAGGGTGTCCCAGGCCCATACACAGCAGTTGTTGCAATGTAGATGCCCAAGAAAAACTGTATTGCCATTTACGAACTCCTTTTTGAGGAGGGTGTAATGGTGGCAAAGAAGGGTAGGCACATGCCTAAACACCCCGAGCTGCCAGACAAGAACATACTTAATCTTCTCATCATGAAGGCCATGCAGTCTCTCAAATCCTGAGGCTACGTGAAGGAACAGTTTGCCTGGAGACATTTCTACTGGTACTTTACCAGCAAGGACACCCAGTATCTCTGTGATTACCTCCACCTGCCCCCGAGATCGTGCCTGCCTCTTCGCTCAGAAGTCAGCCTGAGACTGGCAGGCCAAGGCCCCAAGGTCTGGAGGGCGAGCCACCTGCAAAACTCACAGGAGGGGAGGCTGACAGAGAAGACACTTAGAGATGGAGTGCAGTGCCCCCTGGTGCCTACAAGAAAGCTCAGGCCTGGGCTGGGTCAGCAACTGAATTCCAGTTTAGAGGCGGATTTGGTTGTGGTTGCGGTCAATTACCTCCGTAAAGTTGGAGGGATTATTTTGTGTTGAATAAACATGTGGTCAGAAAGTTAAAAAGAATCAAAATTAGAAGGTGAAGAGTGTAAGAAGTACTAATTTGGTAGTTATAAAATAGTCTTGGAGATGGAACGTATAGCATTGAAAATAGTCAATAATATTTGAATAACTGTGTGTGGTGCCGGGGGATACTCGAAACATTAGGGGGAACACTTTGTGAAGTGTATGACTGTCTCACCACTGCGCTGTACACCTGAAACTAATACAAAATAATATTAAATGTAAACTGTAATTGAAAACCATTTAAAAATATTAAAAAATGAAAATAATCCAAAAATAGAGAGAGAAAGAAGAGTCTTCACAAGAGACTAAGAAAGAGTGGCCAGAGAGGTGGGGGGTGAGGAGGACCACGAGAGTGAAACTGCAGAAGCCAAGCGGGCACACTGTTTAAAGAAAGGAAACACTGTCAAAGAGCGGAATGCTGCCAAGTGATGAAATAAATTCAGATCTGTAGCAAGGAGGCCATTTTCTACTCAAAAGCCTTCAAAGACTCATCTTTCCCTACCAAGAAACATGCATGAGCATGTCAGGGTCTGCTGGTAGAGAGAACACATTAACTATGTTAGCGAGGACATTTCAAACTAGGACTTGGTTACACAAATGTTGGCCATCTGAAAGAGCAAAGGAGAACCTAGCAGTAATCCAGAGAGTAAGAACTGCAGGAAGCTTCCACACACAGCTGGTAGGAATGAGGAACCTAAAGGGAAAAGATGCTGCTTCCAGAACTGAGCAGCTTGGGGGAGAAGCTCTGAGGGCCTGGAAGTCAGACATCTGGAGGGAGCTTTAGAAAGCTGGTGCTCTGAGCACCACAGAAGGAGAATCCAGCAGAGGCTTGTGTTGATTATCAGGGATTTAGGGCCTCCGGTGAGGGACTGTGGCGTGGCTGGTTCAGTGATGGCTAAACGAGTTGCCACGCAGCTGCTGCTGGCAACCGTGAGGCACGGAAACGCTGAAGCCGACTGTTCCTGACTCTGAAGAAACATGGACAGGCATGGGACATCATGAAGCAAGTCAACTTTCTCCCTCTCACTTTCCTCTGCTTTCTAGTGCCTCCCAGCGGCGAATCCTAACAGGACAGCAGCTAACAAAAAAAGTCTGGGAAATGCAAAGTCCTGAGCCTAACAGTACAGATTATGTATAAAAAAGTTATGTTCCTTGTTGAGAGATAACAGATTTTTAACAGCCAGCCCACATGGCACGTAAGCTCCTATGTAATCTGCATCCACAAGCGATGGAGCTTGAGCTGCAAAATCCACCTTTACCATCTGCCAGCCTTGCAAATGCAAGTTCCAGGCCTCTCAGCTTCTGTTGCCTCTTTCATAAAATGAGAATTGAATAGTAGAGGTCTCCTACTACACTCTATACACAATCCTGAAAAATCTCATGTTCGACAAAAGCGCACACTAAACGTAAAAGGACTGAGGGGAAAAATAAAATCAGGCAGATTTCTCAAAAGCAGTGGAGCATTGCAACCAGAGCACCAATAAAAGCAGTAGTTGCAATCTCGGAATATAACTCAACATGATCCAGGCAGGACATTCGGCATCGTTGAAGGCTGCTTCCGGGGATGTTTTAAAGGTATAAAATTATAGAGTGGAGAGGCTGTTGTGTAGGAGCTAAGAAAATGTGGGCAAAAGCAGGGCTGTGAGCCCGGGGCCTGCCGTGCATGTGGACAGAGAGGGACAGGCACCTGCCGTGAGCCAGGAGCCCGTGCAAGGCCGGGCTACCCAGATGGGAACCCCAGGACAGGCTCTCATTTTTAACTTTTTTAATTTTCTTAAAATAGAGCAGTAAGTGCCCAGTCTAAAATATAGTAGGACTAAGGGCTCTCTCATTTCCTGATGAAAGTTCTAATTTTACTTCTGCTCTGCCAATTCCCCTTGCCTACAGGGGAAAAAAAAGTGTTTGCACTAACCGTACTTCATTACACAGAAATCATTCCCCATTTTCCAGTCACAGGTGTTATATTATAGCAGAACAAACTCGACCAATATCATAATGTTGTGTGAAAAGTAAAAAAGAAAGCCCATGGAAAGTGTTGAGCAGAATACCAGGCTCCTAGGGAAATCCTGGCACTGATGCTGTTGCTCTTAAGCCCCCAGCATCATCTTCAACTGCTTTGCTCATGCAACCTAAGCTCCAGCTGTGCTGAACCACAGACCTGTAATAGCACCTACCATGTGTTCTTGCAACTCTGGGCATCTGCATGGCTCTTGCCTCTGTTTAAAGTGTTCACCAATCCCCCAACCCCTTTCCCCACCCATTGCTTGTCCGCTGTTAGCCTGAAACTCTCTGGCCCAGACTCCTAGAAAGTTCTGGACATCCTCCTAGACCAAGGATGTCAAACTCATTTTCACCAGGGGCTACATCAGCCTCACGGTTGCCTTCAAAGGGCCGAATGTAATTTTAGGACTGTATAAATGTAACTACTTCCTTAACTAGGGGCAAGGAGCTTGGTGCTGCCGCCAGGTAGAAACAAGGTGCTGGGCTGGATAAAACAAGCTGGAGGGCCAGATTCAGCCCACGGGCCTTGTGTTTGCCACCTGTGTCCTTGAGCAGCAGTTATGTTGTTGGCTGTCTTTTCAACAAGACCCGGAGCTGCTGGTGGGCAAACACTGTGTCTCATTCATCTCTATAGCCTCAGTGACAGTTGTAGTGCCTGGAATATAATAGTCAAACTCAGCTGCTGGCAAGAAGGAGAGCCATCGACCACATGCCCAGGATAGGATTGTGGAGGGTCTTATATGCCCAGGTTTGGAATTCAGATTTGTTTGATCAATACTGGGTAACTTGTGACTGGTTTTGGCAGGACAGTCAACACTGGCTGTCAAATGAATAAAAGCAGCATCTAAGACAGATGGGCTGGAAAAGGGCAGACTGGAAGCGGGGAACCTGGAGAGGCCAGTGCTGTGGGGGGAGCAGAGGCGATGGGAAGATGCAGAGAGGGCACAGAGGGAAGGAGAGAAGGTAGAGACATCCCAGAGACAGAACTATCAGAACCAGCCAGTTGTTTAAATGGCGGGAAGAGTAAAAAGTAACTCCCAGAATTGTGCTTAGGTTTCTGGAAAGCAGATGGCCCTGTTTCCAGAAAGGGGAGGAAGAAAAGAAAGAGTTTATGGGGAGTAAGTGGGTTTGATTTCACTCATGTGGCATTTCTTTTGCTAATGGGGGAGCCTAGAGTTTGGCTCCCCTCAGCTCCAGTTAACCTATGGGTTCATAAGTCTTAAACTCTGACACTCACAAACCTCTCCAGTGACAAAAAAGTCCTGTCATCCCTTCCCTCTCTCCTTTGACTTTATATTAAACAAATAATATCTGTTTCTAGCCACTTGCTCATGATCATTTCACACAGCAATAGAGAGAGAGGTTGGGGTGAGGACGGGTCACTGTGAGTAGGGAGGGCTGCGCACAGAGGTGGTGGCAGGATGTCATGGGTGAGGCAGGAGTGAAAGCGGGTGGGGACTTGAGGTCAGTGCCAGGTCTCTGGACTCCAGCACCAGCAGCGTGCCATCCAGCCAGGTTCACGATGGCATTAGAGAAAACCAGGAAGTCTGTCCTCTCTCTTCTAACTGCGGCTGTGAGTGAACTGCACTAATGGACTAGAGCCGCACCTTCCTGCCTGCGCATCTCCTGCCAGGGAGACCTGCATCCATCCTACCGACACCCCAAACGGTCCCAGGTACACAGGTTTCTGACTAAGACACTTTTTTTATTAAAAAATATTACACCATTTGCCCTGGTCAGGTGGCTCCATTGGTTGGAACATCACCCTGTACACCAAAAAGGTGATGGGTTCGATTCCCTATCAGGGCACATACCTAAGCTGCGGGTTCCATCCCCTGTCCGGTCAGAGCTCATATAAGTGGCAACAGAAGGAAGCTTCTCTCTCACACTAATGTTTCTCTCTCCCTCTCTTCCGCTCTTTCTAAAATCAACGAATATATCCTCGGGTAAGGATTAAATATATATATTTATACATATATATTACACCACTGTAATATATGTTCACTGTAAGAAAAAAACTAGAAAATGCAGGAAGATACAACAACAAGTTCACTAAACATGGACTGTTAATATTTGGTCTTCTTTCAGAGATTTTATATTCTTTGCATGTGTGTGTGTCTACAGTGTATTCACACATTATTTCTTAATGTAGTTCCCAGATTTCAACCGGGAAAATAATGAGCAGGCTTCTAAAGTGCTTAGTGGATGGTTTCCAGGCCACTGCACTGAGTCTGAGTCCCCTGCTGACTTCAACAACCCACCTAGGTGCAGTCCTTGGCATATCCGGGTCAGCACACGAACCCCGAGTAAAGCGGCTCTCTCTAGCCTAAGTCCACATACTGATTTTTTTTAGCGGGCGGAATCCTAAATACCAGCGTGAAGGCCCCAAGTCCTTGGGACTATTTCAGGCTCTTGTGTACTCCAACTGGGAGTACTGCAGGGTCAAGCACTTCCTGGGGGAACCTTCGGTGAAGGGAGAAGAAAAAAGAACTCTTATTTGAAAACCGCCCACTATTTGCCAGTCCGCACTGTAGGACCATGAATGAGAGCTATCTGTCTCCTTTATACCAAAGGTTCGGAGGGCCGAAGGGAGAGTCCTCTGCCTGCACCCTGTTTGAAAGCTGGAACTTCAGACTGTGGGGCAGAGGTCCTTCACTCAGAACTTTTCAGAGGCACCTGGGGAAACAAAACAAAACAAAACAAAACAAAACAAAACAAAACAAAACACAGAAACAACCCAAGTGTCTAAAAAAGCTCCTTGAGAATAACTGCAGGTGAAGCGTCCCTCTGCCTTCCTATGGACAACCAGCAGGTGGCAGAAGAACACAACTCAAACCTGGACGACTGTAAAAGAAGTTGAAACTATCATACTTTTTCTGAAACTTTTTTTTTTTTTTTTTTTTACTTCTTGGATAACTTAATGCAGCGATTTTCAACCTTTCTCATTATATGGTACACATAAACTAATTACTAAAATTCTGCAGCACACCAAAAAGCATATTTTTTGTGCCATCTGACAAAAAAGTATACTTTTTATTCATTCATACTGTACAGCTATCACTGTGTTAGCTATCGTCATTTTTTATTTGACAATCTAAGGGAAAAGAGGACAGTGTCCCTAACTAAAGAGTCAGAGATTGCATGCTTTACAAATTCTTGCAGCACAACAGTGTGCCACGGCACATCAGTCGACAATCGCTGACTTACTGAGTCCCATTCCAACTGACCAGTCCATGATCGTTTCCTGACATTTGGAGATTTGGAGTCTAGGAATCCTTTGTCCTCACCCACTGCCCTTCCACTGTTCACACTCCAAGTGGGGACATCTCTTGACATGGCAAGCACACTGTTTGTCAAGGTGGTTGTGATGTTGACGTGCATTTAGGCCTGGACTGCTTACTTGCCTGTTCACTAGTTCTGAGTTGTTGGAAAAGTGACTAACCCCCATTGTCTCACTGGGAATACTAACGAACACTAGCCACACAGGAAGTCCTAAATAAATGACAATTATCTTGTCCCATTGGAAATAACATTCAGGTGAAGTGAATAAAGAGGCATTAGTGAGGGATGCCATTTCAAATAGTTTTAAAGAGATAGAGAAAATGATTCTGAAACCAGAATTTTCTTTAATTTATTTTTAACTCTCCTGTGCAGTGCAAGCAGTGTTGACACATCTTTGTTATTAACATTCCACTTGAATTGATTTTATTTAATGGCATTCGATAAAAATTTACCAAAGACCTACACTGGAGGTGCAAATGTAAGACATTAAGTTTGTTAATGTCTCCCTTCTTGTAATGTCTTGGCAGTATTTTGGCACTGGTCGTTACCAAGCCAAAGTTCAGTGCCCCATGCTTTGAAAGACCAAAACTCAAAACATCGGAGTCTGGAGTCAGGAAAGGATTATTGATCAAGAAGGCACCAAGCAAGAAGATGGGAGGCCTAATGGTGCCCCCAATGCATCTTTTTCACCGGACTAGATTAAGGGTTTTTTAAGGGGCTGGAGAACAGAGGGGCAAGTTGTAATTGGAGGACCTTGAAACTTGGTTATTTATGGTAAAGGGGCATCAACAATGAACTTCCTAGACTGGGAAAAGAGACATCTGAGGCTCAAGCCAAGACTCCATCTATCACTGATCTTATAAATGCTAACCTGTGGAGCACAGTGATATTTCTGGTCTCTGAGACTCAGTGTGGATTCAGCCAGTATCTAATAGCCCCTGGAAGATCTGGGTGTTTTCCTGTCTTCAGTGCACCATTAATTGGGTAAATGGGCTACAGTGACTCTCAATTGAGGGTCTTTGGTTCTGTGAACCGACTTAGTTCTCAGAACTTGCTAAGAAGCTGTGAATCTCTACTATAGTCCTCATGTCTTCTCAGCGGACCCCACATTTTTCTTCCTATGTATGTCAAGCAACACCTTACTAGGCTGCTGATCTATTTCATTTCTGGAGATTCTGTTTGGTTTAGACAGTCTATGAATTCTGCATTTTCTGTCAAGTTAGAAGGTATGATAACACAGAAGAGGAAGAAAACGCTCCTGGTTAAAGGTCTGAGGGTAGAACATGAGAAATATCTGAGGCTCATTAGTAATATACTCACTATTCGAGTTTGCTGATTTCAAGAGAAAGGTTGTGAATTTGTGGTAAGGCTTGAGGTTTACATTGTAATGCCCATATCAATCAAAAATTTGCAAGTTTATTGATCCTTTAATATAGAGAAATTTCTCCTTGTGTGTTAGTCAACATTTTTTATTATTGTTTACTACTGTCAGTGTATCCACCTGCTTGCTAATTTATTTGCTGAAGAGTACATCTTGTATCTCATTCTGTCCTTGTAGGTTTTATTTTTCTTATCTATGTCATTTGGTGGTTCTTTCAGCAAAGGTCTGTTGGGGTAAATTCTACTGCAATGTTATTTTCTCTCATGACTACAGATATTATTCTATTCTGGTTTCCACTCTTGTGTTTGAGAAGTCTACTTAGAGTTTAATTGTTCTTCCTTTGTAGATTGTCATGTTTTCTGGTTTCTCTTAATATGTTTTCTTTCTCTTCATAGTTTGGAGTTTCATCTTATATCTGGGCATGAATTTAGTTTTATTCACAATTTGGGCTTGTGGTTTCTGGATCTTATGAGTCATGTTTTTCATTAATTCTAGGTTAACATTTCATGTCTGGAAGGAATTCTTCTTTTAGCAACTAATTTCTCAAATGTAACATTTTAGAATTCTGTATTTTTTGGTTTTAGGTAGGTACGTTTCTGGTGAAATGAGGCATTCTATGGCTGACCCTCATCACTCGTATCTCCAGGTATTACTTGGAAGGCATCTCTGCCTTCCTTCTAGGCCTGGTTTTTCTCTTAAACATGTTTTCTCTCTTCCACTGTGCCATACTCCCTACAGCTAAAACCATCTCTATTAATTGCCTTATTCTCCAGCACTCGGCCTCCGCATCTGCTGAGCTATTGAGTCCACCTATGAATTTCAGGTGGGAACAGTCTCTCTGCCCAGTCTCATGACCTGAGCATGCAGGACAGAAAGCCTTCTACCAGACAATGCTGGGCACATACTGCTCAAGTTGTTGAAAGGGGAGTTTAGGGTATTCGACTCAGTTTGCCACAAGTACTCCAATGAGTCAGTTGCCTTGGAAAACATAATGAGCATTGCTCGTTTCAAGTGCCCTCTACTGCAGGTACAATACCTCCCAGCTCAGAAAAATTAGCCACTTCCTATATACCTTGCATCCACTTCACCAAGATTTATACTTCCTTTCAGCATTTTCCTGTTTAAAAGACTTCATTTGTTATATATGAATCAGTCTTTTTTTCTGATGTTTTGACAATACTGTGAAAAGGTAAGCAATGTGATCATGCTGTGTCCAGGTGGTGTGGGGGTCTTAGAACACACACCATCCAGGGTCACTTTCTACCTTAAGTTCCCTCCCACTGCTACCCTGGGTACAATATAATGCGATTCTTTCCACAGAGGTAGCCAATGATTGATTCAATGGTGGGCACGTGACTAAGGATGGCATGTAGCCAAGCATAAATCATCACAGGAGAGCAGGAAATTACTGAAACCAATCAAACTATCTTCCTCTGTTATCTAGATGTGGAATGCAGAGAAAAACTTGAGTCTACACAGATTTAGAAATAGAGAATCTCTGAGCAGCAGCCAGTGTGGGGTTAGGGACTATGAAATTAGTGTTCCCTGGAGTGGCCTCGATCTCCGACAGAGTTCCGGTTCCAGTCCTGATTGGACGTAGCTGGCTCGCTAGGTGGGTGCTCACGGATCGTCCGTGGGGCAGACTTGGAGACCAGGCCTCAGTCCAAAGATGACGAAGAATGTAATTTTTGAAAGGAAATCTAAAGTATCTAAATATTTATTTTGTTACATAGCATCAGTTCTGCACAGATTAAAGATTTTACACTCAGAACCAACTAAAGTAGTAATTCATTTTAGCATATACAATTTTCTTGAGTTTAAGAGATTTGCATTAAGTTTGAAACAGTAAGGTTGACAACATGACTTTTCTGCAGCTTTGTGATTCCCAGAATGCTAAAAAGGTATCACAGAAGATCTATTTAGCTAAAGTTATTTCCTTAAAATAAAAACTTACTTCCTTAAAATAAAAGCTTATTTCCTTAAATTGGCATAAATATTCTTTGAAATCAGAAGGGCTTATCCTACTCAGAGACACACAATACCAAAAGGTACCAGAATGGGCTCTATCTGAAGGCATCTATGTACATAAAGTAGAAGGCGGGGGTTCTGCTTTAAATGGTGTGGGGGGGGAGGGGTCAACTAGATGTTCTCAGACAGACATCCCACTGCAAAATATCTGATGCTGGACAAAAAATTAATGTAATCCTCAAGGTCAAAAAACTAGCAGAAGCCATAAGCTATTCTATGTCCCAGAAAGTCCCTATGAGCCAGTGACTTATGTTTCCTCTCCCATTTCCTCTTAATGTAGCAGGCATGATATTTGAAAGCCAACATAAACATCTTTAAAAACTGGCCAGCCAGGATACTGTAATTCTCCCAGAGAAGAGACAGGAGATTAAAGAGCATTCCAATCTTTCAATTTATTTCAAAGTTGGTTTTGTTAACTTGCAACTTCAGTTCTCAAGTTCAAAGATTTCCCAGGAATTTGTCACCTTCAGAGAGTCGAGCAGTCAAATTAATAGAATAATATACAGGGTCTGGCAGACATAAGGCTTGCTTGAGTGTGGTTGGGTAGGGTATGTGAATGTCTCACATGACATGGACAGCAATTTGAACACCTAAAATATCATACAGTGTGCTTGAGTGTGATATTGTTATGTTACAGAATTACATGCTTATGATTTTGTAATAAAAGATTGTGTGTTGAAAAAAAAACTTGGGCAGAGAGTTGAAACTGAAGAGACAAGAAAATAATAATTCAGATGGTAAATTTAGCAAATAAAAATAGAGAACACCCAGTTATATTTAAGTTTTAGGTGAAAACGTATATTGCATGGTACATACTCCTGCTAAAAAATTCGCCATCGTTCACCCAAAATTCAAACGGAAGCATAGGCAGGGGGCTGTGCTTTATCTGACAAGGCTGTCTCAGGCCATATTTCAATGTTCGTGTGATGCTGGGGAGCAAGACTTCGCATTTGCAAGCAGTGGTTGCTAAACCTGCAAGCTTCACACAAACTAGGATATGGAAATTCATCTGTCTCTCCCACACCTCTGGGCAGAGAAAAGAAAATGTAACCTTAATTAGTCTCCCCATGAGAACATAGGACTGGAATTCAAATTTGTATTTACAGTGTGGTGAAACTATAAACTGAGAAATTAAATTTCTAAAAATTGTTATTACCAGACTGATGTCAGACAGAAAAAAAATGCAAATTCAGTCTGAAGAAAAGCATCCTTAATTCAGGTCTCTTAGAGTTTCCAAAAGTGAAGTTCAGAAGAATATAATTTCATAATTTAAAAAATATACAAGGGTAACCAAGTCACTGTGAATTAGAGCTAGCGGAAATAATCGATTTGGTTGACTTAGGACTTCAAATATTGGCATTATCAACTACGGGATACAAAATGATTACTAATAAGCTATGTTTAAAATAGATGTTGAGATTTAAAAAAAAATAAGCATGGAACAAGATGTAATAAAAATGACCAGAAGATTTGAAAATTTCTAAAACTAAAAAAAAAGTAATTAAAATTTAAAATTCAATAAATATTTGATATGATAAAGCTAGGCTGCTCTAACAAAATGACCCAACAATAATTCAATGCCTTAAAGGAGACTGGAGTTTATTTTCTTCTCACATAATAGTCTGAGGGAATGTTCAAAGTAAGACATTGGCCTCCTTCATTCGGCCATTCAGGAGCACAGTATGTGCTCTCCTCTAGGTCTTTATGTCCCCACTACCGTTTTGGGAAGTGGGTTGTCATGGGTTCACCAAAGAGCCAGAAGGGAAAAGAGAGAATGGAAGCCTTACGGCTGGGCCTTGCATTTCAATCCTGGGACTGTACACATCTTTTCTGTTCGCTTCTGTTGACTCAAACTTAGACCTGTGTGCCCCTTGGCAATCCTCCTGCCCACCCCGCTCCACACCACTGGCCCTGGGCAAACACTGACCTACTCTCTGTCACCATAGGTTACTGTGAATTTTCCATAAATAAAAGTATATGGTATATACACTTTTTCTTTTTTGGTCTGCCTTTTTTCACTCAGTAAAATAGTGTTGCAATTCACCCATGCTATTTTAAATATTACAGACAAAGAACATTGCTGTCCTAATCTTTGCACGGACATGTGTTTTCATTTCTCTGGGTGAAAAGGTTGGGTTTGAAGAATGTTGAAGCAAGCTTGCATGCTTGGAATAAACCCCACGTGGATATGATGTATAATCCTTTCATATATTATTGGAATAAATTGCTAAAATTTTATCAGGAACTTTGGAATTTACCTTTGGGGGATATTGTTCTGTAGTTTTCTTTAGTTGTAATGTATTTTTCTTGATTTTGGCACTAGGGGAAGGCTGGTCTCATTAAATGAGTTAGAAAATAGTCCCCTCGCTTCAGTTTTTCCTTGAAGAATTTCTATACTATTGTGTTTTTGGGTTTTTTTTTCTTAGATGTTTAGTAGAATTCACTGGTGAAACTAACTGGGCCTAGAATTTTCCTTGTGTAAAGATTTTTAACTGCAAATTTCATTTAATAGATATTGCAACGCTTAGGTTATATATTTCTACTTGAATACGCTTTGGTAGTTCGGGTCTTTCAAGGAATTGATCCATGTCATCTAAGTATTGAATTTACTGACATAAAATTATTTGTAATACCACCTTATTTTCCTTTTGATATCTGTCAAAACTGTTGGATATCATCTTTCTCACTCCTAATTTGGGTAACCATGTCTTCACTCTTTTTTCAGCCCAGTCTAGCTAGATTTTATCAATTTTATTGGTCTTCTTAAAGAAGCAGATTTAAAGGACCCCTGGGCAAAGACAATGGGGGTGGGATTGAATGTGGGAGGTAGAGGAGGATAGGGTGGGGGAGAGTAATGGGGTGAAAATGGGGACAACTGTAATTGCACAATTAAAAAAAGGAAAAGAAAACAATTCAAAAAAGTAAAAAAGAACCAGTGTTGCATTTCATTGATTTTCTCTTTTGTTTTTAGGTTTTCTATGTCATTGTTTTCTTCTTAAGATCTTTATTAGTTCTTATCTTCAGTATATATCAAATTTTATATGCTATTACTTTTATTTATTTATTTAGTGAAAAGGAAAGAAAATGTTTATTTAATGCTATACAGACTTAAAGTAGTGACCTAATGTCTTCATTAAGATATCAAAGTCCTTTTGGATACCCACAGACACCCACAGGGCTTCCTTCTCCCCCTGCTCCTAGTTTAGGGTTCCGTAACTCAGGAAAAGAAGCAAATGTCTGGGATCCAGGCTCCTGACACCATCAGCCGTGTTGCTGTCCAGGCAGGGCCACTAATTAATCCAAAGCCATGTGGCACCTTCTCATGGCCTACTGGCAAGAGTTCTTTCACCCTTCTTTCAGGCAAAGTCTCTCCTGCTTCCCAGGCCACGCAGCTGAAGGGAGCACCCTGAAGATGCGTGGTCCTCTTCTAGCAAAGCTGCAGGGGTCTGCACTCTGCCAAAGCCGCGTGGCTCTCTCTTATATGCTATTATTTTTAGTTTCTAAAGATCAAAGATGTCACTTATTTGAGTGCCATAAATTTTCTGCTAAGTTCCTTCACTGCATTTCACAAATTTTATATGCTGTGTTTTTAATTTAATGCATTTAGACATATTTTATATTTTCCCTATTGATTTCTTCTTTGTCCATGGCTTATTTATAAGTGCACTATATAGTTTCCATGTATTAGGAACATTTCCTAATTTTGTGGTGATTAGATTTTAATTATTTCCATATAGCATAAGAATGATGCATTGAGATTGCTTTATGGATGGGAACCTGGTCCACAGTGGGGAGTGTTTTATGTGCACTTCAAAGGAATGAACATCCCCCTGTGCAGGGGCAAGTGCTAGGGCAGGTCGCTTGAGAGCATTGTTCAGGTCTTTCATGTGCTGCTGATTTTATGTTTATTCGTTCTATCGATTATTGAGAGATGGGTGCTAGAACTCCAAATATAATGGCAAATTTGTATATTTCTCCATGTAATTATACCCATTTTTCTTCGTGTATTTTAAAACTCTGCTTTTATTTTTTAATTATTTTTCATTGTTTTTGTTGTTCAATTACAGTTGTTGTTCATTTAGTTTATTTTTATTGTTGTTCAGTTACCGTTGCCTCCATTTTCCCCCCATTACCCTCCCCTGCCCAACCCACTCCCCGCCTTCTACTTTTAATCCTTCCCCCCACCATATTGTCCATGTCCATGGGTCCTTTACACATGTTCCTTGACTTGACCCTCCCCTTCTTTCCTCTGTTAACCTCCCCCTCCCCTCTGGTCACTGTCAGTTTGTTCTTTATTTCCATGTCTCTGGTTCTATTTTGCTCATTTGTTTGTTTTGTTAATTTGGTTCCACTTACAGGTGAGATCTCTGCTTTTAGTCACATACACATTTATGGTTGTTATATCCTCATAATGGATTTACACCTTTATTACTATGTCATTTTCCTTTTTATCCCTTTTAATATTCTTTGGCCTAAAACCTGCTTTGCCTGATATTATGATAGATACTTCAGCTTTTTAAAATTAGTGTTAGTGTCATATAACTTTTTCCATCCCTTTACTTTTAATTAATTTGTGTCTTTATGTTTAAAATGGGTTGTTATTATCAAATAGAGTTCTTACATGTTTCATTCTGATGAAATAAACTACTGTAATAACCCCTACAGAATATATTATACTTAGTGGTGAACTGCTGAAAGTTTTCCCCTGGGATTGGTAATAAGATAAAGTTGCCTATTCTCCCACTTCTATTCAACATTATAATGGAGATACTAGCTAGTACATTAAAGCAAGAAAAAATATATTAAGAATTATATGAGACTTCCGACAAGATGCAGGCGTAGGTGGACACACTGTGCCTCCTCACACAACCAAAATTAAGGACAACAAGGATTTAGAAACAAGAAAACAAGCAGAACCGAGAGAAAATTGAACTGTATGAAGGTCCAACAACCATTCATCCAGACCGGTAAGAGGGGTGGAGTTGCGGCAGGAGGAAGTGGAGGTTGGCGGATCAGGCCAGCAGGCAGCTGCTGGTGGACCCAGGCCAGCAGGCAGCAGCTAGCGGCCCCAGGCACACAGGTGGCAGCTAGCAGACCCCAGGCACAAGACAGCTGGCTGACCAGGTGGTACCACATACGCACGCAGATAATCCAGGCAAAAATGGGGAACAAAACAGGACTCGCGCCCCAGCGCCAGGAAATAAAACCTAAAAACACCGAGACCCTGCCCCCACATACAGCATCATAACACAGTGACTGGGCTGTCCTGCCCTGGGGAACACCTAAGGCTGTGCCCCTCACTACGTAACAGGCATGACCAGACCCCCCCCCCCAAAGAAAAAGCCTCAAACAGGAGAACAGATCAAAGCCCCAGAGCCAATTCATCTAAGCAATCAAGAGATAGCCAACCTATCAGATTCACAGTTCAAAGCACTGGTGATCAGGATACTCACAGAATTGGTTGATTTTGCTCACAAATTAGATGAACAAATGAAGGCTACAATAAGTGAAATGAAGGAAAACACACAGGGAACCAATAGAGATGGGAGGAAAACTGGGACTCAAATCAGTGGAGTGGACCAGAAGGAAGACACAAACATCCAATCAGAAAAGAATGAATAAACAAGGATTCAAAAAAGTGAGGAGAGGCTTAGAAACCTCCAGGACATCTTTAAATGTCCTAACATCCGAATTATAGGGGTACCAGAAAGGGAAGAGGAAGATCAACAAGTGGAAAAGTTATTTCAACAAATAATGAAGGAGAACTTCCCCAATCTGGCAAAGGAAATAGACTTCCAGGAAGTCCGGGAAGCTCAGAGAGTCCCAAAGAAGTTGGGCCCAAGGAGGAACACATCAAGGCACATCATAATTACATTAGCCAAGATTAAAATGAAGCAGAGAATTCTAGAAGCAGCAAGGGATAAAGGGACAGTCACCTACAAAGGAGTTCCCATCAGACTGTCAGCTGATTTCTCAAAAGAGACCTTCCAGGCAAGAAGGGGCTGGAAAGAAGTATTCCAAGTCATGAAAGTCAAGGACCTACATCCAAGATTGCTCTATCCATCAAAGCTTTCATTTAGAATGGAAGGGCAGATAAAGTGCTTCTCAGATAAAGTCAAGATAAAGGAGTTCATCATCACCAAGCCCTTATTATATGAAATGTTAAAGGGACTTACCTAAGAAAAAGAAGAAAAAAATGTGACAGTAAAAAGACAGCAAACTCACAGATATTAACAACCACACCTAAAACAAAAGCAAACTAAGCAAACAGCTAGAACAGGAACAGAAACACAGAAATGGAGATCATATGGAGGGTTAGCAACAGGGGAGTGGGAGGAGGAGAGAGGGGGGAAAAGGTACAGAGAATAAGTAGCATAGATGGTGGGTAGAAAATAGACAGAGGGAGGGCAAGAATAGTGTGGGAAATGTAGAAGCTAAAGAACTTGTGACACATGGCCATAAACTCATGAACTAAAGGGGGGGAATGTGGGTGGGAGGGGATGTGCAGGGTGGAGGGAAATGATGGGGGAGAAATGGGACAACTGTAATAGTATAATCAATAAAATATAATAAAAAAAGAATTATATGAGAATAGAAGTAGTGAAGCTATCATTATTCAGAAATGACATCCTTATAGATATAGAAATCTAAAAGGATATTCAAGCCTTTTATTCATTCAAATTAATCCATATATTTTGAAAGAATATAAGGTATATATACAAAACCAATTGTATTTCTATATACCAACAACACTAATAGAAAATAAATATTTTAAAATTATACCAATTATAACAACATCCAAATAATCAAATATCTAGGAATCAATCTAACAAAATTATATATGAATCACTACACTGACAAAATAAAATATTGTTTAGCAAAATTAAAGGAGATCTAAATAAATGAAGACCTATATATACACCATATTTATAGACTGGAATATCAGATACTTTTAAAGTAAAATTTTCTTTCTAATTTATCATAAAGGCAGTGAAATCCACCCCTAGCTCCCCCCAAATCCCAGCAATTGATTTGAGAAATTAGCCGACTGATTACAGAGTTTACATGAAAATATAAATGGCCAAGTATAGTCAATGAAATACTGAGGAAGAACAAAGATGACTTACACTTTCAGGAATAAAAATTTATTATAAAGCTGCAGCCATTAAATAATACAGGTATTGGAACAAGAGAAGACCAAAAGATCAACAGAACGAAATAGTGCCCAGATACAGACTATACATCCATGGTTAGGACAAAGTGACACTATAATTCAGTGGGGAAAATGAGAGTTCTCTTTGATAAATGGACTTGGATCAATTTAAACATTGGGAAGAAAATAGAAAAAGATTGTACAACAGTAGGCAGAACATCAAGATGATCTGCCATCGACCTTCAGACTGTAAGCCACTAAGGAGACAAAGCCTATCTCCCTGGCAGGAGTGCTGCTTCTGCTTCATCCATAACGGGCCCCCAATGTTTGGTCGGTTAGCCAATGATGGGTAAGATTTCCTCAAGGGAAAGGTCGCCTAAGACAGGCATGACCACTTGGAAGGCCCTCAAGGAAGGACTGGGGGGCTGCGGCAAAAAGCGGGTGATGGGCCCTCATCCCCCGGCTATCCTGACATAGCCTGAGTCCTCATTCCATCTTGGAGAAGTTTTCCTTACCTCTTGGCTTCTTGGCTTTGATCCACTTAAGCCCGAAACTATCACGGAGGGCAGTGCAGCTCTGTGCTGGCTAGAGCGGGCTCCCCAGGTGATCGGGCATAAGAAAGAATTCGTAAAGTCCTGTGAAACCTGCTTTGTTTCCTAAGAGTGCTCTTATTTAAATGATAAGGGTCTGAGCAGGAAATGAGTTTGTCTCCCAAAGTTTTGTAACCCCTTAGCTGACAGACCCTGACTCAATTAAACCCTCAGAGTTCTTTGAAATGTTATCTATTGTTTGATCCTTGCTGCCTGACATTGATTGATGAGCTTTACCTGTATTCCTGTGTATTACAAACCTAATAAAAACCATTGAGGAAGGGGTTCTTGGCCCTTCTCCTTTGAGAGATTGGCCACCTCTCCTCCCCAAGCAGATCATGTCTTGGTAGTCTTATTCTCATCCGTGGCAGAGGGATGGGGCTCTGTGGGCAGAGTCCCCCCACATCCATGCCTTTATAAATTCTCCTTCCATGAGTGCTGGCAGAGCCTGTAACTTACTTTTAATCAATACAATATGACAAAGGTGAAGAGATTTTTAAGATGTAATTAAGGTGTCTAAACAGTTGACTTTAAATTAATCAAAAGGCAAATTATCTTGGGTGAGGCCTTACCTAATCAAGTGAGCCCTTTACAATAGGATTTGGGAGTGAGCACTCCAAAGAAACAATATCCCTCTCTCCCTTGCTAGCTTTGAGGAAACAAGCAATCATAAATTCTACAGCTGCAGGGAATAAATTCTGCTAACAATCATATAAGCTTAGAAGAGGGCCTCAAACCTCAGATGAGAACCCAACCCAGTTAACACTTTCAATGCAGCTTTGTCAGACCCTGACTGGAGAACCCAGCTAATCCATTCCAAGTGTGATAACCTATGAAAACTATGAGAAAATAAAATGTGTTGTTTTAAAGCTACTAAATTTACATAATTTTTTGCACAGAAATAAAAATTAGCACAGGGCTTCTGGTCAAGATAGCAATATAGGCAGACATGGCTCGCCTCATTGCACAATCACATCAAAATTACAACTAAAATATAGAACAACCATCACTCAGAAACATCAGTCAGAAATCAAGTTGAATAGAAGTCTGACAACCGCAGAATTGAAGAAACCACATCCATCTAGACCGGTAGGAGGGACACAGATGCAGAAGATACTGGCCACACTCAAATAGATAAAAATTCAGGAGGGACATCTCAGGAGTGAGAAGTCCAAGATCTGTACCAGGCCACCCCAGCCAAGGATTGCAGGAAGTTATGTGCCCACAATTTCTGGCTGCAAAAACCAGCAGGGACTGAGTCGGTGGAGGAGGCTGCTGGAGCCCTCAGCAGTTTCTCGTGGGGAACCCACACATGGACTCACCTACTCAGACTCACTTCCTCTGAGCTCCAGCACCAGAGTGGCAGCTTGGAGGGCACCAGTGGTATATGAGGAGAGAGAGAAATGTCTGGCATTGGGGAGAGCAGAGGCCATTGTCCTTTTTCTGAGCCCTCCCACCACAGAGCAGGTAGGCTGGTGCTATATATGAGACTCCATCAACCTGGTTAACACTGACTCACCTTGGAGATCCACAGAGGCTCCACCCTACCCAATTATGGGTCCACCCAAACTGCTTTTCTATAAGAATGGCTAGTCTTGGCTCTGAAATCCTATCAAACAAGCAACAGCTGGCTTCAGCAAGCCCTAATGGGAGCCAGATTAGAGTGACAGCTAAGCTTCACCTGGGAATCTTTAAGCCCAGCACAAGTAGCAGCCATCTCAGATTGCTTTACAGCTCAGGCAGGGTACCCTGGCTCAGGGAAAAACACAGGTTGGGGCTCACCTTGGCCTGCACCACCCAGGACACCCCAGGGCCAACACACCCAGTGGATAGCTACAGGCCTCCCATTGATCTGCCAACAGCAACCAAGGCTCAACTATAAGAGGAGTGTGTACTCAGCACACACAAAGAGCGGCGTACCCAAGTACCCAGCTTGGGTGATAGGGGAGGCTATGCCACTGGATCCTACAGGACACCTCCTACATTAAGGCCATGCTACTAAGACACAGAGCCAAAGCAGCTCTACCTAATGCACAGAAACAAACACAGAGAGACTGACAAAATGAGGAAACAAAGAAACATGACCCAAATGAAGGAACAGATAAAAACTCTAGAAAAAGAGCTAAATAAAATGGAGATAAGCAATCTATCAGGTGCAGAGTTCAAAACACTGGCTATAAAGATGCTCAAGGAACTTCGTGAAGACCTCAGCAGTGTAAGAAAGACCCAATCAGAAATGAAGGATACACTAAATGAAATAAAGAACAATTTACAGGGAATCAACGATAAAATGGATGAAGCCAAGAATCAGAACAATGATTTGGAAACTAGGGAAACAAAAAACAACTAATCAGAACAACAAGAAGAAAAAAGAACCCCCCCAAAATGAGGATATATAAACAGCCTCTGGAACAATTTTAAGAGGTCCAACATCTGCCTCATAGGGGAGCCAGAAGAAGAGAAAAAGCAAGAAATTGGAAATCTATCTGAAAAAACAGTGGAAGAAAACTTCCCTCATTTGAAGGAAACAGACATCCAAGTCCAAGAAGTGCACAGTCCCAATTATGATGGATTCAAAGAGGCTCACTATAAGACATATCATAATTAAAAGGCCAAAGATTAAAGATAAAGAGACACTCTTAAAAGCAGGAGAAAAGAAGTTAGTTACTGGAAGGTTGCCAGATGGGGGGGCGGTGGAGGACAATGGGTGAGGGGATTAAGAAGTACAACTAGGTAGTTACAGAATAGCCACGGGGATGTAAAGTACAGTATAGGAAATGTAGTAGTCCAAGAACTTATATGCATGACCCATGGACATGAACAATGGTGCGGGGATTGTCTGAGGGAGTAGGGGGTGCTGGGTGGAGGGGACCAAAGGGGAAAAATCAGGACAACTATAATAGCGTAATCAATAAAATATAATTTAAAAAATAATATTGATAGCCTTAAGTCATACCATACCCCCCCAAAACAAACTTTAGATAGGTTGTAAAAATAACTAGAAGAATATATTTGTAATCCTAAACTATATTAAAAAATCTTAAATAGGACTAAAAAATGTTAACTATAGAGAAAAGTAATAAATTATGGTGCGATGACACATTCTGCTCATTAAAAGATTTCATTACGAGAGTAGAAAAGCAAGCCACAGAGTGGCGAAGTATCTTTGCAATTTCTATATCTGACAAAGGATCCATATCTAGAATATATAAAGAAAGTATTTTTGCAAATCAATTGAAAATGAAAGCAAAGGACCAAGTAGAAAAAATATAGACAAAAGACTTAATCAAGTACTTTTAAAAAGTGGATATCTGAATGACCAAAAAAATATACGAAAGATGCTTAATCTCATTTCTCTTCAGAGAAATGCAAAACGATGCTCAACCATACTATCACACATTCACTCAAGTGCCTGAAATAAACAATTTCCATCATTTACTGAGATTTCATGGAACTCAGACTAGAATGGTGGTAGAGGGGGGTCAAAAACTGTGGAGAGATTCAGGAGACACTCAGGAGATGAAAGTAGGAGGATGTGGTGATATATTGGGCGTGATAAGTGGGAGAGATGGTGGAGCCAAACTCCCTGGCCAAGTACCATACCTTTGATGCAAAAGCTTTAATGACCTTGCAGCAAAAAGCTGGACATCTGGCTACCTTGGGGACTTAAGAGAAGTCTGGCACAGTATCACCAAAAAGTATTTATTCATTACAGATTCAAAAATTTTCCCTGACATCCTTCCCATGAAATTACCTTGCCTTATAACGTCAGGACTTAAGGCTATAGACAAAATATTTACTAAAGAATTTTTCATAAAGATAGGTCATTAGAATTGATTTGTTGTGCTCTTACGTCTTATTATATATAGATTTGGATATATAGATGTTGCTTTAAACTATCCACCTATCATCATCAATCTTTCTATTTCTCTTCATCACACATCCCAGTGTGTTGTCAATGCAGTCTATGAGAAATTGCAAGCAGTTTCACCTGTCAATAGCTCTACCTTCACCTACATCAAGCTGCTGATAGTTCCCACCAGTTTTGTCCACATGCAACTCCTTTCCCAGAGGTTTAACTCCCTAATGTGGCTGCAACACATTTGTTGCACAGGGCCCTGCTTCAAAGGCAGCTGCAGGCGAGCCCTGGAAATTAAGACCAGCGCAGCAGAACCCAGAGTGTCGAGTCAAAATAGAAAATATCCAATGAGAGTGAAAAATGCCCCCTTGTGTCTTTATCGTTAAGACTGGTAAACATGGTAGAAAGAAATATTAGTAAAATAAACATGTTCTTAGAAATTTGGAGTTGAAAGACACCTCAGAAATTAAGTAAAGCAAGTTCTCATTTAACAGTGAAGAAAATTAAAGACCAGAGTACAAAAGTTATACCTTGATTAAGAAAAACTAAGATGCATATGTAAAAAAGAATTGTAAGAAATCAATAAAATTAAAATAACTCAGTAGAAAATTAGGCAAGGAATATGAAGGTAGGACAAAAAACAAATAGCTTATAACCATAGAAGCATGCTCAATTCATTCATTTAGTTAAAATTAAAATATCAAAAGATACTTCAGACAACTTAAATTGGTTTCTTACACTTGCAACCGAGAGTCCTGACAAGTGTATTTGTAAAAGCAAGCAAGACTTAATTACACTTGAGAATGCTTACTTCAATATTGCCCATAATAGTGAAGGATTGGAAACAAAT
Organism: Glossophaga mutica; assembly: GCA_039655065.1. NCBI lineage: Eukaryota > Metazoa > Chordata > Mammalia > Chiroptera > Phyllostomidae > Glossophaga > Glossophaga mutica. The sequence continues at coordinate 47,375,296 of CM077307.1, read as the reverse complement.
ATTCACTGATCGTGACCTGCTTACATAAATCATTGTACTCTGATACAATGGTATACAATGCAGCCATTAAAAATAATGGATTAGGTACATTTGAGTTTATATGGAGATACCACCAAAATATATTGAGAGGGAGGAGTAATTTTATAACAGCAAGCAGAATACAATCCCAACCATATAAATTTCTAAAAAGTACGTGGTATGACAATAACAGAGATTATTTTGGGAAATAGGAACTAAGGCTTGGGAATGGAAAGAGACTTGCACTTTTTATTTTCTATTTCTTTGTACTATTTGAAAATTTTCCTATGCATTCATTTTATTTACATTTTAAAATTAAAAACAAAACAGAGAACTATACTAGTCTATTTAAATACTAGCCTAAATAGAGGCTAAAAACTCAAATTCCTAGAAACCTAACTAACAAAATCAATGTTCACAAATTAGTATATGTCAACATTTCTTAAGGAACTAAAGAGATCTCAATGTTTAAAATGAGTAATTTTTTCATTGCAAGTGGTCCTAATTCCAGCAAGAATTTGGTATGGGGCGATGTATTCAGTAGGCACCAGAGAGTAACAACAGTAAGGGGAGATTACTTGGATTTAAAATGTTTTCAAATCCCTTCCAAAGGCAAAGCATTATGTTTGCAAGAATTTTGAAGACACAAAGTCTAATAATAGATAAAAATTTTGTTAGGTACTTACATAAACTACAAGGATTACTTCTTTATATTTTCAAATATTTGCTGAAAGTAGTAATCATGCAATAGATAAAATAATCCTAACATAACAAGTTCATAGTAATTCTATTTGGATTTCTTTTCTAAAATTTCTGACATCCCTTATAATTCATAATTATAAAAAATAAAACAACAGACATAATTTATACTTTATGACTTTAGGAACATAAAGGAGAATTAGGAGAACTAAATTCTATAGAACAATTAGAGATATATTTCTCACTGCTGGTGTTTATGACATTTATTACCATACAAGTTGTGACTAAAGAAAAAATGGTAACTGCATACCAAAGACTTAATGATATGTTTTAAAAGTACAGTATCTACAATAGAAGCATTTCATTACAAAATTAAATATCTTCTGATTTTTTCTCAGTTCCAGGTATTTTGAATGAACATGTTATTTAAAATATCTGTCAAAGATTCTCATAGAATTGAATTTAATGCCATACATCTTAAGCATAACTAATTGTGAAAAAGACATCAACAGCTTTTCAGTGAATTTATTGGGGCAACATTGGTAAATAAAATTATATGTTTCAGGTATACAATTCTACAGTACATCATCTATATATTGAGACACCAACAGCTTTTCAAAATAAATATTGATTGATAAACTTTGTATAAAAATAACTCAATCAATATAAATACTTATAGAAACCATCTCTTAATGCTCATACAAATACACGTAATGATATCTTAGTTCCAACATAGACCTTTGTGTTCTAACTTGTTCTTTCCTTTTTTGAAGTGTGTAATTATTTTTTTATTGTTGTTCAATTACAGTTGTCCCATACTCCCCATTACCCTTCCCCACCCTACCCACCCCCACATCCCACACTCAGTCCTTCCCACCCCATTGTCTTTGTCCATGGGTCCTTTATAAACGTTCCTTGACGACCTTACCCTTCTAAATTGTTCTTTCAACATTGTGATTAGGTGAGTCCATTACTGTTTTAAACTATTTGATTAAGAAAAAGTAAAACTACTGACTTATCTAGTTTCCTCTTATCAATAATTTTTCACATTTTAGGGGGGTAACTAGGTCTAAATTTTTTCTCATATGCAATTTTTTTTAACCATAGTAGAGTGGGCAATTTTAATTTTGTGTTTTCTCAGTAATGGATACTTTAGAAGAGTTTGTAACTATCAAGATGATACTTGAAGGATGAAAAGTAGGACAATTTTTTTTTTTGGAAAACTACAGAAAATAATTCAGAGAAAGATCTTTCATTCACCCGCTTCTATGGTGATACACAGCCGCAGTACGTCCTGGTCCATCCAGTTCATCGTCCAATCTGCATGAGCCCCGCAGACACGGCTCTTATAGCCTGAGGTGCCCTCTGCCAACCAAAGCAGCTTTGGAATCTGGTATCAATTTGTGGAGGAAATTTATATTTCCTCAGCTTTTGAGTAGTAAAGATGGATATTCCTAAGAGACTATAACCACATGTTTGATATTTGAAAAGAGGAAATTGGTTTTATTGGAAAGGGATGAGAAGAGGTAGAAGAATGTCATGCTTAGGGTCATAAAACTTTATTCATGGTCCAGGATCACACACTGGTTTAGGAATTTCATCCATGTCCTTTCACTACTTGAAACTAGGTTTAAAATAATATCTGTTCCTATTCATTTCATCAATATGTAACTCACCTCTAAATGGGAACATAGGGCTCCAGCAGGAGGCCCCTACTCTTACTACCTTGATTTAATTTTTTCATCTTGGTTCTTGGGGGTTTTAACCTAGGAAACCTATAACCTCATTAACCTTGAAAAAATGATTTATCTTCAAACAGTCTGTTTAAACTTGAAGTCATAGCTCAAATTATTAATTTCTGAAGTTTGTTTCATGGATTTCACATTTATAGAAGCTGAAGAGTTGCAGTTTAAGGCCTCTAAAATATTCAAAATTCCTGATTTATCCTAAGGTTAAAAGTCCAGACTCATATTTCATCATCTTTCTCCCTCAAATTTTTTTTTACGGAATCTCTGGGAAGAAATGGGGAATATCTCACCACCCTAAAGTATAAAATATTCTAAATTTTACCTAAATTTTTATGAAAATCCACGATTTAGTGGCACATCATTTCCATGAAGACCCAATAACATACAGTAATATAGTGAAGTGAACTTTCAAAAGCAAAAATGAGAGCCCCAGCTGACACTGAGAATATGATATAAATCTAGTGATATGCACCAACAGGCCAAACTATCCTACATCTGCTCTCTCCATGAAAGAAACTCGCTGGAAATTGCAATGTTTTTGAAATGTTTGTGTTTGTTTTGGACGTGAAGCTGCCGCAGGATGGTAGCAATAATCTCAGGTTAACAAGCTCCTTTAACTCCCACCTGCAGCACTCCAGCCGTCCTGGTACTTCCGAGTTCACTACTGCATCCCCACAGCGTGAGGAATGTTGTGTCTCAATGGACATGCTCAATGGACATGATTCGTCTCTAATTATATGCAGATCAGGCAAAATGTAATTTTCTCTCTTCTGTATACTCTATCCTCAATTAAATGTCTATATCCTATGGGCAATATTAAAAATACTGGTTGATTTTACCAAAACTTTCATATATGTAATAATTTCTGCTTTTGAACCTGTAAACTACTTAAAATCAGTGAAAAAATATTTTTTCTGAACTTATGTTTGTATAGAACCAAGGCGTTCATACCACGCTAACAGTACAGAGTCTGTACAGGCTCTCCATCTCTCTCCTGTGTGAGCTCATCAGCTGAGTTTGTGATTTCCTGAGACATCTCAACAATACTTACGACATGAAACAGCTTTGTTGCTTCCTAAGTGGCAAATGATCATGAAGTGTGAAGTAATATCTAGCAATAGGGATCTAAGATCTTTGTCATTGCTTGGAACTGCTCATTTCATATTGCTCTACGTGGACTAGAGACAGCATGTAGGACTTTATCTGGGGTAATAGTTACATCAGTAGGCCTCTCTCAGTTTAAGTATGGAACTTGTGATGTTTAAGTACCCATCGGCATATTTTTGAGGACTACAGCATTCCTTTTGATGCTGCTGATAATCTTCAAATTCTTGCTTATTGCCATTGAATATCTCTGTGCCGGTCTTTTAATTTAATTTGTTGCACAGTATGCTGTCTTTCAATTTCCTTGCTAGACCAAAAGCTGAAATAAATAAACTTTAAAATCTTTAAAGGCAAAGATGGTATCTGGGTAATTCTTACTGAATTTTCATCCTGCATTATATTTCTATTTAGTAAATTCCATTTGATTACACACCAGTTTTTGTAGGTATTTTTTTAATGGAAGGCAATGCAACATGAGGTTAAAAATATAATCACTAGCATTAAAAAGATGTGGGTTTAAATCTGAATTCTGGTTCCCTCTTCCACTAACCCTGTGACCTTGGGCAAATTAGTTACTCTCCTAATCTTTAAAAGAAGTATAATAGTAGTACATGCCACATACAATTATTTAATAATCAATTGAGTTAAAGTATGCAAAGTATTAGCACAGTGTTTGGTTTACATATAGAGGGAATGTTCAGTTAAGTGAGAAACAAGTGTACATGCAAGTGGAAATGGGGGAAGACAGTGCATCTAGGGTGCTGTATGGCAGCACTGGGAAATCTAACTATATCAGTGAATGAACACTTCAACATCTTTATGGGGAGGACTTAAGACACACATTTTCAAAAGTGCTTGTGTTGTCCTCAAGGTGCTGGTTTGTGGATATTGCCATTATAAGTGGTTTCATTCTATGGTACATATCTTAGATTTCATACATAAATATTGGCTTACTTGTCAGACCAGGGCTAAATCCCCTATTTATATTCGACTTTCAGTGGAGTGCTTAACACAGAGTAAGTGCTCAAGACAAATTTGTTAAACTGAAAAATCTTTAAATCACAAAGTCTAGTAGCACAAAACACAAATACATCACATACTTTAAAAAAGCACAATGATGCCTATTTAGGGAGTGTGTGTGTGAGCATGCAGGCACTCTCCTAAACTAGCGTGAAACAAAGGCAGCTCCAGGTAGAACCACCACATCCTGGAAGTAACGGTTATATCTCATAAGTGTTAGTCTGAAGTCTTCTCACAGACATAGGTGTAGTTCAGAAGCTCTTTCTACTCAGGTCTAATGTTAGCGAAAGATATTCGCTGGGCTTATCTTTAGCTACAGACAAGCCATTGGAGACCTTCCCACTGTAGCTCGTTAAAAGAATCATTAGAAAAGTCAGTCTCCATAGCTAGGCTCATGAAGTTTCTCCTGGTTTTTTGTCTATGTATGACTGAGTGAGGACAAACAGATATCATTAATCTTGGAACAATCACTTTCAAACTTGATTGACAATTTTCTTTTCTCTCTCCTCTCCACAACTCTAGTGGAATATATTACACTTTATATGATTCATTGTGACGTAATCTGAGACCTTTCTTGATTAAAATTAGACAGTTAGGTCACACATTTTGTTTTCCATTATTTTCTGAGTCTGAGCAGAACAAGTCTGAAATTGAGGCATGTAAGATACAAAAGTCTTCTGACCAGAAGTTCCTAAATTGAAATTATTTTCTACAAGGTGTGAGCAGCTGTCCTGGAGGATTCTGATGTCAGTGAATAAACAGTGGGCTGGGAATGGACACAACATCCTTGACTCATCAGTCAAAAACACAGCACTCTCTTTTTTAATTGAGGTGACCCCTAAATAATAGACAGATTTTTCATCATTATTTTCTTCAGAGAAATTTCCCTCAGGGTTCAAAAGTTTATCCAATCCTTCTGAGAATGTAAGGTGTGGTGAAATTATATTGGGATGCTGATCTGATAACAGTAAAAATGTCTGTGTTTCTATATCCCATGAGAACGAATCCTTTGATAGAGAATTCTTGCTAGAGAAGCATTTGCTGTCTGAGCTATTTATAAGCCCTTGCTCGTCATCAATTGCACTTGATTTAGAGTTGCAGAGCAGGGTGGCATATTTAATAGAGGGTTGTCTCCTGCTTTCATCCTCACAGCTTATTGTGGTGCACTCAGCCTCAGACAAGCTAGCACTATTGCACTGGTCATTCACACAATCAGAACCCTTTTCAAGATCCGGAATTGTCAAAAGTAGAGAAACCATAGTTGTTGGTGCCTTCTCATCTTTATTTTTCCATGATGTATCAACACTGATATCTTCTGAAATGGTTTCAGGCTCCAAAAGAAGAGGACCAAATGTCACTGATTCTGTATGCTTGATAAAAAGATGCTCAAATGTTTCTGGCTAAAAGAAAAGACATATTTTAATGTTCAATTGTATTACTTTTTTTTTTTTTTTTTTTTTTTTTTTTTTTTTTTTTTTTTTTTTTGCTTTTGGCTTCACTGACATGCTTGCAGAAATGAAAGTGTGAAAGGTTAATGCTAAAGGACATAAGTCAACCCAAAATTAACTAGTTTGGGACTGACACATATATCAAAAATCATAAAGGAAAAGCAGTAGATAATGTTTAAAAGTAGAATGAGACTGATTTAGGTCTGAGTCCTATTTCTGTGGCCACTGACGAGGACATTAATCTCTCTGCCTTTCATTTCAGTTTCCTCATCCGTACAAAGGTGTCCGATGCTTGCTTCATGACACTATGGTGAGGAGTAAGTTAAATAGTGTCCAAAAGTGCTTAGCTCTCAATAAGCATTGATTTTTATAATCAGAAAGTTCTGTCTTCTGAAGAATTCCTAATATTCAATAGCAAATTTGATTTCCACAAATTAAAATTTAAACCTCAACTAAAAGTAAATTCAAATAAAATCAAATGAGCAAAAACTTATCACACATGTCATAAGATATGATGTGAAGGTAAAATATTTGTGACTACTAAGAACTTATCTGCCTTACATCATGCTGAGAATTTTTTGAAGACTATCAGCAAATAAGAACGAAGAATACCTATGTGTTGAAAACAAAGAAGGTGCAAAAGATGATCACAGACTTTTAAATTACTATTCTTTAAAACACCTTCATATAAAAATACACACTATGGGACATGTGAAATGAAGACAAAGACACAAAAGCAAATGCATATTATTTTTTTATCAGAATGGTGGTTATAGCACAAGAAAAAAATCCTCCCAAGCATCTACAGATCAAGAATATGTGTGCAAAAAGCGCAACTCATACAATGTGAGCATAAATGCAAAGTAAAGAATACTGTGGACACATCGCATTGAAAAATTAACACAACTAAATGATATCCTACAGAAAATGTGTGCAATTTATGTATCATACATATAATTGAGGGTTTAAATATTACAATTTTGAAAATAATAAAGTGAATTCAGATTTATTGCCTGAATTCAAAATGGCAAATCTATGCTGTATAAAAATGTAATTGATTTAGTATAGTTTTGAACTCTTAAGCGTATTGGTGATTATAACCATAAAAGAATAAATATACCAAACACTAAATATAATACTAACAGATTTATATAGACATTAAAACACTGCAGGACAAATATCATGTTAGCATAACCTTTTCTGTTATTATATAAACATAATATATGAAGAGAAACTGTTTCTGCGGCCTATTTTCTGACAGAAATTTATAATTAGATTCATGATTTCCTTCAACTATTTGCTTGCTTGTTTTGTTTTTTCTTAAGGTTACTACTGTATGTACTTAATTTCTTAAAATTTAAATTAACCTAGAAATTAAGGTCATTAAATAAAGGAATTATGTGCTGTCAGTGTGTAAACAAGAAACACAGACGGCCCATAGCATGTAGTCGAACTCAAACGACATGCTTGCATATTTCATGCCCTCTAAAACTTTACAACTGGGAACGAATTATTGACACCAAATAATTTACAGGACATCAAATGCATTCATTTCAGATGGAAGACTCCACTAATAATTAATTAGAAATCACATACCCATATATTATTGAGCTATATTTTATGAGTGGGTCATGAGCCTTTATTAAATATATATTCATTAAAAAAAACTTAAATTACTATACTTATCTAGTTTTTTGAGTTTAGAACAGTCTGGGAACATACTAAATATGTGTACAGGTATAGGAAATAAATCTATTTAAAGTCAATGAAGGGGGAAAAGGATACAGTTCTCCTGACATTTTGTGTTATTTTTTTACATTCGAATAAAACTATGAATAAAATCTAAATGCAAGTGATCCATGTATAGCCTAAATTTGAATTATTTTTTGGTTCACCAAACAAAAACTTTGGTTTATTTTGAATGTGAGCAAAATAGCACAGTTAGTATGCTAAGTTCATAAAAATAGCAGGTGGTCTTTTTCAGGGAGAAAAGTCCTGACCTCACCATGAAATATTTGTAAAAGCTCCAAAAAGTCTCCTTTTTTGCCTCACTGCACACCCCCCTGCCTGCCAGAAGCTTTGAGAGGTTCAGTATAAATAAGTTAAATTCAGGCACAAATTTCACAAGGAGGCTGAACTGGAAGCTTATGTGTTTTCTGGCCAATCTGACCTAGATATGTTGGGTCATCTTCATATGAACTGCAACTTCCATTGGCCTGTGACCAGCACAAACTGTAACTTCTGGCTTTCTTTGAAATGAACCAGAAGTTAGCACTTTAGCCATTTTCAAGGCTATAGAAAATGGAAATTCCCAGACTGACCACATTGAAGTATCTGGAAAAGATTATAAATGAAAAATTTGGGCCATGAAAGTAGTATAAACTAAATACTTTTATTGCACTCTGTAATTAGATTCAGCGTATTTGCAAAGCTATATGTCAGACGCTGCTGTTTTCACCTACTTACAGCATTGTTTACCCCATACGCAATGATATCTAATGGATATATAGTAAGAGCAACACTTATAATTTTTCAATGTTTTATGACCAAGTGATAAATCAAAAGCCAGATATCATGAATACTGGTTTTTAAACTTTAGATGACCTAAAGAGTAATTATATATCCAAAGTGAATTGGACTCAGACCTTTATTTTGGTCCCAAATTTACCCAACTCTTTTTAGTTTTAAATAACATAATCCATCATATTTTAATTCTAAATCAACATAATCCACCATATTTTAGTTCTCCCCTTCTTCAAAGCGTAAGAATCTTCTAATACTCTATAGAATGTTGGGAAGTTGGTACATTTGGTTCATCTGTAGTGATCATGATTAGACTTCAAAGAATGTCCGTACTCTGTTTAGATAAAATAAAACAAAATAAGAAAAGAAAAATAAAAAATTACTCAGAAAACAAAAGATAAAAGATTTCAAAACATTTTCTGTCAGGGATGGGTTCTGGACTATAACTTCTTGTGTTTTCTTACAGTACTACATCTTTTTAGAAAAGGGGAAATTTTTGAACTAAGGTGGCTTCTCCCACTTTCTTAATGTGTGCCTTAATATAACACACTGAAGACAGTTTCGTTTCCCCAGCAACAGAAAAACTGTAGAGGAATAACATAATGAATAAGAGAGAGAAAAAGAAAGAGCTGGAGAAATAAGACGAGTGTGGGGAACAATAGCAATATTAGACAGTTTGGAAAAAGAAAAGTAAAAGAATAAAGCAGTGAAAATGAAAATGAAAAATTAAGAGAAAGAAAGGCTGCAATAGTGAAAAATAGAATCACAGAATCATTATCATTATTTAAGCTAGAAAAAAGATCTAAGAGATCATCTGATACAACTATTCAACTACATATATAGCTATATGCAACTATTCAATTATATATACAGGTGGTACAACCATTCAACTGTATATGAAGCTATGTACATCTATCTAACTATACAGCAGCCATGTACAGCTTTTCAACTATATGTAACTACTTGAAATATACAATAACATATATAGCTCTATACAACTATTCAACCATATATACAGATATATACTACTATTCCACTGAATATATATGGCAGCTACCTACAGCTATTTGATTCTATATATAGTTATTCAACTATATATACAGCTATTCAACTTAATATACAGCAGCTATATACAACTATTCAACCACATATAAAAACTATATACAACTATTCTTCTCCCCCAAAGAAAAAAAGAGAGAAAAATTATCTGGTCCATGCCTTCCCTTCCTTAGACAAAATAATTGAGGCTTAAAGTTACACAGCTAATTAGAGCAGAGTGAGGACCCTAAATTAATTTTCTTTCCAGTCCAACAATCTTTTTATAGCACAATGGAAGATGAAAAGATATCCCAAACACAAATAGTCAGGAGAGCATATTTTTTGTTTTGCTTTTTCTATTTGCTGTGATAGATATGAGCTAATTAATTCATCCTCTCTTCTGGTTCCTGATAACCTAAGGGCACACGCATAAACAGTAAGAAGAACAAGAAAATAAACAAAACTGAGGTCATATTTCAGGGAACTGGAATATACACATCTAAGTCTAAGTAATTTGCACTTCTCAATAGAACTTCTAAATCGCACCAGCTTTCCCACACTTCTGCAAAGCCATGCTAGCAGTGTCAGGACGCTCTGCTTCAGAGCTGTGAGGATGACTCTTCCACAGGTTGATGAGTCTCTTCTTTGGAGGCCTAGAGCAGGCTGAGGAATCTAAAATAGTCTTCAACTCAAAAGGAAAAGTCCATTTTGTTTTAGCTTTAACACTCCGAAAGGTTGTTAAATAGAGTATGCTCTTATGAAAAGTGACATAAATGTAGACAAAAAATGAGCAGGGTTAGATTTAAAAATACAGATGATTTAGAATTAGAGAAAGAAAATCATAGATTAGGCAAAAATGCTAAAGGAAATGATAAAAACTGGTTAAAGTCTTTGAAACACTGAAATTTGCATTAGAAGAAAAGCAAGCTTGAGTCACTATAATACGTTTTCCTACAATATATTTCAACCTTTGTCTAATATTCTTATTTTTACTTTAAAATTATTTATTGAATTTATTGAGGTGACATTTGTTAATAAAATTACATAGGTTTCAGGTGTGCAATTTTACAATATACCATCTGTATATTGTATTTTGTGTTTTAAGATCCTGATTTTTAAAATATTAAGAAAAAATGATGTAGAGAAGTAATCTCATTCAAGAAAGAAGATTAGGCATATGTGTTTCTCTCTCATCTCTGTAAAGACTGTTAGAATAAAAAATACATGAATAAATCAAATAACCACAACACAGTAGGTAATCTGAGAATGCTAAGAGGGAATGAGATTTTGAATTATTTTTTTAAAAATGGAAAACTTCTGAATGAGTGTAGACCAAAGGTGATGAGCAAAGGAAGCTACAGACCCGAGTGTCTCCAGAGTAGACTATAGCTGAAGAGAAAGCCAGTTTGCCAGGTTGAATGCAGTGGAGATGGTGGGTAAAGAAAGGATAGGTAAAAACAGAGGAAGAGAGGAGAGCTGAGGCAGAAAGTAAACTCTGCATATGGAACGGGGCTCTCCTCCTCCTCTGCTGCACATGGAAGAACCTTCATATTAGAACTAACCTCCACACTCAACTTGGGGATTTTGTTTTAAAAAAGTAATTAAGGGAAACCTAACCCTGCATCTAGAAGAACTAGAGGAACAAAAACAAACAAAGCTCATAGCAAATAGAAGGAAGGAAATAATCAAGATCAGAGCAGAACTAAATAATATAAGACTAAATTCAAAACAATCAACGAATCCAGGAGCTGGTTCTTTGAAAAGATCATCAAAACTGACAAACCTTTAACCAGACTCATCAAGAAAAAAAAGAGGAACCAAAAAAATAAAATCAGAAATGAAGGAGGAGAAGTAACAACTGATACCACAGAAATACAATGTATTGTAAGAAATTACTATGAACAACTATATGCCAAGAAATTGGGCAACCTGGGCAAAATGGATACATTTCCAGAAACATACAATCTGCCAAAACTGAATCAAGAAGTAGCAGAAAACCTGAGTAGACCTATAACAATCAGTGAACTCGGAGCAGTAATCAAAAAACTCTTGACACACAAAAACCCTGGACCAGATGGCTTCACAGACAAATTTTGCCAAACATTCAAAGAATTAATGCCTATCCTTCTCAAACTATTCCAGAAAATTCAAGAAGGAAGACTTCCAAATTCTTTTTAAGAGGCTGGCATTATCCTAATTCCAAAACCAGGTAATGACTCAACAAAGAAAGAAAATTACAGACCAATATCTCTGATGAACGTAGATGCTAAAATACTCAACAAAATACTGGTAAACTGCATACAGCGATACATTAAAAAGATCATATACCATGATCAAGCGGGATTTATTTCAGGGATACAAGGATGGTACAATGTTCACAAATTAATAAACATAACACATCACATAAACAAAATGAGGAACACAAATCGCATGATCATACCAACAGATGCAGAAAAGCATTTGATAAAACCCAGCACCCATTTATGATAAAACCACTCAGCAAAGTGGGAATAGAGGGAGCATTCCTCAACATAATAAAGGCCATATACAAGAGACCTACAGCCAACATCATACTCAATGGGCAAAAACTAAAAGTGTTTCCCTTAATATCAGGAACAAGACAAGGGTGTCCTCTTTCACCTCTCTTATTCAACATAGTATTGGAAGTCCTAGACACAGCAATTAGATAAGAAGAATAAATAAAGGCATCCTAATTGGAAAGGAGGAAGTAAGCTGTCATTATTTGCAGAAAACATGATAGTAATGTACACAGAAAACCCTATAGGCTCCAGCAAAAAACTACTCAACCTAATTATTGAATTTGCAAGTAGCAGGATACAAAGACAATATTCAGAAATCAATAGCATTTTTGTACATCAACAATGAACTATCAGTGAGATAATATTTTTAAAAATCCCATTTACCATAGCAACAGCAAAAAAAAAATAAAGTACCTAGGAATAAATTTAACCAAGGAGATAAAAGACCTGTAGTCAGAAAACTATAGAACGGTGAAGAAAGAAATGGAGGAAGATACAAATAAAAGGAAGTATATGCTGCATTCATGGATTGGAAGAATTAACTTCATTTAAAATGTCTGTATTACACAAAGCAATCTATAGATTCAACAAAATTCCTATCAAGATTTCAATGACATTTCACAGAGCTAGAACAAACATTTCAAAAATTTATATGGAACCACAAAAGGCCCAGTATAGCAACAGTGATCCTGACAAAGAAGAACAACACTGGAGGAATCATGTTGCCTAATAGCAAATTATAGGACAAGGCCATAGTAATCAAATTAGTGTAGACTGGCATAAAAACAGACACATAAATAATGGAACAGAATAGAGAGCCCAGAAATAAACCCACAACTTTATAGTCAATTACTATACAACAGAGGAAGTGAGCATAAACAATGAGCTAAAGAGAGTTTACTCAATAAATGGTGTTGGGAAAATTGGACAGATAAGTGCAGAAAAATAAAACTAGACCACCTTCTTATACCATACACAAGAATAAATTCAAAATGTATTAAAGACTAAATATTAGACCAGAAACAATAAAAGCCCTAAAATAAAACATGGGCAGTAAAATCTCAGACATTGCTTGCGGCAATATTTTTCCCCCCGAGGTAACTCCTAAGGCAAGGGAAACAAACAAGCAAAAAAAAAAAACATAAACCAATGGGACTACATCAGATTTAAAAGTTTTTGGACAGCAAAGGAAATCATCAACAAAATAAAAAGACAATGCACAGGATAGGAGAACATATTTGCCAATAAATTTGATAAGGGGCTAATATTCAAAATTTATAAAGAACTTACAAAACTCAACACCAAAAAAACAAACAATCCAATTAAAAAATGGGCAAAGGACCTGAATACTTCTCCAAGGAAAACATATAGATGGTCAACAGACATGAAAATATGTTCAGCGTCACTAATCATCACAGAAAATGCAAATTAAAACCATAATGAGATCATCATTTTCATTGAGGAAATCACCTCACACCTGTCAGAATGGCTGCCATAAATAAATCAACAAACAAGTGCTGGTAAGGATGTAGAGAAAGGGGAACCCTTTTGCACTGTTGGTGGGAATGCAGACTGGTGCAACCACTGTAGAAAGCAGTATGAAGAGATCTCAAAAAATTAAAAATGGATCTGCCTTTTGACCCAGCTACCCCACTTCTGGGAATATATCCAAAGAAACTCAAAACATTAATCAAAAGAATGTAAGCACCCCTATGTTCACTGTAGCATTATTTACAATCACCAAGATATGGAAGCAGCCCAAGTGTCCATCAGTAGATGAGTGGATAAAACAACTATGAGACATTTATACAATGGAATACCATTATCTGTAAAAAATAAAAATTTACCCTTTGCAACAGGATGGATGGACCCAGAGAAGATTACGCTAAGTGAAATATGCCAGTCAGAGAAAGACAGATACCATATGATTTCACTAATGTGTGGAATCTAATGAACAAACTGAACTAACAAGCAAAATGGAGACAGACTCATAGATAGAGATCGGGCTGACAGCTATGGGGTTGGGGGAGGTTAGGAGGTGGAGAGATTGAGTACAAAGGAAAAAGGACTCATGGATGTGGACAACAGCATGGTGATTGTGGTGAGGAGGGGGTAGAAGTATAAATGGGGAGTATAAATGGCAATGGGAAAAATACAAATATTTAAAAAATAAATAACTTTTAGACCTTAAAAATATTTAGAGCTCTAGAAAGCATATGACATCTAAAATGCAATCTTATATATTTTGGATTAAGAAAATTGAAAAAGTGACCTTTTGAAAATTAAGTCCTTGTGCCCAGGAACAATTCTTGGGGTTTGGAACATCTTCCCAAAACAGTTTTTTCATTCTACAAAGGATAAAGAAAGCAGTAGAATTAAAGAAAAACATTCATATTGAAAACGTTAACAGTTAATGAATGTATAGACTAGAAATTAATCCCCCAGAGCTATGCCTCGCTAGGGTTAGATTCATTTCCACATGCTATCACATGAAGGTTTCCACCATTGAGCTGTCTAGACCAAAGTTAATAATCAGTATATTAATAAAAAATAGCCGGCATATATTGGAAACTGTGTGCCAGGCAATTTACATAGGCTTTTCTCAGAGAAAATAAAATATTAAAAATGATCATCGAGTGAGTTTCAGAAACAATTTCACTTGATGTGGTCCCATTAGCTCAGATAACTGAAAGATAAATTCTGATTCTAAAATTTACTCTCTCTCTTTTTTTTTTTTTTTTTGCCAGAAGACAAAGGTTTCTGTAGAGATGCCTTCTGTGAAATAAACTCATTGGCCCAGACCTCTCAGCACAGAGTAATGCAGTACCCAGAGCCACAAGAAATTCAAGGCCATTTGCCTTGAATGACTAGACTGACTAAACCAGACTGACTAGAGCCATCAGTGCTGATTTTTAAAAAGCAGAATGTTTACTGATTATAAGAGAACTGACTGCTCCAGGTAAATTTTTGCCACTAAAAGCCCTCAACCCGCATTCACAACCCCGAAAGCCACTTTTGTCATCTTCGAAAACATACATCCCAGGATTTCCTATTATAGGCTTATTTCCTGAGTGTATTTACACAGAAAATTAATTTCTTCCATGAGGTTTATGTTGTGCTGGCAAAACAGAATTTGGCTACTGAAAAAAGGCTTTTTCTTTTTATGCCATCTTAATTGTACAAAAAAGGTATTTAGAATGCAATATTTTTGATTTGTATTTTAAATCAAGGTTTAAATATGCTGAAGGTTCTTAACACCAACTACAGTAGTACCTTTGATGTAATATTAGCAATGTTCCAAGCAACAAGGTTAAAGATGAAATAATTATTGGCATAATTACATATACACCTGTATAATTCCGGAGTTTTTCAATATCACCTGAAAGAGACATGCAATTCACATAATTCAGAAACTTGAGGAAAAAATATCTTCCTGTATCAAAAATTATAATACGTTCCCTGATTTCATCATAAATCTGTATTACCTCTAAAATATAAAAATAAAAGAGGAAGATAATATATAGTTATGATCACACTAATAAAATTATTATTACTCTGTCCAGAATTATGCTTATTGTAATTTAGGAAAATACTTTTTTCAAAATGATTTGTCAATTCTCTCCATCTGATCCCTTTTAGGTAATCTGAGTCCGCATGCCATTTAGTTGTTACAATTACTAGGCATCTGCTTCTAAAGAGGCCAACCTACGACACCTGCCAATCTCTAGCTTGTTCACTCCAGACACGCTGACCCCCTTGCTGTTTCTTGAATTACCCAGCATGCTCATTCATCCGTACAAAGCACTCCTTTGTACTTGCTATCCCTTTGCTGAAATGCTCTTCCCCTTTGTATTTGCAGGGCTCAACTCAAATATGATTTGCACAAAGAGAACACCAATTTTGGCCATTGTAACTACACCACCACATTTTAAGTCTACCCCTTCATCTTAGTTTGCTTCACAGCACATAATTCATACTTCTATCTGACCTTATATCACACATGATTTGTTTATTGCCTGTCATTCCCATTAGAGTACTGGAGGTGAGGCTCCATAGGGGCAGAGAATGATGCTCACTGTTCAACCCCAGTGCTTAGAAGAGTGCTCTATCTATATTTATTAAATAATACATGAACTAATATTTACAATTATTTTAATCCTAAAACCAGGTAAACTGTTTCTCTCTTGAAACTTCATTATTAGTATGCTTGGATTTGAGGACAATTTGAAATATTGTGGATACGCCAAATATGGTAAGATGAATCAGAAAATATGAAAGGCCTGGTCTATGATAATCTCTCCAGTTTTACCTTCAGAGGGAAAATATTTCCTTTAGAAGACTGATTAAAATTTATGGACTCACAAATACAGGGTCTGGCACAAATAATGCCCCTTTTTATTACAAAAATTTTTATTACAAAACCTTTTGTTACAAAATCATAAGCATGTAATTCTGTAACACAACAATATCACACCCAAGCACATCATATGACATTTTAGGTGAACTGTTCAAGTTAAAACTATAAATCATTACACCCATATCACCCTGCCAACCACACTCAAGTAGGCGTTGCTTCTGCCACACGTCTATGTCCCCAGATGTATTTGGGGGGAAAGGTGTATTTATATACATTATATAAATATGTGCAGAAAATCAATATACTTCTAATTAGTCTTTATAAAGATACACTTTATTGTATAGCTGTATATTTCCCTTTATTTTGCTTATGTCAACTTTTTACCCTATTTGAGACTGAAAATTTTATTTACCAATGCAAGAATTCAAAACTATGCCTGGTTACTCTCCTTCTTACTATCACCAAGGAGCCACATGCCCTGACTGCACGCACCCGTGACACACGCGACTCTGGCTCTTCCACTATTCCATCAGAAAGGGAATAGCCAGATGGCAACATCACTGCTAAGTAGGAAACCACCCATCTGTATACAAAGAAACTGAAAGTCAAAGTTTTACCTTGGGTAAAACTATTAATTATCTTCGGTTTCCCCACTCCTTCCATAAATACTGGATAAAGACTGAATTGATACTTCTCAATGGGGATGAAATGATCTGAGGAGAAAACAAATTAAAGGGTCATTCTGACTGAATTAATATAAATGAGTGAAATCTATGTAAAACAATTTTAAGTGATTCTCCTGTATTTCCAGACACAGAAATTAGTTGTTATTTATGGATTTAAAGTAATAATTAAGGGAGTTTCAAAAACAAACTAAGCACTCCAAATTCTCCAAGTAATGCCAATAATTGTACAAATAACACTTTTAAAATTTTATGTAGAGAGAGGAGATATCGATTTTTCAAAGGCATGTTCCAGTGACAGCTCCTCTGTCCAGGTTTGGAGTGTGAGTTTTTTGTTTCCCTGTCCAGGGCAATATGCTCTACCTCCTCTCCTGTATCTCCAAAGTAAGCAATATTCTCTTTACAGAGGAATTTCCCTTACTTAGTTTCCCCATCCAGAGCAGTTGGAAGACTGAAGTCTTGTGAAATCCTTTACAAGAAAGATGGGGGTGGGAATGAGGAATCCCCTTGCAATATCCAGGATTCTAGCATCATGGAGGGTGACCATCTCCACGGCGAAGCTCAAAAATGAATCTATCAAGTGTTATTAACGTGCAAAAACATTGCTTTACAAGAGATAAATCTCTCTGAAGCCTAAATTCCCCATGGTTTGAAGAAAAGCACAAAGAGTAAGCACCCGGGCAACAGTGCTAATTAAATGAATTTAGTTCTCTGTCAACAATTTGTCTCCTGTTACCCTAGTGCTAATTCTAGGCCTCGGAAATAAAATAAAAGTGTGAGTCTTTGGGATGATATTACATAACAAGATCATGGCAATCCCTAGCTTCCCTATACTTAAACCTAACTCAGAGTTAGAGATGCTGCGTTGTGCATTTAAACTTTGTAATCACCTTCTGGGGCAACCGGTCTACTTTCGGGAGTTTGTGCTGGTCTGTGTCACCAGGTCCTAGATTCCCAGACCTTAGGCACAGCGCTCCCACTCATGGACAGTGAAATGGTAGTTGGTACACAATCTGGTAGGACAAGTGGGCAGTAGATATCAAAATCCATTACAAATTGGTTTAAAGATAAAGGTAAAGCTGAAAGCAACAAAAATAGTTCTTGAGTAAATAAACAGCTTAAGTAGATTTTGGAATAAAATGTAATACAGTCATTGAAAATAATGGTTAAAGGGAAAACATGTTTGTGATATATCAAAGGCACAAATCAGAAGAAAAGTGGTAGATGATAGGGTATTATGACAACTGTGTAAAATACTTACATGACAAAGGATCAAATGAGATAGAATTAAATGTTTATGGTAAGGTGGTACATTACAAGCATATTTTTTAAGTTTCATTTAATTAACTGGCTCTGTTAAATGATTTAGTAATGTGTAGTATCATACTAATATGTAAGGGAAAGTTATTAAAGTACAGGAAACTTACCATGGATATAATACCTCTTAACAGATGAAGGGATCCTGTGCCATTTAATTTCACTGTCTTCATTAAGAATTTTCCACTCAAGAATAAAATACATCAGATTGTAATCACTAAGTGATAGCATCCAGGAAAGAATCACACAACTGCTGTTTAAAGGATAAGCATTGAGTGACTGCACGATATTTACTGAGGGAAAAAGAAAGAAATTTATTTTTTAAATGAAAATCTCCTAATACCTTTGAAGACTATGTAACCTACTAAAAAAGGGGAAGAAATAGAGATGGCAGACATTTACACACGTAAATATAATACATGGCAATTATTTTTGTATTACAAGAGCCACAGAAGCAGAGAGACATGGGAGTCTATGCTATGCAGGAGAAACAAGATGCTACCCAAAGCGTGAAAAAGGACTCTTTGGAGAAGGTCAAAGTTGTTCTCCACTGGAATGCTGCCCAGGCCTATTGGTTGCCCTTATGTACTCCCTCCAAACTCTTCTGTCCCTCTGACAGAGCATGCTTTCAGAGCGCACACCTGATCATTTTAACACCCTCTGTACAGAGTCCCACTTCAAAGCCTCCAGTGGATTTCCACATATGAGGATAAAATTCCTGCCAGGTCTACAAGGCCCTGGAACCCACAGCTCAGCCTGCCTCTTGACCATTGAGGATTTTCATTAAATCCTGGGGCACCCCAGTCCTCCTTCACGTCCCCTCCTGGGCCATGAGGACTTTGTTCAGGCTGCTCCTGTCTCAGAAGCCAGTGCTCTTCCCCCTCTTCTAGGGCAGTTCAATTCCTGTAATAGCACTTCCTCAAGAAAGCTCTCACCCTCAACACCAGATCAGGTTCCTATTTTCTCTCCTTTTATACAATTATATTCCCTTCCTGGGAACACCTTCCTCAGTTTGTAAATCAGCATTCATGTGCATGATTATTTGATTAATGTCCAATCCACCTACTGGACTCTACAAACGCTGAGACCATTCTAGTTCTTCTCACATTGGAATTCCCACCACCTGGCACAGTACAGCATTCAATAAATGTTTCTAGAACATAGTGATTGAAAATGCCTTTAGCAGAATCATGTGCAGATGCAACAGAACTTAAAAAGAAGTTTATACTATATGTACAAAGGTAATATAAAGCCTGACATAAAATACCTTCAGAAAGGCAGAAAGCACTCTGAGAGTTAGGATAGGACATATGTGATTAAAGTAAAAAGCAAAGGTTTCATGGAGGAGATTGGTAAAGGCACAGAAATTTGAGTTTTCTTTAAAAATGTATATTTTGAATATATAATACAGATTAGAAACTTGTATTGAAAGTGGTTCTCAATTCTCTGATTAATCAAATACATCAAAATTAACTAAAGAGGGTTCATCACTCATATTAAATGAATTCAGGTTAATTATCAAGTCTGAGCAATTATTTGCATCTATATAATATGCCATACTATTACTTATATATGTAATCCATATAAACATGTACATGTACTTGTTTTTATATATTTATATATATGTATGCATATATGTGTGTGCATATATATATATATATATATATTTATATATATGGAGAGAGAAATTGAGATGGATTTACCTATGACCCCCATTAGTCCAAAAGTATTAGATTTATTAGAATATTCTCACTCACTATAATATCACTTTAACCATGTGCTACCACATGAAAACCCCAAGACCATATTATGTAATCAGAGTACAATCCAGTTTGTTATTTTTCAGACAAAGAAGAAATAAAGGTAAAAGAGAGACTTTCAGGTTCAGAGAATCACAGGCTTCTTGGAAGACCATTTAGAATGGGAGAAGTTTGCAAAGATTAACTATATAAAAGGGCACAGGTTTACTACCCTATACTTTTTTTCTTACCTTTGCTGATAGGCCATGAGAATGTTAAATTAAAATTTGCAAAAGAGGCACCAATCGAATTGAAAGCCATGACTGTAATGGTATGTGTTTGCTCTGTCCACTGGAAAGAGAATTTGGTATGATTTCCCACATCTTCTGACCATGTTCCATTGAGGGAAGTGTTATGTTTTACCACATATCTCCTCACGCTGCACAATGAGTCATGTTTCATCAGGGGCTAGAATAAACATAAAAATGGATTAGCTTAATGAGTACGGTGCTTTTTATACCAACTGAGCTCATGAGCTCTAATTCAAAGTTCCCATTGGGAGGCAGGGGTCAGACCAGAGACAGCGCTGCCTATTTCCAGGCTGAAGTTTGGGGAGGTAGGGTAGGGAAGGGTTTGCCTCTGACCACAGGCTCAGTGAAGGTGTCATGTGGGTATGGAGCAGAGGAAAGTTATTTCCCCCTCCTGGGTTTTTTTCTTAAGACTCAGAGAATAAATCATTGGAAGATAATGAAGTATGGATACAAACAGGAAGCTTTTCTACCAAAAAGTTTCACTCTAACTCTAAAGAAAAGAAAGGTTGATAGAAAGTTGAGAATTTCCTCATCTAAAAAGGGAAAAAATTACCCTTTGGTTCTATTAAAAAAAAAAAAAACAGGAAAGTTGAAAAATGTTAATCATCACATATAATAATCCCAGTAAAATTTGTCACTCATTTTTCCTTCCCCTGATTTGCTGCCACTTCAAGTAATAGAGGCTGTGCTTGACACCCCAGAACTTCGGTCCTACAGTTTAAAAAAATTATACCAGGTCACTGACAATTCCAGTGTCAAATACATATTCAGTCCAATTCTATTCCTCTATTCTACAGAACACCAGTTTGCCCATCACCTTCACCTGTGTCAGGTAAGCGTAAGCACTGCCAGTCCTTTGTAAACCCATAGAAAGCTTGACTCTATACAACAGACTAGACTACTGCTGCTCAATTTCTTGTTTTTTTCCTTTGTTATTGAGATTCCTGTAAGTCAGAAATATCAGAAGGAAAAAAAATACACAAGCACATACACATCTATCCCTACAGGGCTTGAAATAATCTGGGTAAATGTGGAAGGAGATTTTTACAACTGCTGCAAGAATGAAATGTCTGAAAAGTCACGCAAATTTTGCATTTTATTTTTAAAAATCTATGTCAGGCTGTCGGGGGTGGGGAGAGGACTGGATAAAAGAAGGTGAAGGGATGAGCCAAAGAACAAATACGTATCAAATATGTATAACCCATGGACACAGACAACAGTGTAGTGAGAGCCAGAGGGAAGGGCGAGCGGGAGCTGGGAGGAGGGGGCAAAGGGGTGAAAATGGGGACATCTGCAATAATGTCAACAATAAAAATAAAGAAAAATTCTATGTCAGTTTTCATATGCACATGTTTACTTTTGTAACCATCAAT
Organism: Glossophaga mutica; assembly: GCA_039655065.1. Taxonomy (NCBI): domain Eukaryota; kingdom Metazoa; phylum Chordata; class Mammalia; order Chiroptera; family Phyllostomidae; genus Glossophaga; species Glossophaga mutica. The sequence goes on along the minus strand of CM077307.1, from coordinate 47,353,378 downwards.
TAAAAATGAGATACATGTCCTTACTTTTTGGTACAACGATGTTCCTCTAGACTCATCTTGTGTATTTCCTGCCCCAGTCCCAAATCAGACATTTTTCAAGGAACCTTAGTTCCTTTTATTGGAGATTGACATTAAAAACAAATCTGGGTATGCTCCTTGCTCCTGGAGTGCTCTTACTTCAAGGCCCTCTCAGCTTACAAATCAAGGAATACATATGTGTACATTAACTCCTGTATTGCACACATCTACAAATATTTCTAAATGAATCCATCTGTAGTCATATGAAGCTAAACAGGAACTCATACTCATGTCTCCAACTCTAATTCCTTGCCACATTGGATCATTCTGATTTTCTGCCCCTAGCTTCTCTATAACCAGTCCAACAATGAGACACCCGGGTCCCACCATCCACATCCATTTCTTTAATTGTTCCATCCCAGTTTACATGTATAGTGGTACAAGAATTGTTAACCCATGCCTCATGATAATTAACTTTATCAACTAGAACCCAGTGCATAGTACCATTTCTTTTGTCTTTACTTTTAAGACTCCACTCATTTACAAAGCTAATTAGGCCTGTACCTTTCTCTCCCACCTCCTTCAGTGCAGTTTTTCACAGACTTGTCACACAGTTAGATTCATTTGTCCCAGCCTGGATTCCATCCGGGAATCCTCCAACCCCCTAAGTGATTTATGTTTAATTTACATATGCTAAGGTTTGCTCTTTGTGCTATAAAGTCCTTTGGGTTTTGAAAAACGCATGTGTATTCACCATGTTATGTACCCACCATGGTACGTACAGAACAGTTTCACCACCACACAAAATCCTTTGAGCTTCACCTCTTCAAACTTTTCCTCATCAGCCAAACCCCTAGCAACCACTGAGTTTTCTATCATCTCTACAGTGAAGCCCTTTCCAGAATATCATGTTTTTGGAATCATTGTGTAGCCCTTTCAGATGGGTTTCTGCCACTAAGCTACATGCATTTAAGATTCATTCATGTCTTTTTGCGGCTTTATAGCAATTTTTTTTTGTCACTGAATAGCATTCTATTGTATGGAAGTACCATAGTTTGTTTATTCACTCATGTATTGAAGACTATCCTGGTTGTTTCCAGATTTTGGTGATTATGAATAAAACTACTGTGAACATGTATGTGCAAATTTTTATGCAAATGCAAATTTTCAAATCAGCTGGGTAAATACTGACTAGTGCAACCTGGATCATTTGGTATGACTATGTTTAACTTTGAAGAAACTATCAAACTATCTTCCAAAGTAACTGTACCATTTTGCAGTCCCACCAGCAAAGAATAAAACTTCCTGTTACCTTGCATTCTTGCCAGCAATTTATTGTCAGTTTTTTTTAATTGTAACCATTCGAAGAAGTGTGTAGTGGTATTTCATTGTTCTTTTAATTTGTAATTCCCCAGTGACAGATAATGTTTGCTGAGGACCACATGTTTGTCTCCCCAAAATTCTGACCAAAAAAAATCTATTCACTTGGGATAAATACATATGGGAGAGAGAATGCTTTGAAAATTGGTAGGCTGAATATCCATTGTTTATGGAAATATCCATTGCTTATACATCACCATACAAAAAGAATAGCTTATTTTAGATGTCTTTGAAGTATGTGGGGAAGGCTGCATTTAGTTGGTTTAGGATTAAATATAAGTAGAATTTTTGAACTTGAAGGAACAATAGATATCACCTAGTGCAATCCTACTTTTATACGGATGAGGCTAAAGAGTCTAGGTGACTTTGCCAAAATAGTACTGACGTAACTATAGTAAATTAAGCTGAATATAGAATTAAAGTCTCCTAACTCCACACTGGTGCACCCTCCACCAGGGATCTTAGCTCTCTGTGATCACCTCTCAAAATGAAAATGAAATATGGGATTGCAGAGCATAAAAATGATAGGATTATGAACAATGAAGAATAACATAAAAAAGCAGAAGTTGAACAATGAAGAATAACATAAAAAAAGCAGAAATTGAACTATGAAGAATAGCATAAAAAAGCAGAAATTGAACTATGAAGAATAACAAAAAAGCTGCAATACTTTCCAAAGTAAAGTGACATTTCTCTCTTTTTTAGTGATGTCTTCATTAATTATTCTCCAAAATTCAGGTCCTCTGATAGGAACTGCAAAACAACAAGGAGCCCAAGTTGTACATGTGTTCTCAGAAGAAATATTTTTCAGTCATATTTGAAACACACACTTAATGCATTTTTAAGACACTATCAAAATCACTACAGACCTTTGACGTCCATGACAACTGTGTAGGCTAGAGCGCTCCAGTCACTCCAATATCCCAGTCCGTCCAGCCTCTTACAGCGCACCTGAACAGCATAGACTGCGCACAGGTCCGGCACTGGGACACTGGCGGATTTTGATTTTGCATCATACACCTCATACATCTGTAACATAAGTCAAAGCATCAGATTGATCATTACTAACACGTAGGTAACTACAGGACCCTGCAGTGCATTTTATTTTAAACCTTAACACTCTCCCAAAATTAAGAGGGAACTGACTTCATGTCTTCTGGCTTTAGAAATGCTCACATTAGCCTTGGATCATGAGCTCCTTCAGTCTAAGGATTGTCTTAGTTATCTTGTTGTTTCCTTCTAGTAACCAGATTTGGACTGGTTCACTCGCTTTTAGGAATTTTAACCTAGTACTTAATCGGGTCTGCCTAGTAGAGAATCTCTGATATTCAGTCTCCTCAAGAAGCAGGTAAACAGTCACAACTACAAGTATAATTCTGGTTGTTTGATAAAAACAGCTTCTTCCAAAATGTGTTCCATTGAACACATGCGTACTAAAGAATATTATTAGATGTTAGAGGAAATAAGGGTTTCTTGGTGAAATGAATTTGAGAAACATAGCATGAAATAAAGTCACAAATGTTTCTTTCACACAGGGCCTCTTCCAACCTTGAATAAACTATGACTCTACAGTGGGAACATACAGTGATGCAGGGTTTCCTAAACTTACTTAGCCATGCAAGTTTTCCGTAAGGAACATTTTCTGGAACAAATGTTCTATAAAAACTCACTTTGGGAAAATAGTTTGCAGGAAACTTTACTCCTTTATAGGGTTAAATTTATACCACTCTAATAAAAATAGCTACAGAATACATGGGATATACTAAATAAATACATCTTATGACAGCAAAATAATTTTACACAATAAAATTCTTTAAAATTATAAGAAATAACATTTAGTAAAGCAAGCTAAAGAAATTTCTAGATAAAAGGTACCTTCCATTGTATTTCTTTTCCATTTAAACCATAACGAATCTGAAATTGAAGATTGTTCTCTGGAAAAATTGGCTTTTTCCAAGATATTTTCAATAATCCAGTTTTTACAGTAATTTCTGCTTTCACATCAGATGGAGGCAGTGGTTTCACTAGAAATTTTAAAAAACAGTAAGTGTAACAGTAATAATGTTGTTATGAACTATGATGTTATCATCTCCATACCTTATATCAGCAATTTTCAACCTTTTTCATCTCATGGCACATATAAACTAATTGCTAAAACTCTGTGGCACACCAAAAAACACATTTCTCTTGCCAATCTGACAAAAAAATAGGTATAATTTGATTCATTCACACCAGACAGCTGTTGTTGAGTTGGCTGTTGTCATTTTTTTTGTGTTTGACAACCTAAGAGAAAAAAGGTTGTCCTAACTAAATAGATGTTGCATGTTTTACAAATTCTTGTGGCACACCGGTTGAAAATCACCGCCTTATATTTATAAAGCAATATCTCTTTTTGAAAAATTTCACATTCCTTATCTCATTTGATGGCCTACAACTTTATGTAATAAATAAGAAAGGGATTATTTTGCAGATAGAAAGGTTGTCCATGTCACTCTGCAACTTTAGAGTAAAACTGGGTTTGAAATTGAGCCTTTGGCTCTGTATGCAGAAGATACCAGACTGAACACAGGATAAACATCCTTAGCAAACTGTTCCATATAAAGCTTTAATTCGAGGCAAGCAAAAACAAAAATACGTACTATATCCATTTCCACACGTGTGAGTTTCAAACTCTTCCCCTACTATCTACTATTAACTACTTGTGGGTCAAGGTCAGAGGTAGTCTTGCAGAGTGAAGACTTTGTTCTCTAAAATCTAAGAAAAACAGGCTTTTAAGGGGTAGAAATGGAGGGACTAGATTATATATGACTAGAATAGAAGAACTTTTTTAAAAAATAGAAAAAGACAATATATAAACTTGCTGTATTTGGGAACCAAAAGTCCCATGCCAACACACGACAGAAAAAGCCACTGAAGCACCGCACTTCATCGACGATAATAGTACAAATGGTCGATGACCAAAACAACTAAACTTTGTCATCAGTACACGGTTTTTCTTGATTGTTCAATTCTTCATATACCAAGAAGGCATTCCTCACCAGCTTGTAAAATGACATGTATTTTCACCTCTTAAAAAGATAATTTCTCCTCAGGAAAAGAAGTACAGAATGAATATGTGTGAGACCCAGAGACATTAAATCTGTAATTGTACTTGACTGAATTAAATGGATATTATATGGATATATTCCATGAATATCCAGCTTGCAGAAAAGATGCTTGGAAGTACAATAGTTAATGTGGTCTCCACAATACTCACACTGAGAAGTATGAGGAGGTGGCTACATTTACTGGGTGATAAAACAGTCACAGAGCCCTTATCTGGCTAGCCCAAGTTTATAAAGCTAGTAATAAGTAGAGCTGGCATTTGGATCCCAAAGTATAATCTCCACATTGTCTTCTAGCACTAAGTAGGAAACATAAGCCCAGTTTAAACTCCTCATTTAAGTACTGAAAAGAGTAACATCCCAGCTATTCAGGTATAGTACTGAGTCCATGCTGCACTTGTTACATATTACATATGATGTGCATCTGTGCATGTTTGTGGAATGGGGAGGTAGAGGGTTCTTTGCTATCCTAGGATATTTAGTACTAAATAAGTACTGCCCATGGTAAAATCACTTAACATGGAACCAAACTAAAGTGAGTGTATGTGTGTTGATTGATTGGGACATATTTGTTGAAAAGAAATCTAAACATTAGGCATGTTTCTTATATTTAATAAAACAAAGGTTTTAATTCTGATGTGTACTAATTACCTGAAAGCATAGTAAATCAAATAGTAATTTTTGGCATAATTTCCCAACAAAATAGTACATAGCACCAAAATATATTGTTTTACCTCTGCTGCACAATCACCAATGGGTTATTTCTCAAAGATTCTACAATAATACCAGAGGGCTATATCAATTTTTCCCAGGGCTCTCTTAATTCCTTGAGATCAAAATGTTTTTTTTTTGTTGTTGTTGTTTTTAATTTTTATTTTAATTGTTGATCTTGTACAGTTTTCTGTCTTTTATTCTCACCTGAACCCACCACCCCATCCCTCCCCTCCTCCCTCCCATTTCCACCCCCCATAGTTTTTGTCCATGTGTCCTTTATACTTGTTCCTGTATCAAAATGTTTTTTTAAAAGAGTATTTAAAAGTTCACGATGAATGTCATCATACCTTGTATATTTTCTCTTTTCACTTGCCTTTAGCTATTTTGAATCCTGCTCCCTAAACAGCCTCATAAATTAAAGCCTTAGGTTACTACTATTCACATTACAAAAACCATCAGGATACCTAAATTAAATTTTGAGAATTAAAAACATCAAATGTTTCCATAAGTACTAGGGTGGGGGTAGGGGTGGAAATTCAAAGTAGTGCCCTATTTACAATATTGTTAAATTTCATTCCCAGTGACCAATATAATTTCATCAAATAGTACGCTGAAATTATTCCTATTGCTAGAAAATTGTGCTATATACAATTTAAAATGAAATCAAAATGGTAAAACTTTCTAAGGCTGATTGTCTTCTTACCTACTGTGAACAGGAAAAAATTTAAATCTAATATGATGAGAAAATGGTAAAATATAACAATTACCCTGAATCAACCTAAATCCTAATCTAATGAAAATAAAGACAGGCAACAGAGTGTCACATACCCACAGAGTCAGGAACGACACACGTTGGAGGAGAATCAAGGGAACCCAAAGAGTGATTGACCCTTATCCACATTGTGTAGCCAGACAACAGAAAGATGGGCTGAAATACGCATTCGTAAAAACCATCCCTCTGCACATGGCACTCTTTGGGTTCAGATGTGGGATGAATAGTTGGAACATCAGGACAGTAAAGGCTGTTCCTTGAAAGATATGAAAACAGTCAATTAATATACAATACTGATGAAAGCAGCAAGATATTCGAGAATTCTGCTTTGCTGTTTAAAAGGTATGGTTTTTGCTCCATCAAAAAATAGATGTTCTTCTGAACAGATATTTTTGAATTCCCAACGGCGCCATAATCTTGTCTATCCACAAAAGCAGAGAGTAACCCTTATTAAATATTTCATTATGCACTAAGTGGGAATGTGAATGAAATTCAATGGCATTGCTCTAACAAGGAGATAATGACCCAATTAGAGATAGAACCTACAACACTTTGAAAGCTTAGCTAATATTGTACTTAAGTAATACAACTTTAAGATCAAAAGTAGTAATGAGCACCTCTGAGATGGGAAGGAAAATAAATTTCTTATGCTTTTGATATAGATTAAATTCCATGACAAACTAAAAACATAGCTGAGAGTAAATTACAGCATTACAGTGTCCAATATTTTCTAGTTCAAATCAATATAATTTTTAAAATAATTCTTGATTTGTATATGAATCATGTAGTCAAATATATCATTCCTCTTCTCAGAGAAGAAAATCACAAAAATATTGTCTTATAGTTGAGTCTGTATCTACACCCCACCTCAAAACATACAAAGCATTTCTCCTCTTCCTTGAAATACCCCTTCTGCCATTGTTTGCTCTTAATATGACATTACAATGGCTAAAGTAGCCATTACTGTTCCCTAATTAAGTATATTCTACCTTCCTCTTTCAAGAAGAAAATCTACAAGAATACTGCAGTAGCAATATTTCTACAGGAAATTTTTATTTCATCATATCCACAGAAAAATAAAAATAGCAAAAATAATACATACCTATGATACCTCAATTGCAAAGTACTCCCCACGAGTGATTGGATTGCATTGGTTGACCATCTGCAAGTCATTTTAGTTAAGTACCCATCTGTTTCACATAATATATTGATATTGACATCTATTTAAAACATATAAAAATATTAATGTATAGCAAAAACACTGAAAACATTTAATGAAAATAAAATTGCCTCAGATATCTCATCAGTGGGACTCCACTACAGGGCCCATAAGATAAATGCACCCTGTGGAACAAAGTGAAGACCTCGGGCTGCTTACCAAGCACGTACAGCTCAGCATAGCGATGGTGGCACTCGTGCTCGCTGCAGCAGTACACTGCGTCATAGGTGAACTTGCCTCGAGGTCTGGTGGCATTCAAACTGAGAAGGGCAACTTTGCTAACATGGTCACCCACAGCATCATACTGGCTTTCAGGAATTTTCTCAGCTAAATTCATCCACCAAACAATCTTCTTTGAGGAAAGGACCTTGTTCCCATTTTTGTAGATGCAGTGAAAGGAAACATTAGACCCAACACTCGTCAGAATTTTGGGTGGGAAGTATAGGACATCTGTAACAGGGGAAGAAAGGTAGCAAATCAGATGACAGAAAAACATCATGTGAACAATTAGCAATGTAAGAAGGATTGATTCACGAAGCATTCAGGATTACGCTGCCAAAAATAAAATGAGTATACCCAAGGATTGCATAAATGTAACTGCCTGTTTGTGTATAGTTACCTAGCGTCCCAAGCACACCCATTCACAAATACTTGACCTTCCCTAAATAGCATCAGTATTTCCTAAACATAGAGACGTTTTTATTGTAAAATGTATTAGTGACTGATGGTCACTTGTTAAGCGATAGATAGAAAATTAATGAAAGTGAAATATAGGGTAATTCCACAATGACACATTTTCCAGGAGATTTTGCTTTAAGAATCAAGGAATCTTGGGATGAGTTCTTAAATCACTTTAAGATAAAATCCACCCCCCTTCCAAGGTGGTTGTAATTGTCTCATTAGAAAATATGAAAAATTCAAATTAACAGAGAAAGTACAGAAATAAGCTTTAAATAAGAAAACTATTTAGGAAATGTAAAATTAATAATTTACCAAATTTTACAAAGCAGATCAGAGTATTGTTTTGAGTTATTTATTAACAGTCTCCTGTGGTTGAAGACAAGGAGAACCAATATTTTTCCAAATATTATTTTTAATGACTATACACTATCCCATACTTCTTTTTCAGTTCTTTATTGTTGGAAACATAGTTTGTCTACATTTTTAAATTAGAGATAGAATAAAAGTCAACAACTGTTAACATAAGGAGAAATTATTTCTGCCACAGTGCTTACAAAATCGGTATATTTCGGTTGTACAATTTAAGGCAACCCATCCTCTGCTGATAGAATATAAATATCTGTTTTCTTACATAACATCTGGATTAGCCTCAAAAACAAAACTGAAAACATTTAATTGGTTTTTAACTTTTCTATAATACCATGCTAAACTCCAATTTCTTTATATTTACAATATATGTAAGACATTAGCATTTTGTATGTCTACAGTTAAACATAAACAAGAAAAAACTTAATAGCACAAAGTGACTGGACAGAAGCCAGTCCATTAGAGTCATTAGCCAGCACAGGGAGGCGTTCAAGCCTCTCTGGTGCATTACTGAATGCACACAAGTACCTAGCACTGAACCATTACTGAATGCGCCCAAGTACCTAGCACTGACCCGAGAGACAGCTGACCTGTGTCCAGTGTGCTCCACACCCTATCACTGAACTGCTGCACAGGTCTCCGAATAACCCACTTTTAAAAGAGTATGAGTGAACTTTGAAAAATTAAGCTGAAGCTTTTAGTTTTAAAGGTAATAAAAACTCAAAATATTTCATTTCAGAATCAAATGCATATAATTAATGTTTAATTGACAAATAAGATTAAAGTCAAAGTATTTTGGCATTATTAAATGCTAAAATATTAGCTTAAAATAAGAAAAACAATTTATTAAAAACTTCACAATTTGTAAAATTGACATTAAACAAATGTAGTGAAATTGATGAGGTAAATGTTGACCATTTAATTTTTAAAATAATATATATAAATATATTTTTTATTTTCCCATGAGATATTATATATTTAACTTGTAAAAATAGAAAACAATAATAATTTTCTTCTCATGGCCAAGCAGCAATACCTTTGCAGCATCTACATTAATGAATTTTATTAAAAGAGGAAATTTTACTGATAATTATTAGTGAATTACTCAAAAGAATATATTTCAGAACATTAAAAAGCTATTTTAAAATGTGCTTATTTAAAATGAAAATTGATATTTTAATTCTTAGAGCAGATTACCTAATTTTTTATGGGGAAAATAGATTCTCTAACCTATTATAAGAGGGCCATGTGAAATGTAGAAATTATCCATTATCTATCCTCTTCTTTGGCAGCAACAAGAATGCAGTTAATAAAGGTATTACAAGAATTCAGCACTTCTAAAGTTGTTTTAGCATGCAGCATAACCTCAATGCAATATCCTTGGACTCCATTAAATTCTGTCAAGGTCCTAGATTTTCCTCTAGAAATCCAAAACTTCTCCAATAGCAAAAGAACTTAGCCAATTCATTTTCCAAGCATCAGTAATTCCCTGATTAGGAATAGGCAATTCTTCATTTACTGTGGTAGCTCTAAAGGCAATGATAATTAGCCTTCTGTTTGCTATGGCAGCTATATATCAGGTAACCTCTGTCTAAATAAATAAATAAATAAATCCAAAGTATTTTGAAATGATGAATCAGGTATGCTAATTCATTCTAAATAAATAAAACTACTCTAAGGTTCCTGGGACTCTATGTAAAAGAAGTTGTGAATAAGTTAACAGCTTTTATGATGTTAAATATAACTTTAAAAATATGAAAACTGAAAATGAAAACTCTTGAAATCAATCATCTGAAGTGAAAATATTATTTTAGTACATAATTTATAATATTCAAATAAAATTTTAATATTTGAAGTTTTCATCAAATAAATATATCTAATTTTCAAAATGTAAGTTAAGGAAGCACAAATACAAGTGGTGCTCTGAATTTGTGAATTTGAAACTTTTATATTAACTCTATCTTTTGAATAAGAAAGTAATTCAACAAGATATTATTCTGGATGCACACAAACCAGGGAGTTCTTACATAAGTTCACTAGCAAATTAACTTTTCAAAATTTAAGTCAAAAATTAATAGTGTGTTCCTTTCTTGTTTTAGCACCACAAAGATTAAGAGTCTTATAATATGCCAAAAACAACTTCAAAATCATATTTCTTTTTTAATAGAAGGTAACATTACAAAACCTACCTTGTGTGGTAAAAATAAGAGGGGTGCTCCAGTCACTCCAGATTCCTGGGCCATCCAGTCTCTTGCTCCTCACCTGAACTTCATATGAAGACCCAGGAAGCACACCATCCATTAGCAGATATGTAGCTGAGACAATCTCATAGGCCTGTTAAACATTATTTGAAAATACCAGAGCATTAAGTCAATATGAAACCTTTACCAAACTGATCACAAGCAAGTCTCAACAAATTTCTAAGTAGTAAAATCTTACAGAGTAGTTAGCTGGCCACAGTGGAATTAAACATACATCAATAACCAAATAACAAAGGTTGGCACATTCGACAACAAAATTTTACATAGCCTGTGAGTCCAAGAAAAAAATCATCATGCATGACAATAATAAATATTTTTAACTGGATGATAATCAATATTGACCTTTCAAATTTTGAGATACATGAGGTCTGTCCAGAAGTTATCCAACCATGTAATATAAAAAACAGAGACATGTATTGAAGAAGATACTAGATACAAGAAACATTGTGCATAGGACAATGATGACTCAGTCCCCTTCAAAGGAGGCACCTTGAGACCTCACACAATTCTCCCCATTGCCATCAGATGCCCCATCATATTTTCTTGAATCTCATTGACAGTCTGAACTCTCTTCCCTTTCAAAGGTGATTTAGTTTTGAGAAAAAAACAGAAGTCGCAGGGCTCCAAATCTGGGCTGTAGGGGAGTTGAGTCACCTAGGTGATTTGATGTTTTGCCAAAAACTCTGCACGAGATGAGATGCATAAGTGGGTCCATTGTCATGATGACGCTGCCAATCACCAGTTGCCCATAGTTGTAGCCTTCTGAATCATCTGAATAGTCTCCATGGAGGAATGTTCAAGCTTAATGCCAAATTTGATGCAGATTCATTGCTCTCCTCATTTAGTCATTTTGAATATGATGGCCACACAGTACACATCCTCACTCAATGGGGTCTATCACCCCCACTGACTAGTATAGTGAAGTCCTCATTGTTCATGCACGCGCATTCCAGTCCACTCTCCTTGACTGCCAGGTTACATCAATGTCATGCAAACTGTTCTCTTTAGATTAAAAATGGCTGGACTTTTTCCGGATAGACCTCATATTGCTAATGTCAGTGGAAAGTGTCAAGCTACTGCTGACAACTGCAAAGTACATGGTAGAAAACTGTGAACAGAAAACTATAAACTTTCCTAGTGGAAAGCAGCACAGAAGAAGGACTCGAATGATTCTTAAGAGTCTGATCCTGATGATAAACTACAGTGAATCAAAATACAGTTTACAAAGTAGAGGTACAATATTTAAGAGACCTAACTCTACATTAAAAAAAAAAAAACAGCAAAGAATTGCTTAGCGAATAAATTTTTTTTAATTTAATATGTGTATTGATTTTAGAAAAAGAAGAAGGGAGAGAGAGAAAAAGAGAGAAACATCAACATGAGGGAGAAACATCGATTGGCTGCCTCCCATATGTACCCCAACCAGGGATCAAACCCACAGACTAGGTATGTGCCCTGACCAGGAATTGACCAATTCAACCATACCAGGCAGGGCTCTAATAATGTACTTCAAAATTACTGAACTCTCCTGTCACTTAGACTGTGGGGCACCACAGAATGAAAATGATGAAAGGCATTAGGAACCCATCCAGGGATATCCAACATTTTGGCATCTCTGGGTCACACTGGAAGAAGAAGAGTTGTCTTGGACCACACATTAAATACATTGTGACACATAATCATAAAAAAAAAAAATCTCATAATGTTTTAAGTAAATTTACAATTTTGTGTTGGGCCACATTCATAGCCATCCTAGGATGCATGCAGCCCTGGGGCCACAGGTGGATACTCCTGCAATAATATCAGATCACTTATAATATTTAAAATCCTATTTTCTCCATTTTACAGATCAGAAAGCTAAAGCCCAGAGAATCCTTAATTCTGTTTTTTCACACAACACTAAGGAGTCCCATCTTGTTCTTTATGAAAATAAAGGATTAAAAAGTTAGCCAGTTCTAAAAAAAAAAAACAAAAACAAACAAACAAAAAAGGTGCTTATCTCTAAATTACATAACAGTTAGTTTCGCCAAGTGCCAAAGTCCTTGCATGGCCCATGAGGTTCTTTACAACCTCTTCCTTCTCTTCCTCTACCCCTCTTTGTTTTTATTGCAGATTGATTGAGGGACTGATGGATTTTTTATTGAGGTAACATTGGTTAATAACATTGTATGGTGTTGGAGTATCCAGGCAAGATGGAGGTGTAGGTAGATATGCTTCATGTCCTTGCATAATCAAAAGAAGGATAAACATTTCTTGGATACATACAGTGTTCTGTTTCCTACGTATATGTATTTGTTCTGTTTGTAAGAATTCATTGAGCTAATGATTTGTGTACTTTAGTTATTATTCTTCCATGAAAATTTCCAAAAAAATAAAATAACACATTTATGGCAATTTAAAAAAAAGTATAACAACCAATTAAAAAAAAACAACCAGAACTTCCAGAAAACTGAACTGTATGGAAGTCTAACAACCAAGGAGTTAAAGAGGAAACATTCATCCAGACTGGCAGGAGGGGTAGAAATGGAAAACTGGGGAAGCAAGGAAGCAGCTGGCAGACAGGGACAGGCAAGGTGACAATTGGTGGACCAGGAAATCCCACATTCACATATGGATAAGGCAGGAGGAACAACTGGGGATTGAGACAGAGCATGCAAGCCAGGGTTCCAGTGCAGGAAACTAACACCTCAAAACCTCAGGCTATAAAAACCTATGAGGGTCGAGGTGATGAGAGCAACTCCCAGGTGCATAGGAGAGTTGTTGGAGGGGCCCACAGGATCCTAGAACACACACAAACCCACACACCCAGGAATCAGCACCTAAAAGGGCACAATCCACTTGTGGGAATTGAAGGAAGTGACAGAAAGTGGGGTGAGAGCCAAGCAACCAGCATTATTCCTTCTCTGAACCCAACCCCCACACAGCGCCAGAATGCAGCAAAGTGGGTTGTCCTACCCTGGCTGATACCTAAGGCTCCACACCTTAGGTAACAAGTGTGCTGAGACAAAGACATAGGGCCCAAATGAAAGAAGAGATCAAAACTCCAAAATGAGAACTAAGCAACATGGAGATAGACAAACTATCAGATTCAGAGTTCAAAACACTGGTAATCAGGACTCTCACAGAAATGGTTGTATACAGACACAAAATAAAATAAGAAATGAAGGCTATACAAAGTGAAATAAAGGAAAATATACAGAGAACCAACAGTGAAGGGAAGGAAACCAGGACCCAAATCAACAGTTTGGAACAGAAGGAAAAATAAACACAACCAGAACAGAATGAAGAAAAAAGGATTTTAAAAAATGAGGAGAGGCTTACAAACATCTGGGACGACTTTAAACATTCTGGCATCTGAATCATAAAGGTGCCAGAAAGAGAAGAGGAAGAGCAAGAAATTAAAATCTTATTTGAAAACATAATGAGGGCCCTGGCTAGTGTGGCTCAGTAGATTGAGTGCCAGACTGTGAGGCAAACAGTCATTGGTTTGATTCCCAGTCAGGGCACATGCCTGGGTTGCAGGCCTGGTCCCAGTAGGGGTTGCATGAGAGGCAACCACAGATTGATATTTCTCTCCCTCTCTTTCTTCCTCCCTCCCTCCTCTTTAAAAATAAATAAATAAATAAAATCTTTTTTAAAAGAAAAAATAATGAAGGAAAACTTCCCCAATCTGGGGAAGGAAATAGACATGCAAGTCCAGGAAGCTCAGAGAGTCTCAGAGAAGTTGGATCCAAGAAGAAACACATCAAGACACATAATAATAAAATTACCCATGATTAAAGATAAGGAGAGAATTTTAAAAGCAGTGAGAGAAAAGCAGAGAGTTGCCTACAAAGGAGTGCCCATAAGACTACCAGCTGATTCTCAAAAGAAACCTCACAGGCAAGAAGGGGCTGGGAAGACAGATTCAAAGTCATGAAAAGCAAGGTCCTACAACCTAGATTACTCTATCCAGCAAAGCTATTATTTACAATGGAAGGGCAGATAAAGTGCTTCCCAAATAAGGTAAAGTTAAAGGAGTTCATCATCTCCAAGCCCTTGTTATATGACATCTTAAAGGGACTTATCTAAGAAAAAGAAGATCAAAAGTATGAACAGTAAAACGACAACAAACTCACAAATATCAGTAACTGAATCTAAAATAAAACCTAAGCAAACAACTAGAACAGGAACAGAATCACAGCAATGGAGATCACATGGAGGATTATCAGTGGGGAGGTGGCGGGGGGAGGATGGGGGGAAAAGATACAGGGAATAAGAAGCATAATTGGTAGGCACAAAATAGACGGGGCCAGGTTAAGAATAGTATAGGAAATGGAGAAGCCAAAGAACTTATTTGTATGACTCATGAACATGAACTAATAGGGGGGAATGATTGGGGGGGAGTGGTTCAGGGCAGAGGGGGTAAAGGGGAGAGACAAACTGGGACAACTGTAATAGCATAATCAATAATACATACTTAAAAAATTGTTGGTGTTGGGAAAACTGGACAGCCACATGCAACAGAAAGAAGCTAGATCACTACCCCCTACACATCTTTTATTTGCACTACTTCTCTTACCCTCACCCACTCCCCTGGCCACCAGCCTGTCATCCAGCTTAGAGCCTCTGAATAGCTATTTTCTCTATTTGGAATCCAGTTCTCCCAGATATACACATCACCATCTCCTTGAAATCCTTGCTCAAACGTCACCTTCTCAGTGAGATCTTTCCCTACCTCTATTTAATACCCACCATCTTTCACCAGCACTCCCGAACTCCTCTTATTGTGGTCTACTATCCCAGTGTATCCTGAGGCAAGCAGAACCTTTCTTGATATCTAGCAGGTGCTCAATAAATACTTACTGAAAGAATGAAAAAAGGATTTGATGCAATTCACAGTGCAAATATATGCATTACACTGCATGTAATCAAATATATTGAGCAATTTTTTAAAAAGGATTAAATGTAAAATTGGCAATCAAAGATTGTAGGTGAAAAAAATTACAAATGAATTCAAGTTTGTGTAACTGAACTTCCTGTAGCCATTTAACTGTGTGTGTCTGTGTGTGTGTGTAAATGAGAGGGAGAGAGAAGAGAGGAGAGATGGGAGAGAGAACAGGAAGAGGAGAGAGAGAAATCAATCTAATACACATAAACTTTTTTGGAAGAGGAACTTTCTCTGGCACTAAATTCTGAAAGGAATTTGTCATGTTCCTCAATATATACCATGGCTCCATATATAAGCAACGCTGAGTAACATCAAATGATTTTTCTAAAAACATTTTACAGAAGATGCAGAAATGCTGTTGATATGGTAACTTCATATGCCAATCTTAAATGAAAGCCAGTGGTATAATATTAAATTATAACTGATTCTGTTCTACAAGGAGCAGGCACATTTGATATGCAGAAGGCACTTTCTATGGGACTTGGATGGGTCTCACCTTTACTTTAGTTGTGTCTCAACTTTTCCTTGTATTTACTTACTTCTCTTATACTTGCTGTAGAATTCTCTGAATATTTCACTTGATATTGAAGTTGAAAAGGTACCAGTGTTGAACTGGACCAAAAAATCTTTAAGTTACCACTGTCTGTGATTTCCATATGCAAACCTGATGGTGGATCTGACTTCACTTTTAAAAAAAAACAAAAAAGAACACTTTTAAGTCAAGCAATTTTTACGATAGCCATTAAATGAAGTCAAATTGAATTTTTAGAATATTCCATTCTTTCAACTACTTAAAAAGTGACCTTATTCAGTGGCCAATTACATAACCAAAATATTGGGTCTACTCCTTCTATCTTATCATAGCAATTTCATTTCCTTCTTCCTAAGGGATAAAAACTATAAATTAGTAAATAAAATTATTTTGATAAATGTGAATTCCTGCTGTTAAAAAAGTCATCTTCACTTTATTCGACTTGGCATTTCTCATATTTATTTGAAGCCTCCCCTCCACTACATCCCCTCACTTATTTTGGTGGATAACAAGAAAAAAAGCATTTTGCAGAGCCCTATTTGGAAAATGCCTACAAACTTTGCATGCAAATTAATGTGAATAGGCATGCAAAAATCAGAAAATTTCCCTTAACTTTGAAATACAACAACCCAGATACACCTATTGAAATAACTCACAGCATGCATATTTTGCATGTTGTAATAAACACAGCATGAGCAGACCTTGGCTTGACACCAGAAATGGGGATGGAGTTTCTCAGCCTAATAGGCTGTCTACCCTGGCAACTGATTTCTGAGTTCATATGTATACATGTATGTTTATGTATGATATGCATTTTGTATATAAATATGTGGAGTTATGCATCTGTGTGTCATTTTAAACATATAACAAAACCTTTAAATTATTTGCAGAAACAATGTAAACATATTACAAGAAAAAATTAATTGAACAAATTTATGGTTCATCCTTACAAGGATGATCTATATAGTTATTGAAAATCATATTAGAGAAGAATATTGAAGATGTTTAATATTGTTAGTTTTAAAAGTTTATTAAACAACATCTGTACTTGAATTTCTGATTTGTTAAAATTAAGTAAAAAGCATATGTATAAATATGCACTAAAAACAGGAAAAATGGCAAAATGATAGAAAACAGATGATGCATTTTTCTTCTTCATGCATCTGTTTCAAGGTTTTTAACAATTAACAGAAAATAATAATTATATTGAACATTTACTGATTTGAGTTTTATTTTCAAGAAATAAAATGGCAGAAATATTTTTCATATTCTATGATTTTAGAAATTTGGATAGTTTTTCTCTTTTCCTTGAGTCAAAATTAATAGTTTTTACTTTATGCAACATATTGCAAGTTGTATTTACTTTAAAGAAGGCACAGCTAAACACTAAAGTCTAAAAAAAACAGGTAAAATTCACTGGGTTCCCATGACCAAAAACAAAACAAAACAAAACAAGACACGACTCTAAATCATAAAATATAAACCATGTACAATCCCATAAACACCTATATGATAGAGCCGCCCAAATATTTCTCTCCTCCGAACTCTCAGCTCATATATCCTACTGCCTACTCAACATTCCTCAGGTTTCTAACAAGCATCTCAAACATAATGTATCAGACACCTAATCCTGCCCAAATTTCCCCATCTCAGTATCTCGTACCACCCTTCACTGGCATGCTCAGGTTCAAGCCTAAGTGTTATCCATGAGTCCCCTCTATTCTTCACACTCCATACCCAATCCCCTAGAAATTTCAGTCTGCAACATCTCCCAGATAGATCCCAGGTCTGATCATTATTTTAATTCTCCACTGGCTTAACCCTAAGCCCACTGGACAATTCCAACAGTGTCTTAGCAGGGTCCTCCGCTTCCACTCTTGCAACCATTCAACACCTCTTCCCCATTAACTTGTTTCTCCACATACAGAGTAAATTTTAAATATGCAAATCTGCCCCCCATATAACCAGGCATGGTCATATGGTTCTCCTGGTTCAAAAGCTTCCACTGCACTAGAATCAAATCCAAACTCTGTAACTGTGGCCTATGATACAATCTGAACACAGATACCTCTGACCACATATCCAAACATTCTACCTCATTCACTCCAAGCACAACAGCTTTCTCTTTGGTTCCTCCAATGACCAAGCTCATTCTATTTCAAGGGTTTAGTGAGTGCTATTATTCCTGTTTGGAGTACCTTTTGCTCTGGATTTTCGCATGGCTATCTCTTCCTCATCAGCTCAAATTCTGTGTCCTTAAAGACAGTTTCTGTGACCTCCATAGCTGAAATAATAACCCCCATGCCTAACAGTCTCCATCACCCCCTGCCATTTCTTTCATGACATGATTTTTGGACATTATCATATATACCCAAATATGTGGGAAGAAAACCCAAAGTTATCCCTAAAGACAAAACTCTTTTTAAAGTTTTTATAGTCTATCATAGCCCTTTATCTTTATTTTAAAAAGCAATTCAATTCAAGCTGGCTCCAAATGTTTCTGAAAAATCACCAGATAGAACTGGTTTTAAAAAGAGACAACAATATTCAATAAACATTTTCTATCTTTTTTCCCCTGAAGTATAACTTCATGACTGAACTGCTTAAATATCATTGTAATTATGCTGGGAACATCATAAAAACACCCCTAGAGGACAAATTATTTGAAAGTCCTAATGATACCATATAATGTCATATGTAGATTAAAAACATGATATATCCCCAATAACTTAGAAAGTGTTGGGAAATTGTGTCAGATACCTAGAAAAGTCACTCAAATGATGTCAAAACAGTGATGCAAAGATGCATGTAAAGTGCTTATATATAATTATTTAAGGAAATACGACTAGAAAATATGACATATATATATCATGTGTAGTATATAATTTAACATGTACACAAAACTGAATGAATAAGTTGAATAGTTTAAGTTAACATTTACTTATATTAGTCACATTGCAGTGGTATATTCAAGTTGATCAAAAAAATTGAGGGGGATCTTTGCACTAAAAATATGGGACATTACCTACTATCTGAGTTTTTCTTGTGATCAAATTTGTATAGTAAATTACTCCTTGTTTACATTTTTGTTTATCTCTGTGCACCATTATTTATCCCTGCTCTATGAGGCAGGAACTTTGTATCATTCACCACTGTTTTCCCCAGCTACCAACTCATGAGCCTCTAAAAAATATTTATTGAAGAAATAAATTCAGGCAAAGAAAAACCTCTAATTATTTGTATAAATAGTTATCTGAAATGTAAAAAAGTGATAACCAAACAATTCACATTCGCGAGACAAATCCAGGATTTAAAGAAATCAATCTGTTTTCAAGAAAGAATTTAAGTTCCAGCCACAAAAACAACACTACTGTTAGGTCCTTCCAGAAGCTGCTCCCGGTACTCCCCGGCACCACGTTGATTGTGCCATCACTGCAGCGCTGGTCAAAGCGAAATACGCTAGTGACAGACTTCGCAATTAGGCTTTAACCTGTTTGTACCGCTGATGTTTCAGATCTGTGATCTTTCTTAGGCACAACTTACCGATATCCATGGGTTGGACTGACATGAGAGGTGACTGAAACACTATTCCAGCAGATGTGATTTTTAAGTACATAAGAAGAGTGGCGTTGAGTTTGGCTGCTGGCACGGACACATGGCATTCACAGCCTCCGTGAGCACTGCAGCTACATGGAACAGGCTGAAAACTGCCCATCTCAGGGACTGGCGGTGACTCTTCCAACACGTCAGGCCTTTGTGAAAAAGAAGAGCTATGTGTTACTATAGATGTGAAGGTACTGGATGTATTTAAAATGTAGGATACGAAACCCAAGTTGAGATAACATATTCTAGACACCCAGCTTAAAGAGCAATGGCAAAAAAGATACATTATATCGGGGAGAAAAGATAAGCGTTAAAGCAGGTTAGCCTTCAGAAATAATGTAAGCAAGGAGATAGTCAAGCAATGGGGAAATACTGAAAGGTAAGAAAAATTGTTATCCTAAAATCATATGCCCAGTGTAAATATCTTTCAAAATAAGTGTGAAATAAAAGCTTTTGTTTAGACATACCAAAACTGAAGGAATTCATCACCATGAGACCTGCATTATGAAACATGCTGAAGAAACTCCTTCAGGAAAAAAGAAAATGAATGATAGCAGATGAAAGTCTGGTTCTACACAAAAAAATAAAATTTAACTAAAAGGGTGAGTATTTACTGACAATACAAAGCAAAAAGAATGACCATGTAGTGTGGGGTTTGTGACATAAGTAGAAGTAAAATGTATGACATTAGCGCCAAGCTTGGGGAAAGAGGAGATGTGTTTGTGTGCAGTGAGGTGGTGCAATATCCCTTGGAGGTGTAATAGCAGACTACAGGAAGTTAAAGACCCATATTATAAATCATAAAGCAGCCACTAAAATAATAAAACAAGTTATAGCTAATAAACTACAATAATCAAGTCTATGGAATATTAGTGTAAAGACAGAAAAACAGATTACCAGAATGGAAAAGAGACCAACACCTACGTGGACAACCAATTTCTACAAAAGTAAAAAAAGCAGTTCTGTGGAGAAAGGGTAATCGTTTCAATGAATTGTGCTGGAACAATGGGATACCTATATTCCAGGGGGGCAAAAAACCCTTTGATCCATTCCTTATACCAGATCTACAATTAATTCAAAATGGATCACCAATTCAAATGTAAAACCTAAAGCTATGAAACTTCCAGAATAGAACATGGGGAAAAAATTGTGACCTTGGATTGGATAAAAATTTGTCAGCTTCAACACCAAAAGCATGACTCATAAACATCAAATTGATAAAGCAGACTTCTATCAAGACTGAAAATTTCTGTTCTTTGAAAGGCATTATGAAAAATACAAAAAGCCAAGCCATAAATTGAGAAACTATATTTGCCTGTCATCTACCCAATAAGGCACTTGTCCAAGAAGATAAAAAGAATGCTCAAAACTCAACAATACTAAAATTAACAATCCAATTAAAAAATAGGCAAAGCCCTGGCTGGTGTGGCTCAGTGGATGGAGTGCTGGACTGTGAACTAAAAGGTCCCAGGTTTGATTCCCAGTCAGGGCACATGCCTGGTTTGCAAGCCAGTCCTCCAGTTGGGGGCATGCAAGAGGCAGCACTCGGTGTATTTCTCACATACTGATGTTTCTCTCCCTTTCCTTCTTCTTCCCTTCCCCTCTCTAAAAGTAAGTAAATAAATGCTTTAAAAAAATAGACAAAGATGTCAACAGTCCATTCACCATAGAAGATACAAGAATGAAAATAAGGCCCTGACCAGTGTGGCTCAGTGGGATCAGGAAATAACATTCACAGACCTTTTAATGTGTAAAGCAGTCCACTACTACTAGACACTATGTAAGGAATAATACTATGGTACAAACACACTAAACACTGAGACTTAAACTCAAGTTCTTCGGTTTGCTTATTGAGCCATAGACCATAGCCATGTAAGGGTATTTTGTGAGCCTCAGCTTCCATAATAAATAAACAGAGAAAATCCTGCACCATCTATCTTTTCAAGGTTGATGTAAAAATCAAAGAAAATTACATGGAAGTATTTCTGAAAACCTGAAGTGCTATACACCCACAAAATACTGTTTTTAATCAGAGGTGGAATGACTTTGCATTTTTTATGTTTTGTAAATCTTTAAACAAAACCAATAATTCAATTTTTTAAAAAATATCATGCCATGGCTTTTATGTGTTTTTCACATATTAAAATAAAAAGCTTTTATCCAAAGTGTATGAAACAAGTTGAATAAACTGTGGTATTTTATGTCAGAATCTTTAACTGAAGTATACTCCCAAATTTTAAGGCCAAAAAAAAATAATAATAACTGAACAGAAAACGAGACATACATTCCTGACTAATATTTTAAAGGATAGAAAATTTTAGTGGCATTTTATGAAAAAACAAACACAGTTAGAATGATACTCTCCTGACTTAGGCGGTCTTGCCCATGCTGTCCTTTTCCAAATATGGTAGCTGTTGTAGAGGAGATTGGCTGATTGCCAATCAGAGTTACTCTGGTTTTCTAACACTTCTCTGTCGTGTGTTCTGTTTAATCAATCTTCAATCTCTTTATTATTTCAACATATTCAAAGAAAGTAAACTACATGGCAAATATTCATAGTAACTACATATTGCTTATAATGATTATATATAACTACATTATATATTACTGTTAATTCATAACTTGCCTTTTCTTAAGAGCATCTCTATTCAGAAATTTCCCAAAACACTCCAACAGACAACCCTATCATGAAACTCTAAGAATCAATCTAAAACTAATGTAAGGATGTTCTAAGCAGCAGTCACCAAACTATAGCCCATAAGCCAAATATACCTGTTTTTGTACAGCCTGTGAGCTAAGAAAGGTTTCTTACATTTTCATATATTCTTTAAAAAAAAGGAAAAAGACTGTTCTGTGATAGATGAAAATGATATGAAATTCAAATTTTAGCATCCACAAACAGAGTCATGCTCATTTGTTTACATATTAACTGTAGTGCAAGGTTATGGCTTGCATAATCTAAATCATTTACTGTCTGCTCCTTTAAGAAAAACAAGTTTTTAATACTAGCTATAGGCCAAAATACTCGGTATTCCTTCCTGGTGGGCACTTGATGGGCAAAGGACACAAAAACAGAGAAATCACATTAAATATATCAACTTTCATTATATAACATTTTTATTATTTACACATCTTAAGGATCCATATCTATTACAATGTTTCAAGCCACTTTATGAGGGAACTAGTATCACCTACTTAATAGGTAAGAAACTGAGACTCAGAGAGAAGGTAGACCTAAAACTCACATAAAGTCTTATGCTTCCATCTTCAGTGCTCATTTCATTACACCCAAGATTTCTTATGATTACAAGATAAATTTTTCTATTGCCATTGTCATTTTATTTAAAGGATTAATAAAGACTTTAGGGGGCACAATTAAAGAATCTTTAATCTGAGTTGTGTTAATATTTCTATAAGTCAGAACATTAGAGAATAAAATAATTATTACAAATCATTTTACCCTGAGGAAAACATTAGATATTTTTCATATTTAAGAGAGCGTAAGTCCCAGGTTGGTGTGGCTCAGTGGATTGAGCACCGTATTATGAATCAAATGGTTGCAGGTTCAATTCCCAGTTGGGGCACATGCCTGGGTTATGGGCCAGGTCCCCAGCATGGGGCATGCAAAAGGCAACCACACATTGATGTTTTTCTCCCTCTCTTTCTCCTTCCCTTCCCCTCTCTGTAAAAATAAGTAAGCCCCCCCCCAAAAAAAAAAGCGTGGAAATTTTTCCACATTTGCGTGAAACCTGGAAAACACCAGCTGTTACTTGCCAAAGTCAGCACAAGAACTTCATTCCCTTCAAAAGGACTTTTTAAAGTTTTTAAGTATTTATAAACATCAAATGATACTCTAAATACCTGGTCATTTTAAACTATAAGGATTAAAATGATAACCAGTAATTTTTTTAAAAAAGAGATAAACTGGCTTCAAACAACCAAACTTAAAATTACTGAAATTCTTGAAAAATTTTTATACAGCAAAATATTTTATGCCTTGCCAGTGTATATATATGCTTGCACACACTTAGCACTTCTATTTAACCTCACTTTACTTGAAAGTGCAAATAGTAAAAAAAAAATTATCAAATCAATTTTAAATTTGGCTAATTTGCAAATTTCACCATTTGGTCCAATTTTCCACTCAGAATTTACACGCGTGCGCGCACGCGTGAGTGTGTGTGTGTGTGTGTTTAGTAGTGAAATTCCATTATCAGTAGCCACAGTAATTTATAGAAAGCACATTCTGTCCTCTGACCTTTATTCAAATATTTGTTTCCAAAATATTGTTCTATGAATATATTAAACTTCTATAAGAAACATTTATACCAAATACTATAGGACTAACACCAAATTGGTGCCATCCAACTTCCAATTGTGACATAAACTTAGAGTAAAACATAGTGGACACACCAATTAACAGGAATTGGAAAATTTAGTATCAGCTTTGCATATAATTTAATCAAGTCATTTATGCTAAATCTCAGACTAGCAATCTGCATAAATGTTATCTAAAAAGCCCACTTTGCCAATCCCAAATAATGTCAAAGACCAGATTAGTGTCCCAGACCCATCTTATAAGAATCACCTAAAGCCTTGTTAAAAAATAGATTCCTAGACTCTCCTTGAAAAATTCGGTAGGTCTGAGGCTAAGGCATCTTTTTAATAAGAGTCATTGATCAGTAGTTGTCAAAGCCTTAAAGCATATGAAGTTAATAATAGAACCACAAGGTGGGGAAGGAATCCTAATTAACTTTGGAATTAGTACTTTGACCATGTAAACTTTAGCCTTAGTAAAGACAAAATAATTCTAAACAAATATTATACTCTAATTAGCATGTTTTTTTTCATAGTGGTATTGGTTAGCAATTTCAAAATTATTTCACATGTATTCTAGGACTGAGGAATAGGTAATATATTGTGGGAAAGGAAAGCCAAGTTTCTTACTGCTGGAGAAAAGAGTTACAAGAGGAAGGAAGGAAGGAAGGAAGGAAGGAAGGAAGGAAGGAAGGAAGGAAGGAAGGAAGGAAGGAGGGAGGGAGGGAGGGAGGGAGGGAGGGAGGGAGGGAGGGAGGGAGGGAAAGGGAAGAAAGAAGAGAAAGAAAGAAAAGGAAGTCCAGAACAGATCCTGTGGTTTTAGACTAGAATAGGACATATTATTATGAACACATGCTTTTAATATATGGATATACCAATAGATATAGATATGTAGATTTGTATATACTGTATGTACACATCATATGTGTATTTTGTGTGTAAGCATATAATAGCTCTGTGGTGGAGAGGGCCTAGCAAAAAATGTAACCCAAGTAACAATAAGCATTTAGCCCCCAGATTCTGCTTTGTAAATACCATTCCCCAATAAAACTGAATCAGGGCTCCTTAGAAAAATAGCAGATTCCAGTGTTATAACAGAAAAAGTATAAAATCAACCTGGAACATATTTTAGTACTGTATAGTAAAGTCATCAGAAAAAGTTAAAAGACAGAGGGGTCAACTTGAATAAGCTCTCACTGGCCTAATATGGGACAATTTGAGAAATGAAATGATGAGAGTAACTGATTATAGCCCATAAATTAAAATAATCCATGAATCTATCTTGATAGGGAGGAAGGAATGAAGAGAGGGAGAGAGAAAGGAGAAAAGAAGGAAGGAGGGAAGGAGAATGGAAAGTACATTTCTCACAGCGCCTAGCACTGTAGCTTGCACATACTAAATGTTTCTTGATTGAATAACACTATTTCTAAAATGACTCAATTAGCATTGAGCACTTTTGTTTACTTTATAAATTATGCATTTTTCTTCTCTAGAAATTTCCGTTGGTCCTCTTATCATCAATTTCTCTCATTATATTCATGTTTTCCTTTATATCCTTGAGCACGTGGAACATATTAACAATAGCTGTCCTTGTCTGCTAATTCTATAATCTCTGTCATTTTTGGGTCTGTTTCTATTGACTAATTTTTCTTTTTCTCCTGGTTATGGGTTACATTTTCCTGTTCCTTCATATATCCAGTACTTTTTACTGGATGCCAGACATTGTGAATACTTTGTTTTTGAGTGATGAGTCACATTGTCTTACTTCAAAAGAAGGGTAGGTTTTGTTCTAGCAGTCGGTTAAGTTACTTTTGTTACAGAACCAGCCAACAGTGTTCTGAAACAGTATTCTGAAACACCCACTGCCAAGCAGTGTAACTACAAGGCAACAGTTTGGTTAAAAAGGAAAGGGGTTGTTTATTTAAAGATTATACAGATTTCAAATAATGGCAAATTTCTGCTGTTATGTCCTGCTTCCCTTAAAAACACCCAAAAAACAAACAGTCCTGCCTCCCTCTGCCAAATCAGTCCAGTTTCAGAATATGCCACTTAGAGGTACCATCTTTCAGAAAAGCAGAAGTCTACAGTTTAGCATTCCCAACCACAGTATGGCTCCTGGCATTTCTCAAGTCTCTGTGTAATTGGCCAGGCAGGTCCCTGCAGCACCGCCAGCTCTGCCCCATCTTCTGCAGGCAGACTCCCAAGCAGACCTCTCAGGCAGACTTCCAGGCAGACCTCCTGAGCCCGTGGCAGCCTTCTTCACAGACCTTTTCGCAGACCTCGTGGCTGACCTCTCTGCAGACCTTGTGGCTGACTGACCTTCAGAACCTCTGCTCCAATTTTCAATGCTCAGCTCAGAACTTCCTGCATGACCTAACGTCTGGCTCTTCTTGTGGTGAGTTAGTGTCCACCATTTTTGTCAGCTCCCCAGTGTCTTTGACCCTTTTTCAGCTGCCATCTTTAGTCAGGGCAAGAGTTCCCAGCAATGCACAGGCATTCAGGGAGGGCATCTACCCCTCCCTCCACCACTCCAGCCATAGCTCAAGCAGGCACTGTGGGAGCTTCCCCCCGAGCTGTGTCATGAGTCACTATGAGTTCTTACAGTCACGTACACAATTCTGCAGCTTCTGAGACCTTCCTTTCAGGACAGTGCAGGCTGTTAACCTGCCTTTCTTATGCAATGTGTCTTCAGTACTGTACTTTTCACTCTGTGGGCATCCCTCCGGCCCCCTTCCTACCCCCTGCAGAACTTGGGGGTGGTGGTGGGGCTCCCCCACCCTCATGTGACCCATGCTCTATACCCTGTTACACTTTGGCATCAGTTTAAACCTTTAAAGCTTTTTAAGTTCTTCTGGGGATAGTATAGGGAAGCTTTGACTCTAGGACTAATCTGGCCCCACTTAAAAGTAGGTTATTATGGGGTTTCTACCAAATGTCATTGATATTTAACAAGGTCTCTCCAATCTGCTTGGTGGAAAGTTTAATTATTCTTGGCCCTGAGTGACTTCTGGGAATTGTTTAGCTTAGAGCTCCTGTTAATTGTTCTCTTCCTAGAAGGTTTCCTACCTAACGTCATGGGCAAATTGGTATTCAGCCAAAGAGTCAAGGGGATCACCATAACAATCTCTATGTACCTCCTGCTTCAAGTACTCTACTCCACGAATTGAAGCCCTGAACTTCTTTACATTCCCTGAACTTCTGTCTCTGTCTTCTTGAATCATCAATATATATGGGCTCTGCTTGAGTTGTGCAGCCCTGTGCCATGTTATAGAAATTATCTCTAGTTTAGAAAGTCTGAATAATATAGCACTCACTTTGCTTCCTTCTCTCAGGAATCACAGTTCTGTTCTGCATTTATCCAATATCTGAAAATAGATGCTTCATACATTTTATCAAGCTTTCTAGTTGTTTATGACAGAAGAGCAATCTCAGACCCTATTACTCCCTCATGGTCAGAAGCTACTTTCGTTGACTATTTATATTAACTTCTGAAGATATAAGGTATTCGGACAGTCCAAAAGTTGGTTGCCTTTAAAGAGAATAGTGAAATGGGGTGGTTTCTCGATGAAAATGTGTGATCGAGGAAATCCATGTTTCAAGTGGGAGTTATTAGAGCATGTCTATCAGCTGAGAGGAAAACCCGATAATGCAGGAAAGAAAGGGGATCATTGCAAGAACGAAGTTCTTGAGTAGACAACAGGGAATGGGACTGAAAATCCATGAGAAAGAGCTCATTTTAGACTGGAACACTGAGACATCACCCACGATTAAAGAAGAAACTGCATCCACAATTCAAGAAGGAAACTGCATGGACATGGACATGAGCAGGTTGATACACATTTATGAAAACAATCACAAGAGAACCTCCCACTGCTCTTTTTTTCCTGGTGAAAATCAAAAGCAAGGTCATCGGCAGATCTCACTGGCTCTCTTTAAGGGGAACCAGCTGCAATGTTGTCAGGTGTCCTGTGGAGAAATCCATGTGACAAGAAACTGAAGGACACCTCCAGCCACAGTCGGGGAGGACCTGAGGCCCTCAGTCCAATGACCTATAAGGAACTTGGAAGCTCAGGAAGAGAGCTTGGAAACAGATCCTCCTAGGGCTGAACCTTGAAACAACTGCAGTCCTAGCTGACATCTTCATTGCCAACTTGTGAAAGACCATGAGGCAAATGCCCCTAACTAAATTGCACTTGGATTCCTTACTCCCAGAAGCTGTAGGATGACAAATGTTTGTTGTTTCAAGCCACTAAATTTGGTGTAATTTATTATATAGCACACATAACCAAGGCAGATATTGGTACCTGGGAGTCAGATGCTACTGTAAAAAATAACTAAAAATATGAGAGTAGCTTTGGAACCTAGAGATGGACAGAGGCTGGAGACAGTTGGAGAAGCATGATAGAGAAAGCCTAAATTGCCTTGAACAGACTTTTAGTGGAAATCTGGATTTTGAGGACACCGTCAGTGCAGGCACACAAAAAAAGAGAGGAACGTATTTCTGAGGAAAGGGGATCTTTCCTTTGTGGCAGTAGACAGCTAAGTAACACATCTGCTGTTATGTGGACAGCATAGAATGTGCCTATGGTAAATGAACTGGGTGACCTACTTCAGATTTCCAAGCAGGTGTTGAAGGTGCCTCTTGGTTTCTTCTTGCTGCAAGAAGAGAGATATACATTGAGGGCTGTTAAACAGAAGAAACCAGGACTTGAGAACTGTGAGGTGCACAGGCTCCCCAGATGGCAAAGGATGTTAAAATTAAGAAATGGCTTTTCAACAAGATCAAGGAGAAGGCAGAGAAGGGCTTATCTCTAAGGGACTTGTGGACTTTTATCTACTGGAGTGAAGCCCCATATGATTCACAGGCGGCTGTGTGGTCTTGTTGGAGAATGAGAGTAGCAGAAACACTGCCAGCTTAGCCTCAAAGAGGATTGAATGAAACAAAGCCACCCAGCTTCCCATATTGTGCTGACCAGAAGCATGCTGAGAAAACTACTCAGCTGCAGAGATGTGTGACCTTTCATGAAAAAGGGAGGGTGATACAGATGGCAGAACCAGGTACCCAAAAGACAGAGCCAGGAAATATGGAGAATTACTCCTGAGGTACAGGTAATAGAAGGAGTAAGCTTAATGTGAGAGGTTGCGGGAGAGAGGGTCAAAGTGTGGTATCCTTGAAACTGAGATTATAGCAAGAATACGCTTATCATTAATGACAAGGTCTGGATGTATGTCCATGAGCATGGGTTAATAAGGTGGGGTAAAAAAAAAAAAAAAGAATATTGAACGTAAAGCATTCAAGAAATTGAAGATCATCCCTGTAAATGCTGAAGTCCCCGAGAGAGCTGACAGGAGTAATAGTGAAGAGACCAAGTAAACTAGGTGCTGGCAGTTACAAAACTCCGACCCCCCTGGATAACCCTTGCTGAGTTATCCACATTGGTTTGCAATCATTACCCAGCTTTCCAACCCAACTACATTGAACTTTCCAGGTCTCCAAATGTCTTTATGTGCTACCAGCCTTTACAAATGCTCTTCACTCATCTATCTCGTTCTTCTCTGTCCCCTCATAATCTTGGCAATACTTATAGTATGTTTCCACAAGTCCCTGTATTTATTACATGACAGTATTTTCAAACTTTATTATGTCCTTTGTCTTTACTGTTAGCTCCAAAGGGCTGGAGCTGAGTTCAAGTTGTTTACCATTATTCCCCACACTCAGTTCAGTGCCTGGTGTACATAGTAGGCACCTCATGATGGAAGAAGAGGATTTCCACCCTAGGTCTAAGATAAAAGATCTAAAGCACTTCCAAAAGAGCACATTTCTTTGGTATCTCTCCTTCAGATTTTCTGAGAAACATTAATATCTGAGCTCAAACAATGCTTTCCCTTAACGAATACATTGATAGAGCTTTAAATCCCTTATAAACATTAGGTGTTAGTTCCTTTTAAAAATATAATTATTTATACAAGAAAGCATTTGAAAGATATCTCTTGTGAATTCCCTAATGTCCAGGAAATGTGATTTTGATTAAACACTTTTCTACAGTAGCCACCATTATGGATTTTCTCTTGCATGGAGGTCTCATTGGTTAAACCAGCCAGCTCTTCCTCCTGACCTGAAGAGTCTTATTTAAATTACTTGGAGATATATTGCCAAAAGTTATATACAAAAATAGAATTCAAAGCAGAAATAGCATGTGGCAATTGGTAAAATATACATATTACCCACATTAACCAAATCATACAAAGGATAAAACAATTAATGTGGCAAAAAAAAAAAAAAAAAAAGAATGTTTCTCAAACTGAATGCACTTATGAGAGGTTTTCCTGCACTGATATCTTTAGAAACCTCAGTTCAAAATAAAAGCAGGTGAAAGGAACCTGCTAAATTCATCATATAGGCAAGTTTTAAAAATGTAGTTAATGTATCATAACTTCCTCATTTTTCTGGGTCCCACCATTTAGATGAATAGCCCAGTGACCACACAGCTGAAAAATTCCCAGCTGTGGCTAAGTTACTGTGCCATTTTGTAATGCTCTGATACATTCATTAAAAATATCTCTTTCAGAAAGGTCAGACCTCAAGACATAACTACGGTCTATCCATGATAAAATTTAAATCCTTACACATGTTCACAGAGCTTTTGAATCTGAGTACATTGCCCTAGCCTGCTGATAATATTTGAAATTCTCTCAAATAGACACCCAGTGAGTTTTTGATCATCATCCAAAGTATTTAGGTCACTTAGGAATGTACTACATTGCAAAGCAATCCTTTTCTCTGAGCTAAAATCTGTTTTACCTGTTAAAGCAGGGAACTTTCTGCCCCAAGCTTCAAATATATCTTCATCCCTACAGTGCTTCCTTTATTCTCTCAATACTCAGAAGACAGGGTGAGCCTTCTTCACTTTAGGACTGACCCCGCTACCTGTGCTCTTTTTTTTTTTTTTTTTTGCAACTTGCTTATTCAACTATTCACTATCTATCATATATCTTCAATAGGTCCCTTCCTATTATATCTTCAACTCTTCTCTCCCTGCTGGGTCATTTTCTATAGACTAGAAATAAGCTCATTCTTTCTCGTACTTAAATGTCCACCCTTGGCTGTGCATTACCCATATTAACTCCACCTTCCCCACTTTACAACCTCAGTGAGGCTTCTTGGACCTCTAGAGATTTATAGTTCGCCCTTTTCTGTTATGGACACTTATCTAGGTGCCCTGGCTACGCAGCATCAGGAAGGAAAATCTACCATTTTGTAAGGCTGAAATACTGGCAGCTAGGGCTCATTCTCACCAATCAGACACTCCTAGTCAGGACTCTGGCCCTTATGAGAACTGCACAAAGAAGCGGAGGCTAGCAGGGACTTCTAACTTCATCAGTGGTAGCATCTTGTGATCAGCAGTTAGATGTGGAAATTATTACCAGAGGCATTCAATGTGCAGATGTGCCAGCAAGGGTACCCTATCTGGGCTACTCCTGGTGTGACTTTAAGAATTAGTTCAACATAAGTTATAAATATTAACTACACCCTGATAATCAATACAAAAAATGAGGATGATATCAATTAAGCATATCCTCTTCCTTTTTTGTATACATGAACTGTATTTTCTATACATTATTATGTATTATATATTGTACATATATTATATATACACAAAACACATATAATGACAACTTTTTCCTTTTTCTTTTTTTAATCCTCACCCGAGCATATTTTTTAATTGCTTTTAGAGACAGAGGAAGGGAGAGAGAGAGAAATATTGACTTGAGAGAGAAGCATCAACTGCTTGCCTTCTCATACGCGCCCTGACCGAGAATCGAACCCACAACCCAGGATGTGCCCTGACAGGAACTGAACCCCTAACCTTTTGGTTTACGGGATGATGCTCTAACCAACTGAGCCACCAGCCAGGACTTTTTCATTTTTTTATATTAAATAATGTCATCTGAATTTCCTCTTTCCCCTATAAAAGGATCCTTTTATATAAAAGGATTCTTCGTGGTGTTAACTTTACAATTTAGTATTTAGTTTACTGAGTATTTATTTAAGTGGGGCCAAGTCTAAATGGAAAGAGAAATTAATATTGTCCAGATATCAGTTCTGTAAACATTGCCCAGAAATGGATACAATGACAAAGGGCACATAGTATCGACCCTTTTTGGTGTCTCCTTTTGTTCAAAATGTAGTTGCATTCTATTAAGTGAAAGCATAAAGCTATAGGGAAGTCATAGTTCAAGTATGTGTAGAAAGGTGTGTATGGATGCTATGTAGCAACAGGGTGAGTTATGCTTGTGATGCAGCTCTTGTCTCTCAGCTTCAAACCCACCCTCTATAACCTGCTTTCCCAATCTGTGGCTGCAACTCTGCACTTTCCGGGATGTTGGTTAATTTCTACCTATAGGGGGCGCCAGGAGACCAGAAGGTTGATGGAAGGACAAGGGACTTGATCCTTTGTTTTGCTTCCCATTCATCACCCCAGTCTCCTCAACTGGGGACCTGCAGTAGATTTCAGTAACAGGCTTCCCCCAGCCCCACATTCTCAGAACCAACAACGGCACAGCTCCTCAGACACCCTTCAATACCAGCCATCTACCTTCCCCTCCCCATTTACATGCCTTCCAGCTCTGCAGGGACCCCTCCATCAAGTCCGTGAGGAACCAGTACTAACTCCTCAGAAGTCAGCTCTCCTGCATCCTTTCTCCACGTTTCTCTTCGCTCTAGCTACCTCCCTTTCCTCTCCCTGAAACAGCTGTGGCCAAAGTCCCTGTTACTCCGACATTGCCAAATCAATAGATATTACTCAGATCTTACTACACCTTTCTGTTATAGCTGGCACAACTGAGCTCTCACTAGTCCCGACTTTAGACAATATTATCTCTTCATCAATAGTTTTTGGCTCATTAATACAATTCTGGAGGATAAATTGACAAAAATTTCTTAGAAAGCATTTTAGCAATATCGATTCAACAAATAATTTTGAAGTATTTATGTGAGTACTTCCAGTGAGTTTATTCTAGAGTTAGCAATACTGTTAAGCATAGCAAGTGCTGCGTGCGTACATTTACTAAGTGGTAGAAACAGATGGTCTGACTCTGTAAAATATATCTTAGCAACCTCTCTACCAGGGATTCTCAAACTTTGGTTCTATCAGAATCACCTAAAGGGCTTGGGAAAACATAGATCGATGGACCCCACCCTCAGAATTTCTGATTCACTAGTTCTGGGGCAGTGCTAGAGAAGTGAAATTTCTAAGACGTTTCCAGGTGATGCTGATCTGCTTCTCAATACCACCTACTCACATGTTTTTTGTTGTTTTTTTTTTCCTTCTTCTTAGCTCTTATTCATCCTTAAACACTCAACTTGGCAGGAGAGACCTGGTTTTTCTTGCTGACACATGTAAAGAATTACAGATCAGCAAATCTATTAGCATGCAATCAGTTTATTGGGGATCAGTTCCCATGGAAGAGAATGGGACTAGCTAGATAGTGGGGTGAAAGGCAAAGTTTCAGGGCAAAGCAGGGTGGCAAAAGTAAGAGCAGCTGAAGACCAGGGAGGCAAGCTCCCGGGTGGCCTGAGGCAGGGTGGCCAGAGAGCCAAGAGTGCCAAGAGCACCCCAAGCACCCTGAGCCCCCGAAGAGAGAGAGTCTTTTGTTCTGAGAACGTATATAGTTGGTGGGAAAAGAGAAAAAAGTTACATATTAATTAACATGTAAATGTGGTGCCAGCTTTCCTGGGGGGCATGTGACTACCCAAACTTTAGGTATGTGTGAGGGTCAGTTAGTCCAAATCCTTATCTCGCTCCAAACTCCATTTGTTCACCTGTCATAAAACAAATACATGGCAGGAGGCAGTTAATTAAAGTTGGGTGCCCTTTTCCAAAGTCACGTAGGTGCTCTTTCTGTAAGCATTAAAGACTCCCTAGTAAAACAGATAGTGACCAGAGGCAGACAATTAACCAAAGTTGTTTTATGGGCTTCTTCTTTGGGCACCGGGGACCCTCTCCCTCATTTCAGGCCCTCGATGAAAACACAGTTTCAGGGCTTTCTTTCCCAGATAGTGGAAACATCCATAGAATTTCAAGGACTTCCCTTCTTTCTTGCTAACAGTGTTTCTTGTGATGTCGGATCACCTGGGAATATTATTAGACCAAGCTCAGCACTAAAGAGTTTGCAGGTGAGACATGCCTCCTTCCTCCTCCCTGCCTCAGTTCACTATTCATTCTACGTAAGGGCTAAAAGACTTTTCCTGGCAACCAGGATGCTAGACGCTGGCCAGTAACAGCAGTGTGGTCTCAGAGTTCTTCCCATGCTGTCTCCTGCCTCAAACTCAGCCCTCTCCTTCCTTAGGTAACCCTCGCACCTGTCTTCTCTCACCAGCTGTACTAGATATCCTCATCTGAGGCTCCCACTCCACCCCTGTGTGCCCGTGGCTTCCTGTGCCCACCAAACACACACCAGTAACCACTGACGCTGAAACCCTGTGCCTGTCTCCATCACTAGCCTGCGAGCGCGTCAAGGACACAGATCATACCTATTCTTTCTGGGGGGGTTGACATATCTAAATTTCTTTCTTTACATTTTTTTTCTTGTGGCAAACATGAAATTTACCATTTTAAGTGTACAATTCAGTGACATTAAGTACATTCGAATTATTGGGTAGCCATTACCACCGTCTGACTTCGCAACAATCTACATCCTCCCAAACTGAAACTGCACACACCTAACAAGAACCCCCCCACTACTTCTACCCCTAGTCTCTAGTAACCATCATCCTGTTTTCTGTCTCTATGTATCTTTATAGGTATCATGTTTCTAACACGTCACCTCCTAATGGCAGGATTTCCCTATCTGTAGAATTGAAGAAGGTGAGTCTTTCTCA
This sequence comes from Glossophaga mutica, assembly GCA_039655065.1. Lineage (NCBI taxonomy): Eukaryota > Metazoa > Chordata > Mammalia > Chiroptera > Phyllostomidae > Glossophaga > Glossophaga mutica. The sequence continues at coordinate 47,318,599 of CM077307.1, read as the reverse complement.
AGCATCAAACAAAAGAACAAATGAGGAAGACTTTTAAAGAGTTAAAATTCACATAGAAATGGCATGTATTAATACTGGAGTTCTTAGTAAACTCGAATGCTGTATTAGCTGTTAGGATCATAAGCGTATGGGTATTCGAAACCAGCATCTTGGCACCGCACATAGCACGGATAAAATTAATCACCTTATATTTTTAACATAATAATGAGGAAAAAAGTCTACCTGAGAAAAATAGAAAACAAAATGTTCCTATCCTCCACTCAAATATCAAAGACCCCTAAATTGAATTCATGTTTTTTTCAGAATATGTGCCCATTCCTACCTGCAATGTCTTGCCACCTGAATGAACAGGAGGAGAAAAGAGAAAACCTAATGGAACAGAAGGTTGTATAAAAAATATATAAATTCCCTCATAGAAATTTACACAACATAAAAGGAAATGCAGGGATAGGACAGGTTTCACAATCCACTTCTGTATATAGGCAGTCTTTCATATTTTTAAAATGTGTCATAAAATGTACAAATTAATTTGGTACTTACAGAACATACAAAAGATGGGCCTTAAGGTCATAATTCTTGAAAGAATTCTTAAATAATGGCTCTATATAACAGATGAATAACTTCAAGTCCTTTTTCATCCAGCACTGTATGTTCCAGTTTGCACCTGAATTAAAAATAAACTACTTTAAATCTGAAAATCATTCTGAATAACTCACTGAAAGAGAAGAGCTAAATTAAATTTACCAGTGTTCTGATACAACTTCCAATGCCCGTTCTGAGAGGAAAAAAAAAACAGTCTCTGCCAAGTGGTTTGCGTTTGCCCAGGTCACGCAGCCCCTTTGGCCTTCAGTCTCCTTGTTGTGTAAAGGAAGGGAATTAAATTCAATTATTGCTTCTCAAATTTTTTTGCCCTGAACCACATGAGTAGCACAAACCCTAAAAACAAAATCCTCACGTAGCTCACTTCATGCTCACTTTCCAAGAGAAAAGAGAACATTAAATATCAAAGTACAAGCTAATTTGGAGCAGTGTCTATGTGTGTCTACTTTAGCAATAAAGGTATGATGATTCATGTTTGAACTGTGAAGCATGTCAAATTCTTATTATTATAATATTACAGGCCACAGTATAACTGATGAAAGCTTATTCCACTGCACACTGAAAAACTCACCTGGCAACGTAATAAAACTATAGAGGTGATTGGTAATTTAGAAAGCAAGAAGAGCAATGACTGAAACTCAAGACTAGTGTAAGACAAGACTAAATTATCTTAAGGCAACACCAACATATTTCCTCAAACCTGAGGGACTTCTATCTAGAAGAAGGACTTTGCAACCTTCTTGAGCCCTATGAAGTAATCAGCCTCATGGCAGAATAATAAATGGAAACCCTCAGTAACCACTACTTAAGTTAGTAACTTTAATTACAAAAAGTTTAATTCACTTAGGAGTAAGTAGTTATTAGCCTTTATTTATATGGTATATAAAATTAAAATCTACAGCACCATAACCATTCCTTTTAAGTGAAAATATTAACATTTTTTGATCATTTCAAAGCTTACCCCAAGGACCCTGACTTCTTAAGTTCATTCTTAGTACATCTAATAATCTAGAATGGCTACATTTCCTTACAATTTTTTTAAAAGTGTTTCATTTTAATGACAATGCAGTGGAATAAAAATTTTGTAACAAAATTAAATAACTATAGATCCAATGGGACGTACTGCTAAGTTTTTTTAAAACTGATTTTACTGCATATTTATGCTTTATCCTTATTCCTAAACTGTTTTCAACCAACTGAAGGGCTCCCTCCATCTAATCAGTGGTGCCCCACCAGGGGCAATTTGTCCCTCCACAGCACATCTGGCAAAGTCTGGAGATATGTGTGGATTGTCCCAACTTGGGAGTGCTACAGACATCTGGTGGGTAGAAGCCAAGGATACTGCCAAATATCCCACAACACACAGAACAGCCCCCATAACCAAGAATTATCTGGCCCAAAATGTCGAAAGTGTTGAGGTGGAGAAATCCTGATTAACCCTGCACAGGTGTGCTTTACTTATATGGGCTTTTTTCTCACACTGCAGCTCTCTTATTACTCAGTCCATTGACTCTGCTCTATTAGCGCTTCCAGAAGGCTTGAAATAATGATGTTGTTTAGATCTCCAGGTGTGACATTTTTAAAAATATTTATTTTATTTTAGAGAGAGGGGAAGGGGGAGAGAAACATTGATTGGTTGCCTTCTGCTTCCTGCAAGCACCCAGATGGGGGCAGAGCAGAGTCCAAAACCCAGGCATGTGCCCTGACCAGGAATAGAACTGGCGACCTTTTGGTTTGCAGGATGATGCCCAACCCGCTAAGCCATGCTGACCAGATGGAACATTTTTAACTACACTAGCTACATCCAGTGGTCATTAACCTTCAACAACAAAAACCCTTGGCTTAAAATATGTATTGGTTCCAGAGCAATTCTTTGCTTGAACAAATATTATTCATAAATGCTTTAAAATTTAACTAATTTAAATACTTTCTCTAACAAAATAAGGTGTGCTTTTTCTATTTTAAAGCAAATTTGGAAGACTGCAAGAAATGAATTTATAAGTTAAAAAAGTTCCCTTATTACATTTTTATTTTATTTTTATGGGATATTAAAAATTTGGGGCTTATTAATTTGGTCACATGATAAATCCTAATTTTATTACTAACTCAAGATGCTAATATGTGTGAAGAATCCCATCCCCAAGACATCTATTTCATACATTTTTCAGAGAATGAAAACATTTTGTTCACTACAATTAAATAACAGCTAAACATTGGAGCATTAAAATACTTACCTGTTTGCTGAAAAGCTAAAGAATTTACTGTTGAAACCAATGCCTTCCCTTCGATGCCACCTGCACGCACAGAGCAGTTTTTATCTTCCTCCCTCCAAAAGCAACAGTGGAAAGTTGTTTTGGATAATAAGTTAGAATAGTTGGTACCACTTGAATTCAATTTAGCTTCAAAATGTGTCTCAAAATGTCCATTCAAATTTGAGGTGTTCTTTGAGATTCCAGCAGGCATGAGGAAGTCATAGGTTGTATTTGGTGGCATGCAAAGCAACTTAATGGGATATGCCAAGTTAAACGCCATTATCAAATAAATAAATTCTGTTTGGACATTAAAAAGATGCATAGAAAAACAATTAATCATTTTGGCTGAGATAAAAATAGCAAGTATCTAAGAACAAACCAAGCAGTGCTCAATAGTAATTATTTAACTTTCCAGGTGCTCCGTCAGTGTCTGGCAGCACGCAGCTCTGCGCTTCCCTTGAACAACAGGCAGGACTTGAGAGGGTGCATTCATTTCTCTAGACAACTTCACACTCTAAAACGCCTTTTTGGAAATTCATGCTTCCTCACTAGTCTCACATATATGTGTTTTAATGAAAGGAAATTATAACTAAATATTTCCATTTCTTTCTCTAAAAAACAATATTCTAGTGAACTCCAGCATGAATAAGAAATAGCTGGATGGCCAATTACATAAACAAATACTCAAGTGCTGTTTTAATATTTCTTAAAGAGAATAACACCAAAATGGTAACAGTGCTTTCACTGAATGCTTCTAGAAAGGTTTCGTCTTTGACGTCAGGATAGCTGGATGACTTGACTCTGTCATTAATCCTCCAGATACACGACGTCACGTAAGTCATGCTCTTAATGCACTCTCCAAGAATGAAGGCACAATGACAAGATTTCTTACAGGAATCTTCCATTGCTGATTAAAGACAATTATCACTTAAGATACATAAAAGTTAAAACAAGTATGTAATCCTGTAACAAAAAACCCCTCAAATTTTAAATAACTAATTGTCTAAAAATAAAATAACAATTGTCCATAATTCTTTCTTCTACAAGTTACCCAAATAACCCTACAGCTGTGTTACTTCAGATACAGACTAATGCAGAATGAGAATTCTGAGAATTCTGCATGGATTTATATGGAATAAATATTTTGAAGGATTAGGGTCAATGTAAAAATGTAAAAAAATAGAAATGTTTAAAAATCAATTTACAATCATTTTAAGTTATAAAAATAATACATGTAAAAATATTCAAACAATACATAAATGACTGTTAGCAATTTGGTCTCTAAATCCTTTCTATAAATATAAGTTAACATAAATATGTATTAGATGCAAAAATTAAAGCAAAAATGACTAGCATGACTAATATTTTGCCCACAGTATTCACAATTAGCTACCATATTACCAAAAGTGAATCCTCATCGCAGTTGTATTCCTTTGTACTTTGATATTACTAACACATTTCTAAAATTATAATATCTCAATGAAAAGAGAATAAGTTATTTCTTTGGTGTTACAAGACCATAAATATGTCTTGGTACTAATTAAAAGCATTATATTTTCTAGCTGCACATGGAGAATTCAGTTGGCTGAAATGAAATTAGTCTAAATTCCTCAAAGAAGAAATTTAAAATGTAATAATGAATGTCACAGACATAACAACTATTGAATCAGTTTAATTAAAAGATGATTCTATTTTGTTTGGAATGCTTCCTTTGCAAATGATATTTCTTTCCCTCCAAATGAGTCCTAAACCTGCTAGGAGTCCAGAACTTGCATCTGAAAGCATATGTTTTCATGGCAACAAGATCCCAGGAACTTTCCTTATTCACAAAACTTGATCAAACTGCAAACCTTTTGGAAAGCTAATGTGAAACATTTGAGTAGAACCAAACAAAAAGAAGATAGAGACTATAACAGAGAATTATATTAGGAAGAATGAGTTATGTTATTACTTTTTGATAGTCTTTTGTGGCATACTTTTTTCCTGAAATCTGTAACGATGCAGTTGTTCGGAGCATGTTCTGTGAATGCACAGACGGCGACAATGGGAAAGAACAGATACAACAGGGAAGACCAGTAGAGAAGCTCACAAGAACACCTTTAGATTGGAGTGGTCTACGAGATGCTCAGAACTAGTGGGCACATAGATAAAGATTGCCAGAAAAGATGGGTTTTGTTAAAGATAGCTTCACTTTCATTTTGAAAACTAGGAAATCAACCTAATTAAATTAGATGATGAGGTTTTTTTTTAACATCAGAATAAAACTAGAATACAGTAAGAAACAAGTGAAAATAGTATGCTCAAAAGTCATCAGCAATGTATGACTAATTTCAAACAGAAGCCTACTGTGGTTCAGAGCAGTTTAAATCACAAGATTGAAAAAAGAATATCTGTAAGCTTTCTCCTTAGGATATTCCTGAAATGGGTGGGAGAAACACAAGTATACATCTTAATTTCTGAAAGCATTCTTCTGATGGTATTCGAGATGGAAATTTTTAATGTATACCATCCCTCAATAATATCCCTTTATAACATTATATTTGTCATTGTTTATAAGAGTTACAGTGCAAAAGATAGCATTTCAAGTGATAACTCCATTCCATTTGAGAATAAACCCATCATTTTGTGCCATAGTCATTTATCTTAAATATTATTATATATACATATATTTATAATTTAATAGTGCTACATTTACTGAATAAAATTGAAATAGTTAAGTGTCATATCTTGTTTCTAAGTATATATAAAAGTATCACTGTGTATATATCAATTTTGGGGGCTGTAAAAGAAAACACAGCTAAAAGACAAATCATGGCCAGGGAGAAAATTTTGCAAAACATAACAAATTGTTAGGGCTATGATAATTAATGTTATGAGTCCATTTGTTGAGGCCTACAGGTTACTCGGACATTTCGTCAGACATTATTCTGGGTGTGTCTGTGAGAATATTCCTGGATGAACTTAACATTTGAACCAGTGAAGCAGACTGCCCACTCTCACGTGGGTGGGCCTCATCCAGTCAGGTGAAGACCTGACAGGAACACAGTGACTGACTTGGAAGGAACTCTCACCGCCTGCTTGACATCAGCTTTTTCCTTCCTGTGGACTCAAACTGAAACATCAGCTCTTCTTGGTTCTCATACCTGCCAGTGTTTTGAGTGGAACTTACACCATCAACTCTCCTGGGTCTCCAGCGCACCAACTGCAGATCTTAGGGACTTTGCCAAAAATAAAGGTATGAGCCAATACCTTATAATAAATCTCTTCCTGAATATATACATATACATATACATATACATATACATATACATATACATATACATATACATACACATATCCTACTGGTTCTGTTTCTATGGGGAACCCTGACTACCACTACAAATCTAAATATCTGTTACATATTTTTAATTCCTAAAAATCACCTAAGGCCAAATAAAATCCAACAACAAAATGGTCAAAGTATATGAATTGAAAATCACATAAGAAATATGTCAATAAACTGTGCCAAACCTCACAAATAATCAAATAAATAAAATTAAAATGAGATGCCATCTTTTGCCTACCTAACAGGGCAAAAAAGTAAAGTAATGATAATATGCTTCTTTGGCAGAAATGCAATGGAATAGCATTCATGTACTTATGTTCAGACTGTAAATGTTACAAAGCTTTGTGGAGATTTCACAGTGTCTATCAAATTCAAAAATGTGTATATTATTCAGCATAAACATCTTTCTTTAGAAATTAATCTACAGAAATATTCTCCCAAATATTCAAAGATATATGAATTTCAATGCAGCATTATTTGTTACAGAAAAAGAAATTTCTATCAATGAGAAATCAGTCAAATAAACTAATAATTTAAGGTACAGTCATACAGTTCATTGTCATGTGACCATTAAACAAATAAGTGCATCAGTAAATACTGAAAAAAAAACTGGCATGATGAATTGAAAAGCTGTTAAGTGGAGAAAGAAAACTGCAGAACAGTATATATTAATTAACCAATGCTATTTTTGCAACTATACATATGAACTGTGTATGTGCGTGCTATACTTTCGGAAGGATATATCATGTATCAGGTTCTTTCCAAGAGTTTGGTAGTAATTTTCATTTTCACTCTATTTTCAAAGGGTTAGAAAGGGGTTTCATTGTCATACTTACACTTTTGTTCAGTAGGCAAGAGCATGAGAATTCCTAACTGGAAAGGGAAAATTCTATTAACCAATAAAGGAAAGAGTATCTCAAAGTGCAAAATCTCTACCTTACACATAGATGTTTAAAAGGAAAATAACTTACCACAATATAGCAAAGCCACACAAAATTTTTGACATGCCATCTTACTTCAGAGAAGAACACCTGAAAAACAGTAAATCTAAAATTAACATATATACATACATGTACACACACAAAAGTGAAATATATACAAGTTGTCTGTGGAAAATATAAAAGGAAAAGGATTATAAGTAAGTCTTTAAATTTTTATCATCTACAATACTCTGGATCAATATTAGGGAAGTGTCTCACATTACAGTATGACTGTGTTATACATGTATTCTTGGGTGCATGCCATCTTACATAATTAAAATAAGCCACACATCCACATATGACATAATCAAAAAAATTATCTTTGTATTTCCTAAGATACAACAAAGCCAAATGGTTATAGCATAGGTAATGACTGCATATTTATTTCCAATAAAGAAGAGGAAATTTTCCAATGTGTTTCTGGAAACCTGCTGTTCATTTGCAAATGAGGTGATACTCACATTAGAGAGTTATCAGAGTAATTCAAGGAAAATTTGATGGCTTAATATATCCAAATGATAAGGTGACTTCAGATACAAGCCTTCCCTTGAATTCTACTCAATATGAAACATATTATAAATAAGATTATTTGTACTAGTATGTCATGAAGTAGAATGCAGGTATTTTAATATATTGGGTTTAGATTTGTAATGACAAACTAAAAGCTCTGATATTCCAAATTTTTTATTATCTCAAATTGGAGATTCAATTCACTATACACAAGTAAATCTGAGGTCAAAAGCTGTGAATTAAGTGTCAGGTGTCTTGGGTGCCAATCCAGGCTGTTCGCTAATCATCTATGGGATCGGGGACTTCAACACACTAGACCTCACGCTCCTCATCTGCAAATCAGACTCATGGATAATCTCTACAGTCACTTTCAGAGCTTCCCATAATGCTGAGTGACTTTATTTGAAAATAGAAGTCACATCTTTACCACAAAGAATATTATAAAATATTAAGTGAGAAACATCTCATAAGGCATGTCTCAGAACTGGTACCACGTGATGAGTAAACAGAAAAATGTGTTCGTTTCACTCACAACTTAATAACTCTTGAGAAAAAAATAGATGTATGTAAACATTTTGTAGTCTGGTAAATTTGTTTTTCATATTATCTGTTTTTTATCAAAATTTGGATTCTTTATAAACTCACATCACAATATTTCTTTAGGATTTTCTAAAAAGGATAGAGTTTGGAATCCTCATTATCTAATCATATGAAATGTGTGCACACTCCTCTGAGTTTTTTCCATGCTACCTGTTTCTGACACAAAAGTTTCTTATAAAATAAACCCGAGGGCAAGTTTCATAATCAGGATGTGTCATAGATACAACATGTCATTAGCGTAAGTATTGCAAATGAACAGATTAGTCATTCAGTCCAGCAATTAATTTGACTCACTTGTAACGCAACTGAATATTATCTGCTGATTTAAGTAACAAAATGGATCAGTTGGTTTTCCTTACATAAGCCAACCATTCTTTTTTTTTTAATATTCCATGAAAAACACAAGCTATTCTTATGGTTTGAGATCTTTGAGAGTCAGGTTTTGCTCTTATATAACAAATAAACAATCACAACTATGAAAAGAGCATAAAAGAGAGAGTGAGAGGTGGTACTTTCCATAGTCTCAAAGAGAGAAATATTTATATGTGCCCTAAATTGTACCAGAACAGAACATGAGGAGGCTTACAGAACAAAAATAACACAGAAAAAAATGACAGAAAATTTTAAACAAGAGAAAAAGTCTAGCAAAGGGGAAACTAGTAGTAAAGTGACCAAAATAAGACTAATATACAAAATGTCATTAAGTGGAATTCACTTTGTAAGGATGAGCTATTATGCTTTAAGCTTTCGTATGGTCAAATTTTTCCATTATAAATTCAGAGTAATTAAAATAAAATAAGAGCAACAGTTTGGGGAAATGTACAAATAATCCTAACACAAAGAACAGAAAAAAAAATTGCCTAACTTTAAGATAACAGGTAACATCCTCATGAATATCCTAATAGTAGCAGAGTTTCACAAGAAGTTATAAATTTGATAAGTTCTCATCCTCACCATTTCCAATATTCCATTCTAAAGCCACCACTATCTCTTCCCTGGAAGATCAGAAGAGCCTCTTAATTGGTCTCCCTGCTGCTTACTGCTCTTGCTCCCCAAATCAATCTATTCTCAATGCAGTGGCCAGAGTAGTCTTGTTAACATGTAGGTCAGATTATGTCTCCCTTTCCCAAAACACTGCAGTACTCCCCTTTCCACTCAGGGTAAAAGTCTGAGTTCTACACTGAACTACAAGGGTCCCTGTTACCTCTCTGACCTCATCACCCACTGCTCTCCCCTTTGCTCAAGTCACCTGCTCAGAGAGCCTTCCCTGACCAGCCTATCTAAAATTTCAACAACTTCCCCACCCCAATCTGCCATATCTGTTGTTGTGTTTAACTTTTTTCTCCTTAACACTAATGTGAATGTGATTTTCTATTTTTCCTGTTTATTGTCTAACTCTCTCCACTAGGATGTCAATTCCACCAAACCAATGAATTATTTTTTTACTATTTCCTTTTCATCATTATATCCTTCACACACAGAAGCCTGCCTATCACATAGTAGGTGTTCCATATATATTAACTGAATGAATGAGTGAATGAGTAAATGGCAAGATATAACTTTCCTGAAATATTCTCCAAAATAAGCTGGTGGCATCATCACTCCAAGACAAAACTGAATAAAAGCAGTCTTTAACAGAGGGATTCTAATATCATCCACACACAGCTCTTTGAGAATACAACTTAATACCAGAGAGAATTTCAGAATAGTGATTCTTAATCATTTTCAACATGGACCTTATAGAGAATTTAGTGACAGCAATGTGCCAATTGCCTGGAAGATGCTCATACACCCAAAATCAGAGCTATAATTTAAAAGGGTTGACAAAACTCTCTGAAATTTATGCAAACTCTAAAATTAAGAATTCTTTTACATTCAGTACCGTTCCACATCAGTTTCAGTTGTACAGCAAAGTGGCCAGAATATCATGCTCTCTACAGAGTGCCCCCCAACCCTGCCCCAAGCTGGACCCACCGAGACTCATACCCAGTTATCTCAACATTATTGACTATATTCATCACACTGTAAACCACATCTGTGGCTATTCTGTAACTATGAATTTGTAGCAATTAACCCCTTCATCTTTTCCTCCCAGCCTCTCCCCTCCAGCAGCTGTCAATTTGTTCTCTTCATGAGTCTGTTTCTATTTTGTTTGTTAGTTTATTTTGCTCCTTAGATTCCACATATAAGTGGAATCATACAGTATTTGTCTTTCTCTCACTAGCTTATTACACTTAGCATAATACTCTTCAGGTCCACTGAGGCAGTCACAAAAGGTAAGGTTTCCTTCTTTTTTATGGCTGAATAGCATTCCATCATGTAAATGAGCCACCACTTTTTTTTATCTACTCATCTACTGATGAATACTTGGACTGCTTCCAAATCTTGACTATTATAAATAATGCTGCAATGAATACAGGGGTGCATATATTCTTTCAAATTAGTGTTTTGTGCATCTTCAGATACATTCCCAGAAGTGGAATTGCTGGGTCAAAGGCAATTCCATTTTTAATTTTTTGAGGAACCTCCACATTGTTTTCCATAGTGGTTGAACCAATCTACATTCTCACCAACAGTATACATGAAGGTTCCCTTTTCTCTACATCTGAGCCAACACTTGTTTGTTGATCTATTGATGATAGCCATTCTGACAGGTATGAGGGGTTATCTCAATGTAGCTTTGATTTGCATTTCTCTGATCATTAGTGATGTTAAGCAATTTTTCATATATCTGTTGGTCAACTGTATGTCTTGTTTGTAGAAGTGTCTATTCGGGTCTTCTGCTCACTTTTCAACTGGTTATTTTTCTGGTGTTAAGTTGTCTGAGTTCCTTATAAATTTTGGATATTAACCCCTTATCAGATGTATCATCAGTGAATATGTTCTCCCATTCTGTAGGTTGTCTTCATTTTGCTGATGATTTTCTTTGCTGTGCAAAAACTTCTTAGTGTGATACAGAACCAATTGTTTATTTTTTCTCTTGTTTTTCCTTACTCCAAAAGATGTATTAGAAAAAAAAAGTCACTAAGAGAAAAGTCTGAGATCTTATTGCCTTTGTTTTCTTCTAAGATTTTTATGGTTTGCATCTTACATTAAGTCTTTAAATTCATTTTGAGTTTATTCTTGTGTATAGTGTAAGAAGATGATCTAGTTTTTTTTTCACCTATCTGTCCAATTTTCCCAACACCATTTATTGAATAGACTCTCTTTACCATATTTTATGTCCTTGCCTCTTTTGTTAAACATTAATTGACCATAAAGTCATGGGTTTATTGCTGAACTCTCTATTCTGCTCCATTAATTTCTATGTTGTTTTTATGCCAGTTCCATGTTACTTTGATTCTAATGGCCTTGAAGTATAGTTTGATATCAGGTAGCATCATACCCCCAAGCTTGTTCTTTCTCAATAATGCTGAGGCTATTAAGGGTCTTTTGTGGCTCCATATAAATTTTTGGAATATTTCTGTTACTTCTGTGAAATATGCCATTGGTATCTTGATAGGAATTGCATTGAATTTATAGATTGCTTTGGGTAGCATGGACATTTTAATGACGTTAATTCTTCCTATCTATGGACACTGTTATGAGCTTCTACTTGTTTGTCTTCCTCAATTTCTTCCTTCAGTAACTTATAATTTTCAGAGTGCAAGTGTTTTATCTTCTTGGTTAAATTTATTCCTGGGTACTTTATTTTTTGCTGTTGCAACTGTAAATAGGATTGTTTCTTAGTTTCTCTTTCTGATAGTTCACTATTAGTATATAAAAATGCCACCAATTTCTAAATATTAATTTTGTATTCTGCTACTTTTCTGAATTCAACTGAATACCAGTTCTTGTAGTTTTTTGGTGGAATCTTTAGGGTTCTTTACATACAGTATTATGTCATCTGCAAGTAATGACAGTTATACTTCTTCCTTTCCAATTTGGATGCCTTTTATTTCTTTTTCTTGTTTGACCGCTATGGCTAGAACTTCCAGTGCTATGTTTAAAAAGAATAGTGAAAGTGAACATCTCTGTCTTGTTCCTGATCTTATGGGAATCTTTTTGTGTGTGTGTGTGTTTGCCCATTGATTATGATGTTGGCTGTGGGTTTGTTATACATGTACTTTATTATGTTGAAGTATGTTCCTTCTGTTCCCACTTGGCTGAGAATTTTTATCATAAATGGGTGCTGGATTTTATCAAATGCTTTTTCTGCATCTATTGACATGATCATGTGACTTTTATCTTTCATTTTGTTTATGAAGTGTATCACTTTTATTTATTTGTGGATATTGTGCCAACATTGCATCCCCAGAATAAATCCACTTGATCATGATGTGTGATCTTTTTAAGGTATTATTGGATTTTCCTGAGATTTTTTTCCACCTGTGTTCATCAGGGATATTAGTCTATAATTTTCTTTCTTTGTAGTGTCTTTATTTGGTTTTGGAATTAGGATAATGCTGGCCAAATAAAATGAGCTTAGGAGTCTTGTCTCCTCTTGAATTTTTTGGAATAGTTTGAGAAGGATTGTGTTAGCTCTTCTTTGAATGTTTGGAATAATTCACCTGTAAAGCCATCTGGACCAGGACTTCTGTTTGTTTGAAGTTTTTTTTTAAATTACTTCTTTGATTTCATTAGTTGTAATAGGTCTATTCAGATTTTCTGATTCTTCCAGATTGTTTTTGAAAGATTTGATGTTTCTAGGAATTTATTGAATTTGTACAGATTGTCCAATTTGCTGGCATATAGTTCTTTTCTTTCTTTTTCTTTTTTCCCCATTCCCCCCCCCATCATTCCCTTCTACCCTGCACATCCCCTCCCACCCACATTCCCCCACTTTAGTTCATGTCCATGTGTCATAAGTTCTTTAGCTCTTATATTTCCCATACTATTCTTGCCCGCCCCGTCTATTTTCTATCTACCATCTACGCTACTTATTCTCTGTACCTTTTCCTCCTCTCTCCTCCTCCCACTCCCCTCTTGCTAACCTAACCCTCCATGTGATCTTCATTTCTGTGGTTCTCTTCCCGTTCTAATTGTTTGCTTAGTTTGTTTTTGCTTTTGTTTTAGGTGTGGCTGTTAATAACTGTGAGTTTGCTGTCATTTTACTGTTCATATTTTTTATCTTATTTTTCTTAGATAAGTCTCTTTAACATTTCATATAACAAGGGCCTGGGGATGATGAACTCCTTTAACTTGACTTTATCTGAGAAGCACTTTATCTGCCCTTCCATTCTAAATGAAAGCTCTGCTGGATAGAACAATCTTGGATGTAGGTCCTTGCCTTTCATGACTTGGAATACTTCTTTCCAGCCCCTTCTTGCCTGGAAGGTCTCTTTTGAGAAATCAGCTGACAGTCTGATGGGAACTCCTTTGTAGGTGACTGTCCCCTTCTCCCTTGCTGCTTCTAGAATTCTCTCCTTCATTTGAATCTTGGCTAATGTAATGATGATGTGCCTCGGTGTGTTCCTCCTTGGGTCCAACTTCTTTGGGACTCTCTGAGCTTCCTGGACTTCCTGGAAGTCTATTTCCTTTGCCAGATTGAGGAAGTTCTCTTTTATTATTTGTTCAAATAAGTTTTCCACTTGTATCTCTTCTTCTTCCCCTTCTGGTACCCCTATAATTCGGATGTTGGAACATTTAAAGGTGTCCTGGAGGTTCCTAAGCCTCTCCTCATTTTTTTTGAATTCTTGTTTCTTCATTCTTTTCTTTATTCCAATCCTCTGTGTTTTCAAAGTTAAGTATTAGATATTGATATCTTCTTCCTGCCTTCCACATAGATGAGAAATCTGCTTCCATGAATACTGAATATTGAAATAGTCTTTTGTTTTCTTCAGTTACTGGGAGGTGTTTATTTGAGGTGACTCTTCTGAGACTCCTAAGCTATGTTTGGCTGTGCTGTTGAGACTCTCAGAGCTGATGGGGAGCAGAGTACTCCAGATCTGTAACCATCTGATGAGATTCTGCCTGCAAATGCTTAAGATGACTTGTGGGAGAAAAATCATCCTTTTCCCTGAGCGATGCTGCCTCTTTGTTCACTAACAAAATCATAGGTGAATTATTTTTATCAGAAGAAAACTCTGTCTCTACCAACATCTCATCCTCTGTTAAGACAGAACCTAAACAGTAGGAATGCCGGATGACAATTAGCTCACCCAAGGAGAAGCTGTATTTTGTTCCACTGGCACTTTCTGAACAAGTGCACACAGACCTGTGGTGAACAACTCTCTGCAGTTTAGAAGGCTTGAAAATACTCATCCTCTCGATGTCAGGGGCCTCAATGATGAAGTTACTTGAGTGGCAGCACCTGAACTCACACATGTCATTTTCAACCAGACAGGCTTCATTTTTTTACATCAATATGAGAATCCAAGTCTTTCCATGCAATCATGGCATTCAGCATCTAGCTTTTCTGGTCATTTTGAACCAGAACAGCTGGCAAAGCCCAGGTAAATACTGACATCATGCCATGGCTTTTCATCAAATGAAGTTAATGTTTCTGAGAGCTGGTTCTCTTCAGTCTGAATCTCAATTACATTACCTTTAGGGGATTTTGCGTGGATTTTTCACATGGTACTTTTGTTTTAGGATTCAATCTGGAGTTTTCCTCCCAGAGACTAAGATTTTTTTAACCATTAAGTCTAGACTCCAGGGCTTTTGATTCCTTCATCTTTGAGTTATATATCTGTATTAATTCCCAAGAATTTTCCACATTGAAATTAAGAAACTGAAGATCACTCTACTGTTTCAGGTAAATCTGTCTCAGACTATACAGTTCTGAGTTTCTACGTTCTTGCTTTGACTTGCAATACAAGTAACTCATCTTTCCTTTTTTCTCTCTCTGCAGTAAAAACCAAGTCATCATGTATGTGACTCATCTCTTGCTTCAGTGAATAATCTCTTCTCTCTGTTCAGTATTTTCTGTTGTCTTTTCAGTTAGATCCTCTTTTAATTTATTGATTTCAATCTTAAGGTTCTTCACTTTCTACTTATAGTCTTACTTTTCTGTCACAGTACAAGTCTCTACCATCTTGGCATCATGTAATGCATGTACTAACAATTTAAATTTACCTGAATGATCTACAACATGACTGACTGCCTCAATAACATCTTTGTTCTCAAGAGAGGGGAGAAGAATCGGTTGCCTTCTGAACCATTTCCTTAAGCTGTAGTTGAGTCTTCTGTAAAGTGGTTTGGCATTCCATTTGACTAGATTCACAGGTTTTTACTATCCCCATGAGTAACTTCATTATTTCAGGTCTTTCATGTCATTCACCTAATTTGTCGCAATAGTCTTCCAAAGTCAACACTTTCTACCAGTCCTCTTCTCCCATGAAAGAAGTTGTCTCTGACGTACTGTAACCATATCATTAAGCTCTTTATCACAATCTTTCAGTTTTCCAAAAAGCAAGTGTAGCTCTTTCCATTGTTTCTAGGTAGTAGAAATCTCAACTTCTGACCTGATGCTCTGTTGCCTGGAAGGTCATAGAAACATTCATAGGTGTTTCCCTCAGCATCACCTTAGAAATGCTGTAGGCACACCAGCCCAGAGTGGCAGAGGCAAGCCCAGAGCCCTAAAGCCCTGCACCCTCAGCTGGCACAAGCAAGCCCCAGCATGTAGTTCTTCATAATATTTTCTTACAATTCTTTGCATTTCTGTGTTGTCAGTTGTTACTTCTCCACTTTCATTTCTAATTTTATTTATTTGGGCCCTTTCTTTTTCTTTGAGCCTGGTTAAAGGTTGACAATCTTGTTTAACTTTTCAAAGAACCAGCTCTTCATTTTGTTAATCTTTTGTATTGTTTGGTTTGTTTTTTTTTTTTTTTTTTTTTTTTTTTAGTCTCTCTGTCATTTATTTCTGCTCTAATGTTTATTATTTCCTTCCTTCTATTACTTAGGGCCTTGTTTGTTGTTCTGTTTCTAGTTCCTTTAGGTGTAAAGTTAGACTGTTTATTTGATATTTTTCTTGCTTCTTGAAGTAGACCCATATTGCTATGAATTTCCCTCTTAGGACTGCTTTTGCCATGACCCATAGATTTTTGTGTTGTTGTATGTTCATTTTCATTTGTTTCAAGGTAACTTTTGATTTCTTCCTTGATTTCATTGTTGACCCATTCACTGTTTGGGAGCATGTTATGTAGCCTCCATGTCTTTGTGTGATGTTTAGTTTTTTTCTTGTAATTAATTTCTAGTTTCATAGCATTGTGGTCAGAGAAGATACTTGATATGATTTCAATCTTAATTTATTAACATGTTTGGTGTCCTAACATGTGATCTAACTAGAGAATGTTCTATGTGCATTTGAAAAGAATATATATTCTGCTGCTTTGGGTTGGAATGCACTCAAAATATCAATTAAATCTATTTGGTCTGGTGCGTCATTCAAGGCTGCTGTTTCCTTTTAATTTTTTGTTTGGAAGATCTACCCATTGATGTCAGTAGGGTGCTAAAATCCCCTTCTACAACTATATTACTGTTTATCTGTCCCTTTATGTCCATCGAGATTTGCTTTATATATTTAAGTGCTTCAGTGTTGGGTACATAAGTGTTTACAAGGATTATATCCTCGTGCTGGATTGATCCCTCTCACATTATGTAATCTCCTCTGTCTCTTCTAGGGCTTGTTTTGAAGCCTATTTTGTCTAATGTAAGTATTGCTACCCAAGCTTTTTTCCTTTCCATTTGCATAAAATACCTTTTCCATCCCTTTACTTTCAGTCTCTGTGTATCTTTTGTTTTGAGGTAGGTCTCTTGGAGGCAGCATATATATGGATCTTGTTTTCTTACCCATTTAGCTACCCTATGTCTTTTGATATCAGCATTTAATCATTTACATTTAAAGTAATTATTGATAGGTACTTATTTATTGCCATTTTATTCTTTATATCTATGTTCCTTTTCTTTTTTCTTTCTTCTTACGGAAGGCCCTTTGCAATTTCTTGTACTACTGGACTGGTGGTAATGAACTCTTTTAGCTCTTTCTTGTCTGGAAATCTCACTATTTTACCTTCAATTTTAAATGATAACCTTGATGGGTAGAGTAGTCCTGGCTTTAGGTCCATGTTTTTCACCATTTTGAATATTTCATGCCAATCCCTTCTGGCCTGAAGTTCTTCTGTTGAGAAATCAGTGGATAGGCTTATGGGAGCTCCCTTGGAGGTAACTGTCTTTCAATTGCTGCTCTTAAGATTCTCTGTTTATCTTTAAGCTTTGCCATTTTAATTATGATGCGTCTTGGTGTGGGCCTCTTTGGGTTCATCTTGATTGGGACACTCTGTGCTTCTGGGACAGGTGTGTCTTCTTCCTTCATCAGGTTAGGGAAGTTTTCAGCCATTATTTCTTAAAATAGGTTCTTGATCCATTGCTCTCTCTTCTCCTTCCCTACCCTTATGATGCAGATGTTCTTGGGTTTGATGCTGTCCCAGAGGTCCATTAGACTTTCCTCATGTTTTAGCTTCTTTTTTATTTTTGTTGCTCTGCTTGGGTGTTTTCTGTTATCTTGCCCTCTAAATCACTAATTCGATCCTCTGCTGTTAATGCCTTCTCTTGCATCTTCATTTCAGATATTGTATTCTTCATTTCTGACTGGTTATTTTTTATGATTTCTATGTCATTTCTAATGCTTGATGTAGGTAAACAAAGGAGTGCTCCTTCCTCACACAATCTTCCATAAGTCTAGTCCCTAAATTGAGCCACTGATGGACACCAAGCTTTGAGGATTTTGAGATAATACTGTCTAACATTTTCCTGGTATGTAGTCATTCCATGTTGACAATTAAAAGGAGTAATGTGTTTTAATTGATATATTTAAAGAAGTATTTCTGAAGCATACAAAGACTCATCCATAGCCTGATCTAAATGATGCATCAAGTATACCTGGATGTGGAGGCAGGAATTCAATTTGCATAACACCCTGAGCACAGTTAGCATATTAAATATATCATTAACTGTTTAGTGATTACTATAAACTTTAAACAAAAGGAAAATCAAAATATACATTCTGGTAAATTATGATATTATGGGTTTTCAGAAGAAAATCAGACTGTTTAACTTCTATCATAGGAAACTCTCTTTGTGCTACTTTTATGTATCAAATTCTACTTAACTATAAAACAGGATAGTCTGAATCAGTGCTTGAATGGATAACTGGGCAGGAAAGAAATTATTCACAATTTACTCCAATGACCTCATAAAGTCTCTAGGTTTGTAGAAAAATTTATGAGTAAAGAAAGCAATTCTGACAATTCTTTGCCTTGATGAATAAGCTCAATAAACTCCATCTGCCACTAATTTTTGCTTTTACTATTCTGCAAAAGTACCCATCTATCCTTCACTTAAACAACATTTAAGCATTTCATTTAACTATAAATGAAAAACACTATTCCTTCAAGTGTTAAATATTTAACAAAATAAATATTGTCTGGTTTATTTGTGGTAGCCTTGTCATTTTAAGTATGTTTACTTTTATTTTTTCACTTATGATAGAAATTGGTTGTTATTCCCATCAAGTAGCTTTAAAGACTTAAATTATCTTTGAAATTAAAAAACATATTTTTCCATCATCCTGGCACATAGCATGTCACTTTGAAAGCATACTTTCAAGTACTTTAATTACTGAAATGACTCTAATTGTGGGATCCTGTCTGAAATTAACTCCTTGAAAATGCAGAGGGATCAGCTACAATTCAAAAATTTGAAGTCAACAATCTTGTGTCAGAATAGGCATCTTACCTACAAAGTAATTTAAAAATCTGTACCTAAATCAACTCATTTAAATATTAACTGAATATTTGATAAAATGTTAAATGAAAAGAAAATTCTGAGTAAATGATATAGCCCTAGAAGGGCAGCCATGAGTCTAACAACCAAATTCAGAAATGGTTCACACTGGTTGTCGCTGAGACCAGGACTGGCATAGTGAGGGCAGTGGGCCTGGGGACTACTATTTTTTTTACTGTACATCTTTGTAGCCATATGCATGGATTTTTTCACGCAAAGAATTATTATTTAATTATTTTAATTAAATAAAGTGCTATGAGATTTCAGAAAATAACTACTATCAAAGTCCTAGGGGTAACAAAAGTTTCACATTGTGAAATTTTAGTCGAACTCTAAGAAATGCAAAGGAAGAGAGTAGTATTATATTTCTTCTATTTTAAGATTCACAATATTTTCACATCTCTGACATCAGGATCTTTGTTAAAATCAATGTCATCTTACAATCACCACTGGCCTGGTAGCAGCTGTGATCTGATTGTCATTGATTGCATACATAAAAACTGGGGCACTTGCCTCACGACAGACTGGATAATTTTAACTTGTCACTCTTTCGATCAACAACCTATTTAAAGACCATTTAATAAAGCAATATGAGCCCTGAGTATTGTCTAGAAATCTTACGTTGACATCTTATGACAATATTAATAAAGACCCAGCATAAAATTTGTAAAATGGACAAACCTAGAAGAAAATCTCAGAAACCATAGTGAAGCATTCTTTTATGAAGTGCTATATCACAAATATTCTTTATAACCCAGAGTACAATATTATTTGGGAAAACACCAACATCAATGACACTGAATTGCAATGTAATTAAAAAAAAAAACCAGATTCTGAACATAAAAAGAAGAATCCCTTAACCAAGTTCTTTGATTTATGCTCTCTTATGAAAGTGATAAGATCACTTTCTCATTTAAAAATTCCTAAAAGAGCTTGCCCAGTAAATACAAAAAATTCTAAATAAAGGATGAGAAAGCATTGTGAAATACTTAAATAACATTTTAAATAGTAAAAAATCACAATGTCTAGATTTAAAGAATTACAACTACCTAAAAAGAGTGTTAATTAGGAGAAATCAGAGAGATTACTTTTAGTTTGGGGAAATCATAACAGCTCCCAAAGGAAAGTGAGGATTTAACTGCCCCTTTGAAGAATGGGGAGGATATGAAGCATATTGCAAGTATGACAAAAGAGATTCAAGATCAGCCAAAAAAAAATATCAATAAAACACAATAGGAACCTCTGTGTGAGAACTGATTTGCAAATTTATAATCAAAAGACCAAGAGGCCACTTGTGCAGATGACTGTTTTTCATAGAAAGAATATATTTACATGTTGTTCATTCTGGGCAAAAACCTTTTCTCCCCCAAATCAAACCTGTGACTGACAGTGTTGTTGCAAGACCCTCAGGCGGCTAGAGAGACACCCAGCCACCTCCTGGGTAAGTCTAATACGGTAAGTGTGTCAAATTCAAAGAGTAACATCTTAATAATGTTATGGCAGCTACAATTATTGGGAGCTTACTATGAAGGTGTCAACATACTTTCTCCCTATTCGCTATATGTGTGTATTTATCTATGTGTGTTTATAATTTATTTTCTCTTTCATCTCCTAAACACTGACCAATTTGGTTCAGATATTTTGTTGGTGCATACAAAAATCTAATTGTTCAAATATCTCATGTTTATAGTTTCTTAATTTTCATAGAAACTATGAAAAACCCAAATAACACCCAAATAACAGCTGCTAGCTAAAGTAAAAATAAGATAATGTAATTCTGAGAAAAACTAAGTTGTTCTATGCCTTCCCAAAATAGATATTTGGTAACAGCTGTTCTTAAACATGAGTTCACATTTTTAAAGCCTATTATAATGCCATTATAGAAGCTCATGAGAATCTCTATTTGGCTCAGACCTTAAATTTAGCTATTATCCAGTACAAACACAAAAACACTTATACATTCCCATAAACTTTATAGAAATTATTGTGCCAGGAATAGAGCGCCCTCCCTCTTCTCCCTCCCTCATCTTCTCTCCTTTCCTCTTTCTTTTTTCATGCATTATTATACATATATGTACACACATTTTTAAGACTGTATAATTTCTAGATCTTTCCCAACTAGCTGGCAAAAACTTTAAATTAATGTTAATACCACAACACCCCCTAAGCATCTCCAGTAGGTAATTTTCATTTGCTAGTCCATACTATTCTAGTTTGATTAAATAAGTCCATAGGATAATACAAAATTTTTGCCAACTAGTTCTGGAATGCGTGACTCTCTCCTTCAAGACCACCCACACTTCACCAGGCCATGGCTCCCCACAGCTCTGTTGCTGTGCTAAGCAGAACCACCACTGCATCCCACGGAGGGGATTACCTCAACGCTTCAATGACCAAGCCAATGTTCTCCCCCCTCCCCAACTGCAAGTGAACTGGTTTCACTCTGGGGGAGACTTCATTGGTGTAAAATTGTTCAAGTGGGAAGAACCTAGCCTACTAATTTTATGAGAGAATAAGTGACTTGCTGACTTTTATTTGGTGAGAAGCAACACCCCCCCCCCAAATTTCCCACAGCCTACTTTAAACAGATTCAGTGTTCACAATTCTAAAAATGATTTTAAACTTCCAATTTCATGGCACTGAAATTTGACAATGATTTTTACTACGTATGCAGCATTTCTGTCTCTGATACTTCTTATACTTACTAAAATTCATTTAAAAATAATATAATGGCATTAATCACATCTTTAGGCTTGGCATGTCAGATTTCAGGGGTTACAGAGTAGATATATTCATTTTTATGTTGAAGCCAATAGGTAGTATGGGGATAACCCTAACTCGGAACTATTTTCAAAGGTTGTTACATATGTAAACATAAATTTTAAAATAATATCCCCCAGTATAATCCTATAGCAGCAGAAAAATAGTGAAAAAAGAGAGTCACTCCAATTGATGAAAGCTTCCATTCAGTATAATTTATATATAAAATTATAAATTCAATGTATAATTTTAAATGCGTGTATAAATTATATTATAACCTCAAAATAGCATATTATTATGTAGCTTCAAAATATTTAAACTAAAAATTCACAGTACCACAAGGAAAAAGGCAGAAATCCATACAGATGATGGAAGATATTAACACTCCCTCCTAAAGAATGATAGAATACGCAAAACAATACATATAAAATACATAAAGATACATGAGATGGGAAAAACACTAACAAATAACATTGGAACAACATTAACAACTTTGACATACAATGAACTCTGCTCCCCAAAGATGCAGATTAAACATTACTTTCAAGCACCAATGGTGCATTTACAAAAACTGAACATACACAAAGGCGCAAACATGTTACAAACAAAACCAAAGGACCAAAATCAGACAGACCACATTCTCTGACCACAGAGATTTTAAGGCAGAAATAAATAGCAAAAACATAACTGCACAGATGTCCTATGTTAGGACAATATATTTTGAGCAAACTACCAGACAAAACAGACAAAATAAAAATCAAAATATATTTTACACTGATGATAGTGAAAGAAGCACCTCAAAACTTATTTCATGCAGACTAAGGAGTCCTTAAAGAGAAATTCAAAGTCATAAAAGAATAATATTACAAAAAGGAAGAAAGGCTGAAAATTAATTTAAGATGTTAAAAAGGAATAGAAAAAATTCAAAGAAAGTAAAATGGAGAAAATAAAGGTAAGAGTTGAAATTAATAAAATAGAAAATAAACATACAAAAGTAAAAATCAACAAATAAAATTGGTGTTTTGAAAGGCAAGTAAAATAAACAAAATTCTGATGGGATTAAAAGAGAGACATCACAAATAACCAATATCAGCAGCAAAAGCAGGGCATTAATGCAGAATTAATCAGGACCAATTTCATGGCAATAATTTTGAAATGTTAAGTGTAATAAGCAAATTCTTAGAAAATATAATTTACCAAAGCTGATGAGCAGGGGAGAGAGGGATGAAGAGGGAAAGAGGGGAGGTCAAAGGAAGAAAGGGAGGGAGGGAATGGTACGATAGCCGTAAAAAATTAATTTCATGGTCAAAAATCTGGTTTCACCAAAGATTTTTACATGAAACAAGTAATTTTAAGCTAGCAAAAAAACTTCCAGAGACTAGAAAAAGTCAAACAACTTAACAATTCAAATTTATAGTTAATAACCTTAATACCAAACTGCAACAAGTACAACTTGGAAAAGGAACATAATAGCCAATCTTTATGTAAGAATACAGAATTTTTAAAAAGCTTAACGCTATATCAGCAAATGGAATTTTGCAATGTGTAAAAAATGCATATAGCATGAGCATGACTGTTATAGTAAAGATAGTGGGGCAGGGGATGACTATGATTTAATATTTTAAAAAGCATGCCCTGGCTGGTGTGGCTCAGTGGATTGAGCGCCAGCCTGCAAACCTCGAGGTTTGATTCCTAGTCAGGACACAAGCCTGGGTTGCAGACTGGGTCCCCAGTTAGGGGTGTGCAAGAGGCAACTGATCAATATATCTCTCTCACATGGATGTTTCTCTCCCTCTCTTTCTCCCTCCCTAACTCCTCCCTAAAATAAATAAATAAAATATTTTTTAAAAATCAATTCATACAATTTACCTCATTAATAAATTGAAGGAAGAAAAGCATTTGATTATACAGGTAAGTATAAAAAAATTTTTTATAATAGTCAATATCCATTCGTGACCAAAAACCCAAAACTATTTGCAAGTGAGAAACAGAGGGAACTAAGTAAATCTCAGAAGTCATATCTAACCAAAACCAAAGCAAACATCATTCTCAAAGGTAAAATGATTTCCCCTGTAAGCACTTGAAATCAACATTATACTTGAGATCCTAGTCAATGCAGCAAGAGAAGGGTAAAAAAGTTTAAAGATTATAAAGGGAAAAACAAAACAGTCATTATTCAAGAAAAGTAGAAAATCCAAAAGTATCTCTATGTAAGTTGTTTGACTTCCAATTTTAAAATTCAGCAATGTTGCTGGCAGAATATATAACTACATAAAACCAAGTATTTTAAATACTACCCCACCTATTCTGAGGCCACCATTACTCAGGTACCAAGATGAAAAATAAAAGATATTACAATAAAACAAAACTACAGGCTAGCATATCATAACATCCCATAACTTAAGTCCCCATAACGTCAGGCTGCAAAAACCAGCAGGGATTAAGTCAGTGGAAGAATTTCTGGAGCCCCAAGAAGTACCTCTTTAAGAACCCACAAATGAACTTTCTCAGACTCATTCCCTCTGAGCTTCAGCACTAGAGTAGGGGCTTGAAAGGTTCCGGTGGCATATGGGGAGGAACTAAACTGTCTGGCATCAAGACCAGGACTGAGGGACAGTCTTCCCCTGGACAGAAAGGTGGGCTGAGCCACAGAGCCAGCAGGTGGTTGCCATATCTCAGACTCCCTAACCTGGCTAACACTGTTTGCCCACCCTGGAGATCCCCTGAGGCTCCATCTGATCTAACTCATAACTGTTAATAGTGGTTTTTCCATGGTGTGTCTCAGCTCATGCTTCACAACTTCCTAAATCCTTTCAAACAAGAAATAGCTGGTCTCAGTGAGTATAAGCACATATGCCTCTTGCTAAGTGGCCCCAGGAACAATACTGGCAGCAGCCAGCCTAGATCACAGCTTGGCTTTCCCTAAGAATCTCCAAGCCCAGCACAAGTAGCAGCCATCTCAGATTGTTCTATTACATAGGCAGGATAGACCCAGGCAAAACATGGGGGCAGGGGTTGACCTTAGCCTGCACCTCCTGAAAAACCGCAGGGCCAGCACACCCATTGGACAGATACAGACCACGTCAGAGCACCACAACCCTGTCCCTGCATAGGTGACCCTCCATAGAGGGTGGAGATTGGTGGTAAGTGGTCACAGCTAATCCTTGCAGCTGACTGGCCTGGGTAAATTCCTCCCATTGATCTGCCAACGGCAGCCAATGCTGAACTACAAGAGGGTGTACTTAACCCACATGACGGAACACCTCAAGTACCCAGCCTACATGATAGGAGAGGCTGTACCACTGGACCCTACAGGACACCTACTACATTAGGCCACACAACCAAGACACAGAGTCAAAGCAGTTCTACCTAATACATAGAAACAAACACAGGGAGGCTGCCAGAGTGAGGAGACAAAGAAACATGGCTCAAATTAAAGAATAGATCAAAACTCCAGAAAAAGAGCTAAACAAAATTGAGATAAGCAATCTATCAGATGCAGAATTCCAAACACTGGTTATAAGGACGCTCAAGGAACTTTGTGAGGACCTCAGCAGCGTAAAGAAGACCCAGTCAGAAATGAAGGATTCACTAATTGAAATAAAGAACAATTTACAAGGAAACAACAGTAGAATGAATGAAGCTGAGAATCAAATCAATAATTTGGAACCTAAGGAGCAAAAAACAACCAATCAGAACAAGAAGAAGAAAAAAAGAATCCAAAAAAATGAGGATAGTATAAGCAGCCTCTGGGACAACTTCGAGCATTCCACCAATCACATCGTAAGTGTGCCAGAAGGAAAAGAGAATGAGCAAGGAATTGGAAATGTATTTGAAAAAATAATGAAAGAAAACTTTCCTAATTTGGTGAAAGAATTAGACGTGCAAGTTCAGGAAGCACAGAGAGTTCCAAACAAGATGGATGCAGAGAGGCCCACTCCGAGACGCATTATAATGAAAATGGCAAAGGCTAAACATAAAGAGAGAATCTTAAAAGCAGCAAGAGAGAAGCAGTTAGTTACTTACTGAGAACTTCTCATAAGACTGTCAGCTGATTTCTCAAAAGAAACTTTATAGGCTAGAAGGGATTAACAAGAAATATTCAAAGTCTTGAAAAGCAGGGACCTACAGCCAAGATTGCTCTACCCAGCAAAGCTATCATTTAGAATCAAAGGGTAAATAAAGTGCTTCCCAGACAAGAAATAACTAAAGGAGTTCATCATCACTAAACCATTATTATGTGAAATGTTAAAGGGACTTATTTAAGAAAATGAAGATGATCAAAACTATGAACAATAAAATAGAAAACTATATATCTGCCAACAGCTGAATCTAAAGAACGAACTAAACAAACACGAAGAACAGAGACAGAATCACAGATACAGAGAACATTTTGATGATTGCAAGAAGGAAGGGTGTGAGGGAATGGGTGAGAAGGTGAGAGGATTAAGAAATAGGTAGTTACGGAATAGCCATTGGCATGAAAAGTACAGTATAGGAAATGGAGTAGCCAAGGAACTTACGTGAATGACCCATGGACATGAATAATATTGGAGGGATTGCCTGAGAGAGTGGTGGGTGCTGGGTGGAGGAGGGTAAGGGGGGGACAACTGTAATAACATAATCAATAAAATATAATTTAAAAAGTAAACTATAATTGAAAAAATTGTTTTTTAAAAATGTACAATTAAATAAATAAATATTTTGAAAAAGAAACTTTATTTTTGCTGGTGGAAGGTCTTACCTTAATTTGTATAAAATGTAGTATATCCAAGGCACTCTACAGTGAAGTACAATAAAATGAGTATGCCTACATAAATCTTCATGACCTGGAATTAGGTAATAGTTTTTCAGATACTACACCAAAAACAAACCCAAAAAACAGTTAAATTGGACTTTGTTAAAATTAAAAACTTTGGATCTTCAAAGGACACCATCAAAAGCTTAAAAAAAGGCAAACTACATAATGGGTAAAAATATTTGCAAATCATGTACTTTACAAGGGATTTTCATCTGTACATAAAGAACTATTACAGCACAAAAATAGAAAAACAAATATCCCAATGAAAAAATTGGCAAACAGTACTTTTCCAAAAAAGATATACAAATGGCTAATAAGCACATGAAAAGATGCTCAACATCATTAGTCATCAGGAAATGCAAATCAAAACCATAATGAGACACCACTTCACATCCTCAAGGACAGCTATAATCAAAAGTACAAACAATAACAAGCGTTAACAAGGATGTAGAGACATTAGAACCCTCATACATTGCTGGTGGAAATATCAAATGATGACAGCTACTTTGAAAAACAATTTGGCAGATTTTCAAATATTAATCATAGTGTTACCATAAACTTAGCAATTCTATTCCTTGGTATGCAAGTATACCTGAAGAGATACATACATTCACACAAAAACTTGTTCACAAATGTTAACAGCAGCATTATTCATAATAGCCAAAAAGTGAAAAGTATCCAAATGTCCATCGACTAATGAATGAACAAACAAAAAGTGGTGTATCCATTCAATGGAATATTATTTGGCCATAAAAAGGAATGGAGTACTGATCCATGCTACAGCAAGGAAAGAGGTGGCACAATTATCCATAATTGGAATCAGTAAACAATAAAGATACATTCACACAATGCAATATATCAAGCAACAAAAATGAACATGCAATAGCCATGGTTGGCAACAGCATTCAATAAACAAAAAAATTACTGGGCACCTCTTACATGCTTGGTCCTATTCCAGGTACTATGGATATATCAGTAAGTAAAACAAGACAAAACAAAATCTGCCTCCATGGGGTTTACATTCTGCTAGAAATGATACAGGAAAACATAATAAAAGTCATACAGTATTTTAAAAGGTGACAAGTACTATAGAGAAAAGCAAAGGAAAGGAGAAAGTAAGAATATATATATAATTTTAAATATGATAATCAGGGCAGGCCTCATTGAAAAGGAGACAACTGAACAAAGACTTAAAGGAAGTGGCGGTAACAGAGTAAGCCATGTAGATATGTGGAGGAAGAGCATTCCAGGCAGAGAAAGCTGAAGTGCAAACATGGTCTCCAATATAATCAAGGAGGTAGCAAGGAACCCAGTGTGGCTAGAACTGAGTGAGTGGGAAAAACAGTAGGGAATGAGATCAGATAGGAAAGGGGAGGGGATGGATAATGAGGTAGGGCCTCATAGGCCACCTTGAGGACTTTGGTTCTTTCTCTGTATAAACTAGAAAGCCACTGGGGAGTTTGGAACGGAAAAGTGACATGATCTGACACATTGTGAAAACAAAAGCTCTGATTGCAGTTTAAAACTGGATAATGGAAGGCATAGCATAAAAGCATGAAGACCAGTTAGGAGGCCCTTGCAATAATAATCCATGTGAGAGATGATGGAAGCTCAGACCAGGAAAATAGACCTGAAGGAGATGAGATGTAATATGTTCTGGATTTATTTTGAAGGTAGAGCAAAAAAAGATCTCCTGACACTTTATATCTGAGGTACTAAAGTGTAAGGGGATGGGAGAAATCAAAAATTATTCCAAGATTGTGGGCCTAAGCAATTTGAAGGAGATGGGAAAGCATGCAGATACAGTAAGCTGGGTGAGATGAAGATTCCATTTGGAGTATGCTGAACTAGAGGTGTCTACTAGACATCCTAATGGAAATGCCAAGGAGGCAGTTGGATAGAGAGGTCTGAATTTCAGGAAAGAAGTCAAGGACTGAGCTATTGTTTTGGAGTCATCAGTATAAAAATATAGAAATCAGAGAAAATATAAAGAGTTGCATGAAATCATCGAAAAGTATAGAGAGAAAATTGCTCTCAAAGACTAAATCTTAAGGCATTCTAAACTCAAAACCTCTGAGAGAAGATGACAAACCAGCAAAGGAGACAGAAAGGAGTAGCCAGTGAAGGAGGGACATCAAGAGTGCAGAGTGTCCAGAAGTCAATAAGGAAATACTACAACAGGGATGATACTACCAATGGGCAAAGTAAGATCAACACTGACAACTGACTATGAGATTTAGGAAAGATGGTGTTATTGGTGACTTTGATAAGAGTAATTTTGGCTGAGTATTGAAAACGAAACATTGGTAAGAATGGGTTGAAGAGAGAATGTGAAGAGATGAACTGGAGAGAAAGAATATAAACAACTTTAAAAAATTTTTTTCTTTAAAGGCTCAAAGAAATGGCTTAATCTTACAAACATAATGTTAAGCAAAAGAATCTATGAAAGAATGTCTCCTACATTCATATAAAATTAAAAAAAAAAAGAAAGAAAGAAACCCAGTGCTTCCGGCCAAGATGGAGGGATAGGTAGACACACTGTGCCTCCTCGCACAACCAAAATTAAGGACAAGAAATATTCAGAAACAAGAAACAACCAGAACTGATAGAAAATTGAACTGTACGGAAGTCCAACAACCATTCATCTAGACCGGTAAAAGGGGTGGAGTAGCGGCAGGAAAAAGTGGAGGTACGGACCGGCACACAGGCAGCAGTGGCTGGCAGTTCCCAGGCGCACGGGTGGCGGCTAGCGGACCCCAGGCATGGGGCAGCAACTGTGCAGACCCAGTGAGGCCGCATAAGGTGGCTGGCTGACCAGGTGGTCCCACGTTCAAGCACAGATAATCCAGAAGGGGAAGTGGCAGAAGAGACTGGAATCCGGGAGAGAGCAGAGCAAGCGCCATTGTTCCCTCTCGGCCCCACCCCCACATACAGCATCACTACCCAACAACTGCGCTGCCCAGCCCTGGGGAACACCTAAGGATCCACCCCTCACTACATAACAGCCATGACCAGAACAAAAAAAAAAAGGCTCAAACTAGAGAACAAATGAAAGTTCCAGAGCCAATTCCTCTAAGTGACAAAGAGAGAGCCAACCTATCAGATTCACAGTTCAAAGCCTTGGTGATCAGGATGCTCACAGAATTGGTTGATTTTGCTCACAAATTAGATGAACAAATGAAGTCTACAATTAGTGATATGAAGGAAAATGGTTCCCTGTGGAACCAATAGAGATGGGAGGAAAACTGGGACTCAGATGAATGGAATGGACCAGAAGGAAGAAACAAACAACCAAACAGAAAAGAATGAAGAAACAAGAATTCAAAAAAATGAGGAGAGGCTTAGAAACCTCCAGGATGTCTTTAAACGTCCCAACATCCAAATTATAGGGGTACCAGAAGGGGAAGAAGAAGAGATACAAGTGGAAAACTTATTTGAACAAATAATAAAAGAGAACTTCCTCAATCTGGCAAAGGAAATAGACTTCCAGGAAGTCCAGGAAGCTCAGAGAGTCCCAAAGAAGTTGGACCCAAGGAGGAACACACCGAGGCACATCATCATTACATTAGCCAAGATTCAAATGAAGGAGAGAATTCTAGAAGCAGCAAGGGAGAAGGGGACAGTCACCTACAAAGGAGTTCCCATCAGACTGTCAGCTGATTTCTCAAAAGAGACCTTCCAGGCAAGAAGGGGCTGGAAAGAAGTATTCCAAGTCATGAAAGGCAAGGACCTACATCCAAGATTGTTCTATCCAGCAAAGCTTTCATTTAGAATGGAAGGGCAGATAAAGTGCTTCTCAGATAAAGTCAAGTTAAAGGAGTTCATCATCCCCAGGCCCTTGTTATATGAAATGTTAAAGAGACTTACCTAAGAAAAATAAGATAAAAAATATGAACAGTAAAATGACAGCAAACTCACAGCTATTAACAGCCACACCTAAAACAAAAGCAAAAACAAACTAAGCAAACAATTAGAACAGGAACAGAACCACAGAAATGAAGATCACATGGAGGGTTAGGTTAGCAAGAGGGGAGTGGGAGGAGGAGAGAGGAGGAAAAGGTACAGAGAATAAGTAGCATAGATGGTAGATAGAAAATAGACGGGGCGTGCAAGAATAGTATGGGAAATGTAGGAGCTAAAGAACTTATGACACACGGACATGAACTAAAGGTGGGGAATGTGGGTGGGAGGGGGTGTGCAGGGTGGAGGGAAATGATAGGGGAGAAATGGGACAACTGTAATAGCATAATCAATGAAATATATTTTAAAAAAGAAACCCTTGTGATCAGGAAGAAACAAGCAAGAGGTTTCAGAGTATTAGCAATGTTCTCTTTCTTACATGGTGAATAGTGGGGTATTTGCCTTATAATTATCCATAATATTACTTGTCAATGAGTACATTTATTTTATGAGACTTTTTCCTATAAATGTTATAGTTCAAAGTGTTAAAATTTTAATTAATAAGATCATGTGTGTGAAAAGACAACAGATAATATCACAAATGTCACAAACTTTTAGAATGTATTTGTAAAGAAATATTCCAAAGCATTTGCAGACCAAATTTAAATTTAAACTTCAAAAAGTTATATTCTCTAGGTTTTGCCAGTAGGTGAACATTTGTGCTTTTCTGATTTAATTAAAAGTAGAATTTGTGAATCACATAAAATCTTAAGAATTAAAGGAGGCTATAAGCCATTGTCTTCATTTTTTACTGTATTGTGTTTTGGCTCTGATTATGAAAAAATGCAGTAGAGTAAGTAACTGCCAAAACAATTCATTTCTTTCTGGATATTTTAGTTTTATTTCCAAGATATTGCACTTCAGGCACAAACCATTTGGTTATGTAATGGTGATCTAAGGGTGAAGATGTGACTTTTTTCTTGGTAAATTCATGAGAGTCAAATGCCCATGTCACAAAAGTGGAATCAAGCTTCTGCCAACCATAATGATGATTCTAAGCTATGAATGAGTTCACTATAGACCGTTGAGCAGTAAGATTCACCCACTGTTTCTGGATGTCTTCCAACAAGCAACGAGAAACCAGGGTTTTACCACTCTGCGTTCATTCCATAATTTGCTGAATTCCTTGAGTGTCTGTTTCAAAGGAGATGATCATCTACTTCACCAGAGGATATGAGGGAAGACAAATGCCTGAGTGATTGATTGCTGACACTTCCAGCCCAAAAGCAAAAAGGCACTGAAACTAAGTTCAAATGTGTTCATTAGAGTACTTCAAATCCATTCCACTCTCCCAAACCACATACAACACACATGCTAGTGGAAACACATTATTTTAGCTCAAAGCCACCAAAAAGAGCCAGACCACTTCTCACCCTATCCTAAAGACAGATGACTAACAACAAACGCCATTCCAACATTCCCTGTCTGCTTACACCAATAGTTTGTTGTTGTTTCTGTTTTTTCAATCTTGTATAACTCTGTGTGTGTGTGTGTGTGTGTGTGTGTGTGTGTGTGTAAATTCCTAATTTCTGGTTTGTAGGTTTAGTTAACCTCTGTTATTTTCTGGGATTAATTCCAAGGCAACTAAAATGCATTACTAAAATTGGCATCTCTGCTCCTGAGCTTAATTTCAGAGAGGCTCTGAAGTGGGCTGAAACCATTTTTTTAATATTCTGCACACAACTTTATGCTAAAAAGTAACAAGCACTGTTCAAGATCAGTAATTGATAGGAGAGGTGAAATTTCTGTTTTCCTCCAGAATATTTTTTGTGTATTCCAAGTGTAAAATACTGGAAGAGAATGAGTACTATGCTGAAGGCATGCGTTGCGTTGCTGCATTGCAAATACTGACTTACCATTGAACTCATCACTCTTCTTTGTAGCATGATTCTTTAAGGTAGTATGAGAGATGAGCTAAGTATTTACATATAAACTATACATTTCTGAACCCTTTTATAAGTATTTTCCTCTTTCATTTTCGTTTGAAAAATCCTAACGGTATAAATCATAAATGCACATAAGCAGAAATGCTAAGAGCAATGTCATGAAATTATGAACCTAACATGTTAAAGAGTTCAAGAGTTATACAGTTTTAAATTGGGAAACACCTTATACATTATTAAAAGGCCATGGGAATCTTAATCCAACCCTCTAATTTGACAGATGAGGAAACTGAGGCTCAGAGAAGTTAACCAGTGTACCAGATAAATGGCAAATCACACTAAAATTATGACTCCAACTCCAAAGCTCTAAAAGTATTTGTTTCGCTATACTTCAATACTTATGCAAATAATGGTAACAGAGGACACTCCAAGGAACCCTTCAATATAAGGAACTCCCTCAGGCGTACAAGAGCCAGTGTCATCCTCTGTTTGCAAACACAGTCCTAGAAATAGCGCCCACAATAAACAATTTCTAAGCCAGCCTCATCATACCTGGCATTTCCAAAATGAATCCCCACTTGGGTCTCTTGTTCACACCTCTACAAATCCCTAATAAACAAGTGCTTTGATTGGGGTTGCTTCCTGTTATTTTGTTTTTCATTTGCTTTTGGACAGCAAGGGAAGGCGGAAAACAGAGGCTCAGGTCTAAACACAATTCTTTTCTTTTGTCATCCAAACCAATAAAACCTTCCTCCAGGCCCCACTGGTTTACGGCGCAGTCCCTTCAGTTTCCAAAGTAAGAAGGAGATCTAGAAAAGAAGTTGGCCAGTTGGCAAGTCCTTTCTGCGACTCCCGCAGGTGCGCTCAGGCTGCGCTGCCTGCCCTCAGCCTTGAGCAGCGATCCCACTCGCCTCCGGGGCCTCCCGTTCCCCAGCACTGGGGAAGCCGAGAGCTCTCCCGGCCCCTCCAACCGCCCCCTGCCGCTGGTGTCTCTGGCGGCACCGCCGGGCTCCCCGAACTCCCGGTCCCCAAGTAGCCCACGGGCTGCGCGCCGGCCACACACGCTCCGGCGCCGGGCTCCTGGAGTTGCCCTGAGCCGGAAAAGGTGGCCGGAGGGGAACGAAGTAGAGAGAAGCGGGTCCCACCTCGATGCCGGGGTCCAACTCAAACGTACAGCAGAGATGGCGACGGCGCCCGGGCTCTGGCACCCTGGCTCTGGCACTTGCGTGGCTCACGCTCAGCCGGTGAGGACTCTGCAGTGGGGCGGCTCCAAACTCCTCGCAGCTGGAGCCGGGCAACTCCTGACGGAGCAGAGCGGTGAGTGGGAAGGTGGGGCTAAGGAGATCGGGGAGTGGATGGGGCGGGGAGAAGGGAGGGAGAGGCCGGTGACTGCCAACGCCCGCCTCTCCTCGGTCTCTCCCGGGCGGTAAAAGCGGACCCCGGGCGGTGGCAGGTAATTCCGCTGCTTGCGGCCCAGGGCCTAGTGGAGGAGAACCCGGAGCTTGGGAAAGAGGACCCCCTCCGCGCCCGGAGACGAACTCAGCAGGAAGGCGGCGCCACTACATCCAGCAGTCAGCCACAGCGCGCCCGCCTGAAGCCAATAGTTCCCAGACTCTGAGTTAAGCCGGGAGTCCCCTGTTCTTCCCACCTCCAGACTTCCAGGCCTCTGCTCCATTAGGTGTGGAAAATGCTGCTAAAAAAATCGCAGGGATTGGGAAGAGTAGGAAACGAAAGCTAATGGAACAGCCCAGAAGTTGTGAGATAGCGAGTTTTCTGTAACCACGGACGTTGCAGGCAACCCTTTTGGTCCTGCTGGTAAGGAAGGCTGAAGAGGCCACTTGTGCATCAAGTGGGGAGTTAAACTAAATGACCACTTATTTCTCAATCTTCAAATCCAATGGCTTTTGACGTAGGGATTAAAAAAAAAAAAAAAAAAAAAGAAGCGTCCTTGAACAGTCTGATTTCAACCCCAAAGTAGCCAATGGACGTTTTCTTGCTCTCTGCTCCAAACGTTCACCCATGGATTTGTTTATTTATTAATACATTTTCATTAAAGACATACTGTGTACCAGACAACATGCTAAGTGACTTATTATGTTCCTTGAACTTGGAGTTGTGGCAGACAGACAAGCAAGTATTCATATAACCACCAATTGTGGTGTGTGATACAAAGGAAACCAATAGGGTGAGGAAGAATGAATACAGGGGAGTGGACATACTCTAGGTTGAGTGGATAGTTCATTTCAAAAGGTTCCTCGAAATGAACTTGCCTAACACCCTCAAAGGAAGAGGCATCAGAGACACCGAAAAAGTCGCCCAGAGATAGACAGGGCCATAAGCCAGGTATTCCAGCTCCCTAACCCAGTTACTTTGTTGACTTGTGGGACTTCATAAGTGGAACTTTTCTCACATAGAAATATCCTCCCAGGACAAGTGTCACTTTTCTTAAAGAACATTTGAATCTCGGGACCACTTGTTGGGGCTACTTGATTCAGAAAGTTCATATTTGTGCACTGAACAGACTTTCTGGGGCATCTACGGGAGGCAAAAATGACCCAGAAGCACTCACCTTTTGGTTTTCATCAAACCTCACAAAACATAACATCCCCATTGGGTGGAGACAAGAATTTGAATCAAAACACTGACCTTCCAAGATTATTATAAAATAAAACAACACAGCAGAATCCTTAATTAGAGAACTGGTATGAAATAGCATATTAGTTTCCCGGGCCTGCCTTAACAAACGACCATAAACTTAATTTTTTCTCACACTGATTTGGAGGCCAGAAGTCCAAAGCCGAAGTGTCCTCAGGTCTGCATTCCCTCCCAAGACCCTAGGGGAGAATCCTCCCTTGGGTCACCCAGCCCCTGGTAGTTCCAGTAATGCACGGACTCGTGGTTGCATCATTCCAATCTCTGACTCCATCTTCACATAGTCCTTGCCTCTGTGTCTGTCTTCTCTTCTGTAAGTACACTTGTCATTGGATTTAGGGACCATCCAGATAATCCAGGATGATCTCAATTCAAGATTCTTACTTAATTACATCTGCAAAGACCCTTTTTTTTTTTCAAGTAAGTTTCTCATACTGAACTCAGGTTTGGATGCCTGCCATTTCAAAAGCCAATATTTAAGAGACAGTGTGGTGCAAGAAAAGATGGTTTGTTCAAGCACCAGCAGCCTGAGAAGATGGCAGACTCCCATCCCAAAGACCATCTTAACATCTCAGTGCAGTAGGGAGTTTTATTAGAAGAGAGAGGGAAAGCAGAACAAGGAAATCAGAGGGTAGATAGTTGAAAGTTCTCTACATGTAAGTCAACACAGTCCATTCCACTTACCCATAGGTTACATATTACCATATTTTGCCATGTATAATGCGCACTCATGTTTTTGTGTGCATTATACATGGAATTATACCCATTATTATACACATGGTGTGTAATCATTATACCCATGTATCACATGCATCCTTATTTTTCCCTCATAAATTTGGGCAAAACAGTACACATTATACATGGCAAAATATGAGTAGTTAACAAGTCATCTTTTACAAAAACACTTTTAACAGAAACAATATTGATACAGAGATATCTGGTCATATCACTGGGAAGGAGTAGGGAGAGGCCATCAGAGGAGTTTGCCTGAGGCAATGGTAAACAGTGTAGGACAGGACTGGTTGAGAGCTGAATGTCTCCAGAGCACAGGG
The DNA here is from genome assembly GCA_039655065.1 of Glossophaga mutica. Lineage (NCBI taxonomy): Eukaryota > Metazoa > Chordata > Mammalia > Chiroptera > Phyllostomidae > Glossophaga > Glossophaga mutica. The sequence goes on along the minus strand of CM077307.1, from coordinate 47,282,460 downwards.
AATTATGGGTGAGAAGATTTGAAATAAAGAAGGGCTCTCAGATAGGCAGGCACAGGCTTCCTCTGGCTCTCAGACTCTCTTCTTCCTCGAGAATGTCTGGATGATCATGCTGCAGCTGCCTGTGTTTCCCCATCAGATGGTATTTTGGATGGGAAGAAACTCTGGGCACAGCCTAGGGTCCGGCTGGCCTGGCAGAGGATAGCAGGGTTATTCTTCCTTGGATGTTCTAAAGGGGAGGACCTCAGAGGCAGAAGCCTGTCATTCTTCAAAAATTGTGTAGTTTTTATATCTTATATTGTTTCATTTATAAACTAACACTATAGAAATAAGATAGTTAAAACTGACAGGGCGAAGAAACGCTAGGAGAACTCAGGTGTTAGAGTTTAGCCTTAATTGTGACATTTAAGTGATTAAAGCTGTAACTAAAGAGTTAAAGAGTTTCACCTTAATTGATACGCTTAAGTGACTAATTCTTGTGGAAAGCTGTCTTTCCAAAATTGTGAAGCTTTTGAATAAAGACTCCTTTTCTGTATCACAAAACCTTTGCCTCTGGAATTTTGCCTAGAGGGTGGTGGTGGGCTACAGGACCCCAATTATTGTTATTATAGGTAACAATACTAAAAGAATAGAGGGGTGGATTACAGTCCAATTAACAGGTTCTCAGGTTTAGGATGTGGACATATTTTGGAGGGAAGCCACCACTCAACCCACTAAGTTAGCAAACTAATAGGAACCAAAATAATTGTCTACTGTGGAATCAGGGTGTCATTCCAATGTCATTATTCAAAACTAAATATAATTAATTATTTCATTGTGAACTACTACAATAAGTATCATTAAACCTAGGCATTATGAGGAATAACTGACATAAAGAAAAGAATTAGAGACCCAAGCCTTCAATTCATAGGCAATACTTGAAGGCCAAACATGGCTCCTCAGAAGCTACCATTGTCATATTAATACAGAAATGCACTCCACATCTATCTATATGTACAGATTTCTGATAATATTGAATGTCTGCTAGATACCAGACTCTGAGTCAGGATATTCCATGGAATTTATATTCCAGGCTTTGGGACACCTTTGAATATCATTCCCTCTGGCACAAGACCAAGTGTTGTTGAGTGAATAAGTAAGTAAAAATAAATCACCACCAAACAGGCAATTATCACATTGAAAAAGATCTCTACAGTAAGTAGACAGGATTTACTAGAGCAAAACAGATTCACACCCTTACTCATTCAGTATTGTCTTGAGTGAGGGAAAAAAATCACTAAAAGGAAACCTTTGATTTAAAAAAGAAAATAATGAGATCACCTATCTTTTCCTTTAAAAAAATCAATAATATGCCCATTTACACAGATACAATTCCTGCTGAGAACAATCAATCATGACTGAAACTGCAGTTACTTAAAATATTTTATCCAAGTATTTTAGTTGTTAGTTTTAAAAACATAAACCTTATTCAAGTGTTAATTTCATAATATTGATATAGCACTTCTTGAAACTCTACAATGATTTTAAGGACTCCACTCTCTCCCAGTTCATTTCTTCCCCGTTTGACTTGCCTCCTCACTCTTCCACTCTGATGACCTTAAACCATCAACCAATGTGGTAATAACTACCAAACCAAGTCTCAGTTATTGACTTGGATCATGGGCCCATCCCTGAACCACTGTCGATGGCCTATGAGTTGAAATATGATGACTATTCAGGTGTGAGTCACCTGTGCACTTGAGGAAACTAGGGAATAGTAAGAGTTGATTTCACCCTAGCCAAATAACTTAGAGCAAGGGAAAAGTGGTCCCCCCAAAAAGTGGTAGGGTCATCATACCAAAGGGGAAGTGAGGGGAAAAAAGCATAGACATCCACTACAATAGGCACTCAAAAAGGTTTGTTGGAATATAATTTAAGGAAAACAGCACTTCTCTTGATCTATGGTGTTCTAAATGTATTTTGGAAAATCTTTTAAAGTGAAATGATAATTATAACTATTGATTATTTGTGCACTTACCATGCAAATCTTAAAATGTACATTTGTAAAGGACTTGCGATATTCTTTTTCATATGTATGTTGATTAGTTCCTATCCTTTCTGTCCGTTTCCTTTTTTGTAAAATGGAGATGATGATAATAATAACCTGTCTGAAATGTCATGAAAGTAATGAGATAATGCTTTCAAAATAGTACTTTTTACCTAGTACATCAGTACGTTTGCTTATTATTAACTAATTTAATCTTCACAACATTCCTGGAAACTTTTTTGGGTTGTCATAATCTGATCATTTACTGTTTCTTTAACAATAATTGGTAGCTATTGCATACCCAGCACAATTAACCAGGATAAATGGCATTGGGTCCTTCATATCCATGAGGAGCCAAGTGGGGATTCCCATAGTTCAGCCAGGTCAGTGCAGCGCACCCCATGCAGGGGAGCAGAGCGTGGAAAGCAGGGCACAGAGAGGAAAAGGCACGGCACTGTAGGGAACTGCAAGGAATGTAGTGAGAGGACTGGGTACATTCCAAAAAGAATAACTAGAAAAGCACACAGAACTCTAGTAGGAGGAACTTTGAAGGTCACGTGAAATTTGAAGATCATTGAGATTTCACCTCTATTCACAATAAAATGTTGGAAACATTTGTATTCAAGAATTATGTTTTCAGATTTGTAGGGAGGAAAGTATGAAGGATGACTGAAAAAGTAAGCCAAAAGCCAGGGTAACAGGAGAAATTAAGCAATCACAGTGCTTCTCAAACTTCAGTGTGCAACTGAATCAAACTAGGAATATCTAAAGCATGGATCTGATTCAGGAGTCCTGGCTTAGGGCCCAGGAGTCTGCATTTCTAATAAGCTCTCAGGTGACATCACTGCTGCTGGGCACCAGTCACTACAATCACATAAGCCTTATAACAGCAGTCCCCAACCTGTTTGGCACCAGGGACCGGTTTTGTGGAAGACAATTTTCCCGCAGTCTGGGGCCAGGGGTGGGGTGGTTTTGGGATGATTCAAGTGCATGACATTCAAGCTCACCTCCAGCTGTGGGGCCTGGTTCCTAACAGGCCCAGACTAGTACTGGTCTGTGGCCTGGAGGTTGGGTACCCCTGCATTACAAGATATAGTAGACCGGCCAAGATGGAAGCGTAGGCGGACACACTGTGCCTCCTCTCACAACCAAAATTAAGGACAACAAATATTTAGAAACAAGAAAACAACCAGAACCTATAGAAAATTGAACTGTACGGAAGTCCAACAACCATTCATCCAGACCGGTAAGAGGGGTGGAGTCTCTGTAGGAAAAAGTGGAGGTGTGGACCCAGGAACACAAGTAGCAGCAGCTCGCAGTTCCCAGGTGCACAGGCGGTGGCTGGCAGTCCTCAGGCGCCCAGGCGGCAGCTGGCGGACCCCGGGCACAGGGGGGCAACTGTGCAGACCCAGTGAGGACGCACAAGGCAGCTGGCTGACCAGGGGGTCCCACATCCGAGCACGCAGACAGTCCAGGCAGAGGGGAAGTGGCGGAAGGGACTGAATCCAGGAGAGAGCGGAGCAGGCACCATTGTTCCCTCTCAGACCCCGCACCCACATACAGTGTCACAACCCAGCGACTGGGCTGCCCTGCCCTGGGGAGTGCTCGGACCCCACCCCCACCTATAGCGTCACAACCCAGCTACTGGGCTGGCCCGCCCTGAGGAACACCTAAGGCTCCACCCCTCATACGTAATAGCTGCGACCAGACTAAAACCAAACCAAAACAAAACAAAAAACCCCACCAAAAATGGCTCAAACCGGAGAAAAAAGGAAAACCCTGGAGTCAATTCCTCTAAGCGACCAAGAGATAGCCAACCTATCAGATGCACAGTTCAAAGCACTGGTCATCAAAATGCTCACAGAATTGGTTGATTTTGCTCATAAATTAGATGAGAAAATGCAGGCTACAATACGTGAAATGAAGGAAGACGCATGGGGAACCAATAGAGATGGAAGGAAAACTGGGACTCAAATCAATGGAGTGGACCAGAAGGAAGAAATTAACAACCAAACAGAAAACGAGAAAGATACAAGAATTCAGAAAAATGAGGAGAGGCTTAGGAACCTCCGGGACATCGTTAAACGTCCCAACATCCGAATTATAGGGGTCCCAGAAGGGGAAGAAGAAGAGCAACAAGTGGAAAACTTATTTGAACAAATAATAAAGGAGAACTTCCCCAATATGGCAAAGGAAATAGACTACCAGGGCGTCCAGGAAGCTCAGAGAGTCTCAAAGAAGTTGGGCCCAAGGAGGACACACCAAGGCACATTGTAATTACATTAGCCAAGATTCAAATGAAGGAGAGAATTCTAGAAGCAGCAAGGGATAAGGGGTCACCTACAAAGGAGTTCCCATCAGACTGTCAGCTGATTTCTCAAAAGAGACCTTCCAGGCAAGAAGGGGCTGGAAAGAAATATTTGAAATCTTGAAAAGCAGGGACCTACATCCAAAATTGCTCTTTCCAGTAAAGCTGTCATTTAGAATGGATGGACAGATAAAGCACTTCTCAGATAAGGTCAAGTTCAAGGAGTTCATCATCACGAAGCTCTTATTATGTGAAATGTTAGAGGGACTTATCTAAGAAAAAGATCAAAAATATGACAATGAAAAGACAGCAAAATCACAGCTATTAAGAACCACACCTAAAACGAAAGCAAACTAAGCAAACAGCTAGAACAGGAACAGAACCACAGAAATGGCGATCATATGGAGGGTTAGCAACAGGGGCATGGGAGGAGGAGAGAGGGGGAAAAGGTACAGAGAATGAGTAGCATAGATAGTGGGTAGAAAATAGACAGGGGCAGGGGAAGAATAGTATGGGAAATGTAGAAGCTAAAGAACTTACGACACATAGACATGAACTAAAGGGGGGAATGTGGGTGGGAGAGGGTGTGCAGGGTGGGGGGAATGATGGGGGAGAAACGGGACAACTGTAATAGCATAATCAATAAAATATATTTAAAAAAAAAAAACAACAAGATATAGTAGATACCTTACTATATCTCCTACTGGTTCTGCTTCTGTGGTTGAACCCTAACAGATTTTGGTTAAGTAGAAGTGGAGTATTGCTGGAACAAAGACCCAAAAATGTGGGAATGGCTTTAGAATTGGGCAATGGCTAGAAACTGGAAGAATTTTGATGAACATGATGGGAAAGGGCTATTGTGTCTTAAACAGACTGTCAATAGAAAGATGAGCATTAACAACTCTGTGAGGACTCAAGGAAGTGGGGAGCATGGCAGAGAAACCAAAATCACCTCATAGGATACCTAAAGCATCAGGAACAGACTGTTGGTAGAAATACAGGCATTCAAATGGCTGGTGGTAAGGATTCAGAAGTAACTGAGGAACACATACTGGACATTTGAGGAAGAAAGTTCCTGGTTACATAGTGACAGAAAGCTTAGTAGAATTGTGCCCTGTGGTTATGTGGAAAATAGAAATTGTATGCAATGAAATTGGACAAATAGCTGAGGAGATTTGCAAGCAAAAGGTTGAAGATATATCCTGGCTGCTTGTTGCCTAGAGTAGAATACAAGGAGAGAGAGATAAATTGAGGAAAGAATTCTTAAATGCAAAGAAACCAGGATTTAATGATTTGGGAAGTTCTCAGTTTATCCAGTTTTCAAAATAAGTAGGAATTAAGAGATTCATTGCCAAGAAAGCATGCTGTAGACAAAAAAAAAAAAAAAAAAAAAACCAAGAATGTAGCTGGTCAGTCTTTTGCTAATATTTTAGAAAGACTAAAAAAATTATGGTGTATTCAGTCACAGGCACACACAAAAAAAGGCTTTTTGAAGAGATTAAGTATGTAACTCATAGATCTCCTCAGAGCCCCAAATAGAGATGGGAGTATCTAGGGAAGATGAATGGGCAAGCCTCATGTCTTCAGCGGTGAATCCTTTTAACATACACAGGACACCTACGAGGTGCTTGAGAATTTTATACCAAGAGAAACACTGCAAGCTTGGAGTTAAAGGGACAGCGTCAAAAATGGAAGAAAGCCACTGGACCCCCAAAATTCCGCATACAGAAAACAGGCTGATGAAGCTACACAGCTACAACCACAATTCACTATACAAAAACAGACCAAATTCCTGGGGTTCATCATAGATTGAATGAATAAAAGCCTCTGGAGAAGGGGAAACAGAAATCTGTTGGAGAAAATTCACTTTTGGAGGAAGGCAAGAATGATAGTTTACTTGAAACACTGTAAAGACAATCACAAAGAAGAGGTGGTAGATTTTTCTACCAAACTAAACTCAGCAAGTGGGAAACACAGGTAGCCGGGTTTAAACCAGATCAAAGGAATAACTTCCTATCTCTCACAGCCATTAGAAATGGAGCAGGCTACTGGGTAAGCTCTTCATCACTAGATATTTTTCAAGAGAGACCAAAGGAGTGTTCACCAGGAATGCTACAGGACAGCACTGGATAGGAAAGAGGTTAGACAGAATGGTGGTAATTAAGGGCCCCACCACATCAAAGAATCTGTGACTTGGTACTGCAACTTTGGAGTATTTATATGAAGATGTTTGGGGGTATAAACAATAAATTGTATGTGACCTCTATTCACAGAAGAATTGATTCACCATGTATATAACATGAACAAGTTTTTCCCTCCAAAAGTGATGATTGCTGTAGTTACTTTGCTCTCATCTGTTCTCCATTGTAATAAATAAATTAGGTGTGTGTGTGCAAGCTCACGCATGTGTGTGCCCACACATGTATATCTTATTTCCAAGACAGTTGGGGTAAATCAGTAAATCTTAAACAGGAAGATTAATTGATGCAGATTGTCATCTAAACATACGTACACAGGCTTTGACTTTAACCAGTTCAGTTAAGCAACCAAAGGGGCACCGAGTAATTTAACAGCTTATGATGTACATGCTCTGCTGTGACTTCTAGACTGATTGTATACGGATCGGTCTAGGTCTCTTAGTGCCTAAAAACTATGGGAGATTACTCAAATGTTAAAACATCACAAGAGAATGTCAGACTCCTCGGTTATCATGATACTAAAAAGCACCATGAAGCGCAGTCTTTATTTTGTGATTTTTATGTTGCTATAATTGCTCTGATTTATTCTTGCCTTTGGAAGGGAAAAGAGTGATGGAGTAGCAAAAATGGAATCTTAAATATGTCATGAGGGCTTGTGAAATGGATACAAAGGCATTTGGATCTAACGGTAAAAGAGCTGCATTTGCAAACTTAAAAGGTGCTATCGTAAAAAATAATGATCAATGTAACTAATTACAATAAATATTCGAGTATATTCTTGCATATGGGTAAATGCCTTCTATTTAACTGTACTGAATTGTATTAGTCGTGTAAAGAATATATTGTTTAATTAAGTAATAGATTCTGAAATCAAAGAAAACATTAAAAGCCTTTTACATAGGGTGTCTAAACTTTGCGGTTACTTGACTTGCTGTTTGCAGATAATTAGCAGGTCAACTGCTTTGACTGGGTAAATGAGAGCCAGTTCCACTGAGTACACCAGAAATATGTTTAACAGTGGTAAGTTTAGAGCAGATAATGTAATGCTAATTTAATAGAAACCTAAAATCAATTTTCTACATTAAACACAAACAGTACCCCTAAAATACACTTCATTTCTTCAAAAAATTTTTGCTGTTCACAGTTAAATGAAGTAGTTAAGAAGCAATGAAAGAAAAACACTTAAAAATTTAGAGAGAAAATCAAAGAACAAATAAAGAAAATCTGAGTTTCCAAATATTTAATAAACAGAATAAATAAATTTGTATCAGCTATAAAATGTGGCTATCCTAAGTACTAGCAATTTTTTCCTTAAAAGAATGATATTTCAAATTGCTCTTACTAAAATGTTATCTCCAGGCTCAGAACTTAATCAAAATTACCCAGGAGACACAGTTCCTACAAAGAACATTCTACCCATATAGTGGCTCCACAACCCCTTTTTGAGGGAATGAGCATTTTATGAAAGAAAGACAAAGGGAACAAATATGTGCGCAAAAAAAAAAATGAACAGTTCATTGTCAAGTTATAAATAATAAAAAATAAATAAATACTAATGACAAGGAAGTTTAGACATTAAACTATTTTAGGAAATTCTTATGCTTACCAAAGAAGTTCTAAAAAGATATTCTTGGGGTTCAGAAAGAAAAATGAAAACATATCTACTATTTATATAATAAAATAAAAAGATATTTAGAAAACAATTATAAGAATACTTTCCTACACACAAATGGGCATATCATTCCTGTTAGGAATTTTAGGTCCCATATAACATTCTTAAGGTACAGTCCTAATCATTTTATTCTGGCACTCAGTAGTATTTGTGGTTCTCTACTGCCTACAAAGTCAAGTTTAAACTCAGTCTAGCATTCAAATTAATTCTCAGTGTATTGTCTGAGATTTAATTTACCAGTGTTTTCTTCCACTACAGAGGGCAACCTATAGTTATCTAAACATACCTTTCCTTTTTTTATTTTTCACTTTTGGCTGTTGTTCAGCATGCTATTCCACCCTGAATGTTCCTCTATTTCACAACACTCTTCCCTTAACCATCACCCGCCTCCGTCATCATGGTTGAAATCCAAGCCAATATGCCAAGATCCAACTAAATTGACCCTTATTTGTAATTTCCGAAACTGGAGCTATGCTATCTATGAGCTATGATAATTTGGAGATTCATTTTGTATCTATTTTATCATAAAATGCTCTCTGATTCATCTAGTGGATATGGAGATATATATATGATATATATCATATATATATAATTAACTTTTCATCACAGTATCTTGGATGTAGAAATTGCTCAGTTAATATTCATTGGACTAAAGTATAAAAGGTATATCCTGTGGTTTTCCATTTGTATAATTAAGAAGAACAAAAAGTGCTTTATTTTAAAAGTAATTACTTTACAATGATTACCTACAGTATTATTTTAAATTCCCATACCAAAAAGAAATTTTTATTTTAAATTTCCATAGAGTGTATCTGAATCCTATATGCAATATAATCTCCATGGATTTTAAAAATATACATGCACTGGAAAAAAATGATGAGAAATACATCAAAATGTTAACAGTGGCTATCTTTGGATTAGGAAATAAAAGATGAGTTTGTTTAGTCATTCATTTTTACCATTCCAAGTTATCTACAGTGATCATATGTTACTTTTATAGTCAGAAAAATTTAAAAAGTTATTTGAAAATAGCTATGTAAGATCATGTGTTCTTTGAAACTAATTCTGGAACCTGGAACCATTCTGACCCTCCCTAAGGCAGCCCAGTTACTGCTGTGCACTATTCATTGGCAAGCTAACCCAACTTGCAACTCATTTAGGCTCCTAATTAATTGGAACATCTTTTCTCGCCCTTCACCATGGTACTGGCGTGGATGTAGAAGACGTGTATTATTCTGACTGCCTAAAAGCTACATAGCAGCAAAGAAAACCACAGCAGCTATTTAAACTGTGATCCTAAGGTTGTTTAGAGTTCAAAGACAAGTCAATTGAATTGTTTGTTTGCCAAAAAATGCTGCTATAAATAAACAGTTGGCTAGAATCATTTCAGAATTACACAGCTAAATGAAGTTTTCAGAGAAATGCATTTCAGATTTAAGTCCCTGTGAACCTTAAAGGATAGTGGCCAATATTTCTGGTAATCCTGGTGATTGGTGCACAGATACTATCAATCAGTTTTCACATAGCACAAAGCACTTTGTTCTCTGCAGGAATATAATGGGATTTGAGAGCAAAGAGTACCAAATCTATTCACTGGCCTGTAAACCAAGTCTCATAGTTAAGCTGCTGTGCAGTTTACAAATTTACAATGAAATTTGTTTACTTGATTGTTTGTTTTCCCAGAGCCCAGGTTCTGGTTCTGAACTAATGGGTCATAAAAGACATAGTCTGTATCTCTTAATTATTTTAGTTACTTGGCTTAGCCATATCAATGTGACATTAAGGAAACCTTTGTTAGTAATTGTTCTACCAGATAGATACCTGATTCAAACAGGTCGTAGGGGACACTTACTATTTTATCAGCTAGCTTCTGTTCTCCTCTTCCTGTGATCAAGGTTTTGGGTATTTTGCTTTGTTTGTGTGTTAGCTTTTGTTTGTTTCTGGCAGAGAAACTACTCTTTCGGCAACTTCAAGCACATTAATATGGGCAGGGGGAAGGGCTGCAAGTTACAGCATCCTGGCCTCAGAGGCCACCAGCACATGGTCCAAGCCGAATCTATCATAATGGCATCTCACACTGCCAACTCTCTGATTGGTCCCTGGGGTGGGAACATGAATAGAAGAAGACCAGTCAAGATTGTTCTGTGAAGAAATAGAGTCAATAATTCCCACGTAAATGAGCGTGGGGCCAGGCTGGGCAATTGAAGCAGCGGGGGACCCACTCCACAAAGTACAGATGCACTTTGCTGTCCATCTGAAACTAACACAGACTAATATTTAATGTAAACTGTAACTGGAAAAATGAAAAGATTGTTCTATGAACCTTTTCAAACAGGATCTGGGGCGGAGGACCAAGGGGCAAAGAGCCCTTTTTCCTCAGACGGTGGATATATGTAGTTGCGAGTGGCGGCTGCCAGCAGCCAGGTTCTCTGCCGCCACACAGGAAAGCACAGTCTGCAGTAAAAGACAGAATTTGAATTTCAGGCCACGTAAGCAGGTGTTCAGAGAGTATGACAATTTGTTATGCAAGTGAACTTAATTTCTCCACAGAGATCCTGTTTTATCAACAGATAGAAAACACACCTCCATGGATTCAGGTTCCTGTTTCTTTTCCTTAAGTTCACCTCTAACTTCTCAGCAGTGGGCAGTGGGGCAGGAAGGCATGCAGGGCCCAGGATAAGCAAAGGTTTTGACATTTGGTTATTTGTTGAATTGTCATCTGACTCCTCACCCTGTCTGTTCTTCAGGTGTTGATCTACATGGGTCCATGCCAAAAGTTACTTCAGGATGAATGACTCCCCTTGCTTGCCCCTGACTATTTGCTAAAATGCACTGAGTAATGTTCTACCAACACTGCTCTGGTCTATAAACAGCCTGGTGAGACTCAGCACCCTATCTATGCTACTCTCAGGCATTAGTCTATTGTTCCTACATCTTGCTGAGTCAAGGTGGAATTCTATGAGGCGGCTTCAGAATTGACTACCTCCATCACACCATCTCTCCGTGCTGCCCCACGCCACTGCAAATGCCAAGAACACCAAGGGCTTCTCTCTACGCCTATCTCTTGCTAGGATAAGGGGCAATGGCTCTTTCTACTCTGCGATTCTCTCAGCTCTTATGGATCCCCACCCCCAACTTTTCAGGAGTGTCTGTTGCTGCTCCCCTATAGGGTTCAGTCCTTGGATATAAATTTCATAGGTTACTTCAAAATTTTTGTTTCATTTGTAGATTGACTGTCCAGTAGTCCCCCTTACCTGTAGGGATACATTCCATGACCCCCAGTGGATGCCTGAGGCTGCAGATAGTACCAAACCCTATATATACTATGTTTTTCCACACATACATACCTATGATAAAGTTTAATTTATAAATTAGGCACAGTGAAAGATTAACAACAACTAATAAAATCAACAACTATAATGGTTACTATAATAAAAGTTACATGAATGTGGTCTCTCTCTCAAAGTATCTTACTGCGCTGTACGCACCCTTCTTCTTGTGATGATACAATGCCCACATGATGAGATGAAGTGAGATGAATGATGTAGATATTGTGACGTCAAGCATTGGGCTCCTATAAAGGTTACTTGAACATAAATACTACGATACTGTAACAGTCCATTTAGCCAAGACTGCTACTAAGTATTAATGGGCAGGTAGGGGATGCAGGGCAGATATGCTGGACAAAGGAATGACTCATGTCCCGGCAGGGCAGAACAAAACGGTGCGAGATTTTATCTCATTACTCAGAACTGCACGCAATTTGAAAGTTATGTATTGTTTATTTCTGGAATTTTCAATGTAAAATTGAAATTTGTTGGACCACCAATGACCTTGGGAAACCAAAACAGTCAAAAGCAAACAGTGGATAGAGGGGACTACTGACTACTGTACTTGATGTTATGACATACATTCAATTTAAAACAGCAATAAACACAAACACCCACTGTTTTTTGCTTGGTGATGGAGTCATCTGCATGCACAGCCTCTTTTTCTAATGGTACATGAACTTAGCTCCCTTTGCTTCCCCCTTGACTTTCTTCTTTTCCCCCTAACTTAGGGTGGGCTCTGTTAGTCTCCAGAACCTGAATTCACTTCTGGTCTGTGCTTTCAGGACTCAAAACACAGCCTGCTATAATATCTTCCTCTGTGGCAATGGATAAAAAAATACCCATGAATGGACGAGGACTATGGGCTAAATAAATGAAAGTAGTGGGGGAAAACATAACAGGTAATATATCAGAATATTTTTCTATGAAAGGAACATTAGGGATGAGTGAGTCCTGATGGCACCTAACTCCTGGCCCCAGGCTGAGTCGTTCCTAGACTGCCTGCTCCTGTCTCCCCACAGCTTGGCTGATCAACAACTCTTCCTTTAATTCTGGAAGCTACCTCATGATCTTTCCTCAATGTCCTCTTTTCACTTAAATTAATTCAAGCCACACATAGCTAACCTAACCTAAAAGCTTAGCCAAAAAGCAAGAATTTTTATTTCATGGAATCAGGAAAATTTAAACGGCCAAATAAAAGGAATAGCAGGCATGCAGCTGGTCTTCAGAAACCCCAAAAAACACCAGTAACCTTCTCCATCTGGTCTGATTCCTCACATAAGTGGGTTTCACTCCCTCTTACTAACGCTCTCCATATGGTGGGAAATATGGCTATTGACCATTCCCAGGTTTTCCATCAATTGGCTTCCACCACCAGATAAAGGAGGAAATAAATCAGTGTTTAAAGTTTCAGTAGAAATGTAAAGAGAAAGAAAATTCTTGAGTTTACCAATTTTTCCATTCCATGCTATGTTGACAATAGCTTGTGTTTGGATTACAACTGTAATAAAATTCCCTCCACTCAGGGACTAAGCTACTTGGCCCTTCTAAAGTTCCCTTTAAAAGTATCTAAAAGAAAGAATAAATTTTAAAAGATTGCTTAGTGTATTTTCTTTAGCTAAGTGCTGAGCAGGGTAAGTTGGGAGAATAAAAACAATAAAAATGTCTTAAATAGATGAAAACCAAAGCAATCATGTGTTAATGCCTTTGCAGTCAACATTAAATGTGATGTGACATGACAAAAAAGGACATTACTTTTCCAACAAAGAAGATTTCTAAAAACAAGGAGACTGAAGCATGATAAATACATACTTAAAGTTCTCTACTCTGTCCAAGCATAGGGTACTCTAAAATCTTTATTTCAAGTATAGATTCACTGTACTTGACATTATGAAACACATTCAATTTTAATGTGTGATGCTTAGTAATGAAGTCATCTATAAATGAGCTTTTGTAATAACTCATAATAAAAAATACTTGGAATACTGAAAATACAAACATTTCTGGAACATAGAAGTTCTAAGTCACTACCACCAAACATCCATACTTCATAGATGAGTCCTTTCAACTTCTTGCTAAGACTTCCAGATGCACTTATGTCCTCTTCTTCTAGCCTTTCCCCCTCCAATCTCCAATGAATTGTAATACTGAAAGATACAGAAAAGAACCACTTTAATTCTCATAGTTCCCTCTATTTTCCCCGATACCATTTTCCTCTTTACCAGGAGTGGGACAATAAATTATGCAAACAACTGAACCTTAGTGACTTGAGTACCTGCTGTGACAAATTGCATGTTGGCAACTTTCACCAAATCTGTAAGATTCTTGTGGTAGAATGAATGACAGCTGAGTTCCCTTAATGTTTCAAAGTCAAATACTTATTTATATCAATGGTTCCCAGATTCCGGATTTCAAAAGTGAAATTTAAAAAATGTGTGGTGAACAGCATAGGTTTGCCAACTTTTGCTTTTGCCAAGTAAGGGTTTGGGGAAAATAGTGCTCTGTACTGTCAGCATCATTTCACAAAATTGAGGACATTTTTAAAGCCAACAAGGTAGGCAGGACATTTTCTCAAGTTAAAAAAAAAAAACTGGGAAAGGGTATTTGTCCCTGAGAACAGAGAGTAGGCAACTATACACTATATCAGTCAGGATTCTGACAGGGAACAGATGACACCCTCAAAGGGTTAAATTAAAAACATTACAGTGAAAAGACTATTTATAGAGGTACAGGCAAAAATTCAAAAAATCCAACAAGGATGGTGAGTTACCAGAGACATACCACGGCAGGAAGCTTTTACATGTCCTAGTCTTAAAGTTGTGGAACTTTAGGAAAGGGAACAGTATTTCCAGAGCCAAGTGACTACTGGAGTCCCCAGAGTGGGAGCTGGGACAAACATAGCAACAGCCAGAACCATGATGGGGAAGGGGAAGAGAGGGACTGAAAACAGCATGTCTATCTCTTCCATGCTGTGCCTGAACTCATCTGGAAACCAGAGGGCAAAGGGGCCGAGGTGTTGGAATCCATGGAGCCAGCCTCCTAGAGTGAAAGTCAAAAAGGGTAAAAAATAGATCCAGGGTGGGGGTCCACCAGAACACATTGATATACTCTGGCGAGGGGGTCTGGGACCTGACGAAAGAAAGGATGTGTTTATCAATGTCGTTCACATTTCAACTGCAGGAAAATTAGAAGAGAACTTGTATATTAAAATATAATGGCGTGACTTGACAGGCATGGCTCAGTGGGTTGGGCATCGTCCCACAAAGCAAAAGGTCACTGGTTTGATTCCCCATCAGGGCACATGGTTGTGGCCCAGTCCCTGTTTGGGGCACATGTGAGAGGCAGCCAATGGATGTTTCTTTCTCACATCAATGTTTCTCTCCCTCTCTTTCTCCCTCCCTTCCCCTCTCTCTAAAAATAAATAAGTAAAATCTTTTTAAAAGATATAATAGTGGTTGTAATTATATGCTTGAAATATTTTTCTGTTAGTAGCTCAATATCCAATAGTGTTACATCAAGTGGTACTCAAATGGGCAACTTGTTCCAGTGCTTTCATTTTATCGCACTCATTACTAATTCAACTTTACATGGGTGTAAAATAGAAGCAACACTCAACAATTTCATTAGTTTGGAACACTTCGAGTGAAGTAAAGAATGCCAAAATACAACAGCCTCCATGCCTCAGAAACATCTACACCAGAGGTTCCCAAATTCAGCTGTACATTGATATCAGCTAGGTTCTTTAAGAGCATCATGCTAAGCGAAGTAAGCCAGGCAGTGAAAGACAAATACCATATGATCTCACCTTTAACAGGAAGCTAATCAACAAAACAAACAAACAAGCATAATATAACCAAAGACATGGAAATTGAGAACAGGCTGAAAGTCACCAGAGGGGAGAGGGGAGGGAATTTCAGGGGAAAAGGGGAAGGATTTATAGGAACAAGTATAAAGGACACATGGACAAAAACTATGGGGGAGTGGAAATGGGAGGGAGGTGGGGAGGGCTGGGGTGGTGGGTTCGGGTGAGAATAAAAGACAGAAAACTGTACAGGATCAACAATTAAAATAAAAATTTAAATAATAATAATAATAATAATAATAATGACTAGTTCACACTCCAGACTTCTGATTTAATTGGTATGGGTTGAAACTTAGCATACAGATTTTTTGACACACTTTTTATTTTAGAAATTCTAGATTTAAAGAAAAGGTGTAGATGTGATTTCACTTATTCGTGGGATATAAAACTGAAAACAACAAATAAACAAGCAAGGAAAACAAACAAACAAACAAAAACTCATAGACACAGACAACAGTGTGGTGGTTACCAGAGGTAAGAGGGGTAGGAGATAGTAAAGGGGAAAGGGGGACCCATGTATGATGACAGAAGATGACCTGACTTTGGGTGGTGGGCACACAGTGCAACATGAAGATCATGGATCTCAGTGATGGATGTTCGAAACCTACATAATCTTGTTAACCAATGTCACCCCAATAAATTCAATAAAAGAAAATTTGTAAAGATAGTAGAATCCCATGTACCTCACACCCAGTCTCCTCTCTCATTAACATCTTACCTTCGCATGATGCGTTGGTCACAATCAATGAACCAATATCAACACATAATTTTTAAATCAAGTCCATACTTTATTCAGAGTTCATTAGTTTTTACCTTCTGTCTGTTTTCCGTCCCAGAATCCCATCCAGGATACCACATCATATTTGGTCAGCATGTCTCCTTGCACACACCTCGTGACTGGGATAGTTTCTCAGATTTTTCTTGTTTCTGATGGTCTTGACTATGGTGAGGAGTACAGGTCAGGGATTTTGTACAACTTCCCTCATGTGTGGTCCATCTAATGTTTTTCTCATGATCAGTAGTAGTTATATGTTATCTGTGGAGGAAGACCACAAAGGTAAAGTGCTATTCTCATCACATCATCTCGTACTATGTACATACTATCAACATCACATCGCTATAATGCTGACCTTAGTAACCTGGCTGAGATTGTGTTTATCAAGTTTCTCCCCTGTAAAATTACTCTTTTTTCAACTCTTTCCATACTGTACTCTTTGGAAAGAAGTCATGATGTGCAGCTCACAAGTAAGAAATGAAGAGTTATGCTCCACTTCCTTGAGAATGAGGGTCTACACAAATTATTTGGAATTATTCTACATGGGAGATTAGTCTATTTTCTCACAATTGTTTTGTCAGTCATTTATGTATGTCATTATAGGTTTGCAGATATTTATTTTATATTCTGGATTATAATCCAATGCAAGTTTTTTTGATGAAAAAAACTTTGGTTCTTATAAACTACTTTTTTTTCTTCTCCCACCCCATGGTTAGTTTTATTTTCTATTTTTTAATTATATATTATTGATTATGCTATTACAGTTGTCCCATACAATGTCTCCCCTTTCCCTCTCCACCCAGCACCCCCCCCCCACTCCCTAGGAGATCCCCTCGCCATTGTTCATGTCCACAGGTGTATAAGTTCCTTAGCTACTCCATTTCCTATACTATACTTTACATCCCCATGGCTATTCTGTAACTACTTATATGTACTTCATAATCCCTTCACCTCATCACTAAAACCCCATATTCCCCTCCCATCTGGCAACCATCAAAACGCTCTCCATGTCCATGATTCTTTCTGTTCTTCTTGTTTACTTTGTTTTTTAGATTCGATTGTTGATAGATATATGTGTTTATTGTCATTTTATTATTCATAGTTTTGATCTTCTTTCTATTAAATAAGTCCCTTTAACATTTCATATAATAATGGTTTGGTGATGGTGAACTACTTTAGTTTTTTCTTGTCTGGGAAGCTCTATACCTGGCCTTCGATTCTAAATGATGGCTTTGCTGGGTAGAGCATTCTTGGCTGGAGGTATCTGCTTTTCATGACTTTGAATATTTCTTGCCAATCCCTTCTAGCCTATAAAGGTTCTTTTGAGAAATCAGCTGACAGTCTTATGAGAATTCCTCTGTAAGTAACTAACTGTAGGAGACCATTCTGCATGGCATGGGCCCAGCTCCCAGTGGAAAGCAAGGTCTGATGCACAGGACCCACACCCACAGATAGGTTCTCCCGTGGGGAATCAGGCCTGCATTGTACCTAGAGTGCTATGAGACTTGCTTTTGCTAAAATTCCCTCACCCTGAAATGAGGCAGCAAACATTTACTGCAAAGTAACTTCCTAAAATCTATTCTAATCCTTCCAGGATGAGTGTAACCAGTTCAACCACTTTTCTCTTTTCATTTGCTACCCTTCTTCTGTGATGTGATTAACAGCATCAGCTCCTTTGTTTTCTGTAAAAGTAACCACCTAAAGTGAACCTGTGCATAATAAATGAGGACCTTCATGTAATGTGCCCAGAAAAGAAAAACAGCGAGGGCCGCAGCTTTTTCTCCCCTTGAGAGAGAAGCCATGATGTCCCTTTTCCTCCACAGGACTTGGTAGTCTGTGTGAATTTCTTGTGCATCATCCACAATGTGGTGGACCCCACCAGCCAGGGTCCACATCAACTAACTGCTTATCTCTGGCTGCTTTTAAGATTCTCTCTTTATCTTCAATCTTTGACATTTTAATTATGATGCATCTTAGAGTGGGCCTCTTCTCTGTGCATCCTGGATTTTCCTGTCTATTTCTTTCACCAAATTAGGGAAGTTTTTTTCATTATTTTTTCAAATAGATTTCCTATTTCTTGCTCTTTCTCTTCTTCTGGAACCCCTATGATCTGAATGTTGGACCTCTTGAAGTTCTCCCAGAGGCTGCTTATACTATCCTCATTTGGGGGGATTCTTTTTTCTTCTCGTTGTTCTGATTGGTTGTTTTTGCTTCCTTATTTTCCAAATTATTGATTTGATTCTCAGCTTCATCCACTCTACTGTTGTTTCCCTGTAAATTGTTTTTTATTTCAAGCAGTGTATCCTTGGTTTCTGACTGGATCTTTTTTATGCTGTTGAAGTCCTCACTAAGTTCCTTGAGCATCCATATAAACAGTGTTTTGAAGTCTGTATCTGATAGGTTACTTATCTCCATTTTGTTTAGCTGTTTTTCTGGAGCTTCTTTCATTTGGGCCATGTTTCTTTGTCTCCTTGTTTTGGCAGCCTCCCTGTGTTTGTTTGTATGTATTAGGTAGAACTGCTTTGACTCTGTGTCTTGGTTGTGTGGTCTAATGTGGTAGGTGTCCTATAGGGTCTAGTGGCAGAGCCTCTTCTATCACCCATGCTGGGTACTCAAGGTGCATCTTGCATGCAGACTGAGTACACCCTCCTCTTGTAGTTGAGGCTTGATTGCTATTGTAGATCAATGAGAGAGATTTAACCAGGCCAGTCAGCTGTGAGGATTGGCTGGGACCACTGACCATCAACCTTTGCTCTTTGTGGAGGATCAGCTGTGCAGGGACAGGGTGGTGGTGCTCTAATGTGGTCTGTAGCTATCTGTCCACTGGGTGTGCTGGCCCTTGGGTTTCCTGGGTGGTGCAGGTCAAGGTCAGCCCTCACTTGCATTTTGCCTAGGGCCAACCTCCCTGAGCTATAAAGCAATCTGAGATGGCTGCTACTTGTGCTAGGCTTGGAGATTCTCAGGCAAATCCATGCTGTCAATCTAGGCTGGCTGCTACTGGTGCTAGGCCTGGGGCTCACTGAGGACTGTTGCTACTCCTTTGAGAGGATTTAGGATGTCGTGCATCAGGAACCCAGACCAGCCATTCATAGGGAAATTAGCTTGGGTTGGCCATGAATTGGGTTGGGTGGGGTGAAGTCTCTGGGGATCTCTGAGTCAGAGTAAACAGTGTTAGCCAGGTTAATGGAATCTCAGATATGGCCCCATTTGCCAGTTTTGTGGTTCTGTAGGGGGAGGATTTAGAAAAGAGACAATGGCCTCTGCTCACCTTGATGCCAGACACTTCAGTTCTTCCTGTATGCCACTGGTGTCTTTCAAGCTGCTATCCTGGTGCTGGAGATCAGAGAGAATGAGTCTGAGTAGGTAAGTCTGTGTATGGGTTCTTTAAAAAGAACTGCTTGGGGCTCCAGCAGTTTCTTTCCCTGACTTAATCTCCCCTGGTTTTTGCAGCTAGAAGTTATCTGGACTTATCTTCCTGGCACTGGAACCCTGGGATGGGGGGTCCAGTGTGGGACTGGGACCCCTCACTCCCTAGATATCCCCCCTTGAATTTTTATCTACCACACTTGGATGTGGGACCAGCCTTTTCCACATCTGTGCCCCTCAAACCAGTCTGAATAGGTGTGGTTTCTTTGTTTCCATAGTTTTCAGACTTCCATTCAACTTGATTTCTGACAGCTCTGAGTGATGGTTGTTCTATATTTTAGTTGTAATTTTGATGTGGTTGTGTGAAGAGATGAGTCATGTCTCCCTGGCTGTCATTTTGACCAGAAGTTCCAAAACTACTTCTTTTGGCTCTTGTCTCCTTTTGGCATGTCCCATCATTGTGGGTATATTGATGTGTATTTTTTGCACTTTCATAATTTCTGGCATTATAAGATGCTCCAGGCCCATCTTGTATGTTTCCTGTATAATCAGCAGTTTCTCCAAGGATTCCTGCTTCCTTTTATTGGTGAACAGTATTAGAAACAAATGAGTGGGTGCTAGAAGTATCCTTGCTTCTAATCCTTTTCAGCCCACAGAGCAATATATATACATATATGTGCATAAACTAATCCCTGAATATACACATATCTATAAATATTTCTATATGTAAACACCTCTATCTAAAGTAAGGTAAGCATGAGTTTATACTGATGACTCCAACTCCATAACAACAGGAATCATACCTGCCTCCTCTCCTTGCTTACATAGAAGCTCCCACTTCAACAGTGAGAAGCCTGGCTCTCACTATCTGACATTCATTTACTTACTCATTTAGTTACACTATACATATACAGTGGTTTCAGAGTTGTTAGTCCATGGCCCCATGGAAGACTTAATCAACAAGAATATAATATTTATGTACAATTCCTTTTTCCTTTAGTCTTACAGTCTTCACTCATTGCCAGTTAATTTGGTCAGCCAACTTTCCCCCTAACCCTTGCAGTGAGGTTTCTATCCATACATTTGTAGCATAGTAAGATTGTTCTGTCACATTCTGTATTCCACTCTTTATGCAGTAGAGTTTGATGGCTTTTGACAAATGTATGCTGTCGGGTACCTACCATTACTGTATCATACAAAACGATTTCACCACCATTATCTTCTGTGTTTTACCTATTCCACCTTTCCATTCTCCTAACTCCAGAAAGGAGTGATCTATTTATTGGCTCTATAGTTTTGCCTTTCTAAAATCCTCTATTAATATAGTCCTACAGTAGGCAGCCTTTTCAGACTGGCTTTTTTCACCTGGAAATATTCATTTACCATTCAGCCATATCTTTTGTGTCTTGATAGCTCTTTTTTGTTGCTAAAAGAGCTATCATTATATGTATGTACTACAGTTTGGCTATACATTCACCTATTGGAATACACCTTACTTGTTTGCAGATTTTGGTGATTATGAGTCAAATTGCTACAAACTTTCATGAGCAGGTTTTCAAAGCAATAAATTTAGGTTGTTTTAAGCCATCCAGTTTGTCATACATTTTTAAGGCAACCCTGCAAAACTAATATACACACTGAGAAGACTGAGAAGGGGAAGCCAGATAGATGGTAAGAAATCTAGCATTTCTAAGTCAGAGGTAGAAAACAGATGGAGAGTTATTTGTAACGTCAATTACTCTTAACACTTAAGATAATATCTAAATTGTAAAGTATCCTGAGTTTAGCATTATGTAAGTGCATGGCATGTATTATTAATATTATAAGGAATTGTTAGGCATTTTCAGAAGTGGAGAGATCACTTCTGTCTAAAGGGTAAGGAAGATTTCATAGAGAGCATGGCATTAAAGCTGGAATTTAAAGCACAAGTAGGATTTCAGTATGCAGAAATGAAAGCATTGCAGTGGGGGTGTCACTGAGTGAAATTACGGAGAGAGAAAAATCAGCACACGTTGAGGAAATGGCCAACAGAAAACAAGGTCTTTATAAAGAAAATGTTATTTGGGGTCAGACCATGGGTATCCTTAAATACTGTGATAAGAAATTTCAACTCCTCTAGAAAATGGGACATAGAACAATATTATGTTAGGAAGACTGTGTGAAAGATGTATAAATGCTGGTAGGTAAGGAAAATGGAAAAACCCTGGGAGACTGTGGACCAGGAAAACCAGAAACTATTAGAATGCCCCAAGGAGAGATTCTGAAGATCTGAACTAAAGTGACAATGAGAATGGAACTGTGTACCTAGTTTTGAAGCTCTGCCATATGCCAGGACCCTACTGCCTGCATTCTACACGTTACTGCACTAAATCTGACCACACCTCTCTGTGGCAGAATTTGTTCTCCTAACTGTACACAAGCAGAGAGTGTGACTCCGAGGTATTAGGTATCCTTACCCAAAGTCGCATAGCTCATAAAGAGTGGAACTGATACTTGTACCCAGAAATTTGGTATATTTTTAGGTTCTTTATTCAATAATTTACCTCAACCCACACTACAGGACACGTTGCAATTTTGGATTATTTGGAAAACTTATTAAATGAGACTACAGACTTTTTAATTTTGCACCACTCCCTCCAAAGTGGGAAGAACATTATGAAAACCCAGCAATTATTTTTGGAAAACCTACTGTATTCTTGGCTTGCAGTTGGTTTGCCATATATTATTACCCCCAATCTTTCCTATCTCCTAAAACACAATGTTTCACTCTCATAAGCATTTAATAGCTTTCCTTTTCCCACTGGAACCAGAGGACATCAGGTGCATTTTGACATAATAAATAAAAGTAGTCTTTTGAACTATCTACCAAGTACCACTGCTCAGTGCACACTGGCTTTCCTTTTAAAATAGAATCACTTAGTGTCTCTCCGTCAGACCCTCGTGGATGACCATTTACCCTTGAGACATACGTGAATGAATCAGACAATTTTTAAATGACACTGAATTGGAGGAAAATGGTATCTTGATTCCTGTTGGTAAGTTTATTGTATCAAAATAAAGATACAAAATTTTAAAGGGGGCACTCTTCTGTGCTTGATGAGATAGGACACAAGATCATCTGTGGTAAGCTTTCAAAGAAATTCTTTATTTATTTATTTTTAATTAGTGAAATATTGCAAAGTCAAACGTACACCTCCACATCTTGAACATTTAAGGAAATGATCGATGTCATTGCAAGGTAAGTGGCTGCCATCTTTTGAGAATTTAAACTGAACTAAAAGCAGGAGAACCGGGGGATTAGTAAAGAAAAGCTCAGGGACCCAACAATTGCTTCTGTTTATGTAATAAATGCACTTACTGTTGCCATGGCAAAGGAGCCAGTCTGTTTTTCTTATTCCTCTGTTTCTACCCATTTTATTACATCCAACACCATAAAATGCCATATTCTACCATCATCTTCCTTGGATAGTTACATTTATTCATCTACTCTGCATTTACTACTCTCTCCCACAGCCTTTTTCAGAGTACTATTTACTTAGAGAAGAAGTCAATTCAGGTGAGGGAAATGGCTTCAGATACTGTTGGAGGGACCAGGAAGCAAAGGACGATGGAAAGGAGGTGAGGAGGAACAACCTCAGCAGTTACTCAGCCAGAAGGGCCTTGCTAGTCCTAGAAAGCCGCTCAGATCCAAAAGGAAAACACTCTAGAAGTGCCATTTAAAACAAATTCTACCTTGTCGATAAGTTAAATCAACTTTGTAGAGGTCTATTTTAGCTTTCTAAACACAGATAATCATACTGATGGAGGTCATGTTCCCTTTGTCATCACTAGGCTGAGCTCATCAAAGCATAAAGTCTAAATTAGGGCAACTAACAACCTGAGTACCTGTATCTTTACTACTCATACGGCACACAGAGTGTTCTGCCCGGTGCAGGGAGCCGATTGCGCCAGTACAGCAACACACTGAGGCGTTTTCCAAAGACGCAACCAAGAGCTGGCAACCATGTTTCCCCACTCATTCGTTCATTTGTGCGTTCAAAATAGATTTATTAAGAGCATATGAAGTGCTAACCAATGATCTAACTTGAAATTAAAAACAAACAAAAACAAAAAAATAAACATCTCTAAGAAAGTTCACATTCCGATCCTGCCATGCAGGAGACAATTGAATGCACCAGATATTTTAGTTTGGAAGGAAGAAGACTGAGTTCGGAGAACTGTTTCTGAGAAGACAGCAAAGATAGGAAGGTGCCACCATCTGTAAGAAACAATCGGTAAGGGTGAGATAAGTGGTTTCATCCTGTTTATATACCCCAAGGGCTTGAGTCTACAATCAGTTCAACTGTTCTTTCTTTTATTCCCATTCTGCCATTCACGAGGACAAAGGGATGAGGTAACCTTTCCTTTCATAAATACTTCAGTTACAGAATCTTGTATTCTTTTTTTGTCAATTCCAGTTGTCATTCAACATTATTTAGTATTAGTTTCAGGTGGACAGCATAGTGGTTAGACAATTACAGACTTTACATAGTGTCCCGATATTTCCAGTACCCACCTCGTGCTGTACGTTGTCATTACAATGTCATTGACTATATTCCCTAGGCTGTGCTTTACATTCCCGTGACTGTTTTGTAACTACCGACCTATACTTCTTAACCCTTCACCTTTTTTACACAGTCCGCTAAGCCCCCTCCTCTCTTGTTAAAACAACCCTACAGGACAAAGGTACTACAGGAAAGCTCAGGACAGCCAGGGTTTCAGCCTGGAACAATCTGAAAAGAGTCCAGCAAATGAACAACCTGGATTCTACCTTCAAATATTTGAATAGTTTCCATGTGGAACAAGGAATAGACAACTTATTTAAGGTTGCAAGAAACTAAATTAAGACTAATGAACAGATACTGTGAAGAACAAGCTTTCAAACTGATGACAAAAAAAACTTGCAAATTTTAACGTGCATATGAAGCACGGGGTGGGGGGGGAGTCCTGTGAAATGTACATTACTGAGGTCCTGCATGGGGCCTAGGATTCTTCATTTCAGATAAGGTCACAGGTTGTACTGATGCTATTGGTCCTAGGACCATAGCCCCTATATCACTACTCTCTCCAATCGCCTGACAATAAGCTTACTAGGACATACTGGGTTGCCAGTCACTGGAACTCTTTAAGCAAAAGCTGAGTAACTATTTGTCAGGAATACCACAGAAAGGATTTCTGTACTGCATGTGGCAGTGGGCTAGATGTTGCCTTTCAAATCTAGCTGATTTGATACAGGGCTCTGTATAAGAAAATTAATTTTACATGTGCTTGCTTATTTTAAACATTAAAATACTTGCACATAGATAATGAAGCAAGTAAAGTGAGATTTTTCTCCCTACTTCCATAGATGTGGAAACAGAAGATTTTATACACTAAGTGCCTTGCCCCAAATTCACTATGTCATACAATGAATTTATTGAGCACTTACTCTTAGTTTAGATCTGGCCCAGGCAGAGCTGGACATTCAGCAGTGAACAAAACAGAAAAGGGTCCCTGTTCTCCAAAAATCACTCTCTACCCAAACAGCTCTCTACCTGAATAACCTACAACACACCTTTGTGATAAATCTCCTTTGTTATTATTAGCACATTAAATTATCAAAGGCTCTAGAATTAGGAAAACCTAATTATTAGCACATTAAATTATCAAAGACTCTAGGATTAGGAAAACCTAGTGAGATTTGGGGAAGAGAATTTATCATGTGAAGTGTCATGTTTCAAAGAAAAGACTGCTGTGGGATGGATGACATGACTCTGGCATTTTGACAACACAACTTTTCACTCCACTCCAAGAAAGTGTGATGTTGACAAGGATTAAAGCATCTTAATGCCTACCAGTACAACAAACACACTGAAAATCCCATCTACTCACATTCCTGCCAGATGGCCTGCCCTTCCCAAACCCAATTTTGTAGAATGGGACAGAGACCTCTTATCAGACCTTCTAGAATCCTTCATATGGTGGTGGTGGGGCAGTAGGGGTGGGGGGTGTAAGGCAGATTGAAACGTTGGCGGAAATTAAAACCCACAAAGATACTGCAGGCTGATTAGCACTTCTACGTTCAGTTTTGGTGTGAAGTTAACCCAGATTTTTCTTCCTTTCTTCAACAATCTGGTCCATGCAATACCTCGCTATTAATCTTTTTCAAGCCCCTCACTAATTCCCTAGCTGATCTCCATCATATTTCATCTGTCTTTCAAAGACTCAGAGCACCGCCAGACCCGTTATTATGGGTTAATGTCCTTTGACTTCTGTCTCAGACGTACTATAAGGTTCCAATCTCTATATCATTTTCCTATACCATCTTTATTCTCTTTCCTTCAACCTGCCACTCTTCTTATTTAAGAGGTAAGCTCATGCCTCACAGAGAAAATTAAAATAAGTTGAAGTATCTTTATATGTTTTCAGGCCCCCTCATTGTGCATCAAAGATTGGATTCTCTGACCAACAGACACTGAGATGGAGATTTGCATGCATTTTGGGGACTGATCCAAAGAACACCAACTGCAAGCGAGTGAGGGAAGCAAGGTTAGATAGCTGGTAAAGAAAAAAGGCAAATCAGCTATCACAGATGCCCAATACAATTTCACAAGGAACTCTGAAGCTGGGATGACCCTTATAAGTTGTCCCTATTTGAGGCAAGGGGAGAGGGCTTTGTACTGCCTACATGGATCAGGGAGATGTAGGTTGAGCTGAGATGGAGGCATAATCTTGAGTAAGTTGGCTCTCTTTCTCTAATGGTTAGTTCTAGAGTTGCACTTAGCTATGAGATGTCAGCACTCCTGGCAGCTGGAGAAACAGAGTCTTGGTTCTTAAGGTACATTCTGAGCAACCACACCACAGCAAATACTACAGTCCACCTCTTCTGCTGCTTGAACCCATTTGCATCATATAATAAATTCACCTCGTCTGGGAGGAGCTCTTCCATAATTGTGATTAGTCTTTTCTCTTGGGAAAACTTTTAAGTTGAAGATTAGTGAGACAAACTGTAGCTTCTACCACTGCAGCTGGTCTCCGGACCATCGCCGAATTTATCGCCATGATCCTCTATTTCCTATTCTAAATTCCCTCTACTCAGCTTGCATTTCTGCACTCCAGGTAGCTTAACTTGTGGGTGACCTAGACTCACATTCTGAGATGTATGATCCTCTGGTTACCATGACCTTCCTCTCAGGCCGTGGCTATGTCACTTATACATTTACTGTCGACTTAGCCAGGTAAGTATCAAGAGACAACCCAGTGGATTATCTGGATGCTAAATGTATTTTGCCCTGATGTCACCACGTAAGAGCAGCCCTATCACTTCCAAGAGTCAACACCATGCCAGGTTAGTGTCTCTTTTTTGCTGCTTGTCTCTTAGAATGTGGAGCCTAAAGTGACTGATGTTAACTAAAGCATAATGTTTAATGGAACTCTCGCTAAGAAATTGTCTCCCTTCTGTATTTGTTTCATTTTGTTTTCTTCCTCTTCTGAAATGCAGGAACTCTAGCTCTGTAAAAGCACAAAAAAGGGATCACTGGAAGTGATGGTGAATGGGGACATGGCGGTCTATAATAGCCACCGGCTTAGGGTGTATACTGTGTCCTGGGGGATGGCGCTCCATTCTTTCAGGGTATCATGTCCAAGCCATCAGCACAGATGCCCCTTCAAAGGCCATTTCACCATTCTGTCAGCTTCTGGATACCAGATTAGGGGAAAGAACCAACGATCCCATGGTCATGTACCCATAGCCACCTCTTCTTTGCTATAAAGTGGGTGCCTTAATCCAATGCAGTGCTTCATTAGATGCTGTGTCAGTGGATAAAGTACCGTACAAGCTCTCATTCAGTGACATTGACTGACACTCTATAGGTAAGAAAGGCAAACTAATACCTTGATTATGTGTCAGTTGTAGTAAATATGTCATTGCTCTCCATCCAGGAAGAAAGAAGTCCGATGTAACCAACTTGCCTTCAAGTGATTGGTAGGTCTCCCAGAAATATGGCTACAAAATACTATTTATGAGGTGAAGGAGTTAAGGAATCCTAAAGTAATGATAGTAGACAAAAATGAGAATGTGAGAGGAATTTGAAGTCTCTGCTACCTGTTGCTACAGCAGACATTAAACACACCCCAACTTGTAGCTAAATTAGTATAAATACTCACACTTGAAAGCGTATTTACCTTAGTTCCTATTGCTCAATATGTCCAGCTTTCAATTAAAAAGTACAGGGCATAACAAATAGCAAGAAAAAAACACAATCTGAAGAGGGAAAGCAACGATCAGGACTAGATTCAAATATGACACAAATGTTCAAATTATCAGACCAGGAATTTAAAACAACTAGAAATACTATATGAAGGGCTATAATGACAAAAGCACACAGCATGTAAAATCATTAATGGAAGTGGAAAGATGAAAAATCTAAAAAAGAATCAAAATGAAAGACTGGAAATAAAAAAAACACTGTAGCAGAAATTTAAAAAATTTCTGCCTTCAAAGGACATGAAGGGAAAAATGAGCTGAAATACAGGCCAAGAGAAACTACCTATACTGAAATTCAAAGAAGTGGAAAAATGAAAAACAGAACATCTAAGATCTGAGGGCAATTTTTAAAAGGTAACATGAGAGGGGACCCAAAAAACAGGAATTATCTTTTGGAGGTTGGGCCCCTTGTATTGTCATACAGACTTACTTGGCTAGGTGAATGTTCTAGGAACCCTCCCAAATCCGTGTACCAGCTGGTGTTGTGAAAGGCTGCCTTCGGCTTCACTGAACTTTCTTCTGAAGACCCTTTCAACACATTTGCCCATTTATTTCATGATGGGTGATTTATGAGCACACCTGCCCACGTGGCACTGAATGTTCAGCAGTTTTTGACCAAAAACGGCATGACCCCCAGGCCCACCCTTACCTGTTCACCTGACCTTGCCCCAAGTGACATTGTGTTTTTGTTTGCCCAATGAAAAAAGTCCTCAAAGGGAAACGTTTTGCTGATATGGAAGAGTTGAAACAAAAAACAGCAAAAGCACTAAAAGTCATCAAAATTAATAAGTTCAAAAACTGTTCTGAGCCATGGAAAAAATATCTCAGTGAGTGTATTGCATTAAATGGAGAGTACTTTGAAGGTGACTGAAGTTTAAACATGTGAGAATACACAACTTTTTATAAACAAATTCTGGTTTTCTGGGTCCCCGCTCATATACATATAATTATAATGATGAGATTAGATTAGAGATAATAGAAAGATATTACAGATAATTAGAAAGAGATAATAGAGCAGAAAAATATCTGAAATATTATAATAAAGGATGAAAATTTCCCAAATTAATGAATGGAAGCCATCAAACCACAAATTCAAGAAGTTCAGAAAACACCAAGCAGAATGTATTTTTTTAACGTTTTATTTATTCATTTTTAGAGAGAGGAAAGGAAGGGAGAAACAGAGGAAGAAAAACATCAATCAGTTGCCTCTCCCACTCCCCTAACCTGGGACCTGGTCTGCAACCCAGGCATGCGCCCTGACGGAAATTCAACTGGGGACCTCTCAGTCTGCGGGTTGATGCCAAGCCTGCTGAGCTATACCCCTCACGGCAAGCGGAATGAATTTTTTTAAAAAAAATTTAGGCATGTCATATTGAAACTGTGGACCATCAAAAACAAAGATAAAATCTTGAAAAAAGCCGAGGAAGAAAAAACTGGTTTACCTCTGATGGAACAAGGATAAGAATCACAAAGAACTTCTCATCACAAATCATGCAAGTAAGAATAGAGTAAAATAAAATATTTTAGCGTTGAAAGAAAAAAATAATCAAGAACCTAAAATTCTACATTCTATGGATTAATCGTCAAGAGTGAAAGAGGAATAAAAACCTTCTCAAACAAAAATGCAATACATCTCAGCAGAACTGGATATGCAAGAAATGTTGAAATAAGCTCTCAGAAAAAAAGGAAAATAGTATCATGCTACATTCACACATTCCTTAATGACAAGACAGGTTCTGAGAAATGCGTCATTTCGCATTTTTATTGTTGTGTAAACTTTGTAAGCTCTCTGAGAACCTTCAGAAATGTGAGGGAGGGAGAGATAATGGTTTTCCCTTAAGTCTGGAGAACACGAGGAACATGTACTGCATAATTCTGTGAGACTTTTATGTAAAGAAACACATTACCAGTACAGTGTAAATTTATGGGCCTATATTAAAACAGGAATCAGGTAAGTATTTAGTACTGGGCAATTTCATGAATGTAAATGTTAAACTCCAGTTCACATGGACCACTTTAAACAAAAGGAAGTTGCAATTTATTTGTTACCACCCTAGTGAGAATATAATATGCCAGCACAGCAACTTCCTTTCAATTATGTTTTCCTGGCTTTCTGCCTTCTCAAAATAGATAAAACAGTACAGTCCCACTTCCCAGAACAAAAACAACCGCACCATGTAACAAGCCAAAAAGCAAACCTCTAAAGCAGAAGCAATCAACCCCATAGACCAGCTACTAACTCTGCTGATGTTCATCTCCCTTGCTTACTTAAGTGGCAATATTTTCAAGATGCACACTATTGTGCCCTGGCTGGTGTGGCTCAGTGATTGATCACTAGTCTGCAAACCAAAAGGGTCACTGCTTCGATTCCCAGTCAGGGCACATGCCTGGGTTGCAGGCCAGGTCCCTAGTAGGAGGTGCTCATGAGGCAACCACATATTGATGTTTCTCTCCCTCTCTTTCTTCTTCCCTTCCCCTTTCTCTAGAAATAAATAAACAAAATCTTTTCAAAAATTTTTAAAAAAGAAGAACATTATTTCATTGATAGTAGAATCCAGGTCTGTCAGTAAAGCAGGGGATTGTGGACAGCACATTAGATAAGAACATACAAAAAACTAGGATCGATTCAACTTCATGAAGCAATTTTATTTATTATACCAGTTTGATAAGGAATACAAAAGTCAGCAACCCAGCCCTATCCTCAAGAAACTTTCAATCTGATAGGCAAGCTAAATCAAGCAAATAAATGGCCATTTGAAAACATAATATTGCAAGCTAAAGAAGTCCTAGAGATTGGTTGCATAACAATGTGAATATACTTCACACCACTGAGCTGTACACTTAAAATGGTGAAGGTGGTACATTTTATGTTATGTGTATTTTACCACAATTAATTTTTAATTTTAAAAAGGAGAAAGATGTAAATAAAGATAATTGATTGACCACTACTATTCCACTCCCCATCCAACCCTCCACCCTCCCATAAACTCCCCCCCAACCCCACTCTCCCCGACCATGGGAGAATAGAGAGGGGAAGGCTAGCATTGATTTGGCCTTATCAAATGCTAAGAGAACAAGTAGAAATTAAAAAAAAAAAAAAAAAACAGAATTGGTGTGGATGTGCAAGAGAAAAGGACAGAGACAGGCAAAGAACAGACAGAATCCAAGAAGAATTGGCAGAGTACAAGAGCGTACCAGAAATTGAAAAAATACCGGAGCAATTGCCAACAACTGCTTTGAGCATCTCTAGCTCCCTTCCCAGGTTGCGGGCAAGCAATTCAGAATGTGTAGTGACAGAGTCTAGAGAGCCAAATAGTAAGGGCTAATACTGAGGAACAAATGCCAAGGATCTGCCAAAAAGGAAGGGGGAGGGAGACCAGGAAAAACTCTGGAGAAAGTGACCATTAAAGTGAGCTTTCTAAGACGGGTGGATTTTGTCCTATGGGATGGTGGAAGCAAAATATATTTCCACATGAAAAGAACAACATGACCACTGAAGCTGGGAGGGGCCAGGGATCCTGGTAACACACCCAGCGGATGAATTATCTAAAATGTAGAGAATAATGTGAGGTAACCCTAGAAAGAAGGGTAGGGCTATACTATTAAGCCAGAATCAAGCATTAAACATCATTAAATTGGCAATAGCATTTTTAATGTGATGTAGGGAAAGAGCATAGACAAGAAAATCTATTTAAAGGCTTTTGCAGCGACTCAGGTAAGACTGATGAAACATAAGATTTCATCTTGATTATTATTACTTATTAATTATTGTTACCAGTACAGTGTAAATTCCTAGCTGCTAATACCTAGTATATAGTAGGTAAATAATAAATGTTTGTTGAAGAATACATTTTGCATAATAAAGGAACATTTAATAAATAAAATAAGAGGGCCTGGGCTAAGATAATAATGATGATAAAATGGGGAACACATTGGAAAAAATGAAGATGCAATCAACACAATTTAATATTAAATTTAAAAGGGAGAAAATTTTGAAGCTTGGAACCTGGGTGCTTCGGAAATGGAGGGAGAAAATAATGAGTCTCCCACTCCCACCTGTGTACAGAAAAGATTTTTACTGTGAATCTTTCTCATTAGCAGCATAAACTATGGTTGAGTTTGGTAAATAACCACAGTACAGAAAGGAGGACAATAAATAGACTATAACTGACAGGAAACTGAATTTGCAAATTATCTAGATGTACTTTTGGGGGATGGCCATAAGATGCTCTTAGTTACATAAAAGAATTCTAAGCAACCTGGATGCTTCATGACTAAAGAGCTTAGGCTCCACTCTGTTTTTCTCAGTACAAAATACAAAAAAGAATAAAAGCTAATTAAATAGAAATGCTGCCTTACAGCTCATCTCACAATTTCAGAAGCAATCCATTTTACTTTAAGTGCTCCTAAAAGATACCTTCTAAAAGGCATACTTGTAAAATGAAACTTAATGTTCCAAGCTCACAGTGTTTCCATCTCCACCCTGATGGGTAGGAGAATAAGCAAGACGAGCTACCTACCTCCCACTGTAATGTCTGGCTATTTGCTAAAAAAGGTGTTTGTTCTTTACACCAGAGATATCTTGAGGTTCCCCTCAGCAGTCAATCACAGGAGAAGGCTCTTTCTTAACAGAGAAAACGGTAGAGAGTGAATCTCATTAATAATTCTGACCACACCTCTCTTTGAAATCTTAAACAAAAAGCACAGGCAATAGATGATATTTGGTTAGCTTAGAAGTCTGTTACTTAGCATTAGTGAGTTACTTCATGAGATATTCACTTAAAAAAACATCAGTTCTTTCTTCAGAGTAAAATGAACATTAGAGATTTTTATAAGTGTTACAATCTAAACACAGGCAAACCTGCTAGCTGGAAGTGGAACCTTTTCTTAGCGATCTTTGACTCCCCCGATTCATTCTGTGTATATAAGAAAATAATCACCTAAGCTATTTACCATAAAGAGATTTTAAGCATATGACAAACAATCACTTCACATCTGAACTAGCAGCAGCAAAGTTACAAGACCAACGTGACCTCGCTGCCACCAACAAGGACTTATTTGAGGTAAGGAAATGGAAGTACATTATACAATGATACGTACCATCATATATTGCTCAGCCAACAGATTTTTATCTTGGATGCATAACTTCGTGGTCATTTGGTCTATCCAATCCCTTGCTTCCGGCAGAGTGTTCTCTCTATTTACTAAAATCAATGGGCATCTGGACGCCTCAGCCTCCCTGTAAGTTTTTTCCAGTGTTCCATGAACTTGACCAATTATTTACATTTCTGGAATATGGTCACGGTGCTTTCTAACTCTTAGTGTAAGTCTGAGGAAACTCATTCAGGAAGAAGTTTGGAAGCTACTTCCACAAGTCACCCAGGAGGATGAAGAGCAAAACACAAGCACTTTTCAGCCTGCAAGGGCATGGAGTTGGCTAGTAAGAACTCTTTCTTAGACCCAAAGAATGTTTTTAAAAAACAGGGCAGGCCATTTCACATAAAATGTCTAAGAAGGGCAAAAAGTTATAGAATTATCTGGGGTTCTTAAAACATAGTGTTGATTGTGGAGAATGGCCATGTCCCACGTCTCTTTGCCCTAAATAATCATTCTTTCCCCAGCCCAGATGGAAACTAATAGGATCAAGAGGGGGAAAGTTGAGAAAACTCACTGTGCATTAGGGAAAACAAACTCTACTAAGAAAACAGAAATTTAAGAAGCATAAGGGAATTTTTCCTCAAAGAAAAAGAAGCCCAGGAAAGGCCTCAAAATAAATCGTGTTACCACTGGCAAATTGTGAAGAATTTTTAAACTAATGTCAGGACTACCAGAAAATGTGCTGTGCTCTTATAAAGTGTTTCTCTCAGTCCTCTACCTGCATGTCATTTTCCATATTTATCTTTGGGGGTATGGACAGCAGAACTTTGCAAAAAAAAAATAAAAGCTATTATCTGTTGAACAGTACCAGGTGCCACGCATTATGATAAGCATCTTATAGACATTAGGTATTTTAACCCTCACAGCAATTCCTATAAGTTGGTAATATTAACCTCATTTTAGGTATGAAGAAATTTAGAGAATTACAGAAAGCTTGTATTGGCTGACAGGTAGAAGAGCCAGGATTCAAATCCCTTTTCTTAGTATTATACAGTTTTGATTGCTGAATGAAAATGAAGGCTAGACCAAGTATAAACTTGGCTATTACATTGGCATGTGGACTATTGTAAAAAGTGTCTTCTTTCTCACGGTCTCCCTCACCCATAAAACTGAACCTACAAGTAATGAGGGCCAGGGGGTTCCACTGAAATTTGGATTGCAGAAAAACAGCTTGGAAATGGGTGCTTAAATGTTGGTTAATTTGGTTGAAGTAAAGAGTGGGTTGGAAGACCTGAATTAAAAAGCCCAGTGAATGGCCAAGGTTAACATTTGTCTTCATTCAAGATGTACAATCGGAGATAAAAGGTCTCAAGTACATCTGCTGGTCTGTAAATGTAACCAATTTTATTTATTTAAATGTAATCAAATCCTCTGTAATCAAATATTACTGTTGCATTCTGGTAGAAATCTTACTATATATTGCTATAGATAGAAATATATATATTTAGAAAGAAATTTATATAAAATATGTATATTATGTATGTATAAACTACCAGTTATCCAATATTTACTTACTATACCTTCAACAATCCACAGCCTATGAGGAAAACAAAGAGTTAGCAGAATGTTCTCTCTGCACCCATAACAGATACTGTAAACAAGATGTACTCCGAGTATTGCATCACCCCTGCGTAGGCACTCTCAGACAGAGCTTAGGAACTTTTATCTCATTATTGCTTATGAGCTCAGTATTTGGTAACCCATTTGCTTTGCATTCCACTGCCAATAAGAAATAAATAAAAAGGGAAGATTCTTAGAGGCAAAAAGTGACAACTGACAGGCAAATAGTGAAACTATGAAAGTACAGTCACATATAGTAGTTGCTTAATATACTGTTGCTAAAATCACTTTGTACTCTAAATTTCAAAACGGAGCTTCTGAGAATGGAGTTTAGAAACATAATATCCACCTCCCGTTTACCTCAGAGAGACGGCTTCGTAACAAGCTTAATTACGTTATTCGCCATCTTCATTCTTCCCAAACGTACTCTCTGTACCTTTAATGATGTTGCAGAAATGTTCAAAGAGACCCACAGTGGCTCCAAAAGAACATTTTTATAAGTGATGTTGTAGGCTGACTGTACAAACTGGTAATAGCAGCACTATAGGGTCCATTGTTACTAATCTGTTTTCAGAACAATACTAAAAAATGATACAATTTCTAACCAAAAAGGGAAATAGGCTGGTCCAAGTGTGTGTGAGTGTGTGTGTGTGTGTGTGTGTGTGTATACATGTGATAGAGACAAAGGATTTATGTAAGTGACCTTCAAGATCATCTGTATCCATCTAGGATGCAATGCTCTCTATGGCAACATTGAAAGCAATAAAGCCAAAAGAATTACATGCAGACTTCAGAGCCCGCCAGACCTAGGTTTGGGTCCTGACTCCCTCACCTCTGTTTCTTCATTTATACAATGGATGTAACCACAACACATATTAAAAGAGATAATAATACACATAAGGCAGTTAGCCCACCCAGTAAAATGCCTGGCTCATAAGTGATCATGCAACATACAATACTTACAAAATTTACATAACAATGAGCATAAGGTGAGGGTTACTTTAAAAAGCCAGACAACATGATGACTGTTCTCTCTCTCCCTCTCTTTTCTTTCTTTCTTTCTTTTTTATTGATTCCAGAGGGAGGAGGAGGGAGGGAGAAAGAGAGGGAGAGAAATATTGATGTGAGAGAGAAATATCAATCCATTGCTTCTTACACATGCCCCAAACCCACAACCCAGGCATGTGCCCTGACTGGAAATCAAACCTAAGAACTTCTGGTTTGCAGGACGACACCAAAGCAAGGCTGTGCTGACTGCTTTCTATGTATTTTCTCATTATTCTTCCCTATTCTATAGATAAGAAAATTGTTAAGTAAGTTGTTCCAAGTCAAACAGCATGTGGCAGAGCTAAAATTTCAATCCAAGCCATTTTAAACCAAGAGTTTCAACCTAGTAGTTTCTAACTACTGAATATAGATAGCTCTGTTTCAAGTGTTTCCTCTCTGCCTGGCATCTTTAATATCAAGCTTCTGCCTGAAACGGTATCTAATTGTGGTTTTAATTTGCAACTCCAAGATGACTAATGAGTTTGAGTACATTTTCATGGTTTTGTTGGTCTCTCTCTTATTAATTTGTAGAAATGCTGTTTATTCTGAACATGAATTATATCATCATTGACCACGTCGATGTATATACATGCTCTAGAGTCCTTCAAAAATCCCTCTTTCCACCAACCTACCATCATTCTTCAATGTTTCAGAAATTAGTGCAGCTTTATGGATTTTTTATGGTTTTCATGATGATTCATTCACATAGTTATCATCCCTCACAACAGAGCTTGGGGGCTGGGATGAGCAGCCTCTTTCCAGGGGCCGACAATGGCAGAGAAGCATGTGGGACCAGTTCCACTCAACTTCGCTACCCTCACAGTTCTTCTAAAAAGCCCTGTGCTCTTCTAAATATCTACTTTCAGATATACTTTCTGATTTGGCAACTCTATAATTAAAGAATGACTTCAAAGCAATCTCCAGTTGAATAATGTAAGTGTGGCTTACATGTTGTGAACATTAATAATATAAAGAAACTTTCCATTTCTTTAGTTGCACAAAAATGCTCACCAATGTCCTTTACCCCAAATGGCTCAAGTAATTTTAAAAGCTGCTCTAAAGGTATGGAGAGCTGTGGGAAATGACTAAATAGCACTGAAAGCAGTACTCAGCTATTACAATGTCCAACAAGTAGGCGATCGGGTGGTAGAAAGATGTGAACTAGAAAAACCAGGACACAGCTCTGAACACGTCCCAGAATTTATAATGTGGACAAGTTACGTGTGCTTAAGGTCTGAAACCAGTAGCTGGGCATGTTTTTTCAAACATTCCTATTGAACCTGTTTGAGGGCAGGTGGGGCCTTCGGTACGGCATCGCTCTCACGTGTGGCACCCGGTGTTAGCCGAAGGGCCCTGGGCACTCCCGGTGCTGCAAGGCTCCCGACTCCCACCGCCCTTCCCGGAGAACCTGGGAAGCGTTCAGGCGATGTCTCCAAGTCCTGCTTATCAAAAATATTTCTCTGATATGAACACTGACTCACACTTTTTGCGTGAGTGAGGAAAGTACAGTATTTCTGAAGGGCACTTTGCCAGTTTCATTCATTTATTCATCATTTAGCAAAGAGGTATTAAGCTACCTCTCAGGGTCACACATCTTCTAGGAGCTACAGACACTGCAGTACGTAAAGCGGGCCCTTCTGGAGCTGATAGTCTAGTGAGTGTGCATGTGGGGGGTGGGGGGAAGCAGGAGGAATATAAGTTTATCTGAGAGAGAAAATTAATTAAAATGTAAATAATTAATTAAAATGTAATTTCTTTTAAAGATTTTATTTATTTGTTTTTAGACAGAGGGGGAGGGAGGGAGAAAGAGAGGGAGAGAAACATCAGTGTGTGGTTGCCTCTTGCATGCCTCCTGCTGGGGACCTGGCCTGCAACCCAGGCATGTGACCTGACTGGGAATCGAACCAGCGACCCTTTGGTTCACAGGCTGGCACTCGATCCACTGAGCCACACCAGCCTGGGCTAAAATGTAATTCTTAATAAGTAAAAGGTAAAAACTTCCATGCAGAAAATTTAAAGAATAACAGGGACCAGGAATGGAAGTCAGTTATAGTTTTAAATGAGGTGATCAGGGAAGATCTCAATGAAAAGGCAGCATTTGCCTGAAAAGGCAACAATAATATGGTTAAAAGTTTATAGCTACAAAAAAGAAAGACTGAATGGAAACTCACAAAGTGCTATTTGTTATTAGCTTTAGAAGATATGATTTGGGGTCATTTTTTCTGTGCTATGAACTATATGTGTGTGCTTGTGTTTTCAATTAATTAGAATGTTTGAGAATGTACATAGGCATCTCTAGTTTTTAAGAGCTCCCCCACTCAATGATGATCCACAGTTGGATATAAAATTGTTTCCTTCACACCTTATAGTTTGGATTCTCTGGTAAAAAAGAGCCTAATAGTTCTGGTCATATTGAATTCAATATTTTGAGTTATATATATTTCAAATCGTCCTGAAAGTCCCATCAATGAGATTAAAGAGTCTAAACACTTCATAGTACATTGTGAGAAATAAATGATGTAATCCAAAAGAAGAGGTTAGTATCCTGTTCAATAAATGTTTAGCTACCATCACTATTGCTATTATTGTGAAAGGCTTAATGGAGGAAAACTATTTGATCTGGACCTGGAAAAAGAAAAGGGATATGGGTAAAGGATGTAAATAAAGGTCAGACATTGGATTTTAGGCAAAGGATATGCCTGGTTAGAGTCATGGGGAATGAGCTCATCACGAGCAAAGGCAACTCTTCCTTCCTTTTGCTGGGCTGTTAGACCGGAAGCTCCCTGAGTGCTGAGACTGTGTCCTTCTCGTTCACTGCTTCATCCCAGAACTTAGCACACAGCACTTTATACAAAAGAGATGTGTATTTGTTACATGTTCAAACTATTTTGACTACAGGTAAAAGGTGTCCATTTGAGATGGTTCCTCAAGCACTTTCTACAACATGACTCATCACTTTAATAAGATGCTAACCAGAGCCATGCTGAGAAAAGAAGTTAACCAAGACTCACTCAAGCTTTAAAAATAAAATGTAATCATCTATTGCATTTGTATGCAATAACAATCCATTTATCTGGTGTGGTTAGGAAATTAGTCAATTCTTTAGAATGGAAATATTGCTTTAATGCTAAAATTTTTGTTTTACTTTAACAAAGGTAAATGGAATTATTTTTACTTTTTACTACTAAAAATCGGTGGCTTTGAAACACTGCACATAGAAAAAAAAACATAAGCCATTTTTTAATTGAATCTGTGCCAGTTATAGATCACACATTGTGACCAAAATATCTTTGGTTAACTTACGCAAACAAAGTATTTTATTGGAGTATTTTAGAGAAGTCCCCCAAGCTAAAGGGAAATTGGACAACCATTCTTGAAAGGGCAGGGGCCACGCAGTACCATGGGTCTATGTGGAAGAAAAACATTGAATGCCTGTTCAAGTACCACCTGGATGAAGCAGCCCTCAACAGCTTTGCGTCACTCTGCTCAACACCCAAATTCCTACAAGAAAGTGACTGGCTTGGACCATACGCCCAACTTCGTCCAGGACAGATGGTTCCAGTGGAACCGAGTACAACTTGTGGAGGGTAGTTTTCCAAAGAAAAATCACAGGGCTGCTTTCCAAAAGAGAGAAGAATGAAAGCTGGCCAATTGTAGTATGAGTTTATAATCCAGTGATATTCCATTCAGCTATTCAAGGCTACTTTCCCCTTTACTTAATGGTCTCATACTTCTGTACTTCTTGAGTTTCTATTTTTTTTAGTCTCTGTTTTCTTTTAAAATGATTATTTGTTCCTTGCTACTTTCAATTTGCCTACTTTGGTTTTCAATTTACCTACCTTTCTACTTTCAATTTACCTACATCTTTTACATGGCTATGGGCAAGGAAATAAAGACTCAAGCGTGTTAGAAATATGTTTATAAAGAGACATTAAATGAATATAGGTCTATGAGTAAAATGCAGGTGGCAGACAGGTAAATTTGCTGTCACCTACATTGCTGCTCACAGACTTCTCTTGCTCACATTTGTTTAGCTAATCGGATAGTGACTAGATGAGGAACTTCTCTGGTATGCTGTCATTCTTTTAAATAACACTCTATTCTCTTATAATTCTTTTCTCTAGTTTTATTGACACACATCACTGTGTAAATTTAAGGTATATAGCGTGATAGTTTGATTTACATATATTGTGAAATGATTACCACAATAGGTTCAGCTAACATCCACCTTCTCATATAGATGTACTAAAAAATATGAAAATAAAAAAGAGAAAAAATGTTTGTCCTTGTGATGAGAACTCTTAGGATTTACTCTCTTGACAACCTCCCTATATACCCTACAGCAGTTACCTACAGTCATCATGTTGTACCTTACATCCCTAGTACTTACCTTATAACTGGAAGTTTGCACCTTTTGACAACCTTCATTCAATTTCCCCTTCTCCCCCACCTCTGGCAACCACAAATCTGATTTTGCTATGACTTTGAGAGTTTTGTGGGGGGTTTTTAGGTGCCACATATAAGTTAGATAATACAGTATTTATCTTTCTCTGGCTTATTTCACTTAGTATAATGCCATCAAGGTTCATTCATGTTGTTATCAATAGTAGAATTTCCTTGTTTTTTTTTTTTATGGCTGAGTAAATTTCACAACTTCTTTATTAGTTTATCCACCCATGGACACTCAGTTCATTTCTACATCTTGGCTATTCTACATAATGCCGCTGTGACATGGGGCTGCAGATATCTTTCGCAGTTAGTGCCTTTATTTCCTTTGGATATATTCCCAGAAGCGAAATTGCTGGATCTTATGGTAATTCTATTGGCAATGTTTTGAGAATTCTCCATACTGTTTTCTACAGTGACTGTATCAATTTATGACCCCACTAACAGTACGTGAGGGTTCCGGTTTCTTCACACTTACACCAGCATTTGTTACTCTGGTCCTTCTGGTGTTGGTCATTCTAACAGGTGTGAGGTGGATCTCTTTGTGGTTTTAATTTGTATTTCCTTAGTGACTAGCAAGGATGAACAACTGTTCATGTACCTGTTTGCTTTTTGTATACTATCTTCTTTGGAGAAATGTCTATTTAGGGGTTTTTTCCCATTTTTTAAATTGGGTTATTTGGATTTTTCCTATTGAGTTATATGAGTTCTTTATGTATTTTGGGTATTAACCCTTCATGAGATATATGGTTGGAAAATATTTTTTCCCACTCCATAGTCCTTTTCACTTTGTTGATGGTTTCTTCTGCTTTGCAGAAGCTTCTTAGTTCAATGTAGTCCCACTGCTCATTTTCAATTGTGTTGCTTGTGCATTAAGTATCACATACCAAATATCATTACCAATGGCCAGGTCAAGGGACTTTATTCTTATGTTTTCTTCTAGGAGTTTCATGGTTTCAGGTCTCACATTTAAGTCTTTAATTCACTTTGAATTAAAGTTAATTTTTATGAGTGCTATCACAATGATTTTTTAATTCACCTTCAACACAGCACTGAAAGGAAAGGCAAACATTTGCTCAGTGTTGTAAATATAAAAATGGAGCTGTGGAGAATTTAAAGTACGTGAAAGGAAAGGTTAACGCTAAGCCCCAGGTGTCCAATTTCATTCTCAAAGTTAGGTAACAGATTCAGCTACGTCAATACCATGAGACCTATGGAATCACAGGTCAGAGGTAGCTTAAAATTCAAGGAATCACTAGGGGATATAATAAGTGTCTCATACAAACAGAAGCATGGAGAAAATTCTGTATGTAGTTGTTGAACGTGCACAAAATCCTGAGAACAGTGTAAGTAAATAAATGGGAACTAATGGAACAATGTAAGTTAAGTAATTGGGAACAAACCTAAATTTTGTCATGGAATCACTTTTAGCAACAACTTGGATAAAATACTGAAAATATGTTTACCAATTTTCAGGTGACACAAAACTGAGAAAGATTACAAATATACCAAATGACAGAAGCAAGATTCAAGCTGGAACTCTTGGTTGGATTTAACCATGGAAATATTTAACGTAGAATTTTTCTCTTATATTTATATCTAAAATTCAAATTTACAAACATGGTAAGGGGGAAGCCTGGCTTAACAACAATCACAGAGATTTTGGCTTACTGCAAATACAGAAATAATAATAACACTAATAGTAATATTACCATTCACTGAGCATAGTGCTCAGCACCATACTAAGTTCTTTATATATGTTATGTTCGTTCTCACATTTCTCAAAAGTGAACATGATTATCATCATCATCCACATATTATAGGTAAGAAAACTAATAATTTTGGGAGGGAAATGCCCAGAGGTCAACAACTATTCAGTGTTGAAACCAGGGGTGAAACCTACCTCAATCCACATCTTAACTGATTATGCTACCATTGGTGCTTAAAAACAAATGCCATTAGTGAAAATTCAGGGAAGTCTCTTTGCAACACCCACTTCTCATTTGGAGTATTGTATGCAGTTTTCTGGGAATCAATAACTTTTATATTTACCTATATATGCCTTTTATAGACAGATGGTCACCATTTATCCTGAGAGCATTGGAAAGCATGCCATAGATATCTATCTTCATAGATATGAATGAGGAAACTGAGAGGAAGAGCTT
Source organism: Glossophaga mutica (assembly GCA_039655065.1). Lineage (NCBI taxonomy): Eukaryota > Metazoa > Chordata > Mammalia > Chiroptera > Phyllostomidae > Glossophaga > Glossophaga mutica. The sequence goes on along the minus strand of CM077307.1, from coordinate 47,240,268 downwards.
AAGAAATGCCTTCAAATACACAAATTTGAAAGAAGAGTTATGCATGGTGCTGAGGAAGTGGCGTAGGCATTGGATTTAGCCAGATGGGACCCATCCCCTTAGCTGTGTGACCTCGCCTCAGTTTCCTCATCCCTGCAATGCTTACCCACAAGGATCCTTTCCTGGCACTGTAGTTGGGAGCACTAGAAACACTGCATGTGAAGCTCCTTGGCACAGTTGGGGAACATAGAGGTGCTCAAGAGGTAGTTGTATTACTACTTTTTGTGGACGTTAAGAAGAATGGGCCTTACCTCGATAGAACAAGAATCTTTAAAAATGGCAGCTGTCAGAGACAGAGTTAGTGGCCTTTTGAGATAATGAACTTCCATCCCTGCAGGCACTTACTCAATTTATATATTTGCTTCTGGGAAATATTATATTGCATTAGATGAGTTTGGGAATAAATACCTTTCAAAGTTGACATTCTGAATAAGAACAAATATACTTTCTTTCATCTATAAAAGAAAGGTGCAGACTGACCAACAGTGGGTCCATGTTTCAAGCCACAGCAGTGAGATGAGTGTGCGGAGATGCCTTCATCAACTTCTCCAGAAGTCTGATAAGGAAAGAGACTATTCGTAATCCCAGGTTGGTGGGTACTGTTAATATTGTTAAGTAAAAAGGGGACCTTGGCATCAGTCATGCCACAGGTAAAGGGCCCAGAGGAAGAGAGTTGAATAGAAGGGAAATGGAAAGACTGCATGACCACACGTTACCTTTCTTTGCCACTGCACCCCTTTGCCCTTTTTCCCAAATAACAGCCCTGTTTACAGATTGCAGCATCTGGTCTGAGTTGCGTCATTTTACTACCTCAACTAGCATGCCATTGGTGTATCGATTTTATTTCTTTTTTTTTTAAATGAATGTTTAGTAATACCTCATATTACATGCTATTTTGAAGACCTGAGTTGCTCTTGCTTTGTGTTTTGAATCAGATTTCATAGTGACATACTTATTTCCAAAGGCAGAAGAAAAGTTTTACTATATTTCTAATGTCTGGAAGGTCTTCTGGGATAATGAAAAAGAGCAATTTCAAACTGACTGCAAGCACTGGGGAAGAATTTGGGGTATTTTGTTTACAAGCCAAAGAGATAAAATCTACCTCTTTCACGTTTTCTTCTCTACACATTTCTTTGCAGCATAAAATGAAATGACGAGGTTTTCTAATAGCATTGGGTGCGGAATTTCTATTTTGGACTTTGGAAAATTTTCACAATGTGAAATGTATTGAAGTCAAAACATACTCTGTCCCAAACGTTGCTCCTCCTGCCTGGGAATCTCTTCTCCTCACTCCTAACCAGACCACTGTCTACTCATCCGTTAGGTCTCTACTCAGCCTGTAGGTTTCTTCATAGAGTCTTTCCTATCCGTTTTGCATTAGGGTTCTGCGTTCCATGCTTTCATAGCACTTTCCATTTTTCTTCTGTATTTCCTCACAATTTGTAGGTATAAATTAAATTGTAACATACCATTCCATCTTCTCTTCTATTCTACCTCAACACTTAGCACAGTATTCGGTGTATGGCAGGTGCTCAATAAATATTGGATGAATGAACACATGCATTCTAACTTTTTATGACATTAAATCAAAGAAAAATAATGCCATGTTAAATTCCTAATATAGGAAGTTTTCTCTAAAGGTTAAAAGTTCAACACATCCCCTCACTTTTTTTCAACTTAGTTCCACATTTCTTGCTTAAAAAGTATGACTATAGAATTTTGTTTGTAAGTAGACCCTTCTGCAGGCATGATTCTCTGTTTTTCCATCAAAGATTCTTTCAAAGCTCTTTCAGAAAAACAGGTCAACCAGCACAGTCTTTGGCCAAGTGGGCAAGAGCCCTCACGCACAAAGTTCCATGAGCAAGGTAAATATTATAAAGGCACAAGTTCTGCCACAGTTTCTAGTACTGCATATTTCCTAATACTTCTGGGACTATGATGTTGTCAAGATAATGTTTTGGAAAAAGTAAAAATTTAACTAAAAATGAAGGCATATTTAACCAATAGAAGTGTTTTTTCAATCAGTTTGCCTCAAAGATTTGCTTTTTGTTTTTTCCATACTCTGAACTCATAACCCCACTGTTAACCACTCAGAGACCCATTAGGGCCGGGCCCAGGTCCACGTGTTCCATGTCCTACCCTTAGTGGCTGGCACAGACAAGGTGCTCAACAAACAATCATTAAGCAAAGTAATGGATCCTGCCTAAAGTGTGGTTCCATTTACATAGAGGTAATTTTAGGGTGATCAAAACAATAAATAAATAGAAACCTTTTCTGACAGAAATTTATTTCTCACATTTCTGGAGCCTGGGCAGTCCAAGATCAAGTTGCCAGCATGGCTGCATTCCGGCAAAGGCCCTCTCTCTGGTTTGGGAGCCAGCACCTTCTTGCTGCATCCTCACATGGTGGAAGGGCCATAAATAGAAACTTTTTCTGTCGTTTTAATTTTTTTATTTATTGATTTCAGAGAGAGAGAGAGATTTGTTGTTCTACTTGTTTATGCATTCATTGGCTGACTCCTGCCTGTGCCCTGACTGGGAATCATACCCACAACCTTGGTGTGTTAGGATGATGCTCTAACCAATTGAGCTACCTGGACAGGGCTAAAAACTTTTATATCAGCAAGCAAAGTTTGATTATAAAATAGATAGCTCTTCGATCCAGCATTCCCTGCTTGCCAATCAACATGAGTACTGTCTTCATTACTGCCACTTACAAGAATACCTTTGGAGCTCCTCTCTGTGAATTGCCTTCTGAATCTGCTTTTGAGCCATATTTATGAAGATTGTCTCGATTCTTACTCATACCAAATTTATTGTTCCCAAATGATTATCAGATGTCTTAATCATACACTTTACTTACCATACCTGACTTCAAATAGTCCTTGATAAGTATTTTAAATTACTTAGTTATTACAAAAAATTTGAACATTTTTGAAAAAAGGGTAGGACGCTTCTCGCATGCTATTGCTTGAACAGAGAAAACACTCATTCAGCTATCAAGAATGTTGCCCTGGCTGGTGTGGCTCAGTGGATTGAGTGCTGGCCTGAGAGCCAAAGGGTCTCTGGTTCTCTTCCCAGTCAGGACACATGCCTGGGTTGCAAGCCAGGTCCCCAGTAGGGAGCATGCGAGAGGCAACCACACATTGATGTGTCCCTCTCTCCCTCCCTTCCCCATCTCTAATAAATAAATAAATAAATAAATAAATAAATAAATAAATAAAATCGTTAAATATCAAGAACACTCATTGTTTCAGTTTTCACATGGAGTTTAGTTTCTATTACATATACACAAAAGAATTTTCATTATAAATCTTAATGGCAAAGTCATAAGCAACTTGGGTTATCAGTGGTACATCATCATGACGAAAATCAGAAATTTTCCTCTGTTTGCTTATTTGGGAAGTGAGCAAGTGATTGGAAAGGACCTCACATGGGATTTACACTACTCGTGCACAACTTTATCAAGTTTGCTAATAGTTGCTATTATTAATAAATGCTCTTTCAGGTAATAGAAATAAGATTAGAGCTGCTCTGAGTGCCTCTCTGGGCAGAATTAGAACCAACAGGTGTAAACAACAAAACACAGCCTGCCTTGGCTAGTGTGGTTCAGAAGATTGAGCGCTGGCCTATCAGCTGAAAGGTCATTGGTTCAATTCCTGGTCAGGGCACATGCCTGGACCATGGGCCAGGTCCCCTGGTTGACAGCATGCGAGAGGCAGCTGATCAATGATTCTCTCACACATCGATGTTTCTTCCCCTGTCTCTAAAAAAATAAGTAATATGTTTAAAAAAATAAAAAGAACCAGCCATTCATAAGCAATGTCCTGCTTAAAATATGTAGCTGCCAGTTTTTTGACCTCTGATTTTTGTGCTTTCACCATGAGGGCCTATCATAAACCCTAGAAATGATTTGTGATTTCCTTGGTGAGGGTAGGGAGGTGGGGGTAGTTTTTGCAGTCTCTCTGGGGCTATTATATAAAATGCCTACATTAGAACAATAAGAGTTTGAAATATAATGCTATTGTTCAGAGAGATATATGCCATATTTAGTGGCTCAGTGAAATTTGAAGTGCTTCAAATAAAAATTATGGTCTAGAATTTAGGAGAAAGGATGTCCGGGAGGGTAAGAAGGGACGGTCAGACGGAAAGGGCAAAATTCCACCCCCGCCAGCACCAAATAAATTTTTTCATTTTATTGGCTGTATGCCACACTTACAAAGACTTCCTGGCTGGCTCTGACCTAATCTCATATCAAATATCACTGCTGTGTGCCTAGCACACAGGTCAGGCATGGGTCTCTTCATTTCAGCAGCTCTGGATCAGTGCAATAACCCCTGGGGGTCTCAGAGAGGAATGAGAATGAATACAGTGCTTGCTTACTGGTCTAAAGTTGGGGTGCCCCTGGGAGCTGTTGACTGGGCCTGGAGAGGTTAGCCTATAGCCCAGTTAGAAAGGTTGTTATATATCAAATAACTATACAGGGCATGCACATATGTACTCTTTGGCTAATGTTATTAATGGTTACTCTCACTTGAACCCAATTATTCTGAGTAGGTGCAGTACATTAATATCCTCTGTCTCACTCTTTCTGGTTGCTAAGTCCAGGAGTTAATGCCAAATTTCTCAGTATATCTCTTGATTTCTTTCTTATGTTCCTTCAAGAGAACCAGGAGGCTAGTCATCTGTTGCAAACAGCATGAAGTTCAAGTGCCCAGGTCCATCAATCTAGCCGCAACCTAACTTTCTAGCCCAATAAATTATCCTCTTCAATAAACCTTACCCCAATTATCCAGTCCCCTATATACACCCTGTGATGTTCTACTCTCAACATTTGCTCACCACTGATATCCTCCAGCTCTTCTCTATATTTTCAAGAAGTGGCTGAGACATTCACTCTCACAGATTGCCGTGGTCACAGACCAGGGCACACGGAGTGACTCCATGCTTTATATCACACACACAAAGTTCTGGCCTCCCCAAGACTGCCCCTGCCCCCCGGCTCCGCAGACCCTAGGTTTATAGAGAGCAGTTGCACACTGGCAGTGTGAAGACCATGTCCACAGAAGTATTTTCTTTGACTTGGCTTAGGTAGGCTTGATGTTTAACAAACTTTCTGAAATAGTTGCCCATGTTTTAAAAGCAGACGATTCCACATTATTATTTTTTTTAACCTGGGTTTCCAGGTTCTTTTGAAATATCAGAAAGTATGGCATCTTTGCCTAGCGAAAATCAGCCAGTACTCTTTCATCTGAGGCTGGCCTCTCCTATTTGCTACGGTTCCCAGCAATCCCATATTTCTTATACCTAACTTGTTTTACTCCTTTAGACTGTGTAACTGGATGCTATGGGCGTTTGAATTTGCTTACCACCGCCCTGCCAAACACGCACACTGAGGGCTTGTCAAAGCGTATCCTGCAGTACACGAGGCTCCATAGAGGTGCAGACAGCTCTTCCCAGGAAGAACCACGAGATGGAAGAGCAGAAACAAGCTGGACACCCTAACGTGGCTCAGCCCTTCCCCTAACCAAATGTCACGTCCTTCTTGTCACACTAGAGAGGCATATAGGTCCTAGGACTTCGTGAATTTTGCTCTCTCTTTTTTCCAAGGTTGTGACAAACTATTTACTTCAATTTAGCTATCCATTATTTTAGTAAGTTTTTTTATTGCAAAATAGTTCCAGATTCATAGAAAATTTGCTAAAATTGTTCCTATATACCCCATAATTAATTTTCTGTTAACATTGCACCTTACTATGGTTTAGTTGTGACAATTACAAACCAATATTAATACATGATTATTGACTAAAGTCCATACATTATTCAGATATTTTCAGTTTTTACCTCATGCTCTTTTTCTACTCCCAAGATCTTGCCAGGCAAAGCTGAGATGAATCCTGACTCTGGCACTTGTGGGATGTGTTCTTGGGGAAGCTGCTTTATCTCCCTGAGCCTCAGTGTCTTCAGCTATGAAATGAAGGCCATTACCTGTTACATATATGAAATGAAGGTCAGCACCTGTTACGCACTTACTACATACTAAGCGCTACTGTTGCTGTGTGTAACATGAATCAGGGTCCTATTCCCATTTGGTTTGTACTATGTGTTTGGGGATGAAAGAACATAGTGAAAAAAGAAAAGGCAACTGTGATAAGTACTGTAAAGAAACCAAACAGAAAGACAGTAGAAGGCATTGGATATATTTGAACTCTATCTTAGATAATATGGTCAAGGAAAACCAAACGAGGAGGTAGCATTTAACAAAGGCCCAAATATTAATAGTCAGCTAGCTTTATACAAAGATAGGAGGGAAGATTGTTCCAAGTGGGGGGGGTAGCAAAGGCAAGGGCTCTAAGGTAAGAAGAGCTTGACCTGTGCAAGTAACAGAGAACGGTCGGAGCTGCGTAAAGCAGGCAGAGTAGCATGCCAACAAGGGTGAAGAAATAGGCAGGGGGCAGGTCACGGTAGGGGCTTGTGGACCTTGGTAAGGAATTGGAATATATCCTATGTGTAATAGGAAGTTGTGACAGTTATCACTTACTGCCTTTCAGCTCCAAGTACACCTTTTTGCCCTGAGTTGTAATACCAGGGCTAGATCCTGTGAACCTTTTCCTTTGCTAGTTGCACAGTGTTAAGCTTTGTCAGTAATGGGCAGTGGAAGGACCCTGCACAAAGGAGGACCAAAAAGTACTTCAAGTGCTTTTTGTTTTGTTTTGTTACTGCTTCGCACAACTATCAGCAGCAAGTTAGACAGGCACAGGATACTTCTCAGTGAGTTTTGCTGCCATTCCAAAGGGTTATTTCCTAGTCAGTTTGGCCAGCTACCCATAGGGCAACCTTCAAGTGAGTTTCAGTGATGTCCCTGCAGATGACTTCCCAGCAGGTCGTGCCAGCACCCTAGAGAGTGACTCGCAGAGGTCAGCTTCCCAGAAAATATCACTGCGACCCCAGTGGGCTTTCCCAGCAAAGATTACCAGCAATAGAGCTGGTAATTTTCTACTTGCAGGCATCTCAGCAAAATTCAGCATTTAATAGGCCTGAGGAAGGGGCAGGTATACATGCTGACCTCCAAACCAGAGAAACATAAAACTTCACACTAAAGTTATATTTACACCAGTTCCTTTTTCTGATTGGTAGCAGAAATGAAGAATGCCTTGATGAACTTGGCAGACTGAACACAGCTTGGGGAAGAATACGTGACCTTGAAAATATATCAATAGAATCATCCCAAATTGAAAAGCAAAGGAAAAAAGACTAAAGAAAAAAAGAGAACTGATATCCAAGAACTGTGGGACAATTACAGGAAGTATGACATAGGTTTGATGAAAATGACAAAAGGAGAAGAAAGAGAGGAAGGAACAGAAGAAATATTTAAAGTAACACTGGCTGAGAATTTTCCAAAATTAATGTTGCGTATCAAATCAAAGATCCAAGAAAGCAGGATAAATACTAAAAATATCTACATGTAGGCATAACATATACAAACTGTAGAAAATCAAAGACGAAGAGAAAATCTTGAAAGAAGCTAGAATGCGGAAAAACACCTAGCTATTGGGAGCGAGAAGGGGCTTCTACAGAGAGTAAATCTCACAGGGTGGTCTAATCATATATTCCTAGTGGGCAGGTCCTGATGGGTAGTCACACCCCAGGCACATAACTTCTTTAGTAAAAGGTTTATCTCTGCCTTAAGCAAGCCCTGTCCATTGTCTCTGTGCATCTAGATTAACACACCTTTGAAATGACATCCTCTTTTTCAAACCTCTCTGAGGTATGACCAGGCTTATAACTTCTTTAGTAAAAGGCTTATTTTTACTCTGGTTGTTTTGCTGGTTCCTGTGTCATTCAGCTGGCAATATGTCTATTTGAGATGGATGTCTTTCAGGATAGACGCCCCAGCGATCGGAAGCCTAATATCAGGCACTTACACCACACCCAGGCGTATCCAAGGCACAGGGAAGGAAAACGAAACTACTGGCCTGTGAGAACCCAAAACCCATTCCTCTGAGAGCCACTCAGATTGGGTACAAATGTACCATCAACTTCGGTTTTGTAACTATATGAATAGTAGTTTCTTTATCTATGGATTTGGATTCTGTTCTATCCGTCAATACTGGAAAAAAAAAAAAAAAACCCTGGGATATCTAAAACAGACAAATTTATATGGGAGCAAAAGGAAATCACCTGTTAAATAAGTTTGAGGCAGAAAAATTAATAAACCTGTAAATGAACTGACCTAGAAAAAAAAGGAATAAAATAAAGGATATCATTATATATCCTACAGGCATTAAATAATAATATGGAAATCCTACAAACAATTTCGATCCTATACAGTTTACAATTTAGATAAAAGTTTCAAAAGACTTTAAATGACGAAACTCACTCAAAATGAGATTACTCAAACAGACCTCAACCTATTAAAGAAATTAAATTTATAATTTAAAAAACACAAGAAATAAAAGAAAATAGATCAACTGGACTTCAACATTTAAAACTTTTCATTTTCAAGGACATCATCTGGAAAGTGAAAAGACACCAGACAGAATGTGAGAAAATATTAGCAAAGCAATTATCTGACAATAGACTTGTATCTAAACTATTATAAAAACAACAGCAAAAAAAAAAAAAAACCCTCATAACAATAAAAAGACAAACCACTTTTAAAATGAACATGGATCTAAATAGATGTTTCTCCAAAGAAAATACACAAATGCCTAATCAGCATGAAAAGATGTTTGATTTGATTAGCTAGTCAGGTTTAACTAAAGTTTTGTCTCTTTGCCTAGACTCCCGGGTAACCTAGGAATGCTCTGCCTGATAAAAGTGTCTTTGTGTAACTTAGAGCCTTGGCTGGGCCGGATAGCCTAGGTTTCTCAGGGTGGGGCCTTCAGCCCTGCCAGGCGGTCTGTGCTGACAGCATGATGTAAGATGGGAGCCTTGGGCCGCACAGTGTCAGCTCAGCCTCTGGAGGGAATGGAGACTAAAGTCAGCCACACAGGCGGTCAGCTGTGGCTATGTGGCCAATTCCCAATAAAACTCTGAATGTCACAGCTTGGTTAACTTCCCTGGTCGGCAGTGCTCTGCACACTGTACTCACTGTGACTGGGAAAAACAAATGTCCACACGACTCCGCCGGGAGAGGAAATTTGAAGCTCTGTATGTGATCTCTCCTGAATTTAATCTATATCCTTGTGCTGTAATAAATCATAACAGTGAACGCTGCTGAGGACTGTGAATCCTTATTAAACCTCAGAAACCAACTTTATCCTCAGAAAGATTTGAACCCCATAATATTAATGCTTTCATATTAAGTTTTCATATTTGATACTTTATGTACGTAGAGTGTTGAGAGCTTCACAAGTACAGTTAGCAGTTAATTTAAAATATGTAATTGAGCAATTGATTTAGTCTTCTATTTTAAGTTGAAATTTTCTTATTTGCAGAAATGGAACACTTGAAAAAACACTAAGTTCAAATCTTTACAGGTTAGAGATCTCTAACCTTAAATTTGCTAATACATTGAAAGATTTGCAGTGAAAGAAAATTCTCTGTTCAGTTAATGTAATCACTGGAGGCTCCACAGGAAAACAAATATTGACTGTTCCTGGTAATGAGTTTAACCACAGATCTATTCATTGCCTTCACATTAGGAAAGACTTCAAGAAGGAAGATAAAATTACAGCCAGTTCCCAACATTACCATCCTCACGCGGTACCGGACACATGAACGAGAAATTCCATTGGGATCAGAAGGACCAAGGGAAGAACATTATTCAGCAACGACTTTGCTCCACACTGCAGCATATTAACCTCTGTCTAAACAAGTGACACTCTTTTTAGACAGAACAAACTTCGAGTTCATCTTTACTAAGTTATTTACTAGTGGCTTTGATTTAACAAAAAATAAAAATAACACAGGAAATACAGCCAGGGCCAACATTTACAATCTCTGCAGCTTGGTAAAGGGCTTTTAACCTGTGCTGGTCATAAGGTGGGTTAATTCTGTGGATGAAAAAGGGGTGCTATAATAACTCATAAATTCCTAACTGGGCAGGTCATGGTGGGTAGTCACACCCCAAGCTTATAACTTCTTGAGTAAAAAGCTTATCTTTACCCTAAGCACTGGCCATTATTTCTGTGCATCTAGGTTAACATATCTTTGAAATGCTTTCTTTCAGACCCCTCCCAAAATGTAACCACCCTCAGAAGAGCACATAATCTTAACTATTCTATAATCCAATCTCCGCCTTGCTTTCTCCCTCTCCTCCATGTAATCCTCCTGACATTCCCTCCTTAATGTCAAATGCACAAAAGAAACTACAAACCCAAGCATTTGAAATCTTGCTTCCTTGTTGTCAGTTTTGGCTCAAATAAAGTCTTATAAAAAATTCTTTATAGGTTTGGATGTTCTCACATTGACAGAAGAAACAGGGACATGAGGTTTCCTTTACACACATACATAGAGCATTTTAAGTGTGTATATTATAAATGTACAACTTTGTAAACTTTCACAAACTTAAAACTGCTCTGTAGCTGTCACTAGATCAAGAAATCGAACATTCCAGGATTCCAAGACGCCCCTTCATACTCTCCTACTGTAACCATAGCCCCCAGAATAAACAGCATGAATGAGTTTTGCCTGTTTTTGTGCTGTCTGTAAATGAAATATACATCAAATGAATCTATAAATGAAATCACTTGACATGTACCCATTTGGATCTGGTTTTATAGTCACTCTAAGTTACGTTTGTGAGATTCATTCAGATCTTTGCATGTGGTTACACATCATTTAGTCTTCTTGCTGTCACATGAAATTTCCACAATTTACTTAGCCATTGTACTATTGATGAGCATTTGGACTGTTTCCAGGTCTGAGCTCTTATAAACAGTGCTGCTAAAAATTTCATGAAATTTTTAAGCAATATTTTTAACACATTTTTTTTTTAAGTCAGAGTTCCAAATTCTTAGAGGTAGCCAAGTGCTACCATGTAACCAAAGGATCACCACCTTTGGTTCCTCCTGCTCAGGGCCCCAAAGTCCACCAGACACTTGGGGAATCTTTTTTTCTACCTTATAGTTACAACACAAAATGAGTTTGAGTCTGTAGGGGAGAAAGACACTTTCTGTAACTGTGAATCACTCTCATTGTTCATTTTTCTGGCACTGACCAAAATGCATTTATTTTTGTTTTCTGTGGTTTTTCGTTCTCTTTTTCCCTTCTTTCAAAGACAAACACAGTTAATTTGGAAAAGCAAAATTGTTTTTCTCCCCTCTTTCTTTATAAAGTAGTTTTAACTAAAACACAACTAAAGGAGACTCACTGAGAGTTAAGTCCTATCTTGCTACTCCTGCTCAGATCCCTCTAACGGCTTCACATCTCTAAGAAAAGGCCAAGTCTTACAATCACCTATATAAAGGCCCCCTGGATCTGTTTAGCCCCTATACACACTATCTCCCTACACTCTCCCCTGGGTGCTCCTGGCTAGGCACCAGGTGTATGCTCCGCCTCAGGCCTTTGCCCCTGCTCGTTCCTCTTCTGGGATCATCTTCACCCACTGCCACCCCCGTAACTGCATACATCTTCATTTACTTCCTTCAAATGTCACAGTAAGCCTTTCCTGGCCACTGTATCTTAAATGAAAGTGAAAGCACTATCACCTGCCCACACCCACATACACACACACACTCGCTATCCCTTCCTTCCTTTCTTTTTTGTGGGGTTACTTTTTTTGCCTTTGTATTTCCACTAACATACCATACGTTTTACTTATGCATGTAGTTTATTCTTTGCTTCCCTACAAAAAGTAAGCTGTATGGGGGAAGGGTTTTTGTCTATATCATTCATTGCTATATTACCAACTCCTAGAATAATATCTGGCATATAGTAGGTGCACAACAAAAATTTATTGAAAAAAATAATTGCCCCCTAAAAGTAAGTCCCATCATCATGCTCCTTCCTTCTTATTACTCGTATCTCTTCTCAACAATCATCTCTACCCACCCTGTTAAAGTAGCCCTTCCTGCAAGTCATTCTCTGTGACTTTTTAAAAAATATTTTATTTTTTTGTATGATTTTATTAATTTATTTTTAGAGAGATGGGAAGGGAGGGAGAAAGAGAGGGAGAGAAACATTGATGTGCGAGAAATACATCGACTGGTTGCCTCTCACATGACCAGAATCGTGGACCTGGCCCACAACCCAGGCATGTGCCCTGACTTGGAATCAAACCACCAACCCTTTGGTTCGCAGGCTGGCACTCAGTTCACTGAGCTGAAGCGCAATGCTTTTATTCCAATTTATTTCTTCATAGCATTCACTACTATCAAATTTTATTACTCAGATATTTGTTTACTTTAAAGAATTAACTATTTGTCTTTCCCATTTGAAGGTAAACTCCATGAGGGCAAGGGCAAAGAGTTTTTCCTGCTCATGTGTTTCCTGTTATGTCTCCTCAGCTTCCTTTGTCTTCAAATCAAAAATCATTTGGCCACATACGTGTGGTTCTATTTCTGAACCCTTGATGCTCTTCCACTGATTTATATGAGTGTCCTTACTCCAATATCTCATTGTCTGAACTAACGTGCAATTTTAGAATAAATCAGGAAATCAGGCCATATGGTAATTTCTTCCAAAAATCTTTCTGGGATTTTGATTCTAATTGTATTGAATTTAAAATCAGTTTAGAGAGAGCTGACTTCTTACCAATATTTAATTCAAGCCATTCAAGAGTGTATATCAGAGGATCCCATAAGCAATAATGACCCAGGCCTGTTCCCTGGCAGCACTCTGGGAACTTGGAAAGACTGAAAGGGAAAGGGGCTTTACACTCGTAAACCTCATCAGATGCCCTTACACCAAGGTGGCCCCAAAGGTCCAGAAACCACTGATCCTAAAGAGATCATGTAATCAGAGGCAATGAGTATCTCAGCAGTGATTCAGGATGGGAAAGGATCAATGATGGGTGAGGCAGAACACTTGCTCATTGGCTGAAGGTCTGAGTTCTCTGTACTACTCTAGATTTCAACTCCAAGAAAACTAGAGTTGAATTTCTCAACAGTCCAATGATATGGGAGGCATAAAGTAAAAGTTGGTAAGAGAAAAATAAGGAAATTAAGTGTATTAGTCTGGGTTCTCCAGAAAAACAGAACCAATAAGGATAGAGATAGAAACAAAGATAGGGATATGTAAAGAGGTTTCCTTAAGGAATTGGCTGATGCGAATATGGAGGTTGAGAAGTCCCAAAATTCGCAGTTAGCAAACTGGAAATAAATGAGAGCCAAATGTCTGAGAATTAGGAGAGTAGTATGTTTCAGTTCAAGTCTAATTCGATGTTGGGGCAAGAGGGATGTGGGGAGAGAGAGTGAGAGAGAGAGAAAAGAGAATTCTCCTACTTCCGGCCAAGATGGAGGCGTAGGCGGACACACTGTGCCTCCTCTCACAACTAAAATTAAGGACAACAAATATTTAGAAACAAGAAAACAACCAGAACTTATAGAAAACTGAACTGTACGGAAGTCCAACAACCATTCATCCAGACCGGTAAGAGGGGCGGAGTCGCGGCAGGAGAAAGTGGAGGTGCGGCCCCAGGAACGCAAGCAGCAGCAGCTGGCAGTTCCCAGGTGCACGGGCGGCGGCTGGCGGTCCCCGGGCCTACAGGCAGCAGCTGGTGGACCCCGGGCACTGGGGGGCAACTGTGCAGACCCAGTGAGGCCGCACAAGGCGGCTGGCTGACTGACCAGGTGGTCTCACATTTGAGCGCGCAGACAGTCCAGGCGGAGGGGAAGTGGCGGAGGGGACTGAATCCAGGAGAGAGCGGAGCAGGCGCCATTGCTCCCTCTCAGGCCCCACCCCCATATACAGCGTCACAACCCAGCGACTGGGCTGCCCCGCACTGGGGAGCGCCAGAGGCTCCACTCTTCACTACGTAACAGCACGCGCGCGTGCGCAGATAATCCAGGTGAAGGGGAAGCAGCGGAAAGGGCCGGAGTCCAGGAGAGAGTGGAGCAGGCGCCATTGCTCCCTCTCAGACCCCGCCCCCACCTATAGTGTCACAACCCAGTGACTGGGCTGCCCCGCCCTGAGGAACACCTAAGGCTCTACCCCCTCACTACGTAATAGCTGCGACCAGACTAAAACCAAAACAACAACAACAACAAAAACCCACCAAAAATGGCTCAAACCGGAAAACAAATAAAAGCCCCAGAGCCAATGCCTCTAAGCAGTGAAGAGATAGCCAACCTGTCAGATGCACAGTTCAAAGCACTGGTCATCAAAATGCTCACAGAATTGGTTGATTTTGGTCACAAACTAGATGAAAAAATGCAGGCTACAATCCGTGAAATGAAGGAAGATGCATGGGGAACTGATAGAGATGGAAGGAAAACTGGGACTCAAATCAATGGAGTGGACCAGAAGGAAGAAACTAACAACCAAACAGAAGACGAGGAAGAAACAAGAATTCAAAAAAATGAGGAGAGGCTTAGGAACCTCCGGGACATCTTTAAACGTCCCAACATCCGAATTATAGGGGTCCCAGAAGGGGAAGAAGAACAGCAATGAGTGGAAAACTTATTTGAACAAATAATAAAGGAGAACTTCCCCAATCTGGCAAAGGAAATAGACTACCAGGACATCCAGGAAGCTCAGAGAGTCCCAAAGAAGTTGGACCCAAGGAGGAACACACCAAGGCACATTGTAATTACATTAGCCAAGATGAAAATGAAGCAGAGAATTCTAGAAGCAGCAAGGGATAAGGGGACAGTCACCTACAAGGGAGTTCCCATCAGACTGTCAGCTGATTTCTCAAAAGAGACCTTCCAGGCAAGAAGGGGCTGGAAAGAAATATTTGAAATCTTGAAAAGCAGGGACCTACATCCAAAATTGCTCTATCCAGCAAAGCTGTCATTTAGAATGGAAGGGAAGATAAAGTGCTTCTCAGATAAGGTCAAGTTCAAGGAGTTCATCATCACCAAGCCCTTATTATATAAAATGTTAAAGAGACTTATCTAAGAAAAAGAAGATAAAACTATGACAGTGAAAAGACAACAAACTCATAGCTATCAAGAACCACACCTAAAACAAAAGCAAACTAAGCAAACAGCTAGAACAGGAACAGAACCACAGAAATGGAGATCAGATGGAGGGTTAGCAACAGGGGCATGGGAGGAGGAGAGAGGGGGAAAAGGTACAGAGAATGAGTAGCATAGATAATGGGAAAAAAATAGACAGGGGCAGGGGAAGAATAGTATGGGAAATGTAGAAGCTAGAAAACTTATGACCCATGGACATGAACTAAAGGGGGGAATGTGGGTGGGAGAGGGTGGGTAGGGTGGAGGGGAATGATGGGGGAGAAATGGGACAACTGTAATAGCATAATCAATAAAATATATTAAAAAAAAAAAAAAGAAAAGAGAATTCTCCTTTGCTGAGCTTTTTCTGTTCTACTCAGTCCACTAACAATTAGATGAGGCCCAGCCACACTGGGAAGGGCAATCCCAGTCTGCCAATTAGAAAGCTAATCATATCCAGAAACACTCTCATAGACACACCCAGAAAAATGTTTAACCAAATATGTGGGCACCCCATGGCCGGTTGACTTAACCATTATAGGAGATAATTATTGTACCCAAATATCTAGACTACAATTTATGCTTATGATCATAGAATCACTTTTCTAACTCTGTTCAGGAAGAAATATATCCACAGCCTAGTATAAAGGAGAAGGAAAGGAAGTTGTAGAAGTTTTTCACAAACAGTGCCAAAGGTAAGAGAATATGCATTTTAAAGTATTAACAAGCTAGCACAATGAAGCATATAAATATACCAGGTGAACTGTGAGTTAATATAATTCAGGAATCAGCTCAAACACTCTTTACTCACATGGTAATAAGGGGTGTGTCATACCCAAACAAGCAGCAAAGGAAGAAATTGAGAATGACTCATTGTGTTAAAACAGACAAACTTGAAAATAAATTAAAGAAACCTTTAAGAAGACACCACACAGTCCTAAATTGCTACATAATAAAAAGCAGAGGCTAAAATACAGATCACAATAGAATCTCTGTAAACAAAATAAACATATTTTTAGCTAAAGCTACTTTAATCTTACCACACTAACCCTTCTCTAAGAAACTCCACATCAATTAAATTGCAATTTCACATTCAGAGTTCCCATTATGTGCTAGCTGTATTTGACATGATTAAAATACTGTATTTCTCACACCAAGAAAAAAAAAAGAAAGAAATCCAAACCAAAATCAATTTCACCTGATAAAACATGTGAAATGAAACACTTCTATTGCTAAAGCTGCCCAGAATTACGTGAGATTCAACAGTTCTCTGAAAGCTTTTGAACCTGGATAATCACTTGGTTTATCTCAGAAAACAGTGGGGTTTGTCATTGTATTGATTTGGCTTAGAATAAAAAAGCCCATAAGAATTGGCTGTTGTGGACAGTTTTCAACCTGCATGAGGATAATTTCAGATAATAAAAAAAAAATGTCTTTAGAAAAATAGAAAAAGAAAACCAAAAATCTCCCTGACGTTACCTTAATTAGTCCTCAGAGTTAACAACTGCTAAAATTCAGACACCATCTATGAAGGCCACTTTACTTACTTTCCAACTCACCCCTCCTTGCTGGTAGCAATCTGGCCCAAGTCCCAACTAGCACATAACTTCACTTCCTAGATTAAAAGCTGTTTCATTTATAATTTTTATTTGTCAAGCTATAAATGCTAAAGCTAATTGGAATATTTTTTAATAAAAAAGGAAGAAAAATTAGTGCAGAATTATTCTACCAAATTTAAAAGCATATTGTGAAGCTACATACATTTTTTAAAATGTGGTACCATTTCAGGAATACATAAACCAAGGAGAACAAAAGGGAACATCCAGAAACAAACTATGTGGATATAAATGTTTGGTATATGTTAAAGGTGATATTTGAAATTAAACAAATTATTTAACTGGCTTACTAACTTCCTGAGATACTCAGCTAAAGATATCAGAAGAAATACTCTTATCTGATATGATTTACCAGAGTAAATTCTAGGTGAACTAAAGATAAATGTATTTTTAAAGAAATTAAAAAATGCTAAAAATGTTCTTTTCTTTGAATAGAGAAGAACTTTTTAAGAGTACACACAGGACTTCCAGACAAGATGGAGGCATAGGTAGATACACCTTGCCTCCTCACACAACCAAAAGAAGGACAACAACAAATTTAAAAAGAAAAAAATAATCAGAACTTCCCGAAAAGTGAACTGTATGGAAGTCCGACAACCGAGGAGTTAAAGAAGAAACATTCATCCAGACCAGTAGGAGGGGCAGAGACAGGCAGCCAGGGTGGAGAGGACTCGAGGCAAGGCAGCAGCTGGAGGACCAGGACAGGCAAGGTGGTGGCTGGCAGACAGGGCAATCACACATTTGTTTGTGGATAAAATGGGAGGAACAAGTGGGGAGCAAGACAGACCGTGCAACCCAGGGTCCCAGCACAGGGAAATAAAGTCTCAAAACCTCAAGTAAAAAAAACTGTGGGGCTTGAGGTGGCGAGAGAAATGCCCAGCCTCACAAGAGAGTTCATTGGAGAGACCCACGGGGTCCTAGAACATACACAAACCCACCCTCCCGGGAATCAGCACCAGACAGGCCCAATTTGGTTGTGGGAAGAGGAGGAAGTGACTGAAAGCCAGCCAAGAGCCGAGCAAGTGGCGTTGTTACTTCTCAGACCCCTCCTGACATACAGCATCACAATGCAGCAATGTGGGTTGCCCCACCCTGGTGCACACCCAAGGCTCTGCCCCTTACTACATAACAAGTGCACTGAGACAAAAAAAAAAAAAAAAATGCCCCAAATGAAAAAACAGATTAAAGCCCCCCCAAAAAAATACAACTAAGCAATGAAGAGAGAGCCAACCTATCAGATGAAGAGTTCAAAACACTGGTAATCAGGATGCTCACAGAACTGGTTGAGTATGGTCACAAAATAAAAGAAAAGGTGAAGGCTATGAAAAGTGAAATCAAGGGAACCAACAGTGAACGGAAGGAAACAGGAACTCAAATCAACAGTTTGGAGCAGAAGGAAGAAATAAACATTCAACTGGAACAGAATGAAGAAACAAAAATTCGAAAAAACGAGGAGAAGGTTAGGAACCTCCAGGACAACTTTAAACATTCCAACATCTGAATCATAGGGGTACCAGAAGGAGAAGAGGAAGAGCAACAAGTGGAAATGTTATTTGAACAAATAATAAAGGAGAACTTCCCCAATCTGGCAAAGGAAATAGACTTCCAGGAAGTTCAGGAAGTTCAGAGAGTCCCAAAGAAGTTGGACCCAAGGAAGCACTCACCAAGGCACATCATAATTACATTACCCAAGATTAAAGATAAGGAGAGAGTCTTAAAAGCAGCAAGAGAAAAGGAAAGAGTTACCTACAAAGGAGTTCCCATTAGACTATCAGCTGATTTCTAAAACAAACAAACAAATTAAAAAAATACCTTGCTGGAAAGAAGTATTCCAAGTCATGAAAGGCAAGGACCTCCATCCAAGATTGCTCTCTCCAGCAAAGCTTTCATTTAGAATAGAAGGGCAGATAAAGTGCTTCTCAGATAAGGTCAAGTTAAAGGCGTTCATCATCACCAAACCCTTATTACATGAAATGTTAAAGGGACTTATCTAAGAAAAAGAAGATCAAAAATACAAAGAATAAAATGACAACAAACTCACAACTATCAAGAACCAAACCTTGTTGGGGACCACTTTGTGTGGTATCAGGAATTGTAGCCCCTGTACAAGCCAGGCCTTGAATAAGGGCCTTTAAGTCTTGACCCGAACGCTGGGAATGCTGGGAGGCAGGCATGACCTGATGCTAGCACCAAGCGTTCCCGTGGGAAATTTGGCCTAAAGAATGCACTGTATCCACTGAAGTTTGCTCTGCTACAGCCCTGATAATGGATAACCAGGTGTTTAACTTCAAGGCAGGAAAGAAGACTCCTGAGTCCTGCCTTAATGACCATCTGGTGTCAGTATGTCTAACAGAACCTAACCTTAGGCTAATCTCTTTGTTCCTTGTACTGTTACCTGTAAACAATATCTGTTCTGCATTAACTGTAGCCCTCTAACACTGATTAATAAGTTATGTATGCATGCTGTATACCCGTGCACATATCATTCTCAGTAAGTCTCAGGAGAAAGGATCTCAGGGCTCTCCTCCTCCGAGAGATTAGCTAGCCTTTTCTCCCCAAGCAGATCTTGTATTGATAGCCTCATTTCATCCATGACACCAGGGGACACTGCAGGATGGGGTCTCCCACAGAACCTCCCCCCCCAAAAAAAAAACAAAAACAAACTAAGCAAATTACAACAGGAACAAACTCACAGAAGTAGAAATCATATGGAGGGTCATCAGGGGGGAGGGGGAGGGGGACAATGGGGAAAAAGGTACAGGGAATAAGAAACATAAATGGTAGGTACAAAATAGACAGGGGGAGGTTAAGAATAGTAGGGGAAATGGAGAAGCCAAAGAACTTATATGTATGAACCATGGGCATGAACTAAGGTGGGGGAATGATGGTGGAGGGGGTACATGGCAGAGGGGGATAAAGGGGAGGAAAAAATGGGACAACTATAATAGCATAATCAATAAAATATTTTAAAAAGAAGAATACATACAAATTCAAATTTGGAGGGGTATGGTGGAAATTAACATATTGGGCTACACAAAACTCAGAAAATTCTGTATGTAGGACAATTACAGAAACAAAGTTTAAAATCATAGGACTACTTTTGCTAGTCTATTATCTAATAAAATACATATTTGAAAAATACAATCCTAATATGTAAAGAACTCTTCCAAATGAATAAAAAGATAAATATTCTAAAAGACATTTAGGCAATTCACAAGAGAGAGAAAAACAAATATAAAAAATTCAATATTACCAGTTTTTTACTTTTATTTTTTAATACAATCAGTGTTTTAAATAACCATTTAAAATAATAATGAAGTTAGGTTTCTGTCCTGAAGTAGCAATTCTTTTAAAATATGAAAACACATATTTTGGTAGGGAAAGAGTATTCTCAGAATTGCTGAGCAGGGAGTGATTTGGCACAATGAAAAGTGTATATATTCTTCAACCCACCTTTGCTCTTCTAGAAAAGCACCTTAAAGAACTAAGTAAGGATGTTAACAAAGATTGACGTTTACCTCAGAAATCCACATACCTCTCTTTCTCACCTCTTCCGGGTATGAACTCAATTGGTTCTCCCATGGGGAGAGGCCCACAGGGCCACCCTTTCTATGGCTGCAAGGACCCACATCCTGTTGACCCCCCTTCCCTGCTATAGCTTTCTCCCATGCCACCTGTCAGATCACGTATTTTATTTTGTACTTTATTTTTCAGTTACAGTTGCCATGCAATGTTATTTTATTTTTTATTTATTTTTTTCTCTGGCTGAAATATAAACTCTGTGTGGCTAGTGCATTTGTCTGTGTTGATCACTACTATGCTAAGAGCCCTAATGGACAGTCTTAGATTTTGGGGGTCTGACACTAATATTGTACAATTTTAGGGTCTTTGTAAAAAAAATAGTAAACTGTTTTTAGATATAGTTAAAATTTTCAAATTTAAAAAAAAATCTGAGAAACAAGACCCATATTATAAAATCTATAAATATGACCAGGCAAGTAAGTTAAAACCCCCTTAAAATTTTCAGTATTTTGGTATTGGCTGGATTTCTGAAGATATTGTCCCACAAAGCCTAGAATAACTGATATATATTTTTTGTAGTTTGGAGTTCATTCATTCCTTTATTATGTTTTACAGATTTATTGAGATATAAATCAATGTACCAAAAAATTTGCCCATTTAAAGCATACGATTCAATGGTTTTTAGTACAGAGTTTTGCAAATAGCACCACAGTCATTTTAGAGCAATTTTATCACCCTCATTTACACCACACTCATCGGTTAATTAGATATTTGGGTTGTTTCTACTTTTTAACTTTTTTTTTTCCCCATTGAGATAAAATTCACACCCTGGCTCAGTGGTTAGAGCGCCCGCCTCTGGACCGAAAGGTTACCAGTTCAATTCCCAGATGGGGCACATACCTGGGTTGCAGGCCAGGTCCCCATTTGGGGGCATTCCAGAAGCAACTAATCAATGTTTCTCTTCCTCTCTTTCTCCCTCCCTTCCCCTTTCTCTAGAAATAAATAAAACCGTAAAACTAAATTCATATACTACACAATTCACCCTCTTTAAGTGTGCAGTCCAATGACCTTTAGAATATTTGAAGAGCTGCACAACCATCACCACTAATTTCAGAACACTTTCTTCATCCCCAAAAGAAACCTTGTGCTCATTAGCAGCCATTCCTCACTTCTCTTTCCCTCAGCCTCTGGAAACTACGTTAGAGTCTTTTTCTACGGAGTTGCTTATTCTGGACATTTCAGATAAAGGATATTATGCAATGCGTGGGCCTTTGTGACTGACTTTTATTTTCACTTAACACAATGTTTTCAAGGGTCATGAATGTAGTAGCACGAATCAGCACTGCTTCTCTTTTTATGGCTGAAAAACATTCCATTGTGTGGATAGACCACGATATTCATTCATAAGTTGACAAACATCTGGATTGTTGTCACTTCGTGGCTATTATGAATAATGCTGCTATGAACATTCATTTACAAGTTTTTGTGTGATGTATGTTTTCATCTCCCTTGAGTATATGCCTAGGAACGGGGGAATGTGTGGGTCCTCTGGTTAGCTTAATGTTTAGCATTTTGAGGAAGTGCCAAACTCTTCTACAGTGGTTAGAGCATTTTACATTCCCACCGGCAATTTATGAGGACTCCAATCTTTCATCTCCTTGTCAACACTGTTCTTGTCTGTCTTTTCTGTTTTAGCCATCCCAGTGGATGTGAAGCGGTATCTCATAGTGATTTTGATTTACATTTCTGTGATGTTTAACAATATTGAGCATCTTTTCATGTACTTATTGTCCACTTATACATCTTTAAAAAGATATGTATGTAAATCCTTCACCCATTTTTTAAAAAATAACTGGGTTATTTGCCTTTTTATTATTGAAATTAGATGAGAACCCTTTGGAGCAGAGGAGTGACATGATCTAATTTGCATTTTACAGGCTCATTGCCGCACTGAGGTTAGTCTGAAGGAGGAAAGGTCAAAAGCAGGGAGACCAGGTGGACGTTAGTGCAATAACCCAGAGAAGACACAATGTGTCTTGAACCAGTAGAAGCAGTGAAGGTATGAGAAGTGTTTTGATTCTAAATACATTCTGAAGGTAGAAGTGAAAAGATTTCCTAATGACTTGCATCTGGTATATGCAATAATGAGAAGTTCTCAAACACTTTTGTTCTGAGAAATGGAATGATAGGAGTGTCAGGAGTTTGATTTTGGACAAGGCAAGTTTGAAATGCCTATTAGGCATCCAAGTAGTGAGGTTATACTGTCAGTAGGATATACAAGTTGGGGGTTTAGAGGAGTCTGGGCTAGAGATTAATATGTGAACAAAAAAAGGGGGGAGTCTATGGAAAGTAACCTTATGAAATGCTCTGATCATAAATTCCTAACTGGGAAGATGATGCCCCAGGAATATAACTTTTTAGTAAAAGGTTTATCTTCTTTTTTCCTTTGCTTCAATTGGATGATTCTATTTTTTTAGAGCTTTAGACAATTGCAGAGAGCTCCCCCCCCCCCCACGCCAAACACAAGAGGAAACAGGGCACATATAGTTCCTGTTTTTAAAGACAAGCAAAGGTTAAGGGATACAAAGTAAATGGAGTCTGCAGAAGACAAAGGAAGGGAGAAGCGGAGTCAGAGAGGGCTGATACAGAACACATGAAAGAAGAAATTACCTTAGTGCTGGGCATGAAAACAATGAACTGCAGTATAATTCTTTAAACTGTAAAGAGAAGCTAAAAGAAAAACTGCAACATAGTTTTCTTCAGTTACCAAAGGGGAGTTTAAAATAAGCAGCAGCAGTAACAAATCTCACTACAATTCATTTTAAGAGCTTAGGAAAAATCCAAATGTGATCAGGAAATTATACACACTCTCAGAAGAATAGGAATAAAGCAGTTCCCAAACTGTCTGGTTAAGAATCTTTGGGATAACAAAGAAAACACAGCATGTTCTAATAATCTGACTTTAGAAATCGGTTTGGGATATAGGAATTTGTAAAATTTCCATAACCAAAATGAATTGTCTTCTCCAAAACTAGTAATACAGAAAGTGTGAAAATTAACAAAAGAAACTTTATTTAAAATTGAGTCAGGAAGCTTGAAGACAGAACTCTCATGCACCTGTCACTCATGCTACTGGCCCCAACAGGAGGAGGGTACCTTGCATCTCCCACAGGAAGTGATACCAATTACCACCCCAGCAGGTGGACGATTTCTTCTTGCCCGACAACAGCTCAGCCAATGGGATACTGCCAGAATTCAGCCAATGAAAAGTTGCTGTACTTCGAATGTTCGGTTTCCTCCAATGGACTCTTTTGTTTACAACAGCCCTTCCCCGAGTCTATAAAAGATGTTCCTCTCCTTTGTTTCTTGAACTTGTGCATAGTTTGCCTTTATTTTTATTTCTTAATTTATTATTACAGTTTGCATAATTTTATTTTATTACAGTTTGCATTTGTATTAGTTTCAGGTGTACAGCACAGAGCATAGACATTTATATAGGTTAAAAAGTGTTCCCTCAGGAGGGGAATGATGGGGGAGAAAAAGGACAACTGTAATAGCATAATCAATAAAATATATTTAAAAAATTTTAAAAAAAGTGTTCCCTCAAATAATTCAGGTGCTCACCTGGCACCATTGATAGTTATTACAGTATTGTCATGGGGATGTAAGGTAAAGCATAGGGAATAAAAAGTTTGTCTTTGTCTTAAGCAAGCTCCATCCTTTACTTCTTTGCACTTGGGTTAACACACCTTTGAAATAACTACCCTGAAGAAAGCACGCAATCTTGCTAACTATCCTGTACTCCAATCCCTGCCTTGCTTTTTGCCACCTCATGTAATCTTCCTTACATTCTCTCCTTAATTTCAGATGCATAAAAGAAGCTGCAAAACTTCTCAGGATCGTTTGAGGTCTTGCTCCCCAGCATGCATGGTCAGTTGGGTGCAAATAAATTCATACAAAATTTCTACTTGTTTTCTACAGCTGCCTACAAAAGCCATGAGACAGCATGAGATCACCAAGTCAGTGAGTACAGAGACAGAGTAGGAAAGATTTTTATTGAATGAATGAACTTATTAATACATGGTATATATAATTTTCTATTGACAAAAATTTAAATTAAATTTGTGGAAAGTGTATTAATTCTGCAGCTACTCACTAGCCCTCATAAACATTTTACATGACACCTTGCATTCATCTCTTACTGATGTGCTTTAGGTCAGAAAAGTCCTAGCTTCAAACTGCCTGTGGACCTTCCCCACAGCCTTCAACTTCTCCTTATTGATAAGCTATAGGAAAAGAGGAGGAAAATGTTGGTGTCATTTTTCGGTAGGGCCCCTCTGTGTCAGAGCCTCAGGTTGATCGTCTCAGGGAGACAGAAAACCTCCATAACAGGAAACTCCATACTTACCCTAACTGAGATTAGTGTTCTGTGAAGTGAGATCACAACTGAAAAGCACATTGTTAGGACTTGGGCTGTCATGCATTGGCTTAGATGCAACTGTGAGACTCCGCAAATACTTAGTGCGGTATCTTGAATAAATCAAGCATCAGAGTAAAACCTGTGTTTAAACTCATTTGACCCATTTCCATCACAAGTGGATTTTAGCAAAAGCATCATCAAGGAACCAGAGTCTGTAGCAGTGATGGCTGGAAATGCTGAAGAACTCCGGACTCGTCAGGGAAACAACCATAAAGTTTTGTTGGGACAGCCGTAAGAGTCATGGCACTTTACAGAACATGGTGATAAAATTCATTTTTCAACTCAGAGGACATGAAAACATTGAGGCAAAGGCACGGGTGCATTTATGCTGTAGATTATTAAGTGAAATCATTACTTAGCGAAGGTTGAACTGAGGTTTTATTATTATTTTAAGGACAAAGAAATGAATCACAAGTTTTTAATGACTTCTAGAAATTAATTTGGTAGTATGTGAAACAGCTGTAATCATCCAGTTTTGACGGAGATCATTAACAGTGAAGACATACTGTGCAAAGTCTATAAATATGTCCCCCAAATGAGCAATCTTAAGACTAGGGCCACTCTATCTATACACCCAACATTAAAGATGAACAACTGTTTCAAATGATCACCTATTAATTTTGCTTTATGCCTAGTGATTACAGGGAAATTTTAAAAATTGAAATTTTCTGCTTTTTAAAAACATGAGGAAAGGCTTGAAATTTAAATTCCTCAATAACTTTAGTTCTTTTTTTTTTAAATAGACATTTGTTTTCTACTTCTGCAAAAACAGAAGATAAAACTTGACTAACTGAAATGGGAATTTTTAAGAACCACGAAGAAAGCACAAAACAATAACTCCCAATTATATTACCGAACAAGGTCTTTTTATTCACATTGCACAGACCCCTCAAAAATTATACACACACATACGTGGTCTCTCCGAAAAAGTTGGGCCCTTGTTAATATAACAAAAAGTTTGTGCAACATCGATGTAAACTGGCAGCCAGGGAGAGTGGACTGGAATGCACATGCATGAACAATGACGACTTCACTATACTGGTCTGTGAGGGTGGTAGATGCCACTAAGTGAGCATGTGTACTTACTGTGTAGCTGTCACATTCAAAATGATTGAGCAAGTAGAGCAATGAATCTGCATCAAATTTTGCATTAAGCTTGAACATTCCCCCATGGAAACTACCTGGATGATTCAGAAGATCACAGCTATGGTCAAGTGGTGACTGGCAGCTTCATCAAAACATGCCCACTCATGCATCCTGTCTTGAGCAGAGATTTTTGACAAAACATCAAATCACCCAAGTAATTCAGCCATTTTATAGCCCAGATTTGGTGCCCTGTGACTTCTGGCTTTTCCCAAAACTAAAAATCACCTTTGAAGAGATTTCAGACCGTTAATAACATTCAGAGAAATATGACAGGGCATGTGATGGTGATGGGGAGAACTGTGTGGGGTCCCAAGGAGTCTACTTTGAAGGAACTGAGGAGTCATTGTCCTATGCACAATGTTTCTTGTATCTTCTTCAATAAATGTCTCTATTTTTCATATTACACAGATAGTACACACACACACACACACAGGAGATGTTATGTTTAAATAGCAGGTAGGTACATGCTTTTTCCTGACATTCACTCTCAGCCCAGATGAAGTACGTCAATGCATCCTGCATATTTTCCTAATGATAGTGCGAATGTAAAAACCCCTGGACCAGAGACGTTTCCTTAGGAACTGTTTTTTCTTATGGGCATTTTCTAGTTTTGTTGGTATTATCAAATCTCTGTAAGTAATTAACTTTGTACTTGATTGGGCAGCACAAAGAAATATCTAACTCAGTTTCTTTCTAATCTAGCTGCATAAATCCACCTGTAAGACATCAGATGTTTCATAAATGTTTGTTCTAAGGACACTTTCCTTAAGTAATATTTTCTATCAGTGCTTTTTTTCCTGTAGTGCATAAAAAGTCTTCAGAGCATGTACAGGACTTTTCTAAAGTGTGAGATTTTCTCTCTTTTGCAATATATCAAACTTTATCAACCATGCCCCCACACCCACCTCCACCCCTGGGAGAGTGTCAGCTGCAGCAAAGCTGTAATTAGGGACTGGATTCCTTCCAGTCAGCACACACTCCCCGCCTGCTTCACTTCAATTACAGTGAAATACAAACAGTGTAATAACGTACATAAAAGTCTTTGTTAAAGTATAGATGCCAAGTTTTATTTAAAAAGTAATCAACCTCATCATACATACACAATAATGCATTCTAGAGCAGTCTTGGGTTTACATCGTAAGGGTTCAGAATGAGTCACCCCAAGGTGTGCCTTGCGGTATGCAGATTATTTCGAACTAAAGTTAACTGAGACCCTGCAGGATAGAGAAATGTCTGCCCCCTTCCCTCAACTACCTAAAAGAATTTGAATTAGAAGCCTTGCCCCCAATAAGAGATTACCAGAAATAACCTCCTTTGACCTATCTGGCAGGGCTAACTACTGATTTAAAACAAAAAGTAGTCTTGGGATGTTTCACATCATATGTGGGGTCACACACATCACTGCTCTCCTCCAGCGTCATGGCCGCTAACCAACAGATTGTTATGTCATGAGCTATTTAATACCAGAATTTTTGCAAATAAGGTACTCATGAGGAGGAATGGCAAGAAAATTCAATTGCACAATTTATATTCACCTACAAAATTACTATTTCCCAGTTGTAAACCTATTACTGTGCTTGGAAAATGCTAGCATCCTCATATTTTGGTTACATTATGGTGCAAAATCTCAATTTTGCAAACTTTGAAAAAGCACTTTTTTTGTGACATCTAAGTATTTCCTTGAGAGCATAGGAATGTTATTCATGTGATGAAACACTTCAGCTACACTCTGGAAGAGTCTTCGTGAAGAAGATACCTCGGAGGTGAAGACACCTTGAGGAGATGGTAAGGAAAATCTGTGGGTTCCTAAGTAGAGGAAAAGAAACAACTATGAAAAGTAGGACCAGCTGAGACTCACCCTGAGGAAGAAATGAGATGACAGGGTTGCCCCTGACCCCAAACATTATTATCCTTCTACAAACTGTGGGAATGCTTTCTCTGCTGCACTTTGGAGCATCACCGTTTCCTGTGGAAGTCACTGGGTCCCAAGGGGTGCCCTTGTAAGAATGCAGCAGCAGCGCTGTGTGGCAATGGCACAGTGCAGGTGTTCGTGAGTTTCGGATGTGGGGACGTTGATCCCAAGTCATTCATTCTTTCTGGGAAGGAGTTTGATCAGATGACTTTCTTCTTATCATCACATGATATCAGTTATACTGAGAAAACTGATTGGTAGTAAGAAGGGGGTAATCCTGGAATATGAAAAACCTCAAGAGGTGGGGCAGGCTAGGAGGAGGGCCCTGACCTGGGAGAGGAGGCCGGCAAACCCCACAGGGGTTTACCTGGCCCGTAAGGGTGTTAGGAATTGGAAAGGGCTTCAAAAACAGAAGACAGACATCGTTCTTTGGAAAAGAGATAGAAATTTATATTTTCCTGCCTCCAAACTATTCACACTCGAGTTACCTGGATCCAAATCTCAGGCAGGTACCAAGGTCAGCTAGCTCCTTTAGGGTTTACTTCAACACTGAAGGCTTGGTCTGGGGACTCAATCACTAATGCACGACATTGTTTCTGTGGGAACAGTGTTCCAAAATATACCTGTAAGCCAACTGTTTGGAATGTGATCGAGAATCCTTTTATAAGATTACCTACTTATAGGCAATTTTTTATGTATAATCTCAGTTCTAGAATGTAATTAATATGCTTTGAGTCTCCAAAATATATTCTATGATATATATATATATATATATAAATAAAACATTTATAAGGAAAAAATGCCCAACATTTTTGTCACCAAGATGAAACTGTTGTATCGCACATTCATCTAGAGCAAAACTTCCTATTGACATTTATTACTTAAATGACAGGTAGGCACTTCAGAATAAATGTCTCTGTTTTCAGACATATAGCAAATCTAGTAATCTACCACTTCGACAAACCATTACATTATCAGGGAATAGCTACAAATATTTTATATGAAAGTATTTTATATCATCAAGAGGCAATGCTTTAAGGCTACACATTAAGGCTACCTTGGTTATTTGAAATGTGTATAAGCAACAAAGACATTTTTGCAAAAGGTAGTATAAATTAAACACTATTTCCATCTTAGGAAAAGAAAAGCTATTATAAGCCGACTAGACATTTAAAGTGGAATCTTAAATCTTATTGCTATTATCCTATTGCAGGACAGATCAGCACTCAAAACTGCCCCTTTCAGAATACCAAGAAATACCCACTTTTTTTGTTATCTTTTAGTTTAGGCTGCATCAGAATAAAGACTTTTAAAATTAAACTTTTCTTTCGTATTTAAAGTAAAATTTATTACAATACAATAAATGCAAATGTTATTAAAATGCTGGTTGAAATTATAAAGTGTCTATATAATTTTTCTAATATAAATATTAGAAATAACTTCAACAATTCTGTATGTACATAGAACACTGAAAACATAAAATCATGCACAAGGTCAAAATATAACATTGCATTCTGTCCTTTTAGGTATCACTTTTATCTTCTGATTCCAGAATATGAAGGGATATGCTATTACTCAGATAGAAACTCAAAGGGCTCGGTGTTTTAAATGTACATCAGTTATCACACATAAACAGTATTCTAAAATCACTGCTTATACTATTCTGATCAAGTGGTTCTAATTCTCATATTTCCCCTTCCCAACAGGTCTTGTACATAAAGTTGAACAAGAAAACTGTGATTATAGGATCCAGAATGACATGTATTCCTAATGATTCATTAAAAGTGGCCAAAAGTGTTATACATATAAAAAGTCCCACAGGACATAAATGACGAGTACATTAACATATAAGTACAATGAAGCAGCTCACCCTCTGCTTGCTTACTTGGTTCCATGTCTCTATGGAAAGGAGGAACCAGAGTCACGAAGAAGGAAGGGCGAATCAGAACTGCCGGGAGTGTACGTGAGGGGGGCGGTGGGGGGGTGAGGGGAGCAGCACAGGAAGGAGCAGGGCAGAAGTGTCAGATTATAAAGGGAAATTAAACAGAATTACCTCTCTAGCCTACCTCATCCTGCTAAAGCAGAGACTGGTTCCAGCATGGCCTCCCTCCCTGCGTCCCAGGGAGCTCTGGGGCTATCGTGTCCCCCAGCACTGGGAAAACAGCCACTGCTGTTCAGACTGGGTGAAAGCATGACTAGCTGTTTCCTACTGAGAGCAATCCATAAATATGAGGAACAGCCTATGTATTACAGGTTTGGACATTTCACAAATACCAAAGAGAGTCTGAACTAGGCCTCAACATGAGAGCAGATGAAACAATTACAAATGAGCAACTAACGCCCAGAGAGGTTAAGGGGTATAGCAAAGGGAAAGAAAAGGAAGCTGTGTGTAATACTTAGTCCTCTATGACAGCACTTCTCATCCAGTCCCCTTGGGTCTGGGGTGGGACCTCAGGTTCTGTGTTTGTAATAAGCACGCAGGCGATGCCAGTGCTCTTGGTGTATGGACAACGCTTTGTGAAGCAAGGGTCCACCACACCAAGAGGGGCCACCGCTGTCTCTCTGGGCCACAAATGTATCCTGGAAGTCCTGAGCAGAATTGAGACCTGCTCCTATCCAAGCACAGCCCCAGGTTAAAAAAAAAAAGGTGTAGATGCGCTGCATACATAGGCAACTGTCTGCAAGACTGTGCTACTGTATTTTCTGAGCACCGTGACTATGTGAACAGCCAAACAGCATGACTCAACCCGAGTGAATGGACTGATCTATTTGCTGGTAATAAAACATGTAGTCCTCCTTACAGTGAACATGATATAAAGTATAAAAAACCCCAGCATATTAAATTTCATAGTAAAAGGCCACATGTGCACACACATACACAAAGTATGAGTTTTAAGGAATTAATTGCGTATGATCAGAATGTAGTGCTACCACTGCTCCCAGCTAAAATCATCTCCTCTTCCAAACACAAGGAAAAAACCTTGAATCGTAAGGAAAATGACCGCATTGCCAGCCAGCACAAGGCCACAGGCTCCCCATTTAATCTGGAACACAAAAAAAGAGGATTAAATCTTTACTTGCTTCATACTGTATTCTTTGAAAATCTATTATTTTCTTCATTAGAAACATCCAATGAAATATTACATAAAACTGCTAAAAGGCTTAATATACAGGCGGGAGACAGTGAATTTACTTGGTAATTAGTGTAATTACTTCATGAGGCGTGTTAATTAAGTGTACTATCATCCTTAACATTTTCCCCATTAGACATATTTCTCTACTTGTTTTCAGTAGACAATGACGGCCCTGAGTAAAACATGCAGATGACAGAGGGTCCCACTGCAACACCGGGTACTGAAACTTCTGGGCACACTGCCTTTTGTCATGAAAATAGGAACTGGAGAGTTAAGGATTGATTTGTTTCTTTTCTAGGCACAAAACGACAAAAAAATCTGCATGCAAATGAAAACAGCCTTCTGGAGCGGCACAGGATTTTAGAGGTGCAGCTGGGGAAGACAGTACCCTCTAGTGGGCATTTTTTGTTTCAATTTAACTAACGGAAAACATCAGTGAAAGTTCTTTCACAAAACATGCAGTATTGAAAGGGAAAAAGAGACATTTTTAGAACAAAATTTAGGAAGTACTTAGTCAGAGATATAAAGAGAATAAGGTCATGACAGTCTTGCGTTCAAATACCATCAACACTTCCTCGTTATCTAGACAGAGTTCACAGTGGCACAGCATCCAAGGCCCTCTCTGTGATGCGCTTCACCCACCTTTCTAACCTCAATCTCAATCACTCCTTTTTAGTTCCATAATATTGGAATACTGCTCTTTACTCCACATATTGATTGCATTTTCACACTCGGGTGCCATTCCATTTAATAGCCTTCCCTACTTTAATCAAAACCCTATTTATCAAAAACCACATCAAATGCCAGTTGGAATTTTGATGTGTTCCCAAGGCATTTTAATCCTGTTTAAATTATCACACTTATCATATGCTTACCTACCAGGCTAGTTTCTGTCCTCTTTGGGAACAGAGACAGCCTCTGGCTCTTATTCCTGGTATCTTACAAATAGCAAATGTTACAAAAAATATTTACTAAATGAATAAACAAGACTTGTACATATCTTATATTCAATGCCCCAATAAGTTTCATGAAACTCATGTGTTTTTTATTCACTGGATCTTCAAAGCGCTATATAGTTGCCCCTCAACATATGTCCATTGTGTTGAGTTGAGGACTGTGTCCATGATCCTCCAGGAGAAGAATCTGATACAATGCTGTGGTACTGTGATTTATAATAAATATTTGGTCTTCCTCTCCTCTCTGGCACAGAGACATAAAACATGTGGAACTTCTAAGTGATAACAGTGATAAATGTGACTTTCATTATGTTAATGAGTGACTTTCAGAAAGCACCTACAGACGAGGACTGGTGCCCACAGAGGCTAACCATGTGATTAGAGGGATTAGAACTTTTGGTCGCCCCTCCCACCCCGCCCACCTCTGGGGAAGGGAAAGGAGCTAGAGATTAAATCAGTCACCAGTGGCCAATGATTTGATTGATCATTCCTCCGGAATGAAGCCTCCAAAAAACACCAAAATGAAGGGATTTGGAGACCTTCTGTGTTGGCAATTTGGTGACAGGTGCAGACTGGTATGCCCGAGAGGACAAGGCAGCTCCTTGCCCTCTCCCCATACCTTGCCCTGTGCATCTCTTACATCTGGCTGTCCCTTTTATAATAAACTAGTAATCTAGTGAGTTGATGGGTTTCCTGAGTTCTGTGAATAAGTCAATCAAACCCAACATTAGGGTCACGGGGACTTCTGATCTACATAGCCAATCAGTCAGAAGCACAAGTGACAACCTGGACTTTTGACTTGCAACTGAAACAGGACAGTCTTGTGGGACTAAATCCTTCACACGCAGGATCTGATGCGCTCTCTGGGTAGATGGCATCAGGATTGAGTTCAACGGCAGGACACCGAGCTGGTGTAGAAGAACTGCTCACTGGTGGTGCGGGGACCCCGTTCCACACACACTGAAACTGGGTGATCAGGAGCCATTTAGACGTTTACTTTGAAGCTAGAAGAGTATTGCTATTGTAGTCACTGTGGACTGCCCTAAGCCAAGAGGCAAGGATTTAAGAACAATTCCAGAAAATAGCTGGAATAAAGTACAATATTAAAAAAAAATCACTTGGTCATGCTAAAAGTTGTAAGAACTAAGAAAGCATTCTGAAAACATGGCCAAGATATTGATAGATAGATCTAAATTATGGACTAGATTAACTAAAAGTATACCTGGCTTTGAGTATTAAGTCTAAGCAATAAAAAAGAAATCGAGGTTCCAGATGCAGGCCTCTGAAGTAAACTCAAAGACAACTGGGTAGAACAACAGAGAACAAAACTCACCACAGCCACGCGAGCAAGAATAACAGGAAATCCAAAGGCAGAAACAACAATTCCAGTAGTAAAAAAATAGGCCAGCTCCCGGCAGGCACTGCTTGTTGCGTCAGAGTCATACGTCGCTCTCTTGGCAATGAAATGGGGAATGGGAGAGATGGCATGAAACACCAGGACGAACAGGGGCCAGTACACACTGTCGGTGGGACCCAGAAGAAATGCAAAAAGAAAAGTTATGGTTAAGACATTCTACTGTTTCAAGGTTAGTATTATTTTAAATGTCTAGGCCCAAAAATTATCTATTCAATTGTCAGTGTTAGCACTTAAGATGAATTCTACCAGGAACAGAGAAGAGATAAAGATCATTAAAAATTACTAGTCATTAATATATAAATAACTGATATCGTGTTAAGAAACTGCACGATTGCATACATGAAACCTATAAAATTTTATTAACCAATGTCACCCCCATAAATTCAATTTAAAAAAAAGAAACTGTATATATGTATAATCTAGAATCTTTACTGTTTTCTGTAACTACTGAACTGTAATTTAAGAACAGAAGCGTAAAAAAAAAAAAAATCCAAAAGCTTAACTTAGACATTTTGCTTTCCGTATAGAACACAGTACAGTGGCTTGCACATGCCAGTTCAATAAAGATTTTTTTGAGTGCTTGCATGTTGGAAACCTTTCAATGAGTTAGAATAAAACCCAGATTCCTGGCCCTGACCTACAAAGTCTTACATGATCGGATCAACTTACTTTATTCATTTTGTGCCATCTTCCCTGTATTCGCAGCCACACCAGCCTTCTTTCTGTTCCTTAAACGACCCCATCCCTCCTCTAGGGCCTTTGTATGGCCTTTGCTTGGAATGCTCCTCCCCCTGATCCTCTCATTGGCTGGCTCCTTCTTATCATGCAACCTAAACTGAGAGGTCTTCTCCTAAGAATGGTTTAACCAGACCATCCATTTTAAATGCCTCAAGTCACCCTTTGAGCATATCACCTTCTGAACTTTCTACACAGCACTCATTCCTATCTGGTATTTTCTTGCTCATGAAAACAGGAATCTGACTTATCTTTACCAATCACCACTTATGTCCAGGGCCCAGAATGAAGTGCTTCATTAATATTTATTGAATGAACAAAATAACAGATAGATTTTAAGTTTGGAAGACATGAAAATAAATATACCTATTAGTAAAAACTTTAGATATACTCTAATCTTTATTATAAGAGGTCACAATAATTTTGTAATGTAAAACATAAAAACTATTTCTTCTCAAATTTCAATGTTTTGAATGTATAAAAAATTGCCATCTGCTTTCCAATTACATTTCCTCTATAAATACTTCAGAAGTATTTTTCTCCATCAGTTAGACATTTATTATATTTTATTCCATGAGAGGGGGATATAGGCATAGCTTCTACTCATATACACACACACACACATACATACATACATGCATACATACATACACCATAATAATACAGATCACCACAATGCCTTGATGAACACAGATCTACCAGGATGGCCAACACCTCCGAGCAGGAGTTGGTGTGAAGTCACTCTGTAACGAATGCTTCCCATTTCAACCACAGATCTAGGAGGGCAGGATAGTTAACCAACAAGCAAGAAAGGAAAGTGCTCTTAATAGACTGAGGACAGAAACAGAGTTGGGACTTCTAATTTTACACTATAGGAATTACAGTGTATTTCAAGAATCACCAAACAATACTGTGGGAAGGGAAGGGGTTTTTACAAATTCTCTACTTCAAGGCCCTTTTTGTACCAGTGAGGAAAGACATTGGAGAAGAGGTCTGGAATAGACCCAGCTGTTGCCTGACATACCCATGGCCAAGAGCTCTTAATTCTTCCTAGAATACAGTAAATTTTCTAAAGAAAATCTGACTATGCTCCCATTCACAGTCAGTTATTGTGGGCAAAAACAGGGGGAGGGTATGTACAAGTTCAGTGACAGAAAGTAACCTAACAGGGTGATCTGGCCTTAAGTTCCTAATGAGCAGGTCACGGTGGGTAGTGACACCCAGGCATGCAACTTCTTTAGTAAAAGATTTATCTTTGTCTTAGGCCAGCCCTGTCCGTTTTGCATATGTGTGTGTGTGTGTGCGCGTGCGTGCGGGCGCGCCTACATCGAGGTTAGCGCCCCTCTGAAACAAGAATAACCACCCTCAAAAGAGTATATAACCTTAACTATCCAGCAGCTTGCTTTCTCCACCTTCATGGAACCTCCTTGACGTGCCGTCCTTAATGTTGAATGCGTAACAGAAACTACAAAACTGTCACTCTCCCGAGCATCTGAGATCTTGTTTCCAAGCAACTGTTGTCAGTTTGGGCTCAAATAAACTCATAAAAATTCTCTATAGGTTTGGACATTTCTTACATCAACAATATAAATTGTAAATGCTTCCAAAACAAAATTTGGACCCAACTGTTCTTTTATACACCAGTGAGTTTTTCTCAGGGCCAGAGGTCTCTGTTTGTGTCTGTTTATGTCTACATATGAATGCTGAAAACGTGAGATACTTTTCAACCTCCAAGATGGCATTACTGAAATTAATTTAAAGGCAAGCACTTATAAGGATTGGGTATTTTAAAATTCTCAGAAATACAGAAACTAACTGAAATGGTTTTTAAGTTCACATGATCTAAGATTAATGCTTAGTAAATAAAAGCTAGTTTAAGTTTGTTGGTTTAAGTAGAAGACATGTCTTTTAAGTTGATATTTTAAATTTAATATATTTATATTACATTTTACTTGGGGTTTTATAAAAATAAGTCCATGTTAATAATTGACTTTGATGTCTATGAAATGTTTCTAGAGGTTACAAAATGTCTTCACATACATAACTGCTTAGTTTTGAAACTGAGGGTTAAAATCTCAATATATGTAGGAATAACTTTGCTATGCTGCAGGAGGGACCCTGGAACAACGCAAAAAGGTTTGTTTTCTCTCCTTACGAAAGAGAAATTTTAAGCCAATCAGGCATTTTTTTAAACATGAAGTTGCAGGGGAAGCACTGTAAAGTAAGCGATGAAAGACTCCAGGGCATGTTAGATGGGTAAACAATGGCTCTAAATTAAATGAGTGGGTGTGGGAAACTCAAGATGGCTTCTCGGTTCTCCGAGGCTCCCTAGCAAACCCCAGGTTCTTCATAACACCTTTATTCTCCATAACACCTCTACCTCTGACAGCATGTACATTTTAAAATCTGTTTATTGTCTATCTCCCCCACTGAAATACAGACTCTCCAAGAGGGGCAGGACTTTTGTTTTCTCATTTCTGAATCTCCGATTCCCATGAACTGTAGCTGGCACACAGTAAGCACTCAAACAACAGTTGCTGAATACGCTAAGTGAAATAAGCCAGGCAGTGAAAGTTGAATAAAGACATTTGTTGACTGTTCCCTCTGCCTGAAATGCCCTCCCCTGACTTGGCCCAATAAACTCTGATTTATCCACGAGGTCTCAGCTTAAAGACAACCTCTATGCAGCCCTTCCTGACTCTCCCGGGGCAACTCTGATGCGCTTTCTCGAAGCTCTCACCGTACTTCGGACACATCTCCACTACAGCTGCCGTCTTCCTAACGGGGCTGTTTGCCTGTCTCTCACTCATGGCTAGAACTATGAGCTCCTCACGGACAGGACTACGTCTCTTCACATTTTTGTATCCCCAGCTGATCCAGAGCAGATATTCAATAAATGCTTATTAAATGAATATATCAACTGTAAAAAGAGCGTTTCTCTGCACTAGTACATCTGACCCATGAGGAGACTGAGTTCATAATTTGGGCTTCACTAACTTATTGATTGGAGCTTGGTGCTAAATTGACCAAACCCTCTAACATCCACGACACACACACACACACACACACACACACACACACACACACACGTGACAAAGATACAAAAAGAAATTGTTTTTTTAAATAACTTACCCATAATCTTCTAAGGCACATCCCAGCATAAGAAAAGTCAGTCCAATAGCCCCACTGAAGGATAATAACACAAGAGCTGTGAAAAATAAAACCAAGAGTTATAGGTTCCAGATCACTGGGTGCGAGGGGCTGGAGGAGGAAGGGGAAAAAGGGGAGCGACTTACTAATGGGTATGGAGTTTCCCCTGGTAGTGATGAGATTAGAATTAGATAGTAGTGATGGTTACACAACCTTGTGAATATACTAAAAACCAGAGAATTTAATACTTTAAAAAGGTTAATTTTGTGGTATGTGAATTATATCTCAATAAAAATTTTAATTAAAAAATGAAAAGTCCCAAATTAAACAGATATAGCAATTCACTTATTAGCTGATGTTATATCTGACTAGCAAATCAGTGCCTGCCTGCCACTTTTAAATTACAGTATTAGTCTCAAGAATTTCCAGTGCTCGACTTCTATCTAAGGTACGAATTCCCTCTATTTCTGTCACAAGCAGCCAGCCAGCCAATCTCTACAACTCCAGTGAAGGGAACCTCATTATCTCCTGAGGCAGGTCATTTCATTCTGACAGTTTCTAAATGTTGAAAATCCTCTTTCCTTAAATTATATGTAACACTACTTCCCTGTAATATACACACTTTGATCATTTTTGCCTCCCAGAACCTTAGTACTTTTAAATATTTGCAAATTGCCTTCATGTCTTCATTGAAAACGATTCTCAACTACTGAATAAAATATGTATTCCTGGCATCTGTCTCTCCTTACACTGCTGACTTTTTAAAATTCTTGAACTCTGAGTCACTAACATGGGTTCAAATCTCCTCTGCCACCAACTGCTTGTGCGAACCTCTTTAAATCTGATTTCTCACCTGTAAAACAGTAATAACGGTGTACTTTATTAGGAAGCTTGTGGTAATTACATGAGATAAATCTATGTAAAGTATTGGGCAAAAGGAGGGGCCCAATAAGTAAATATTGATTGATGTAGGTATCTGCTCATTTTAGTAATGTTCTTTTAATAAAGATATAAATTAGAAGCATTGGACACTATATTACCCAAATTTGCTTCTGAAAAAAAAATACAGGATCCAGCACAAATAACACCCCTTTTTAAATACAAAATCCTTAATTACAAAATCATAAGCATGTAATTCTGTAACATAATATTACACTCAAGCACACCATATGACATGTTAGGTGAAACGTTCAAATTAAAACTATAAATTATCACACCCATATTATTACCTTACAACCACACTCAAGCAGCTGTTACTTCTGCTGGACCCTGTACAGAGCTCTCAAAATTAGTCACTGACTAAACTAGTTAGCGTTCAGATTGCTTCCTGTTGCATCAACAGATTTGGGGAAGGGGGACACTGTTTTCTAGGAAGATGCCAAGGTGCTTTTAAAAAACATTTAGAAGTATGCAGATATTAGAGGACAAGGAAGAACTTCAATTCTAACTTATACATATTTTTCCATTTAGTAGATGTCACTTCTTAAAGAAAGCAGTACAAAAGTAAGTTTTCATGTACTTCCTTTCATTAGAGAGGATCTCTTCCTAGTTGGCTTTGCCACTCTGCCTGACCACCTGCACTCCTCGCTCCCCAGTGCAGCCTTCGCAGCTGGGAACCTGGGAACCGCAGCTGTCTTCCTTCTAGTCTGTGATACCAGCCTCTTGAGGCTCACAACCATGTATCTCCAGTAGATTCTTTTTAGTCCTTTTTTCTTTTTCAGGAATCGCATCCTCTACATCTCTTAAAGATGGAGCTGACCAGATTCCAACTTCACCTCTTTCCACTCTACACTCTTGCTGAGACATTGCTTTCAACCCAAAGCTCGCCAGTACCACAAGGGCCCAGCCACATGAATGATGCACCTCCAACTCCAATCTTGACTTCTCTGCCTGAGTAGCCAACAAGTACCTCACACTCACATGTGAAAAACTGAAGCATCCCAGGCCACCTCCTCACAAAACACACATCTTCCCTTTGAAGGAAGGTTCTATCTTGAAATACCAATACCATCATTGCACTCTATTCTCCAGAAAAACAGCAAATCAAGGAGACTCAATCTCCCAGACCTCACTGCTATAGACTGAAAGCTTGTATTCCATCCCCACCCCCACCTCTCAACAATTCATGTTATATCCTAATGCCTGTGTGATGGTATTGGGAGGCAAGCCTTCCGGAGCTGATGAGGCTATGAGGTCAGAGCCCTCATGGATGAGATTAGTGACCTTATAAGAGACCCCAGAGAGATCCCTCACCCCTTTCACCATATGAGGGTACAGCAAGAAGACAGCTGTCTAGGAACCAGAAAGCAGGCCCTCATCAGACTTCAAATCTGTTGGCACCTTGATCTTGGGCTTCCCAATCTCCAGAACTAAGAAATTTTTTGTTTAAGCCATCCAGTTAATGGCCGCACTGTTCTCTTGATCCCTCCCTCTGCTGCCGCCCTAGTGTAGGCCCTTATCATCTCAGGCCTGGCTCTAGCCATCTCTTCCCCTCCACCCTCCACACAGCAGAGAGTGAACTCCCAAACAGATAAAGCTGGTGTCACCCCTTCTCAGCTCCTTTCAAGCATACAGGTTGTTCTGGCACTTGAGGTTCAATATGGCCTCGCCCCTGCCAACCTCCCTCACCACTCTCCCACTAAATTCCAGTCTTAATAACATAGTTTAAGCTCCTGCAGAGAACAAGGTGTGCTCTTTCATGCCCCCTGCCCTGGGTTACAGGCTATCCTCTCCACTTGAAAAAACTCTGCCCTCACCCCATGTTTTGCCAGGTGAAGCCTTATCAATCCTTTTAGCTTCAAGTCAAGGATTACTTCTTGTGTAGAAGTGGTCCTCTTCATCCCTGGAGCAAGGTTAAGTGACCCCACCTGTGTTAGTTACCTGAGCTGCTATTAACAATGTACCGAGTGGGTGGCTTAGAACAGAAATTTATTTTCTCACAGTTCTGGAGGCTTCACGGTGTCAGCAAGGCTGTGCTCTCTCTGAAGTTTCCAGGGAAGAATCCTTCCCTGCCTCTTCCTCACTCCTGGTGGTTTCTTTGGTGCTCTTTGGCTTGCAGCTGCCTCATTCTACTTTCTACCTCCATCTTCACATGGTGTCTCCATATGGTGTCTCTGTATGTCTCCATGTCCAAATTTCTCTTTGCTAATAAGGACACTAGTCATTGGGGTAGGGTCCAATCTAATCCAGTAGCATCTTAAACTTGACTACATCTGCAAAAACCCTATTTGCAGATAAGGTCATACTGACAGATCCAGGGGAGTTAGGAACATAATTCAACCCACAACACCATCTGTGCTCCCACTGTATCTGAGCACACCTCAGTCCATTAAATAGTAACCATTTCCAACTCTGTTGTCCAATAACAATTTATCTTTTAATCCCAAACCTCATGTGTACAGTAATTCCTCAAGGGTTGAACTACCTGAAAACATACTTCCTTCCCTCAATCCTTTTCCATTTCATAACCTAGCTTCCTTCACAATTTTTAACACAGTCACACATAAACATTATTATTTGATAGTTTCTGGGCATGACTAAACGCAGTGCAATTCTGAGATACTACTTGTCATCTGTTTTCTGCACTGGCTTCAAACGGCTGTATTACTCACACTAAACTGTCCAAATAAATCATGTTTACTAAACTGATGTTGAAATAAGCCATCCAGAAATAATAAAATGTCTGCTGCTAACAGCTCACACACTCAGATATATTTCAAAGTGAACATACACATGTGTGCAAAAACACTTTATACAAGTTTATAGCAGGTGGGGAGATCTTTGGGTACCCATTTCAAAGAGACTAGGAACGCCAACAAAAAAACAAGTTATGCTACTCTATTCGAAAGATTAGAAATCTAACAGTTTCCATCCGAAAATAACAGGAAGCCTTCCAGTAACCTCTCCCACGACTGGCATCCCCCATTCTCCAGAAGGCATACAGATAAGGGAAGCGGTGTTCTTGGTACCCCCTTGTTATCAAGCGCGCCATTCAAAAACACATAACTGCACAAACACCACTTTCTTGTCTGCCCAAAGATGAAAGTAGCGATAAAATTCCACCTAATTTGCTTTCCACGACTATGAGAAATACAGCTCTTCTGGGCGCTTCCCATTAACACCCGCCCGCCGTCAACTCTGCCCAATAGGAAAAACTATCAGGAACAAGAAAATTAAGTGCCCCAAATCTGAGAACGCTGGAGACAACAGCTCCCCTGGAAGAAATGGGAAAGTGCGGGATGGCAGGAAAAGACAGGAGTTAGGGTACACTTGTCAGGAAGTGGAAACCTCGTCAAAAACAAGGCAGACGAGGGTGGGGATGAGGGTAGAGGGAAGCTCCTAGGAACTGCGGAGCCGGTGAATTGATGCCCCGGAGGCGGGCTCCGGTCTCCCAGGCAGGCACCGCTCCCCGAGAGGGTTCCTTCTGGAGGGTCCGGAGGGCCAGGGGAGAACGTGAAGGCCAGTGGCCTGGCAAAAAAAAAAAAAAAAAAAAAAAGGGGGGGGCTGAGGTTCTCCAAACATCCACCCACCCGCACCCCAAGAAGCGAAGGGAGTGAGCGAGTGCTTTCCCACCCAGGGAGGCGGGAAGCGTGGTGAGTCTGGGGAAGACCGCTGCCTGCCCACGCGCTGAAAGCGCAGCTCCACAGTCAGCCCGGGGCGGAAGCGCCGACCCAACCGCTGGACCACGGAGCGGGGGCCGCGGATGTACCTTTAATCCCCGCCATGTCTCCCGAGCTGAGGCCGAGGCTGCTTC
Source organism: Glossophaga mutica (assembly GCA_039655065.1). Taxonomy (NCBI): domain Eukaryota; kingdom Metazoa; phylum Chordata; class Mammalia; order Chiroptera; family Phyllostomidae; genus Glossophaga; species Glossophaga mutica. The sequence continues at coordinate 47,198,344 of CM077307.1, read as the reverse complement.
CGGCTTCCTGCCACAGACCCCGCCCATGCCCGGCCAGGGGCTGGACCGCGGGCCCCGAGCCCGCCCCCGCCCCTCACAGCCCCGCCCAAACTTGTCCACAACCCCGCCCCCATATCTCAGCGCCAAGCCCCCCATCTGCAGAGCTCGGCTCCTGTCCCCCAGTCCACGTTCTGGGCCATCCCCGCAAACTCACTTGTTCGAAGTAAACTTGATCTGGCTCCGGGAGCCCATCTGCTACGTCCTGAGTCCACCTCAGAGGGCCATGTTGTACTTAACTTTCCTCAAGGGAATGGAAAGTTTTGTTTGTTGGGGCAATCTGGAAGAGTAATTCATTTGACCTTTACGGAAAGAGGCTCAAAAAGGTTTAAGAGCCTCAGCTCTTGGGAGGAGGTTGGATTAGGGGCCACATATCCTCTCATTCTAACTGAGAACCACTTCACAGTACGGTGCTTCCCTCCCCTCTATTGCTTTTTCTTACTTTTTAACAAAACAGAAAGATAAAGGGGTTCGTGGGAATTCAGGTTCCCCTGGCCACCTGGAGAAGTACAAATCCTCACCACCACCTTTCCGATTCCTGCTCAGTTTACTTTTGCAAAAGCTGTACACAGCATATTATTGTCTGAACACGTGTAATTACCTTTGACTTTAGTTTATTCTTCTGGTTCCTCCCATGACTCCTCATAGATGGAAGGTACATTTATTAAAAATACAGTGCTGCTAATACCTGGCTCCTGCAGACCCCTGAAGATCCATAATTACACTGCATTCTTTGTAGCTGCGATCTAGTCTAGATAGTTGAGAACTCTTTCCCTATTTTGAGCATCCTATTTTTTCTAATACCTGTTAGAGCACTCATGGGAAACTACCTTTTCTCCCAAACACCCAAAGTCTGACTTTTTTAGCTCATTTACTGTATAGTACCACAGTGCTCTCGTAAGGAAGTTAAGATTTTTTTTTCCTCCTAAATCGATGAGGATTTTCTAATTGGGTCATACTGTTACGGAGAAATGAAACGATCCAGACGCAGGGAGTTCACGAAGCACGACTCTTTATTACACGCGTGGTCCCAGAGGAGGCAGTCTCCAAATTCTGGGCCCCGATCTCAGGGAAAACTCTTCCTTTTAAGCATCTTACATCTCGGCTCCCGCGGCAGAGGTGGTCGTAAATCTTTAACTCCCCCTCCCCTTTGTCTTGGTTTATCTCTTCTTTTTAGTCAAGGGGTTCAGGAATGGAATTTGTATCTTGACATAATTCTTTTCTTACACTAATGGAACTGCCATCCCAATTCTGCTATATTTCTTTTCTTTACGCTAATGGGACTGCTGTTTCTTCTCCATATCATTCCCCCCTTTTTTTGGATGCTAGACAGAATCTTCTTCTGTCTCAGCATCTATTACTGGGGGTCTTTAATTTTATTAAGTTGGTTAAGGTTCTTTTTTACTATGTTGCTTTTACTGGCAAAGTTTTAGGAGGGCCATCCCCTGTCTGATAAAACGGCTGCCAGTTTCTTGAACTGGTCTGGGTGGCTACCTCCTTTCTTTCTATGTATTTTTGAACCTGCTTAACCGTGGTGAGCCCTGTTCTTGTTATTTCTTTTTTTTTTTCTATAGATGATAATATCTCCTCCTGGACTTGGGTGTAACTCGTTTACGTATATCTTCCCTTTAACTCCTTGAGCCTACTCATGGCTTTCTGCTTTATCTATGTTTATTACTATTTCTTTTCCGTCGGTCACATGGGCTCTGCAGCCCCTATAAGGGCATCCCCCATATTTCTCTGGCCATCTTCGGCAATATTCCCTATCTTGATCTATTGGTAAACATATTCTTGGGTTCCTGTACCAGAACCAATCATCTATGGACTTTATTAGCACGCTGGGGAACTTTAACTGTATTTTCCCTCTACATATACCCTTGCATGAGGTGTGGGATATTTCCTGCACCTTTGTCCAGGTTCCCTGGGTAAAAACCTCTTGGACTATAAAAGTCTCATTTATTTGCATCTGTAAAGCTGGGGCTGATGCTGGGAGTAGGCTTAAAATTCTTATGATGATAATGAGTGGGGCCATTTCTTATATAAAAAGTAGACCAAAAGTACAGATTATTGCTAGATAACACCCGCTCCCCTAGCTGTATCCCCACCCGCTCCCCTATTGTCCGCCCAGTGGGGCTCGTGAACCACAGTCCAAGTCCTTTGAAGATGATGATGGTTCCTAGGATGAGAAAGCCGAGGAGGGTCTCCCAGGAACAATTGTCCATTCCTGACGTCGCTCGCCTCGGTTCCTTCGTAGCCTCAGGATGGGCAGCTTTGGGAGAGGCACCTCTGTAGATTCCGTCGCCGCCTTGGCTCTCGTACCCTGTAACTTTTAAGGCATGGTTAGTAACACCAAAGTATCCACTTTGGGTGAAGTGGCTTTTTTTTTAATTCTTTACCCATATGTACTGACGTGGCTTAAGGGATGGGCTGGCCCCCTTTTGGTACTGGGTCTAGCACAATTTGGGCTTTCCTGACTTGATTTAATTTTTTTCTTTAATATAGAGAGGTATTTTTGTCTTCCCTAGACCCCTGTCAAGGTTAGTTTAGTGGGCCCGGCTACCCTGGTTATGAGGGTCGGTCTCCTATAAACTAACTCATATGGGGTGTATCTTTTAGCATTCAGGGTACCCCTGACTCAGAGGAGAGCTAGCGGTACGAGATCAGTCCAGGGCAGCCCGGTTTCTTGACATAACTTGGCTAGAGTCTCTTTAAAAGTCCGGTTTATTCTTTGCTTGTTCAGAGCTTTAGGAGGCGTGGCTCCCCTCCCAGCCTGGGCTCCCTGAGCCGGCTGTGGCTGTGTGGAGTTTCTCAGCAGGGCGCTTGAGGAGGGGGAGGAGGTGCCCGAAAGGGCTCGGAGTCTCAGCCAGGAGTCCGGGGCCGCGCACAGGGTACGAGAGGCTGTCAGCGAGGGCAGGCAGCCCGCAGGGGCTCTGGTTCCAGGAATGAGGCTGTCCCCCTGCGTCCGATATCAGGCACTGGCCTGCAGGATCTCTCTCCACCCTGGCTCAGCTGCGGCTGGAGAGGGCCCCTCTGCGCCCGAGCACTGCCCTTGTCTAAGTGCTTCGGCCAGGCCTGACTGGGCAGCTTTATTTCCGAGACCCGGGAGAGGGCAGGGAGGCTTCGGGGCGCTGCTCCCTCCCCGAGCGCCGGGACTGTCTTCCCTCCTCTGCCCAGCCAAGTCTTCCTAATTTTATTGTCCGAGCCTGGCAGAACTTTCTCAGGGCTGCCGACAGTCCCGTGGCTCTTCGGATTAAGACTTTCTTCCCGGAGGGCAGGGCTACGGGTTAGTAATTACTGAATGCTCCACGCCAGTATCTACTATAAAGTCTATTTCTCGGCCCTCCCTACTGCAAGACGGACCATGGGCTCTTTGGGGCCAGGTGGGATGAAGCCCAGTCTTCCTCATTAGGTCTCTAAATTCTTAAGGCTGAAGATGCTCGGAGCCCGGGGAGCTGGCGGGGTCTTGATTTCTTGTAGTAGTCAGAAGAGCTACCTGATTTTTTTTTCTCCCCGCGCTTCTAATGTGGCTTTGCCTCTATTATCATAGACTTTGTTAGCGACTGCTAGAAGCTGACTTATGGTTATGCTAGCGAACTCTTTAAGCTTCTGGAGTTTCTTTCTGATATCTGGAGCTGACTGGGACACAAAAGTCATTACTACTATGCACTGGTTTTCAGGACTCTCTGTGTCACACTGGCAACTTTGGCCATGTTTGTCCAGGTTTTTGGGCCACTTTATTTTGCTCAGTGTTTGGGTCCCAGTTTAGTTGTATCTCACATGTGGCGGCACAGGCGAAATCAGTGAGGTTTAGGGTCCTCAGCAAGGGTCCTAAAGCTTCTCAATTGCGGTGAGGATATGACAGTTCTGGACTATGACTCTGGCCTGGCTCTGCGGGACAGACACTTATCTGTCAGGCAATTTTACTGCCCCTCTGGGGTCTTAGTGGCTCGGGCCTGCTTTGCCCAACAGTTTTCTGTCTCACGATAATTTTGAGCTTGAACTGGAGAACAGATGAGGGGGGCTAATGATGGTAGGCTCTGGTGTCGCCCCCGAGCTATTTCTCTAGCAGTTTGGTCTGCCAGCCGGTTGCCGGGTTCTGGGAGGGCGCGCCTGCCCGACCCCGTCCCTCAGGAAGGCGCCGTCAGCTGCCTGTTGTACTCAGGCCCAAATCAGCTGCCCGCATGCTGCGTGCCCGGCGCAGGGTGCTCTGATGGCAGGTACCGGGCTCACAGTCCCCGGAACTGCCGCCGCCGTCGCCACAAGGAATTCGGCCGAGGAGCCTTTTACGTCTCACTCTCACGGCTCTTTCTCTTGCTCCTTTCTGACTGCCCCTAGGAATTCTCAGGGTCTTTTTCCGGTGGCAGGGACAGACATCTGATTGATGACTGCTCTCTTCTCTATCTCTAAGGCTTGCTAGCCCTGGCTGATTAGAAACTCAAGGTACTTTGCTTCCTACTAACAGAGCTGTACTTTCTTCTTTGAGACCCGATATCCCCTGGCTTCCAGTAGCCGGAGAAATGTTCGAGTCCCTTCCTGGCATTCTTTTAATTTTCTGGCTTGGCTACTAAGACAGCTGTCGTATTCTTACTTGGGCGCAAGCAATAGCCCTCTATTCTTTTGAGCCGGTGGTGCCGGCTCTTTGCGCTCTCCTCCCTGTAACTACCAGGTGGGCTGCCCTAATAGTGGACAAATTGAGGGTTCCCTTAGGGGGCCAGCCTACCCCGAAAGTGGGTCATTCTAGGGTACACAATGTTTTAAGTTTGAAGCAGGAGACAGCATAGGAAGAACTCTGAGACTGCAATACTGTTACTGTCCAGCATTCAGCACCCTGGTTGCTAGGAAACGTCTTTTACCAATTAAGTAGAATAAATGGTAAACCAAGGCAGGGAGGAGGAGGGAGACGTGTCTCAAACGCCAACTCAGCAGTCCTGAGCCTGGTCCGACAATATTGCCAGGTGCTCCAACACCACAAGAAACACTATATTAACAAGGAAGAAGGGAAGTCCCTGAAATTCTATGTAACATTTCTATTATCTGAGAAAGAAAACTTTGAAACTGTGCTTTCATCTCAAGGCCTGGAATGTGGGAGAGGGTCCCCGGTGCCCAGAGAAGAAACCCATAAAACAACTTTGGTTAATTGCCTACCTCTGGTCACTATCTGTTTTACGAGGTAGTCTCTGATGCTTACAGAAAAGGCCCATAAATAACTTTGAAAAGTGTCCCAATTTTAATTAACTGCCTCCTGTCACATATTTGTTTTACAACAAGATGAACAAATGGGGTCTGGAGCAAGATAAAGATTCAGGCTAACAGACCCCCCCACACACCCAAGCCTGGGGCAATCACATTTCCCCAGGAAAGCCGGCACCACATGTACCCATCAATAAACATGCAACACTTTCCTTCTATCCCACCAACTATACAAGTCCTGAGAACAAAGGACTCGCTCTCTCTCCCTCTGAGGCCCAGGACGCTCCTGGCTCTTGGCCACAGGGCCTCTGGCCACCCGGCCCCAGGCCGCCCAGGGGCCCGCCACTCCGGTCCTCAGCCACTCTTAACTTTTCTTACCGTGTCCTACCCTGAAACTTTGCCTTTCATCCCCCACTCCATCCAGCCCCGTTCTCATTCATGGGAACGGACCACCAACAAACCGACTCCACACTACAAGATTTGCTGACAAATAATTCTTTACATGCGTCTGCAAGAAGAACCAGGTCTCTTCCTTCAACAAGCTGGCCTGGATTCAGGGATGAGTCATGTCCCTTGAACCGGCCGGAATTCTGAAGCATACAATTCAACACTGTGGACGCCACCGCCCCCCTCACCATTTTTCTCCCAACGGCGCAGACAAACAAAGGGTGAGGGTCATTTGCTTGCCTGCCTGGCCTGCCCTCTCGCGAGGCAAGGTCGATCTTGGCTAAGGTTGCCCCAGCAGAATTCGGGATTACTGCCAACCGTTATGCCATATGATCTGACACAGGAACCGCAGGTGAGGGCCCACTCATGCTCCGTGGGTTTTTCACCCGTGAAGCCACAAACACATTCACACATTCACACTCTGCACACTCTCACAGAATCTATTACATTTCTCTCCTGACCGGCAGGACCTTTTTCTTTTTTTTTTTCCTTTCTTTTTCTTTTCCTTCCGGAGGGGATTCCTTTCCCCTTACAGGTCTCACATGGAGCACTTCCAGGTCCCCAACAATGTGGGGCACTTCCAGGTCCCCGACTTGGGGCACTTCCAGGTCCCCAACAATGTGGGGCACTTCCAGGTCCCCAACAACGTGGGGCACTTCCAGGTCCCCGACTTGGGGCACTTCCAGGTCCCCAACGACGTGGGGCACTTCCAGGTCCCCAACGACGTGGGGCACTTCCAGGTCCCCAACGACGTGGGGCACTTCCAGGTCCCCAACGACGTGGGGCACTTCCAGGTCCCCAACGACGTGGGGCACTTCCAGGTCCCCGACGTGGGGCACTTCCAGGTCCCCAACGACGTGGGGCACTTCCAGGTCCCCAACGACGTGGGGCACTTCCAGGTCCCCAACGACGTGGGGCACTTCCAGGTCCCTGACGTGGGGCACTTCGGGTGGGGAATCTCTTCCCCTCTGATTCCCCCTTGCGGGGGTGTCTGGTCTCCCTGAAAGGAGAGTCTGATTGGGGCTTTTTCTCTTCCCCCCTGGTCCCTGGGCACTTACCGGTTTGGCGCCTTCTTAATTGTTCGTGGTTCGTCTCCCCCTTCAGAGCCCGAGTCTCAGAGTGGCCACGGCCCGGCGTCCAGCGCCCAAGGCGGGGAGACCTGAAAAATCCCAGGGCACGTGCTTCCCCCCTTTCCTGGGGCGCTGCACGCTGAGCCCCCACTCGCCGACACCGGAGGCAATCTGCCTGCTTCGCCTGTGGTCGTTTCCCGGTCAGGGAACCAAAATGTTACGGAGAAATGAAACGATCCAGACGCAGGGAGTTCACGAAGCACGACTCTTTATTACACGCGTGGTCCCAGAGGAGGCAGTCTCCAAATTCTGGGCCCCGATCTCAGGGAAAACTCTTCCTTTTAAGCATCTTACATCTCGGCTCCCGCGGCAGAGGTGGTCGTAAATCTTTAACTCCCCCTCCCCTTTGTCTTGGTTTATCTCTTCTTTTTAGTCAAGGGGTTCAGGAATGGAATTTGTATCTTGACATAATTCTTTTCTTACACTAATGGAACTGCCATCCCAATTCTGCTATATTTCTTTTCTTTACGCTAATGGGACTGCTGTTTCTTCTCCATATCAATACCTATTTCCCCTTTTATTCCCAACCACCCAGCAAGTATCTGGAAAGCCATATATAAGTGTTTGCTGGAGCCTTCCATGTCAACCTGAGGCTAGCCCCACAGAAAGAAATGATTTTGGAGAAAAGTGACATTTCTTCAGAGGCACAGCTTGGTCTGAGTGCCTTAGGCTTAGCAGTAAGAAACTGGAAGGCTGTTGGAGAAACAAAAAGATGAGGTGTTTGCCCCAGGGTAATGTCAAGACGTAGAAAACTGCAGAGCCAGGATTGGTCTCCAGGTTTCCCGCCCACAGCAGCTGTCCTTTCCATCTTGGTAAGCACTTAAAAAGAAAGTTGGCCATCTTCCTTGAGGCTTTAACCATCTGAGAAAATTCTGCTTCCCTCTTGCCAGATGCTGCACTGAAAAATTGGTCTTCTACTTACCCATTCCATGTTTCTTCAAGAGTAAGAGTCACCAAAAACAGAAAGTAAAACCTTGGAAGCTTAAACCCTCTTGCTGACTTGCCATGAATGCGTTACTTGGATATGTAAGATCGTGTCCTCTGTCACGCTGTGTAGAACTACAGTGCTCTTCCCTGGAAATATGTTTACATTTTCTGCTTGCATTCGGTTCTCTCACATTATAAACTACATTGTATTATCTCCATTTTACAGATGGGAAAACTAAGGCTCAGGTATTAGTAACTAGTGAGTAGGGAAGCTGAGGTCAAGCCCCAAACAGTTCAACTCTGAAGTCAGATGGGCAGCACTTGTGCAGTGGATCTTGCACACAAATAAGGCAGGAAATGTCATTAGTAAAGAGCTAACAGCCCCTTATATTTAACAGAGCAATGAAATCCATTCATTAATTTGATTTTCCCTTATACATCCACTTGTATCTTGCATGCAGCATACACAAGATAACGGATGAAATAACAGAAACTAATAAAAGTTCACCTTATATATTGTAGTATCTCTCCCTATCCTACAGAAAAGATCTAGCCTCAAACTCCAGCTCTGAGTAACCCTCTTCATGCACCTGTTTCCTGGCGTAGGATTTACAAACCCTGCCTCTCAGAACTGTTTGAGGATGAAATGAGAAAGACTGTATGTATATATGTAATAGCGCATAGGGCCATGCATGAAAGACAGATGCAGTGGCACTGCACTGGGGTTAGCTCCCATGTCCATGCGTAAGTTAAATGCAAATATGGTGCAATGCTATTGAAATCAGTCAATGTTAGCTTTCTTTCCTAACTCTCAACAACTACTCTTTTCACATAGCCAGCCCCTTTACAAAACTTACAAGGCAAGTCCTGGCCATTATATGCAGACGGATCTCTGTCAGGCCAGGGAGGCAAATAAGAGCAAGGCCCTGGCGGGGTATGTCAGCTGGTTAGAGCATCGCCCTGATACCCCCAGGTTGTGGTTTCAATCCCTGGTTAGGGCACATCAAAAATCAACCGAGGAATGCATAAATAAGTGGAACAGCAAATTAATGTTTCTATCTCTAATCAATAAAGTTTTTAAACCAAGAAGAGCAAATTGGTTGCCTTTTCTTACTCATGTTATCCACTGCCCACAACCTGAGGTTTCCATGTAACTCCAGCTTCAATACTGACCTGCAGTGATGCACTGTCTTACTCTCTCCTTAACAGCAACTACTGTTTAGTGAGTACCCATTTAATAACAGTTTATTTATACAGTCTCTAATTCTACCATTACAGAGCTGTTAGGATGATCTCTATTTTACAGATAAGATTAAGACTCAGAGACTTTTAAGAAACTTGCCCAAAATAACAGTCTTAAGTGGAAAAATCAGGATTCAAACTCAGTCTTCTGGTCTCAAATCAATACTGTACCATTACGCACAAACACCATGGTTTAGCTTTAGAACAGCCAGAACATGTTTACTTGACCTAAATTCTGTGATAGATGTTTCCAGTGGGGAAACTGTCCTGTTGCTATGAGAACTATTTCTGGAATTCAACCTTTGTGTTCATTCCTTAACAGTGGTGTTTTTCACCACCATTAGGACTCAGCTTGAGTGTTCTTGCAGACACAGACAATACAGCAATGGTTTGAATGCTTTTGATTTGTAGCATCTGCTTCCAAATGAACATGGTGCTTCTGTCTGAAAAGAACTAAACTATGTTTTCTATGACGAAGTCTCAGACTCCCAGGATCGATCCCTCTGCTTCAGTATCTGAAGGAAGCTTTATAAGCCCACTAATATTCTAGTGAAGAGACTGGGATTTCTATGCGGACTCTTTTTGAAACACAGTAGTCATGCAGCATGATCCAACTGTGTGGGCCCATGGGGGCAAGGATGGCTGTGGGGATGGTTAGAGTATAAATCCAGAAATACTGTCAGATCACATTTTGGTACAAATGTGCACGTGCTTTTCATATTCTTTCCCCATAACTTTTCTTAAATGTGATCATGTCAGGAGGTATAATTCAAGCTTGTCATTATATTCCTACAAACGCAAAAATAACTTAGATGTCTACAAATATTTTTGAGCCTTTTAATATACATTACAAATATTTTAGACCAATCACATTTTGTTGTGTGTAACATATTTACAAAACAAAAATATATTACAATAGATACGAATGAAACAGTGAATTTGATCAACAAGAAACTCTGTCACAACCAGATATTTAAAACGAATGCAAAAACCTGTTGGCCTGCGTACGCTAAGGATTTTGAGATAAACAGGGGCCCAGAGTTATAATGTATCTGGAAAAGAGATGGGTGAACCCAAAGTTAAGTTAGGTAAGATTCTTTCTCATTGCTAATTACGTAATGTTTAATGACATTTTAAACTGTGAACATTGATGAATTATTCATGATTCAAACAAGATTCAAAGCTAATATAGTTCTATCATTTCAAAATGTATGTGACATTCACATAATATCCTTTTAATTATTATCATTATATACTGTAGTTCACACAATATCTACAATTGTGAATGAAGGGAAAAACAAGTCACAGCAACATGTCTCACATTCCAATTTTAAATAAGACAAGCACATACTGGATCAAATATTATTTTATAATACGTTAATAAATAACACCTAGTTTGTTATGGTTACCTTGAAGAGTTGACAGCTGTGTATTTTAAAAGAACATTTTTTGCGAGTTTCACATGGTGAATAAAAAGTAAAATTTAAAAAAAAGAACACATAATGGAAAAAGAAAGTTCTATATAGAACATAAAGCATATTTTTTCTAATTTGGAACATAAAGCATTTTTAACATGCTGCTTTTCTAGTAGAGTTTGCCATAAGAAAATTAAAATAGAAACAAAAAAATGATTGTCTTTGAAAAACAATTTTTGAAAGCTTTTCACAATATTGAGCATGAACCTTTTAAAGTCAGCACGGAAACCTTTCTGCCCTCTGCTTTGCACGGTGTCCTACGCGCACTGTGCCTGCGCACCGTCCGCTAAACTCCCAGGATAACAACGGCTCACCCTCCAAACCAGAAACAGCCAAACACTGAACTAAAATCCAACCGGTCTGAATTCTGCAAAGGTTTCACTCTTGCTTTGCTTTTACAGATGTCCCTGTGGGAGGTGGTGTTTCTAGGGATCCGCAATGACTGCTAATGCAATAAACCCCACTGAAATAACCCAAGGGGCCCAGGTTCACCTGGTGGGAGAGGAACGTGGTAATCCTGACAAGCCGCCTGACTCGGTCTGCAGGTAGCACAGCTCTCTCCCTGCCACTGCGCCTGTTACTCATGCTCGGTGCTGTCTCCTCTTCTCTCACCGCAGCCACTCACACACCTAGAGAACGCTCAGTCCACACCAGGTATCTGTCCCGATCGCCTGTGGGCATGCCAAACTGCTTCACAACAAGCTAAGAACATTTTCTTGGCTAAGCGAAAGGAAGATCAGTAAGCCTGATGGCAATTTAGACATTTCTTTCAAATCAGGTTGTTGTTATGGTGTTAAGACTTTTTTCATTGAGCAACCAGTTTTCTAAAAGGAAAGGAAGGTGGCAGCCCAACTTTTTGACCCAGGAATAAAGATTTCTACCTCCTCAGAGTCCCTATTTTCTTTAACCAGTATTTTCACTAATTTCTAGCTGATCCGGGAAGAGTTGGTGGTTATCACTGGATTACAGTACCGTCACTTCCCACAACTCAAGTTCTTTTGCATCTGTTAGTCCTCTTGACCAAAAGATGTATATACAGTATTAGTCTAAAGACCATAGTAAATTTCCATTAAAAAAATACTTGGTGGTTATATTCCTGGAGTCTAAAGCAGTTGCTCAAATTATATCTTTCCACGAAAATCTAATAACCATCAGTTAAAATCCACCATGTAATCCTATTACCATAACTTTGCTCATTAATCCTATCCTCAGAAAATGAGATGGGTTATGCTTTTGGTGGCCTCTATTTCCCATTTCCCCGCAATATGCTTAGTGGGCTCCGCAAAGGGCAGGCTGGAACGTTGTTAACTCTGCAAGGTCATCTAACTAAAAGGTCCTGTCCTGCTTTGGACCTTTTATGGCAGGGACTTGAGAAAACAAACATCCACATTCCTTATTAATGAGGAATTAACTCACAAGTAATTGAACAGTTTAGTACTGGTACATGTTACCAGAGTTTTTGGTTCGTCTTTGAAAACCTCAGAACTATGACACACACTAAGCATTTGCCCAGGTCTGCAGCAGAGATGGAAAATTAATACAAGGGCTTTTGGCCTTGATTTTCAAATTCAGACCAGGCATCATTGAGCTCCATGAAAATCATCTTCGCATATTGTTCATAGGGTTGCCCAGTAGCCTACAGAAAAAAGAAAACATACATTAGACACCAGAGACCAAGATTTTATTTTTACTAAATTTTCACTGCTAAAAGTGGGCTCTACATTATCAAAATGTTTTTCTATTAGTCCATTTCTCTTCTTCCAACACAATCTACACAACTTTAATTACTTATAACCTCCCCAGAATGTCCTCCCTCTAGAAGTTCACTTAGGGTAGTAGTAATAGGTCAATGAATAGATAACAGAGAACTTATTAGGCTGAAAAGATTCTTCTCTATTCTCCAGAAGTATGTACCAAATGACAAAGATTTATGACAGCCTATCTCCAATAGACCGTATTTCTAAACTCCCATTTTCCCATTTCTAAAATCAGCGAAGTTCTTGGAGACACTAAAAATTAGTCACTGGTAAATCTTACACCTCTAAGAAAAGCTCCCATTCTGTCATTTGTAATATATAGTTTTATTTTTTTCCCCATCCACTTTATAAAATATAACTGTTTGCTTAAATACCTGATTTTAGCCCATGGACTTTATTTTATCATATAAATTGCCTAATAACCAGCAAGTAGAAAGTATGCTTTTTTAATACATGTTCATAAACTAATGAAATGATGACCAAACAGGCCATGCAGGAGGGCAGGTTATGCTCACTTTATCTGGATGCACCACCAGCACAGCCTTCCGGTACACCTTCTTCACCTGCTCTGGCGTTACCAGGTCTGCCATGCCAACCGGCTTCCACTTCGTCTCCCCAGCCCACAGCACAGTGTGCATCGTGGAGAGAAGTGCTCTGATATTTCTCTCTTTGCCTTCAATCCACTCCAGAATCTGTAATACATGGGAATTAAGAAATTCAGAAGGTCTCCACTGGGATTCTGCTCCAGCAACACCAAAGTACCTGAGGCGCCCTGCACACTCCCAGCTGTCTCCTCTACCTGTGACGCTCTTCCACCTCCACGTCCTGCCTTCTCTTTCTGGTTGACGCTTCACCATCCTTCAAAAGCCTGCTCAGGAATTTCATACTGTTCCCCTTTGAGAGTCTGAATTCCTTCCGCTCTGTGCAACTCCAGAGTTCATTATTCACTCCTGGAGTCTGAACCCCATGGGGACACACATCATGTCTATTTTGGTCTCTTACTGTCTGATTCTGTCTAGTATAGTATCTGGCACACAGACACAAAATAAATATGCCTTACAGAAAAGAAAGAATTTTCTGAGCCTTGCCCTTAAACATGTTTCTATCAAAATACATGCCACACTTGATTGTAATTGCCCATGTGTTTGTCCTTCCCTGCCATGAGGCCGAGCTGCCTGAGGAAAAGTACTGTTCCTTTTATAACGTTGTATCTCAAAAACCAAATAACTCTCCTGGTACAGAATAGAGCTCACAAAAGATGTGTTAAATGAATTCACCCATTAAGTCATTCATTCAAACTATTCAGAGTTTGGATCTTCATATTTTGAACAAATGAGGCAATTGAGTTAGTGGTTTCATAACGTTGCATATAACTGAGCTCATTACAGGAGCTCGGTGCATGCTTGCTGATGAGAGGTTCAGTCAAGGTTAGTGCCGACTACTCTCCCAAACAACTAATACCTCCATACCAACTAAATAACCAAGCATGGTTTAAAAGACACACATGACTTCTTTTACAGAAAACTGTCAGAGTTTGCCTAATGAATAAAAGTTACCACATGGAGCATAAAGTTTTTGGAAGGAATATAAAGCCTCTGTGATGTTATGTGACGTGAAAAGCAAACACAAACAAAGGATCTTTTATTATACATGAAAAAGTATCAAAATATCTATACATCTTCAAAAATGTTCAAATCTATCCAGAAATGTGTCATATTTCAAAATGACTGCCTGCCTGCGGTAGTCCTCATTTGGGGGAGGCTTTGACGCAGTTACAGATGAGACCCGCATCTTCCAGTCTGCTCCAGTGGCCGCACATTTAGTGTTTTGTCACACGGAAATTAGACCTCTCCCTCTACAACGGGCATTCCTGCTCTCTTGACGTTTACGAACTCTTCCACTACCTCACATGATTCACCAGCATAACTGCACTTTTGTTTCCAAGCTAACCTGTCCGCACAACAACCTCTTATATAAAGTATCATCTGCTTCCTCATCTGTGAAAAAGGGGGTGAGAGTGCCTAGTTTACAAACTTAAAATGGAGAAACATTCTTTTTCTCCAAGTCAGTTCTCACCTAGACTTCCAGAATCAAAAACAGCTAAAAGCAAAACTGTTCTGGTTTAAACGTGGAGGAAAGCGGTGAGGAGGCCAGGAACGAGGAAGGCCAATGGCTCCACGCACGCGATCTGGTCATACGGGATAACGATACCGAGTCAGGGGCTCCCTCACCTTTAATTTCTCTGGATCCATTTCCTTCGCCATTTCTTCCTTTCTCATCTCAGCTATTGTCCGAGGCCCCTTTTTGTCTTTGTGCGCATTGAAACCTTGACCAGAAAGTAGGTCTTCAAAGTCAGCTGCTTTTTGTTTCCCTTCTGCAATATAGTTTTTAAAAATCATTACAGTTTTCACTCTTAAACATAATATCATACCATGTCTCATAACACTTAGAGTCTTCAAGGTGCTTTCACATGCATCAATCCCTTTAATCCTCACATTTACCCTGTGGGTAGAGTAAGAAACTGCTATGACCATTTTATAAATGAGGAAAATGAAGAAGTCTAGAGAACTTAAGAGATTTGTCCAGAATCACATACCACGTCCATGGCAAAGCTAGGATGTGAGGCTAGATCATTAGACTAAATACAATTCCATAATTGCATTTCCACGGCACCACCTATTTATAGACGCGGATACTCGTGATTCTCTCCCACCCCCTGCCCCAGTCATACAACTAGTTGGCATCAGTGGTGGAACGAAGCTCTGGGTTTTGGTTCTTGGAATGTACGCATGCCACTGCTTTCCTCCCTACACCCAGCTGACAGTTTTAGTCCCTCATAGTGGCCTTTTCCTCCAAGTCTGGCTGTGGTCTCAATCTCAGTCTGTTAGGAAAGGCAGATTAGCATGATGGTAAAGAACAGAGACCCTGGAGACAGATCTCCCTGAGGTTTGAATTCCAGCTCTGCTACTTACTAGCAATGCTACCTTGGGGCAAGTTACTTATCTCCATGCCTTAATTGCCTCATCTGTACAATGGGGACAGTGTTAATGACACTACTTACCTCACAGGGTTGTTGTGAGAGTTGATATTAACATTTTAAAGTGTGTAGAACAGTACCTGGCTATTTAAATGTTTGTTAAATTAAAACAAACAGAACCAAAACACAGCAGTCCATGCCAGCAGTGCACATGGACCAAAGCTGGTGTCTGAAGTGAAACCCATTTGCCATTTCTACACTGTAAGGTGCACAATACACACACTCACACAAGCACACATTGGGACTAGGGATTTTGTTTGTCTTCTTCGCTGCTGTGTCCCCAGTGTTTTCTACACTGAAGATGCTCCATAAATACTTGCTGACTAAAGACATTCACCCTATATCTACTCAAAATAAAAACAGAAAGGAAACCACAAGACTCATGGATTTGCCCTGGCTGGTGTAGCTCAGTGGATTGAGCGCGGGCCTGTGAACCAAAGGATCGCGGTTCGATTCCCAGTCAGGGCACATGCCTGGGTTGCCAGGCCAGTTCCCGGCAGGGGACATACAAGAGGCAACCGCACATTCATGTTTCTCTCCCTCTCTCCTTCCCTTCCCCTCTAAAGATAAATAAATGAATAAATAATAAATAAATAAATAAATAAATAAAATATTAAAAAAAAAAAAAAAAAAAGACTCATGGATTTGTCCAAGGAATATTCACAGCTAACCCCAAGTCATGATGTCATATACTCTCAACAAAAGAATCCCTATTATGTTAGCCATGTGAACGGGCACCTACGTCATGGCCAGTAGAGCGTGGTACTTCAGAGAAGGCTTTCTGGGGCCAAATTGCCTGGGTTCAAATCGTAGCTCTGTTACTTACAAGCCATTTGAATTTAAGAAATGACTTTATCAATCTCTGTCACAGATTCCTCATCTACAACATGGGGGTAGTTTTGAAGATTATATGAAAGAATACATGAAAATTGTTTAGAATAGCACCAGACATCAATCAAGTAAGTAAGTACTCAATAAATGTTAGCTGCTGCAAATAGAAAAAGGACTTTCCCTGGACCCCGATTCCTCCACACAGATTCCACAGAGGGAAAGCCCTGTTTCCTCATCCTGTGCCTACGCATTTAAGTCTCAGATATGATCACATCAACTGGAATGCAAAAATGTATCATACCAGGCCTCCTAACAAACTCAAATTTAACCATCCCTGCTGTACAAAATATGGTTTTTGAAAATACTTTTAAAGATTTAATTTATTTATTTTTAGACAGAGAAAGAGAGGGAGAGAAACATCAATCAATTGCTTCTCCTGTGCCCCAATCAGGGGCCTGGCCCACAACCCAGGCATGTGCCCTGACAGGAAATCAAACCTGTGACCCTTCGGTTCACAAGTCAGCACTCAATCCATAGAGCCACACCAACCAGGGTGAGCAAAATGTGTCTTACATGTCAAGAATCCCGTTCAAAAAGTAAAAATTAAAAAAAAATTCTGTATATATATGTGAAGGCCAAATCTGGGATACAACCACAATTAAAAATAAAACTTTGTATTTGATTTAAAAAATAATAATGAATAAAAATAAAAAAGAATACCATCCAGATTATCCTCCAGCCTTACACTATTGGCCCATTTTGTGATCTTTTACTTTCTCCTCAGAAGAGAGAAAAAACACATCACAGGAAACTCAATGGTCTCAGGAACATCCACGAACCAGAGCATAAGAAAGACTAAATGTCCAAGATATACACACTCTCATCAAGACCTGAGAGCAAATGTGAACACAATTCTCAGAAGGTTCCCAAGCTTTCTCTTCTACTCCCTCTTTCAAAGGACTGAGTTTCAAGATTAACCCACCCCTTCCCTCATCCATTCAATACTCATTTAGTGCCTAGATGTGCCAAGGGCTATGCTATGTGCTAATGATAACATGGCAAAAACACACAGAGTCCCTGCCCTCCACCTGGTCTCAGTGTGAGGAGAAACATACAAGTGAGCCAACAGTCCCAAAATGCTAGGTGTTAAGAGCACAGTAAATGCAGGTACTCTAGGCACAGAGTCGGAGGCAGGAGTCAAGTTGTGTCTCCACAACTACAAGACTGCCTCAGAAACCATCAGAGTTGTTTTCTGTCTCCTTCTTCAGACATATGTCCATACAGGTAGTATGACAACACAGGCCACCTCACGCCAGGCTCCATACCATCATCCTTACCCAAATTGGTTGGTCCTTTCCCACGTTCATTCTGGGACCCAGGCATGGCTGAGAAGCTCACGTTGTAGTTGGGCCTGTTCTGGGGAGAGGAGTGTGACATGCTAGGCTGTGGCTTGGACTGTGTCTGCTGCCAGTTGTAGCCACCTCCCTGCTGCCACCCTCCACCCATAGGCTGCGGAGAAGCTTTCTGTGGTGAGCTGAGAGGCGGAAATCCCCCACCCAATCCAGTTGGTGTGGTGGGTTTGCTGGCAAATGAAGAACTACCTGTAGAAAAAAGGAGAGAAAGAAGGTAATGCTATTTTTGAGTAGCCTTTTTTAAAAAATTTTATTTTAATTGTTGTTCTTGTACAGTTTTCTGTCTTTTACTCCCATCCCAGGCAACCGCCCCAGCCTTCCCCACCTCCCTCCCACTTCTACCCCCCCTAGTTTTTGTCCATGTGTCCTTCATACTTGTTCCTGTAAACCCTTTCCCTTTTCTTCTGAAATTCCCTCCCCTCTCCCCTTTGGTGAGTGTCAGCCAGTTCTCAATTTCAGTGTCTTTGATTATGAGCCTCTAACTTTTATGTCCTGAGTTATTGTTTGCGATAACTTTAGTGGACATTGCCTTAGTGACTAATAGCACTACTAACCTTCCTAATAGTTAAAACAATTGCAGGTATATATTTCCTTTAACCCCCACAATGATATTTTTAAGTATGTATTAATAGCCCCATCTTTTCTTTAGATGAACAAACTGCAGCTCAGAGCAGTTAAGTGATTTTCTCAAAGTCACACAGCCAGCAAGTGACAGAACTGGGACTTGAATCCAAGTCTTTGACTCCAAACCATAAGAGCTCTGGCTCTTCCCCCCATGCCATCCCTCTTTCCATACCGTCTCTTAAGCAGATTCTATTTCTTCAATAGAGTAAAAACTACCAAATGATAAGAATAGGAAATAAGATATATTCACTCACTGAGGTGCTATTTAAACTTCAATGATCAGGTTGATCATTGTTTGTGGTAAGTACAAGTGTGGTTAATGCTCAAGAGTAAACAGATATGTTTTGAAATCTCACAAGTAGGTTGCAATTTCACACTACTTGCATTCATCGCCGAAGAGCTGACACAGCCAACACTCTGACAGCTCTGAACACGGTTCACAGCCTTGGCTGCATTAGAGCCACTGGGAGGAGTTTTAAAACTCCCTATTTCCAAGCCACAGACATATCAATTAAATCAAAGTAGCTATGCGAGGAACTCAGGCATAAATGTTTGTACTGGAACTGTTCAATGTGCAAATACCTTAAAGAGAAGAACACTATCTTTTATCTTTCCCAAACTGCAGCTATATAATTTGGAAGTTTAATTTTTACTGTGAAGCAACTACCTAGGAGCCAAAAATTCTAGCTTGTAGCCCTTGCTCATACTCCTGTCCATTGTGTCATAACTTAACTTTCCTAAGTTACGTGACTAGAAAAAGTGGAGAAATTTACAAAATTAATTTTCCAGCATTTGTAAAAATTACCGCATTTCAAAAATAACAAAACACTTGAACTCCCCCTAGTAGATTTGTTATAGTGATATGGGTCTAGCTATTCTGAAACTATTTTTATTGTCTGACTACTAATGCTGTTGCCACACAGGGAACAGGAAGATACACACATATAATATGGGAAGGCAAGGAAGAACCCTGTGGTATTGGATGAAAGTCTAGATATTAATACCCCAGCATCTCATACCTCTATCTCCCAAAACGTACAGTAGTGACCCCCAGCCCAGTACCAGTGAACATACTTAGTATACAGATTTGGATTTCTAAATACCATTCCCCACAAAAGAAAGTGAGGATACTTTGGAGAATGACTGTTTCCAGGAGTAGGGTACAAAAATTTCAAGACGAATCCGGAACATCTTGTTGTACTATAAAAAATTCTTGAAAGATGGACTTGTTAAGCGAGAAACTTGGTTCTTCTTGCCGATGCAGTGAAGAATTACAGACCAGCAAGTCTATAAGCCTGCATGCAGTGTTTATTAGTGGTATGTTCTCAGGGAAGACATTGGGCCTTGCCAAGGTGGGGGAGAAAGATGTAGGTTCAGAGCAGGGCAAAGTAAAGGCAACAGAGGCATCCAGTCCCTTGTCCTGAGGACTTATATAGTTGGTGGGATGGGGTGAGGGAGTTACATGTTGATTGGTGGGTAAGGGTGGTGCCAGTTTCCCTGCGGGGATGTAACTACTCAAACGTATGTGTGGGGGTCTGTCAACCCGAATTTTTATCTTGCTCCAGACTCCATTTGTTAATCTGGTTGTAAAACAGATATGTGACAGGAGGTAGTTAATTAGAGTTGAGGCAGCTATTCAAAGTTATTTATGGCTCTTTCTGTTAGCACTAGGGACCCCCTTCTAAAACAGATAGTGACCAGAGGTAGGCAATTAATCAAAGTGGTTTTATGGGCTTCTTCTTTGGGTACCGTGGACCTCCTCCTCTTTCCCGGTCTAGACCTTGGGATGAACACAGTTTCAAAGGCTTTCTTTTCCAGACAGTGGAAACAATACATAGAATTTCAAGGGTTCCCCATGGTGTTTCTTATGATGTTGGAACACCTGGCAATATTATCCGACCAGGCTCAGGACTGCTGAGTTAGTGATGTCTCCCTCCTCCTCCTGCCTTAGTTTACTATATATCCTGCCTAACAGAACCTAGTGAAATGGATATAGAAGGCAGAACAAAGGGACTTCCAAAATCAAATCTGGGACAATAAGGACAGTAATGAATGATAACCCTCTGAGTCAAAAAAAAATTCATCAGTTCATTTGATGTAAGGGAAAGGAAGGGAGGGAGCGAGAAAGAAAAGATTTTTCCTTACAGTGAAATGCTAATTAATAAATGTAGAAAGAAGGAAAGAATCAGAAAAAACAGTTTTGCAAACACCATAGTAATGACTACTTCAGGCAAGAAACATTAATGAATGCTAAAATCAGTGGGTGAAAGTCAGATGGAGAATAAAATATTCTCCAAAAGGTTTGTCTCAAATAGAATAATCTCAAATTATCTCCTCCAGGTTATTCATTAATCACAAAGGGAAATATGTTAACTTTACAGTGAAGGAAACTGGCAGACATCACCTTAAGCAAGTGATAAAAAATAACAAATTAGAGGCTTTCTTAACTGGCCTGTACCCTTCAAGTATCAATTTCATAAAAGGCAATGAAAGGTTAAGGAATGATTCCAGATTAATGGTGTCTAAAAGGACATAAGAACAAAATGCAAGAAATAATGCTGGATTTAAAAAACGAACTTTCTATAAAGGTCATGCTTCAAAGAGGCCTTCCATAACCACTTGAATCTAAAATA
Organism: Glossophaga mutica; assembly: GCA_039655065.1. Taxonomy (NCBI): domain Eukaryota; kingdom Metazoa; phylum Chordata; class Mammalia; order Chiroptera; family Phyllostomidae; genus Glossophaga; species Glossophaga mutica. Next base: position 47,177,603 of record CM077307.1, on the reverse strand, counting down.
ACACCCCTGTCCAGCCATCAATCACCTTATTTTTTTCATAGCACTCTGCACAGGGGTTATGAGCACAAGCTTTAGAGCTAGAACTCAGTATTACAAGCTTCTTACTTGGGCATGTTACTTTACCTTTTGTGCCCCAGTTTCTTCATCTACAAAAGGAGGATTATAATAGTCTCTACGTCAAAAGCTTATTGAAAGATGAAATAAATTTATATACGTAAAACACTTAAAATAGTGCTTGGCACATAGTAAATCCCCTAATAAACATTGTTATTAGATTATAAGTTTATTCATTTACTATTTGTTTTCCTTTCTAGAATATAAGCTTTAGAAGACAGGAATTTTATTTTTTTTATTTTTTTTTTTGTTAGTTTTTATTAGCACATTGAAGGCACTTACTAAATAGTTGTGAAATGAATAAGTGGATTAAAAAATGACCTGTCAATGAGGTTTTATTTGAAGTAGAAACTCACCTGATGTTATTCTGAATTTTTCAGCTTACATTAAGATACAAAGAAGGGAAAATAATTTTAAGAGTTCTTCAAAGAAAAAAATTCTAAAACATGTGTAAGAAAACGTCAAGATTCCAACACAATTACTGTGAAAAATGGTAGCATGCTCTCCTTCCCTGCACATGATTTGGCTCTAAATCCTTCAGGCCTTTTTGAGAACCTGAACTACCAACATGGCTAATTTAAACCTTGGCATTAGGGCTCGGCCCCCACTATTTAACAACTCAGCACCACCCAGAGGAGGAAGGGAACAGGAGGAAGACAAGGCTTCAAAACAGCCAATGAATTAGTCCTTAAAAAATGTTTTCGTGGTGAAATAGTTTGAGAACACAGCAAACTTTGTCCCTTTTGGAAAGCATCACCATGACTATTTATTCTCAGACGTGTTTGCTGCAGTCAGAGTCCACTGAACCCAGTGATTCCAAAATCACTTGCTCATGTGACACTTATCCTCTAACAACAATTAACATATGATGAAAACACTATACAGAGAGTGGATATTTCTGTGTGCAATTTCACAAACTGACCAGAGCGCACTGCAGTCAATGATAAGAAGAGGGATGCCAGCGTGAGGATCTCACGGGAACATCAGAAAGAGGCCTGTGCACAGCTGGCCCCGTGTGGCTCAAATTAACCAGCCTCGTCTCTCAGCGTTTCCCTACATGTTCGTTACTTTTGCTGCTGCCAAACTCTGTTGTCAGATGCTTCTGGAAGTTCTAACTTTATTCATGTTACTAATCCAAAATTAGGCATTGGAGAAAGAGATTAATAGGGGTTAGTTCCAACCCCTTATTTGAAGCCTGTTGTTGTTTCAGTCGCAGGATTTAGAGTATATATAGCTTAAGAAAATATAAGATTTTAGGTTCCAGCTTATTACAAGACTAAAGATTTAGATTTGAGGTTTTGTAGTCATAAGCAAATATCTTAACCTGTTAGGTTTGTACCTAGTGCCCCAAGGTCAGCAAAAGGATCCAGAGTCTGGGGTTTGTTTTGATGGGTGGGAGTGCCATGCGAGGATCCCGTGGGGCTGGTGGCAGCTGACTTGCTTCCCATTCCAAAACCTCCTGAAAAGGAAATAAGATCATTGAAAATGAGTCAGCTGCCCAAGGCTAAAGGCTGAAATGCAGAAATCCAAACGTACTATTCATCTTGTCTCCAATCGCAAATGAGGACAGGATTTGGAAACGCACGAGAAGTTCACTAGACTCTGCTTTTCTGATGTAAGTGAAGAGTGGCTTGGGGCAGGGGCAGGGCACAAAGAAGGCATATGCTGTTTCCCGGCCATACCTGTGAGCTACTGTCCAGGTTACCTCTCCTGTTATCTGACTTCATTCTTTCTATGGAATTTGCAGTCAAGCTGCATCTGAATTCTGGCTCTGCTATTTCCTGGATGAGTGGCCCTGGGCACATCGTTTAACTTCTCTGAGTTCCAACATTTTCTTTTTTTTTTTTTAATTTTTATTTTAATTGTTGATCTTGTACAGTTTTCTGTCTTTTATTCTCACCCCAACCCACCACCTCAGCCCTCCCCTCAACATTTTCTTATTGGTTCAGTAAAGAAACAAGAACTGCTTCAGAAAGTTGCTGTGATGAGCACACTGTGTGCATGTGTGCGTCACCTGCACAGTGCGGGGGATGCAGTCACACAGATGGCTCTCAATAAGTACCATCTAGCCATGAGGAAGACAACTTACTTATCAGAGACAAATCCAGCCTTGACCCAAGTCCTGTGTTAAGAAGGAGGACCATCCACATTACACAGCATCTACTCTAAGCTAGAAATTGTCATGTGATTTCACTTAAACTGTACAATTGTATGGGACAAGAATTATGATCATCACTTAGTAGATAACAAAACTGAGATTCAAACTTGTAAAAAACATCCAAGAGCTTCTAAGTGGCACAGTTAGATATATATCCAGATCCGCCTAGTCCTAGTGTCAAAATAGATATTCAGCAAATGAGACTTAGAAAAATAAAATAATGTATAATATATTACAGCACTACCATGTCATCAAATGCAATGGGGAAGTTCTACCAGAACATGTCTTTAGGAAAAATCAAAACAAATTACATGGGTGGGCTATGATACTCCGTAAGTATTCACTTATCTTGGGTGAATGGTCATGCTTTAACAATTGGCTAAGTGTGCACAGAAAAATACCTGGTTTGGCATGCCAGTCCCAACCTCCTGAAATATCTGGCTGAATGTTCACAGCAGGTGTACTTGAAGCTAAAAATTAGAAGAAACAAAGAATCAAAACAAGATAGCTTAGAGCCCACTTTTCTAAGTTCACATAGTTATTCCTTCCATGATGTTTAGCTAAGGAGAATCAGCTGTATAAGAATAATATACATTGGTACTAAGTTTTTTCTGAGTCTGAAAAATGCAAGTAATAAACAGTATGTCATAAGAAAGAATTTCTTTCTAAAGCACCTCTAAGTTCTGTCCATAAAATCAGTGAGTAAAATGCAAATACTAAACATTAAAAGTGGAATTTGAAACATACACATTTACTTACACATTTACATCACCACCACCACCCAAAGAACCATCAATTCACCAAGATAAACATCACCAAGCCCACATTTACTTATTTTGTTTGCTTAGTATAAACCAAGATATCTTGACCTTCCCTACCATTAAGTTTAAAAAGAACATGCTATTATGAGTAATAATAGTTCTCTCCTTTCTATTCTTATTCCACAGTAATTGCTGCAACCTGAGGTGTAAATTAGACCTTTTTTTTTAAACAAATGTTTGCTGTCTGACTTTCTTTACAGTCTGACTTCACTCTGATATCTAACTAGGATGTAGAACTAGGTGTTAGAAGTTCAACATTATTGCTAATCAAACTCAAAATCATTATGACCACCTACCATAGGCAAGGCACCCTGCCAGGGAACAGAGAACTAGAAGACACATTGCCTGTTTTCAGAAACTTACAATCTGTTGAAGGGGGGGCGGGGGATACAAATTAAAAGGTAATTAGCTAATACTTGTATTCTCTCTGCCTTTCATAACAGTTGGTTTTTTTTTCCCTTCTAACACTATGCCCCAAGTACTTATCCTCTTTAGAGTAGATGTTCACTAAATATTTGTAGAGCTCAAAGGTAATATTTCTTGATTTTAACAAAAGATGGTGGTGCTTGTGGAAATCTGAGGAAAATGACCCCAGGTTTCCACTTGCATAGCTGGATAAAGAATGGGAGAACAGGCACCTTTTGCTGAGGTAGGGAATGCTGGAGGTGGGCAATTCTGACCTCCCAACCTGACATCTGGGTCTCACGTATATGTTATCCTATATGAAGATATGCAACTGATCCACTAGCAGTGAGATGACCACTGATTTCCAAGCAAGGATGGTGGGAAATTCTTTTCACTCACCGGCAAGACACAGGCCAAAATGAGAAGTGTGGCTACCAAACAAAGGGGCGCTAACTGTCCTACACTGGGTAATGCCCAGGTTCTAGCCAGCTCATAACACACAGAGAACCAGATCCAGAACTGCCAGGCTGAAGCATGAACATTCACGCCCATGGGGCATGAAAGGTAGTTCTCTCATGAAAACAATAAATTCAAAGCATTAAAATCAGGAAAATAGCCCTGGCTGGTGTGGCTCAGTGGATTGAGCACTGGCCTGCAAACCAAAGGGTGTATGGTTTGATTTCCGGTCAGGGCGCATGCCTGGGTTGCAGGCCAGGTCCCTAGTTGGGGGTGTACGAAAGGCAACTGATCAGTATTTCTCTCCCTCTCTTTCTGCCTCTCTTCCCCCTCTTTAAAAATAAATAAATAAAATCTTTTTTGAAAAACTCAGGAAAATATACAACCTCATTAATTCTATCATTATGCATCCAAGAGGCTTAGGTAGGAAAAATGAGTTAATTAATTTTATATTTACATATCAGAAAGATAGACAGATAGCACCTATTGTGTGCCAGTAACTCTTCCAAGCACTGGGGCAGCATTAATGAACAAAACAAACAGAAATCCCTGCCTTTCTGGAAGAGACAGACAACAAAAAATAAACATATCACATAAGTAAACTATTAAATAGATTGAAGTTGATGACTAGCATGGAAAGGAAAATGTAGAGTAGGGGCAGGGGGATAAATTGTGACGTGAAATGGAGCAGTCAGAGTAGACCCCGCTGAGAAGGTGATAGTTGGGCAAAGATCAAGAGGATCAGCCAGCGCAACAGCAAGGGGGTCAGCAGGGCCGGAATGGAGGGAACAAGAGGGAGAGAGCAGGAAATGAGGCCGCTGTGGTGCTGGGGCACACGGGCCGACGTGGGCCATTTTGAGGACTTTGGCTCCCATGCTGAGTGAAATCGGGAGCTCTTTTGAGTAGACCAATGATGTGACTAACATTTTAAGTAAGTGAGCAAACCAACAGCTTTAACCTCTATCCCTGCATCTTTCTCTCCAGGGAAAACAACTTCCAATCAGGAGATTCTCTTAGGCACTCCTCAAGGGTGAGAGGCGCCTTTCCTGTATGTTGTCCTGTGGACCTTCCTCAAATAGTTTGATATTTAAGACTAACTGGAAATTACCTATAAAGGTTATTTTGAGATTGATTTATATTTTTAGTCAGGTTACAGTTTGACCAATGTTGTGTAACTCATCTTCCTTTTGCATTTGCAAAACTTCCATGAGGTCAAGCTGATGAGTGGACGGCAGACTCCAGACAAGCTCAGGGTGCCTTCAACAATACGTCACTCTCTAGGTTGAGGCCAATAAAGTTCAATAGTTTTCAACATCAAGAATGAGACACAATTCTTTAGCTCAAAGCCATTTGTCCTTCACTGAAGGGCTCTAGTTTTAATCTGTTACCTACGCGATATCCTATTACACTTACGAACGGATATGATCGCTATTCTTTCCATACAACCTAACTCTCTAACATAAAACTATAATGTGGGCTGCATATGTAAGTTAAAATTTCATAGTTGTCACATTAAAAAAGGTAAAAATTTAGACATCAGTAAAATTAATTTTAGAAATGTTTTTTATTTAGTTCAATGTATTCAAAATATTCATAAGTGACCAATATAAAAATATTAATGAAATGTTTTATATTCTTATTTTGTACTATGTGGCCACTTCATATTAGACAGAATAGCTCTAATTTATCAAGGCGCTGTATTTGTTTTAAGGTTTTATTTATTTCTTTAGAGACAGAGAAGGGAGGAAGAAAGAGAGGGTGAGAAATATCAATCAGTTGCTTTCAAACGTCCCCAGCCAGGTCCTCAACCCAGGCATGTTCCCTAACCGGTAATCCAACCCATGAGCCTTCGGTTTGCAGGCTAGCGCTCAACCCACTAAACTACACACACCAGGGCAGGGTGTTGTATTCTAAAGTTTGTTTTGCAGAACGCTAATTTTTTGGAACGCTCATATCACATTTTATTAGCTGGACTCATATTTTTCACATTCCAAAGACTTCCCCAACTAGGATGTATCATCTAATCACCTAAAAGTGACATCATTTTTTTCTTCCTTATCAGTACTTAAAAAAAGAAACATCCTAAAACCAATGGTGTCATAAATCTGTGTATGTAGCTCTAATGCAAAAAAAAGAAGTCCACAGTCAAATAAGGTTTAGAAAAGCTGAGTAAAACAAAGTTAAGCAGACTTGTTTATGGTCTAGATAGACCTTTTAATATGTTCGTATGAATTGTTAATTTCCAAAAGAGACAGATGCATTATATAGCTTTTCCCCCCACCCCACCCAATGCACCTACAGGATGCTTTTAAATCTAAGTACCTACTGATAACTTGTGGAAATCTATGTTCCCCTGAACACAATGTAAAATACTTCTCACCATGCACTGTAGGTGAAGGACTTCTCGTAGGCTGAAGAAAAGGGTCACTGGAAGCACTGGATGTGTTCAGAAAAGAGCCCAGCAAATCTTGACCTGATGGTTTAGAAGGTGCTCCAAATGGGTCAAAGGCGGTACCTAGAAAACAAAAGGAAAATGGGTTCCTTTGTCCTATGAGTTCATCCGTTCACTAAATAATGCCAGGTCCTAGCCCAAATACCTGAAAAACTAGGACGATGTCTGCTTCCTGGGCCTATCTTATCCTTAAATTTCCTCCAGGGCTAACAAGTTTGTGAATGAACTAAGAAGACCAGAACTAAGTGGGCTGCAGAGGTTTCCAGTAACAATGCAACAACACTAGCATTGTATCATTCCTTAGGGTTTACATTGTCTTTCATGAAGAATACCTCGGAAGTGGTATTATTTTCATTCTACAATGAAATTGAGGTTTAAAAAGACAAGTTGCTTGCCCAACATCAAGTAAATAATAGGGCTGAAATTCATGCTCAAGTCTTCTGACTCCAAATTCCAGGAACTTCCCTAAGGCACCTCACATTTCTCAAGGTGTGAAATGAATGTGAAGAAAACCACATTGAGTGGCATGCATGTAATTGCCCTTTAATATCTCATTATTGGGCAAGGAACAAAACTCCCTTCAGCTCTTTATAGTGAGATGGCACTTCCTACTCTGTAAGTAATCAACTAATGAGTGAGTTGATTGCTTCCTGGAGTGGGACTGACCTATTTAGGAATAGACAACTAGAATCAAAGAAGTTAATGAATAAACCCCACTCTCGAAGCCCAGGTAGGACATATGGTTTAATGTGTTCCGCTACGACTTCATTGCCACAGTGCTCTCCCACAATCCATGGGGCAATGAATTAGCCTTGTGCGGCACTAGTAAATCAACTATCTGTCAGGTGCTCTGCTACACAAAGTATATCCCTTATCATTTAATACTCACAAAATTTTATCCCTTCTGTCAAATGAGAACACTGAGATTTACAGAGTATAAGAGGATACTACATTTAAGTTTGATGCCAGCTAGTGGAGGAAGCTAAAATCTTCTATTGCTTGGTACACTTAACATACCATCAACTTATCTTAAATTAGAGGCATTCTCCAATAATTAAAAGTGAACTTCCCAATACCAAAAGATGAGAGCTCAAAATTCAGTCTTTATAACAATGCTGATAGGTAAATATTATCTGCTTTTATAACCAAGAAGATTAAGGTTTTAACAATAAGGCTACACAGATAGTTAAGTGTTGATCCTGGGATTCAAATCCAGGCCTTTGATTCTGAACTGTGTTCTTTCTACTGTATTTTTCGGACTATAAGATGCACCCCCCCCAAATTTGGGAGGAAATGGGGTTGTGTCTTATAGTCCGAGTGTAGCTTACCTGGCTCACTGCGGGGGTGGGGGTGGGGGTAGAGAAGGGTCACAGATTATTAAATATTTTGCTATATTTTTTGCTTCAAAATTTTTTCCCCTATTTTCCTCCTCTAAAACCTAGGTGCGTCTGAGGGTCTTAAAAATATGGTACTTCCTCTTAGGGGGCAGAATAGTTGAGTTCTAGATCTGGGTTTGCTACCAGTCAGCTATGCATCCTTGGACAAGTCAATCAATATATCTAGGCCTCAATTTTATTGTCTGTAACCTGAGGCACAGATTTATCTAATGTCTTAGAGGGTCCTTCCAGTTCTGACACTGGAACAGAACTATGTGCACAGAATTATCATGGATTAAATCATCCAAAGTCACTCAAGATGCATGGTCTTAACAGGTGACCATGGAGTGCTATGCTATCTTGGATCTTGGGGATTTTTAATTTCACGATAAAGTTTTTATTCACTTTGGTGAGTAAGAACTAGATGGAAGGAAATGAAGAAGAGGAGATATCCTGGGATCCAGGGCACCTCACATCCTGGATCCACCAGCAACACGTAGCAGCTTGAATCCCAGCACCTACATTCAAGGATTCTGAGGCTCACTCTTACAAAGAACGCCTCCAGCTGAACTACCATGAATCAGTGCCTGCCAAAGCCTTCCGAGAAGTGAAGGATAAGCATGGGGGGAAAAGTTCCTACAGGTTACCATATACCTGGAATGTTGAGACAATTCTCTTTATTCTTTCTAATGTGATGTTATCTTGGTAACAAGAAGCAACTGATTCTTAGAAGCTCTAATAGGCTTCTGTTTACTCAGTAACACTGTCTTGCAAATATCAAAAAACTGCGGATGTCCAGCCACAGGAAGGGTTGAGTCTCTAGCAGGGAGCAACATGAAGCTCACTGAGCCACATGTGGCTCTAACGCCTTCCCTGGCACCAACAGCTCTGCTATGTGCTGCTGGAATGAGTCCCTTATATACATCTTGATGTAACCAAGTACTTCTTTGCATAGCCAAAGCGTATTCAGAAAACTACAATTCCAGGAAGGCATTACAGGAAAAAGCAAGGGAAAGCTTAGAGTCTAATGGCCTCCTTTGGACACTGGCCCCATCAATTTCTAACTGCATGAACAGGATGCTACTAATTTGACTCTAAGCTCTATTTCCTCAGCTATGAAGTGGGGATAATAATTGCACCTAGTTAATGGGGTATCATAAAAGTTGAATAAATATTTGGCATTAAATTCCATGTTTGGCAAATAGTCAATACCCCACAGATATGTCATTATTAACAATAATTCATCAGTCTACATGTCTAAGCTCAGGCACCAAAGCCCTGAAAAAAAACTAAAGTAAGGACGAGAAGCTCAAATATTCACTCTTACCCTGTCCTACATTCTATTCCCTCTTGTGCTCCCCATTTAAATAAAAATATAGGCTTCTGAGGCACTTTCAGCGAGACCAGAAAAGTCTAGCTTATTAGGAAGGGTCAATTCTACCTGCTTGGCCCAAAGGTTGTATTTTGAAACTGAGAAGTATAGTGCAGCATGGAAAAAGTTACCTTCCCCCACCCTTAGAGTTGGAGATGCAGAGGTGGAAGTGGCAGACCGGCGTGGTGTTGACTGGGTAGATGCAGGTCCACTTGGATGAAACACATCTTCCACCCCGGACTGTCTGGCCTGGGCAGGGCTGGCCGCACCTGCACCCCCAAACAGGTCACTGAGCAGTTCAGAATTGGTCGGTGGAGCCACTGGTGCGGAGAAGTTCTTACTCACTGTAGACCCTTCTAAGCCCAGAAGGTCCACATCTTCAGGGGGTGGAGGGGCAGCTGGCTCCTGCTGCCTTTTGCTGGGCTTTTTGGTTCCATGATGTTTGTCATCGGTGGCACCGCCGTGTGGACTGGAAAGGGTCAGAAGTTCATCGTCCGACTGCTCACTTTCCTGATTCACTAGGGCAGCATGGTCCTCCTCACAAAATGATTTCTCTGATTTCTGATCTAAGAAAGGCCAGGATGCCAATAAATGTTAGCTACTGGCCACAACATATTTTTTAAAATTAAGTGTGTACAGGTAAACACACACACATACATACACACGCGCACCCACACACACTCCAGAAAGACAGAAGGAGCAGCCCTGAGCAAACAAAGCTCTCAGACCCTTTCCAAAGGAAAACTTGATGTATTTCACTTTACATTGGATCAGCATTTATTGAACACCTGAGAGTCACTACAGCACAGGGGTAAAAAGCAGAAAACCTGGAGCCAGACAACCTGGGTTTGAATCCCAGCTCCACTACCTACTGGCTCTATGGCACTGGGAGAGTTACTTTACTTCTCAGTGTCCTAGTTTCCTTCCCGTCAAAACGGGGGTAATGAATACTACCTAACCTAACTCACAGGGCTGCTGTGAGACTTAAATGAGATGATACATATGGAATGCGCGGATCAACAGTAAGAACTAAAGTATTTATGTCTTTTTATTAATAGCAATAATTATTATTATTGTTGTTATCTTCCAGGCACAATGCTAGGTGCTTTAGAAAACCATTTTCTCCTACTCTTTTGCTGACTCCTCTCACTGTGTTTTACTTTTCTGTGTGGCCTGTAGCCAAAAGCAAGGCCTTTCCCCCACAGTCTGGAACTGAAGTGAACCACACACCTCCTAGTAAATAAATAGAGGGAATGGCTCTCCTTATGGTGGTTCTTACATCAACCTGAAAGGAGATACTTTCAGCATAAAATAGGGAGCAGGAAGGAGGCATCTTCTGGGAAGGAACAGAGATGCTGCTCAAGCCCTTCTTGAGACAGCCCCTCCTACAGAACTTCATTATTTAATGTCAGATAGATCCACATTCCAAATTAAGTACAGACCCACATCCCTTATCTCCAATTCTGAAATGCAAAAAGCTATGGAAAGGGAAAGGTTCTCCTAAGTTTGGTGCAAACCAAGTAGGCAGAAAAATTTGGCCAGAGCCGATGTGAAGGCACTTACAGTCTCCAAGAATTTCCCTCAGGGTTATCACTCATATGTTTCACCACAGACGTGTTCAGGTGTCTGCGCACAGCTGTCGGACATGCCCTCGGGAATGCTGATTCATACACGGTATGTCCCACATCACCTTTCTAAATCCAAAACAACGCTGCATTCCTAAACACAACTGGCTCAGCAAAGTTAGGATAAGAAACCGTGCATTTGCACTAAAACCTATTTCAGAGACTAACAGGGATGATTTCTGAATTACTTACTAAAATCGCAGTAAGAGATAAATGTGAAGTTTTATTGAGAGCCCTGTGTGAAAAAGGTAAGATGTAGGGGGAACCAAGAGGGAGCTGGGACATCTACCTGCTATCTAGATTTCCCAAGTTTCCCATTGTTTTAAATGTTATTGGTCCTATTTCTGAATGTAAGCCTTTCGATGCAAAGGAATTCTATGAACAATTTTTTTCACCAACACAGGAAATTCTGTGGAGGCCACGGGAATTCTGTCTTACGTTCACACAGCTGCGGAAGGTCCATCGAGAAAATGGTAAGCAGACCATTGCCAAAACCTGTGTCCTATCTCTTCCACAGAGGACATCTTTTTATGAAATTCTACATTGAACCCTGCAGTTAACTTCAGCAAACTCCGAAGCAAGGATTGAGACAGGATAGGGACTTGGGCCTGGGGCCAAAGGAATACCAGGTAGCCAGAAGGAACACCAGATAAAGTAACTGCAGGAATGCAACCACCCCACCATTTCTAGATGTGGCAACTACTGTTCCACATGCACAATTAAGGTCTGACTGCAATACAACCTTCCTAGGGCAGCAGTGATGAGCCACAGGGCCATCTTGCCCTCACAGTGCAGATGCAGAGATTGTTGCTAAGCAGCTCAAAGGACAGAGGAAATGGTCCAGACCTAACCCAGAAAAAATCCATGCCTTGCCCAACTTTTAATCATGCCTGCTTTATCCACAGCCTATTAAAAACAGCCCAACAAAGCCCCTCAGGGAGTGAGTTAGGAGCCCTGTCCTCGCATGCTGTCTCCCTCACGCCTGATACAAGCCCAGTAAAATTTTTCTGGAAATATCTTGGGTGGTTCTTTTTGATTTCTGACTTAAGAAACCCACGGCCCCAATCCTTGGTAACAGGATGGCAGATGGGTATCCATTAGAAAGCCAATGCCAGTCTTCCGATGCAGCAATCTGAAGTATTATGTCAGAAAGATTCTGACACATCACCAGGTTCAGCAGAAAAGGACACTGAGATGGGGCCCGATTTCTGCCATGGCTGTTAAAGCGAGTAGCAGAGGCACAGGGACAGAGTGTTTGCCTTCTCTGCACCAGGGGAAGCTTGGCTCTGCCAGATTTTACCATTTTTAGAATGTTTAGCTGAGGGCAGGAGATGGAGTTCATTTGTATGTCGGCAGTGTAAAGGGAGATCCTAATAAATATCATGCTTATTTGTAAACCCAGGAAAAATGTAATCTAAAATATACCACGCAGAAAGAAAAGGTAGCAGTCAGCTTAAAATAGCCTCAGCATCAGTCTAACAGCAGTTATGGACTTGAAAGCAGGAGGCTGCTTAATTTGAAAAAGGAATGAGCCAAGAGAGTGTCAAGTAAGGGGAATGTGATGACTCCTAAGTGCTGCTTTACTTTAGGCTGCTTTGAGAACCAATCACCTTTATGAAAGAACCGTGGGATTTAACCAACTAACCATAACTTAAAGACATGCTTGGAAGTACCTTGCCAACAGAGAGTGGAAAAGAAGCCGCCTTGCCCAAAATGCCTGGGGTTGTCAGGAGGGATATCTATCGGAGCCTGTCCTGCAAACAAGAGGCCATGCAGTGTCAGTGAAACACAGGAAGCAAGTCAGTGTGACTTATTAACAACACAGAGGCTTCCAGCTAAAAACACAACCATCAGGTGATTCTTACCTCCTAAGGCTATAGTATCTTGATGCTCCTGGTGAGAAGAAAAGAGGATGCTGGGATTGATATCTTTTGTGCAGTAATGTTCCCATGGTGGGGTCAAGTCTACCACTTTATCGTGGGGCTGTAGTTCGACATCCAGAGTCACCTGAAATAGCTGAGGATATTTTTCTGGTACATCACATGCATCCAACTCAGGCCTAAATAGGAAAGTAAAAGAATAAGATCAGTGAAAAACAATGGGATCGGTACAATGTTCAGCACAGGAACCATTGGAGGATGACTCCCAGGTTAACTCTGAGATGAATTTTTAGGGGAAAAGCGATCATTAACCAGATAAGTTACTTTACTTGTCTCAGCCTCAATTTCCTCCTCTAGAGTAAAGGAGAATAAGGCCTACTCAGAGAACTTGGTTACTCTACACGTGAAAGTATTCTAGAAAGCAGGGGTGGTACATACAGCCAACATGCACCAGCATGGCCAAATCGGTTGTTAAAACCGATGAAATAGGCCCAAGGCCACCACCCTAAGTTCTCAAATGTCTACTTCCACCCTGACCCAGCAACTCAATTCCATCACCCCAGCACCAGCCACCTCCCTGAGTTCTCTAGACCACACTAAAATACAGCAATGAAGGGTTAATGTCTGATGCAAGGGCGTCTCCCAGGATCCTGCTCAATGCTATGGCCTGGAATCCATTCTGAAGGACCACTGTTCACATCATACTACTGACCAAACTGCCACTGCTGTTGAAAAACACAAAGACATACACAGATGCAAAGGATCACAGCATTGACACTTTGTTGCCTATTGCTCTTCCGCATGGAATTTTAGGCATTTTAGGCCTTTCTGTTTGAAGTTCTTTGAACCATTTGTGTTCAAGACCAATCAAAACCAGCCTCTCTGTGTTGCTAAGCTACACTCACAGTCCTGCAGCAGATTCAGGGATGCTACAGCACAGCACTAATGAGACTTGAGCAACTGGCTCCCAGAAAATCACAGCTGTTCCGATTGAAAAGGGTTTTCGGCCCAAGCAGCACTCACTTGGTGAACTTTAAAACTGTTGTTTCCAGTGGTATGAATCCAGTATGAAACTGCAGCTGGAATATTTGAGTGTTGGTCACCTAAAAATACAGGAGAGAAGCACATTACAATCAATCCGTGAAGAGGGAATCAGATCAAAAGATTATATTTTGGGGAGTCATGAACCTCCAACTGTTTCTAAGTCTGAGCCTTTGCTCATGATGAATATTAAATAAACCCCCCATTTGAAACAGGCCGAGCTTTGTTCTGGCCTTTCCCCTCCATGAACTCTGCCCTGGCAAGCCATCTCCTCACCGGCTAATGTCCATGTTCTTGCACACTGCTATATTTTGACTCCTTCCATCCCTTCCATCTAGAATGCCCCTGCTCCAACCTGATAAGCTCATCCCCACCTTGCAAGGTCATAGCCCCTCCATAGCCTTTCTGGGCCACTACTGGCTAAAACAAAGTGCTCCCATTATAGCATCTAATCCAGCCCCTAGTAGGCAGTACACATTTGTACATGTGTGAGTTTCTCCTGCTAGGCTAAGTGTTTTAAAGGCAGGGACACAGTCTTATTCTGGTCAGCACTGAACTAGGCAACAATGGCACAGAGCATGCACTTAGCAAATATTTGATGAATTAAAATGCAATTACTTATAGCATTATTTGTAATATCCAAAAAGTGGCAATCATTCAAATGTCCATCAATGGATGAAGAGATTAATAAGAGGCAGTAGAGTCATACAATGGACTATTATTTGACTGTATAAAGGAATGAAATACTAATACATGAATGACATAAATGAATCTCAAAAACATTGTGCTAGGTGAAAAGAGCCAGTCACAAAACACCATATATTGTATAATTCCATTTATATGAAATATCCAAAATAGACAAATCCTTAGAGACAAAAAAAAAAAAAAATAGATCAGTGGTCACCTAGGGGATAGGGAAGGGGGAATAGGCAGTGACTGCTAATGGGTACAGGGCTTCTTTTAGGGGTGATGAAAATGTTCTGGATTTAGACAGTGCTTATGGCTGCACAACCCTTTGAAAATACTAAATACAGACAACAGAACTGTACACTTTAAAAGGGTGAATTTTATTGCAATAAAAATTTTTTAAAAAATATCATTACTTAATCCCACATCCCCAGTACAGATAGCCACCCTCATGCTGACCCAAATGTAAAAAAGCTATGTAGGTCTTCGCTTCTCTGAGCTCAGTTCCCTCCCCTGTCAAACAAGGGAGATAGGCATAAACAATCTTTAAAGGCTCCTTCTGGTTCTAAAACCATAAGACACTCAAGCCCAAAGTGACATAGAAGGAAGACTCTGAAACGCTCCCACTGAAGGCTCAGAGGAACTTCTGCCGTGACCCTTCCTGAGACCATACCTTGGCCTGTAGCCGGCTCCCGATGGTTGATCTCAAGTGATACATGGAAACGACCACATCTCCTTGCACAGTGATGCTCAAGGGAATGAAGATTTTCCCATCTTGGACACGGTATTCTCTTTAAACAGACAAGAACATACATGAAAGAGAGTCCAATTTGGTACAATCACAGGTACAGTCCCCTGTGGCTCTGCTGAGGGACCTGTTGTTTGCCCAGGCCTGGACCCAGGAATCATGTCCTATCTGAGCAAAGTAGGAGCACGGCCAGTGCCAACCAGGTTGGTCCGGTGCCTCGGCCTCTCTTGCCATCCTATTTGGAACTCTAGATACATAATCACCCTTCCTTACTTTGCAGATCTCATTTTCTTCAACTACATATAGCCCTGATGTATCCGCCTTTCCCTAACTTTAAATTAATGGTAAAAAGAGAGACAGAACAAAAAGTCCAACTGAGATCAGGACGGAAACAGCAAAGCAATGTTCTGTGAGGATCTTGGATGCTTAGTCCTCCAATTCCATCTATTCCAAACTAATCTCAGTTCACGCTGCCATCCCCTCCCTACTCTCCACTCCTTTCCCCTAACACCTCCCACTGGCAGCTGCTGTTTCTTACAGATTCTAGAATGTCTTTAATTCCATCACCATCTACCTAGCTGTTCACCTAGAAACCTCATTATCTCTGAATCCTCCATTATACTCACCAAATCTCTTCAAGGTCATTCCTTTTTTAAAAATCCAGGTCCTCTGTCCCACACCAGAGAGCCTTAACCCTCATTACCGCTCAGGTTAATCTCCTTAGCTTGTATCCCATTCGAAAGGGGCCTATGACTTCCCTTGACCTGGTTGTGCTTTCCTACATTTACCACCTATGATAAACTTTTTAAAAAAATATCTGCCATGATCCAACCTACAGAAGAGCTGAGCAGTTCACAAGAAGAAATGAAGTATCATGACTTACTTCATTCGTTCAAAATCTGCACAGGTTGTATATATTTTGGTTTCTCCAATTAGCACATCACAGTAAGGGCGACATCCGTTTCTCTGTTTATTAAAAAAAGGGACCGGACTGACAGTGATCGACTTAATCGTGAGAGGTTTGAAGTGAGGGCGGTAGGGTTTGTCTGCTAGGAGGTCACACATGTAGCCCAGGTATCTGAAACAGAAGACAGTCATTCTGTCAGTGCCCACCACACCAGAAAAAAGAAGCAACTGATCTTTGTGATGATGTTTATTTTTGTAAATTATTAACTTACAATAAAAATTTACTATGTTAATTTCTTTTTTTTTTAAGAATTTATTTATTTATCTTTAGAGGGGAAGGGTAGGAGAGAGGGAGAGGGAGAGAAACATCAATGTATGGTTGCCTCTCATGTGTCCCCTGCCGGGAACTGGCCTGCAACCCAGGCATGTGCCCTGACTGGGAATCGAACCGCGATCCTCTGGTTCGCAGGCCCGCGCTCAATCCACTGAGCTACACCAGCCAGGCACTATGTTAATTTCTTTAACATGAACTAGCAAAAGAGAATGTGGCCAATAATTGAGGAAAGCTTTTATCTAGTGACACTGCTGTACCTCCCCCTAAGAACTGATAAGGAGTATTCATTAAATGAAAAAGCCTCTGGCTTTTTATCTGGGAGCTTTATACTAGCACAGTATTTGAACAACTATTCCTATTTGATCTATCCGATTAAAATTTATCAGTTAGAGGTTGGGACTGAAAAAACTTTAGAATTTTATCATCAGAAACACTTTTAATCCAAAAAAAAAAAAAAGGCAAGAAGATGCAATTTAAATAAGAGAAAGATAATAAGTCAATTATCTAAAAAGGTGTTTGTTGTTTTAAGTACATGATACCAATGTGATTATGTCTGCATGTCTGTGCCTACCCTGATCTAGATTACTTTACCTCCTGTGGGAAGGCGAAAGTCCTATGCCTGGCCGCTTTGCATATAACAATCGAACAGCTGGTCCAGGAGTAGAGTAGAGATTACAGAAAATGAACATAGCACCAACCAGAATTGACGAGGCTGCCCGCCCATCCTGCCAAAGGAAATGCATAAACTTGTCATAAACGTAGTCCAATTAGCCATTCACCACTAAAAGAGACGAGTTGGGGGTGGGGGAGGGGGAGAGGAGAGAAATCCTTTTAACTGGGCATGCCTGTCAGTTCAAAACTGTTTACTCAAAAAATAAACGGTCCCAGCCATTTAAATCACCAAGCAGAAAGGGGAGACTTGTCCTTAGAATGAAACTGACTCTCTACTAACCTAAGAAACCCAGCCAATATAAATTTGATTTGTGTGTATTTACTAAAAAATAATCTAACCTTCAAAGTAACTTTGGACTTGTGGCATCAGAACTAACAGCTGAGGCATCTTGGTTTGGGGCTGGAGTAGACTTCACAGGTTAGGTAAATACTGCATTTTATTGTATAATATGCTATGTCTATAATTCATTCAATATATGTTCCTAGATTCATGTAAAATCATATAAAAAAAGATTCAACCTCACTCAGTGGAGGAATACATACAATAACATTCCTGACAGATGGTGACCCAACCTCTTCTAGAACACTGGAAGTAACAGGGAGCTTACTGCTACTTGAAGTAGGCCAGTCCAGTTTACAAAGGTCTTCCTTACACTGAATATGTTGAGTTGAAGTCTATGCCACTGGATGATCTTCATTCTTCCTTCTGGGAGGACCAAGAGTGAACTGACTTCTTTCCCTCTGTGACAGCCCTCCCTTTCCATGAATACTTTTCTTTTCCAGGATAAAAACACACCCAATCTGTGACGGTTTATTTTATGTGTCAACTTGGCCAGGCTAAGGGATGCCCAGATAACTGGTAAGACATTATTTCTGTGTGTGTGTGTGCGCGCGTGAGAGAGAGAGAGAGAGAGAGAGAGAGAGAGAGAGAGAGAGAGAGAGAGAGAGATAGTTAGTTTCTGGAAGACATCAGCATTTGATCAGTAGACTTAGTAAAGAGATCCACCTTCCTCAACAGGGAGGAGGCATTATCTGTTGAGGGCCCAAATGGAACAAAAAGGTGAACGAAGGGCAAATTTTCCTCTTCTTGTGCTGGGCCCTCCATCTTCTCCTGCCCTCAGACATCAGAGCTGCTGGTTCAGGGACCTTCAGACTCCCGGACTCGCACTAGTGGCCCCCTTGGTTGTGAGGCCTTCAGACACAGACTAAATTATACCACTGGCTTTCCTGGTTCTCCAGCTTGCAGAGGGCAGACGGTGGGACTTTTCAGCCTATTGCTATAATAAATTTCATATGTGTATTACTCTCTATATATCCTATTGGTTCTGTTTCTCTGGGGAACCCTGACTAATACACAATCCCTTCAATTCTTCCTCATTTAATATTCCATTTTAAGAGACATCATCATTTGGTGTATTTCCTCTGAATAAGACTTCAGTTTTAAAACAACCTGAAATGTGCTGCCCAAATCTGAAATGCAAGCTATGACATGTGATCTAACTAAACTAGAGAGGAAATATCATCCTCCATAGTTTGGACAAGGTGCTTTTCCTAACATATGCCCAGGCCAAGCTAGTTTACATGCTAAGTCATATCATAAGCTCTGATCTATCTATTAAAACCCCTACCTCTTTTTCAGATGATGTGTTAAGCTGATAGACAAATATATTCAATCTTTTAGAATCAGAATTCAAGAGTTTATATTTATCCTGTGCTTAATTTCACCTAGTTTCTGGTAAACGACCAATCTCCATAAGCTTTTAAACTCCAGATTCATTATGTGAATCTCCCATTCTGAGAAAATTGATCAGTTTGATCTCCATATTATCATAAAAATTTTTTATTAAAAGAGCAACCAAAACAAACTTGGGAGGCTGTTGATCCATTCACCATCTACCTTTGAAAGCAGATATTCAACCACTATTTCACTAAACATATAACAAAACAACGTAGCACAAGTCTCTCCTTCTTGATTATAAGAAACTGATAAATACCTTGCAGAAATCCAATAAACTATTCTCTACTAATCTACTAGTCCTCTCGCAAGAAGTTTGGTTGGTTTGACATGTTGTTCATCACAAACCAATTTTTAGTGTTTTTCCTATGAGTTCAAAATCACCTGTGTAAAAATTTATCTGAGAATTTTGCCTGAATTGCTACCAGGCTCACCATCCTGTAGCTTTCCAAGATCAACTCCCTCTCTTTTGGAAACAATCTCTCTTTGCTTGCCTGGCCCCTCCTCCAGTTCCCTCATATTATGTAAGGGATCCATAATTGCTTTTCCTAGTGCTTTTGGCATTCGGTCCCATAATGTAAGTCCAGAGAGTGGATTATTGTTCAGTAGTGTGAGTCTCTCTTACTACATCACTACCTATTAGCTTTGTCTTACTTGTCACTACTCCCTTTCTAGCTTGACATTTGTCCCCATGACAAAGGAAGAGAATAAAGGAGTTAAGGCTATGCCATGTGCCGCAAGCATTTATTGTTGTCCTTATTCCAAGGATATTTTTTTTCTTTTTTAAAAAATAGTTTTCTCAGTTCTTTTTAGATTTAGTCCTCCAGACACCCCTTTAACTTGCTCAAGGTACTTAGGTATGCATCCCCTCATTTTACCTTCCACACAGATCTTTTAAGAATTTATTTTTATATTAGAAGTTAACTATTTGAAGTGAAAAGAAGAAAAAATGCTCAGCTTTCCCCCTCTTAGCCAGTTGGATTCAAGAAAAAGGGGGAGAATTATCAAGTAAGATCATAGTAAAAATACATATATATACCCTGAAGTTTACAGAAGCAGTGAATATTTCCAGTATTTATGCTCAGATTCCATTCGTGGGTTCATTTGTTCATGTTGCCAACCACTTTTTCAAATCTTTCACACCTGTGGTGCAAGGGGAAGAAGACAGTTCTGGACTATGATATGCTCACAGCCTAGGGGGACAACACTCAGTTTGCCAATATGATGATGCAGTGGAGGGACAGTGGGAATGTCCCTGTTGTGAAAATACTCAAAAGCATCAAAAAGATTTTAGTGAAGGTTGAGTTTTAAACAATAGGTAAGCGGCCTCCAGAAAAAGGAATAGGGAAAGGGACTCTAAGTCAGTTATCGGAAAAATCATCAGTCCAACTGGCAATTGCTGTAAAATAGGCATGTTTTATGTGACTACTTATAAAGGCATAAGTGTCTTTTTATTTCATTTTTATTCAAACATAAAAAGTAAAGAAAGCATAGGGGTATAGTCAATAATGTTGTAATAACTACGGTGTCAACTGGGTACTAGACTCATGTTGTACACCTAATAAAATATTGTATGTATGACAACAAACACACAACTTTCAACAACTGAACACAAAAACAAAAATAAAAACAAACTAAGCAAACAACTAGAACAGGAAGAGAATCACAGAAACGGAGATCACATGGAGGGAAATCAGTGGGGAGGGGGTGAATGGGGGAAAAGGTACAGGGAATAAGAAGCATAACTAGTAGGTATAAAATAGACAGGGGAAGTTAATAACAGTAGAGGAAATGGAGAAGCCAAAGAACTTATATATACAACCCATGGACATGAACTAAGGAGGGGAATGCCAGAGGGAGGGGTTGCAAGGCAGAGCGGGGTACAGGGGAACAAAAGTGGGACAACTATAATAGCAAAATCAATAAAATATACTAAAATATATTGTATATCAACTGTAATTGAAAAAATTAAAAAATTATTAAAAGAGTAAGAAAAAATTAATATACCAATGTGTTTATGGCATACAAGCGCAATGGCATTTTTATCTGCACACCTGCAGCTCATTTCTAGCTTCTGAATATTCACCACACTCTACAGGCCCCGTATGAAGTGGGCTGTGTACCTATCTGCCTTTCCCACTAGTACTCAAATTTTAAGGCAAGAATAATAAGGTTGTTTCTCATTTTTATATCCCTCAGATCACCTAATTCCTAAGTAGGAGTTCAATAAAATGATAATTCAACTTAAATGTTACCTGTGCATCAGTCTGCACAGGGCCAGCTGTGTTTGACTAAACTACATCAAACGACCACAGACAATGACAACAACAATAAAGGTTACTCACCAAGCAGTGAACAACACAGACGTTTTTGGGATTCTGCAGTAGCCAGTTATACATATTCCGACACACGGCGAAGAGGTTGTGCAGACTGGGGGCCTGCCTAATGGGCCAACTGCACTCTGAAACCTGAGGGAACACAGTAAAAGGAAATGAATGCCCCCAGCGACTTCCTCTCCTTTCACAGGTGTTGCACCACACAGCTGCTTCCAGAAGTGACACTCTGTTCTCTTTCAATATAGCCGGGAACAGTTGAGAGTGGTCCAGACACAGAAAGAAGAATTAACTTAATCCAGCAATTTTTTCATTGAAAAGTTCTGTCTTGGTAAGGTATAAAAAAACACTGTAAAACACATTTTACATTCAGCTAGACCATTTAAACTACACACTCAAGCTTTCTTTATTCTGTGAGGTTACCCCAAATTTTATTTCAATTAGCAATAATTATGTCTCAGATATACCTCATTGGCTACAATACTACTCACTACACAAAGCTCCAAATTTAATTCTATTAAATATAAAGTGTTTTGACCTGCCTACTAGATGTTTAATTACAGGTTTGTCTTGTAGATGCCGCATGAGCCCTAACTCTATACCGGCTGTCATGATCAGGTGAGAAGCACAGCGGAGGGAGCCAAGGCTTGTTCGGGCTCTCACTCCCCGCTTTTCATGAAGGAGCCCACCACTCTATGGGGCCCACCTTCAGCATTTTCATTCATCTAACACACGTATTCTTTTAATACATTATAGAGCATCAACTATGTTCCAAGACTTCTGCGTGGCTCTAATCTGTACAGCAATCATATAAGACAGGTATTGGTATGATCCCCATTTTGCAGATGAGAAAACTGATTCTCACAGATTGTCTTGTGTAAAATCACACTGCTGGTCAGTGCCAGCACTGCAACGAGGCATCAGCCTCAATTGATTAGATATTCACTAATTTAACTAATAATAAAGAGAAGCTTAGACTTGGGCAAACTTTGGGATCTCCTTAAGCCTTTAAAAAAACTTTTTAATTGAATTTATTGGGGTGACACTGGTTGACAAAATTATATTCAAGCTTTTCTTCATAAAATGTGGTAAATGATACCTACCTATCTACCTGTCAGGGCTGTAGGTACTACATGAGAATGTATTTCAAAGGCTTAGATCAGCATCTGACACACAAAAAGTAATCAATAAATGTGGCTATTATCATCATTGTATCAGGTGACTGCCAGTGCAAAGCCCTAAAGTCGGATAGAGCCAAGAATGTCTTAAAAACGTATGGCTAGAGTAGAGACTGAAGGGGGTCAGATCATACATACAAGGCCCCATTAGGAACTGGGAAAAGTGTTTAAGAAAAAGAGTGACTCTCTTCCAAGGAGCCCTCGAGACCCAGCATGGGGAGTGGATGTGGATGACACAAGAGTCGTCGGGAGACCAGTGTGGAGGCTGCTGGGCAGTCTAAGTAAGGGGTGGTGGGGGTGGCTTAGGCTTAGATGGGTAGCACTGGGGTGCGAAAAGGCCTGAGGGATTAAGAATTAAGGAGAAAAGTAGAATATAGGTACACAGGAGTGGGTGATTGACCACATAGTGGCAGTGCATGAGAGTGGAGTGGTGTACTTAAGAGAAAGACAGTGGAGAAAGAGTCCAGGTTTCCAGCATGACTGGCTAGATAAAAGAACAGGAGCAGGTGCCATTTGCTGACATAGGGAATTCTGGAGAAAGAACAGGTTTTGTGTGGATGGTGTCATCAGAAAGTGCTCTACAACACTAACAACACTGGCCTAAGAAAATACAAATGTCTCAACTCCCTAACATTTAACAGTGTGGCAAGGGAGGCAGGAGCAATCTGCTGGGTTTGCCCTTTTCTGGAAACCAGATAATAACCAGTCAAAGATAAATGGTAAATTACGTGTACTCTCTG
This sequence comes from Glossophaga mutica, assembly GCA_039655065.1. Lineage (NCBI taxonomy): Eukaryota > Metazoa > Chordata > Mammalia > Chiroptera > Phyllostomidae > Glossophaga > Glossophaga mutica. Next base: position 47,154,570 of record CM077307.1, on the reverse strand, counting down.
TAAGGCTGATGTCTAAAAGCAGACTCATGATGTTCCTCTCTCTGGGGCTGCCAAGAAAGCCCATTCTCTTTTTCAGTCTGTAACTTTTTTTCTGCAAGATGATTATGGAGTAGTGGCAGGGAACCTTTCTGGCTACCCTTTTTTCTATACCTTTGAGAAGGTATAGATGTGGTTTATTAAACAAAGTAGATGAAATACTTGCCATAGCTACCAAACAATGCAGGGTCACCCAGTATTGGGCCTTTGGTAATTTAAACTCCATAACACATGGTCCCTTTTACCCAACATGATTCAGGGCTGTTTCTTGCCTGTATTTATTCCCCAAATATATTTCCCATTTATATCTTCTCAGGAAATGGAGATGACATAACGATTTAAACAATAATTGGGAAGATAAATTTTTGCCATCAAAGGAAATACAAAATGTACATTTGCACAAGCTGCTTCATGTCTGCGATGTTTTTTCTTCCCTAGTAAATCCCTATTCATCCTTCAAAACTCAAGTTCAAGGGCTCTCTTGTCTCTGACAGTTTCTCTAACACCCCCACAGGCAGAAATGTTTAGTAACTTAGTCATCTTTGTGCCCAGGCCCTTGCCCATTTTCATCTATTACACCTTTTATCAGTAGAGCAACATGGACGAGCCTGCAGGCTGGGTTTTCATCTTGGCTTCACCACTGTCTACCTGGTGAACCTTAGGCAAGTTACTAAACTCTCCACACCACAATTCTCCTGTGTGGAAAAAGCAAATGGGCATTACAAGATTGCTGTGAGAATTTAGTAGTACAAGGTAAATACAGTAGTGCCCAGCTTATGGTCAAGCTACATTAAAATAACTGTTTCTGTCTCTCTCCTGTCTAGACACTAAGCTCCAGAGAAGGCAGACCATAACTTATTCATTTTTGCAACTCAAATCCAGCATGCACGTGCCAGTTGAATGGCAGGTGCTCAATAGGTATTTGCTGAGCTAATGAATGAGTGAAAGAATGAACCCCATTTGACAATCTCTTCTCCTAATAAGATGTGTCTCCATGTGCACTATTTGGGGGAAGAAACAGGTGAAACAATTTTGTTGTTTTTATATCACAACTATGTAAAAGTGTAGGAAATTTGTTTTCCTAGGCAATATTGCAATATTTTAAGCCTTTTAGAAACTGTATGTCACCCATACAAACACTAAGTGTCAATATCTGTAATCAGTCTCAGCTAAAAGTTGACTAGACTGTTCTTAGCACAATAGGCTAATAGCTTCAGAATAATTAAATCAATCAAGTAAATAATACTAATTTCAAACTGCTCTATAATTACATATTTACTTGATATATATAATTATAATCATTAAGCAAACATACAATTAGAATTTTTTAAAAGCATGTGCTCTGTCTAACAGGGAAAATACTTTAAGGCATAAACAAACCCAAAACATTTTTAAAAGGAATATAATCACTCAGCTATTTCTCTCTGTCTCTCTCTCTGTCTCTGTCTCTCTCTCTCTCTGGGGTTCACAGTTTCACACAGTAAGCTCTGTCACAGGGCCAAGTGACACTTCACCATGCCATCCCCAGTCCCTCTGCACACCTCCTGGAGCCGCAGAGCATCAGAGAATGCCATATGGATTACAAGGCTGCCACGGTATCACCTAGTGTGAAAAGAGGCGAAAACAGAACCAGGGCTGGCTGCTGTTCAATTTTTATCCATCTGTCTCCCCAAGGCACGAGATAAGATGGCACAATCATCCCATTTGCTGAGCGTAAGAGCAAAAGGTGCTGTGGAAAATCGGACTAAAGAGCGAAATCCAGTGTTTTCAGAATCTGAAACCATTTTTGGAGGACAGGGGTATTTTAGTCAGTTATTTATCATGGAAGTGTTATTACCAGTGTTAATCATGGCTACCATTCACTGAATGCTTACTTCATGACAGGCACGGCTATGAAATCTATTTCTTAAGCACACTGACAGAAGTTGTGTTCTAAGTATTTATGAGACAGGTATTCTTATTGTCACTCCCATTTTACACAGCAGAACACGGAGTCTCAGGTGAGGTAAAGTAACTTACCCAGGAAGAGGAGCAGCTGAGATAGGCGCCTAAGATAATTTCTAAAGTTTAAAATTTGTATATATTTATAAATTTTACCTTAATAAAATAGCAAATTTGTGTACTTTGTATTGTACCACACTGTCTGATGAATATTTACTACAATTCCATCTTACATTCATGGGGCTTCCTGTAAGGCTGTATTTCACCACAGTTAAGACAATTCACCAAAGCTTACAGAGCTACAACGTGGGGAACCATGGCCCTCTGGCCCTCTGGCCCCCGGGGGCTGGGGATTTCTTTCTTCCCCATTATCTCCCGTCTTTGCACTGATGCATGGTGGCAGAGGGAAAGATGAAGCATCACCCCGCTGGGGCCAACCCCCTTCACCAACCGGCATACCAAAGCAGAAACAATGGGGAGCTCTGGTAAACACTGGAAGGAAAAGAAAGAAGAAAGGTTCACCTATGAACAATCATGACCTCTTAAATCAAGCTGTTCCCAAAAGGGAAGAAATCCTACAGGAGCATGTGGTTTGGAAAAAGTCAAAATGAAGGAAGAATCTAGAAGAACCAGCTGGGTTTATTTATTTTCTCCATGTCACTAACAACATACCTTCCCTTCCTGGTTGGGCAGAGGGAGAAAGAGGCTCCGAGTGGCACTGGAATAGCACTAATCAGAGTGTTGGAACTTCAGAGCCAGCGAGATTTGGTGGCCATTCATCCAGGTTTCCATTTATTTACAGCAGCACGATGCATAAAGCAGTGGTTCTTGACATTCCAGGGCATGGCTAGAAACCATCTGTGCAGAAACTGAACCCAGGTACACACACGAACACATACTCCCAGAGTGGATGGGGGCAATGCAGAAAAGCTGTGGCTATGATTACACAACATAGTGACTGTATTTAATGCCACTGATTTGTACACTTACGAGAGGTTAAAATGAAATGTTTATGTTCTGTATATTTTTCCACAGTAATAATTTTAAAGATGAAGTGAAAGCAGATGCTTAAATTCCCTGAAGCTCATACATGAATCTAAATACACAGAGGACCCCTGTCTTTTTAACTCAGATTAAAGAACATCTGGTCAGATGATGCATCTCATTAGTTCCCAGGACTTTATTGTCAACACTGGCGCTTTTTACTTCCTCCAGGTGGGTACTGGCTAAGAATAAAAAACCTGACCTTCAATACCTCCTCTGTGGTTCTGAACAGGTATGCTGGCACCTCACTTCGAACACAGGACTATCTGCCATGTGATGTTTTGAGTTGAATCTTCTGCTAAAATTGATACTAAACACAGAATCCTATTTTTAATTTTCTGTTACATAACTAAATACTCAGAAAAGAGGTTTTGATTATTGCATAGGATTCCTGTTGACTCATGTGGCTTCTAAGCATAAAAGCCAATCAAAATATAGAATGGCACCCCTAAGCAAATGAATTCTTCCTAGAAACGGCCTGTCTTTTTCACTGCCACCCATATCCCCAAACACAAACCAAACAATAAAAATGTAAAGTGACTGAGTTCAGGTTTTAAGGCACAGAGGTAAAGACAGGGCTGGACTCCTGTGAGTCCATAAATAAAACCAGTCTCCTTTTCCAGCATTGGTATTTATGGAACATTCTGCCATATACACTTATTAAAATGATGTTTAACTGCAGACCTAGCACTTCACTGACCTAAAAGAAGGAAGAAATGGTTCTAATCTTCACAGACCGGAAGATGAGAGAAGCAAGAGAACTTTCCTATGTAATGCAACAGTGACATGCAAATCAATTCATATTTGTACTGGGGAGAGACAGGACTAGGAGCCTGAAAAAAGCCATATCAAAAAGAGAGCTAAGATGAATAGTGAAGGTTGCAGGAGCCCCACCCGAGGGTCTAGTTCCATTCTACACAGTTCTGGAACTACCTGTGAAGGGCTAAGGGCATCACGCAATCCTGTGTTTTAGGGAGAAAGAATTGGAAAAGCCTTGGGGAAATCCTCCCGTCGTGAAGTTAGGCTAACAGAGAAGGCGTGGGGTTGTGCAGCAATGGGTAGTTTTTTAATGCGAGGGAACAGCTCACGCAAAGAGATGTGTGTGTGTCCCCTGGGTGCAGCATGCGTTCCTGGATATGGGAACATTGAAAGATGAATCTAGAGAGGCAGCCAGAAGCCAGACCATGAAGAACCACCTAAGACACCTTCTATAATTTGCATGGAAAAGAACCCCGCACCTTTCACCTGTACGAGCCTCTCACGCTTCAAGTTTCGCTCTCACTGCTGTCTCCCTTCATTAATCCCCCTCAGTAGGTACTGTACATATTGTTTGCATTCATCTTTAGAACGTCCTGGGTTTTCTCTCCAACTAGGCTTAAGTGCCTTGAGAACCAGAGCCAAATATTTATTGTATGATCTGGGTGTTTAACAGTCCTTGACACTTTCATTCATCTGATAAACTTATAGCCATTCCAGGCACTGTTCTAGGTAGCAAATAAAATAAACATGCTTCCTGCCCTTCTAAGGAAAGTGAGAGCAGCCTGTGGCAGATGTAATTCATTATGTAATTCCTGGTTCCTTTGGTAAGATTGTTAAGACTGGTCACAAAATTTGTAGTGACACTAATAGATACCTTTCTTGAAATATTTTTATAGCAGCTGCTTTTATAAATACTACGCCAAGAGACATTTGCATATGCATGAATGCTTCTATAATGACATTATATCTTTATTTACTTTCAGAAGGAAAATGTTCCAGACTATCACAGATCTTTCAAGATTAAATAAAATTTCTATGAAATATCATGCAGGATGTTCCACTGTCCTTCAGTTTTAAAAATGATGGCACTGATTCAGTCTCCGAACAAGCAAAAAAACCAATTCAAAAGATGTGCATCTGAGTTAGAAGCAAAAATATCTACTCGCATTGTTGTTTGACTGTCAATTCACTTGCTTTGAATTAGGTAATAGATGGAATAAGAGTTGGAAGGGTAGTTAATTACAGGGAATTTTAAGGAGCTGCATTGAAAATCTCCATCACAGAATGGCAATTTGGACCAAACCACTTTGGAACTGGGTTCATCCTCACTTCTCAGAGTGGTGCAGGGCCACAGAGGAGTAGCGCCCAGGAATTGTTACTAACACTGATTCTCACGGGCCCCTTGTCCTGCTGGAGCAGCAATGCTGGGCCGGTGTTTAACAAGCCTTCTAGGTGATTCTGAGGTTCACTGCAGTTTGAGAACCACTGGGTTACCTCTGGCCTACTGGGGGAACACCGTGAGAAGAGAGGGTCCATAATAAAACCCTCCCTTAGCAGACCGAACGTGAAGGCAGGAATCGCAGCGTACAGATCACCCTTCTTGTGTTCTCTACAGCTCTGGAAACTGAGGCCCAGAGACTGTCAATGGCAACTGGAATCTGGAGCAAAATGTGTTCTGGCCTCAAAGCTGAGATCCTAGATACATGGCACAGACAACCAGCTACCACTTTACGTATTTGAAATCAAGCCTCACTTTTAAAGGGGCCAATGCATAGAAAACCCTTTCTGTTTATTCGTAGATCCAGATGTAGTTGCAGAAACAATCATATCTAAAGGCTAATTCAAAATATTTAAAGATGTTCTTGAAAGAGAGAAAAAGCCTTATTTTGGTGAGTAAATCAAGAATTTAGTGACAGAAGGAGGCTAGACTTTTGGTGGTGAGCACACCATGCAACGGACAGATGATGTTTTCTAGAACTGCACACTTGAAACTTATATAATGTTATTAACTAACGTTACCCCCAAAAATGTAATTTTAAAAAATTCAGTGGCCAGAAATATCAGACTTGACATTAGATTCAAACCAAAGCCAGGTCTCATAGCTGCTAAACTAGGAATATTTCTCAGTTTAGTTCCAAAAGCTCCTTAAGAGTACAATCCAACTTTCCCAGGTAATACTGTCTGCCTAGTGTGATGGTTAAGAACGCAAGCTTAAGGCCACTTACTAGCTGGGTCTTGGGCAAGTTACCTCAGCTCTTTGTGACTCAGCTTCTCCATCTACCTCAGAGGACTGTTGAAAGAATTTAACAATACTGTATGTAGTTTCCAGCACAATGTATATGCTCTGTAAGTGTTGGCTGCTGTTCTCACTACTACTAATATTAGTAATAGTATTACCAAGCCTACAGTTTAGATTATTTATGTGCTATCTTCTCTTATGAAAGGAGCTTTTTTACTGAGTGTCAGAAAGCTATTTCAAGTTAATACTAGTGTGGCTGTACCGGACTAGCTACACTGCCTCATTGTGATGCCCAAGTAGCAATAAGTAAGGGTTAAAGGCATAATTAATATTATAGTATAAAAGCAGCTAAATGCCTTACGTAGCAGTTCAATCTTCAACTGAGCCTCACAGCAACACACCCTAACAACTGAGTAACAAGCCATAGCTGATTTGGGGCCCCAACTCAGATGGTATTTCATTGACAGACAGACTTTCCTACAAATGTCTTCACCCAAAGAAAATCTCATTAAAGCCTAATGAATATTTTGTGGCTAGAAGTGTTCAGAGTGTGTAGTTTTTCAACTTTTGGGGCAAAGGCTTTGAAGATAGCTGTTAAAAGAGAAATACCCTCTTGTAGCTTCAACCATGTGACCCCAGAGCTAAAATTCCTTACCCTGCTGTGAAACTTGGCAGTTCGATAAGACTTGGGTGACAGATTGTACACCGTGTAGTGGTCAAGATGTCTGGAATCCAAAAAGCTTCGAATGTCATCCACCTGATTCCTGAATCCTATGTCCACATTGTCCAGAGGAAAGGACATCACTGGGCAGGCCACACAGAAAGAAAATAGGTTAAACAGGTCTGCCATCATGATGAGCAGCAATTGGACATCGAGTCTGAGCAGTGTGTAAACATGAGAAACTTACCAATAATTCTGGAGGTAACATAAGTGAAGTCTAAATCTCCCTTCGTGTAGCTAAAAGTGAGACAAGAAAGGCCACTCATTAAAATGGTCCAAATATGCCAAGCTTTCTCTCTCTTGGTCACCGGGGGCACTTCCCTCTAGTTGACATATTTTGACTTCCCTCAAGGCCTTCTCTCTAACAAGGGAGCATTGTTGAGAGAAGACAGCCCACACCCCAAGGAGCTTCAATCTACCACTCCAACTGGATCACCCTAATAGTCTTTACAAACAGATGCCACTTCATGAGCAGAATCCACTTAGAAAACAATGCTTATTTATTAACAATGATTGTTTCAGGCTCTTTGCCTACAGAGAAATATCACCCATAGGTGTTAGCAGCTAGGGCATAGGGAGGGAAGTGATGGAGAGTGAACAAAGGACATCCTTTTCCTGCCTATCAGGCCCTAGCTGGGGGTCAAAATGTTGGTTAATACATTAAATTTGCCATTTGAATTTATGATTTAAAGCTACACATTGTAACTTAAAGTGACACTAAAATTGTATAACTAAGAATAAAAAAATTCATTATATTCTACCTATAAAAGTTTTCATATAGTGGAAGGATAGAAAACTTCGCCCACTAAAAAAATTTTAATGGGTTATTAAGATACAAAAACAAAATTCTCTTTTGATTGCAATCCATGAGCATTGCTTATGCAGACTGCATAAACATGATTAGCTCATTTAATTCTCAAACACCCAAAGGCATGAATCCTACCAGGGTGAAAAAGCACAGCTCAGAGTGCTTAATTAACTTGCCTTGGGTCACGTGGTTACCAAGGGAGATAATGCATTAGAACCCAGGATGTTGGATTTGAAAGCCAGGCTTGGCAACACACTATACTCTCATGTATTGATGAGCTGAGTCTTCCCAGCCTGTGCTTGCAGCTTCTGAAGGACTCAACTTTATGGTTTCGGTGACATTGCTCAGTCAGTCAGACCCCATGAAATTACATCACAAAACTGATAGTCTTTGAGCCAGACAAGCAGTTGGCAGGTAACCAGATCCTTTGGGGATGCGGCGGTCCATTAACTCAACCAGGAAGAGCACGCATACCTGGTAACAGATTGTATAACTCTGGAAGAGGTGTCCTTGAGGGTGTCTTTCAAGTTGTCCTTTAGGTTACTGAAGAGCCTCCCTGCACCTCCTTTCACCATGTCAAAGAGGCCGCCCCCATAGCTGGGCTCCATGTCTGGTGATGAGGCACCTGCCAAGGAGAAATAGAAGAGGAGGTGAAGGCACAGGCCACACAGAAAATCGGTCCTTCTTTGTTCCTAAAACACAGCAGTCCTCCTTCGGCAGCCAGGGGCAGACGTCCCTGGATGTTACATCCTGCTCTCAGCTTACCAACTCTGGGTGACAGTAGTGCTGCTGGCTCTCAGAGACCAAGGCGAGTCCCTCACAAAGTCCCAGGAACAGAAATCTCAGAGCAGCACAACCAATACTGCAACCACAAGTCACATGTGCCAACTGAGCACTTGAAATGTGGCTCGTTCGAACATAAAATACACACCAAATTTCAAAGACAGTGCGGAAAAGAAAGAAACATAAAATATCTCAATATTTTTACATTGATTACATGTTGAAATGACAGTATTTTGGATATACTGAATTAAATAGATTATACTAATTAACTAATTTCACTTGTTCCTTTTAACTTTTTTTATGTGGATGTACTAGGAAATTTTACACTACATGTGTAGCCTGCATTATATATCTTTCGGACAATGCTGGTCCAGAGAGACTACCGAGGGGGAGCAGTGGGCAGCTTATCAGTGAGTCCAGGGTCTCCTCCGTCCTTTGATGGAGGTGACTGTATTAGGAGCCCCATTCAATGGCTATCCCTCAAAGTAACAGTTCGCCTCCATCATGGAAAATATCTTCCGAAGGGCCTTTATGGCAGCTTTTAGGCCTCCAGATGCATGGTGGTCATTAGCGTTGTTTGTCAAGTATTTCGGGTTCTGATCGCTTTCAGCTTCATAAAATCGTACCTGCTGGCCCCTTGTAGGTAGCTCAGAGTTTTTCAGCCTTGGTACTATTGACATTCGGAGCCAAATACTTCTTTGCTGGGGAGCAGAAGCTGCCCTGTGCATTCCAGGGTGTTCAGCAGCATCCCTGGCCTCTATCCACTAGATAGCACTGGTGTGCCTACTTCATAGGAAGCAGTTAAATGAATGCACACAAAGCTATTAGCATAGTTCCTAATATATCTGGGGTAAGAGACTGTAGCTATGATTATGCACTAAAACTTATTTAGCACTTACTATCTGCTAAGTATTATTCTAAATAGTTTACCTATATTCACTCAACTCATAGCATACCTATGAGGTAGGTAATGTTATTTCATTTTACAAATCAGAAACTAGTCTAAGGGTATATAGCTAATAAGTAAATGGCAGAGTTGGGATTTGAGCCCTAGGCAACATTTCCAACCACATCCCTCATTCGTCTCTTTATTACCCTGAATTAAATGTTTATTATTCCAAATAACTTCTTTAAACTTTTATTACACATGCGGGTATCAATAGGCGATATATTAAAGTTGTTCTCCATGCTTTCAAGCTATATAAAAATAGTTTTCTGTTTGCAACTTTATTTTTTTCTCTCACCATTGTTTAAAACTCACCTATGCTGGTACCACATGTGACTTTGGCTCACTTAAAAAGTATGCACCCACTACCCATTAAGGTTGGACATTAAGGTTACGCACTGAGATGGACAAGCAGGTTATTTTGCTAAAACAATGCAGTTATAAACACATCGACTTGATTACATATAGGAGATCCTCTCTTGGTTATGCCTATGAGTGAAATGTGCTAGTTCATAGCAGATGTGCATCTTCAAATTTCTAAATATTGATGAATCATTTTCCAAAGTAGTCAAGTCAGTTTAAATTCCTACTAGTCATGTATATGAGTGCCCTCATTCTATTTTTCCTTAGCACTTGATATTGTCAAACTTGAAAATGTTTACAAATCCTGTAAGTATAAAGCAGTATCTCATTTTGGTCTGTCTTCTTTGTGATTTCCCAGTTATTAGTGAGGTGGTGTATCCTTTCTTGTATTTACTGGTCAGGCAGCTGTATTTTAAATCATACTTGAGGTACCTACCATACTCCTATGTGCCATTTAGATGCCCATACAGATACCTTTAAATACATGTTGACTCTTACATGCTTCCTTTCTGATCGCAAGAGCTATTGCTGTCTCAATCACCACTCAGCATCTATTTGAAAAGAAGGCTCTACTTGAAATCACAAAGAACAATCAATGCTATGAATAAGCAAGTGAATGGACACACATTAGTAGTGTCTACTGCTTAATAGCAAAGAGCTCCCCTATGCACCAGGAACTGTGCTTGGACTTTTATGTTAGTACAATTTCACATAATGGGAGAGGGGAGAGTGTTTATTATACCCATTTTACAGAAGAAGAAATAGAGGCTCAAAGAAAGGGAAGCAGCTCACCTAAGACTTCAGCTAATGAGCAGGAGAGCCAGGGATTCAAATTCATATCTGTGCAGTTCCAAAGCTTGTGCTACTTCTACCATTTTGCCCCCTTCTACAGCTGCATACCGACTAGCAATTCTAACAGCTGTAATTAGAATGATCCTTACCTGCCTTATACAGAGCCCTCCCTCTCCCAGTCCTTGATCTCCTTCACCCCTTCCTGTGTGCCTTTCATCTGGCAGCTCTCAGCAGCAGATGTCCCTTAACAAGCACTCTCATAAATCACTGCATCTGTCAGACCAACCAAACCAATCTCTTTCTGTAGGCAGCCTGAGCCTCTGTCGCCCCCATGGCTTCAGGTCCCTGAGCAAAATGCCAGGCACTCATCTGCTGGACAGCTCCACAGACTACAGCTAAAGCTACAAAGCTGAGAATGTGCTTGTTCCCCTGTCATATAGGGCACATGATCTCCTTTTAAACACATCCCTCATAAAAATCAGTATCGTGTTTTCTTTTTAAAAATAACAAAGATAAAGCAGTATAAAATGTTTATTAATTCCCCCGTTTCCATTGTAAGTCACCACTCCAGCCTAAATGCCCTTCTCACGTGCTATTGTTCTAAGAGATGACACCAAACTGATTATCCAGACCTCTGACTCTCAATTTCATGCTGGAACAGAACCCCAAGGCACCAACAGATTAAAAGATGTAAATTTCCTTGATTATCTAAAAATCAGACTCTCGCCATAATTTGGGCAGCACGCTCTTTTTGTTAGAGCCTTGGAACCCTGCAGAAACCAGAGCCACTGGTCAGAGTACAACTGTAAGCTTCACATTCCCAAATTATATGTCAAACTAGCCAGGACACAAAAAAGAGAGGAGGGATGTTATCTCATTTGGGCTTAATGGTCCTTCTAGGTAGGGATTCTGGCTCTCCCTGATGAGCTACATGAAGGCCAGAAGTTTCAGAAGATATTTGAGAGCAAGGACAGAGAGGTTTCAAAAAAAATGACATAATAAAAAGGGAAAAGTCAGAAAGTGATACAGAAGAAAACCAATGACTATAGATCAGGAGTCGACAAACTACAGTCCGTGGTACAAATCCAGTCCACTGTCTTGGAAATAAGAATGACTTTTTCATCTTTCAATGATTGAAAAAAGTCAAAAGAATAAGGCTTGATAAGGTGAGAACAATATGAAGGTCAAATGTCTGGAAGTAAAGTTTTATTAGAACACAGCCAAACTCATGCCTTTACCTATTGTCTCTGGCTTTTTCATGCTACAATGGCAGAGTTACATAGTTCTGACAGAGACCTTCTGGCACACTAATCTAAAGTATTCACTATCTTCCCCTTTACCGAAGTTTTCTAACCCTGCACTAGGTGGCTGAAAAGACTTCCATTCTTAGGAACCCAGAGCTTGCACCTCTGACATGTCTCTATACGCTTCGGATAAAATGGCACCGGGGGAGGAAGCACTCACCCTGGGCTTAATAAACGGTCTTTGGGGATTTGAGGATGTCAGACGGTGGGAGTGAGGAGGACAGAACTGAGAGAGCATGAGAATGCCATCCCAAGACCCAGACCCAGATCTAGGCTTCTAAGGCTCCAAGGAGATTCTTGTCCTATGATAGATATCTTGTCATTCTAAAACTGAAGCCCACCAGAGACAAGCATCAGAGAACTGCACCTTGCTCTCAACAACATTTCTAAGGGTGTAATAAACCATCTTTCTTGGGATTCCTAATGTTTACAAGCAGCATCCTATCCCTCCCAACTCATGGGAGCTCACCACACGTAAACCTGACTAGTTCTCACTTTTGGTGCCATGACACAAAATTTGAATCTCTTGGAAGAGAATCTGCTTCCCACTGGGCTGTTAGTTATTTGCTCATTTATTTAAATCAAGTTTCATTACAAAAATGATTTGAGGTGATTTGCTAGCTCTTTGGAACAGAATATATTTTTAGGAAGACCAGCACAAGTGTTAAGGCTGGTCTTAATTGTCTCAAGGTAACTAGAAATATAGGAAAAATTAAGCGTGGTGACTTTTCATAAACATCTTACTGGCTACCAGCCTTGGGCAAACACCACAAGAAGTACTGAAAGAAGAAGGAAAATGTTGACAAAGGCCTTGCCTGGAGACTCCATCACACACAGTGCAATGCCCCACATACATTCCCACTGCTCATACAGTACAGGCGCCCATGACACCCTACGCCACACACAATTCTACTGGGTAACCCCTAAGGAGAGGTGCTCCCCCATAATGTACTGTTATCAAAAGAAAAGGACTGTATGCAAATATTTAGCAAAAAAAAAGATGTCCATTGGAGTGTCATTTATTGAGGTAGTGGTCACAGAGGCAAGAGACTATAGCTGATGCGTTATTCTACATAATTAGCTATTAAATCACTATTTAGAAGAATACAAACGTTCATTGCAAGGGCTAAGTTAAAATAAGCAGAATATAAAACATTCACAGTAAAATAAAATCTTTTTTGTAAGAGAAAAATATTTGCAACAGACAAGAACTCTGGGCAACAATTAAAGTTCTTCCTTCCTCAGTAAATCCTCTGGGCCTCCACAAAGATACTTTCCATTTCTAGAAAGTTGCCATCACACAGTTCTAGTACTTGTCAGTTATTATTATTACTACTATTATCACCATCATTTCATAGTGTTCAGGATCATCCTGTTCAAGGGATGACTGATCATCAGAATTTTGGCATGATGATCAGTTCATATTCATGTTCCTTTTCGCCAATGGGAGCATTGTCCTCTGTGGTCATTTAAGTGTCATGATGCTACAAGTGTCCTTCCTTGGCTTGTACAAAGTTGCAACGGCAGGATAGAAATTCCCAGAACTAAGCAGACCCTGCAAAGATGCACTGTTATTTTCTGTCCTGGGAAAATGGTGTTTCTTTTCCACAACACTTAGCAAGGGTCAAAGGGCCAGTGTCATCACCACAGAAGGCTTAATCATCCTTGTTTATAACAGATGTTTCATCTCTTGGCTTACCACAATTAGAGAAATGGATCACATGGGGACAACAAATAGATATATCATAGAAAAACCCAATGCCTTGGCTTCCAGAATCAAAGATGGTTTAAACCTCACTTCCCATTCAACCTACTTAAAAGAAGCTTAGAGAAAAGAGGATAGACCTTCAGGAGGGAGATCGTACACTGGAGACTTAGTTTTTCCACTTAAAAACTCTGTGACCTTAAGCATGACATGTTACTCCTCTGAGGGCTCTTCTCCCTTTATAAATTGGAGCAAATTAAGAACGAAACTTTCCTACATGTCTCATGGCATCAAAAGGATCAAATGAGATCATGCATATGAATATGATTTTTAAGTGGTAAGATTCTCTAAAACAATTAGGAATTTTAATTTTGATTCTTAGAAATTCAGCTGTCATGCAAATGAGTCATTCAATTGAATACCTACCACAGAATGCCCAGGAATCCAACTGGAAATAACAATTTCACAGAAAACCAACATTCTCTACATCAAACAAAAGGTTAGTCATGAGACAAAGCCACCACAGTCAAATATGGGCTTTACATCACCCAGAACTGGTTTGACTTCAACTTTTGCTACTAGCTGGATACACAGCCTAGAGAAGTTAAGTAACTGATCAAAGTTTTGGTGTCCTTATCTGTAAAATGGATGCATTCCTGGAATATCACAGAGGGTTGAGGTGAGCATTATGTAAGACAAAGTTCTGTAAACCTTAGCACAGTGCCAGGGTGTTGTCAGCACTTTGGGAATGACAACTTCCAGGTGGCTCTGGAAAATGGAAAGAATAAAGCCACGAGACATGCTGTCTCCAGCAAAGCTAGGCAGCCTCAGGGGAAAAAAAAAAAGGCCATGCTGTTAAGTTTCAGGGTTGACAAAGCCAAACTGAAGATGTGCACAACAAGGACAGAATCTGTCCTGAACTCCTGCTACAGCACTCGTGAACTCTTCACTTGTCAGAGTTCAGAATCACAAATACTGAGTAGAGGCAAACCTCTTTATGGCTCTGGAGTTTCCCCTTCCTATCTTGAAGTAAACCGGTATGCCATGTGTTATTTGCATGACTAATATTCGAGTTCAGTGGTACTGGTTTTTGAAATACTGAACTACTGCAGAACTATTTGCCATGTAGTGTGAGCTATTAAAACTACCAGTCACTTGATGACATTGCACTGCAGAGGCCCTAGACATGGACAGGTCTGGCAGCTGCTCAGCAGGCCAAGGGGGCAGAGACCTGAGCATGTGCAGCACCCACCAACAGCTCCAGAGGAACTCAGCACTGGCAGACACAGGCCACAGAGCAGGTGGTGCCGATGAGTCAGTGATGAGGGTCCAAACCACATGAAGCCCTGACATCCAAGTGTGTCACAATTCTGACAAGTCAACGCATGCTCAGCCCTTCTTCACCTGGAATAAGGTGCCAGGGCCCTTAAAGACAATCAATCTAGTGGGGAAGTTGATTGAAGGACTTGATGCCATTCCTTATGTCAAACCATGATTCAGAAATGGGCATCATTTAGCTAACGACAAGGACACTTGGAAAAAAATGTCCAAAATCAACAAAAATATTGAAAATTAAAATAAGTCTTTTGTTCTATAAATATTATCAGCTGGTAAGCAGTTACAAATGCATGTGTATATTTGTTTATTTAGAGAATAAAAGGGGATGTACTTTACATTATATTTTTATATATTAATTTACATTATCATACTAAGTATAAAATATTTTATTATCACTACTGATACCATCAAATCAGTGTGTACCATATTTCCACACCCACTTTTCACAACCTTAATGGGAGGATCAGCCCCAGCTAAGTGGCTATGGAAGAATCAGACACTGGAGGGCTCAAAAAATATAAAAACAGGAATAAATTAGATGATTCCCTAAGTCCCCTTCAGTTCTAAAAATCTCTGACACTATCATCATTGTAAAAAGGCCATCTGTTAAATGTGCACTCCAGGCTACTCACTCTGCTAAGCAGTTTTCAGAAACTATGAAATTAGACCCTCAAAACTAAGCACAGTGGCAGGCAGGCATCCCACTGAGGAAACTGAGGCTTTGGTGAACTGTAGCAACAGTCACAGGAGAATGAGATTAGACCTATGTTAGGCTGAACCACAAGCATCTTCCTTTATCCACTTCCCCATCCTGTCTTCTTTCATGAGGGACTTTGTTCTTCATGCCCCCATTTTCCCACCTCACTTTGCACCTCCAACCAGGATTCAGAAGAATCTGACTTGTGTTAGAATTATTTGTGAATGGGTGTGCCCCCCACTACCCCACTGTCTCTGACTCTTTAATAGCAGGGACCATGTTTCATGCTTCTTCGGACCCCTCTAAAATCTTAACAGAGTACTGGCACACAGTAATCACTCAATAAATATATGCAAAAGTGGGCTGCTATAGAATCTAAGAGTCAGAGAGAAGACGGCAGGGATGGCCAGGAGACCAAACAGGTAAATCGTGGCAGAGACCTGGTCTTTGCCTAACTGGCAAATACAATCAAATGCTTTCGATGTCTCCTCCACATCTCTGAAGTTCTGATTACAGCCCTGTATCTTCTAGCACCCACAAAGCTTGCCTGCTTAAAAGACAAGGACTTCATGAAACCCTACAACAGTTTTATTGTATAGAAGACTAATATTCAATGAGCAGACCAGGGAGAAATTTTTATCTTCAGACAGATAAGAGGAGCTGATTAAGTAATCATTACTAACTTCTCTTCCCCCAAAGAATCTAAGATGTAAAAAAAGAGAGAGAAGGAGAAATGCAGTCAAAGTGAAGACCACATCAAGACCAAAACTGGCTCTGTGTAGAATATAGGCAAGGCACAGGGGCCACTAACAGGCTGTCAGTGCAAGGGAAGTTCCAGCTAAGTGAATGCAAAATATTTTATTCCATCATGGATCATTGGAATCAGGCCATAGTTGCCAATCCAAACTCTAGCCAATTAACTCTCATATGAAACATATATGGATATTGCTTAATATGATTCAACAAATATTTTAAGTATTTACAGTAAGCCAGGGAAACAGTTCTATGTAAGAGACAGTTATGTCTAACATGCCATCATTATGAATAAATATGATCAAATCTGCTTAAGGAGATCAGAAGCCCCAAAGGAACTCTAAAGAAATAGAATGGGTTCTGCCCACCACATGACCCCTCAACTCCAGGAAATGAGGGACCATCAGAATTTTTTTCTCCCCAGTCTAACCAAAAGGTCAGGTCTTAAATTGCATTAAATGGACCATGACTTTCCCTCTAATTACTCGTCTCGTTGTCTGGAGCAGAGAAAACATCCTCATTGTTATCTGACCCTGTCCATGATGGAGGATGGTGATAACAAAGGACCCATGGCCTGCTTAAAGAATATTGCAAAGAAAAAAATGAATCAGAAATCTTCTTTCCAACATTTCAGTTCCATTTAATAGAAAGAGGGGGCACAACAGAGGGCTCAAAGAGTGACTGAGAGAATAACAGTCCTCCCAAAGAATCCTCAGACACATAGAATTTTAGGAAAGCACTGTCTGCTATCCAATTAAGCTCTAAGAGATATTCCTCAACCCCATCTCCTTCCAATAAGACTGTCTTCTCTTAGTTCCTCCTAGGAAGAAATTCTGGAGCTACCAATGCAGGCACACTTCTTAGAGAAAGATCCAATCATTACTCTCCATAGGACAGAAACCATCAGCATCAATGTACATATACCATATACTACATATAACACACACACATGCTATACATACACCAAAGGAGCCTTACTGCATGCTAAGTGCTATGCAAGAATGTAGAGTATTTCACACAATAAAACTAAAAGATAATTTTGCTCTTATTTTTTAGATAAGGAAGCTGTCTCAAAGAGGCAGACTAGCTAGGACATAGCTAAGTACGATGCCATGCATTTTCCATTTCCTCAGCTATAGTCAGATACAGACGGCCACAGCAGCGCAAGTCCTGCTTGAACCATGAGAGGAAGCAGCACACGTTTATAACATTTCACCACTTAACGGGCATCAGAAACATGCCTCAAATGGACACACCAGGAAGGTAAAATGACTTTCCCCAATTATTGCTATGATTAATGTTTTTACAAAACAGATGTATTGCCCTGACTGGTGTGGCTCAGTTGGCTGGGTGTCATCCCACAAAGTGAAAGGTCGCCGGTTCAATTACCCATCAGTGCACATGCCTGGGTTGCAGGATTGGTCCCCAGACGGGCAATGTGTGAAAGGCAGCTGATCAATGTTTTTCTCTCACATAAATATTTCTCTCCCTCCCCTCCCCTCTATCTAAAAATAATAAATAAAAATTAAATAAAATAAAAACAGCTTTATTGACCCATGAAATTGACATAAAAGAAATTGCGCATATTTAAAATGCAAACATTTGATAAGTCTTGACATATATATGTGTGTGGGTATACACGCACACACATCTCTCTAAAGCCTGTGTTCGTCTCTATATCCCTGAATAGGGTGCCCAGACTGGAAGATGATGAGACAAACACAGTAATTGCCACAAAATGCCATCCTTGATCCTACAGAGCTATTTACTTTGCCACGGCCATTCTCTGCAAAGCTCCACACTGTGTTAAGAAACAGGAACTGTGCTTGCTTACTTGGGACAAGCCAGAGTGAAACCTCCATGCATAACCATATATCACAGAGCTCAAGGGAGGAATCAACCATTAAGCAATAAAGAATACCGGGATCTTCAAGCTGTAAGTGCAATTGGTCCAGAAACCTGTGTGTGTGTGTGTGTGTGTGTGTGTGTGTGTGTGTGTGAGAGAGAGAGAGAGAGAGAGAGAGAGAGAGAGAGAGATTATGAAGTTGAGGGGAGGGGAATGAAAGGAGATACAATACAGAGATGTGAATTCTGATTTCTACTTTAAAGGTTTTATTTATTTTTAGAGAGAGGGAAAGGGAAGGAGAAAGAGAGAGAAAGAAACATCAATGTGTAGTTGCCTCTCAGGTGGCCCCCACTGGGGACCTGGCCCACAACCCAGGCATGTGCCCTGACTGAGAATCAAACCAGTGACCCTTCGGTTCACAGCCTGCACTCAATCCACTGAGCCACACCAGCCAGGGTTGGTTTCTACTTTAACAAAGGCTTTCATTCAGATGTATATAACTATATTCATAAATATTATATTTTATTTATTTTTGTTATATTTTGTTATATATCATATATAATATAAACTCTATTCTGTCATGGTATAAATATATAATACAGAGATCATTCATATTCAAAATGGGAAATCTGGGCACATCTAAGGACGTATTTCAAAATCATTCTAGGAAAAAAGCAAATGACTTAGAAAAGAGGATGGGATTGGGGATGAAGGGAGAAAAAAAGAAAATCTACAATAAAACCAGAGGGTGGCCTTGTGCAGTGAAAAGACTGCAAGGCAGTATGATTACCACACCTCTCTGTACCCGAGGTTCACTAAAACCAAAGGAAAAGAAACTGGAACAGAGAAGAAACGAAAATAAGAGAACAAACAAGGGTAACCACTGTTAACATGTTAGAGAAGTGTATATCCTTGCATTTTTAGTTGTGTTTTTCTGCATATTGTAAACCCCAAGAAAAAAGACACCTAAAGGGCTCCTGGCGGCTAACTGGACTCAAATTTTTAAAAACAGAGCCTAGCAGCCATTTCCACACAGGGGCCTCTCACACCAACTGCACCGCAGGAAGAAGCCTGCACTGAATTGCCACTGGCACTATGTTTCTGCCATCTGAGCCAGCCCTTATAAAGGAGCTGCTGGAATTCTATTTCAACCAATAAGACTAAGGCTTTCCCCACCCATAGAAGCTGTGCAGTTCCAACCAACCAGAGCAATTCTACTCTGACCAATCAGGACAGTGCCTGTTGGGCCAAACTGTGAGGATTTGGAGTCCTCATTTGCATGAGGACAGAACAACCAGAGATCAGAGACAGGGAATTCTGTCTGTATAAACCAGCTCCCCTCTGGCTCTAAGAGTGTACTTTCCCTTTCCACTGAAAACTGAAAATTATGTTTCCTAGGCTAGGCTGAAGAGCTGAAATATGGAAGATGTCTTATTGGATCAGAGTAGATCAACGCAGCACAAAGCAAAGCAGACTAGCATGAGCAGAGCAGAACAGACCATCAAGGAGCAGAGCAGAGCTATCTAGCCAGAGAGACGGGCCTGGGCCCAGAGCCGCCAGGCCCCCAGAGCCCCCTCACAGACGTGCTGCTTTCACAATCGTTGCCATATCACAATTGAGCAGCTGTTCACTGAACACAGTTTCCTTCTTCACAGAACACCAAACTGGGTATTCCTGGTGGTGCTGAATTGTTGCAAACAACCATCTGTTGACAATGTGCAGAATATATACATATATATATTCTGTATATACATACACAGAAATAATAGCATATTATATACAGTTTTGTATCTGCTGTTTTTACTACTTAATACTGAAAAGTGTTTTTCAAGTCATTAATATTTTTTCTCTAACAACTCTCATAGGGCTGCAACGTAACTAGTAACTGATTTTCTTTTCAAGAACTCACCAAGTATTATTATACATATACATGCATATAAATAAAGTGGACAGGAGTTTAGAGGAACTTATTTCCAGCTTGAGGAGAGGGATGCAGGTGGCTAGATATAAGAAAGAGAAAAGCATTATAAAAGAGGTGGCATTTAAATTGCAGTTTGGGCAGAAACAGGTTACAGGGCATTTAAGCTAAGGGAGGAGGGCAAGCACAGGTCAAGAGACCACCAAGTCAAGCACAGGCATAAACAGGGAAAGGATCCTACCTGAGTACCAATTAGAGTTGTACCAGGGACCATGCTAGAGCACTGAGATTTGGACATTACTGTCTCCACTCAACAGATGAGGAAGGAGGAGACTCAGATAATAAGTTATTTGTCTAAGGCACGACACTGCAAATTGAGTATCATGCTGTTTCCTCAGGGAACTAGGAAGAAGTAGAGGGTGTGTCAGAGAGAAAGGGAGGCGAGACAGAGGGTGAGTGGTCCTCAGATCCCAGAACGATTGAGGGTCAAGCTAAAGAGTAAGAACTTTTCCCTAATCTCAGTATAACTACTTGTGGGGTTGGATGTCACACTGACATAACAAATGACAAAAATGGTTATCAAGAGACTTCCAAGAAGCTATTTGCAGAGCAGATTAATATTGTCTCAGACAAGTGGAATTTCCCAGGAAGAGCACACCCTTTAGGGCACATTTCAAAAGCCAGAGTTCCATCTCAGGGCACCTGAAGGAAATTTCAAGGCAGTACCTTCAGCATCTACTTATCAGGTACATGCATTAGTAGGAACCCCCGACAGGCAGTCTCTGAATAAGCTGTGCCAAGCGTAAAAATGCTCAATGAGGCAAAGCAAACTCAGAGTGAGGACACATGTAAGTGCTAACTAAACAGAGATTGCAGAAACACTCTGAAGGTGAATCCTGGGACAAACAAAAACAAAGCAAAAGCAAAAGAAAAACCCACAGCAAGCATTCAGAGGAAAAGCTGCTACGTAAGTGTGAAAAGAACCTGCAACTCCTCAGCTCCATTGGTCTCAAGGACAAAGTCTGTTGTGGACTTGGCTTGTGGAGACATTCTCATAAAGGTGTGACCACTGCCCTCTCAAGGGGGAAACCACTGAGAAAATTCAATCAAAGTCAACGATGGGGGTTGGCTGGGCTAGACAACAGAATACCCGAGTCTGGCCTTGGCACACAGCAGACTGTGCTAAACCTCAAAGGCATACCCTTCCCTGCTAGGGCGCAGACTGGTTCGTAGCCTCTCTTCAGAACCCTGCCACTCAAAAAATGTCCCTCCATGTGTTACTTGTGCCAAAAGTCTCAATTCAACAATAAAAACTCCTGGAGAACCAGAAAAAGAGAAGAAGCATTCGGCACCAGCATGATAAGGTTGAAAGAACAGAAGCGTTGCAAATAAACAGACTTGGATTTACGGCACTGACCTTTCCTTACTACCTTTGTGACAGTGTAATCTCTCTGAGTCTCAGCTTTCTCCATTGTAAAACAGGCAGAGTATCTTCCTTCCATGAAAGTTATGGGGTTTAAAGGAGATAATGACAGAGAAGCATCTGCCATCTGAAAGGCATTCATAAGTAGTATCAGCCTATGCACACCTACCTTATTCCCATATAGGAAAGTGAAGGAGATCCCATGGGCAAAACATCCATGAGAAAAGGAAAGAAACAGGCTCGTGGAGAAGGTCTGCATCTAGGAACTCCCACGTTCTTCCACTGATTCAGTGGAAAGGCCACCTACTGTCCATAACTTTATGCAAAGAGAAAACCTATGATACCTTCCTCCTAGGATCATCGCCAGGATTAACTCCACCATCTGTAAGAGCACTCTGTCTGCTACATTCTCAACTTAGGAAGTGGTAGCTTGAGTTGGATGTGCATGTGGTGTCACTTGAATTAAGTAAAACACTGCTCACAATGGATCACCAACTGGGACTCTCAAATGCTTTCCTTGCCTGGAGATTTTTCGAAATAGGGGGATTGCAGCTGCACAGACCAGACAGCCGAGAAATGGTCCTCAGAGGGAAATCCTCACAGTGGTACTTGAGGCAGGCTTCCCAAGCAAAGAAAGGGAGTCCCTCCCTGGTTTCCATGTTAACTCGCTGCTCCGGCTGTCTTTCTGGCTTAATTATGCTCCAATAACTCTGACAAGACTGGCTATACATCATGACAGTGGAAATCTTAAAATAAAAGCAAGATTGATGTTATGACCTCAAACTGGGCATGGGGGCCCACTAATTAGAAATCATGGACTTAATTGAATCTTGGGAATGGCACTGCCAACTGGATTAAATTTCTTCACCTGCATGAAAAATAATGGAAATGCACCAATGACAATGAAGCCAAACTTTAGCCATTGCTGAGGAGGTAGGTAATTGGTTATTTCCCTGGCATACTAGCTACCCAACCCTCAGAAGAGTCTGAAGTCGTGTTTTGGAGAGCCTTTCACCATCATTTCAGATCTCTCCTGTCTTCTACATGCTCAAGGGTTCTTCGTAAGCTCTCTGAACCTCAGTTTTGAGGTAGTAACTATTAAGTTATATATATAGTTATACATATATTTATATATAACTTATATATATATAATATTCCTATATACAATATATAAAACAATTTTAATACATTTAACTGAAATCCATATATATTTATACAAATATATATATAAATACTCAAGAAATGTGCCGTAAGAAGTAGCCATATCATCATACCATCTTTACCATCACCCACTATTATAAGAAGCCTGGAGGGGAAGGAAAACAGGAAAGAGCTGTGTGGCTTCTCTTTGCAGATTGCAGAAAGGCACCACATATGGCACAGACAAATCACTGCACAGTCAGAGCCTCCCTGAGTTCAAGGCAGCTTCTGCCTCTGCTTGGCATCTAACAGATACAGATTCCATGTCTCTTCTAGTTCCCGTAGTCTGATCTCTGTGGATCTATCTGCTCTTGGGACAGAGATTTGCAGGCATGAATCCCCACCCAGCACTAAGAGATGGGTATAATAGTCTCTACTAGAGGAGGAAAGAGGGGATGCTGAGATGGTGACTAATTTGTCTACAGCACTGCCTACACTGGGTACTGACACCCAGATAGCATGCAGTTTCCTCAGAGAATTGGGAGAACGTAGAGAGTGTGTCATGTGTTAGAGAGGGAGGGAAGGAAGATTAGGAAATCCCAAAAGCCTTGAAGTTCAAAACTCTGAGAAGTACACAGAGTTTTTTAGAATTATGGGGAAGGGGTTCCCACCTCCTATTGCTCTTGTGGGAAGCTGCAATAAGACAAAATTAATTGAGAATGAGCAAGCAGAGCTTAGTGAGAATAGAGACAGGGCTTGATTTATACCGTACCATGGTATCTGCACCATGCACCAAGCAGGACACTGACCAGGGTAAACAGTCCAAAATAGAACACTGAACTGAAGTGAATTAAATGTGTCAAAAACCACAGCTCCATTTCAAGCCTTAAACCAATTACAGTTGCATTGAAACCAATTACAGCTGCAAGGTAATAATGGTGGTAGCTATCATTTATTAATCACCTTCTGATTACTGGAAACTGGGACTATGAACTTTATATCCATTATCTTATTTAATCCTCACAATCATGTTGCCAAGTTAAGTTCTATTATCCCCTTTCTTCAGATGAGCAAACTGAGGACCCAAGGGGCAAATATGGCCACACAGCCAGGGCTCTTCCCCAGGTCTGTCTCATTCCAAAGCCTGTGTTCTACTCATGACATTTTGCTACTACCCAAACACACACACTAGTTAAAAGCTTCAACCATAAAGGGAAACAGTCAAACCAGAAAGCACTGCTGGAGAATAGAGAAGCCAGATCCCGGTCTGGTTCTGCTCTGTATATGATCTAAGTATGCTTTTAAGACCAGACACTAAGGAGAGGAAAAGTGCTAACCCACAGATGCTCGGAAGGCACAAAGGAAAGAAAATGACCTTCTGAGACTTTAACAGGCAGCAAAGGAAAGCCAAGGCCTAGCTACACTCACAGTCCCTCATGTGGACTCGGCCACACAAAGGGATGGTGGCAGCAGCTTAAGATGCTCTTTGCTCATATGTGGAATCTAAAAAAGCCAAACCAGAGAGTAAAACGGTGATAACCAGGTTCTGGAATGTGAGGGGGTAGGAGAGATGTTGTTTAAGGGTCCAAACTTGCAATGAGTGGTAAATAAGTTCCAGAGATCCAATGTACAATATAGTTATTATTAGACAATAATTATAATAATCAAGCTTGAATATAATAAAACTTGCTAAGAGACTAGATCTTAATTATCCAATCCACAAAAAAAGAAACTATGTGACATGCTAGAGGTGCTAAGTATTGCTATAATGGCAGTCATACCACAACATATCAATGTATCAAATCAACACGTTGTACACCTTACATTTACATAATGTTATATCATATGTATGTGTGTGTATATTTTTAAAGATGTTCTTCCTTAAATTAGCCTCTTCCTGCTGCCCAATGCCATCCACCCTCCAGACACACACCGTCTTTAGGGTCAGCAGCTGCTGCTCTGACTTTGATTCTCACGTCCACCAGCCACGTGCATAACCATTTCACTGATGGCAACAAAGCACAGGAGACGAGGGGGGCAAGAGCTCGAACCAGCCTGTGAATACGCTCGCCATCTTCCCCGCAGAAACCATTCTACAGACTTTGCAGACCTGCCCATTGTCAAGTCCCTTTAAGGTATAAAAGCTTATTAGTGCAGACAAACCCAGGGTCACAGCCTTCTTTGACAAGGC
Source organism: Glossophaga mutica (assembly GCA_039655065.1). Classification (NCBI taxonomy): domain Eukaryota; kingdom Metazoa; phylum Chordata; class Mammalia; order Chiroptera; family Phyllostomidae; genus Glossophaga; species Glossophaga mutica. Next base: position 47,129,823 of record CM077307.1, on the reverse strand, counting down.
TATGTGTGACAGAGCTGATAAGGCATTAGCACTGCCTGGTCTCCCTTGGTGCCTTTCAGATCCCAGATAACAAGATCAGAGCTCATAGGCTCTGAGATTTCAAAGGTGGGCACAATCACAGAAAGGTCTAGGTAAAGGAGGGACAGCAGGAGAGGCTGCAAGCAGGTGGCCTTCCATCACGAGCAATGTGTCCTCTGCAAAACCCAAAGAATGGTATGAGAGTGGGCTGGCAGACATTTTAAAGATTTGGTTTCCTCCTCCTCCTTCTTCTTTTTTTAATTTAAATTACTTTATTGTTGTTCAATTACAGTTGTCTGCATTTCCCCCCACTCCCTCCAAACCCACCTCCCTCGTTTCCACCCTCCCCCTTGGTTTTGTCCTTGTGTCCTTTATAGTAGTTCCTGAAAATCCTTCTCCCCACTGTCCCCTCCCTGCTCCCCTCTGGCTATTGTTAAATTGTTCTTAATTTCAATGTCTCTGGTTATATTTTGTTTGCTTTTTTATTTTGTTGATTATGTTCCAATTAAGGGTGAGATCTTATGGTATTTGTCCCTCACCAGCTGGCTTATTTCACTTAGCATAATGCTATCCAGTTCCATCCATGCTGTCACAAAGGGTATAAGCTCCTTCTTTCTCTCTGCTGCATAGAATTCCCTTGTGTAAATGTACCATCGTTTTTTTCCTCAGAAAACTGAAAATGGAACTGCCTTTTGATCCAGCAATTCTGCTACTGGGATTATACCCTAAGAGCCCTGAAACACCAATCCAAAAGAATTTATGCACCCCAATGTTCATAGCAGCACAATTTACAATAGCCAAGTGCTGGAAGCAACCTAAGCACCCATCAGCAAATGAGTGGATCAAAAAACTATGGTTTCCTTCTTTAAAAGGAGGAAACAGGGTCTCAGCTAGCTTATACAGAACCGTCGTACATACTGAAAAGGGTGCTCTGGCCCTTTGGTATCTGATCTCAGTCCACACTCAACCCCTCAAACATGACTGTCTGTGTGTGGCATAACTGGACAAGCAAATTGCAGCAGCTCCAGGGGAAATTAATTTTCACTGGGCTCCCCTATGTGCCAGGTCCAAGCAAGATGACCATGTACCACTCCATGTTGGACATGTACCACTTCATGTCACCCTTACTAGGACCCTGCAAAAAAGGCTAAGCTGGTCCCACTTTATAGATGCCATAATGAGGCTCAGAGAGGTTACATAACCTGTCCAACTAAGAAGCCCAGCAAGCAGTGGTATAAGAGGTTCCCAGGATTCAATGCCAAGTCTGACTCCAGAATACAAAGGTGCCAGGACCTTGGGATCAAAATAGCTTGGGATGCCATTTAAAAATGCAGAGTTTCGTATTTTTTCTGAATCAGAATATCTGAGGGTGGGGACCCAAAGTCTGCATCTTTCATCACCCCTTCAGGAGCTTCTGATAAACATGGAAGTGTAACAACACAGACCCAGCCCTATGCCATACTTCCTCACTGAGAATAAGCAATCTTAAGTGAAGATGGGCCAGGGTTGGGGGAGAGGGAGGAGCTACTGTTTACGGGGCACTTTTTACCTGTCAGGTGTTTCATATATGCTATCATAGTTAATCCTTACAACAACCAGAGAGTAAAATGGTGGATATCATGTAAAGGCTATAGCAATGGCCATTTTACAGAGGAGGAAATTGAGGCTCATGAAAGTTAAATAACTCTAGAAAGGTCACATATCTAAGAAACAGCAGGTCGAACATGAACCAGGTCTGCCTGGCTCTAAATCCTATGCCCTTTCACTATCACATTCTTTATTTCCTATCCGACAGAGAGAAGATTAGAGGTCTCAGTGTGATCATCAATAGCATGTGTGTGGATGGATGAACCTGAAATACCTGCAAGGAGACCTAACCCGATATAATCAGGCAGCAGAAATGGCTGTGCCCTGGGGGCACCCAACTCCTCAGGCAGCAGCCACTGTCACTGTGCTCTTCACAGAAGTGGGGGCAGCAGGAGTGCCTCTTCCCCTTGCACTTCCTCCCTGCTGTCCACTGCCTCCCAGGCATGGGCCCAGGCATTAGGGAATTTCCATTATCTGACCCATGAGAGAAACCAAAGAAGTTTATGTTCCAAGTAAGTGGGTACCCTTAAGCAGATGGCTTTCCCTCTCTGGGCCAAGTCTCTTCCTCTGTAAAATGAGAAGGTGGCATTAGCTATTCTCCAAGGTCCCTCAACACCAGGTGACTCATGATTCACAGACTCTATAAAACATGAGTTAAACTTTGATGTATGCAATTTGCTACAGGGCAAGGTATAGGGAGGAGCCCCACCAAATTGGGCATGACATTTTAAGTGCCATTAAGGGTGGCATCAGTCAAACAAAAGCTTTCAAGTCACCATTAAGGCTTCTGTTTTCTATTTCTGTCTGGGAAGCCCTGCAGAGGGCTGGTATATAACAGGGTGGTCAGCTGCAAACTCCTGTCCTCTTTCACTGACCTTGGCATCACTCTCAAATTGAATGACCACTCCCCATTCACCAGTTGCCCATTCTTATAACCTTTAAACATCTGCATCTTGCCTTTTTAATCCAAAGTATGCTCCTAGAAGGCAAGCTGGGAGGGTTAGATAACACTGCACACACGGTGCAGAGCACAGAGCTGTGGACACTGATAGTAAGAGTATTCTAGTTCTGCTGCTAAAAACAGCAAACACCTTGGCTGGAGTGGGTCAGCTGGTTTCAGCGTTGTCCTGAAAACTCCAAGTCGTGGGTTTGATTTCTGGTCAGGACACATGTCTAGGTTGCAGGTTCGGTCCCTGGCTGGGGCACATTCCAGGGGCAACCAATCGATGTTTCTCTCTCACATCAATGTTACTCTCCCTCTCTCTCTCCCTCCCTCTCTCTCCGAAATCAAAAAGCGTGTCCTTGGGTGAGGATAAAAATAAAAACAAAAATAATTTTAAAATAAATAAATAATAAACTTAGTAATCAGCTCACATTTGAGTACCTACTATGTTCAGGCATTGTTCTAAATGCTTTACAACCCTACGAGGTACATATTATGACTAGCTTATATTTTGTAGATGTGGAAACACAAATAGAGAGGTCTCCTCACTTTCTGAGGTCACACAGTTAATAAAGGCATGGTGGATAGTCTCCCACACCTCTTGTTAAATGACTACACCAGGAGAAAACAGTTGGGGCTGTATGTCTTTGGCATCAGACCTGGGTCAAAACTCTAGCTCAACAATTCCCTAGCTGTTTCTTTAGACAAGCTGCTTCAACCTTTCCGTGCCTCCGTTTCTCCATCTGCAAAATGGACTAACAACATCTACCTTGTGGGGTGATGCTGAAGACCAGAGATAAATACCTATGAAAGAACCTAGTGTTGTACCTGGCCTAGTAATTTATTGATGGATATGTTGAACTGCTACTCAGTAAAAGGCTTTGTGCTAGGTCGTAGGAACAGAGAAGAAAGCACTATCCCAGCCCTCAAACTGCTCATAGCCTACTGATTGGACAAGCATAAACGAAGAATATATAGCACATGGGAAGGGACATGTGATTATGCACAGGATATCACTATAACACGGAGAAGTGCACCTGAGGGCAAGGCAAGCTGGACAGAGTCTGCAAGGAGGAGTGAGGCTAACCAAGACAGATGAGTGCCCAGGGGCATTCAGGGCTAGGGGATTTATTCCATCAGCTGAATGAGCCATACCCCAGGGTATCAATCTTCACCTTATTCTCGAACCACACACTCACTTTTGGGAAATATTGTCTGTGCTCCCTTCTAATTTTATCCAGAATCTAAAATGTGGGTAGAACTCCTGCTTATCTAAGATGGAATGGATGGACCTAGGGGGGAAAACATATAAAACTACCAATGGGACACAGAGGCAGGGACAGGAGCTGGATTTCTTCTCATACAACTTATTTTAAAGCGCTGAACTTGGAACTATGTAAATACTCTACATAACTACAAACACAACTTGAAAAGCAACCCCTACAAACTGAGAGGCAAATGAATCCAGCTAAGTATCAAACTGATGATATAGCCACACTGAGGAATTATCTCAAGTGACTTTAAGGCACAAGGTAACTGTCTTAAACAGAAATATATCCAGACCAAAAAACACAACCAACCCAACAACCTTACACTGTTTTGGTGCTAGTGTTGCTACTGATATTCTGTGGCTGTGTATTATGGCACAAAGCAAACCAGTAACTACATTGGTATAACTAAAACCCAGGATTCTGGGCATGGGAGGAAGGAGCTATAGATATGAGATACTGGTGTAAAAGATCAATGACATAAGTTTTTAAAAAATGTTCCTGAATATGAGTTGGAAGTATCATTATAAATCCATGATGTATTTTGTCTTTTAAAAAATTTGCTTCTAGCCCTGGCTGGTGTGGCTCAGTGGATTGAGCGCGGGCTGTGAACCAAAGGGTCACGGTTCGATTCCCAGTCAGGGCACATGCCTGGGTTGCAGGCCAGGTCCCCAGTGGGGGCCATGTGAGAGGCAACCACACATTGATGTTTCTCTCCCTCTCTTTCTCCCTCCCTTCCCGTCTCTCTAAAAATAAAGAAATATTTTTAAAAAATTTGCTTCTAACTCTATCCACTGAAAAGGGCCAGTTTTCTCTCAGATAGAAAGCTGGGCAGCGGCCATTGTCCCTTTCTGAGCCTACCCCCAACAAAGCCACAGAGCCAGAAGGCCAGTGCCACATCTGAGACCCCATCAACCTGGCTAACACTGTAGGTCCCGCCCTGGAGATGCCCTGAGGCTCTGTCCCACCCAACTTGGGGCCCCACCCAAACTGTTAACTGTGACTTTTCCACATGAATGGCAGGTCTTGGCTCATGCTTCACAACTTCAAAAATCCTATCAAACAAGGAACAGCTGGCCTCAGTGACCCCTGAGCCCCCATACAACTTGCTAAGTGGACTCAGATCTGGCTCTAGCAGAAGCCAGACTAGATTCACAGTTTGGCTTTGCTGGAATCTCCAAACTGAGAACAAGTAGCACACGTCTCAGATTGCTTTATAGCTCATACAGGGTGGCCCCAGGCAGAACACAGATGGGGACTGACGTTGGCCTGCACTGCCTGAGAAATCCCAGAGTCTGCACACCCAGTGGACAACCACAGACAGCATCTGTGCATCCCCACCATGTCCCTGCACAGTGGATCCTCCACAGAGGGCCGAGGTTGGTGGTCAGTGGTCACAGCCAGTCCTTACAGCTGACTGGTTGAGATAAATCTCTCTCATTGATCTGTCAACAACAATCAAGGCTCAACTATAAGAGGAGGGTGTACTCAGCCCACACAGAAGGCACAGCCTGAGTACCCAGCTTGGGTAACAGGGGAGGCCGTGCCACTGGACCTTATAAAACACCTGCTGCATTAGGTCATGATACCAAGATAGGAAGTCATAGCAGCTCTACCTAATACATAGAAACAAACACAAAGAGGCTGCCAAAAGACAAAGAAACATAGCCCAAATGAAAGAACAGATCAAAACTCCAGAAAAATAACTAAACAAAATGGAGGGAAGCAATCTATCAGATGCAGAGTTCAAAACAGTGGTTATAGGATGCTTAAGGAATTTAGTGAGGACCTCAGTAGCATTATAAAGATCCAGTCAGAAACAAAGGATACACTAATTGAAATAATGAACAATTTATAGGAAAACAACAGTATAGTGGATGAGGCTAAGAATAAAATCAATGATATGGAACATAAGGAAGCAAAAAACAACCAACCAGAACAACAAGAAGAAAAAAGAATCCAAAAAAACAAGGATAGTGTAAGCAGCCTGTGGAACATCTGCAAGAGGGCCAACATTCAAGGGGTGCCAGAAAAAGAAGAGGAAGAGAAAGAAATTTGAAATCCATTCGAAAAAATAATGACAGAAAACCTCCCTAATTTGGTGAAGGAAATACACATGCAAGTCCAGGAAGCACTGGGCGTCCCAAACAAGATGGATGCAAAGAGGCCCACTCCAAGACACATCATCATTAAAATACCAAAGGTTAAAGAGAGAATCTTAAATGCAGCAAGAGAAAAGCAGTTAGTTACCTACAAAGGCATCCCCATAAGACTATCAAAATTTCTCAAAAGAAACTTTGCAGGCTAGAAGGGATTGGCAAGAAATATTCCAAGTCACAAAAAGCAGGGACCTACAGCCAAAATTGCTATACCCAGCAAAGATATCACTTAGAAAGGACAGATAAAGTGCATCCCAGACAAGAAAAACTAAAGGAGTTCATCATCACCAAACCATTATTATATGAAATGTTAAAGGGACTTATTTAAGAAAAAGATAAAAATTATGAGCAATAAAATGGCAATAAATACATATCTATCAACAACCAAATCTAACAAACAAACTAAGCCAAAAAGAACAGAAACAGAATCATGGATAGGGAGAGCATTTTGATGGCTGCCGGATGTCAGAGAATGTGAAGAGGTGAGGGGATTAAGAAGTACAAATAGGTAGTTACAGAACAGCCATGGAGATGTAAAGTCCAGTACAGGAAATGGAGTAGCCAAAGAACTTACATACATGACCCATGGATATGAACAATGGCCTGAGGGAGCTGGGGCAAAAGGGGAAAAATCAGGAATAGCATAATCAATAAAAAATAATTTAAAAAAGAAAAGAAAACTTTGTGTCTATGAGTTCTTTGGGTCCTGGTTTTTTTGCTCAATCCCTTCACCTTTTTTACCCAGCCCTGCAACACCTCTCCCTTCTCACAGCTGTCAATCTGTCTGTATCTATAAGCCTGTTTCTATTTCGTTTGTTTGTTTATTTTATGTGTGTCTCTGAGTTTTTTTCCCTAATAAGGGGAAAGAATCAAGTCTTTTCCTGCCTTTGCAACTCCTAATAACAAAATTAGGCAGTGATCACAAAAGCAGGACATGCGTCATGTTCCCTCAATGGAAGTACAAAACACGATCTACGAAGCAGTCTTGCAAAAATCTAATCTGAACCTAACTCTGATCAAGCCTCCAGATCTAACTACCAGGCAACGCAGGGGACAGAGAGAAATAAGCTAAGTGCCACCACAGGCAGGCCTTCAGCAAAATCCAGATGTTGGGGGAAATTTACAGTGCAAATAACCCGATTTTCAACAAAGAAATTGCAACGGGACAAAAAAGAGACCAAAAGGAAATATTAGAAGATAAAGAGAATTAAGAAACATCACCCAATGCCAATGCATGAACATGATTCAGATCCTTGTTCAAACAAACTGTAATCAGAAAAAATTAAGACTCCCAGTTCAAAGAATTGGGAAGTTTTGAACAAAGGGGATATTTCATTACATAAAGGAACTACTACTAATATTCTAGATGTGACAAGGATATTGTGATAATGTTTTTAAAAGGAAACATTATATTTTAGAGACACATTGAATATTTAAAAATGAATTAATATTATGGCTGGGATTTACTTCACAATAATGCAGAGGGGCAGGTACAGATGAAATGTGATTGGTCATGAGTAGATAATTGTTGAAGTTAGGTGACGGACATAGGTTTCTGCTTTCTATTTATGCTGTTTCTCCCTCATATGTGTGTGTGTGTGTGTGTGTGTGTGTGTGTGTGTGTGTATTTGAAGTTAGAAAGCTACATATATCTGTAAAGTATACAAATGATATATAAAATGTATATATTTTATATATACACACGGATAAATATAATCCACCTTTTCTCACTACCTATAGTACTTCCAACCATAGATCTAAGTCACCGTCATTTCTCACCTGAATTACTGCAGTAGCCTCTTAATTGGTGTCTTCACCTCCACCCTTGTCTCCCTGCAATCTGTTAGATAGAGAGCAACAAAAGTATTCTTTTAAGAAATAAGGCAAATCATGTTACTCTTCTGCTTAAAATTGTCCAATGGCTTCTCATCCCACTTAGAGGAAAAATCAAAGTTCTTATCATGGCCTACAAGGCTCCAGAAGAGTTGCGCTCTGCCTGCCTCCAGGGCCTTATCTCCTGCCTCTCCTTCCCTGTCTCTTCTCCGTGGCCACATCACTCCTGTACTCAATGCATTCCTGCCCCAGGGCCTTGGCACTCACTATCCCATTCTTCCCCAGATACCCACACGGCTGGTTTTCTTTCAGACGTCCTACACAAGTGTGCTTAAATGTTTCTTTTTCAGAGAGGCTTTCTAGATCACCCTATATAAAGTAGCTCCCCCCACCCATGCATCTCCTTCTTTTAGTTTATTTTTCTTCATGATATTTTTTAAAACTGAACTTTATTCTGTCTCCACCTACTAGAAAAGGAGCTCTGTGCAAGGATAGATATGGTTTGTTGTGGGCACTCTTCTTTCCAAAGTGTCTGGCTCAATAAATACGGTAGATTTTGACCTTAAATTCTGAACTGTAAACTAGTCAGAGATACCTCGCAGAGTGTTGAGCAAAGGGTGGTGGGGTAGGTAAGAACCAGTTATGGAATGCTTGTGTGCTCCTTTAAGATACTCAAATTTTACCTTGAAGGTGATAGGGAGCCTCAAGCTGTACAGAACAGGCCTTCAAATTTTAGTTATAGTCATTCTTACCATTTTCACTATCATATTAAAAGCAGCACAGGCATTTTTGGTGTTTATATGGTACACACATTAGAGGGTCTATCCCCTTCTAATTTGAAGAAGCTGAACCACTGCACTTCCGGTTAGCCACTTAACACAGTTGTTTCCTTCTGGATTAGAATAAAATGTCCCTGCATAAAGAGATATGAACATACACAAAAAGACAATTATTTGCCCACAAAGTTCTTTGAATAAAAATGCCCCCAAAGCATGAGGAGCTTGGGGTGGGAGTGGCTACTAGGAAAGAATCTGGTACCAGAGTGGCAACAAAGGTTTTATGATAGAGGAGGCTGGGGTAGGAATGGGTGATACAAAGAAATCTGAGCACCACCTGTCTCCTCCTGCCGTTCATACAGGCAAACACCAAATCCATTCCACCTTTCTCACACCCACTGCTAGTTAGCACCTTAGTTCAGGCCACTAGTTCAGGCCACTTGCACCTCCAGCCTCCTAACTGTCCTGTAAACTGATCTCCTTACTGCCAGCCTAGCACCCTTCTCTTCCACTCCAAAGGGATGTTGTTAAAGTGAAAACTTAACCTGATCATCCTCCTTCTCAGAAACTTTCCGGGACTATGGGTAACTGGGTTTTCAAAGCCCTGAATTACCTGGGGGCTGCTTACCTCTACAGCCTCACCTCCTGTGTGCCTCCCTGTCCTCGAGTTCTTTGTTCCCATCCCGGGGAACCACAGGCAGTTCTCCCCAAAGCCTCCATCCTTGCTTTCTCTAGAACTTTGCACATGCTTTCTTAGGTTCCTAGGTTTCCTTAGTTGTCTCGAGGATTTGTGTTGCTTTCCCTCCAGCAGCAATTCTCCATGTGTTACATGCATTACATTTTGTGCCTTATCCTAAGGAAAGCCATTCTACAAGGCCTCACATTATTTACCATCTTGCAAGAGGCTGTCAGGTTAAGAGTTTTTTGTAATTTATGTTCTCCTGGTTCTTGTGTTGAACATGATTACATCTTATACTTGCAGTGTTCATGTCCACCTGCAAAAATCTTGCAAGTATAATCTCTTGGGAGTCTTTTTATTTTGGTACAGTTTTGTCATGGCCCTCTCCCAAAGCAGGGAGAGTGAAATTAACCTAACAACAAAACTGCCATCTTGTCCTAGTCCAAGAGATAAAAAATGTATCTTCAGAAGAATTTCTTATAATGAGTGAATCAGATAGACGTGGCTGAAGCCTAGGTTACTTTGTGAAATAGATTTTTTTATTTATTTCTGTTCATATCTATGCTTCTTTTTAAATTTCATTTTTCAATTACAGCTGATATACAATATCTTATTAGTTTCGGGTGTACAACACTGTGAGTATACATTTATATACTTTACAAAGTAATCACTCCATAAGTCTGCTACCCCATCTGACACCATGCATAGTTGTTACAATATTATTGATTATATTCCCTATGCTGCACTTTACATCTTGTGACTATTTTTGTAACTGGAAATTTGTACTTCTAATCACTTCATCTTATTCACCCATCTACCAACCCCTGCCCATCTGGCAACCATCAAAATGTTCTCTGTGTCTACAAGTGTGTTTCTCTTTTGTTTGCTCATTTATTTTGTTTTTTAAATTCCACATATAGGCCCTGGCTCATGTGGCTCAGTAGAGTGAGCACCAGCCTATGAACCCAAAGGTTGCCAGTTCGATTCCCCATCAGGGCACATGCTTGGGTTGGTCACCAGGTCCCCAGTAGGGGTCGCGTGAGAGGCAACTACACAGAGGTGCTTCTTTCCCTCTCTTTCTTCCTCCCTTCCCCTCTCTAAAAAATAAATAAATAAAAATCTTTAAAATAAATAAATAAATTCCACATATATGTAAAATCATACAGTATTTGTCTTTCTCTAATACTTCACCTAACGAAATACCCTCTAGGTCCATACCCATTGCTGGATATGATAAGATTTCATTCTTTTTTATGGTTGAGTAATATCCCACTGTATATATGAACCACACCTTTTTCTTCTTCCTTTTTTTAATCCTCACCTGAGGACATGATTATGGATTCTAGAGAGATGGGAAGGGAAGGAGAGAGAGAAGGAGAGAAACATTGATGGGAGAGAGAAATATTGATCAGTTGCCTCCCGCACGTGCCCCAACAGGGGATCAAACCCGCAACCTAGGCCTGTGCCCTGACTGGGAATCAAACCCATCACCTTTCAGTTTACGGGACGACACTCCAACCAACTGAGCCACACCAGCCAGGGCCCACATCTTCTTTACTCATTCATCTGTCAGTGGACACTTAGGTTGCTTCCATAACCAGATATCTTGGTTATTGTAAATAATGCTGCAATGAACATAGGGGTACATATATCTTTTCAAATTAGTGCTTTGGATTTCTTTAGATTAGTACCCAGAAGTGGAATTGCTAGGTCAGACGGTAGCTCTATTTTCAATTTCTTAAGGAATCTCCATACTGTTTTCTACAGTGGCTACACCATCTATGCTTCTTCTTTAAAAAGGTCATACGAACAACCTAAAATCCTTAATAATGATTCTCTGGGCTCTGCATTCCATATGATATAACCAAACACAAGGTAATATTAAAGAAAAAAGCTTGAGGGAAAGTCAAATAGTCTTGAGGAATTCTGGACTTAGGGACATTATAGAAAGCATTTGGGGTTAGTATACAACAGAATTTGCAGTTATTTCCTTAAAATGTTTAAAACAATACCCAATCTGTAAGGCATTGCCCTAAAGATGGCACTAATGTTTTTTTAAGACTTTAAAGCTACTGTGTTTTTCAGGAGTTATAACTATAAGCACAACAACATCTGGGTTGGAGCCCTAATTCTGTTACCTGCTGGCTTTGTTGTGACTGTAGGCAAGTCACTTAGCCCTCTTAAGCCTCAGTCTCCTCAATCATAAAATGAAGATAATTAAACTCACACAGCAGTTGTAAAGTGAAGTAAAGTGATGTTACAGAAGTGCTCTATAATCTAAAAATAAGGCATTGAAGGTTTGTGTTCATGGTCAATGCTAAAGAGCAATGCAATTAGAAGATAAACTCTTCTTAGGGACTTCAGTTCTCCACCTAAGAGCCCATTTATTTCACCAAGCTGTTATTTTTATTTTTATTGGAAGTACATCAAAAGGATCTCTGCTGAGCCTGGGCAAATAATGAGTAAGCCCAGAATGTACTATCAAATCCCCACAATTAATTACTGGACTTGTGTTCTTTTGCTTGCTTTTTTAAAAAAGAACCTCTTGGCATGTGTGTTATAAACTTTAAAATGAATGGCTGAATTAACATCAGATTAAGAACCCAGGTGCCCAAACGGGAACCACGTGCAAATCTGCTAGTGACTGATGGGCTGCTGCCAGTTGATGCACATCTGTGAGGCTCCAGTCACTATAAATAAAAGAATCTGCCATTGTTCTCAGAACAGCTCAGCCTCTCTGCCCACAGAACAGCCTTTGAGCAGGCTCCAATTTTCTATCAATTCCAGGTTTGGGACTGATATAATCATCTGATTTCTAACCCTTTTAAGGGCTTAAATGAATTTTAAGAGGAAAGGGTAAACTGAATATTTTTATAAACCACTGTTAATATCAAAAACATTGCTCCTTTCTTAGTTTCAAAGTCCTTGGGGTATCTCAAAAGAATTCTGAAAGTAACATCATCAATGTGACCACTTTCAAAGGTGAGTTTAGTGAAGCAAAAGATAACAATGATTCATCAAGGACACTGTTGCTCTTTCTTCCAAATATACCTAAGCAAGGGAGAATTTGACGAGCAGGAAAGCGTCACCAAGGCTTGTCCAAAAATAACCACTAACTCTCCACTGGGCATGGGGTGGGGGCACCACTCACAATGAGGTTTATTGCCCCTTCTGTAACAAACAGACGCTAAGATATATAAGGCTCAACCCTGACACTTCTTGCCTGTTTTCCATTCCCCCACTCAGACACTTGCTTTTGTTATTCCTTCTATTAGAAACCTCTTCCAGGTTCTTTTCATGATTGAGTCATTTCTCATTCTCCCAAACACCCTACTGTAAATGCTTCCTATTCCAAAAGGTGTCCCCTCCCACCACCTCTAAAGCAGCCCCCATCACCACCCCACAATTTGCCAAGTATTTGTTATTCTAAAATACCCTGTGGTCTATATATCCTGATTTGGGATTGGGAAAGGGACTATAGACCATATGGTCTAATTGACCATAGAGATATGGTCTCCTCACAGAATGCCATATGGTTAATATTTGTAATGTATAACCCATTCATCATACTTACAAGAGGAAAAAAATCCAAATGTTAAAAAGCAAGGCTATCATTAAATCAGAGTCTAGAAAGATCTGTGATCAATCAGAACCTACAATCTCTAATCAGGCACAGCAAGGCTGGCAAACAGGCCTGGCACCAGGTCTCAGGATATCCTGAGAGACTCCAGAACATGAGGAAACAGAGTTCAGGCCTAGGAAAATAATGAACATGAGGCAGTGGGCAAACTAAGATTTCCAGTTTGGCATCAGACTAACGTGGAGTCAAATCCCAACTCTACCACGTGTAATAAGTCCTTTGATATTTCCATGCCCCAGTTTCCTCATGCAAAAGAAAATATCCCAAGGAGCACAGCTGACAGCAAGGTGTAACACAAGGACAACAGCCTTTCCCAGTTTAGTCACTATATTTTTTTTTCTGAACTGAGCTCAGAGTTAGCAAACAGGATGTAAGATCCAGCCCTTCGACTTGGGGCTCATAACCCATTAAAAACACTTCCTAGTCAGGTTATACTTAAAAGTATCTGACTGTTACATGACATGAGAGTGCTTTATAAAGTGTTAATGAGCAACCTGGATTTGTATGGCATCAAAGTAGAGAAGGCAATGACCTCAGGACACCAGGGCACCCGGATAAATGAGTGGCAGTGTCATCATGTAATTGCTATGTGACCTTGGGGAAGTTACTTCACCTCTCTGGAAAACTTTATCTGTAAAACTAGGAATTAATAATAGTACTTGTCACCTAGGATTCTTCTGAGAATTAAATAAGATAATTCATATTAAATATTTAATGCATGGGAGTCCCAGCCAAGATGGAGGTGTAGGTAGAAATGCTTCACTTTCTCACACAACCAAAAGAAGGATAGCAACCAATTTAAAAACAAAAAACAACCAGAAATTCCAGAAAATCAAATTTCATGGAACTCCGACAACCAAGGAATTAAGGAAGAAACATTCATCCAGAACAGTAGGAGGGGTGGAGATGGGAAGCCAGGCGGAGAGGACTCACAGCAAGGCAGCAGATCACCCAGCCAGGTGGGGGCTGGCTGACCAGGAAACTGAAGACTCAAAACCTCAGGCTGTAAAATCCTGTGGGGTTGCAAAGGCGGAAGAAACTCCCAATCTCACAGGACAGTTCGCTGGAAAGACCCATGGGATCCTAGAACATACATAAACTCACCCACCTGGGAATCAGCACCTGAAAGGGCACAGTTGGCTTGTGGGAAATAAGGGAAGTGATGGAAAGTGGGGCGAGAGCCAAGCGAGAGAGCAGCATTGTTCCCTCTCTGACCCCTCTTCCACAGAGAGCACCACAACACAGCAAAGGGGGTTGCCCTGCCCTGGTGAATACCTAAGGCTCCACCCTCTTATAACATAACAGGTGTCCCAAGACAAAAAAATATGGCTCAAATGAAAGAACAGATCAAAACTACAGAAAAAAAATACAACTATGCAATGAAGAGATAGACAACCTGTCAGATGCAGAGTTCAAAACACTGGTAATCAGGATGCTCACAGAAATGACTGAGTTTAGTCACAAAATGAAGGAAGAAATGAAGGCTATACAAAGTGAAATAAAGGAAAATATATAGGGAACCAACAGTGATGGGAAGGAAACCAGGACTCAAAACAACAATTTGGAACAAAAGGAAGAAATAAACATCCAACAGGAACAGAATGAAGAAACAAAAATTCAAAACAATGAGGAAAGGCTTAAGAACCTCTGGGACAACTTTAAGCACTCCAACATACTAATCATAGAGGTGCCAGAAGAACAAGAGGAACAGTAAGAAATTGAAAATTTATTTGAACAAATGATGAAGGAGAACTTCCCCAATCTGGCAAAGGAAATAGACTTCCAGCAAGTCCAGGGAGCTCAGAGAATTCCAAAGAAGTTGGGCCCAAGGAGAAACACACCTAGACACATCATAATTAAGTTATCCAAGATTAAGGATAAGGAGAGAATTTTAAAAGCAGCAAGAGAAAAGGAGACATTTACCTACAAAGGAGTTCCCATTAGACTGTCAGCTGATTTCTCAAAAGAAACCTTGCAGGCAAGAAGGGGCTGGAAAGGAGTATTCCAAGTCATGAAAGGCAAGGACCTACATTCAAGGTTACTCTACCCAGCAAAGCTATGATTTAGAATGGAAGGGCAGATAAAGTGCTTCCCAGATAAGGTCAAGTTAAAGGAGTTCATCATCACCAAGCCCTTATTTGTATGAAATGTTAAAGGGACTTATCTAAGAAACAGAAGATCAAAAACTATTAACAGTAAAATGACAACAAACTCACAGCTATCAACAACTTAACCTAAAACAAACAAACAAACAAACAAAACAAGCACACAACTACAACAGGAACAGAATCAGAGAAATGGGGATCACGTGGAGGGTTATCAGTGGGGAAGGGGAGGGAGAGAATGGGGGCAAGTATGGGGAATAAGAAGCATAACTGATAGGCATAAAACAGACAGAGGGAGGTTAAGAACAGTACAGGAAATAGAGAAGCCAAAGAACTTATATGTATAACCCATGGACATGAACTAAGTAGGGGGAATGCTGGAGGGAGGGGGCTGCAGGGTGGAGGGGAATAAAGGGAAAAAACTGGGGCAACTGTAATAGCATAATCAATAAAATATACTTTTAAAAAATCCTAACCACAAAAAATATTTAATTTATGTATGGCAAATAAATACTAAGTCCCAAATAAATGACAGCTATTTTTGCCACTTGAACCTCCTCACCAAAGACTCTGAGTTTCAGTCTTTCATGAAGTCTTGAGAATTTCTCTTGACTTCAGTAAGAGTTCCTGTTTCGTCATCTTTCCTAAAAAATGGAATTTTATGAGCATGGGAGGCCACTGGCTCTAGAGTAACAATCTGGGGCCTGTTTCCTAGTGCTGAAATACAAAGAGGGGTATGGTGGAGACTTCTATTGGTCAAACCAATATCCATTCCCCCCTTCTTCCTTAGGAATATTTTTTATCTGGTCATGTGGCTTCCCAGAATAAAAGACTACACTTCCCAGGCTTCCCTTCATCAAGGTGTGACCATGTGACTAAGTTCCCACCAATGGGATGAGAGTGGAACTGAGAGTACGAATTCCAGGGTGCTGCTTAGAGGGAAAATGTATGCTGTAAAACAAAGGTGTTGGTTAGCCATCTCACATAACAAGAAAGAGAGTAACACTCTAAGGAGCATAAAACAATACAGAAGGAGCGTAGGAACTAGTTATTTTATAGATTACAGCTGCCATTCAGGTCAGGCTTTCATATGAGCAAGAAATAAGCTTTCATCTATCTGTTTAAGCCGTAATTTGGATGGCCTTTTTTTACACACGACCAAACCTATAGCCTCATAAATACTGTGGACAATGTGGAGAAAGGAAGAATAAAGGCAGAATGTGGTAGACCTTGACACATTATAGGTTCTCATAATTACGTGCAGAATTGAGCATCCTCTCTAGGACTTCAGGCAATCAACCTAAATTTGGAATATTGAGATCATCTCCAAAAACAAGAGGGACAGTGGCCAGTTAGAGGGTGTCCACAGCAGAATAACTAGGGCAATGAAAGGTCCCAAGAAAACATCTCATGAGGAAAGACTGTAAGAGCCAGAAGGAGAAAGGTAAGCCAGAGTAATAGCATTAGGTTTCAAGCATCTCAACGGTAGTAAGTTGAACAGGCCTCCTCTCTTTGCACTCAAGTTTCCTCATCTGTAATAGATAAGACCAGAAAATCATTCAAATCCCTTATAGCTATAACATGAGGGAGCTATAGATTCAGAGGAGTTTGTGTGGTACCATGGGACAAAACTACAACCCAGTGAGATACAGCACTGAGAGAGGGAAGGGAAGATTTCCCTGAATGTCAAAGACAACTTCCTAGCGATGTTTCTTGTCCCGAAATATAATGGCGGCCTTCCAAAGTCCTGGGTTACCTGACTGTGAGAGTTCAGTCAGAGGCTAGACAGGTTCTTAGAGGAAGTGCTGAGTTTTGGGAGGACCACAGAATTAAAACAGACTCAGCTCCTTCGTACAGACTGGGCAGTACACAATCCTAGATTTCAATGCAGTTCTGCCACTTACTTGGCCACATGTCATTTACCTTTCTTAACTCTACATTTCCTTATTTTAAAAACTAGGATAGTAAACATAGCTTGAGACATATTGTGTTAAAAGAGATAATGCGTGTCAAGCACATAGCACAGCACTAGGTTCATAGCTGCCTACAGCACTCATCATCAGCATCATATTAGCTTTAGAAATGGAGAACGAAAAGAGAAAAGTGTGAAGAGCTCAGAAGGTATGAGTCAGACATCCTGGTGTAAGTACCAGCAGATACAGGGCTGGAATCTGTGGACTAGCCAAGTCGCTGCACAGCCTAAAAAAACTCAGCTGGCCACCTAAATGCTGTGAAGTGCTGTCAAAAGTGCTGTCAAAAGTGCTGTGGAGGAAGAAAGAGAGCTGGCAGTTGGAGGCTCATCGAAAAACAGGGTTGGAAAGAACTAGTGCAGGCTCATCTGCCCATGCAATATGTTTTAGCTATGAGCAATTACAAGGTGAGAGGAGTGAGTCCTGGCTGGGTGACTTAGTTGGTTAGAGTGTCATCTCAATACACCAAGGCTGTGGGTTTGATCCCTGATCTGGGCACATACAAGAAGCAACCAAAAAGTACATAAAAAAGTGAAACAACAAATTGATATTTCTCTCCTTCCCCTTCTCTCTTTCCCTTTTCCTCTCTCTTTCTTTAAAATCAATCAATAAAATATTTTTAAA
Source organism: Glossophaga mutica (assembly GCA_039655065.1). NCBI lineage: Eukaryota > Metazoa > Chordata > Mammalia > Chiroptera > Phyllostomidae > Glossophaga > Glossophaga mutica. The sequence continues at coordinate 47,112,221 of CM077307.1, read as the reverse complement.
GTGCACAAAGAAGAAAATACAGAGTATAGTAGCAGCTGACCCAGATTTAGAGGGTCAGATAAGGGTTTTCCAGAGAATGTGAGAACTGAAGCAAACTCATTTGGGGTGTAGAGCAGGGAGAGAGCTCAAGCTGACATGGTGTTTGCAAGGGGGCAGAGAATCATTAAACCTCCCCGACTTGCCTCTGAAATTCCCACATTAGGTGTGACCAATAAGACTGCTGCGTTCTTCTAACTCTGAGGTTCTACAATTATTGATTCAAATGAAAAAGCAAAATAAATTAAATGCCCTACACATTTGCGTTCATTACATTTTTTAAAAAGATAGTGGTGGATGTGGATATGGTTATAATAGGGCAACAGAAGGGCTCTGAGTGGTGCTGGAACTTCTCAGTGCCTTGACTGTGGTGGTGGACGGATGAGCCCATACAGGCAACAAACAGTAGAGAGCACACACCCACGAAGACAGATGAAACTGGGGGTATGAGGCGGAACGGATCAACATCAATATTTTGACCGGCTATTACACTACAGTTTTGAAAAATATTACCATTGGGAGAAACAAGCAAAGTTTACAAGGATCTCTCTATTGTTTCTCATCAATGCATGTGAATCTACAATGATTTCAATAAAAATTTCAGTTATATAAATAGCTACAGAAAAAAAGAATATAGTTATATAAAATTGTAGTTATGAGATGCAAGTCATTATTGAAACTGGCAAAACACATAAAAATAAAATGTTAAAATTACTCAGTATCCTACTGTCCCCAAATCCTTTTTTATTCTGATTTAATTCCTAAATTTTTAGACTACTATAGATCCTTACAATGATTTTCCTGTGTGATTATGTAAGTACATGTGTGTTTATATAGCTTAATTCAGCATAGTTTGTTTCTTATTTATTCAAAAATTTTGTATTTCAAAGATCTTCCCATTATGTTAAAAATAATTCATTAAACAATTATTTCTGATGGCTATTTAATAATACCATGAGGCATATCATAATTATCTGAACCAATCTCTTATTTTGGAACACTTCAGGCAGCTTTAAATTTGTCACTATTATAAGTAACTCTGCAATAAATTAAATCTAACTGGCTGCAGACATTACCAAGATGAAAGAGAACAAGTCCCTGAATAGTAAAATGTTAAAGGAAGAAAAGATCTTAGAAATCATCTGATCAAATAAACCTCATAAAATATATACCGACACGTAAGTCATTTCACGGTTAGGGACACTGTGTGCCTATTCTCACCTTGGGAAGCAAGGACAATGTGCCACTTCAACAACTACTGGGAAAAAAGGAAAAAGCACCGGCCAGGTTGCTCCTTTCATTGGAACATCATCCTGTGCACCAAAAGTTCGGGGGTTCAATTCCCCATCAGTGCACATACCTAGGTTGTGGATTCGATCCCCAGTCAGGGCGGGTACAGGAGGTAACCAAATGATGTTTTGCTTTCTCCCTTCCTCTCTCTCCAAAATCAACAAACATATCCTCAGGCTGGGGGGAGGGGAAACAATGAGCCATGAACCTTGTTCTAAGTCACTTTTGGCCCTGTAGAATCAAATAGAAAAGCAAAAATGAAGAAACTATAGAGAAAAAAATGTTTTAAGATGAAAACATTCTACATATCATTCATATTTCCAATTCTCTATGACACTGGGTAAATAACTGAACTATTTTAATTTAGTTTCTTCATCCATAAACATATGCTCCTCCTAGCAGGTCCTCAATACATATTTGTCTTCTGAATGAGTGACTGAAGTACGTACAGGGACTCAGCAGCTCACTGTTACTCAAAACTCAATGTTCTCCCTCCTTTCTAGTCAGCTCCTGTTTAGAATGGCTTTCCTCATCTTCTTCTTCACTTCAGGGCCAGCACTAGTGTCCCCTTTTAAAAAAAAATCTTCATCTGAGGACATTTTTTCATTGCTAATAGAGAGGAAGGGAGAGAAACATCAATGAGAGAGAGAAGCATCATCAAGTGCCTTCCTGTTTGCACCTGGACCAGGAATCAAACCCACAACCCAGGCATGTGTCCTGACTTGGAATTGAACCCTTGACCTTTCAGTTATGGGATGATGCCCCAACCAAAAGAGCCACACTGGTCAGGGCACTGGTGTTCCTCTTCAGAGAAGCCTTTATCAAGTCACTGCTTACTTCTCACCCATATTATCTACCCCACACTTTGTTAGAGATACATAAATGCCTGTCTCTATTAAGTGCAACTTGAGGGTCAGTTCGTTCCTTTTTCAACTTTGTGTAAGGCTTTGCTGACCATATTAACAGGGCAAGACGAGCTCCTCACGCCTCCCACTCTGGCTATGGCTATTGGATGAGAGGAGCACAAGCAACACGTGTTGAGACAATTGGATTCTCTCTGGGTAGAATTTAGAGTTTAGGATTCAGAGACAGATGATCCACGAAGGCTGATTGCTTGAATTAGTGACATGAAAACTTGGGAACTTCAGGGAAACCAGGTACACAGAGAAGACAAGAAAGCTGATTTGCAGAGAGAGAGTAAAGCAAATGCATAAGAGAGAGCAAATCAAGAACCAGGTGGGAGTAAAAGACAGCAAACTGTACAAGATCAACAATTAAAATAAAAATTGAAAATTTAAAAAAAAAAGAAAGAAAGAACCACCAAGCACTAGAGAGAGTGGGGCAGCCAGGAGACTCTCAGCTCAGGAGTTCCAGGCCCCAGTGAAGCCAGGCTCCACAACCTGACCTGGGATCCGGAGGTACCCTGTGACTTTACAACTCCCTCTCTTTGGTTTTCAATTAAGATGGTTTGAAACACACCTTTATTACTTGCAGCCAAAGATAATTTACTAAGACATGCATAAAGACCCCAATGCTTTTCCTTCCAACCCTTTATCATTCTATTTCTTCCTCTGAAATTCCTTTTTCCAGCTTCATCTGAAATGCTCAAATCCTACCTATCCTTCAAGACCAGCCCTACACATGACCTAAAAAGGAAGAGTCTGTCTCTGCCTTCTCTGAACTCCCTCATGGAGCATCATTTCTGTGTTTGGCACACACATCAGAGTTATTCATGTACTTGCCTTATCCACCCGCCTTTAAATTACTTCCTCTCTCTTAATATGAACAGACTGGATGAAATCAGCACTTATCCAACTGGGGTCCAACACAGCCACAGGTCCTGCAGTTATGCACAAGAAACCACTTTTGGGGGTAGAGAAGTAAGTGGTCTCAAGAAAGCAGTGTCTGGCCTCCCATCCTTATTTTAACCACAGCTGCTCTGCTTTCATGGATTTCATACATTGCCATTCTGGATAAGGGTTTATTAAGAAATGGAATCTTGTACTAATTAAATTGGAAAACCTTAAACCAGATCATTCAGATGGCTCCAGGATTCCAGTAATAATAGTGAAGTGAAATAACAAAAACAACTAAAATTTTATTGACTTAGACAGTCTTCTAAACACTCTATTGTGAACATTGAATCATGACAGCAATCATGTGAGACAGATATTCTTTACCTTATCCCAAAATGAGGAAAGTGGCAGAGGCAGGGTTTGAGGCAGGACACACAGATCCAGATGCAAGCTGTTAACCACAATAATACTATCTTCTAAGCTCCTTTAGGGAAGATACCATGGCTTTAATTTCTTTTCTTTCTTTCTTTCTTTTCTTTCTTTCTTTCTTTCTTTCTTTCTTTCTTTCTTTCTTTCTTTCTTTCTTTCTTTCTTTCTTTCTTTCTCTCACAGCACAGCACTTGGGCTAGTAGTCACTTAATAGTGCTTGCTGAATGAATAAATGCTTAATGTATACAGGAAGTCTATCTTGGATTCCATGGAAACTGAGACATGGACTTGAACTTTCTCGTACTTTGGCTGCCTCCAGTAATAACTCTACCTAAACTGAACCATTTTACAACTTAGTCCTTTTCCATACCATCTCCCCTGCAGCCAGGAGGAAATTCCCCTTAGATACGGTTTGATTTGTAGCACTGGCTATACCATCAGCTAGACAGGCCACAGACCCACACTTTGCTACTTGCACTATCTTCAACTCATATTCAATACATCCATTCCTTTTATACCAGGATTTCTCAGTCTTTGTACTGTAGACATTTTGGGCCAGATAATTCTTTATTGTGTGGGTCTGTGTTTAGCAGCACCCTGGCATCTATTCACTAGATGCCAGTAACATGCCGCTCCCCGCCCCCCGCCTGCCACCAACTGTGACAATCACATGTGTCTGCAGACACCGCTAAATGCCAGGGGTGGCGCAGGGGACATGAAATAGTCCCTTATTAAGAAGAACCACTTTATATGAACTCGCTTTTGCAAGAACACTGGAAAAAAACAAATAGAGAAAAATAAGCAATGCCTAATCAGGCATAAAACATAAATGCAAGCTTCCCTTCATCCTTGGAATGTTCCTAGGTTTCATCCTGCATCCTCAAAATTGCCCTTAAACTGGCCTGGCCTGAGCACCCATAATGTATCAAGCCTGTTGACTGGTGCTAAATATCCTACATCATTATGAAGACTACGTGGTGACCACAAATAGCCTTAAAGATTATGAACAATCCCAGAATGAATATAATGAAAAAAATGCCCAGAACCTCATAAAATGCAGAGAAAAATTATCCACTTTGAAGAAACTTCAGGATAATAAAACATTCCCAACACGGTCTCACTTAGCTTCAACCTCCTGACACAGCCAACACCAACCGTCTATTCTAGAGCAGGGAACGCAGTAGGCACCATTCTATACCTTGCTGCATTTGATTTTCCTAACAATATAATGAGAAAGGCATGACCTGTTTTACAGAGGAGCTCATGGGGTAAAATGACTTGTGCCAGGTTACAAAGTTGGTCAGTGACATCAAAACTTGAATCTACAACAACCACTAGTGCCAACCCCAGAGCTCACTACACTCCTGCACTGCGGTTTTCTTCAAGAAAAATAGTAGCCACGATCAATGAGGAGCCAAGACGACGACAGCAGAAGAATTTTTCACACAGATGAGGGACAGAAGGATATATATCAAAATGTTAACAATGGTCATCCATGGGAAATAAGTTTATTAACCATTTTTTATTTGCCTTTTTCTGCATTTTCTAAATTGTCCTAAAAATCTATTACCTATGTAATAAAAAAAATAGTTAAAACTCGTTTCCAACAAAAAAATAACTCATGGAGTATCAACATTTAATACCACTTTTAAATGAACCATTATCACTATTTCTCATTTATGAGACTGCCAAAAATAAATAGCTTTGATAATACTCAGCTTTGACAAGGATGTGGAAAACTAGTCTCATACACTGTTAGTAGGAACGTAAGTTTGTATAGGTTCCAAGACAGCAATCTGGCAAGATCTATCATAATGTGGAGTGCATATACTCTTTCTCCTAGCAGTTCCACTTCTAAGAATTTATCCCAGGAGTGTATCACATAGGCAGTTTACCAAAATATATGCTCACAGACATTTACTGCCTATTGACAAAGGCACTGAGACAGTGAAATTCAAAGCATGCATTAGAGAAAATGAGGTGGGTGCATCTCTAGGTACCAAAGTAGAAAGTTGTCCAAGACATGGTGTTGAGTAAAACCTAAGTTAAACAACAGAATGAACAGGATTCCAGGACAGACAGACATACATTATATATGAATGTGTACATATGCATATGTGGTATCCAGGAATTTGCTTATGTCTATACGGCTGTGTATAAGCTTACGCATGCATAGAGAATTCTGTAAGTATGTACAAGAAACCATTCATATTAATTATGTCTATAGAGTAGGACAAAAAGCTGGAAAGAAAGGAAATGGACTTTTACTTTCATTTTAATGCCACTCTCTGAATTTTGTTCTGTTTAAATTTTTTTCCATAAATATGTATCATGCTATAAGCAAAACTGGGGTTTTGTTTGGGTTTGGTTTTGGTTCTTAAGATCCAAGAAGCCCTGCTCTCAGGCAACGGTTTGAAAACAAAGCAGCATATGAAACAGAACTGTCTTCTGTTGCGACTGCAAAGGCTCACAAAACAGGACAGTGTGTGAAAGCCTCGCAGGCTGTACGTGCCAGTGAGAGGCATAATGGAGACAGCTCTTTCCTGGCACACTGAGAGACAAAGCCAGCTCCTACCCTGCTCTGCCAGGGGACTTAGGGCTGCATTTTAAGACCAATAATTAAAGGAAATCCTGCTATATTTTTGAGGAAACTTAAGCTAATTTCCCTAGCAGTTAAAACCCAATTTTTTCCTGGGTTTCTCCTCTAGCGTGTTTCCTCCTAAAGGAGCTGACACATCTTGGCTACAGGGTGCACCATCTCGGTTCTCCTCCTTTGCCAGCCCTGTCACTCTGCAATATGTCAGAAGACCTGGGCCATGCTGCTGGCTTGGCTGTGTATCAGCTCACTGAACTTAAATGAGCTTCTCATCTATAAAACATTTTGTTGCTGCCCCTACTTCACTGGGTAACAGCCAGATATGGTAGAGTATCGTAAAGCGTGTTGCCAAAACTAAGATGCCATGAAAACGTTAGTTCACCTGAACTTGAGAAAAAAAATAAAAATAAAGGCTGACCATGAATGTGGAGCAGCACCGTTGCCAATCTCATCTATGCCATGTAAATCCAGCCGATGAGCTGGAACGCCTATATGCCACCTCAAATTCTTTCTCAATGCAAGCAGTCAGAATGGTCTATTAAAAACACAACTCGGACTTTCTTTGCAGCCATTGCCTCCTGGCTCACTAAATGCCAGTTACATGACTTACCTACTCTTTTCTACAAAACTTTCTCTCTCTTCTAGGTCTTCACATTTGCTATACCCAGCACTCGAAATTCTTGCTCTACACTCAGTTCTTTTTCTTTCCTTCCTGTCTCTGTTTTTTCAGGTGTCAGCTCAAATGTTTCCTCCTCAGAAAAGCTTTCCTGAGCAGGGTCTGGAGATAGGCCACCCTCCTCCCACCAGACCCTGAGCACTTCTCTCCTCACTCCAGTCCCCTCACAGCAGTTAGTATGCGAGATAATCCTTTATCTTGGTTTCCTGGCTCATGCTATATCTTCTGCATGACAATGCAAGCTCAAAAGTGCTGAGGTCTCATCTGTCTCTTCCTGCACGGTGCCTCGAACACTGCCAACACATAGCAGGCAGTTGGGAGACATTTATGAAATCAAAGGTTAGTTATTCACCCAGAGTGCTTTCATCTACATTCTCACATTTCATCTTGCCTGTGAAACAGGCAGGGTCAGTGTAATTTTTCTCACTTGCATTACCTGCCCAAGGTCTCAGTTTGTACATGACAAAGCCTTATATCTGGGGTTTCTGATTCATGAGTCCCTAATACCCACACAGCTCAAAAGCATACAAACATTGGACTTGGAAGGGCTGGAAATAAAGCAATTTATCTAGGCTTCAGCAACAGGAGAGAGGAAGAGAAAGATCTGCAGGAGTGAGGCTAGAGATACAGGAAGGGGAAAGTGGCAAGCTGTTACAATATTTTGCACTCCCTTGTTGCAAATTAGTAAGCAATATTCTTTCCTTCACTTGAACAAAATACAGCTACCTCTGGGATGGAGGCTTATGAAATCTTTCATCACCAAGCCACAGTGTAAAACACTTTGCTAATTGAAACAGTAAGTGAAAGTTTATGTAGGTCAGCTATAGTTACCCAAATTGGAAAGTGACACCAGTGTTCACACCTATTGGACCACACGCAGCAGGCTGGGATCTAAGTCATACACACACCCACACACAACCGCCCAACCTAAAGTCATCCACACACCCTATGGCATGAGCACCAAGTCTCCCAAATATGCTGACTCACTGACAGGGGCCAAGGAGAGAATCCTGCACAGGAAAGGGCAGGAGGTGAGAGAGAGAGAGCAGAAGAGCAGCAGAGACAGAGGAGGAGAAAGGGACAAGGGAGTTGTAGATGGAGGGGAAGGAGAAAGAAGACCTGGAAGGGGGACTGTGGGAGAGGGAGGAAGTGAAAGGAGAACAAAAGGGGGCGGGGGAAGGACTGCTGTCCTGCTAAGATTTTTGCTGCCGTGCTCAAGTGGCCAAATGCTAGTACAAGGCAGTCCTAGAGTCAGGGTTTTGTTGGTTTTTTTCCAGGCATTTGTGTTTCCATAGAGACCAAAAATTCCTGCATCAATAATTGTCTTCCAAATTTCATTGGCATTTGAGCTCTCTTCCTGTGCCCACAACACCAGGCAAGGAACCAGAGGCTTGCCCAGTGAGAATGGACATAAAGGCAGGCTGGCTACCCTACACCATTCTAGCCTCCGGCCTATGCCTGGACTCAGCCCAGGGCCACAGAGCTTCAGTTCTAGCATTTCCACTGGTTACCTGACCCCTCCCCCAGACAAATACAGAGCCAGCCAATGCCTCCTGCCCACTCCACAGCACTCTCCTTAAGATCTGCACAGCCTAACAGCCAGCCTACCAAAAAGCTGAAAGTCTGGTGCAACTTCTCGCCAACCATACAGAGCATATTCAGCTCTCCACAAGGTGTGCCCATGGTGCATTTTGCAGCACAGGAAACAAGCTGGTCACGTTCTCCCTTTCTGGCCAAGACTGAAAATATTCCCTCCTCTCTTGCCATCCAGGCTAGATGTTTCTAGCTTCCCCAAACCTCCCTCCCCACATCCGGTCAGTTGTCAGTCCGTCCATTCGTCTGTGTGATGTTTTCCAGAGCTGCCTCTTTCTTCCACGGTCCCACAGGCACTGCCCTGCTGTGGGCCCTCAGTATTTCTCGCTGTTCTCCCTGTCCTCCAGGCAGTGCACCTCTCCCTCCTAACTAAACCAGAAATTCCTGGGGTCCAGGAGCCTGTGTTTTCAACTGGCTTCCCACGGAAATGGGACACAGCTGACAACCACAAATGGGATTCAACCTTTACACACCTGCAAATTACCTCCAGGACTCACACATTCCATTCTTCTTCCTGGGCCTGCAGTAAGACTTTTGTAGGCCCTAGGTACTTTTTCCTTTGAGTGCCCATTCATATAAATATAAATATAAGTAATATAAAAATAAATATAAATACAAATTGCATTTGTATAAAGAATAATTCCTAAATGAGATATTCATTTTAAAAATTCTGATTTTTAAAAGAAACTTGTGGTCCTTAAGATTATTGTGGTCCCAGGCACTATGTGTACTGGATAACTTGGCCCTGCCTCACCCCTGCTCCCAAATCTTCAGTGCCTTCCCACTGCCTACAGAATAAAGCCAACTTCCTCTGTAGGCTCACCCTGATCTGGATTCAGTCTCTCTTCCCAGCACCACCCACCATAGAACTTCCCACCTTTGTGAGCTCCAGCATCTAGGCTGAAATGCAGTTTCTCTCAGCACATCATGCATGATGATGCCACTGTGCCTGAGCCCTCGGCCCAAAATAATCTTCCTCTCCTTCTCCACCTGTTGACTTCTGGCTCAAGCATCACTTTCCACTATGGCCTCCCTAGTCATTCTGGTTGAAATTATGGCTCCTCCTTCTCCATCTCCAAAGCATTTTATTATATCTATTATTATACGACTTTATAGCCCTGTTGTTGGCCGAATATACCCAATTCTAATGGGCACTTCTTTCACCACTTAACATTTCTAAAATCAGAGAGTGGCTGATAACATAAGCCAAGACAAACTCACCAGCCGCCAGGTAGAAACTACGCTGCAACACTGCAAAGCAATTTTCTGCACATGCAAACCCAGCACTGCACAGAAGGCACTGAGCCATCACACTGCTTCCTTGGTGGGATTATGTACATTGTTAACACCCCACACAGTTGAATTTTAACTTCTCACCTTGACACCTCTTAAAATTATGCCTTGATGCATTGCTGAAATAAAAAGATATTTTGGGTCCAGTCTATGGCCTGTGACATGTCAGGTAAAGCAATTAAAGGTAGTGAATATAGCCAGATCTCTTGGCACATGTCATGAAATTTTCTAATTCTTTGGACTGTGAAGGACTTATTCCTCAGATACTGAGTTTTCTGTCAAAAGCTTCCAAGTAAATGTCAAGAGATGTTGTTTAATATGCAATAGCTATAATTTAGTTTTTTCCTGAATTACAAGTTTTGCCAACAAGGAAATGTACAATATAAACCCCAGGTTCCTTTTTTTCCCCCAATCCTCACCTGAGGATATGTTCATTGATTTTAGAGAGAGGAAGTAGGAGGAGAGAGACATCACTGTTAAGAGAGAAACATCAATTGGTTGCCTCCCAGATGCACTCTGACTGGGGATTGAACCTGCAACCTAGGTATGTGCCCTGACTGGGAATCAAAACTGCAACCTTTGCTACACAGGATGATGCTCCAACCAACCAAATGACCCAGCCAAGGCAACTCCAAGAATTCTTCGGTTCACCTCAAAATTATAGATTCTTTCCTAAAGAGGTTCAAGATGTTGAATACAGGTTATAAAAAGCAGTAGGTCACCATAAAATTTACATATAACTGCAGACAGCCAAAGAGGATACAAAGAATATTTAATATTAAACCTGAAAATAGCTAAGAGTTCAACTTTGTGATAATGATGAAGAAACACAGATCTACAGATAACTACCATATTTTTCATACCACAAGATGCACCTAAATTTAGAGGAGGAAAATAGGAAAAAAAATTTTTGAAGCAAAAAATGTGTTAAAGTATTTAATAACATAAATAACCTAATATTTCACCAATGTAAATGTAAAGCTACATTCGGACTATAAGACGCACCCCCATTTCCTCCCAAATTTGGGGGAAAGCACATCTTACAGTCTGAAAAATACAGTAAGTCATCTACTGTTAGCCTGTAAAAAAAAATTTGTATAGTTTTAGTGTTTCTTTTTTTTTTTTTCTGCTAAAAAATGTTACCTGGATGATGAATCATACAGTAGTTTGCATTGTTTGGTCAAGAGGGCCCAGTCTTTTGGTGAGCTAATTATTTCTTTACATTTCCACATTACAAAACTCTTGGGGTTCTCAACTATGGATTAATCATCTTTCTCTCCCCTCTAGGGTCCTTGCATATGAAACATGCTCATTAATGAATAGGTCTAGCTTTGTGCCAACAGTTTCATTTCTTTCAAGTCTGGCCTCATTTCTGTTAAATTCTAGCTGTATGATTATTTTTAGTTTGGATGGACATATTTCATTATAAATGCCCTTTTAAAATATTCAAAATCTGTTCATGCTTCCAGTCATTCAACAAGTATTTATTAGGCCCCTAATAAATGCCAAGCAGTGATGAGAATGCAAAGGTGAATAAGACACAGCTTTGCTCTGAACTTTACTTTTAGTCTGGAGGGAGAGACGGGCCAGCCAGCATATCGCAACTCACAGTGATGACAGCTACGGCAGGGATGCACAGGCTGCTGCAGGGGTATGGAGAATGGCCGCCTCATGCAGCCTACAGGGTTTAAGGATACAGAAGCCAACTCCTGAAGAATGAGTAGGAGGTAACCTAGGAAAGAGACATCTAGATGGCCATTGGGGAAGCTGGCTAAGCTGAGGGAAGAGTGTTTGCAAAAGCACAGAGATGGAGTGAGGAAGAGGACCTAACAGTGAAGAAAAGACAAGAAATTCTGTTGGGCTGGCTTGCAGAGGTACCAGGATGGGCTTCTGATGCCCTGTTAAGAATACTATGATGGGGGGTGGGGGGGGGGTGGGGAGGGTTTTTAGGAACAACTATAAAGAACACACGGACAAAACCAAGGGAGAGTGGAAACAGGGGAGGGAAGTGGGGATGGCTGGGGTCGGGGGGTAGTGGTGGGGGCTAAATGAAGACAACTGTACTTGAACAACAATAAAATAATTAAAAATTAAAATAAAATAATAAAATTTAAATAGAATACTCTGAACTTTAATCTTAAGAGCAGCGGGAACTCATTTTTATTGGCAAGACATTGGTCTCTAAATTTAGAAAGCTAAACCAATTATAAAGGGTGGGGCAAAAGTAAATTTACAGTTTTTCATATGGAAAGTATACACTAATCAATAAATAATAATACAAGAATAAACTGCATTTCGTGTATTCACAACTGTAAACCTACTTTTGCCCCAGCTGTATTTTTCTCTCTGTGTCATATCAGGATTTAATCAGTCTTAGTCAATACTGCTCTTTCTCTATCTCCTTCATTTCCAGCACTTTGAAATTTTTTGTTATATTTAAGTCCAGAGAGATGTTTGTTTTATTGCAAGAGATCAAACTGAAAAACATCTGCACTCATTTCAGTTACCTGGGACACCCCTATTTCTCCTTACCTCAGGGAAAGAAGCAAATAGAAAAACATTCACCACTAAATTCTTCACTTGCAATCTTATGGGCATTTCTCTATGGCATTTTACACAATACAGAATAAGTAGAGCCTGTGTAACCTCAAGCAACTTGCTTAACCTGCTTTATTTAACTGTAAGAGGAAAGTAACTGTCGCCTACCTTCAAAAATTCTTATGAGGGTTAAATAAAATGCCTTATGTACACAGTTTATCATAATGTCTGGATTATAATCATTAAACTATAGTTACTTTTATCTTTAAGCATTACTGAACAATATATGTAAATGTGCATGATTACAACTTTGAATTTGTATTTTATTACAATTTTAATCTCATATATGTGATATTTGTATATGGTGTATACATACACATACACTTTCAATAGAGGTTATCTCTGAGGCAAAGGCCTAAAGAATCAGGGAGATGAGAGGAGTACTTTTTATACTGGGATATTACATAGGGGGAAAAAGGTGAAGAACCTAGGTAGGACTAGCCTAGAAGAGAACTGGGCTAAGAGGAGAAACAGAATCTATTTTCTAATTTTCAAAGGGTTTCCATGTGGACAAAGAACTGAATTTATTTTTACCTAGGGGGCTGAAAGACTGATTTTGCCAAAATAAAAGAAAGAACTCTATACCAGTGTGAACTGCCCAAAGGCACTGCCTCAGACGACAGTGACCGCTCCATCACAGGTGTGCATCACAGGCTCTATGGCCACCTTTTGGAAGTTTGATTCAAGTGATTCCCTTTCTAAGTCTTAAAAACCTGGCAGTCTCCAAGAGTTTGTAATCTGACAGAGGTGCATCTGTACATGGTTATCCAGTAACTTTTAAACTTTAGCTGCACAATAAGTAAGTTAAATAAATCAATTTTGCATTCAAATTACAAGACCCTTAAAGTGAGCAGTTTTTCCTATGTAATATTAGTACATATATGCTTATAATATTTCAATGATGTATGAAGTTACCCAAATAAAGATTTCATTATGTTAAAGCCTCATTCAAAATGCAGATGCTGTATTTAAACACTACTTAGAATAGTATTCGTTAAAAGTAATTTTTGTTTCCAATCAGATCCACGTGAAACATGAAAGTATTTCAGCATCCTTCATTATCCTTTTACTTTTAATTGGCCTGCTGCTTTATGGCTTGTCATTATGAATTTGGTAAGTAAAGCCTACCATTAGAACACTTCAGACTGGGAGTTCTGCTTTTGCAAATTCTACTTTCCATGGAAGGTGAAATGCACACAAGAGAAATGTGGGATTTCAGAGCTAATAAATTGGGATAGCTGAAGTACCACTAGGATATGAGAGGATGACCTTTGAATGACAATGTTTTCTAGCAAAAAATTCAAATGAAAAGAAAGTGAGCCAGGGCAGGTAGAAAGCATTGTAAGTTATATCTGGCTATGGGGTTGCTTTGGAATCTACCACTGGAGAATCTGTTGACTTAGACAGTTATTACACTCCTCTGCATCTGCCACTCTAAAAACTCATCTAAAAACAGAGGGGAAAGAGGCATACCACTTCAACGATCAGTTGGTATGCCTACACAAAAAGACAGTCTAGTTCAATAGGGAAAAACTTAGACCTTAGAGTCAGATACCCAAATCTGGCTGTCACTAAATAGCTATTTTACGTTGAACAAGTCTCCCACCATGTCTAAGAACGAGTTTCCTCATTTGATAGGAAGGGCACAGACAGCACAGTGAAGAAAAAATGCAAATATATTCTCATGTTGTTTTAAGCCTCAAACTACAGCTCTAATATGATTCCTCTTTTATAATGAGGAACTAGCTTAAATATTTTTTAGGTTTTGCAGCTAGTAACAATAGTGCAGAGGTTTGATCCCAAATCCCTAGGCACAGGCACGTGCTGCTTACTCTACCTACTAGAATTCTGGAGAAACGAAGTAAGATTACTGTCCAAGTGCTCTATCGGTTACAAATAGCTAGAAACATATTGGGTATTATTAAGACTAAGTGAGAGGGACCTCAACACATTTTCTCCAGTCATAAATATTTCTGTTAGAGCAAAAGCTCCATGAACCCTAGCCTATGCAGTAGGTAACAATGCAATCAGTTAAATGAATGGGCAGATTAATGCTACTTTAGAAATGATCCATGAGTTTAATTAAATATCTTAAACAAATGAATACATTTACACTGTGCAAGGCCACTCATTGAGAATCTTAGAAGAAAGAACTATAATTAGACAAGACAGATATAGTTGCACTAGTAAATAAACCAGGGAACTTGCTAAAAGAAACCCCACTCTCAGGGCGCAATCTCACATTCAAACTGAACAAAGAGCATCCTCTCAAACTGCATTCTCAATTGCAAATATGCATCAAAATAGTCATTAAATACGCAGTTCTGCCACAACAAAGTCACAGCATTCCCTGAACTAGAAGGAGAATCCCTGCAACCTCTTCTATAGTGCTAGTTTGATCAAGTTGAATAATCAATTTTCTTAGCAATAGCACTTTAGAGATAACAATATTCTTAATAAAAATGCTTTCCCATTACAATAGTTTATCAAGACAATTCACTCTTCTTCCCTATACCTATTGGAAAACTCTCATTTAGTGAAAAGGATAGTTTTTAAAGGCACAGGATTTTACCATAGGCTGCTATGTGATTGACTTACTGCCCCTTTTAAAATGGCCACCCCCTAGAGGCCAGAAGTGTCTCTCATTCACTACTATATTCCCCACAGTGCTTAGCACGGCACCTGGCAGATAACAAGCTCAGGAAATGTGTTGAATTTATTCTAGAGCGTAACCTACATTCAACACAAATTCCAATTCGAAAAATGAAAATCCCTATAAAAGTTAAATATACAAAATATCTCAATTCTTTCATTTCCCTGAAGTGGGACTCCTCCACACTCATTTGGAAACTCTTCATTTTCATTTCAGTTATTTGTTTACCTGCCCACTGGGTTCCAGGAAGGATTACAGTGGCATCATCTGGAGTACATGAAAATTTTTAAGATTTAAAGGAGATGACATGCAGCCTAAAGATGGTTTGGACTTTGATTCATCACAGATTTGGAAAAATGTAAATCAAATAACCACATACAACATCAATACCAATGCTTTTGAAACCATCTGCCCCATCTTAGCTTTAATTTAAAGTGACCCTGAGACCCTAAGAGAGTATCCCACCAATGCCTTATCTAACTTCAGGGAGAGTTTGCATGGGTGAAATTCATTTTCAGGCCAGAACACTTGAATATTTGTTGACAATATTTCATCTCTCTTATGGGATGAGAAAAATAGAAAATGGTAGCCCAAGGAGAGCCATTACACAATGAAACAGAAGCAAGCATTTGTTTGCAAAGTGGAGGAATTAAATTCAGCTTAGTTTCATTATTTCCCAAACAACCCAACATGAACCTTCCCTCTGGAGTCCTCAGTTGTCCACTGTTAAAGTTATCAATGTAGAAGAAGCCACTGAGCACTTCAAGTATACATTATCTCTATGTAAACAATCCTCAGATCCCAGTTCCTTGAAAAAGTAATAAACAGCTATAATAATACTCCTGGTCCAACATGGATATATTAAATGACTGTTTCGCTATGGAAATCACTAAAAGAGAATTTTCAAGAGCAAAATCCAACTTGTTAAGAATGCTTTGTAGAAGATAGTTGAACACCTAAATACAAAGTTTGGAGGCATTTCCATTTTCCTTACATGTAAAGGTTTATGAAATATTAATACACTCAATGCAAAAGTATAAACAAGATCAAAGCCAACAACAGGAAAAAACAACTTTCATTGTGCAAATCATAAATGCTTTGTAAAAAGGGCTCTAGATCCCAGGTAAAAACTGGTCAAGAATCAGCATTAACCTTAGCAGAGAGGAGAACTGAGAAGTGGCAGAGCTTCACACAATTGCAAATAACAGCAGCATCACCAGAACAATTGGAACAAACACCGTCCCCAGGCTGCACTAGCTCCTTCACCTCTCCCGCTCACCCAGCACCGTAATGAAAGCAGCTGCCTCTCCCCGCCCTCTTCCCAGCCACTCCTCAAGCCATCCCCTCCCCTCTCCAACCCTCCCCTCCCGCTCCCAACTGGTGAATTCAGCAGCCTAGCAAGATTAAGAGGTGCTCATTAAGGTCACTGGGCCTCCAGACTGTTCTAACGTTTCCTAGCTCCCTGGACTAGAGAAATCAGACACACGACACCCTGGTGGTATTAGATGCCTTCGCCTCTATCTGGCCTCTCCCAGGCTAAAGCTGGGGTGGGAGCCTCGGGGAGGGCCGCTCAGAGTTCAGCCTGGCGCTCCCCGAGGGCGAGGGCGCACTACCTGAGCTGTCCATGGTGCTGGCGCGGTCCTGAAGCTGCCGGGCGGGACTCCGCGCCGCTGTCCCGACATTCACTCTCTGCTTGACGCCACCCCCGCCGCTCCCTGCACTTAAGTCCCCGTTACTGTCCACCAGCTGCAAGGATTCATAACCATCGTTGCTGGTCTTTTTCCGGTAGCTCCCGAGGAGGCTCATGAGCAAACCCAGAGAAGAGGAAAAAAAAATCAACCTGGGAAATGAATGAGGAGGTGCAAGGTGGAAAGGACTAAAGGAGAAATTTTTAAAAAACAAAGAAAGAAAGAAAAAAATTATCAAGTGCCCGACATGACGCAAAGAGGACGGAAAGAGGGAGCGGCCACCGTAGCGGAGCTGTGTGGGGTACGCGAAGCCACCGCCCTGGGCAGACCGAGGCTCCGGGCGCCCAGCGGCGCAAGGGAGGGAGGGAAGAACAGGAGGAGGGAGGGGGCAGGGAGAGCGGGAGGGGGCGGGCACGCGTTCTCGGCCGCAGGCGCGCAGCCCGGGGCCCTGCCGAGCTCCAGGCTCCCCGCCAGCCACCCTCTGGCTGGAGAGTGCCCAGAAGCGATCCTATGGGTGTCGCCACGTCGCCCACCGCACAGCAGGGCAGCTCCAAGAGCGCTGGCCCACGGGGAAGGAAGAAAAGAGAGGGAGTAAAGGAGAGAAGATTTCTCGAGGAGGTGGGCTGAAGGCGGAAAATGGGGCGGGGTGGGAAGGGGAGGGGACGGCTACGACTGGAGTAGTGGGTGTTTTCCAGTGTGAGGTAAAGAAGAAAGGAGCTGGGTGACTCTGCCTGCTAAGCTTTGGGGAGGAGGGGGTCTGGTGGTAAGATCCAGGCACGCCCATTTCGTATAACTTAACCTATATTTGCTGGAAGCTTCGACAAGTCAAAGCCGCTCCAACGATTACCGTCCTGGAAGATGGACCTGCAACTCAACTGAACAGAAAAAAAAAAGAAGAACGTATTTTAAGTCAGGCTATATGTATGCTAGAATTTAAAAAAAAAAAAAAAGCAGTATTTTTGCACATTTTACATAATGGGGATGATCCCTATTTGGATATCAAAGAGCTAGCTATTCTAACGCTAGGAGGCAATTAGGGTCCATTCCACCTAGTGAGTATATGTTTAGTGACTATCCATTGAAGAAATAAATTGAGGAAGCATTGGAAGCACGGTTTATCAGGTGCAATTTTAGATCTGACATTATTTACCTTAGGACTTGGGGAAAGGACCAAACCACTCAGGCTGGCTTGAGGGGATGGTTGGGAAGCAAGTTAAATGAGGATTTTCTTTCCATTCTTTAGCCCCTTCCCATTTTTTTTCTTTCACAATTTTGGGCAAAGGAAAGCAGTCACTCATTATTAAAGGAGAATTTATCATGAAGATAATGAAGCTTAAGGGTCAGGGCCTCTTCTTTGCAGAAGCCCCTTTCAAGGCTATGTACCTAACTCAACATTTGTGATTTTATATTATTATTCTTACAGTGGACCCCAACATTGTATAAGTTTCAAGCCTTACAAAACCTGGATATAACTCTGAGTCTCAAAATGTAATTACCAAATGTTCATTTTCACCTGAATTAATAACACTGCAGAGGCATTCATCATTCTCATAGTTTCAGGTGAAGACCAGATGAAAATCTTGATTAAAACTGATCCTTTTCCCTGCTAAGATTTGGCATGACTAAGTGAGCTTCTCAAAAGTCATGACAGAGTTTCATCACCAAAACAAGCAAAAAAAGCACATGTGTATAAAATTTGCTTAAGCCCAGACACAAAGCCAGTCTTGCCTTCTTCTCACCTTTCATGACTTTCTTCTGCTGTTATGACTGACTTTGTGTCTCCTCCAGACACAAAGTCAAATTATATCATCTAAGAGACTTCAGTCCAAATCATTTGGGACCCAAAGACTTTCCTGGAAGTTCTAGCTGTACATAGGTCTAAATAAAATAAGTTATTTTGGTTGGGAGACATTTTCCGTTCAAGGATTACTCAAGTGCAAATTCTTGTAGTAAGAGGATGAATCGATAGACACCAAGAGTGCTTGCTGTCTTCAGTCTCCAGTTCCTGACCAGTTGCTTTCCTAACTGCATTACCCGGGGAAGGTATGGTCTGACCTGAATCACAAAGCAGTTAATACTCATTTACAAGATCAAACAACTTGAATGGTGACAGTTAAAATTGTAATAAAATTTTAAACACAACTTTTATACTTCCCGTTTTTCAAATCTGTCAGATTGAGCTATATTAGTCACTTGACTGAAGTAATACTCTGTAAAGTCTAGTAAATAAATCTTTCCCAATTACATTTTAAATAACCTTTCCCTATACATTTCCCTTGTAATTTATTACTGACCCTTAGAGACAGTATAAACCCAGAGTCCATCACGTGCCTTGACCAATTCTGAATTTATAATCACTGGATTAAGGGAATTTAGAGACTATTTTTTGAAAAGTGAAAATTATTATTTTCAAAAAGAACACTCTCAGTTATTTTTGCTCAACTGTTTTCAGAGTTGCAGACATATTGCTGGAAGAAACTTAGATGAAACATATGCCTTTGTATTTTTGGATATCTATCTCCTCAGTTTTCAAATTTAGAGAAAAAACATGAATGGGACACAGAGAGCATTTTATTTTTATCTTTACTCTTAATTTAACATAAATAAAATCCATCAGAATAACTACTAAAAGCCCTACAAAATTAGGGACATAAAGAATATATTGAGGCAGGACAATACAATAGCTAGATTAATTCACAAAATTCTAAAAACTAGTTTAGGGCTTAAATTGGAATATACAGCAATTTTAACACTAAATTTTTGTTTACTATCCTAAGATCAAATTCATAAAGAGTTCGCTTATCCATGAAGATCTCATTTTTCTACCCTATAAAATAGAGCATAATAAAAGTACCTAACACATATAGAGTAAGTACTTAATAAATATTCTCTATTATTATGATTATTGATCTGGCTTGGACACAGCTCTATCCTCAGTGCTCGACAATCCTAATTCCTCAAATGGGAGGAGCCTGACAAAGACTAAATGTTATTTTTCCTGGGACTATGCCAATGGAAACTTATCTGTATGATTCTGAATGAGAACTTGCACTTAAAGAAGGGAGATGGTGCTGGTAAAACCCAAGGTGAACATTTAGAGCCAAACTCTCCTGTTTTCCCAAGATCAAGATCGCTCCATAATTTACCTTATCTCAAGAATATTGCATCACACGTGGATAGAGCCAAAGGATTAGATGTCCCATTTGGAGGAGAACATTCTTTCCCTTTGCCTTTTTAGTGCTGACTTCTGTCACTTCTATTAGCTTGGTGAAGATTATCCACACTGAGGAATGTTCAGGAGCCAGCCTCTATTTTGCCCCATCTCCTCCACCCCTGAAATGCTCTCCTGTCACAACAGATGCCACGCTATTTTTGTGGTCGGGATGGGAGAAGATGATTATATGACACAACCTCTCTGGGATTATGATCTGTGCTTTTTGATTTCAGGAACTATAACACATTGGTTAAGAGTGAGGTTCTGGAATAATATTTTCTAGGACTGAATCCTAGTTCCTGGAACTCCTAGTTCCATGACCTCAGGCAAATTCCTTAATCTCTCTGGATCACTTTCTCCTCTGTAAAATGAGCATAATAATAGTACCATAACAGTAAGAGTATAGTGAGAATTAAATCAGTACCTAACATAATAGTAAGTGCTTACCAAATGCTATCTATTATCATGGTTGTTCTGCTATTTTCATATGGGTAAGTCATTTTTTCAAAAATGCAATTTTCTATCTGTAAAATTAAGCCAAATTCTGTCCCGCCTGCTTAACCAATTTGTTATCATTATGATGTATGATAATAAAAGTGTCATATAAAATGTGAAATGGTTGTTCTGCCTTGTGTTTTTTTTATACATGTCTTTCTTGTTAGATTCTGGGCTCTTTGAGGACAAAAATCCATGTTTTGTTCATATCTATACATCCCATGATACCCAAAAGAGTACTTCATACTTGTTAGAGACTGAGTAAATATCTATTGAATTAATAAATTAATGAATAAATAAAAATATATTGGCATCACCTACTCTAGCAATTTTTAAAATTTTTTTAAATTACTGATTATTAGAGAGAGAGAGATTTGTTGTTCTACTTATTTATGCATTCATTTGTTGATTCTTGCATGTGCCCTGACTGGGTATTGAACCCGCAACCTTGGTATATGGGGATGACTCTCCAACCAACTGAGCTACCGAGCTAGGGCTAGTGATTTTTTTTAAACTACATGTTGTGGTTGGCAATTCATGACCATTATTTTAATAAATATGAAACAGGTAGGGAAATATCAGTTAGGGCACGTGGTAAGAAACTGTTTCTTGAAATATTATTTTGGGTTTGTGTTGTGTATATGTGTGTGTGTTTTTCTGCTCAAAAGATGACATAAATATATTCTCACTACAGGTACCAGTATTAAATGTTTGAATGTCTACTTAGGGCCGAACCTCCGGTACTGAAAGGTCCTAGTCTTCCCAATTTTTAATGACCTATATACAGTGATTTCTAAATTCACTTGGACAACTGGACAACAAAGAATTCTGGCTAACCAGATAGTAAATGAGGGCAGAGCTTCTGCTGTGTTCTCTCTGTTGCAAAACATATTATGATTAGGCAACTAAAATGCACTTATTCAATTTTCTGCTTTAGCTAATATAAATCAACGAATAGTATTGAAACTTTTGTTGGCAACATGCCTCAGGTACATAATTCAGATTATCTCCTTATTGAATAAAGCCTGTGGATATAGTTGGTACAAGGTACTGAAACTGAGACCAAGGTACCCAAACTGGCCCCACACATTCTGTTTGTCCTGTACCTTAAGAAAAAGAATCTAGCTTAGATGCCTTCATAGAAGGTAGACAGGCTTCAGTCTGGGAGCCACATTTCATCGCCACTTCCCAGTGTACGATACCCAGTCTGTCCCACTCATCCCCACTGTCAGTCAGCCCTTGCAGGCATTTGACTTTGAGACCTGCAGTGTAGTGGCCAAAACCAGAGGAGCAACAACACCAAGACAAATGCCAAAAGCCGTATGTTTAGGCTATAGTCCAGAAGAAAGAACAATAGGCTGGGAGCCCTCTGCTGCCTCTATGATTAATCAGCAGAATGGCCTTAATAATCATTCTCTTTCTTTTAGCAATAACATTGAAGGTGTTAAATTACATGATTTTCCTATCTTTCTCAAATCTTTAGTTGTCATTTTTCTCTTCCTTCTCTAAATGAAGCCCAGAGGGGAAAACCATGACCATATAAGTATTCCAGTAGCTAAGTCCCAGTTAATCAAGGTCTTTCTATAGAACATACACGTAAATAGTGGCAGTTGTCAAGAGTTACACATAGAGCAATGATTTTCAACTGGTGTGCCACAAGAATTTTTAAAACATGCAATACCTGACTTTTTAGTCAGAGGTACTGACCTCTTCTCCCTTAAACTGTCAAAGTAAAATATGACAACAAACAACAGAAGAATAGCTGTCTGGTGTGAATGCCCTGTCATGAACCATAAATGCACAGATCAAGTAACAGTTGCAGCTTATTGGTCACATTGCATAATAAGGTTGGTGATTGGTTAATTGTTGGTGCCAGAAATCCTTATATAGAAATATAGGCACCAGACTTTTTAAAAAGTCACTTTTTAAAGTGAGCAAAAAAGGGTAGGTAATTACTACTATATTTTTTTGTAAATCAATCAAAATTATACCTATTTTTGTCAGATCAGCAAAAAATATGTATTTTTTGGTGTGCCACAGAATTTTAGTAATTAGTTTATGTGTGCCATGAGATGGAATAGGTTGAAAATTGCTGACAGAGCAATACATAAGAGAGACAAGGAAGTATGCTAGAAAAAACTGAGCTGCTAATATTTTTTAAAAGATTTTATTCATTTCTAGAGAGAGGGGAAGGGAGGGAGAAAGAGAGGGAGAGAAACATCAATGTGTGAGAGAAACATCGATTGGTTGCCTCTCACACACTCCCAACCAGGGATCTAGCCCACAACCCAGGCATGTGCCCTGACTGGGAATCAAATCAGTGACCTTTTGGTTCGCAGGCTGGCACTCAGCACACTGAGCCACACCAGCCAAGGTGAGCTGACAGTACTTAATAGAAGACAAATCTCAACTATTCTTACAACATTCCTGAGGAATGAAGTTGTCTGTTCCAGGTGCCTGATGGAGTGCTAGGTTTTCCAGAAAATAAGACAAATTTTCCAGGCAGGTTATATTTTTTTAAGATGATTCCCTGAAACCTGTGCTTCCTTGAAGCTCTAGTAGTAATAAAAATAACTGCTGTTGGTTACTTACCATTTGCCAGGTACCTTAACTACCATTTGCAAGTTACTCACCTTCCCAACAGCCCTGCAAAGATATTATCCTTATTTTGAGGCAAACTGGAGAGGGCGAGTAACTTGCCCAAGCTCACACAGCTACCAGTCAGTTAGGATTCTAACTCCTTTCTTTCTGATCATGCTCTGGCCACTGCCCCAGTCTGAAGAGGTGATTCCAGTGGTCAAAGTGAAAAATGGTTTGTGCACATTATGGGAATGACCCTTGCTTTGCTACCCACATGGCAGGCTCTGCTCAGTGAAACCTGAAAGTTTTCCATTAATGTGGCTTCCCAACAGGAGGTCTCACTGTGTAAACATCTGGCTTAGAGGAATTGTATGTTGAGTTCCTGAAAATCGATACTTGGCTACTTTGTGCCCTAGTTTTAAATCACTAGAAGAAGAAAAATTCTTTTTTTACACTAAAAGCAAGCTTCTAGATACAAAAAAAATCTTGACCTCTGTGTTCACACATGTATGTATATAAATATGTGTGTATGCTAATTAAAAACCCATCAAGGAATGGTGGAAAAACCCTAGCTTTGGGGGAAAAGTACAACCTCGTTTGCATTCTGGACCTGCCACATGCAAGTTTTCTGCAATCTGTTCACCACTCATATCCACATCTCCTCTCTGTAAAGTTGAGAAGATTACTTTCCCCCCTCATAGGAAGAATCAAATGAAATAAGGTACATGAAAGCATGTAAAAAACACTAAAGCCCTACTCAAATACTGTATTCCATCACATGTAAGAAATCATCCATTTTCTTTTTCTTTCTTCGAAGATTTTATTACTTTATTTTTAGAAAGAGGGGAAGGGAAGGAGAAAGAGAGGGAGAAAAATGCCGACAGACAAGAGATACAGCAACGGTTATCTCTTGCACGCCCTGCACTGGGGACCTGGCCTGCAACCCAGTCATGTGCCCTGAGCAGGAATCG
Source organism: Glossophaga mutica (assembly GCA_039655065.1). Classification (NCBI taxonomy): domain Eukaryota; kingdom Metazoa; phylum Chordata; class Mammalia; order Chiroptera; family Phyllostomidae; genus Glossophaga; species Glossophaga mutica. Next base: position 47,088,313 of record CM077307.1, on the reverse strand, counting down.
AACCAGCGACCTTTTGGTTCACAGCCTGGTGCTCAATCCACTGAGCCACACCAGCCAGGTTGAAATCATCCATTTTTTTCAATCACAGCATTAAAAAGGGGAAGCCCTGGCTGGTGTGGCTCAGTGGGTTGAGCATGGGCAGTGAACCAAAGGGTCTCGGTTCGATTCCCAGTCAAGGCACATGCCTGGGTTGCAGGCCAGGTCCCCAGTGGGGGTCATGTAAGAGGCAACCACACACTGATATTTCTCTCCCTTTCTTTCTCCCTCCCTCCCCCTCTCTCTAAAAATAAAGAAATAAAATATTTTTTAAAAAAAGGGGGAAATACATTACAGATGCAGTATGACACACATGACATGCTATCAAATTTTAAGATGCTTCAAGTTGCATAAATGTTAACATAGAAAAAAAACTGTTTTAGAATTGATGTAACACATTTTATTATTTGACTATGTTAGCCTGAGAATAGTGTCTACTTATAATTCAGGTATTTTGAGCAACTCTAGTAGGTAAAGACAGTATTTATCAAGTTTTACCAGCTTGACACAGTGGCTGCTAAGTAGTAGATCCTCAACAGTATCTAATTGAATGAAAATACAAACAATTGCTTGGGAGGCCATTTTAGCTGACAGAAAACTGTCCCTAGATATCCTTAAAACAGTTTCATTTGCTAACACTTAATTTACCCTTGACCTTTCAAGGACAGACTCATGGTATAACAATGTTACACCTACATTACCATTTCAAGAGTATCTCATGAAAGCACCTGTCCCTCTCATCTGTCATGTTACATGCAGGGAAACTTCAGTTTCTCAAAGGGACAGACACCAACAAACTACCATAAGCTGGCTCTGTGCTCAATCACCATCAATCCTGGAAAAAACAGAATGAAAAACTGCATATGGTGAATAGTTTCCAAAGTTAGGTACAAATCTGACTCTGGAAAACTGTTTTTGGAAATGAAAGTTTAGGAGTATCCTAAATCCTGGATACTCCTGTGTTTGACCCTGAGCTCATTATATATGATTTTATGCAAAAATCCTTAAAATAGGGATGCCTATACTCTGTAATCTCTTTGTGCCTAAAGATTCTGAGCCCTAGAGCATGTGGCAAATGGTGATGAGGAAGGCAGTGGTCACCCCACATGAATATAGAGCTAATACTCAGAATGTTGAGTCTCCAAGCAGTTTCTAAGGCACCAAACCTCCGCTGCCCACTTGACTGTATCTAACTGGAGGGAAGGAACCAGAATTTCCTGAGCACTAAATTAAGAGCCTGGGTTTCTTATGTATTTACCCATTTAAATGTGAAAGGTGTTTTAAGAAGGATTACCATGCCCATGTCACACCTAAGGAGATCAGAGCTCTGAAATGCAGCTGAGTATGGGTTCAGCAGTGACTCTTAGTGATCCCCAATATTGCTTTCCATCTTCTATGCCAACAGAACCTTGATCTTTATCTGGGCACAAGGTCATGCAGTATGATGACATATTTCTCAGTCTTCTTTCATGTCCTGGGCCTGTCACATGCAAGTTTTCTAAAATCTGCTAGGTATATACATGGGACTAAGTTGTGGTCACTGTAACATAAGCAAAAATGATAAGTGTGATTTCTGATATGCACCCTTAAAAAGGGAGGGTGGATGGTATGCTCTTCTTTCATTGCCTTCCCCTTTCTTCTGGGTAAAATATGGAGCTCCAACAGGTATCTTGGCCCATGAGGTAACTTTGAAAATGGAAGATTTTGGCAATGAAGCAATAGGATAGGAGAAACCTAATCCTTAGAGAACCATGGCAATCCTATATTGATTATTCTAGACTTCAGAAAAATGAGAAAAGAAATGAGCAATTTTGTTTTAAGCCATTATTATTTTGCTTTTTTCTGTTATATGCACCCAAACCTAACCCTAACAAAGATACAAACTGCAAGCTAACCACTGGATTTTAGTTATTTATTTACCACATTTACTGGGAATGACATAAGTCTGTATGGTCATGGACAAATTACATAACTTCTCTGTGCCTCAGTTTCCTCATCTGTAAAACAGTAGCATCTTTGGGCAGCTACTCAATTGCATGTTATAAAACGTGTAAAAAGCTTAGCTTAGTGCTTGGCAGGTAGAGTTTCAATGAATGTTACCTTCGTTACTTCTTGTCATTGTCCTTTGACTGATACACAGCTAAGTCTGCTGTGCTTAACTCTGAAGCCAGTGATCTCTCCACCTCGCCTGCTACCCAGAGACTGCCTTCCTGGGCAGACCCAGCCCAGAGCTGCAGACCAATGACTTATGTCATCAGTGAACTCCCTAGGAGAACTGCCCCCTCCCTGGGTGCAGTCTTTCTTTGATCTGCCCAAATAATCTCAGTGCAGTCTGGAACATGTTAAGTCATCAAAGTTGATCCAGAACTTAAAGCAAAGTGTCAACGTTTATGCCATAGTGGTTCTAAGTCTATTTACTTCAATATGGCCAAATAAGAGAGTATGACTCCATTTGTGCTAAAAGTAAATGAGGAATTTGAGCAATAGGTTGAGGCATCTTATTTTGTTATTTTATCATTTTACTTTCTATTATGGAAATTTTGAAACATATACAAAATAGAGAAAATTATATAATGGACCCTTTTGTCCCCATCATTCAGCATCAACAACTATCAAGTCATGGCCAGTTATGTTTTACATACACATATAGACGCCTCACTACTTTTAAGCAAATTCTAGACTTCGTATCATTTCATCAATAAATATCTCAGTAGGTAGCACTTTCATTTTTGTAAAATACCAAGTGGCATAAGGTGACGTTAATCTGTCTGCTCAAAGTTTAAAGCTACTCACCAGATGCCTTTTAGGAGACTGTCAGAGAGACCTGCATCTTTTCATATTTTCTAGTGGAAATGTCAATCAGTCCATTCAATTTCCTGTCCCCACTCTTAACCCACCATCCCCACAAACTTACCTCTTCAAGCACTAGTTATAATCTGAAGCCTTGCTACCCCAGAAATCTAGAAATCAGCCTGGAATTAAGATTCTCCAAAATAGAAGAAATGTATGGAATATTAAAGTCGGAAGGAGTTGTAAAGGGTAGCTCCCTTTCAATCTAGAGATAAGAAAATTGAGACAGAAGTGAGCAAACTGATTCACATTTGAGCTTTCAAAAATGCAGATCCAATTACGTGACTCAGCTGCTTAAAACTATTCAAGGGCTCCCATCATCCTCAGTCTACGATATTTAACATAACGGACCCCTCACATTCTGAGATCAGATGTATTCCTCTAGAGACTCAGCCTGCTCCCCTTTCCCCATCCTGCCTCTAAGTCCATAGACCTTCTTTACAATCCCCTGCCTGGCCAATTCCTGCTTGCCTTTAGATCCCTGCATAGATAGCACTTCCCCAGGAAACTACCAAAGTTCTCAAACCAAGTTAGATATAATTTGATATGGACACCAACCCACAGTGTCCACAGTGTTATGAATGAGACGAGACAAATTCACATGGACCACCAAAGTCCGGTGGAGGAAAAGGGACAGCACAGCCACTCTCTCAAGGAGAAAGTGCCTTGGAGTGCCTAGGCCACTCTCTCGAGAGTGCCCCAACCCTTGCCTTGACAGGCTTTTATTGGGTTTGATTTGCATAGGAATACAGGGTGTATACATAAAGCTCAATCATTGCCAGGCAGTAATGATCAAATAGACAACATTCAAATAACTCCGAGGGCTTATTCTGAGTCAGGGTCAGATAGCTAAAGGGCCATAAAACTTTGGGGAAACAAACTCATTCTATGCTTGTACCCTTATCATTTACATTGGGGGTATTAGCAGAGTAGGTTTCATAGGATTTTATGTATTCATTCTTAGGCCTGATCACCCCAGGGAACTCACCCTTTCCAGCACAGGGCGGCACCTACCTCGAGCATTGTTTCAGGCTTAAGGCATTGTTTCAGGCTTAAATCAGGCAGGGGAAGTAAGGCCGCCAAGAGATTAGAAGACTTCTCACAGACAGAATGAGGACTCAGGCTATGTCAAAGCTGAGGGGTGAGGGTCCATCACCCCCTTTTCTCCATAGCCCCCCAAGTCTACCTGAGGGCCCCCTCATGATCGTACCTGTCTTAGGTAGTCCCTCCCTTGAGGAACACATCATTGACTGGGGGCCAAGCAGAGTGAACTAAAGTGGGCAGAAGCAGTGCTCGTGCCAGGGGGATAAGCTTTGTCTCCTTAGTGGCTGAGGGTCTCAAGGTCTCTCACTCAGCCTTAGCCATGGGGGGTTGGTTACAGCTTCTGAGACCAGGCAGGACGGCTCCCAGCAATAATTCCATGTGGTTCCATACAACATTGTACATACTTTAACATGCACTTACAATGTACTACACTGAGATCTCCTGTTAGATGTATGACTTCCCACATCAGAGTGTGGGCCATGTTTGGTACCTAACTCCCTGTCTGACACAGTACAGACAACTGATAAATACTTGTCAAATAAGTGAATGATTACTGCCATTGGAAAGAATCCATGAAAGACATATGGGAAACTGCTCTGTATATTATTTAGCACCCAATAAAGGTTAACTACAACATTTATAACTGCATAAGGCCACAGAGCTACAACTACATACAGGGGACTGGTTTTCTGCCCAATCCATATCAGAGCTCTTAGCATTCCATCACATTGCTTAATATGAGTTCAGTAAATAAAGTTGTCACTGTTATTTTCCTATGCAAATAAAATCACTTCTACTGAGTTAAAGAAAACACAGAATTGTAGTATGCTGAAATCATCTTGGTTTCAAATTTTTGACTTTTCGATCTGAGTAGGAAATTCATACACTCCAGATAATTTTTCTAAAAGAATTATGGATCTTCATTTTTAAAGAATATTTTCTGGCACATCAATGTTTCTCTCCCTCTCTTTCTCCCTTTCTCTCTCTCTAAAAATATAAGTAAATAAAGTCTTCAGTCAAGATGGAGGGGTAGGTAAACATGGCTTGCCTCCTTGCACAACCACAGCAAAAATTACAACTAGACTACGAAACAAATTTCAACCAAAATCATCAGAAAATTGAGCTGTATGGAAGTCCAACAATCAAGGATTTAAGAAGCCACATTCATCCAGGTGGGTAGAAGGAGCAGAAACACACAGAGAGGCTCAAAGAGGCATAAAGAGACATGGAGAGACACGGAGAGGCACGGAGAGGCACTGAGAGGTACGGAGACATGGAATGGGTAGTCCCACACCCATGTGTGGTGGATAAAAATCAGGAGGGATACCTCAGGAGCAAGGCACCCCAGCCCTACACCAGACTACTCAGCGCAGAGTTCCAGCACCAGGAAGCTAAGTCCCTATAACTTCTGGCTATAAAACCCAGTAAGGGTTGGGGCAACAGAAAACTTTGAATTCACAGGAGTACCCCCTGAAAGGACCTACAACAGACTTAGGACTTATGCAGACTCACTCCCCCTGGGCTTTTAGCACCACAGCAACAGCTGGAAGGGCACCAGTGGCATACAGGGAGAAACAAGTAATTGGCATCAGGGTGAGTGCCGGGAGACAGCTTCCTCCCAGACAAAACCCCAGAGGCCAGGCAGTGGCATTGCCCGCTCTCTGAGCCCTCCACATGAGCCACAGAGCAGCAACTCAGGTTACCCTGCCCTGGCAATTACCTAAGGCTTCACCCCATCCAACTTACTAGTGCACTTTTCTACAATAGACCACGCTACTAAGACAAGGAGTCAAAGCACCTCTACCTAATACACAGAAACAAACACAGGGAAGTTGTCAAAGTGAGGAGACACAGAAATATGGCCGAAATGAAAGAACAGAACAAAACTCCAGAAAGACAACTAAATGAAATGGAGGTAAGCAACCTATCAGATGCAGAGTTCAAAATGCTGGTGATCAGGATGCTCAAGGAACTCATTAGGTACTTCAACAGCATGAAAAAGACTCAGTCAGAAATGAAGGTTACACTAAGTGAAATCAAGAAAAATCTATAAGAAATCAACAGTGGAAGGGATGAAGAAAAGAATCAAATCAGTGATTTGGAACATAAGGAAGGAAAAAATATTGAATCAGAATAGCAAGAAGAAAAAATAATTTTAAAAAATGAGGATAGGGTAAGGGGCCTCTGGGACATCTTCAAAAGTACCAATATTTAAATCATAGGGGTGCCAGAAGAGTAAGAGGAAAAGTAAGAAATCAAAAACTTATTAGAAAAAATAATGAAAGAAAACTTCCCTAATTTGGTGAAGGAAATAGACATACAAGGCCAGGAAATACAGAGAGTCCCAAATAAGTTGGATCCAAACAGGACCACAACAAGATACATCTAATTAAAATGCCAAAGGTTAAAGATAACCAGAGAATCTTAAAAGCAGAAAGAGAAAAGCAGAGAGTTACCTACAAAGGAGTTCCCATAAGACTATCAGCTGATTTCTCAAAAGCAATTTTGCAGGCAAGAAAGGACTGGCAAGAAGTATTCAAAGTAATGAAAAGCAAGGACCAACAACCTAGAGTACTCTATCCCGCAAAACTATCATTTAGAATGGAAAGGCAGATAAAGTCTTCCCAGACAAGGTAAAGCTAAAGGAGTTCACTATTACTAAGCCATTATTACATAAAATGGTAAAGACACTTATTTAAGAAAAAGAAGATGACCAAAACTATGTACATTAAAATGGCAATAAACTCACAAATATTAACAACTGAATCTAAAAAACAAACTAAGCAAACATGCACAACAGAAACAGAACCATAGATATGGAGATAATTTGGAGAGTTATCAGTTGAGAGGGGGAAATAAGAGAATGTGGGAAAAGGTACAGGGATTAAGTAGTATAAAACAGTAGGTACAAGAGAGACAGGAGAAGGTTAAGAATAGTATAGGAAATAGAGAAATCAAAGAACTAATATGCACAACCCATGGACATGAACTAAATGGGAGGATTGTTGGAGGGCATCAGGGGTACCAGGCAGAGGCGGGCAAAGTGGGAAAATTTGGGACAACAGTAATAGCATAATCAATAAAATGTATTATATAAAAAGAATATTTCCTTTGGGCCCTGGCTGGTGTGGCTTAGTTGGTTGGGCATCATCCTACAAACCAAAAGGTCACCAGTTGATTCCCAGTCAGGGCACATGTGGGTTCAATCCCCAGTTGGGGCACGTGCAAAAGGCAATCAATTGATGCTTCTTCCCCTCATTGATGTTTCTCTTCCTCTCTTTCTCTCTCCCTTCCCCTATCTGTAGAATCAATAAAAGAAAAAAAAAAACGGAAAAAAATTAAAAAGAAGCATTTTTTAAAAAAAGAATATTTTTTGCCCTGGCTGATGTGGTTCAGTGGATTGAGTGCAGGCCTGTGAATTGAAAGGTCTCTGGTTTGATTCCCAGTCAGGGCACATGCCTCAGGTGCAGGCCAGGTCCCCAGTTGGGGGCATGTAGCAATCATTGCCATTTCTCTCACACATCAATGTTTCCCTCTCTCTCTTTCTCCCACCTTCCCCTCTCTCTGAACATAAATTAAAAATAAAATCTTTTAAAAAAAAAGAATATTTCCTTTGGGCCAGATATTGTTTGTGAATAACAGAACATGACACTTTCATCTTTGGCTCTGAAATCACCATGCCCATGTGCACAGAGTATAGGGAACCATGTGTTGGTGAAAAATGAGATGGGAAAGTTTTCAAAAGAAGGTGTTAGATCACAAATTACAAAAACAAAAAGCCCAAGTGGTGGTAAATATGTCTTAAACCTCTTAGTATTCAGATAATGTTAGAGCTTTTCTACAACCTTTAAGTCTTTGACTGCAAGACTGAAGAGCATATAGTGTTGGCTTTCTACTCCAGAAAGATTTATGGGGTGCTACAATGGGTCCCATTTCCTTTACCCTCGTTTCCATTCTAAGTTTTAATGGGAATCAATCTTGTAGAGAGAAAAACAGAAAATTGATAATTCAGTACAACTTAAGTCAACATAAACCCAATTTAGCTAGAAATCTCTCACTACAGTGGTTAAGAACATGGACTTTGAAGATAGACCCAGCTTTCCAACCTAGATGTTTGAACTTTGGCAAAATATATAACTTATTTAGCCTTACCTTCCTCATTTCTAAATTGAGTGGCTGTACTTACTAAATTAGCTAGGGTAATTGTAGTGTATACTTATTCTCTTATCAGACAAAAGCAGCACACTTTTTCTGGGAAATATTTCTCCTCTATGGTGGGAATTAGAGTTTCCATGGTCCAGTCATGGGTACCTGAAACCAACTAGGTTAACCACAGCGTTTTCACAGCACTGTTCAATTGAAAGCCAAAGACAGTAAGTCTGAGCCCTTCCCTGAAGCAAGGATGACAGGCAGGAGTTGTAGGAGCCATGCTTTCTGACATGTGGAGATAAGTGACCTAAGAGAACAGTGTTGCCAATGAGGGAGAAGTAAACTTGAGAGAAGAGTTCACATCCTAGGAATTCATGAGGCACAGGGGCACTCCTACTGCACCCACACAGAAGCTCCATTTCTTTAACATGACCCTTTCTCCTGTCTGTTCACCCACTCTCTTCCTTAATCAGCAAGCCCTTAGGACATCAGATTCTGGTCAGTATCAAACTGTCTTAAGAATAATGCCTCAGGTCTGTTGACCACAGACACAGAGTTCTGGTGAAGCTAAAGATAACATCTTGACTTCAATTGTGTTTCAACCCCAGCCCCAGGAACAACCTGACCCTACAGACCACACGCTCACAAAACCAGACATAATGAACACCATCGCTGACATCAGGACCTGACACAGTGATCAACTACTCCCTACCCTGGACCCTACCAATCAGTAACCACCATGATTAATGATTTTCCCTATATAATCCATCCCCTGGAAGCCATTGGGGAGCCAGGTCTTTGAGCATGATGAGCTTACCTGGGACCCCAGGTTTGGCACCATTTCCTCATCTAATAAAACTCTACTTTCTTTCCTGCAAACTCCTGTTCATGTTCGATTGGGCTCTCATGCATGCAGGGGAAGGGACCCATCAGTCCTATAACATTACCCTTTCCATGGTTACAAGAATGCCCCCCTTTTCAACTTAGTTATTTCAAAGTGGATCTCGGTCACTTTTAACCAACAGAACCCTACCAAATACAGCACTTAGCACAATGCCTGAAACACTGTAATTCAATGCACTGAAGTTATCATTTGCTCAGATAATTGGATTAGCACTCCTCCCTCTACTTCCCTACTTCACATAAAGATGAAAAATTAAGATGCCTAAATAAAAGCTTGCATTAGAAATTTAGTAAAAATAATAAGCTTCATGACCTATCCATTTAACTAAACTTTCTACATCTTTTCTGGCTATAACTAACATTTATGCTGTATGCAATGTTCTACAGAGAATTTCCATGTAACAGCATTGTCCAATAGAAATATAATGCAAGCCACATATATGACTCATATGTGTAATTTTAAAGTTTCTAGTAGCCATTTTTTAAAAAATAAGAAACAAGTGGATTAATTTAAATAATATTCTTTATTTAATTCAGTGAGTACAAACTATTGACATTTCAACAATAGTCAACAGAAACAAGTAATCAATGGGATACTTTATATTTTTGCATACTAAGTTTTCAGAATCCAGGGTGTATTTTATACTTACAGCACATCTCAATTTGGACTAGCCACATTTCAAGTGCTCAACAGCCACTTAGAGCTAGTATTAAATAGCACACATGTAAAATGTCTCTGTCAACCTTCACAGCAACTGTAAGAAGACAAGCTTTTGTAATTATGCATGAGAAATTAAAACGAAGAAATTAAGAAATCTGTACACAGGAACCACTCACACATGCGGGGTCTCTGACTCATGTATGCAGGGTTCCCATACATATGTATATATTAAATTTGATTATTTTTCTTTTGCTAATCTATCTCATGTCTATTTGACCATTAGACCAGCCACCAACAACCTTGATGGAAGAGGGGAGTTTGTTCCTCCCCCACAGATGGCGCTATGAGCAGGGTAACTCACTGGCTGGAGCCCTACACTCGCCCTTGAGGCTGCTGCAGATGAGGAGATCCTGGGGCATGTGACACAGGCGGGCATAGAGATGCTTTGCATTAAATGCCTGCTTGCTTGAACTATAGCCTTAACTATGGGAGGCCACCTGAGTCACCACTGCTGAAATCAGATATAACTGTTTACCTGAAACGAACTATTCTCAAGATTGAGATTGGTTTAATGAGATACAGAACAATCTACCAACCCAACTTCTGGAATGTGAAACTTCCAGAAAAGTTTCAGAGGAGGGAACTGTGGGTCCAGAAGAGTCACCTGAGATATGTCTCTGTGGTATGAAGATTATTCTGAGCTGAAGCCACCTTTGGCCAAAGGCTCAGGAGAAACTTCTGCCCTTCCCTTTAACTACCTAGAAGAACTGAATTAGGGGCCCTGCCCATAGTAAGAGATTACCAGTGATAACCTTTCCACCCACCTATATGGCAGGCAGGGAAAACTGGTGTTTACTAAACATCTGCTCTTCTTATCATCCTGCAATGACCCTTTGAAGCCCCCACAGTGCCTTACCTCAGCCCTAGCTCAGGAGGTCTTACATAACTCAAGCCCCCTTTCTATCTTGAACTTCTCATACACGTAGGATCTCTGACTCTCTTATGTATGTGGGGTTTCCATACATGTGTATGTATTAAATTCGGTTATTTTCTCTTGCTAAAAAAAAAGAAAGGAATCTGTTCATAGTCAATAGCTAATTGGTGCAAAGCCTGGGCTCAAACCTTGGTTTTTAACCTTCAAATTTCTGCTCCTTATTGTGTTGCCTGTACAATAAGAACTGAGGTTCAACATGACCCTGAAATGTAGCCAGATCAATTAAATAAATTAATACTGATGTGGCCTCAACTATAAAATAAGAGCAGTGGACAGGTAGTCTCTAAGTTACCAGGGTTATATTTTCTGATTGATCACTTAGGACATACAGCCTACCAATGGGACAGAGTAGCTCATAGGAAACCCCATGCTTCTCTGTAGCTATTGTTTGATTAATACAATTCATCTCTCCCTGTCACCAATGGATATGTTCCCTCCAACCCACCTTCTTCTCTAACAAGCTATTACTTTGTTCACAGAATCAATAAAATTGTTTGCTGAAATGGTCAGCAATGCCCTTCAACACAACTTAAACATGCGAATGAGTCCAGCAAAAAAATAGTTTCTCTAAGAAACAGGGAGAAATGGAGAACACACAGCCCCATATTACTGCCAATGTCCCAACCTCCCACCATTTACAACGAGGAGACTGCCCTTTCCTACGCAGTTACAGTTCACAGGTTAGGCTTTCAGGAGAAAAATGGGCGTTACAGATCTATCTTAACCATTACAATTTTCTCTGGACCTTTTCACACATAATCCATTGTTTTTTCTTTGTAACATCAAATGAATTCTTGGTGGCAGAATGTCAATCCTGCAAATTAACAAGAAACTTTCTTTTTAAGATAACTGTGTGAACGTGCTTAGCATAGTGCCTGGAACATAGCAATTATGTTGGTGTCCTTTGCACAACAGAGCAAACCATGCTTTCATAATGCCTAGGAAAACAACTACAACATCATGTTAAGGGAAAAGTAATGGAACACAAACCTGATTTTAAAATGTGAGTCATAGTCTTTTTTAAAAAAGAAGAAAAGTCTTCCTTTATATGTGGACAAACAAAACAATAAAAGGAAATACAACTAACATATTAACACAATAATTATCTCTCAGTAGTGGTAATAGAAATGATTTGAAAGATGTGTATTTTTCTATGTTCCGGAAGATTATTTAGAAAAATGGCTGCAATCATTCACTCCCCACCTTCTTCACCCACTCTGTGGTACCCACACCACTTTGCAACATTACTTCTCATTACCTCTCAAGAGGTAGAGTCTACTTCCACAATTCTTGAAGTCTACTTCCACAATTCTTGAATCTGGAATCGCTTGTAACTTGCTTTTAACAACAGAGGGTGTTATGCACTGAATGCCGCACCCCTCAAATTCATGTTACAGCCATTAAGTCCAATGTGATGGTATTTGGAGGTGGGGCTTTAAAAGGTAAATAGGTTTAGATGAAGTCATGAAGGTGAGCCCCCTATGATGGGACTACTGTCCTTATAAGAAAAGACCAGAGCTCCCTCTTTCCCTGTCATGTGAAGACACAGTAAGAAGGTAGCCTTCTGCAAGCCAGGAAGAGGGCTGTCACCAGGAAACTGAATCTGCAAGCACCTTGATACTGGATTTCTCAGTCTCCAGAACTGTAAGAAATAAATGTCTATGGTTTAAGCCACTTAGTCTTATGGCATGGACTAAGCAAAAGGGGATGTAATATTGTACCAGTTCTGAACCTACACCCAAGAGGCCTTGTAGACTTCTGCTCACTGGACTTCCACTCGCTAGACTTCTGCTTGCTCTTTTGGCTTCTCTTCTCCTCTAGGAGAAGAAGCCCCAGCTAGTCTGCTACAGGATGGGAGAACACATGGGGAAGCTGGCCCAATTACCCCAGGCCTGTGAGTGAGCCTCACTGACCAAGGCTGAGCTTGGCCCAGATCAGAAGAACTGCCTAGCTGAGCCTACCTACCAGTCTGCAGAATTGTGAACTGATTAAATGTATATTATCTTAAACCACTAAATTTTGGGGTCATTTGTTATGCAGCCACACCTAATTAATACATATATATTTTCCCAAACCTGATATATAGGTATTTTTCAAAGTTTCTATAGTAAAAAGCATAAGATTTGTGTAATTAAAAAAAAAAAACAAAAAAACTAATTCCATTTGTAAATAGGAAAGGAGATAAAATACAGATCTAGGTTCAAATCCTGACTCTACCATCCAATTGCTGCATTAGCCAAGTTATCCAAAACATATCACACTTTTCTAATATGACCTACCTCATGAAGATGCTTTTTAAATCAAAGGTGATAATACTTACAACATGTAATACAGTTAGCTTAATGGGTACTCAGTTCATCCCAGATACCTTCCTAACATTCTCCTTCCTCATATTCCCAGCAATATATAGCTCAGATTTATCCCACTCCAGCATGCAATGCTTATAGGTCACTTTTTATTCTTATTTCATTTTCAACTCATTTCCCAGATAGAACAAGCCAAGTTACTAAAATCAATTTAATTGTGTCCTCATGTACCTTTTGCTTTAGACAAAGGAATGCTATAACTAACTACTCCCTGGATATTTATAAAAATTTCAACCATACCAAAAATTTGAAAGAATTTCACATGAATAATACCCAGATATATAATACCTAGGTTTAACAATTGAAAACATTTCACCAGTTTGCTGTATCTAGATATTTGAGGGGTTTTCCTTTTTGCTGAACTTACTGAAGATGAATCGAGACATATTTACCTCTCAGTTCATCTCTATGCATCTCCCAATAATGGACTTCTCTGACACAACCACAGATTAATAATTCCCTAAGGCCATCTAATATCCCATCTACACCTAGATATCCCCAATTGTTCCAAAAATGTCTTTTACAATAGCAGATCTTTAATAATAGCTTATATTTAAATAGATATGATGCTTATAATACTATGAGGTACATATTATTATTCCCATTTATAGTGGAAAAAATTAAGCTGAGAATGCTAATTTGTCTTGCCAAAGATCACACAGGTAAGGAGTTGTAGAAAAGTCATTATTTAAACTTGTTCAGTATTTAACTATTTTCAATAGATCAGATTGGTAGGTAAACAAATGCATTTAATTTTTTAAAAATCATACACTCTAAAATAATTAAGTTTTTATAAGAAAATACAAAACAATATCTTTATGACATTGGGGCAAGCCAAGATTTCTTAAACAGGACCCAAAAAGTAGTGCTATAAAGCAAAAATTAATAAAGTGTACTACACTAAAATTTTTCTGATCATCAAAAGACATTTTAAAAAATGAAATACAAGCCACATTTGAGAGAAGACTTTGCAATACATATATCCAAAGGACTCATATTTAGAATATATAATTCAATAAGAAATCTTCAAATCAGTAAGAAAAACATAGACAATCCACTAGAAAATTTGCAAAAGTCATAATCAGGTCTTTTTCACATGCAAAAAAAAAAAAAAACCATACAAATGACTATGAAAAGGTTTTTCATCTCAGATTTACCATGGAAACTTGAATTAAAACTACAGTGCTATATACTCCTACACATCAGCCAAAATGGCTAAAATTCAAAAGACTGACAGTATCAAATGTTGATAAGGATATGGAGCAAGTAGATATCACATACAAGGCTGGTGGGAGTAAAACCTGGTACAACGACTTTGTAAAACTGGCATTATCTACTAAAGTATAATGTGCTCACACTCCATGACCTAGTAGTTTCACTCACTATATTACCAACAAAAATATGTATAGATGTGCACCAAAAGACGTAGTGGAGAGCTTTTTATAATATGCCAAAACTAGAAATTACCCAAATGTCTGTCAAAATAAAAATAAAAATAGTAAAGTGATTAATTTACTCAAAGGAATACTGTATAACAATGAGAATGAATGAATGAACTACAAGTACTACACAAAACAGCACTGGGCAAAAGAAACTAGAACAAAAGATTATATACAGAATGATTCTATTTACATAAAATTCAAAAACAAGCAAAACTCTGCAGTGTTAGACCTGAGATTAGTAGTTACTCCTAACAGGAGTGGGAGGATGGGTATTGACTAGAAGAGGATTCTGGCTTGCTAGTAATGTCCTGTTACTTCATCTGGAAGCTTGTTTCACAAGTGTATTAACTTTACAAAAATTCAACAACCTGTCCACTTAGAAGCTGCATGTACTTTTACTTGAATTTAATTTAAAAGTTTGTTTAAAAGTTTGATATTCTCAGGACATAATTGTATTCACAATTCAATATGCAGAATTCTGAAGCCAAAACGTACCAGTTCATCTCCTGAGAAGACTGAATATGCCTATTTTTGTAATGCCCTTATTTACTTTTATATATTACTAATCTGCCCTTTTCCAGTGCTGTCATTAGTTATAAATTTCTCATGCTAGAGTTAAGCTTCTGGATCTTGCTTTTCCTTCAAACTTTTTAACCCTTTTTTAATGAATTCTGAGGAACCTAGCAACAATTTAGGAAGACTAAAAACAGAATCAAGAAAGCTAAAACCTAAGCTGGCAAGCTGGCTTACAATAGAGAATCCCTTAAGAACTCAAGATTTGACAGCACCCCCACCTCTGAGTGATGTGGTGAGGGGTGAAGGCAGAGGCTCAATGCACCCCAACCCTCACACTCATGCAACTGGGCAGGTGCCATTCCCCAACCCCAGCAGAAGACCAGAGGTTTATTCTGTGGAGAGAGCATCAAGAGGCTCACTGGACAAGGGAATGTAAGGCACAGTTTAAGGCTAAGGAATTAAAATAAAGGTTGACATTCTGACTGCTAAGACCTCCAGCATTCATGAGATGTGTTTGCATCCTGTTCAAAGAAATTAAATGGCAGAGCAAAAGGAGGCAGGCAAACAGGAAAGGACTTATTCTTCACTTAAACTATGAAGCTTAATAAAATGAGCCTCTTCCCCAAAGATTAAAGAGATAAAATGAATAAAAGGAAATACATTGCAAGCAGGAGTAAATAACCATTACTGGACAGTCACTGAGGAAGGACCTTCAAGTAAGGATGAAAGGAGTGAAGCCAAAATGAACTATTATTGTATCTCATTACTCCACTCATTTAGGAACTATAATATAATATCAGTTTTTAATTATGTTGCACATAATGCTCATAATCCCCTCCATTTTTTACAATGTGCTCCCTCATTTGCCTGCAATTTTTGAATAGACTTTTAATTTCTTTTAAGATCATTTTCTAGTAAATCTACCACTATAAATATCTGATTTTAAGTGCACTAGTATAACTGGCACAGTAATATTCATGGTACTTCCACTCCATCCACTCTTTTATCCACTCTTTCACTAAAAATTCATACATTCACTCATCAGTTTGTGCATTTTTTACATGAGACATGGATAATTTAAAGACAACTTTCAAAATGTAATTTCCAAGTGGGCATTAACTCTCAATGTGGCAGTTTTCACTTTTGTCACAAGAGACACAACAACACATAGAACATAAATTGTAGGATCAAAGAAACCTGTGTTGAGATCCTGGATCTACTACCTACTAGCTTTGAGTAGATTATTTCCTGATTCTGATCTTCAATGTTTAAATCAATAAAATGGGTACATTAATACCTGCCTCTCATAATTATTGCTAGTATCATATTAGATAAAATATACTAAACATTCAGCATAATGTTAGTACATAGTATAAGGGAAGTAAGCAGCAAATTATTTCTTTTTTTATTTAAATCACTTATTTTTCCATTACAGTTAACATAGAATATTATATTTGTTCAGGTATACAACCCAGTGATTACATAACTTACTAAGTGATCATCTTCATAAATCTTGTGCCCATCTGACACCACATGTAGTTATAAGAATATTGTTGACTGTATTCCCTATGCTGTACTTTACAATCCCTTGACTGTTCTGTACCACTCAATTTGCATATCATAATCCCTTCACCTTTACACCTACCCCACAAACTCCTTCCCATCTGGCAACTGTCAAAACCTTCTTTGTATGTATGAGTCTGTTTCTGTTCTCCTGTTTTTCATATTTTGTTTTTCACATTCAATTGTTTATACATAGGTATTTATTGCCATTTTATTGGCCATATTCTTGATCTTCTTTTTTTCAAACTCTTTTTCTTAAAGAAGATCCTTTAACATTTCATGTAATACTGGTTTAGTGGTGACAAACTCCTTTAGTTTTTTCTTGTCTGGAGGCTCTTCATATGTCCTTTGATTCTAAATGATAGCTTTCCGGTTGGAGTAATATTGGTTCTAAGTCCTTGCTTATCACTTTGAATATTTCTAGCCAATCTCTTCTGGCCTGCAGTTTCTGTTGAGAAATCACATAGTCTTATGGGGGCTCCCTTGTAGGAAACAAACTGCTTTTCTCTTGCTGCTTTTAAGATCCCCCCTTTGTCTTTCACCTTTTGCATTTTAATTCCAATGTGTCTTTGTGTGAGCCATTTTAAGTTAACCTTATTTGGGACTCTCTGTGCTTCCTGGGCTTTATATTTATTTCCTTCACTAAATTAGGGAAGTTTTCCATCATTATTTTTTCATATAGGTTTTCAATTTCTTGTCCTTCTATTCTTCTTCTGGCACCCTCATGATGCAAAATGCTGATATACTTGAAGTTGTCTCAGAAGTTCCTTACACTATCTTCATTTTTTTGATATCGTTTTAAATTATATTTTATTGATTATACTATTACATTTGTCCTGATTTTCCCCCTTTGTCCCCTCCACCCAGCCTCCCCCCACTCCATCAGGCAATCCCCTGACTATTGTCCATGTCCATAGGTATAAGTTCTTTGGCTACTCCATTTCCTATACTGTACTTCACATCCCCATGGCTATTCTGTAACTGCCTATTTGCACTTCTTAATCCCCTTCACCTCTTCACCCCTTCCCCACACCCCCCTCCAATCTGGTAACTATCAGGATGTTCTCTGTATCCATGAATCTGTCTCTGTTCCTTTTGTTTGTTCAGTTTGTTTTTTAGATTCAATCGTTAATAGATATGTATTTACTGCTATTTTATTGTTCATAGTTTTGATCTTCTTTTTCTTAAATAAGTCCCTTTAACATTTCATATAATAATGGTTTGGAGATGATGAACTCCTTCAGTTTTTTCTTGTCCAGGAAGCTCTGTATCTGTCCTTTGATTCTAAGTGATATCTTTGCTGGGTAGAGCAATCTTGGCTGTAAGTAACTGCATTTCATGACTGAATATTTCTTGTGAATCCCTTCTAGCCTGCAGTTTCTTTCAAGAAATCAGCTGACACTCTTATGGGGACTCCTCTGTAGGTAACTAACTTCTTTTTTCTTTGTGCTTTTCAAATTTTCTCTTTATCATTAATCTTTAGCATTTTAATTGATTTGTCTTGGTGTGGGCCTCATCGCATTCATCTTGTTTGGGACTCTGTGCTTCCCGTACTTGCATGTCTATTTCCTTCACCAAATTAGGGAAGCTTTCTTTCATTATTTTTTTCAAATAAATTTCCAGTTTCTTGCTCTTTTTCTCTTCTCCTTCTGTCACCCCTATGATGTGAACGTCGGAATACTTGAAGTTGTCCCACAGGCTGCTTATACAACCCTCATTTTTTTTTGCGGGGGGGGGAAATCTTTTTTCTTCTTGTTGTTCTGATTGGTTGTTTTTTGCTTCCTTATATTCCGAATCATCAATTTGATTCTTAGCTTAATCCACTCTACTGTTGTTTCCCTAAAAATTGTTATTTCAAATAGTGTGTATCCTTCCTTCCTGACTGGATCTATTTTATGCTGCAAAGGTCCTCACTAAGTTCCTTGAGCATCTTTATAACCAGTGTTTTGAGTGCTACAGCTGATAAATTGCTTATCTCCATTTTGCTGATCTTCTTTTCTGGAGCTATGATCTGTTCTTTCATTTGGGCCAGGATTTTTGCTTCCTCATTTTGGCAGCCTCCCTGTATTTGTTTCTATGTATTAGGTAGAGCTGCTTTGACTCTGTGTCTTGGTAGTGTGGCCTCATGTAGCAGGTGTCCTGTAGGGTCCAGTGGCACAGCCTCCCCTATCACCCAGGTGGGTATTCAATGTGAACCCTTTGTGTGGGCTGAGTACACCCTCCTTTTGTAGTTGAGCCTGATCAATGGCAGATCAATGGGAGGAATTCACCCAGGCAAGTCAGCTGCAAGGATTGGCTGTGATCACTTATCACCAACCTCCAACCTCCACCCTCCGTGGAGGATCAGCTATGCAGGGGCAGGGTGGTGGTGCTCTGATGTGGTCTGTAACTGCCCACTGGGTGCACTGGCCCGGGGGTTTCCTGAGTGGTGCAGGCTGAGGTCAGCTTCCATCTGTGTTTTGCCTAGGGCCACCCTGACTGAGCTATAAATCTATCTGAGATGGCTGCTACTTGTCCTGGGCTTGGAGATTCCCAGGCAAAGCCAAGCTGTGAATCTAGGCTGGCTGCTGCTAGTTTGGGACCTGGGGCTCACTGAGGCCAGCTGTTGCTTGTTTGAGAGGATTTAGGAAGTTGTGAAGTATGAACCATGACCAGCAATTCGTATGGAACAGCAGCGTGGGTGGACCCATAAATTGGGAGTAGTGGCGTCTCTAAGGATCTCCAAGGTGGGTCAAACAGTGTCAGCCAGGTTAATGGATTCTCAGACATGACACCAGCTTGCCAGCTCTCTAGGGGGAGGGTTAAGAAAAGGGACAATGGCCTCTGCTTGCCTGCATGCCAGTGGTGCCTTTCAAGCTGCTATCCCGGTGCTGGAGCTCAGAGGGAGTGAGTTTGAGTAGGTGAATCCTTGTGTGGGTTCTTTAAAAGGAACTGCTTGGGAGTCCAGCAGTTTCTTCTACTGACTCAATCCCTGCTAGGTTTTGCAGCCAAAAGTTATGGGACTTATGTTTCTGGCACTGGAACCCTGGGCTGGGGTCCGTGGTTTGTCATTGGGACTCCTCACTCCTGACATATCCCTCCCAAGAATTTTATCTACCACCTGTGGGTAACAGACCAGCCCATTCCGCACCTGCACCGCTCCTATCAGTCTGGATGGATGTGGTTTCATTAATTCCATAGTTGTCAGCCTTCTATTCAACTTGATTTCTGATGGTTCTGAGTGATGTTTATTCTTTAGTTGTAATGTTGATGTGGCTGTGCAAAGATGTGAGCCATGTCTGCTTATGCTGCCATCTTTATTAGAAGTCTCTTTTTTCTTTTTGCTATTCTGATTGGGTCTTGTTTGCTTCGCTATATTCCAAATCAGTGATTTGATTCTTGGCTTCATTTACTGTACTGTTGATTTCCTGTAAATTATTCTTCGTTTCATCCATCATTTCTGACTTTTCTCTCCTATGGTTTCCATGTCCTTTTTTTTATGCTGTTAAAGTTCTAAGTTCATTGAGCATTCTTATAACCAGTTGTCTGCACTCTGCCTCTAGGAGACTGTTGGTCTCCCTTTAATTTAGTTGTTTTTTTTTTTTTTCCGAATTTTGTTCTGTTCTTTCATTTTGGAACATGTTTCTTTGTCTCCTCATTTGGCAGCCTTCCTGTGTTTGAGTCTATGTATTAGGTAGAGCTACTATGTCTCCCAGGCTTGGTAGAGTGACCTAATGTAGTAGGTGTTCTGAAGGGTCCAGTGGCACCACCTCCACAATCACCCAAGCTGGGCACTCCACATGCACCACCCTCCCATCCCTTTGTGGGCCGTGTAACCCTACTCCTGTAGTTGAGCTCTGATTGCTGTTGGCACATCAATGAGAGGGATTTACCCCCAGCCAACTGGCTTCAAGGACTAGCTGCAATCACCAACCACCGATCATCATGGAGTATCAGCTGTGTAGGGGCCCAATCCACAGAGCAGGAATTACTTCAGCAGGGCTTTGGTGGCTGCTGAGTCCACCCCTTGAGTGTGTCTCTTGTAGGGGGTGGTTGGGCAGTGCTTCAACACAGTCTGAAGCTGCCCCCTGGGTACGCTGGCTCTGGGTCCTCCTGGGAGGCACAAGCCAAGATCAGCCCCTGCCTATGTTCTTCCCAGGGCCACCTGATATAAACTGCAAATGATCTGCAGATGGCTGCTATTTGTACTGGGCTTGGAGATGCCCAGGCAAGGCCAAGCTGTGAACCAAGGCTGATGCTGCCAGTGCTGGGCCCGGGCCACTTATAGTGAGATATCAGGCACAATGATGCCTGAGGTTGCTTGCTTCAGAGACTTTAGCAAGGTCTGAAGCATGAATCAAGACAGGCTATTTGTATGGAAAAGCCACTGGAAACAGCTTGGGTGGGCCCACAGGTTGGCAGGGGCAGAGTCTAAGGGAATCACCAGATTGAGGTGAGCCTGGCTGATGAAAACTCATATATGGCACCCACCTGCTGGCTCTTTGTGTGTATGGGGGAGGCAGCTCAGAAAAAGAAAAATATCCTCTGGCAGCACTTTTGTCTGGCTGAAAGCTGTCCCTCCAGCTCTTGCCTTGATGCCAGATAATACAGTTCCATATATCTCTGGTGTCTTTCAAACTGCTGCCCTAGCACTGGCACTCAGAGGGAGTCCAAGTAAGTCCATGCACCGGCCCTTTAAGAGGAATGCCTGGGACTCCAGAAGCCCTCCATCTCACTCAGCCATAATTCCCACTGGTTTTTACAGCCAGAAGTTATGGGGACTTCTCTTCCTGGCACTGGAACTCTGGGCTGGAGGGACACATGTGGAGCTGGGACCCCTTGCTCCTCAGAGCAGACCTCTGTATTCAAGATCTCTTGATTATTATCCATCACATGAGGGTATGGGACAAGCCTGTTTGGTGTCTCCACCCCTCTTACCTATCTTAATGTGGCTTCTTCTTTAAATCCCTAGTTCAGCAGATTTCAGGTGGCTATTAATGATGGTTGTTCTGTAGTTTAGTTGTAATTTTGATGTGGTTATGGGAAGATACAAGTAGCATGTTTACCTACACCGCCATTTTGACTGGAAGTCTCTATAACTTCTTTCTTAAATTTATTAGTAACCTACTTTCTATAGCTAAGATTTTAAACCTGTATGCATCACCTCACTGGAGTTACATTAGGCCCAACATTTCCTCTCATTATTTCTGCCATAGTTTCCCACATTTATCAAACAAGATGAAAAAGATGGTCCATGGGTTTTTCAATCATAAGAAATAATCTATAGATGATCACAAAAACAAACTCAGATGGCCACTGTTCTATTCAACTTGGAATTTTGCTATTCAAATGACTAATGCAGAGTACTAATTAACACAATAAAAATTAAGTTCTGGTTTTTGTGGGAGAACAATGCACACACAGTAAGAGTCAGTTTCATGCAGCCCATGCTCATCAGTCCCCCAAGCTGCAGGTGGGGAATACATGAAATGATTCCATAAATGTATTGTGGGCATCACCTTTGTTTTGGGTTGTTGTTTTTTTTTTAAGATTTTATTTATTTAATTTTTTAGAGAGAGGTGAAGGGAGGGAGAAAGAGAGGAAGAGAAACATCAATGTGTGGTTGCCTCCCACGCATGCCTCACTGGGAGTCTGGCCCACAACCCAAGCATGTGCTCCAACTGGGAATCGAACTGTCTACCCTTTGGTTTGCAGGCTGGTGCTCAATTCACTGAGCCACACCAGCTGGGGCAGACATCACCTTTGTGACAAGCACAGTGCAGTGTGGAATGACTAACTTAAGGTGAGTCAGTGACTGGACTGTAAGTAGGAAAATTTCAGATCTCTTAACTTGTAGAACAATGGGTTTTTCATTCTACCTGGCTGCCTCACTTCTTTAAAAATCTAAAATAATCTTCCTGGCCACCAAAATAGACAAGGGACGTTATTTTAAAAAAGAAAAATAAAAGAAAAAGTTAAGATGTACCCTATCCACTATATTATTTATTTGCTCCGGAATGTCAATTATCCTCCTAAAGCAAAACACATTTTCCTATTAAGTGGAGTTTGGTTAAAAGCACTGGTGTCTAAATCTCCTTTAAAAAAAACTGAAGGCCAAGTTAGTATTATGAAATATTACTAATTTAGTAGTATTTTTCAGATACTAAAAATGTGAAAAGAAGGTAGTCATGTTAAGTGAAAAAAACAGATCTCAACAAAGTAAAGTACTTTTATGGATATATAAGTATATCACAGAGAAGAAATACACTCAAATTTTTTCTATCCTCACCAGAGGACATGCTTATTGGTTTTAGAGAAGAGGGGAAGGGAGGGAGAGAGAGAGGGTGAAACACTGATGTGAGAAACATCAATAAGTTGCCTCTCATACACACCCCAACCGGGGACCGAATCTACAACCTAGGCACCCTGACCAGGAAATCGAACTGATAAATTTTGAGTTTACAGGATGACACTCCAACCAAGGAATCATACCAACCAAGGCCCACACTCAAATTTTAACAGCAATTATCTCCAGGGAATGGAATAATAAATGGTCCTTACAGGTTTTCTCTGAGCTATTGTCGTTTTCATAATTTGCTTTTAGGAACATATATACTTTTTAATTACAATGTATTGAGTACCTACTATGTGTCAGGCACTTACTAGATTCTTTTAATATATTATTTTTAATCTCATAACTACCCTGTAAGCTAGGTATTACTATTTAATTTTGAAAATGAGGAAACTGAGGCTCCACCTTGTTAAGTTTAAGAGGAAGGATCCAAATGCAGCTCCCTTGCCTGTTCTTCCTTTCCCTCTCCCACTATCCTTTCTTCATTCCTTTTTTTCTTTCCTCCCTCCATTTTACAGTATGTATTGAAGACCTATGATGTGTCAAAATGTAATCTACTAATTAAAAGTATGGGAAGGGACATGAAAGGGAAAAACACAAGATGTTAGGAGTGTGTTATAAAGCAGGGCATAGGGAGGGGACTGTAGTCAGAGAAAGCCTTCCAGGGGAAGCTACTATTTGAAAAAGGAGAAGAACCGAAAGAGGAGGGGAAATATATTCCAGGTGGGAGAAACAGAATGTTGGAAATTCAAAATCTAGCATTTGAAGAAGTAAAACAAATCAGGATAACTTAATGACATACCACCAATTCAAAGCCAAGCTATATGTGTGTGCCATTGTGTGTGTGCATGTCTGTATGTGTACGTGTGTGTGTGTGTGTGTGTACAAAATACCCTCACCACACCCTCGGTAGGCCAAGTCCAATATGGGCAGGAGGGAAAGAGGAGACACCTCCCACAGTTTCTTTCTCCTGCCCTCCCCACCACCCCAGTTAAGGGAAGTCTGCTCTCCTGCATCCCCCTCTCTTGAGAGCCCTCTCCTGTAACAGTAGTTTCCAGATTTTACCATTTAACTTGCAGCAGCAGGAGTCACAGCTGGGTTCATTCTCCATACTAACACCCCCACCCCCAGTTTGGAGAAAATATTCTAAATTTAAACCATACAACACCAAACTAAAAATGGCTTAGAAAGAGAAACAAAGTACCTTGTGCTGGGCTGTTGTTGAATTTCACAGGCACAAATTACCCTTTTTTTCTAAGCATATGCAGTCAAATGATTCTTAGGTATTAAAATAACCATCTCCAAGTTCACATGAGATAAAAGTATCTCTTTTCGAATGACCAGGGAAGAGGTTTAAGAAGGCAAAAAAGAGTTGGAAGTTAATGATGACTCATGTCAGATGCATTTGGGGTTGTGAGAATGTCATCCAGCTCCAATGCTAGTGCATTCTGGATTTTTCCTCATCCTCTTTCGGAATCAACTCGTTAGGAAAGTAGGACAGAACTAGTCACAGGCCTGAGAGTCAGTCCCTACTATATGAGACACTACCTCCAACCCCCAAATAATTTTCCCTTTCTAAGCTTCAGTTTCCCCATCCCTAGTCATTCTGTGACTGGACACTGAACCTGATCAGTGGTTCTCAAGCTTTTTTGTCCTTGGCACTTTTTTTGTATTTAACAACAAAACATTAGTTCATTTTAAAATTTCCAATGAAGTGCAATAGACATACTGAAGTATGATCAAATCACATATTTTAGCTCAATGAATTTGTACCTAAAAAACCAGCAACCAGATCATGTACCAGAACATTACCAACATTGGAGTAGAGAAACACATCTGAAAAACAAGTGCTTGTTTGTTTGTTTGTTTAACTTTAACAGAAAAATCTGGGTAACGTGATAGCTCCATATTTGGGGAATGCACCAATCACCTGATCGTCCTTCAGTTTTAGGTCACATTTGAGTAGAGCTATTTACTGTCCTAACCTAGAACTATCCTAGTGTGTATCTTAGAAAGAAGTAGAGTCTCTTGCTAAAAAATTAGATGAATAAATGAATGAACTGAACTTGCATTTGAGGGACTAAGGACATGGGCAATGACATGAAGCTCATGGGTACAGCTAGCACTATACATCACTGAGCATCCTGAGAAGGATGTTTAAAAAAATACATTCTCAGCTATGGTAAAAGGTTGGGTAAAAGCTATGGTAACTAGTTTTCTGGAATGTTTTGTAACTTAGTCATTCAAGTTATTTTGTAAATTTTAGAACAGTATTTAAATTTTGGGAGGTAAAAGTTGACAATTACAGATTATAAAGACACAAAAGTATTAAACATGTGGATGGAGGCCTACTACTAATGAAGAAGTCCATATTCTCTGGAAAAAAGCAACATAATTTTGTAATCATTTCAGAGAACATATGGGAAAAGAAGATACTGACAAGCTTTAGTAAGCAGGAAACACTAACTAGAAGTCAACTATACATACCTTTTTTATTTATTTAAGATGTTTAAAATGTCATTGGTATCCAGGTCTTTTGTTCTATTTTTATTTTTTAATATAGTCCACATTTTTAAAAAACACCATGGTCTGATTTAACTTCCAGTTATAATAGAGTGAATTGTAGCAAACCAACAGTTCTGCTGAGGGCAGTGAGAAAAGCCAAATAAAACCCAGAAACATCTGTTTGAAGTAATAGGAGACCTATGATCAGTCGGAATTTGGGGAAGCCAGATCACAGAGAGACAAGAAGCTCCCTGAGGTAGTAAGCCCATCTCCCTGAAAGCCCATTTTACCCACATAGGGTATTTGCTGATTTTCATATGTAGTAAGAAGTTCGAAACAGGCAGAAAGCAGCCTGTAAGAGTCAGAAGTTAGACATTGTTATGGGGCTGCAGAGACAAAAAGTGAAGTTCAGGACTGAAAAATCACACTCTAAAGGGATCAGAGAAGTCGGTCTGACAAGAGCTTTCTCCTTCAAGTATTACTAACAGAAGCTGTACCAGGCAAGGGGCTCAGAAGCCAAAAAAAAAAAAAAGGAGATGAAAAGCAGAATGAACATTTTGCAGAGTAGAGTTTTCAGTGAACCTACAGTACTAACAAGACAAAAATTGGACGTTAGGACCTGCCAAGGGAAATATCTCAGGCTCTCAGTCAGTACTCCTGGGATCCAGAATTAGGGAAACTCAGAGCAGGCAAACTTTACAAGTCTACAAAATGGCCCTGGCTGGTGTGGCTCAGTGAATTGAGTGCCAGCCTGCAAATCAAAGGGTCACTGGTTCAATTTCCAGTCAGGGCACATGCCTGGGTTGTGGGCCAGGTCCCCAGTGGGCAACCACACATTGATGTTTCTCTCTCTTTCTCCTTTCCTTCCCCTCTCTAAAAATAAATAAAATCTTTTTTTAAAATTCTCATTATTAAAAAATAAAAATACAATAAAATGACTATGATTAATATATTTGAGGAAATAATTGACAAGATGGGGTATCTAGTTTTTAAAATATAATAAAATTTTTAGAAGTGGAAAATACAAAATAAAATCAAGAAATTAACAGATTGTGTAATAATAAATTAGATACAGCAAAGAGAGCCGGTGAACCCTAAGACAGCAAAAAAATAATCAAACTGGTAAAAAGAGAAAAGTCTTAAAAGTACAGAAAATAAAATAAAGGATATACGGGGCAGGGCATAAAAGTAGGAATCCCAGAAAGAATAAAGAAAATGAAGCAGAAATGATCTTAAAATATAGTGGCAGACAACTATGAGAATTACAAAAAAAAAAAAAAATCAAGCCATACAGATTCAGGAAGGGTTAGACACTGCAAACAAAATATAATAAATACAAGAAAAACCACACTTTGGGAAAACTGAAAGCCAAATACAGAGAGAGAAGTTTTAAAAGTAGTCAAATGACAAAAGATGCAACATCAAATAACAATAAGGCTGACAGCCAACTTTTCCAAGAAAGGATGAAAGTCGGAAAACGATGAAGAGACATCTTTACAGTAATGGGAGTGAGCGGAGAGAGGGAATCTGCCTCCCCAGAATTCTAGCATACCTAATGAAATTATCTTAAAAATCAAAGGGGAAATTAATTCATTTCCAGACCAAAACAATGATACTATTCTCTTATAGTAAATATGTACTAAAAGAGCCCTGATAGTGTGGCTTAGTTGGTTGGGCATCATCCCACAAAGCAAAAAAGGTCACCAGTTCAATACCTGGTCAGAGCACATGCTAATGTTGCAGGTGCAGTCCTCAGTGGGGGTGCATACAAGAGGCAACCAATCGGTGTTTCTCTCTCACATTGATGTTTCTCTCTCTTTCTCCCTCCCTTCCCCTCTCTCTAAAAAAATTTTTTTAAAAAGAAATATTAAACTAAAGGAAATTTTTATGCTGAAGAAAAAGATCCCAGAAGAAAAACAAAAAATCAGAAAGAAATAAAAATCAATTGATAGGATAAATATGTGAGTAAATACAAATAAACCTTGATTGCAAAAAATTTTAGTGTCTTTAAGTAATTTAAATGATCCAGAAGGGGGGGCTATTGGGGAGGGGAGAAGACAGGGTAAATTAAGTTAAAGTGTTCTAAGAGCCTAACACTGTCTAGAACATGATTAAGTAAAAATAACATGGGGGTAATCACACACACAAAAGTAGCCCTGATCGGTATGACTCAGTTGGTTGGGTGCCATCTGGCAAAGTGAAAGGTCACCAGTTTGATTCCCAGTCAGGGCACATGCCTGGGTTGTGGGTTCTGTCCCTGGTTCCAGCAACCCAACAATGCTTCTCTCTTACATCTTTGTTTCTCGCCCTCTCTTTTTTCCTCCCTTCCCCTCTCTCTAAAACTAAATTTAAAAAAAAGTAAAATGGAAACAACATGCTAGTAGAGAGCAAAAGGGGAAGGTTAATCTAATAATAATAATAATGCTTGATTAAAAGAAAGCAATAAAGAAAGGAAAGTGATACATAAAACAGGTTGGACACTAGTAGAAAACAAATGGTAACATGGTAGCTATAGGCCTTAATGTATCAACAATTATATTAAATGCTTTAAAACCTTAAACTAAAGACCAAACTGTCAGACTGGATTTTTAAAAACTAATTTTTATGCTGCTTATAAAATATACAGATTAATGGAACATTTCTAGGACAGATAACACTTAGAGGAAGGTAAGATCTGATTAAATGTCTACTTTGTTTTATTGTCTATATGCCTTTAAAAATAAACCTGTTATTCAAAAATATAAAATAAAATAAATAAAATAAAGGTACAGCTTAAACATAACAGCACAGAAAAACTGAAGTGTAAAGATGGAAAAAGATATACCATGTATAAATTAGCCCAGAGAAACTGGGTGTGGCTACATTAATATTAGTAAGGTAGACTTCAAGGCAGAAAGCATTACTAGAGATAAGGAGAAACATTTCATAATAAAGATATAATGATTTTAAATTTACATAATACACACCCAATAACAGCCTCAATGTTAAATAAAGCAAAAGTTGACAAATATAAAAAGAAAAACAGGTAAATCCAAAATAATAATGAGAGAGTTTAACCCTCTCTTAGGAACCAATCAAATGAGAAAAAAAAATAATGAAGACATAGAATATCTGTCTATGATAAAAAACAACACAACTGACATATTAGAATATGGAACCAAACAACCTAAGCATGCCCATTCTTCTAAAGTATACATACAACATATATATGAATTGATAATATGCAGGGCCCCAAAGCAAGTGGAAACCAATTCCAAAGAACTGAAAAATGCAAAGTATTTTGCTGGCCAGAAAGTTCATATAGTTTTTTCTATGCAATTGCTGTAGTAGTGCTTAGTTGTCTTTAACTTCACTCAAATATACAATTCTGTTAGATTGTATTATGACAGCTGTCATATCACCATGCATTTTTACAAAACTTATCAGACTTCTGACCAAGATGAGAATATAGGTAGATAGATACACTTTGCCTCCTCACACAACCAAAAGAAGGACAACAAAAAATTTGAAAACAAAAAAACCGCCAGAACTGCCAGAAAATTGAACTGTATGAAAGTCTGACAACCAAGAAGAAGCATTCATCCAGAGTGGTAGGAGAGGCAGAGCCAGGCTGGAGAGGACTCGTGGCAAGGTGGCAGCTGGTAGACTAGGAAAGGCAGTGGCTGGCGGACCAGGGAGGATAAACCTGGAGAAACAACTGGGGAGTGAGATAGACTGCACAACCTAGGGTTCCAGCATGGGAAAACAGAGCCTCAAAACCTCTGGCTGTAAAGACCTCTGGGGGTTGTGGTGGCGGGAGAAACTCCCAGCCTCACAGGAGAGTTCATTGGAGAGACCCATGGGGTCCTAGAATGTACACAAACCCACCCACCCAGTAATCAGCACCAGAAGGGCCCAATTTGTTTGTGGCTAGCAGGGGGAG
This sequence comes from Glossophaga mutica, assembly GCA_039655065.1. Classification (NCBI taxonomy): domain Eukaryota; kingdom Metazoa; phylum Chordata; class Mammalia; order Chiroptera; family Phyllostomidae; genus Glossophaga; species Glossophaga mutica. Next base: position 47,059,031 of record CM077307.1, on the reverse strand, counting down.
TGATTGAAAGCTGGCTGAGAGCCAAGCGAGTAGCACTGTTCCCTCTCAGACCCCTCCCCCACATATAGCACCACAACCTAAGAGATGTGGATTGCCCCACCCTAGCAAATACCTAAGGTTCTGCCCCTTGCAACATAATGGGTGTGCTGAGACAAAAAATATATATATATATGGCCCAAATACAAGAACAGATGAAAGCTCCAAAAACAGAACTAAGTAATGAGGAGGTAGCCTCATCTGAACCTATCAGATGCTGAGTTCAAAACACTCATAATCAGGATGGTCACAGAAATGGTTGAGTATGGTCACAAAGTAGAGGGAAAAAAGAAGGCTATGCAAAGTGAAATAAAGGAAAATGTACAGGGAACCAACAGTGACGGGAAGGAAACCAGGACTCAAATCAATGATTTGGAGCAGAAGGAAGAAATAAACATTCAACCAGAACAGAATGAAGAAACAAGAATTCAAAAAAAAGGAGGAGAGGCTTAGGAACCTCCAGAACATCTTTAAATGTTCCAACATCCAAATCATAGGGGTGCCAGAAGGAGAAAAGGAAGAGCAAGAAATTGAAAACTTACTTGAAAAAATAATGAAGGAAAACTTCCCCAGTCTGGCCAAGGAAATAGACTTCTAGGAAGTCCAGCAAGCTCAGAGAGTCCCAAAGAAGTTGGACCCAAGGAAGCACACATTAAGGCACATCATAATTATATTACCCAAGATGAAAGAGAAACAGAGAATCTGAAAAGCAGCAAGAGAAAAGGAAAGAGTTACCTGCAAAGGAGTTCCCATTAGACTATCAGCTGATTTCTAAAAAAAAAAAAAAAAACTTTGCAAGCAAGAAGAGGCTGGATAGAAGTACTCAAAATCATGAAAGGCAAGTACCTACATCCAAAATTACTCTATCCAGCAAAGCTATCATTTAGAATGGGAGGGCAGGTAAAGTGCTTCCCAGATAAGGTCAAGTTAAACATCACCAAGCCCTTATTGTATGAAATGTTAAAGGGAATTATCTAAGAAAAATAAGAAGATCAAAAATACAAACAGTAAAATGATAACAAACTCACAACTATCAACAACTTAACCTAAAAAACAAAAACAAAAACCAAGCACACAACTAGAACAGGAACAGAATCACAGAAATGGAGATCACATGGAGGGTTATCAGTGGGGAGGGGGAGGGAGAGAATGCGTACAGGGAATAAGAAGGATAATTGGTAGGTACAAAATACACAGGGGGAGGTAGGAGACAGAGAACTTATATATGACCCATGGACATGAACTAAGGTGGGGTGAATGCTGGTGGGAGGGGGGTACAAGGCAGAGATGAATAAAGGGAAGGAAAAAATGGGACATCTATAATAGCATAGTCAATAAAAAATATTTTTAAAAAATAAATATATAATACTTAATTGTTACAACACTTTATGGTGACTATACTTTTTATAATGTGTTACTGTTAACCATGAGCCCGATATTGTACAGCAGATCTCTTGGATATACTCCCCTTATATAACGAAAATTTTATACCATTTGACATATACCACACTGTCTCCTACTTCTATTTCCTTTTTAAAAAATTGTTATTAATTGATTTACATTTCCTGAACCAAAAAATCTTATCAAAATTGGTGAATTTTTGTGCAGACATTTTAATATTGGAGATGGAAGAAAATATGCAACATTTTCAGCATATTATGCTTTACTATTTCAAGAAAGGTACCTGAAATGCAAAAAAAAAGGATTTGTGCCATGTATGGAGAAGATGCTGTGACTAATCAAACATGTCAAAAGTGGTTTGCAAAGTTTCTTGGTCCTATTGATATTTTGGTCAAATAATTCTTTGCTGTGGCACTGTCTTATGTATTTGAAGATGTTCAGCAGCACCCCTGGCCTCTACTCACTAGCAGCCAATAGCAGAACATAGCTGACATCCTTAAAATATCAAATAAATAAAGTTATTGGTGAAAATGAAAAATGTGACTTTTATTTTACAGTAAAAACCATACATACTTTCTGGCCTACCAACTATGTTCTCTAACCACATTAAAAGTAAGCTAGAAATCAAGAGCAAAAAGATAACTAGCAACTCCCCAACTGCTTAAAAATTAAGAAGTAAATTTCTATGTGACCCTGTGGGTTGAAAACATCACAATGGAAATTATGGAGTAAACAAAATGATAATAAGAATACACCATAAAATTTGCAGGATGCAGCTAATGCTATGCTTAGAGCAAAATGTATAGCGTTTAAATAAAAACATTTGTTAAAATAAAACTTTAGCTTCCACTTCAAAAACCAGAAAAGTTTTCAGAAAATTAGAACCAAATTGTATTTAAAGTAAGTAGACCCTAGAGGTAGAAAACAAATATGTAGCAACTGTCAAAAGTGGGTGTACAGTTGTGAGTATGCAAAACACAGAGGTTATTCTTGCATTATTATGAATTAATTATAGTATTATTTATTTGCATTACAACTATAAACCTACTTTTGCCCACCCCTGTAATACAAAACCCCACAAACAAGTAAAAAATGCTAGCCATTTGCAAAGATTATAAAATTCATAAAACTTCAGCAATACATTGAAAAAAATAAGAATTACCAGTATAAAAGAAAAACGTTGACATCAGAAATAAAAAATAGGGGCAAGATCACACAACCTAAAGAATTTATAAAGATCACAAGAGGGTATATGTAAAGAAAACCTTAAGCCAATAAATTTGAAAATTCAGATGAAATCAACAAATTCCAAGAAAAACACAACCTACTAAAATGCACATAAAAAACAGAAGATTGGAATAAATCTATATCTATTAAAATAAATGCATTCATAATTTAAAACCTTCCCAGAACAAAATTTCCAGGCCCATATGGTTTCACCAGGGAATTCTCCAGACATTTAAAAATGATTCCCATCTAACTAAACTTCTCCTGGGAATAGAAAGAGAGAAAATACTTCGTAACTTGTTTTATAAGTTCAGCAAAGCCCTGATGTCAAAACCTGAGAAGAGGACCACACCAATAAAAAATTACAAGTTAATATCTCCCATGAACAAAAATATTCCTCAAGAAAATATTAGCAAGTCAAATCCAGTAATATATAAAAATAAAACTTATCATAACTAAGTTTAGTTTATTTGAGAAATGCAAAGTTGGTTTAACACTCAAAATCAATGTAATTCATCATATTAACAGAATAAATTAGAACAACCACATAATCATCACAATACAGACAAACATTTGGCAAAACTCAGCACCAATTCATAAAAACTTAGCACAGTAGAAATAGAAGATATTTCTATTCCTTCTATATAGAGATATATGTAGAGATATCTCTACAAATCTTACATCGAATATTATACTTAATGATGAAAGATTGATAGTTTTTCCCCTGAGATGAGGAACAAGACACTCACAGTCGCTACTTCTATTCAGTATTGTGAGAGAGATCTTAGTGCAGTAAGGTAAGAAATAAAAAGTATAAGAATTTGAAAGGAAGAAATAAAACTGTCAGTGTTTGGAGAAAACCAACTGACTACATAGTAAACCCCCAAAATCTAAAAGCTATTAAAAATAACAAGTGATTTTTGGAAGGACATTGAAACAAAGTCAACAAATAAAAATCAATTATATTTCTGGCCTGTCTGGTGTGGCTGAGTAGATTGAACGCCCGCCTCTTAACCAAAGGGTTTCCAGTTAATTCCCAGTCAGGGCACATGCCTGGATTGCAGGCCAGGTCCCCAATAGGGAGTGTGTGAGAGGCAACCACACACTGATGTTTCTCTCCCTCTCTCCTTCCTTTTCCCCCCTCTCTAAAAATAAATAAATAAAATCTTTTAAACGTTTTTTTAAAAATCAATTATATTTCTATATCTAGTAATAATAAGAAAGTTAAATTTTAAAGTACCAGTTACAGTATCATAAAAAAATTACAAATGATGACTTTTTTTAGATTTATAATGCCTACATCCCAGTATTTCTGCATTTAAAGAAGGAAATTTATACTCAGCTCAATGTCACTGCTGTAGTTCTAAATTTTTTTAAGGAACCAGAAACATAGAGTTAAATATATAATTTCAAAAAGTTTTAATGTTGGCTCAAATTTTTTAAAAATATTAAGGAGGACAAAGTAATTTTATAAATGGAGTAACATAAATATACATAAATATAAAACATATTTTACAGTTCCATGTTTAGTATCTCAAAATGAAATTCAAAGATAAAAATAACCTACCTAACACAAAAATTTTAAAAAAGGGTATATAACACACCAACTATAATATAAAAGAGAAGTCAAAGAAAAGTTACTGTAATAAAACAATATGGATTTCAATATGGAAATGATCAAGCAGGATTGTATCAGAGAACATAAAAAAGTAGTCAGATATGTGCACCTCTCTGTACACTGAATAAGACAGGTGTCTTGTATTGGAGTGTCACATACAAGTGGTGTCACTTGGGGTGAGTGATGTTCTGAACAAAATTAAATACAATCTTTCCCCAATTTACACATCATTTTTAATCCTGGAAATTGTAGGGTATACGTAAAATCAATTTATGTTCCTGGCTCTGAAAAGTTTAGACGGTTTTTACTTATCTCTTCAGCAAAACATTCAAAAGTTGCACAGAATATAAAAAACTTAGTCACGGGACAGAACAGTCTGGAGCATCACAGAACATCAAGCATTTCTGGTTTCTGCCCAGTGAATGCTTCCACAGCCCCTTGCATATTTCCAGTTTCCCATGGGAAGTAGTACCATTCCTAACTGCAAACCACAGACACACCAGTCTGTAAACCCAGCTTTCACACATGCTAGCCCTGACACCCAAAAAATCACTCAGCCATTTTACAGATCACCCCAGCCAAAACATCATTTCCCCAATCCACACAACCACAAGAAGCAATAACAAAAATCCTGGAAAGAATTTGAGTTCCCTAAAAGTATCAAGGTAGGCGTAATGGGTTTCTTTACACTTACTATATTTTGCATTACAGTCTGGAGTATGGACACTCTGGTCTTTTTAACATTTAGGCCCTAAAAGTCTGCACCTGACCATATTCAAACTCCCAATCAGACTCTACGGTAAATTTCAATCAAACAATGTAATTCTTTCAGGAACCACTAGCATAGACCAATGTTCTAATCCCAGTTCTACCACATTAAAATATGCTACACATAACTTCATTGCTCATAAAATATCGTATTTGTTATTTTGAGATAAAATATAGAAAAACAACAGAGAAATTAGAAAGTGGGTGAACTATTTGCCTTGAACTCTTGCAGAAAAAAAAATTTCCACCCCAATTTTCAATTTTTCCACTCCTGTCCCTTCATATCTGTTTCTAAAGACTTGTTGCATAAAATACTTACTAAATAAAAGGAAAATTTAGAGCTGAGCTTAAAGATGTCTAGTTTCCAAATAGATGCAATCTAGAAAATTAATCAAAAGCCATCATTTCCTCAGGTTCACATTTCCTTTTATAGTAATTAAACTAAGTCTAACATTAATGATGTTGAAAATTTTATTAAAAACTTGGCAAATTTACCACACTATTTATTTTCCAGCCCTTGTCTACCATGTGAATGAACGGTTTGGGAGATAAAATCACCTGGGTTTGAATCCTGGCTCTGCCACTTACTGTGTCCCTGTACAAACTTCTTAATCCATTTCTTTTACATGCAAAATACCCACTACCTTGCAATGTTGTGACAACATGTAAGGCTCCTTGCAGACAGCTTTACTCTACTGGTGGCTCATTAAACAGGAGCTATGGTTATTATTATAATTAGCTGCCATGTTTGCCAAAACCTACTTATTAATTTATTCAACTATTTTCTTCTTAGTTGCCTCATACATGTTTCTTCTGGCTTGCAAAGCATTTTGAGATAGGCTGGCTAAATGGTACACAACGTCTCTTGTATAAGACAGCCTTGCCAGACTGTCTTAAGACAACGTATACCAAAAACAGGGAAAAGAAAGGCATTCATTAAACTACAGTTTAAAATTTACTGAACACTAGTCATGTGATGGCAGCTTATAAAAATTCAGTTTCTCCGACCAGCATCCTGAGTATTTATTTGCCTGTCAACCTTTTTAAATTTTACCTGACTCTTTTTTTGGTCTTTGCAAGGAGAATTGACTTCCAAACAATTCACAACATTTTAATAATTTTTCTGTGGTACCTTTCAGCACAAAGACGCTAATTTTTAGTATATTTATGTTTCTCCTTCAGGTCACCAACTGACCCTTTGGAACCTATGAAAAGCTCTCATGGTGTGGTTGCCATGGTCACATCCTCTGGTCAACATGCTCACCCCACCCCCCACCACATCACATCACACTCTCAGCTGGTCTCTGTCAACACCTAACCTCCTCCCAGCCCTGAAAGGATCCTTCAGTCTCTAAGAAATTAGCTAGGAAGGGGGTTGGGAGAAATGCAGTAATTTATAACCTGTTTGGGGGCTTGTACCCCCTTTGAAAATCTGAGAAAACTATAGATATTCTCATATATAACCAAAAAAAGACAATCATATAAAATTGCATTTCACAGACTCCTTGTAAACCAAATTAAAGAAGTTATCATTTATTTCAGTGTTTCTCAAATCTTCTGACTGGGATTCACAGTGAAAAACAAAACCTGACATCAATATAGTCCATACCTGTATACCAAAACAAACATACGTACCTAGGACAGAAGTTTCCAGGAACATCTACCGTTACCACAGGCAATGATTTGTGCCATTTTCTAGTCAATATTTCATCTTTCTAAAGGTTTCTTGAGATTCGCTAAATGGTTTTCTTACCTACTGTCGGAATAACAGTGATCTAGTCTAACATTTCTCCATTTCTGAGATACGGAAAATGAAATCTTAAAAAAATAGTCCTAGGTCACTAGTGCATTTGTGGCAGAACAAGCCGGAACCTAAAAGGCTCTTTCCAAAACAAAGTGAAACAAAATTTCTAAATACCAACTCACTTTAAAAAGCAACTGGGATTTGAAACTTAGAACATGCTGATACACTGAGAAACTGGGAGTGTTTCAATTCCAAACCATGGTGAACATTAACCACTACCTGAGCCTCCAATTCAAGCAGTCTTAGCTTTTTCGAAATCATGCCACGGGCCTAGCATAACATGGCATATAAACAAAATTTTTTTTTCCAGAAACCCCTTCTCCAGCCACTGGGAAAAAAACAAAACGAAACAAAACAAAACACAGGACAAGCCAACATTTTCCTTGAGTTCATTAAAATACCTGGATTACATACACAGGTTTTATTTGTCCGTGAGAGGCTGGCTTAGAAACAGTAGTGGATAGGCCCTCTTCCCACCTACCAGGTCCATGCATAGCTGTTTTCTGCCCTAAGTTCGCTTCATCAAAACTTAAACATCCAAACCACATAGATCAATATGTGGATATGAATGACCCAGAGTCCATTAGATGTTACTACTACCAGCACCAGCTACCCCAGCCCCTTTTTAAGTCTCAATTACAGACTATGAGGTGGCTTAAGAGCCTTCATTACAAACAGCTTGGTGGCTTGAAATACCAGTCTCCTCACTGACATCAGGCTGCGTGTGGTTTTTTGGGTTTTGTTTTCTTTTCTTATTTTTAATCTGCAATAAACTTCACTGCCCATCACAAGGTGGGAATCTTACTAACAAGCCAGAGAGACTGACTGGGTCAGGAGAAGGCCAAGCCGGCAGCCCTGCACACAGGAAGCAAGGTTTGGGGCCTGTGTCGTTTCACAGATAACCTGAACAACTTCACTCGGAAGCCTATGACCTGCCCGGGTGCTGCTTGCCAGCTTCCACCTGCGCACCCAAGCCCCAGTGCCCAAAGGAAAAGTGCCGGGGCCTACTTTAACGTAGCGTGCACGGGTGGAGGGTTAGGTGCAAACTGATGCGCAGTGGCTCCCGGAAGAGAACTGTGAAAACGCACAGAGAACTGAGAAAGCGCGCGGGGAAAGGGGGAGCAGGCAAACCCTAAAATTAGCACTCAGGCAGCAGCAGCAGGCCATGGAGGGGCAGAGATGGCGTCCTCTGCCCCTGCGGCTACCTGGGAGCTTTCCCGGGTAGCCTGCGGTCCCTGCGCCTTTCTTCCGTACCCAGACCAGGAGCTGGACCAACGCTGCGGAAAGGAAGGGCTCCGTCCTGGAAACCTGATCGGGAACACGTGTAGCTTCCTAAGACCTTGGGGTCTATCTCTCCTCCCCCAACTGCGGCAGAAAATTTAAGGAGTCTCAGAATTTAAAACCCCAGAATCCTCCATAATCCTTGTGGTTGACCTTAAAATTTGCTTAGCTCATTTTCAGTGAGCCCTCTTCTTTCCTGAGTTTTCATTTAAATCGTCTCTCCTCCACCATACCCCCAATGGAATTAGAGTGATGGGGGTGGGGGGGGGGAATAATGTACCAGGAATCTAGGGAGTGGAGGCTCGAGGAATGGGGGGGAAGGGAGTCTGCATCCGAATATCTCTCTGCAAGATAAACAGTTCTGAAGGTCAGTGAAAGCTCCCCACTGAGTCCTCCTAAAAAGATTAATGTTTTATCTTTAAGGGATTCTCAGTCACCACTTTTCTTGAGAACCCAAACTGTTTTAAGGCCAAAGTATTTCAGATATTCCAGTTCCAATGATGCACTGAAAACCTACATATTAATTCTTGTGAACACTCCCAATATAAAATTACCAAAACCCTGGTAGCTATCATAAGAAAATCCGTGAAATAGAAATATGTGTTACTCAGCTAAGATTAAATGAAGAATGCAAATATATGGTTATATTCAGGAGCACAAAAAATGGAAAATTGAATGACACAATATTTGGAAACCAGAAGCCAGTCATTTTAATTTTTGCATATTTTTAGAAGCCACTCAGTCTTTAAAAAAAAAAAAAAAGAAGTCATGTTTATTATATAACTAGACTGTTAAAATGATATATGCTCCGTAATGCTAAATCAGTCATTAATACAAACTCAGCCTGCCCGAGGAGTGCCATCTCATCTTCAGCATCTTTTTGCCTCCCCTCTGCAGTTGGGCCCTTACCTTTATTTTCAGAATCTTTCATTCTCTCCTTCCTCCCTCTGCTGCAAATGAGCAGGAAAGTCCAGCTGATTCTGCAACCCTGACTTTTGATTTGTCATTCACAGACAGTCAGCGGTCTCAGGGGCCACGTCCCTCAGCAGAGGAGCACTGGGTCTTTGATAATTGCATGCAAGTCAGTGTGCAGGGTTATAATTTTGCTTATACTGGAGCGGAAAGGACAGGGATGAAGGCAGACGTAAACACAAATTCCAAAACATGGCATGGAACTGGATCTGGAGTCTAAGCATGCCTTTTCTTCCTTTAAGTAGGGAACCAATTGTTTAGCACATCCTTGTCTCTGAAGAGATGTGGTTCAAGTTGAAAGGGGAATATATGTGCCATCACCAGGCTTATTTTCAAATGGAGACCTTAACTTTGGAGGGGGACTGCGACCCCTGTGATTTGTTTCCTCTTACATATTCACTCATCCAACAAACATTTCTTTTACCTCTATGTACACCAGGCTCTCTGCTAAGTACTGGGGATACAGCAGTGAAGGGGACCAGCCTCAGTCCTCAAGCTGCTCACAGGCTGTTACAATACAGCACAATACAATGACTTATGAATGCTGTTTGGACAAAAGTTATCGAGCCCATTTCACCCAAGCGTAATTTGAGACTCAAGGAGGCTTTAGTGATTGGTTTCAAGACACTGGGTGGCTGAACCAGAAATAGGTATGAGGCAACCAGACCATGAGACCCCTCTGTTACAGGGCAAGGAATATTCGAGTAAATCTTTCAATCATCCAACTTGACCTTACTTTCAATCATTACACAGCTCAGATTCCTTCCTTCCCTCCCTCCCTTTCTTCCTCCTTTCCTTCTTCCAAACAGTATTTGCACCAGGCATTAGTCCACTTGTTGGGAATTCAGGAATACAGAAAACAGACCAAGTCCATGATCTCGTGGTTATTACATTCTTGTGGGAGGACTCAAATAGACTATAAACAAACCAATATAATTATATAATGTGTCAATGAATAATGTGAAGAAAAATAAAAGCATGGTTATGAGGGAGCAGAGGTGCCATTTTAGATAGGGTGGTCAGGAGACGTGATATTTAACTTATTTCATGGAAAACTGGTCAGGATCACATGGGCCCTTTCCAACATCTTCACTCTTAAGTTGTTTTTTAAGTTTGGAATCCTCACAAGCTCCAAATGCACTCATTGATGGGTGGTGTTTATTCCCCCATTATAGAGATTGGTACACTGATATCCAAAAAGATTAACCGACCCAATCCAGGACTTCACTAAATTGGATGAAGAGCAACAAAAAGAAATAAATACACCTACCTATTGCTCTCATCCTCAGAAGCTGCTGGAACATTTACTGGAGGAGGAGTTGAGGCAAGAGAGTTGAAGACCTATCTTTACCAGTATTAACTGAGTGGTGTGGGGCGGTTGACTTAGCCTCTCTGGCACCAGTTTCCTCATCCATAATGTGGGGGCTAATCATACCTGTCTGTGTATGTACCAGGTTGTTCAGAAGATCAAAAGGGAGAACAGTTGTAATACTTTGTAACTAAGCCCTATATAAATGTAAGGTAAAATTATCAACATGCTTGGGCACACTTAAGAGAACTAATTGCTAGTGTTCACCAGTTCATTACTACAGCACAAGAGTCAATAACAGTTACAGAATGAAAGCCATGGTGGCCACTAGGAGTTCTGGAGTTGATTTCTAGCTGCCACACTTTAAAGACTCCCTGAAATTTGGGGGAACTTTAAGTATTTAATTTTTGCTCCCATTTTTCCTTGGCAGTGGATAATACCTTTCTGTTCCCTTTGACAATAAAAGACCAGTGACCACGTTGGCCCATTAGTGACGTCAAAATAACAGGCATCTCTTTCCCAGGACCAACTCCAGGACAGCCTAACCGTGTACTTAGTAGGAGCACCTTTAGAGGCTGACAGGGTGAAGGAAGAAGTAGGTGGTGAGAAGCCACCATTCATTCACTCTTTCATTCAATAAATATGCATTGTGCCAGGCACTGCTCTGAACACTGGGAATAACACAGTGCCGAACAAAACATTCTCTGTCCTCAAAGAGCTATGGTCTCTGGGCAAGAGGGTTCCACAAGGTATGCTGACTCACTGAAATAGGCAGAGGAATGCCAAGCCCTGGGTCTGGATAGTTAGGCAGGCACTCTAAAGCAGGAGAGACTGGGTTCAAACATGGGCTCTGCCATTTACCGGTCCTTTCAGTAAGCTGAGACATGTTCTTGCACCTCTCTGAGTCTCTATTTCCTGCTGAAGATAATAATGGTACCTACCTACTAGGGTTGGGTGAGGCTCAAATGGGTTAATCATGTAAAGTACATAACACACAGCCTGACACATAAAGCAAGGGCCCCATAAATGCTATAGACTAATATTAGTGCCTTGTGACCTGGGTCAAGTTTACCCCTCTGCACCTCAGTTTCTTCATAAAATGCAGGAAATAATAACTACCAGTGTTATTGTGAGCATTACATCTCAGGAATAATATAAAGCCCTTGGCATAAAGGAGTAGCTCACTCCCTGCCAGTCTCGCTCCAGGCCCTTTTTAATCAAGCAGGCTTCTCCGGAAGAAAGACTAAGGCTGGGAGGACTGAGGAGGGCAGCTATTTATATTAAAGAGGAAGTAATTTTTTGAGAGTGTGGTCATTTCTAAGGGCACTGGCATTTTACCCAACATTGTATTTTGAAAAGTTTCAAACGTAAAAAAGTTTGGAAGAATTGCACAGTGAACTCCATCTTCAAGTACATTTTGCTATATTTGCTTTAGTGCCTATCTGTCCATCTTTCTGTCCATCCTTAATTGATAGTTTATTTTAAAAATTAGGTTAAAAGAGATTTGAAGACCTCTTCAAAGAAAAGAGCCTTTTCTTTTCTTCCTGACAGAATATGTATAGAAGCCTTAGACCTCCTGATTCTGTGGCCATTCCAAGGGGGTCAGTAAATTCTCAGAAGCTTGTCTTGCCCCACAGTAAATTTTAAGGCCACACTCAGTTGAGGGATGAGGAGAGACTCAAGCATTGGAGCTTTCCAGAACAAGGCGATGTCTTTGGTAGACCCCATACTTCAAATAAACTGGTAACAAGGATCATTATAAACATGCATTAATGAAAATGATGTTCTACTTCTGGTCAAGATGGAGGTGTAGGTAGACATGCATCGCCTCCTCACACAACCACAAAGAGAACTGTAACTAAACCCCAAAACAAATAACAGCCAGAACCATCAGAAAATCGAACTGTATGGAAGTCCAACAACCAAGGATTTAAAGATGCCACATTCATCCAGACGGGCACTGGGAAAATAAATCCCCATAACTTCTGGCTGTAAAAACCAGTGGGGATTGGGGCAGTGGAAAAAAACTGCCAGATTTTCAGGAGACTCCACTTAAAGGGCCCACATGATCTTAGAACCTACTCAAACCCACCCACTCTGGGATTCAGCAACAGAGCAACAGCTGGAAGGGTGCCAGTTGCATATGGGGAGTAGGTGAGGTGACCCACTCAGAGCCACATACAGAGCCAAAGAGTGGTAAAGTGGGTTTCCCTGCCCTAGCGAGTACCTAAGGCTCCACCCCATATAATTTACAGGTGCCTTTTCTACAACAGGTCAGAATACTAAGCAGCTCAAAGCAGGGAGTCAAAGCAGCTCTACTTAATACACAGAAACAAACACAGGGAGGCTGCCAAATTGAAGAGGCAAATCTATATGGCCCAAATGAAAGAACAGAACAAAACCCCAGAAAAAGAACTAAACAAAATGGAGACAACCAACCTATCAGATGCAGAGTTCAAAATGCTAGTGATCAGGATGCTCAAAAAACTCACTGAGTATAGCAATAACAGAAGAGAAAAAATGAAGGTTACATTAAGCAAAATCAAGAAAAATCTACAGGGAACCAACAGTGGAGAGGATGAAGCCGAGAATCAAACCAACAAATTGGAATACAAGGAAGGAAAAAGCATTCAATCAGAGCAGCAGAAAGAAAAAATAATTTTAAAAAATGAGGATAGGCTTAGGAACCTCTGGGACAACTTTAAATGTACCAACATCCCAATCATAGTGATGCCAGAAGGAGAAGAAGAAGAGCAAGAAATTGAAAACTTACTTGAAAAAAGAATGAAAGAAAACTTCCCTAATTTGGTGAAGGAAATAGACATGCAAGTCCAGGAAGCACAGAGAGTCCCAAACAAGTGGGACCCAAAGAGGACCACACCAAGACACATCTAATTAAAATGCCAAGGATTAAAGATAAAGAGAGAATCTTACAAGCAGCAAGAGAAAAAGCAGAGTTACCTACAAAGGAATCCCCATAAGACTATGAGCTGATTTCTCAAAAGAAACTTTGCAGGCAAGAAGGGGTTGGCAAGAAGTATTCTAATGAAAAGCAAGGACCAACAACATAGAATACTCTACCCAGCAAAGCTATGATTTAGAATGGAAGGGCAGATAAAATGCTTCCCAGACAAGGTAACGATAAAGGAGTTCATCATCACCAAGCCCTTATTACAGGAAATGTTAAAGGGACTTACTTAAGAAAAAGACGACGATTAAAACTATGAACATTAAAATGGCAATAAACCATTTTATTGCCACTTTACTATTGACAACTGAATCTGAAAAGACAAGTTAAGCAAATAAGCAGGATAGGAACAGAATCATAGATATGGAGACAATTTGGAGGGTTATCAGTTGGGAGGGGAAAGAGGGAGAATGGAGGGAAAGATACAGGAATTAAGCATAATTGGTAGGTACAAAATAGGGAGATGTTAAGAATAGTATAGGAAATAGAGAAGCCAAAGAACTTATATGCACAATCCATGGACATGAACTAAGTAAGGTTGGGGGATAGCTGGAGGGAAGTGGGGTACCAGGCAGAGGGAGGCAAAGGAGGAATGATTGGGACAACTATAATAGCATAATCAATAAAATGTATTTTTACAAAAAATAAAATGACGCTCCATCTCAATAACTGGGTTTATGGAGAGCTTTAGGTGGGCTCCACTGCCCACCAAGTCTCTTCACAGCTCTATACAGTCCTTGTCTTGTCAGATGCCACTTATGAGTCACTAGACTGGTGAGTCATGCCCAGTGAAGGAAGCCATCTTGAGAGCAAAACCAAAGAGAATTGTCAAGAACAATCAGTGGAATTCTGAATTGAAAGAGAACAGGCTTTTTATTGTCTCAGCAAAATAAAAATTAAAGAAAAAAACATTGCTGTAATATGGTAAGTTAAGCCTCCCAGCTATACATTTTATTCTGAAGAAAAACTGAGGTGGGGGCGGGAGGCTTTTGCATTTCCTTAGAAATTTGAGAGCAAAATAAACTAGGAGGCTGCCCTGGCCAGGTAGCTCAGTTGGTGAGAGCATCATCCTGATACACCAAGGTTGCAAGTTTGATCCCGGGTCAGAGCACAGACAAAAAGCAACCAATGAATACATAAACTGGCAGAACAACAAATCGAGGTTGCGTGCGTGCGTGCGTGCTCACTCTCATGCTTGCTCTCTCTCCCCTCCCTCAAATCAATAAATACATTTGTTTAAAAGAAAAAAAGAAAGTAGGAGACTATGTTCCAAATCAAGCAGACCTAGTGATCTTTCAACCACTTGCGTGGAACCTCTTCTAGCTTGGTCATTCATTCCAAAAACATGTAGGACGGGCTGACAGGAGGGTAGCTTCACCTGAACCACCACATTCCATCTCCCTCCATCAAGCCAAGCCTCTGTTTGTTTGCTCAGTGCATCCAAGCACTGACGGTAAAAGAAGTGAGATAGAGAAAAATTGCCTACTGATGGGTGAAGGTTTGTAATTAGAGTCATGGCAGAAGAGGGCGTCATGATTCCAAGAAAACCTAGATAAGGTCTCCTGAAACCAGGCCACAGGACTAGGGAAAGGGAATTAACATATGAAGTACCTACTGTGTTCCAGGCAATCTTATGGTTATCATGCACTAATAGAGAGTTTATTATTTCCAAGCATTGTCTTTAAGGCAAGGACTTTTACAGCACATTGCCTAGGTTTGAACACCAGCTAACTAGCTGTGTAACTTTGAAAATGTTACTTAACCTGTCTGTGCTTCAGCTTTCTCATTTGTAAATTAGAGCTTGTAAACAGGGTGATTGTAAGAATTAAATAAAATAAAAATATGCACAGGTTTAGGACAGTGGCTGTTACATAGCAAGCAGTGTGTGCATGTTAACTCTTGTCATTCCATCTTTTTAGATGAGAAAAAAAAGGCAGGAAAGAGGCAAGTTGACTTGCCAAAGGATATGTAGTAGAAAAGTAGCAGAACTAAGGTTATTCTTGTCATTTCCTTCTCACAACAACCCCAGGAGGGAGAGATCATCTTCCTTTTATTGATGAGAGCTTGGAAGCCCAAGAGGGGTGTAGTAACTTGCTTGTGTCATGGTGGCAAATGGGAGAGTTAAGATTTAAAACCCACATCTGCTGACTTTAAAGCCTTGGCACACTGCACCAGGCCAGTGGTTCCCAAACTTTATCACCAGTCAGAATTGCTGCAGGGCTTGTTAAAACAGATGGCTGGGCCCCACATCCAGAGTGGCTGATTCAGTAGCTCTTAGGGTGGGGCCAATAATTTGCATTTCTAACAAATTCCCGGTGATAGAGATGTTGCTTGTCCAGACACCACACTGGAAAAACAACTGCTATACAATCCTGCACCTGTATGCAGAACAGGTAGTAGGGGAAGGGATAGGCCAAAGATTGTAGGGCAAAAAGGTTTTCCCACTCAGGCAGTGCCATTACTTCAAGAGCCTAGAAAATATACCCTATATTTACATAGCCTTTTATATTTATGATCTCATTTGACCTTTCCAATATCCCTAGGGAGGGATCATTACTTCCACTCAATGTGATTTGTTTTTAGGGACACATAGCCAGAAAATGACAGTAAGGGACAAAACCACAGATCACCTGGCAAATGCTGTCCTCTTCTCCAACTAACTTGTCCTGGAAAGCACTGTCTTGTGATGGAGACTGACTCTAGTTCCAATCTGTCTTCCAAGGGAGTGTCGCAGCTCAGGAAAGGGCTCTTCACTCCAGCAGGGTTTGGAGGAGGTAATTTCTAATGAGGACCCATTTTCTACCATCACTTCAAGAGCTAGGCAAGTCTACTGCTCACAAAAATTGTTCCCCCAGCTATTCGCTCCCTTTCCTATAACCGAAAAGCTTCAATATTTGACTAAAATATGGTTCCTTGGAAAGGATGGGAGCATACAGGGGGTTAAGTTCCACTGGGCTCAGCTTGCTTGCGTTCCCATTTAGAACCACTTGCACAGTGAGGTATATGTTTTAAATTGCTTGGATAAGCCAACAAATGATTAGTATCTGAAATATTCAAAGAAATCCTATAAGTGAATAAGAAAAAGACAAACTACCGGGGGGGGGGGGGGCGGGGAATGGAAAAGACATAAACAGGCATTTCAGAGAGGATCCCACATGACTGATTTCATGTGAAAAACCTTCAGCTTCATTATTCATCCAGGAAATTCAACATGAAACCATGCAGTACCATTTCACACCCACCAAATTGGCAAGCATTGAAAAAGTCTGTCAGTAGGAATCTCACACCCTACTGGAAGGAGCTAAATTAGCTCAAATATACTAAGGTAAACTGAGCAATATCTTTCAAAATTAAAGAAGCATATACCTTTTAACCCAGTAACTGTCCTTCTGGGTATTTCTCCTATACTTAGAGTCACTGGTGTTCACATTATAAATTTCAGACTCGTTCTCTTTGCAGATACATGTATCTCCTAGAGGATTCACGCATTACAAACATATGTATTGAATGTCCGCTATGGTCCAGGGCAGTTAGGCCGAAAAGATGCCAGGAGTCCCCAGAAGGTCTGTTACTTCTCACAGAACTGCTGTCTTTTGTGAAAAAGGAAAAAAAAAGAAAGAAAGAAAGAAAGAAAGAAAGGTGGGGAAAGAGGAATGGTGATATGGAAGACCCCCTGGTTGGCTCAGAAGGGATTAGCTGTCCCAAAGGAACTTCCAGCCATGGTTTTTTCCCATAGCTCATTGAACTTTCCAGCCCCACAACTGAGCATAGTCGGGGCATGATCATATGGTGGCAGATTTGAATTAATATTAATAAAAATGACAAGCACTACCTGTGCAGTACTATGTACTAGAGATTTTATAAACACTAACTTGTCACAGTAGCATTATGACACAGGCATTATCATCTTTATTTTACATACGATATATAAAGGATTTTTAGGTTTTGAAAGACATTGCACCCTGCCCAAGATCACACAGCTTATTAGCATGTCACTTATTAATGGCACATTCAAATCAGAGGCTGTCTGATGCCAAAGCATATGATTCTAGATGCCCAAAGTGATGGTGACAGCCTCAGGAGAATTTCAGGCTACCTTTAAAAAAATGAAATAAAATTGGAATGTGGATTTCTTTCATTGCAGGATATTTTTAATTTTACTTCTCCTTTCCATGAGTACAGATGTTGGAGATGTGGCAGAAAGGGCGCTGTACGGGTACTCAGGCCTGAGTCTGCCACTCACCCGTCACATCACCTCCTGCATGTCACTCTATCCTTTTGTTTCCTCTTCCTCAACTGTAAATGAGGAAATAAATCATCTTCCCTCCCTCCTTCCAGGGCTTTTGTAGTCGACCTATTCTGTAAACTGTAAAGTATTATGTAACACAGGACATTACAATGATCTCATCCCCAGGTTGTATCGGGAAATGGGGGTGCGGAGAAATGCAGTGTGCAGCCGAGATCCTAACTAAGTAAAGAGCGGTATAGCGTGGCAATGGGTGATCTCTAGGACAGGAGCAGAGGAAGGAGGAGAAGATGGCTGTGTGTACAGTATAGAACTGGTTTTTAAAATTATAAAACTAGGAAACTGATTCTAACTCAATTTGGTTCAGCAACAATATCCATTTATTCCTCTTTTGTAAATATTCACACAACACCTGGAATAACACTGGGCATGTAATTATTACTCCAGGTGTACTTGTTGCAGTTCCCAGTCTATTCAACTACTCAGGCAAGCTGGAGAAACGGGTGGTCAGCCTTGGGCCCTACTAGATTTCACCAACAGTTCTTGATGCCAGTGGGGAAGGAATTTAATTTGATAAAAGTAATCACACATCTTTGAAAGCCCCAAGAGGACAATGCCAAGCCACAGAGTCTCCCTAACTACCAACAACAGAAAAGCTTGTTTCTAACACAATAAATGTTTGAAAGATAATTATCACTGCTCTTTGTCAAATTTATTTTTAGAATGCTTACTATGTGCCAGCACTTCACATTTATTAACTCATTAATCCATCTAATCCTCAAAACAACATAGGGTGGGAGGGTGATGACCGCATCAACAACAGGGCTCCATGTAGTCTGGCCTCTGCCCTGGATACGACCGGCCATTTTAGAACAAGGCATGTTAGTATCTTAGAAGAAGAATCTTCAGAGGGTGGAAACAGATGACAAGGACAAGATAACACACACACACACACACACACACACACAAACAGGATCTACAAAGTACCGAATCCTTACTGAGCCTAGAGCGAAATGCAAAGGTGAAATGGATGAGAACCTGTCACGTGGGATCTATAATACCAGATGAACAGCAACAAATGCCCTATGGGTGACAAGATACTAAAAGAGAGGCTACAGGTGGCAGGAACCCCAGGAAAGGTTTTACAGAGATGGCATTTGTGCTAGTCTTGATGGATGTGTAGGAACTGGCCAGGCTGAAAGCTGAAGGCATGGCCGTTGCAGATAGAAAAAGGCAGGGAGCCAGCAGATCGTGTTATGTCCCTGCACAGAATACTTTAATGGCTTCCCAACCCACTGAGAATGAAACCCTAACTCCTGGTCATGGCCCCCCGCAGACCCTGATCCAAGCTGCGTCCCTCACTTTCCCTTGGCACACTGGGAACCTTTCCACTTGCTATTCCCTCTGGCATGAAAGCTCTCTCCGGCTCCATGCTGGAGTAACTCCTAATCAGACTTGGGTCTCAACTTACACTGCACTGGTTCAGGGGGCCCTTCCCTGTGCACCTGCGGGGAAACCCTTTCTCCTCTCCCAGCTGACTGATGCCTTCTAAACGCACAGAGCAGTTTCTAAGGGAGATTTTTACCTGTCTGATGTGTGCAATTTTCTTTCCCTCTCTAAAAGTGGTTCCTGAGCTGTGGCCTTGCCTCTCTTGTTCACTCCAGGCCCTGGCAAACAGGGAGCCTGGAAAAAGATCATGGAATGAACGAATGGAGTGCGTCTGTGACTGAAGAAGTGAGTTGAAGCTCTGATGAGGACAGGTGTTGTGTTTGGGGAATAGTGTATTGTGGCTAGAGCTTAGGAGATAACAGGAAGTCATCCCAGACCGGCTGGAAGAGGTGGGTCCGATGGGGAGGACCTTGAAGGTAGCATTGGGTCCGGATTCATTCCCCCAACCAGTACTGCATTGCAGGTGCCTGCCAGGTGTTGGGGGCGGGGGCTGGCAGATGCAAACCCGAGTAAGACTGTGTCCCCGAGGCAACGTGGATTCCTTCTCTCCACAGCAAAAAGGACAGACAAGGACTTTTGCAGAAAATGAACTGAAACCACCTGAGCCCACGGGAGACGGTTATGGGGTCCAGGGGCGGAGGGAGAGAGGGGACTGTGCCGAGACCGGCCCCTGCACTTGGTCGATCGGCCCCGAGGGAGGTTGGGGACTGGTCTTGTTCCCGCGGCCGAGGGTCGCAGTGCAGGGTCGCCCGGCCAGACCCGCAGGCCGCGCCGCTCCCGCCCGCGGGTCCCAGGGGCCGAGAAGTCCGCCGGAGTCGCCGCGGTCGGTGGCCGGCGCCCGCCGCGCGCGGTAACAGGTCCCTGGCCGCGCCCACACTCACCCTGTGCCGCCTTGGGAGCCGAGCGCGTCCTCCACAGCCGCCGGGTGGCCTTCCACGGCCGCAGAGAAGAAAACAGCCTCCGGCTCTTCTTACCGCCCTTCTCAATTGCTCCCATCTGTGCGCCCGCGCCCCTCCCACGCCGCCGCCCGAGGGTCGCCTACTGCCTCCCCCACCGCCGCGCGTCTGACAGGTGCCCGGCAGTCGCCGGGGTAGACGCGGCCGCCGGGGGAGGAGCTTGCAGCCGGGCGCGGGGAGGGGGGCGCGGACGCAGTGGGGGAGGGGGAGGGGGAAGGGAGGGCGCGGGGAGGGGAGGGGTGGGGGGGAGCGCGGCGGGGAGGGGCGGGGGGAGGGCAGCTGCTGGGGCGGCGCCTGCGGGGTGCCACCCGGCCCAGGCGTGGGCGCTGCTGTGATGCGCAATGCCCAGAAGCAGTTAGCTCCAGGCGGGTTTACAGGTGAACCCTCAGCCGTTCGTCCTTGTTTCAGGAGGTGTGGATGGGGTGCCCGGGTAGTGCTAGGCGTTGTTAACTAACAGAAAAATCTTAAGGGGTGTGCACTTGATTTTGTCCCCAAATTACAACGATAAAGGGGAAGCTCCGAGAGATTCAGTAGTCTGCCCAGAGATCACACAACTGCTAAATGGTGGTGATTCTCAAGTCCTGGGCTCTAACTATGTTTTTTCATACCTTGCTACTGCCTCAGAATGGTCCCACATTATGTGAAAAAAAATTTTTTTTTTGCCTGACAGATATTTCTGTTTTTCTCATACAACAGATTATGAATCGCTTGATTTTTTGAGGACTTATTCTACGTCCAGACTTTTACAAACATGCCATTAAGCTTCGTAGCACACCTGTGGAGTGGGAGGCATTTTTCTTTTTCATTTACCAGACGAGGAGACTGAAATGGCAGAGCTGAGGCTGCCCCCTGCCCCCATTTTGTCTCTGTCCTGATTTTGCTTGTAATTGAGAGAATCTGAAACGAAGATCAAAACCAAGATTCCTTCAGCACTGCCTTGCTGCAATAATAATAACTAATGTTTATGGAGTGCTTTTCATGGACCAAATTATACATACATTACCTTATTTAACTCTCCCAATGATACTCATGGGAGAGAAATTATTAATAGCCACGCTTAATTAATGGAGGAAACAGAGCATCAGGGAGATCAGGTTACACATATAAAACCTTAATAAAGGTTATATGTTAGGCTGAATCATGAAATTGCCATCTTTGTAGGCCCAAACAAGTCTCATGCAATAACGTCACCAGATGATCAAAATTAAAATCACCGGTGGAGGCAGATGACAATGGAGAGCCTCCAGATGCATTACCCTGAGAAAGACACATCACTTTTGTAATACTTTGGCCAAGAATGCACCACCTGAATCTAATCATAGGGAAATCTAAATGAGGACTGAACTATTAAAAGTGGATTAAGGGGGGAGGGGCATGTATTCTTCAAAAGTGTCAATGGCATAAAAGATGAAGAAAGGCTGTGGGAATGTTAGATATTAAAGGAAGGTAAAGAAACATGGCAACTAAATGGAATGCTTGATTCTAGGCTGACCTTGTGATGGAGTGTTTAAACACTTTAAGGACATTACTGGGTCAATTTTCAAAAAAAATTGAAATATGGATAGCAGATTAGAGTGTTTATCAATGATAAATTTATTAGACTTGATAACTATATTGTGGTTATGTTTAAAAAAATTCCTGTTTCTAGGAAGTATACATTGAGGTATGTAGAATAAAGAAGCATGATGCATTTAACTCTGCTTTCTTTAAATGGTCTAGTAGAAAAAAAGGGAGGGGACAAACAATAAAGCAAATTCAGCAAAATATAAATAATAGGTAAATGTAGATAAAGAGTATATGAATATGTCTTGTACTATTTTTACTCTTACAATTTTTCTGTAAGTTTAAAATTTATTTCCAAGTAAAATGATAAAAATAAAAAATTTAAGCTCTGGCCTGTGTAGCTCAGTTGGTTGAAGCCTTCTCCCATTAAACCAAAAGGTGCAGATTTGATTCCAGTCAGGGCACAGGCCTAGGTTTCAGGTTCTGTTCCCTGTCTGAGCATGTGCAGGAGGCAACCAATCAAACTTTCTCTCTCCCATCAATGTTTCTCTCCCTCTCTCCCCACCCCCATTTTCCTCTCTCTAGAAGTCAATAAGCATGTCCTTGGATGAGGATTTAAAAAAATTAAATTCCATAGAAAAAAAATAAAGTGATAAGGATTACTCTACTTGACATTAAGGCATACTGTAAAGCTATAATTATCAAAACAGTGTGGTGTTGGCAGAAGGACAGATACAGAAATCAATGAAACAGAATAAAGAACCCAGAAATAAACCCATGTAAACATGCCCCACTAATTTTTGGCAAAGGTGTAAAAGCAATACAATAGAGGAAAGATAGATTTTTCAACAAATGGTGCTAGAACAGTTGGACATCTATTGACAACAACAACAAAAAAAGAACCTTGACCTAAACCTCACCCTTTCTATAAAAATCAACTCAAAATGGATTGCAGACTTAAATGTAAAATAGTTTTAGAAAAAAATCTAGGACCTAGAGCTATGCAAAATGTTCTTAGATTTGTTACCAAAAGCACAATCAATAAGAGGAAACTGATAAATTAGACCTTATCAAAATTAAATACTTGAATAAAATATATTAAAAAAAATTAAATACTTGTACTCCATGAAAGACCCCGTAAAGAGAAAGAGAAAAGCGATAGACTAGGCAAAAATACTTGCAAACCATGTACCCACCACAGAACTTGTATTTATAATATATAAAGAAGTCTCACAACTCAAATTTAAAAAACAAATAACCCAGTTAGAAAACAGGCAAAAGGCATGAACAGATACTTCACAAAAGAGAATATACAGTTGGCACATAAGCACATGAACAGATATTCAGCATCCTTAGTCGTTAAGGAATTACAAATTAAAGCCGCAATGAGATATCACCTATCAGAATGGCTAATATGAAAAAGAGTGACAAGACCAAAATGCTGGCAAGGATGTGGATGGTGAAACTGAATCACTCATACATTGTTGGCAGAATAGGAAATGGTGTAGACACTCTGGAGGAGTTTCACAGTTTCTTATAAAACTAAACACATAGCCACTATAAAACCAGGAATTGCACTCTTGGGTAATGACCCCAGGGGAGGGAAAAAAAGAAAAAAAAAACTTATACACAAATATTTATAGCAACTTTGTAATAGGAAACAACCCAGATGTCCTTTAATGGGTAAATGGTTAAACAAGCTGTGGCACATCCATACCATGGATTACATTTTACTACTCAGCAATAAAAAGTAAAAAACTCTTGCTCTGGCCAGGTGGCTCAGTTGGTTGGAACGTTGTACCATGTACCAAAAGGTTGCAGGTTTTGTTCCTGGTCAGGACACGTACCTAGGTTGTGAATTTGATCCCCAGTCAAGGCTGATATGGCAGGGGTCGGAGGAGGGGCAACCAATCGATGTTTCTCTCTCACATCAATGTTTCTCTCTCTCTCCTCTCTCTCCCTCTCTCTCAAACCAATAAAATCATATCCTTGGATGAGGATTAAAAATAAAAACAAAAAGTTACAAACTTTTCACACAGGCAACCAGCTATATGCATCTCCAGGGAATTATGTTGGATATAAAAGCCAATCTCAAAAGTTACATACTATTTGTAATTTTTTCATACTTTTATAGAACATTGTTGAAATGGCAAAATTAAGAAATAGAGGACAGATAGTGATTGACAGGGAGGTGGAGTGGCTGTAAAAGGACAATAAGAGGGATCTTGGAACTGTTCTGTATCTTGCCTATATCAATGTCAATGTACTGGCTGTGATATTAGACTATAGCTTTGCACAATGTTACCATTATGAGCAAATAGGTAAGAGTGTACATGGGATCTTATTAAGATATTATTTTTACATATTTTTTTTACAACTGCATGTGAATTTATAATTACTTTTAAAATTAAAAGTTCAATCTTTTAAAATAATTACACCTCTCTAATTTTGTGTAGTTCACTCCATTATCTAAAATGTGGTTGAACCAAGATCAAACCTAGACCCATGCCTTCGCAGCTACACTTTCTTGGGGCCCCTGGCTCACTGTGGGAGGCCAAGGGTCATCTGCCAGGTCTCAGGGAGGAAGTATGAAGGACTCAGAGAGGTCACAGGAGCACAGGGACTCTGGACAGTCAGGAAGGGATGGCTGCATTATTCTCCTGTTTGGAATGAGTCCCTCAGTGGTTCAGATAAGTGACACTCTAAAAGTAAGTATGGGACAGCCCTATTTTATTTTTTCTCTAATCCAGAAGAACACAAAGATATAAGTATGAAACAAAGAAGGGAGGTGGGAGAGACTGTCAAGAGGGTGAAAATTGTGAGGTATCCCTTCTGTCTGTCAGCAGTAGACTGAGTTTTCTTCTGTACCAGCCTTTATGCTCCATGGCATCCAAACTGAAGTCTGAGGGCTTTGAGGAGAAATGATCTAATTAAGAAAGCTGCTCAGGAATAGCAGCTACATACCACCAACTACTGCCCTACACAAAGGTTTTGCTCTCTTCCTGGAACTTCTTACCTGGACTCAGGGTTAGGACACCTGAAATCTAGTACTGGTTATCCAAACTGTCCGTGAAATATTGGTTCTGTCCCTTCCCCTGCTGGCTTCCTCTTTTAATCACCACCATCACCTCCAGTTCCATTAATAGAGGGAACTTAAAAAGATAACATAGACAAATCCTCCCAGGTCTCCTGCCATCCTTCCTCATATGTCCTGACTCTCACTAAGAGTTAGTAACCGCAGTGGGCCTGGCTCAGAGATTCACCTTTTCTTCCATGGTCCTGATACAGGCAGTGGACCAGAACAGTCCTGGGAGGGGCCCGCTTGCTCACTGCTTAGACTTCAATGGTCAGGGAAGAATGAAAGAAACATTCTTTGGCTTGCCCTTTTAGTCCAAACATCATGTGATTTCATGGCACTCCTCCAGCCTGGAGCTAACACAAGGCCAGAAGTCTCTAGCTCCCACGGTCACAGTTCACTCCAGGCAGATCCAGGGGGCAGCCTTCTCCACAGCCTTTGGAGTCCACGGGGAAAGAATGCAGCCTCAGAGAAGATCCTCCACCCCAGCAGAAACACCCAAGTGCCCTTAGGCACATTCATGAGCACTAACTAGCAACATGGAATTTCTTTTCAGATGTCAAAAATGCAAAACAAGCCCACTTATTTGTACATCTGGCATCTGGCTCACTGGGGATAACAGGAAAACAAAAACAAAAACAAAAAAACGCTTGAATTTCATTCACGTTTTTGAGGCTAGGTCCAGAAATATGAAACTGTCAGTCCTCGAAGTCAATGGGACACCAGATTCTTCTGTGTGTGCGCACATATATGTGTATGTGTATGTGTATGTGAGAGGGAGGAGAGGGCACTCTGCCACTTCCTAACTGTGTGCTATCACCCAGCTTCCTTACTGTCTCTGAGTCTGGGTTTCCCCGTCTGAAAAATGGAGATAGTAAATAGTCCCCACCTCACAGGGTTGTGATGTTTCACTATTACATTGAATTTGTGAAGCATTGAAGAGAGTCAATAAATGGTCATTTATTATAATACTATGTCCATTTAGAGAGACAATGAGAGATAAAAAGCAATGGCACCTTCTTTTGCCACAAATAAATGTGTGCATGTGTGTGTATGTGTCTAAAGAAAGAGAAACGCGAAAATCTTGATTTTTGGTGAAGATCACACTCTTCAAACTTCATGATTTAGTTCTGTGTCTCTTATTATGCCGGAGGGGTCCTGTTACCTATGTTCCCTTACAGAGTTCCAGAATATAAACACAGCTGTACAACCTAAAGTCATCTCAAGTGCCTTCCAGGGTTTTGTTACCCCAGTGGCAATGCCAATAGGACTCTTATTAGTGCAGGAAGCAATTAACAGCAGTCGCCTCTATAAGCTTATTTTTCGATCTGAAGCTCTCCAAGTTTACAAGATTATGATACAGTCAGAATTTAAAAAGCAGTACCTACAGAAAGCCTCCCAACCCTGACATTTTCAAAAGTAGCATCTAGCGTGAGAGGAGAGGAAACTGCGCATGTCAAATGTTTTCAGGGCTTCTAAGAGATCTGTTTCGATTATCTATTGCTACTTACTAAATCACCCCCCCTGCCAAAACTTAATGGCTTAAAACAACATCATTTGTTGGCAAATGATTTGCAGTTTAGACAGGGCTCGGAGGGGACAGCCCCTCTCTGCTCCACAGGATGTGAGCTGCGGTCACTCTGGGCTTGAAGATCCACGTCTAAGATGGGTCAGTTAGTTACACAGCTCACAGAACGCTGCTGTGTTGGCTGGGGGCTCAATCAAGAGCCTTGCTTCTTCTCCACATGGTTGCTTGGACTTCCTGGCAGCGTGTGGCTGGCTTCCCAAATGAAGAACGCTGAAACTGCTAGACTGCTTTTTTAAATATATACAAAATGTGTTTATTGGGACGGTTCCTCACTCATCTTGATTCAGGTGCTTTTAGTGCAGCTTCCTTCTCAAGGAGCCTGGAAGCCTGGCTTTTCCTTCTGTAGGCTGACAGAGGACGACAGAACAGCCAACACAGACAGCCACCGTTCATGCATGGCTAAAGACAATGGTGGTTTTATAGCATCTTGGGCCGTTCACATCACTGAAGTAGGAATTGGGGCTCTGCTGCACCAGGCGCTTCCTCTCCTGTTTCCTCTCCTCTTCTGGACAGGGATGAAGGAGATCCTCAGTGAGGGGTGCGTTTTCGTGGGATGGCCGTCACTGCTGGAAAGGCAAACTGCTAGGCTTCTTAAAGCCTTGGCTCAAAAGTCCCCAAAAAGTACTTTCTGCATGTTCTATTGATCAACTCAGTCACAGGCTCAGCTGTTCAAGGGAGAAGTCATAAGCTTCACCTCTTGGAGGGAGGAGTAACATACACTGCAGAGGAAGGCAGAATAATTTGAAATTGCCTTCAGGAACTAGCTAGCACAAGTCTCCCACCAGCCAAAAAATAACCCCAACCAGCAATATGTGGGGTGATACCCAGGTCTCATAATTAGGGAGCAGAAGCACTGTACTGAATGAACACTCCTCATACAAACTGGGGTTCTGCAAGAGGCCCACTAAATGGGAAAGGAGGCACAAAAAGGGGACAGTCATTCAAAGGCAAAATCATAACAGCACAAATTAAAACCACAGAAACCTTTTTTGAGTACCACCTACAGTGCTCATGCTAAACCTCATGCCTCTCTCTCCCACTGAGTGATGTGAAAAGAACACGAGACTGGCATCAAAACGCTGGATTGAGTCTATCTAGTTTACTTGCCATTGTAATGTCCTTACACAAGGTCACTCAATTATCTGAGCTTCACTTTCCTCATCTGTAAATTGGGGATAATACTAGTTGCCCTACGTATGCACAATAGGGCGTTTCCAATTACCCTGGGATGCAGGGAGATTTCAGTGAAAACCTGCATGGCAGTACTCTGTTGACAATAATCCAAGAAACTGCTTTGTAAATGTTGTATTAATAAATGATACACTGAGTTTTAAGATCTCAGAACTTTAAAGGGAACAAAACCCTTGGACCTCACTTTCTGCCAAATCTGTACATGAAGCCAGCTGGTGGGGAGGATGCGGGTGGATTGAATCCGTTGTCTGCAGTGCAGATTTGTCCCCACAAGTGTCAGGTGCAAAGAGGGGGTGAGGCTGGAAGATGAAAAGAAGAGATAGAAAGTCCAGTATGGAGTTTGTTGGCCTATTTCATATATTATAATGTTATTGTAATGTGCTTTGTTATAGCACTCATTCAGGCCTTCAAAAATGCCAATTCGTTTTTCAATTGACCTAAACATATAAACAATGTTTATTGAGCGAGGCAGGGTGCCACAGTTATTAAAAGTACAGGGCCTGGTGCCACACTCTTCCTGACTCTAAGTTTACTAGCACAGTGACATTAGAAAGTTGCATTAACATCTCTGTACCTCAGTTTCTCATCTGTAAATGGGAATAATAAGCACCCACTTCCTGTGGTTGTTATGAGAACTTAATGAGATATGTGTAAACACTCGGAACAGCGCCTGGCAATGAATAAATGTGAGCTGTTTTTTTTGTTTGTTTGTTTTGTTTTGATAATACCCCATGGTGTGCACTGTGCTAAGAACTTTACAGACATGACTTATTCATGGACAACAACCTGTGAGCATTAACTAACAAGCACCTGCTGCGTTTCAGATACTATCATAGGATCTTGGAATTGGTGGAATGAATCAGATACAGATCCTGTTCTGTGGAGCCCACGTTCTACTGGGAGGGAGAAGGAGACAGACAGTAAGCAATAGGTAAAACAAACAAACAATCTGTGAAGCTTGGCAGAATCTTTTATATATAAGTGCTATAAATAAAAGAAAAAGTAGAGCAGGGTGAGGAGACTAGCAATCCTGGTAGAGGGAGGAGAAATTGGGACAGGTTACAATTTTTGTCTGTTTTTTTAATTTTTATTTATTGATATTTTTATAAAGAGAGAGGGAGAGAAAGAAGAGAAATAATCAATTTGTTGTTCCATTTATTTATTCATTCCTTAGTTGCTTGTATGTACCCTGATCAGGAACTGAACCCACAACCTTGGCATATAGGGATGATGCTCTAACCAAATAAGTTACCCAACCAGGGCAGCTTACAATTTGAAATAGGATGGTCATGTTCAATCTGATTGAGGGAGCAAACATGAGCAAAGACTTGAAGAAAGAGAAAGAAGTCAGCTATGCAGGAACCCAAAGGAAGAGCATTCCAGGCAGAAGGAACTGTTGGGTCTGTTGGATTAAAGGTATTCCATTGAGAGTAAGCCTGGTAGGGTTGAAGGATGAGGCAGGGGACAGTGGGGACAGGAGTGGATGGAAGAGAGGGGACAAGGAGCTCTGCTGTAGGAGAAGAGGTTGGGAGTTGATGGAGTAGAGGGTTAAGGAGAGCTCGGTAGTCTACTGCTAGGCTGTAACTTCCCTCTGAGTGAGATGGGAACCAGTGGTCAACGACAGGAACCATTACCAATCCATTTACTAATGAATAAACTGGGCAGAAAGAGGCGAAGTAACCACACGAAGTTATGTAACTACTAAAATGAATAGTTGGGATAATTTTCCTACAGATTCTTATTTTTTTAATGGGGCATAGTGGAGTGATGCAAACAGGGTGGGGAAAGCAAACATTGAGGAAATGCGGCCTGCATATCCTCCTTTGCAAAATGGAGAGATTAAATCAATGATCTTGAAGGTCTAGACACAACGGTCTATTGTCCGTTGGTCTTCAGAGGACAGAGGACCGAAAGTCATGAAAGATACGGTGAGACAGCCATTTCTCTTGCTTGGCCAATTGACCGTGATCTTGTGTTCCCACAAAACCTTATGCATAGCTCTGTCATGGTTCTTTTCATACTGTATTAAAAATAGGTGCTTAAAAATCTGTCTTTCCTTCATAGACTAAAGCTCCTCATTCTTGTATCTGACACTCGGCTTATCAAAGGATTCTCTGCACTTGGCAATGGATTTGGCAAAGAGGAGGCTCTCAGTAAATATGTATGTACTCTGTTTTTGTTTTAAATCAGAACAAAGGGACTTCTTATTGCAAGGAAGTGGTGATCGTGAGAAAACAGCAACCGAAGAAAGTCACCACCACTCTCGGCTGGAAGGGCAGAAAGAGAAGGGGTTACAGCGGTCCAGAAGTCAGGGAACCAGCTGGATACCTAGGAGAAGACACAGCCACTGCCCCAAAATATTTTCTGACCTGGAACTTACTGTGCAGTCTGACATGGCCCAGACACCAACCACTTTGTAAGAGCTTTTCCACAAATCCTCCTCCTTTGTCTTCCTTATCATATCCAGAGCTTAGGGGCACTGGGGAAGACTGATTAAAGGCACAGAATCGATCACTTTCTGGGCAATGTTGAGCAAGTTATTGGCTTCTCTGTGACTTAGTTTCTCCCCTGTACATTGGGAAGTTAATATCTGTCTCAGAGGGTACTTTAAAGACAAAAATATGAGATTACATGTATAAAGCATCTAAGCTTGCCTGGCAAAAAGCAAATGTTCAAATGATGCTAATTCTCCCATCCCCTTTTAAATGACACAGAACAAACTAAAGGGTTTTGTAGTCAACTCTTCTCTATTAGAGAAGAACTTTACTTCTTTTAACCCTCACCTGAGGAAATGCTTATTGATTTTAGAGAGAGATGAAGTGGGAGAGAGAGAGAAACACTGATGTGAGAATTATTGATTGACTACCTTCCATACGCACCCCTGCAAGGAATGAAACCCTCAGCCTTTGGTGTACAAGACAGCGCTCCAGCTAACTGAGCCACCTGACCAGGGTGAGAGGAACTTTTATGTGGACACTGGGAAACCTGTCAAAGGGCAGAGGATCTTCTTGGAAGTTTCTGTCCCATGGCTCAGAGTATAACTGTGTGTCTTAGATGGAGAGTGGAATACAGGGTGAGTAGTTACAGACACGGTGTTGAGAGGCCTTCCCTGTGAAGGACAGGACCACGGGAATGGCTGGCAGGGGCTGAGGGGGTGATTCGAGGGTCCCTCCCCTTCCTTCTTCAATCTCCTTTTTGAACATGACAATCCAATTAAGCGATGATAAATGATCTTTTTCTTTGTGTCTGCCTTTTCTTTTTTCAAGCTTTCTATGGGTGGATCTTACTTGTATAATAAAAAAAATTAAGTGTCAAGTTTTAGGCCCACTGAGAAGACTCCGTTGGGGAGGCTGTACAGTGGGTGGTGACAGGTAAATAGAAACAAGATGGGCTGTAGAAGGGGTCGAGCTACAGCCACATGGGACAGCAACGGCGATTTCAAACCAGCCTCACCATCTGGGTCTGCAGTCCTCACACCTTTTCTTCTACTAGAGAGTGCCTTTGCAATAGTTAAGGTCGTAGTGCAGTTCCTGTGGAGAAAGCAGGTGTGCTTTCAAGACTTAGAATGTGTACTCACTCCCTTCTGGGGGTTGAGATATAATCATGGTAAAAATCGGGGTTTTTACCTCCCCTCTATTTGCTGTGCATTTTTTTGATTATGGTATTTGGTATTATTTTGTCTTTGTGACAGTGAAGGCTGATGCTCACCCATATCCATGTGTGTGTCTCTCTGTGTTGGGGACACAGCTAGACTAATTTCCCAGCCTGACTTGCAGTTGATCAGGGCCATGAGTCTGGCCATGGGAATGGGGGACAGTGATGTACGCTATTTAGAAGACTGGCCTCTGAAACCTCTCACGTAGTCCTCCAGCTCTTTCCTCAACATCAGCTGGCTGAAGGCTGAGGAGCCAGTAGCCAACTTTGAAGGCCTGAAGGATGGAAGGATGGTGGAGCTACCAGAGGAGGGGAGCCTGGGACCCTGAATGATTGGATAAAGCAATTCCCTCCCCCTTCTCCATCAATCACATGGGACTCCAATGTGAGCAAGAAACCCCTTTGCCATGCCCAGCATCAAGATTCTGCTATTGTTTTTGTTATAACAGAATACTCTTTACTAATACACCCACAGAGGCTACATGCTGGGGGAGAGATAGCTTACTCTGAGTGGTATTTCTGGCAACATGATGCCAGATGGACACTTCAAAGAGAGGATTGGCTGGAGCTGGATATCTACTTCTCTCAAGGGGCCACAAAAAAGCAAATAAGATCATTTCTTGTAATCAAAGAGGACAAATTTCTCTGAATTACATTTCCTGGTTTACGTTTCCCTCCTCTGTGAATAACTACCTCTGCTTCTTATTATCAACTGCAGGTTGTTCATGATGGAGAGAACTGAACCAAGTGGATAGAGTGAAAGGTGTCACAAAGTAGGAAAGGGTTTTGACAATATGAATATTTGAGAGAGCTCGTCTCTACACATTTGGCTGGACATGTTAGGTGGCCCTGTCCTGTGACACTGACAAGCCAGCATGAACTCTGTCTTTCATTAAACAACTGCTTTGAACAGATACTACACCAGTCCCTTAGGATACAACTCTGAACAACTGAACAACTGTGGTTCTTTTACTCAAGAAGCTTGCAGTTTAGTGGAGGAGAAATTCATCACGCAACCAATCACCCAAACAGATAATCATGCAAGTGGAGTAGGTGATATGAAGGAAAAGCCCTGTATCCTTGCACTGTTAGAGCACATAATGGTGGTGGGGGGAGAGATGACTAGTCACTGAGAGGGACAGTCTCCCTGAGGAAATGACATTGATTTGAGACCTGCAGGATTACCCTTTGTTCAGGAGAAAAATATTCAAGGTATAGAAGGATTATTATTCCTAAAAATAATAACCTACACTTATCATGTGTCAGGCAGTGATCTAAGTATTTTTACATATATTTGTGCATTTAATTCTTCCAGCAACCCTATGAATAATTACTGTTGTTCTTTTAATTTTAAAAACGGAAAAAACTGAGGCAGGATTGTTAATAAGTTGCTAATAAGTGGCAAAGGAAGAATCTGAACTCCCACAATGTGGCTGTAGAGACAGTACTCCTAATCACAGTGGTCTGCTGGGACTTGGAGCATTCTGGGCAGCAGTGGAGAACTGTGTGGCTGAAGCTAAGTGAGCAATGGAGAGGGTGGCATAAGGTAAAGCAGGAAAGAAATGGATTTAGGACCACTTTTAGGGATGATGGGGTTTTAGGAAGCTATAGCATACACTAAGACAGGTGTGTCAAACTCATTTTCATAGGGGGTCACATCAACCTCGCGGTTGCCTTCAAAGGGCTGAATGCAATTTTAGGACTGTATAAATATAACTACTCCTTAACTAGGAGCAAGGAGCTTGGCACTGCCACCAGGTAGAAGCAAGGTACTGGGCTGGATAAAACAAGGTGGAGGGCCAGATTCAGCCCGCAGGCCTTGTGTTTGCCACCTGTGCACTAAGAGGTCAGTAGTCTTCCAAAATTGCATGAGCTTTGTTGGTCTTTGCTTTCTCCACAGAGCTTTGTGACCCATGAACTTTGGAAGCCATGACTCCTGGGTGACAGGGAGGTGGTCCTGCCCTGTCAGCAGCTCTCAAAGCCTCTCAGCCACCAGGTCTGCCCTAAGGAGTTCAGCAATTCCTTCTCCAGCTGATCTGCCTGGGGGTCACCTGGGCATCCTACCAATGAGTTCAAGGTTTCTACTGTCCTGAGAAGTGAATTTTGCTGATGCTGCGTGTGACCCCTCAGCCATCCAGATACACCCCCCAGAGGAGCCCAGAGTAAGCTGACTACATTTAACCCTGTCAGCACAATCATGATGTTTGTGTGCCCTCCTCACACAAGTCGCCCCTCTTGCAGTCAAGTGCAGAAAATGCAAGCAATATCAAAGTCTCTAGAGCTATATTGTTCAACATGGTATCCACTAGACACACGTGGCTATTTAAATTTAATTAATAAAATTTAAGTAATTTGAAAACAACTTCCTCCATTGAACTAGCCACACTTCAAGTGCTCAACAGCCACACGTGGTTAATGGCTGCTCCGTTGGACAGCAGTTACAGGACATCTCTATCATTGCGAAAGTTCTACTGGGCAGCGCTGCTCTAGAAACATGCTTCCTGCCTCTTGGGCTTATTTCAAGATCTATAACCATGGCAGAATGCTAGGTGAATTTAGCCCAAACCCCATTCTCATCACACTACACTTCATTCCCATTCAGAGATTATACCTTCTCATTCAACTAATGCACACTGATCATCTACTGCTGTCAGACCCTATGCTGAATATTGAAATAGGCTGAATTATCATTTTGCTAAGAAAGATGGCTAGAGCAAAAACCTTCTTTTGTGGGTTTGTTGGATGGGCTCAAACCCTGATTAAGTTACTTAACTTCTCTGAGCCTCATAGCACTGTTGTGAGGTGATATGTGAAAAATACTTGGTAGACTCAATAAGTAATAACCATTTTTGCTCACGACATCATCATCATCATCATCATCATCATCATCATCCCAGTTAATAGGGAATGCAATGGGAAGGGAACTCAGTCTTACCTATCATGGGATAGTAATGAGTGTTACATGCTTCCCTGTACTGGTCAGAGATCTATCTTCTTCATAGTGTTTAGTCACTGGTCTTAGCTCTACCTTGGGCTGCTCATAACCATTCTTCAGGGTAAATGTACTCCTGTCCCCTCCCCACGCCCAGTGCCAGGTCTTTCACTCCCTCATTCTGCTTCTCTTTTTCACTCTCTTCTGAATATCTTCTTTTTTCATAATATCTTTCCGAAAAGTAGAACCCAGAACCTTCCCAAGTACTTCCAGCAGTGTTTGAACACTATCTACTCAATGTCTACCAAGGTACAAGGCCATGAGGGGGTATTCATTTAAAATTTTAAAATGAATTTGTAAAGGTTTACTTCTGCAACTGAATTTTGAAAGTTAAATGTAAGACAGTTCATAACCACTACTACACACAAACATACACCTTTTCTTACGTAAATGTAAAAATGGAAAATGCATATTTTTCATTAACAGTGTATCTGGAAACATGCGCAATGCTGAGTACAGTGATATGATGACCTGCAGTAATCTGGACACAATACTACATTTCTGTAATAGGAGCTAAGATTATATTAGTTGTTTTTTGGGAGGTGGGGATGGTGGTGGGGTACTTTTAACATTAGGATGGGCTAGTATAGTGTCGTCTAAAATCTCAGATTGTTTTTCATAATATTTGTTATAGGCCGAATTCTTTCTATTCTATACTTCCGCAACTGAATTTTTTAAACCTAAATGTACGACGTGGCATTCATTCCCATTAAGTTGCAATTTGTTGTTTTGACCTAGGCTCAAGTTCTTTTGAAATCTTGAGTCTTTTATCCACACAGTGATCCCTCCCAGCTGTGAATATAGTAAACATGACTTTACTTCCAAATCACTGAAGCATCAAGGCCAAGAACAGAGGCCTGTATATAACGAAACAAATGTGACCTTGCTCCATCTCCATAAATCTGCTTCCCCCTGCTCTGATCTCTACAGGAGCGCTGTGCTGGGGCATGTGCTCTCCTGGAACCTGACCCTTTCTTTGCTTTCCCCTCCTCCCTTTTAGGTCTCCCTGTTTAGACCAAAACCAAAGGGCCTTCAAACACGGTACAGGAGAGAATGTGTCCCTTTACCCTGCTACACCTGAATAGCTTTGATGACAAAAAACAAAATTCAACACAGGAGGAATTTGAAACAATGGAGATAAAAGAGGGTTGGGGTGCATGGAAGATTCCAATTAGAAATTAAATAAAGATCAGAAACTTATGTGATGAATTCTTCCCTTATTTCATACCCTTAGTCAGGAGAAGATGAAAGACAGGTGACACTCACTCCCCCTGTAAAGAATCAGCAAGCACAGGGTGGGAAGAGGAACACCACTCCACAGGCCAGCTTTCGAGAGCCTCCGGTTTGGGTACCGAAGTCATGCCTGGGGTTCACAGATGTCAAGCTCTGTCTCCCTCCAGGCACCGGCAGGGGCGGCCCCCCATGGTTCACTGCCTTCCCAGAGCAGTCACTGTTAACTGTTGGACACATATACCTTTCCATATCTTTCCTCTGCATCAAATAAATAAATGTGAATTAAAAAAATGTCACAAGAAAACATTTAGACACAGTAACCAAATTCTTCCCTTGCTACAACTCTCCGGTTCAGACAACTTGGGTCTTTTGGGCTCATTGCCATAGTGAAAGAAGAAAGAGAAAAAGCAAATACAGAAGGCTGTGAGAATCTTCTCCTGGCTTTGGTTTTCAAAAGTCGAAAACCTCTGGAATAAGAATGAATCCTGGTATCTACAAAGCCTTTAAAAAAGAGATATAAATATATAAATAGGAAAAGGAAAGGATTCGAGGGCAGAGGAATTGCCCACTTGGCATTTTCCCTAACCTTAGATAGTCTCCTGGGGACGTGGGAGCAGAGAGACAGAGAAAAGGCTGTGAAGATGTAGATTTTGGAAAGTCCCGGAATGAAGGGCTTGGAGGCCTGTCTCTGAGGCAGCATTCTGGAAAGTTGCCCATAGACAGTCTCTCAGCATAACAGCACCTTGGCAGGAAGCAGGAGCAGCAAAACGAGTCCTGGGCCTGAAGAAGGATTTCTGGGCCCTGGGCCACATGGAGGAGACAGGGGAATCTCTGAGTTAACAGGAAGGGGTGACCCAGAATCAGGCAGGATGACATGAGGATGTATATCTTGTCAGATGCCCGTGTTGACAGACAACCTCAAGTATCAGGTGGACTGCCTGCTTGTTATCCCATCTTCCAGTTCCTGGAACCTCAGATGCAGCTCTGGAGAAAAGGAATTAGAAACTTCGAATTCACTGAGAATGTATCTATAAGGTTGATACAATGGAGATTCAAAACAAAAACTAGACTAAATTATAGAAAAATAAGAGGAGTTTTATTTCTTGTACACCTGAGTTATAGACCTATTAATGCACCCACAATATTTTTACATGAATGGTATCATAATCCACATATCGTTATGTTCCATTTACAATATCTGAAAAAGTCTCCAGTGCCTAGTATTACATACACAAATAGACTATGATTTATTATTACTCAGCCATATCCTTTCTGTAAGATATTTGGGTTATTTCCAGTTTTTGCTGCTGCAACCTGCAGTGGGTATCCTTATGCACATAATTTAGTGTCCATATGTATTTCTGCAGGAAGGGTTTCTTGAAGTGAGTAGGACCAAAGCACATGTGGATTTTTAATTTTTATACATACCAGCAATTTGTCCTCCAAAATGACTTTATCAAATTTGTATATCCTGTGACAGTGTATGTTTCCCTTTATAACTTTACAATCTTTTTAAAGGTCTATTTTATTATGATAAAAGTTGTCCCAATTTTTTCTCCCCTTTATACCACTCTGCCCTTCACGCCACCCCCCACCCCCACTCCAGCATTCCCCACTCCCTTAGTTCATGTCCATGGGCCATACATATAAGTTCTTTGGCTTCTCCATTTCTTACAAAATACACTATTCTTAACCTCCCTCTGTGTATTTTATGCCTATCAATTATGCTTCTTATTCCCTGTACCTTTTCTCCCCATTCTCCCCATCCTCTTCCCCACTAACAATCCTCCACATGATCTCCATTTCTGTGAATCTGTTCCTGTTCTAGTTGTTTGCTTAGTTTGCTTTTGTTTTTGTTTTAGGTGTGATTGTTAATAGCTGTGAGTTTGCTGTCTTTTCACTGTCATATTTTTTACCTTCTTTTTCTTAGATAAGTCCCTTTAACATTTCATATAATAAGGGCTTGGTGATGATGAACTCCTATAACTACCTTATCTGTGATAACTTTACAATCTTTTAATATTATTAGTATTTTAATTTTTGAGAGTTTGATAGTTAAAAATGTTTTTCATTGTTCTTTTTATTTTTATTTCCTTAATTGAGAGGTTTAACCATTAGGAGATCAATAAAGAGTCAATATTTTTTAATTTTTTTCCCAACATAGTATTTAAAAATATTGCCATTTACAGAATTCTTATTTATGGCAAACATGAAAGGTATTTCTTCTAAGGTCAGGAAAAGATAAGGATGCCATAGTCTCCACTACTATTTAATAGTGTGTTGGAAATATAAGCCAACGCAGTCAGACAAGAGAAAACAATTGGAATTAAAAGTGAAAAATAAATAAAACTATTTCTATTATAGATATCATACATGGAAGCCCCAAGAGAATCAATACTACAACAAAGCAACACTAAAAGAATTTCGTAACAAAATATAAAACTGACATTCAATAGCCAACTGCCAGTCAGTCAACTGCTACTGATCTTTAAGAAGCGAAAGAGCGAGCACTGGTATCTAGATCAACCAGGCCACTGAACACACTACTCGGCTGGACTGGCTGTTTTTTTAAGGAAAAACTTCCCAGTTTCTGAGGAACACAGTGACTTGATTTACGTGACACTGGTAATAGCGCCAGGATAAAGAAAATAAGCAAATACATTGCTGTTAGTAAGAACCAAGGTTTGCAGTGTAAGAAGAAAGATATAAAATAAAAGAAGGTATGGAAAAAT
This sequence comes from Glossophaga mutica, assembly GCA_039655065.1. Lineage (NCBI taxonomy): Eukaryota > Metazoa > Chordata > Mammalia > Chiroptera > Phyllostomidae > Glossophaga > Glossophaga mutica. Next base: position 47,021,027 of record CM077307.1, on the reverse strand, counting down.
CCTGTAATGGCTAACTTTGAATTAGAAGTTTATAATTTAAAATATATATTTTAATATATATCACTACAATAATAATGAGTGCAACTGGTGCCAAGATCTTGGTGGTGTCTAAGTAACATACCCCACCAAAGGAAACCAGAGCTCTGTGGAGAAATGGCTAATTCCAGGAGTTGAAAGGGAAAGTACAAGGTGAGGTTGAGATCGGCCAAAAACCAAGTAAGTGTGCACATACTGAAGGAGCCATATAAAAAAGAAACAAGAACCAGAGGATCCTACTTGCCAAATTCAGAACAATTTGAACATGAGAAAGAATAATTACTAGAACTAAAAATGTTGTTCAGCAGTGTGTCAAGACACAAGATCAATATACAAAAATCAATCCTGTATGTGTAGACTAACAATGAACAATCTAAAAATGAAATTTTAAAAACAAATCCATTTAAGTAGCATCATAAGAACAAAATAGTTAGGAATGAATTTTTAAGTATAGTACAAGACTTGTACACTAAAGAAAAATCATTAAAAGAAACCGAAGAACTAAATAAATGAAAAGACATCACATGTTCACTGACTGGAAGATTTAATATTGTTAAAATGGCCATACTCCCCAAATGGATCCACAGATTAAATACAATCCCTATCAAAATCTCACCTGTCTTTTTTGCAGAAGTTGACAAGAAGCTGATCCTAAATTTTTTTCGGAAATGCAAGAGACCCAGAAGTGCCAAAACATTCTTGAAAGAGAAGAACAAGATTGAAGGACTCACATTTTTCTGTTTCAAAATGGATGTCAAAGCTACAGTAATCAAGACGGTATTGTACTGGCATAAGGATCAACATATAGATAAATGAGATAGAATTGAGAGTCGAAAAATAAAACTATACATCTATGGTTAGTTGATTTCCAACAAAGGTATCAAGACAATTCCAACACACTGAGCTGGGAACATTACATCTCCACATGAGAAAGAATTGTTGGAGCCTTCTATCTCATACCATATACAAAAATTAACTCAAAATAGACCAAAGACCTAAATGTAAGAAGGATACAATTCTTAGAAGAAGACATGGGATAAATCTTTGTAACTATGATTTTGGTAATTGTGTCTTTTAAAAATAATTTACATAGGTAATTGTTTCTTAGATATGACACCAAAAACACAAAGGAAAAAATAGGTATATCAGACTTCATCATAACTGAAACTTTTGTGCTTCCAAGAACCTATCAAAAAAGTGAAAAACAACCCACATAATGGGAGAAAATACTGAAAATCTTACATCTGATAGGCATATATATAAAGAACTCTTCCCTCTTTGTGGCACCACAGAGGTGGTTGGCTGCTTCAGGATGAAGCTGAACATCTCTTTCCCAGCCACTGTCTGCAAAAAAGTCATAAAAGTGGACAATGAATTCAAACTGTGTACCTTTTATGAGAAGCATATGGGCACAGAAGTTGCTGGTGCGTGCTCTGGGAGAAGAGTGGAAGGCTTATGTGGTTCGAATCAGTGGTGGGAATGACAAACAAGTTTCCTCATGAAGCAGGGTACCTTGACCGATGGCAGTGTCTGCCTGCTACTGAGTAAAGGGCATTCCTGTTACAGACCAAGGAGGACCCAGGACAGAGGCACAAATCTGTCCAGGGTTGCATCGTGGATGCCAATCTCAGTGTTCTCAACTAAGTCATTTGTAAGAAAAGGGAAGAAAGATATTCCTGATCTCACTGATACTATTATGCCTCGTTGCCTGGGGCCCAAAAGAGCTAGCAGAATCCATAAACTTTTCAATCTCTCTAAAGAAGATGACGTCTGCCCTGGCTGGTATGGCTCAGTTGGTTGGGCATTGTCCGGCAAGGAGAAAGGTCACCAGTATAATTCCTGGTCGGGGTACATGCCTGAGTTGCAGGTTCAGTGCCCCATCGGGGTGTGTGCGAGAGGCAAGCAATTGTTTCTCTGTTTTTCCCTCCCTTCCCCTCCTCTAAAATATAAATAAATATATGTTTATTTGAATCATTCACCCCAAACTGGGGCTGGGGAGGAGGGTTAGGGAGAGTTTAGTATGTCTCAGATTTTATGAAACTCTAATGTCTGTAAGAAACTTAATTTCCACCAACTTCTCTATTTTTCCCCCTCCATCAGCAAAGCTCCAAAAGATTTTCTCCAAGTTCCCTTGTTCTCTTCCAAAAGTTATGCCCTCTCAATACTTACATGTTTAAACTCAGGTACTTTCAAGCCCTTACTTTTCCATCCCTCATTAGCAAGTGCTCTAATCCAGCATGGCTGTTCTCAGTTATTTCTCTACTTAGCGCGGGACTCTCTGGGATGCGATTGATCTTTCTTTTTTCCAAAGAGCCTCTGCTTCACTCTCCACTTCCACATGGCCTTTATAGCTGGTGCTACTGATTTCAGGTATTTATTTCCCCACTCAAATGAAATGGGAGTTTGCAATATTCTATTTCCTGGTTATATGGTAGATATAATTGTGTTGTGTGGTGAGTTGTGATTTTATTTGCTGTCCTGATCTGCATGGTTTTTCGAAGATGTGTAGAAAGATTCAGTTTAGGCATTTGTCATATCTACAAAGAGCCCTCAATCTGTAGCCTCAGTTGATAAATGCTGACACATAAATTGTTAGATAAGACTTTCAGGAATTCCAGTCAAGATGGAGGTGTAGGTGGACATGCTTCACGTCCTCGCACAACCACAGAGAGAATTACAATTATATCTCAAAACAAACAACCAGAACTATGAGAAAATCGAGCTGTATGGAAGTCCAACCACCAAGGATTTAAAGAAGCCATATTCATCCAGATGGGTAGCAGGGCAGAGTCACAGAGACAGGCTGAGAGGTGCAGAGATGTGGTGTAGCCCAGAGAGGTGGTGGCAGTGGAATGGGCAGTCCACACTCACGTGTGCTAGGTAAAAATTGGAAGGAATACCTTAGGAGTGAGTGATCCCAGCCCCAGGCCAGACTACACAACCCAGGGTTCCAGCACCAGGAAGATAAATTCCCATAACTCTGGCTGTAGAAAACTAGTGAGGGCAGGGGTGGCAGAAGAAACTGCTGGATTTTCAGAAGAGTCCATTTAAAGGGCCCACACAGACTTAGAACATATGCAAACCCACCCACTCTGGGATTCACCACCAGAACAACAGCCAGAAGGGTGACAGTTGCATATGGAGAGTAAGTGAAGTAACTAGAAATGTGGCAAGTGCCAGGCAACAGTATTGTCCCTTCTCCAAGCCCTCCTCCCACACTGAGCCACAAAGTGGTGAAGAGGGTTACCTTGCCCTGGCAAGTACCTAAGGCTCCACCCCACACAATGTACAGGTGCCATTTCCAAGGGAGTCAAAGCAGCTCTACCTAATGCATAGAAACAAACACAGAGAGGCTGCCAAATTGAAGAGGCAAATCAATATGGCCCAAATGAAAGAACAGAACAAAACCCCAGAAAAAAATAAACAAAACGGAGACAACCAATCTATCAGATGCAGAGTTCAAAATGCTGGTGATCAGGATGCTCAAAAAACTCACTGAGTACAGCAACAACAGAAGAGAAAAAATGAAGGTTACATTAAGTGAAATCAAGAAAAATCTACAAGGAACCAACAGTGGAGAGGATGAAGCCGAGAATCAAACCAACAATATGGAATACAAGGAAGGAAAAAGCATTCAATCAGAGCAGCAGAAAGAAAAAATAATTTTAAAAAATGAGGATAGGCTTAGGAACCTCTGGGACAACTTTAAATGTACCAACATCCCAATCATAGTGATGCCAGAAGGAGAAGAGAAAGAGCAAGAAATTGAAAACTTACTTGAAAAAATAATGAAAGAAAACTTCCCTAATTTGGTGAAGGAAATAGACATGTAAGTCCAGGAAGCACAGAGAGTCCTAAACAAGTGGGACCCAAAGAGGACCACACCAAGACACATCTAATTAAAATGCCAAGGATTAAAGATAAAGAGAGAATCTTACAAGCAGCAAGAGAAAAAGCAGAGTTACCTACAAAGGACCTCCCATAAGACTGTCAGCTGATTTCTCAAAAGAAACTTTGCAGGCAAGAAGGGACTGACAAGAAATATTCAGTGTGATGAAAAGCAAGGACCTACAACCTAGATTACTCTACCCAGCAAAGCTATCATTTAAAATCAAAGGGCTGATTAAGTGCTTCCTAGAGAAGGTAATGGTAACAGAGTTCATCATCAAGCTATTAATTACATGAAATGTTAAAGGGACTTATTTAAGAAAAAGATTAAAACTATGAACATTAAAATGGCAATAAATTCACAACTATCAACAGCTGAATTTAAAGAAAACAAACTAAGCAAACAACTGGAACAGGAACAGAATCATAAATATAAAGATCACTTGAAGGGTTATCAGTTGGGAGGGGAAAGAGGGAGAATGGGGAAAAGGTGCAGCGATTAAGAAGCATAAATGGTAGGTACAAAATAGACAGGGGGATGTTAAGAACAGTATAGGAAATGGAGAAGCCAAGAACTCATATGTATGACCCATGAACAAAGGAAGGGAATTGCTGGAGGGAAGTGGGTTACTGGGTGGAGGAGAGCAAAGGGGGAAAAATTGGGACAACCATAATAGCTAATCAATAAAATATATTTTAAAACAAGACTTTCATATGAGCACTAGATAATTGGGCTGTTATGTTGGGTTCCTATGAAGGAAATGGTTTTTATACAGATAAAATATATGATAATTCCCTCAGGTCTCTAAGCAATTTTAGCCTGCAACCCATTCTCCCTGACCCTGTTGCACTGATAGAATTTCTCACTGTGGTGGGTACATATGACAAATATATCCAGAGTAGAATGTTCTGGTGGTCAGTGTGTCCAGAGTAGCCTGAGATGGTCAATGCACCCAGGATGACTGACACATATGACACAGTCCATGGATCTAGAGTGGTCATTGTATGTGGACCATCACTGTGAGGACAGTGAGTGGCTGGTTGGTCTGTCCTGACTGATTTGTACATGGACCATTCATTATTTTTATACCTGATTGTTCCTTGTCAGGAAATCTTCTTTTTCAGGTGCATGGAGGAGTGCAAGGTGTGAAGTCCTGATGGGATATGAGATCTCTTCTCTCCATGGAAGGCCTTCTAGGCTTGTTGAAGAAACTGGTCCTAGGATCCTGGCTAGGCAGAAACCTGGCCATAAGAAACTCATCACTGCTCAGGTCCTAGTCACCTCCAGGTGGCAGGATCTCCACCCTGATTCCTGTAAGTTTTGCCCAAGGTCAAAGGTGCCTCAATTGCAGGGCCCTTAATTGTGGTCCCTCTAAGTCTTTGGAGAGTGAAAGGCAGAACAGCTGACTAACCATAAGCAAGCATTGGAGTTGAAGTCTTCATTCTACAACTTACTGGGCAAACTAGTAACTTTATTTCTCTGAGCCTGAGATTCACCACCTGTAGCTATTGTGCAATGCTGGCCTATTGCCTGGCACCAGGGTGAACCGTCAATAAATTTTAACTGTTCTTTTTTTTTTTAATATATTTTATTGATTATGCTATTACAGTTGTCCCATTTCTCCCCCATCATTCCCCTCCACCCTGCACACCCTCTCCCACCCACATTCCCCCCTTTAGTTCATGTCCATGTGTCATAAGTTCTTTAGCTTTTACATTTCCCACACTATTCTTGCCCTCCCCTTGTCTATTTTCTACCCACTATCTATGCTACTCATTCTCTGTACCTTCCCCGCCCTCCTCCCCCCACGCCCCTGTTGCTAACCCTCCATATGATCTCCATTTCTGTGGTTCTGTTCCTGTTCTAGCTGTTTGCTTAGTTTGCTTGTGTTTTAGGTGTGGTTGTTAATAGCTGTGAGTTTGCTGTCTTTTCACTGTCATAATTTTGATCTTCTTTTTCTTAGATAAGTCCCTTTAACATTTCATATAATAAGAGCTTGGTGATGATGAACTCCTTGAACTTGACCTTATCTGAGAAGCACTTTATCTGTCCATCCATTCTAAATGACAGCTTTGCTGGATAGAGCAGTTTTGGATGTAGGTCCCTGCTTTTCATGATTTGGAATATTTCTTCCCAGTCCCTTCTTGCCTGCAAGGTCTCTTTTGAGAAATCAGCTGACAGTCTGATGGGAACTCCTTTGTAGGGGACTGTCCCCTTATCCCTTGCTGCTTCTAGAATTCTCTGCTTCATTTTAATCTTGGCTAATGTAATTATGATGTGCCTTGGTGTGTTCCTCCTTGGGTCCAACTTCTTTGGGACTCTCTGAGCTTCCTGGACTTCCTGGTAGTCTATTTCCTTTGCCAGACTGGGGAAGTTCTCCTTTATTATTTGTTCAAATAAGTTTTCCACTTGTTGCTCTTCTTCTTCCCCTTCTGGGACCCCTATAATTCGGATGTTGGGACGTTTAATGATGTCCCGGAGGTTCCTAGGCCTCTCCTCATTTTTTTTAATTCTTGTTTCTTCCTTGTTTTCTGGTTTGTTGTTAGTTTCGTCCTTCTGGTCCACTCCATTAATTTGAGTCCCAGTTTTCCTTCCATCTCTATCAGTTCCCCATGCATCTTCCTTCATTTCACATATTGTAGCCTGCATTTTTTCATCTAGTTTGTGAGCAAAGTCAACCAATTCTGTGAGCATCCTGATCACCAGGGCTTTGAACTGTGCATCTGATAGGTTGGCTATCTCTTCATCACTTAGAGGAATTGGCTCTGGAAATTTTATTTGTTCTCCGGTTTGAGCCATTTTTGGTGGGTTTTTTTGGTTTGTTTTGTTTTGGTTTTAGTCTGGTCACGGCTATTACGTAGTTAGGGGTGGAGCCTTAGGTGTTCCTCAGGGCGGGGCAGCCCAGTCGCTGGGTTGTGATGCTATAGGTGGGGGCGGGGTCCGAGAGGGAAGAATGGTGCCTGTTCCACTCTCTCCTGGACTCCGGTCCCTTCCGCCGCTACCCCTTTGCCTGGATTATCTGCACAGCAAGTGCGTGCGGTTCCGTAGTGAGGGGTGGAGCCTCAGGCGCTTCCCAGTGTGGGGCAGCCCAGTCGCTGGCTTGTGACGCTGTATGTGGGGGCGGGGTCTGAGAGGGAACAATGGCGCCTGCTCCGCTCTCTCCTGGATTCAGTCCCCTTCGCCACTTCCCCTCTGCCTGGACTGTCTGCGCGCTCTCCCCTCTGCCTGGACTGTCTGCGCGCTCGAATGTGGGACCACCTGGTCAGCCAGCCACCTTGTGCGGCCTCACTGGGTCTGCACAGTTGCTCCCATGTGCCCCATGTGTCAGCCAGCTGCCGCCTGTGGGCCCGGGGATTGCCAGCCTCCGCCCGTGCACCTGGGAACCGCCAGCCACCGCGGCTTGCGTTCCAGGTTCGCACCTCCACTTTTTCCTGCCGAGACTCCGCCCCTCTTACCGGTCTGGATGAATGGTTGTTGGACTTCCGTACAGTTCAATTTCCTATAAGTTCTGGTTGTTTTCTTGTTTCTAAATATTTGTTGTCCTTAATTTTGGTTGTGAGAGGAGGCACAGTGTGTCCGCCTACGCCTCCATCTTGGCCGGAAGTCAATTTTAACTGTTCTTTTCTATCACAGATGCATGTGTACACACACACACACAATTCAATTTACATACTATTTATACATATATATGCATACACATATGTACATAAAACACACACATATAATTTATGTAGGTTTCTCCAAGTATGGGTATGGTTTTCATTTAATTATTGGATGCTTATATACTAACTGGATGAAATGAATATGAGCAAAATCTCACTCAGTTGAACTCTGGAGTAGAAAACTCGACTTGAATAGGTGGCATTCGCTGATAAAGCAGAATTCTATGTAATAATGCATTTTGTTGTCGTCGTCAAAACTGGAATACCCTCCCCTTCACATTCTTCTACCCTTACAAGGCGTATCTCCTTACTTCACTGATATCTAGCTAGCCACAAAGATCCTTATCCCTACCTCCTGTGTCTCTGATGTAGACGTCCCAAAATGGATATGTTATGTGGCCTATGCAACATCAAAATTTAAATTACAAACATTTAAACACAAGATTTTTCATTGTATTTGTTCCCACTACCATTTAGTCCCCTATAGTCCCTCCCACCCCACCCCCGCAATCACCACACTGTTGTCCGTGTCCATGAGTCCTTTTCCTTTTTTGCTCAGTCCCTCCACCAACTGCCCCCCGGAAAAGCTGTCATCCTGCTGAGTCAGTCTGTTTTACTAGTTAGCTCAGTTTGTTCATTAGATTCCACATGTGAGTGAGATCATGTGGTATTTGTCTTTCTCTGACTGGCTTACTTCACTTAGCATGTTTTTAGGTCTATCCATGTTGTCACAAAGAGTAAAATTTTCTTTTTTATAGCCAAGTAGTATTCCATTAAACATAAGATTTCACACAAGAACTTAATTCTCATTTCTTTTCACAAAATGAGTGACTAGACAGCATTCCTGAGGTAATAACAATCACCCAGAGCAGAGCAGTGATTCCTCATTTAGAAAGAGCTCCTCACAGCCCCTCCCCTCCATGATGCCTCACACTCACCCCACCCTCTCACTCATTGCACTTCCTGACTTCTCCCCTGGAGGCGTTTTGACTGTTTTACTCCAGTTCTAACCATCCTTTTGTGTTGACCTCCATTACATCTTGGTCCAGACCTCTAGTACAATTACAGCGTTATTATGTAAGCCTGATGAAGCACTTCTAGCAGAGATGTGAAGTATGGAGGTTCGTACAACTTGGTAACACTGCTCAGTCTTACTTATCCTTATCTCCCAGTCCTGCCGTACTCGCCACACACACACCTTCTCTCGGCCTGGGCTCCCTTTCCAGCATCACTAAGCTCAGCTAGCTCTTCCTTAGTCTCTACTTGGTCAGCTGAGTCACTCCCTCTGTGTTCTCTCAAGTATAATCCAGTGATTAATTCCAACAGTTATGTGTAGTGTTATGTAATCATGTGTCCATCCTCTCCAGGAGATTGAGGCAGGAAAGAGCAAAAACTGGGTCTCACTCATCTTTGCATCCCCAGAGCCTAAAAGTGCTTGATAAGGAATCCAAGTTATAATTGCATGACATATACATACTAGGCCCATTTCAGTCAGCTTGAGCTAAATTATGCTGTGGTGCCAAATCTCGGTGGTTTATAAAGCAAAGGTTTATTTTTGCATCATGGATTAACTGCATCCTGGCTCCATGTCTTCACCTTAGGTTCCAGGTTGAAAGCCCCATGAGACTGCCAATCCCATTGCGGACAAGAGATTGGTATCCACATTCTGGCTCCCAAGGCTATTATTAGGCTTCTGCTCAGAAGTGGCACACTTCATTTCTTCTCACAGTCCATGGGCTAAAGCAAATCACCAGCATGAAGCCAATGGGGCAAAGATGCAAAACGCTCTTAAAAGGCAAATGGCTTGAACTTTAATAGAATTTACCACATTTGCCATCGCATCCAGTTCACCTTTCTAGGGTCATGGGAAGCTGTAGAACATGTTTCTCAGGCTTCTCTGTCAGCTGACTTCTCCTAACGGGAAGCCCGCACAGGAGGCAGGAGAGTGTGAGGTTGGGAGAAGCCAGGGCATTTGCCCCCCTCCCTATCACAGGGGGCTCCTCCTGTGGAGGCTCTATTTCCTCCATGGCTCCAGCTCTCACCAGGTGGGCTTGCTGAGGTGTCTGCCTCTGCTGAGTAGCCCCGGACACTACGACTTTAGAGTTAGTCGCATACTTTGATCAGTCTCCCAATCTCTAGGCTGTGATCTGCTCACATCATCCAGTTGTTTCACAAATAAATTTAAAGAGCGTCCATGAAAATGTGCGAAAAATGAAGTGGTGGACAGATAAAGTACTTGAGGGAATACAGAATGAGCCAACATGGTGCAGATGAAAAGAAAATGAGCCTGTGGATCACAGCTCTTGGGTTCAGAAACTTGCTCTGCCACCAGCCTACCCAGGCAACAGCGTGTTCTCTGTTTTCCCCACCAATAAAAGTGAGTTACAGTGTTGATAATGGAATGGTTACAGAGTAGCACAAGTGAAAATGAGTGTCTGTGAAGATGTATATTGTTAAGTGTAAAAAGCTATACAAACGTTAAAGGAATTTACGAATCATAAGCAGAAAACAACTTTATTTCTATCAAATTAAAAGTAGGAATAATCGTCAAGCAAGATAATCAAAATAATCAATAAGACAATTAACAATTAGAAGAGCATTTACAGATCAGGTTTAGATACTTTGAATTAAGCACATACACACAAAGCAAGCGGCTGACGACTTTCACACAGCGGGAAAGCACTGACGCATCATCGTAAACACGCGACTTCTGGGGAAGTGGGGCTGACAGCTCACAGGACAGGAAACCAAAGAGACAAGCTGTCGTTAGGTTAGAGAATTGATTTGAGCTTGAGAGGGATCACAGTGAAATGCCATTGGAACTCAACAATTTTCCCCCAGAGATCTGTTCATCTCAAAAACAAGAGTATATAAAAATCAGTAGTACAAATTCTCATAAAACTAGAAAAGCCCTCTAAACCCTAACACTTTGGAGCTTACATAAAGATTCAGTTCTCTCTTTTCTTCTCTTTTCTTTAAATTAAACACGTCAATTTGTTTCTATTTAGTACACTTCTGACTTTATAGCCAAAGCTTTAAAATAAAGAAAAGAAAGGCTTAATGAAATGGAGTTAGACACACACTAACCCCAGGGAGAATCTTCTAGGTGCATTGCTCCTTTGAAAAGTTTTAAACAGGAAATCTTTTATTTCGAAGATACTGAACTTCCTGGAATAGCCTAGTTATCACTAGAGAAGGAAGGAAGGAAGGACTATCCACGCCATACAGAAACTTTCTCCCTTTTGGAAATGCTTTACCATCTCTATCTCTTTCTTGTTCTCTCTCTCACACACACACTAATTGGGGAATTCCCTGAAGCATACACATAATGGCATTTATTTTGGCAAGAGTTGTGCAATTTGTTAAAAGAAAGATAAGGTATGGCATTTATAAACAATTGCAATTTTAATATATCTGAACAGATGCAGGAAGCAGATTTTTCTTCAGAGCTGAAATATGGCTTCATGGTTCCCGACATCTGTGTGTTGCACACTTCTCCTCTGGAAACCAGACTGGGTCAGTTTTATATGGAAAGGGCTGATAACTTACGACCAGACCCCATTCCTGTATTAAAAGAAATCTCCATTACTGGGTTCTTCTTTTGAGACACCAATAGACAAGGGAGTTACTAAAAATGGAGGGGAAGAAAGAAGCAATTCATACTGTGAACATGACTCTGCCTTATGAATTGCCTCTCTGGCAAAATTGATTGCAGCAAGAAAAGACACTGTCCGTTAAGAGGAAGGTAAGAAATGAACTTCATCGGGTGCATACAGACACCTCCCAAGATCCCGTAACCCAGGCAGAGCACAGATGAGACAGTGTGCCCTCCGTCTGTACAGTGTGTAACTACCACCAGGATGCACTGAGTGCCCATTTCCTCTCAGCACCAGAGCACCAAACACAAAGACTCCAGCGGGAGCAAACACATTGTTTTATCTGTTAACGAGAACAGAGAGTTCAAACTAAAGAAAGGTACCAAAAAGGCCCAAGTTCATGTAAACAGGATTATTTCAGTTTTTAAATGCAAGGAGACAAGGTAACTGAAATCTTATCTATTACCCAAGGGAATTGTTAAGGATTTAATTAGACAATGCATGTAATGCGCTTAGCATGAAGTAGCAATTACCAGCCACTGCTAAGAATGCCTATACCATAATATTGGGAAATCTGCAGTCTTCATGATTTGAGCAAAGACCTCCAACAGGCTGGTAAACTGTTTAGACAAACAACTAAAGTCAAATACTGAACTCAGGTTCCAGTGAACTAAATTTTATAAAAGCCCTATTTATGGGTTTGCACAGGCATTCCTTCTAACATTATCCTGTGTCAACAACAATTTAAGTGGCAAAAAAAAGCCACAGCAGCAGCTTTCTCACTCATTGCTGTTATCGCTTTTTCCCTTCCCTACCAAAGAGCGGGGCATAACCTGGCTGAAGCTAGAGCTCATCTGAGCTTGGCTCCTGGAGGGTGATGGGGAGTAACACTGGGGAAGGCGGGTAAGAAGGAAGCCAGTCTCCCCTGTTCTGCCAGAACTGTGCATGAGAAGCAGCACTGCCACATCAGATGGCAGGCAAAGGGGTGAAATTGGCACAGAATCATATTAATGTGTGATGTAACGTAGGGAGATGGTATAAAGTTGGGTTACCCTGTGTTAGGTGCATAATCACCATTGGTTCGTCTGCTACAACTTTAAGAAGAATCCGTTTATTATCAGGGCCTTGTTTGGGATGGAAGCAAGGAGTGATTTGTTCTGGTCTCAAGAGCTCAGACCTACGTGTGAGCACCATGGCTGAGGGTGGCTGAAGGGCAAAGGTCTCTTTAGGGACACAAAAGGGTAAGTGAGGCACATGAGCTCGCCTTCTCCACAGATTAGCCCGGACTCAAGCCAGCCTACGTTGACAGCCTTTCATTTTATTCATAAATTAGTAGTTACAGAGAAGGGCCAAGGGCTCGGATTTCCTGTAGCAGCTTCCTTTGCTTAAGCAAAGGGAATAAGAACAGCATTATATAAACCTAAACGTCACCACAGGGAACTCTGTTACATTTGATATGAGGCTGCTCTTAAATGCAAGCAAAACCAAGCAGGTTTGTGCCCTGGGCTGCATGGGACAGGAAACAGGAAGTTAACATCCAAAAGCAAACTCAGGTAGCAGAGTCAGGAAAACCTGAGTGTGAGTACTGGCTACACTATTTATTGGCAGTGGGAAGCTGGGCAAATCACTTCCCATCTGTGACCTTGCCTTCTTCCTTTATAAATGTGGGACTGTGCCTATCTCACAGGATGAAACACAGGGTAGGGCAAAAGTAGGCTTCGGTTGCAAGTACACAAAACACAGTTTATTCTTGTATTATTATTTATTAATTATTGTATTATTTTCCACATAAGCAACTGTACCTACTTTTGTCCCACCCTATATTTATAAAGGTCCAAAAACTGCATATATCACTCAGTAGGCCTTTGATAAATGGTACCTATTTTATATTTGCAAGGGCATTAAACACAGCAACATTTTCAAGTCTAAATAAGCCTGTCAGGATAATGGAAAGCAAAATGAATTCAGAGCTGGTTAGAATCACAGATTGTAAGGACAGGTATAAATTTTAAGAGACCATCCAAACTATTTCTGCCTAACAGGGAAGGAACCACGTGTGTGGCAGTAGAATGAAAACCAAGAAAAACTGTTCCTTGAATTTTACTTTTCTCATAATATTTACTTTTCTAAAAAATTTAATCTTTTTTTACAGGAAGTTAATCTTTGTCAAAATCATTGAAGGAGTTTGTTGAAGAAAACCAGAAATATATATATTTTAGACCACTGAACAGGAAACACGCATCGTCTTTCAAAGACCATGGAAAAGCTGTTTGTATTTTATTGATATCACCTAGCAAAGGGTCCCTCAGTTGCTGGGCAATCTCGGAAACAGCAAACACTGCTGAGACACACTGAGTGACCCTGACACTGACTGAAGCAGTCTATCTTGATGGAAGGGAGAAGGAAGAGAGTGAAGGGTGGAGGAGCAGAGTATGGAGTTGGGGATCGGGCCATTTCCCATTTCCTATACCTCTGCCCCAAACCCCATAAGCAATGATTATACTGAAGTCACTCCCAGGAACAGTAAAGGACCCTTGCTGGGGATAATCACAATGCATGAAGAGGAATACTTATTTTTAAGGCAGCAGGAATAGATTCCATCGTCCTTCCCAGAGCAGAGCAAGAATTAATTATACAAGGTGGCCACCAAGTCTGGAAACCAAGCAAATCCTTAATAAACGATTATGGACATTACATTGCAATGAATGACAAAATAGTGTTATCTGTATTTTTAGACTTTATGGCCACCCTGTAAAATCTTTGGAATAAAAAAAAATTAAGATTTTGTTTTCTCATTATTGTAAAGCTGTACTCTTAGTCTAGGCACAGCTCGTGCAACACGTGTCCTCAAGCACAGGCTCCAGTCCCCTTACCAGCCACCTACGACAAGCGCGGGTCACTGGCAGGAGAAAAAACCCTGTCAGCATCTACATTTAGCAGCATTTTCAAACGCATTTTCTTTATCTTGAATAAAAAGTAAGCTATTATTTTAGTCAGGTAATTCCGTATGGTGTTATTACATCTATACAGAAGATATGATCTTTTAACATTTCTGTAGGTGAATATTTCTTACTTTTTGAGAATTTAAAAAAGACTCTGAGGATTCTATTTTTGTACAAAAAATAATAATAATAATAAAGGAATGATGTCCACCCATGAGCATCAGACCAACAGTGTAAGGAGACCCTCCAAGAGTTCAGGTTCTGGTGCATGAAGTGATTTGACATCATCTCCTAGCTCTCAGCTCTTAGAAAGGAATTTCAGAGGGATAAAAGCAATAAGTATCCATATAATTTAATAGCCTAGGAAGGGAAGAAACAGATGTAAAAAAAATACAGCCTAATAAACATAGCAGAAGCCAAATCCTTTCATTCCAGGATGTCTGAAAAGGAGAGATTCTATGGTACATGGACTCAGAAAAGGAGGTTCTCCTAATAGAAAAAATAAACGTGGATACAGTCACTCAAAATCAGAGAAGCAACCACCGAGAGCCATTGGATTCGACCTCACTGCCTCCAGAGGGGCATATATACCAGAGAACGTGGGACAAAGCCCAGGCTACGGCCCTTGGCATTCCCAGGCCTGCTGGTGCTATGGTTCAACAGCCTTTAGGGGATGGGGAGAACCAGAGAGCACCACCACCAAGGGTAGAAAGGCTGCTACTATGGCAACAACATGACTGTCAAAAGCCAGCTAGAGCTGGGGATATACACTGTTTGAAATCCAGCCTGCACTTGCTTTCTTGTGAAGGGCTTGGCACATGTGCAGAGACATCTTCAACACATCTAGATGACCCTTCTTTTGAAAGTTGAAGAAGAGCCTCTTCATTAACTCTTTTTACTCATTAGTTTTTATATCAGATCACCACTTAAACTAGAAAAGACGCAAGCTAGCTTCTAATTGAAACACGGCACCAGTATTACACACACAATTGAGAGAATGACCACTTCTCATGGTTCTTCCTCCAGGTGGGCTCAGTATGCTTCTTTGGACTCTATAGGTGTGATCTTGTTCGAGAAAAGCGTGTAAACATAGGGCCAGATTTTGTTAGTCTCCGTTCCGGAAAATTGGTGGAGCACTCCTCGGCTCCTGAAAAACAAAGTCAAACCCACAAAGGCATTTTAGGTTCCCTTTTAACATGATATTAGAGCTGATGAAGGTCCCGGATAAAATGTAAGCACGATCTTGTAGTCTGTATCACGCACCACAAAGAGCCTAACTGGCCCCTTCAAAAGCATCAACACCCCCCACTGGGTGTTACCTAAATAAGACCACAGCTTTTCAATTGTGGCATGTTGCCATGGTGCCACCTTTTATTCTTCCCTCCAAAATATATCAAAGAAAGCCGCAGTGGCTGCTGTTGAAACGGGCAAGTTTATGAAACTCAGGAAGGTAGTGCTGGTCCTGGACGGATGCTACTTTGAGTCATTGTGAAGAACATTGATGTTGGCCCTTCAAACCATCCCAATAGCTGTGCTCTGGTGGCTAGAATGGACTGCTATCCCCGCAAAGTGACAGCTGCCATGGACGAGGAGAAAGTTGCCAAGACATCAAAAATCAAGTCTTTTGTGAAAGCTTATAATCACTTCATGCTCACAAGGTACTCTGTGGATATCCCCTTTCACAAAACTGCTGTCAAGAAGGACATCTTTCAGAGACCCTGCTCTGAAACTCAAGGCCGGACAGAAGACCAAGGTTAAGTTCAAAGAGAGGTACAAGACTGGCAAGAACAAATGGCTCTTCCAGAAGCTGTGGTTTTAGATCTTTTTTGTATCAGTTATTTAAAAAAAAATTTTTTTAAGAGCAAAAAAAAAAAAAAAAAAAACATTATTCTGAGGGTAATCCAAAATCTGCCTCACCACACATTCCTGAAAACCAAATTACTGACAAAATTTGGTACTCAAAAACCATTATTTCGACAGTGATTGTAAAATACAGGGTAAGTCCCAATAATCTGATCAGGAACCTCTGATCTAAAGGCTAGCTAGATTATTTGGAGGTGACCAGGTCAGCAACGGACTACAGCAAAGGCTGTCAACTGCTGTGCTGAGCGCAGGTACACATGTGGGTTTCACTGGGCTGACACCCGGTTAGAATTTTAAAATTCGTAGCTAATATAAAAATTGGGATTACTTTTCTCCACACAAAGGGCCAGATTTCTGCTTCTCTCCTGAAAAACAAGGATCATCGGTTGCAATGAGCCTGAGGGCCCCATGGTGGTAACTGGCTGGAGCTGCACAGAGGCTGTACAGTTCAACTGTCACTCAACTGCCCCCTATCAGGCTTAACACTCTTTCTGATACCTGCCTGGCCCCTGAGGCCATTCACATTTGCATTCTGCAGCTTATAGTTTTCCAGACACACGTAGGCCAAAAGTCCTGTCTAATCTTCTATCTAAATAAGGTATTTTTGTGTGGCAGTGTCAACATGTAAACCATTATTTCAGCCACTTAAAAAGAAAAATGAAAATAAATCTAGATGCAATTTACAACCAGAGATGATCAGGTTTCAGAGTTTACAGTTTCAGCATAAAAGTACTGGGCATTATCTCGCACGGAGAACTTCAGCATTTCATCTGACTACTGGGAATGTGCTGGGGCTTTTAGGGCTTATCTGTCTGAAAGAAACACTATCCCGCCTCAACCCCAGGCCCTTCTCACGAAGCCCCACACCTTTCCCACTGGCTGACTGCCATGAAAACACTGAAGCACACTCACTTGTACAGTTCAATGACTGGCTTTGCCACGTCCTTGTACTGTCTCAGCCTGGCAGCAACTGCTTCGGGTTTATCATCCTCCTGCTGGACCAACGGTTCACCAGTGACGTCATCAACCCCCTACAAAGACCAGAGAAACCAGTTAACATGGGCAACAGTTGGGCCACTTCATAGGTAAAAACTTTCCAGTGCAAAGGCATGTATGCATCTTTGATTCCTATCACATTATGACTTAGGCCTGGGCAACCATGGAAATCATGAAGGTAATTGAAAAAGAAAAAGCACTCTTAACAGCAATTTAACCTTATTTCATGAGAGATGAGATCTTTATTAACTTTTTAGATCCTTGTAAACATGTTCCAGTGCTGTTGATATATGATATCTCCAATTCAGTTTAAATTTCCATTGCAGCCTCCTTCCCCCAATAAGCAACCTTCAAACAATGTCACTCTGGCCCTCTAAATATTCCTAAAACTGACATGCTTTCTAATGCCCGAGTTCCTAATGTAGAAAATTAAATGTTTCAAGGAACCAACTGGTTTACTTAGGAAAAATACTAATCTAGGAGAAGTTATTTCAGTCCCATCTCAGCTAACTTTCAAATTCTATCATGTAGCTTTTCTAAGGTTAATCCTACTCAGGTTATTTTACTATATCAAGTAATGACTTATCTAAAGTTGAATTAAAACAGGCACATCATACACCCATGATAATCAGGAACAAATATTCTGAGAACTAAAAAACAAACAAACAAACAAACAAACAAAAACACCCAACTTATTTTTGATGTATTTTAACATCCTAGGGAACCATACTGACAAATAGCAAATTCAACACATCAGAATTTTGCCTCCCATGTCCATGGCTATTACCCACCAGGGGAGATAATCAAAAGAAATAAATCTGTCAAAAGGCAGGCTAGAGCAGAACCAAAAGGCTTAGGCAACTCAACTGGATAATCAGAAACTGGCTCTAAATTGGAAACGCACTGCAATTCCATTCCAGCTCAGGGTCTTGGGTACATAATTTACACTCAGGATTTATTGGTGAGCCACATAATTATTGTGTGTGTGTTTCATGTCTGTTACCTTACACAACAGGAGTGACAGGGATGGAAGAAGCTGTACATCACCTACATTCCCCTCTCTTTTATTTTACTTTTGGAGGCAAAGTTCAGAAATCATTTCTGGGACTTCAGAGCACCAGTAAATACAACTGTTCCTGGAAAGAGCAGAATGATGCGAGGGCAGTAACATCATCCTTCTAGGGGAACTAGACCACAGCAGCTGGTTGAGTTGGACCAGACGAGTACTTTCACTGCTGTCTTTGAGAGCAGCATTGTAACTACAGGTGTTCTTTTTGAGAAACCCAGTCTTTGCAAAGCAAGACAGTGTTAAAGCTTCTCAAATTTTATGAGAATCTTTGCAATGGCAGGTCTAGGCAGGCCAAAATGTGAAGCATTTGTGTTGGACTTCAAGGCCGGCAGGTCTAGGCAGGCCAAAATGTGAAGCATTTGTGTTGGACTTCAAGGCATACTCAGAATCCTCTTTTCTTCCTCATCCATTTCCCCCTACACTTCTTGGGATAGAAAGGAGAAGAAATCTAATAAAGAATTCTGGATCTACTTACATTTTAAAAAGAAGTCTTCAAAAGGAAACTAGTGCTCAGTCCAAATAGTAAGACTCATTGGAATATTACTGAACTTGTGGCACCCAGGAGTTAAGAAGGTATCCTTAATGTTTGTTGCTAGGTTGCTTTTTAAAAAGATTATTAATATTTCATATACCTAATAAAGATGAGAATACCATTTTCCCCAGATCCCATCCAGGAATCGATGTTACAAACTTTAACTTATATTCCTTGACTACTAGTGAATGAGCATTTTAAATATTTGTTGGCTATGTATATTTGCTCGTTTTTGAATGGTCTCTTCCTATCTTTTACCCACTTGTCACCTAAAATGTTTACCCCTTTCTTGTCAGTCTGTGAGAGTCAGTCTGTGAGAGTACTTTGTATTTTCTTACATGTACATTAGGTGGATTGAAGTCCAGGTTATAGACCCTTCCGCTAGGAGGGTGAATCCAACGGCGGCTGAGACGATCTTTGAGCGTTTCAAATGGAATGTTCAAAGTGATCACTAGATCCAGGTCACAAATTCTGTCCAAGGCTTCAGCCTGAACTAATGTCCTAGGAAAACCTAAATGCCAAAAATAAAACACAACAAATGCAAGACATTTCTCAATTCCAATTATTCAATGTAATATTATCTACCTCTAAAATTTAGTGTCAGAAGAAAATTGCTATTACATACTGTGGTTCCAGCATTGGGAATACTCAAAGATTAAGGAGTCATATGATAAAAGTAGAAACTGTACTAATCTAACAATCACAAGACTAGTCCCAGCTCCAGTCTCGTCTCTGCTTTTGACTACCTATGTGAACTTGGACAGGTTATATCACCTCCATTTCATCTTCTGATAAAGAAGTGAAGGGCCAAAATTCTATTTGTGCCCTCTTAGCTCTATCAGTTTGACTACATTATTCTTAGGTTACCACAAAAAATTGTGTATTTTTTTAAGAGCCTAAATCAATTAAAGTAGGGTCCTTCGCTCAGTCTTCTTTGGAGCCTGCACCTTAACAAAGTGGGCAAAAGTTCAATCCTAAAAGAACTGGTGCCCTTAAAACTATCTCAACACTGAAAATTTATAAACTCAGCCTGGTTTTCCATGTGTGTAGAAATAAACAGCAAAACTGAAATTTAGGTGCATGAGCATCTCTTCCTTTTTTCTCTTTAAGTGTAAACTCTTGGTGACTCCTAATTATGTTTTTTCCCAGGGATTAATCTTTTTTAAATGTACCTCCAAGGTTGGCTGGAATGGGACTACGCAGTGGTGTATTTCTCCTGAAAAGAATCATTTCAGGTTGTCTGCTCTGTTTAAAAAAAAACAAAACAAAAACTCCCTGTACCTAATATTGCTTTTTTAAAAAATGTCCTTTAAATCTTAGGAAAAAGTATCAGGTAAACGGAAGCTGGAAAGCTGATTAGAGGTATAACAGGAAGTGTAACATTCAGAAGAGAAACTTTTAAATCACCAACCTATCTCCACCTTTCCATCATTGGAAATAATGAAGATGACAATGCAAAGATGGGTCTTCATGGCCCTAAAACACTTCATATTCAAAGAACTCCTTTTCCTACTGCAATAAGTCAGTTGTTCAAACATGAATGAACATGAATGTCCTATGCTCTGTGTTAAAATTCTAAAGTGGTATGAAGGTCAAATTGATTTCAGAGTGCTTGTTGCGTTAAATGTGACAAATTCCATTCAAAGGCTATCTCTCCATGCCCCTGCTTCAGGTACCAACCACTGCTGAAAACTCTCCGATACTCCCTTCAAAGTCTTCCTTATGGCCTGCCCATGAGGCCAGGCCCCTCTCTCCACAGCCCATCCTTCCCAGGCTCCTCACCTTTCCATAAAGAAACAGGCCTGGACTCTGCATATTGCAGGACTCTGAGCTAAGTCATGGATGAAATTCCTGGTTTTCCTGGGTCCTGCGTGTTACCCAGTTGCAACCCAACTCACCTGTTTGCACAGTTTCACCATCAGGCTGCTCATGATGCCATTTTCCTTAACTACACTTCTCTAATTTATTCCTCTTTTGTCCATTATCAAATGACATGAAGCCCAAAGGTAACTTTGCCCGCATCAACTTACATTCAACATTGCTCTCTGCAGGCCTCATTAGTTCTTTTCTGTCACTGAGTGTGTCAAAGATATCTCTGCCTCAAGGTCTTGCACTTGCTGTTCTACACCCAGAACGTTCTTCCTGCAGATCTCTGAATATCTGACTCCTTATCATTTGGGATATGTGTGCATATGTAGCTAACTTCTCAGGGAGGAGACTTCTTGAACTAGTATATTTAAAATAGCCCATTCCCCTCCCATTTTCCATCTTATTACTTTTTTCATTTTCTGTTATGTTTACTATAAACAATGTCTTAGTATTTACTTATTTTCCATTCCTACCTCACTTCCTGAGAAAAGGGACTTTGACTTGATCATTGCTATATCCTTTAGCGCCTAAAAAAACATCGACAAGGTTGGGCAGTTTAGTATACGGCCTTATTTCCAAAGTTTACGCACTGATAAACTTGCTTATACTTTGCATCTAAGGTTGCAAGCCCATCAGAAATTATTTCCATCTCTTACAAAATTCAACATGTGGTCTGCAGTTGAGTGCAAGTCTGGGTCACAGTAAGCACAGAAACAAGAAAAAGCATTTAGGAACTTTAAGTCTGTTGAGTCTAAAATTTGGGCATGAATTTGTTTTTTAATTTTTCTAGTAATTTGTTTTTATTGTATTTGACAAAAGGATTGTTTGGCAATGGATTGGGAAAAAATACAACTGAACTTTCACTACAGATGATTTGTTGTAGGTTTCCCTTGGAGCTTACTTCCTAATTTCTCCAATAAGGGAAACTATCCAAACACCCCAGTATGTAACTTTTGATGGTGTTTATTACAGGAAGGATATAAATTAAGTTGCATCTCCTCCCAAAAGGACACGAGAACAGAGAGAACCAAACATGCAGTACATTTCAACTCTACTCTTATGACAAGGAAAGAGAGAATAAGTTCAGAGACGGAAAAGACTTATCTTGCAAGTAACATCTCAGTGCAATGGCTATCATGTGCTCAACCCGAGGTATACGCATGTTCCCATTGGGCAAAGGGGTTGTTCCAGCATTACAGACACATCAGAACAAACTGCTTTCACGTTGTCAGAGCTGGCTTCTTCTGATCCACTTTGCATTCAGGCTGGTTTCAATGAAGAAATTCAACAGAGACATTGGTATTTCTGATTTTGTAGTCCAGGCTCTTGTGCTAACAGCCACCCAGTCATCCTTCCTCCCACACTCACTCTGGCTAAGAAACCCCTTCATATAAAGGCACCCAAATGTTATGAAATTATGCCAGAGTGTATGTTCATAGTGGTTCTTTTCTGCAATCAAAGGATGGGTGATTCCTTTCTACTGTTCTATAGTTTCTAATTTTTTCTAATTGAGCATAGAGTATTTTCAGAATAGAAAAATTTACTTTTAAATAAAGATTTGCTACTAGATTTTTTCCCCCCAAATCTCAACATAATTTCTATTATACCAGGTTTATCACCACTTGACATTTAGGGAAGTGAAATATGTCTTCTTTGCCCAAATCACCCAAGTACACCATGGAAACCTTGGCCTTCGCCTTCGAAGGCAACAATGCCTGGCACACAGTGGGCAAACATTTAAATGTAACATTAGGGTAGTTGTCTTCTAGTTTTCCATTCAGTGACCATACTTATTTGACCAGTCCACCTTATTTTAAAACCCCAGTTTAAATCCATGAAATTTTATGACTCTTTTGAGCTCTATAAACTCAATATGTAACCTTCTTTCTATTATGGAATGGCTTGATTGCTTTAATACCAATTTAGTAAGCACCTTCTCCTTTGATTATTAAGTTTAAAAACAAACTGAATTTTGTAATTGCAGCTTTACAGCACTTGGGTGTATTCTTGAGCCCCAAATATAAGATAGCTACCAGGTAGATAACAATGTGATGCTATCTGAGTCCAGAAAGAGCAAGGTTGAACCCAGGTGAGCCCTTGGGGCTCAATTCAACATATGGCGACATAGACTGGAGGGTAGGGAACGAGTCTCAGAAGAGTTCAGATAAAACCACGCCTCTTTTATCTTTCCCATTAAATACCTTTACAGTACTACACACCCTCAACCAGATCTTTTCCTCTGCCTCCCTAGATCACAATGGGGATGCTAGAGAGAGAGAACACTGGGAGCAGGCCTGGGCACTGTGCTATGTCTATTAGTCAACTTTAGGCCTTACTTCCCCTACACTGCACCAGAGCTTGGCCTAGAAGATGAACTTTCTGACAGATTTAAGGCATGTCTTACTCCCCTTGTTGTCCTCTGGTACTGTGCCTGGCACGTTTAACACTGAAATTCCAGCAAAGAGAGGGCAGTGCACCTTCCACACAAAGGCACTCTCTCACTGAGTGCCAGGTGCTGGCCAAGTTGAATTAGAAAGATTCCTGCAGCCAAAACAACCCAAGATCAATCTCTATGCTCTTTTCCCAAATCCTTAAAAAAAATTTTTTTTCCTAAAGCAGTAGCTTCCAGTGACCCTTACTGGAGCATAGAAAGAAGATAATATAACTTCTATTGTATTTTTTTGGTTCATTCATTTTAAGCTTCTATTTTGGAGGATACATTTTATAATGTATATAATAAAAGTGTATGCACACATAATTTATACATAAATATTTATACATTGAAGATGAACACTCAACATTTTTACTGTGAAGTGTGCGCAAAGAATTTTAGAGATCATGCCACACTGAAGACCTTAGTTCTCAGCCACAGGGCCTAGTCTTATGTTCTCACCACTACCCTAACAAGAAAACACTGTTCATTATCCTTTGGATAAGAGGCTGGGATTGAAAAAAGTAGTAGGAAAGAACAAGAAGCTCTAAAAGAGAACATAACCGTTTTTCCAAAAAATAAAAGCTCAAATATTATTATTGGCTAACATTTCCTTGCAAGCCAATCTGCTTAGCTTCCCAACTGTTTCTGAACTCTGGGGCCCTCTGGAGGAATGGGCAGAAAATGCAACTGTGTACAAAATAAACTGAACTCAGAATGAAACTATTTTGGGTAGTCCCTACCTATTCAGCTCTCACATTCAGAACTGCTAAGGACCACAAAGAATCGTTAATTCTGGTGGCTTAAAGGTCTTCTGTCAGGGCAATGGCTCTTAGCATGTCCTCCCAACCTCAAAATAGGTCCAAGTTAAAAGAACCATGCAAAATACATTAGTCCAAAGAAAGTTAAAATTAAAGAGTTAGTTTTGAGATGTTAATATTGTTGGAATGTAACCATTTCAACAGTTTAGAACAGTGATTTTCAACCAGTGTGCTGAGTACATTAATGTGCCACGAGAATGTTTAAAACATGTAACATCTGACTATTTAGTCAGAGGCACTGACCTCTTTTCCCTTAGATGGTCAAATAAAAAAAAAATGACAATAGCCAACACAACAATAGCTGTCTGGTGTGAATGAATCAAAATAATACCTAATTTTTTTGTCAGATCAGCAAAAAATATATTTTGTGTGTGTCACAGAATTTTAGTAATTAGTTTATGTGTGCCATGAGATAAAAAGGTTGAAAACTGCTTGTTTAGAAGTACCAAGAACAGAAATCAGCCATTCCACATTTTTAAGGGTTCCCCAACTGGTGGACTAAATCAAAATTATCAGACATGATTTAAAGGGGAAAATATGGGCTATGGGTGCCCAGATTCCATCCCAGATTTATCACGATGAGCTTTAATTTGGGTGTAAGTTAAATAGACTGGTACACTAGCACAAAGACTCAGCCTTAAGCTGCTGATAGCACAAGAGTACCATGAGGCAGGAATGAAACACAACTTCCAGGGACCCGGCCACATGCATTAGCTGTAGCACAGAATCCAAGTCAAGAAAGATATAGCTTTGCAGCCTTTTCCACTTGTGAGTGCCCCATTTTTAGGAGCTTTCATACAGATAAAGCAACTCTGCTCAGGAGAGGCTGGACTAGATGGTTTCCAAGTACACAGTTCAATAATAATGCAGCAAACACAGAATAAAGATAAATTTGAGCTTTTTCAGAAGTGAAAGATCAGTAGGGGGTTAAAGATAGTTTATCCAAAAAACGGTGCTGGGAAAATTGGACAGTTACATGCATAAAAATGAAATTAGACCACCTTCTTATACCACACACAAGAACAAATTCAAAATGGATCAAAGACTTAACTGTTAGACCTGAAACCATAAAAATCCTAGAAGAAAACATAGGCAGTAAAACCTCAGACACTGTTCATAGCACTATTCTATCAGATATATCTTCCTAGGTAAGAGAAGCAAAAGAAAAAATAAACAAATGGGACTACATAAAACTAAAAAGTTCTTGCACAGCAAAGAAAAACATCGAAGTAGAAAGACAACCCACAAAATGGGGGAACATATTTGCCAACACATCTGATAAGGGGCTACTGTATTTTGCCATGTATAATACACACATTTTTGCCCAAATTTTTAAGGGAAAATTAGGGTACACATTATACTTGGGTAGTAGCTAAATTTCCTTGTATCTGTTCTTGTGTTTTGTAATTATTTGTTATGTAAAATTTCCTATACCATATATGTTCAAAAATAAATGCTAAAATTACTTTATAATACAGAAATCCAATATCTAAATATAAATAAGTAAATAATCAAATTAAAAAATTAAAATGAAAGATTTTTTTCCTGAAAGTTCAGGCCAAAAACATGGGTGCACATTACACATGGAAGCACAGTATACATGCTGAAATACAGGTAATATCCAAAAGTTATGGAGAACTTACAACACTCAACACCAAGAAAACAAACAACCCAATTTAAAAATAGGAAAAATATCGAATAGACACTTCTCCAAAGAGGACGTACAGATGGCCAACAGACATGAAAAGATGTTCAACATCACTAATTGTCAGAGAAATGCAAATTAAAACCTCAATGAGATATCATTTCATACCTGTCAGAATGGGTATCATCAACAAATCAACAAAGAACAAGGGCTGGCGAGGATGTGGAGAAAGGGGATCCCTTTGGCACTACTGGTGGGAATGCAGACTGGTACAGCCACTGTGGAAAGCCGTATGGTGATACCTCAAAAAATTCAAAATGGATCTGCCTTTTGACCCAATGACCCACTTCTGGGAATATATACAAAGAAACCCAAAACACTAATTCAAAAGAACATAAGCACCCCTATGTTCACTGCAGCATTACTTACAATCTCCAAGATACGGAAGCAGCCCAAGTGTCCATCAGTAGATGAGTGGACAAAACAACTATGGGTCATTTACACAACGGAATACTACTCAGTGGTAAGAAAGAAGAAAGTCTTACCCTTTGCAACAGCATGGATGACCTGTAAAATACTATGTTAAGTGAAATAAGCCAGTCAGAGAAAGACAAATGCCATATGAGTTCACTCGTATGTGGAATCTAATGAACTGAACTAACAAGGAAAATGGGGACAGATTCATAGATGGAGAACAGGATGGCAGCTAGCCCTGGGGTGGTGGGTGGGGGGAGGTGAGAGGGTGGAGGGATTGAGCAAAAAGGAAAAAGGACTCAAGGACATGGACAACAGTGTGGTGATTGCAGACCTATGGGGGGCAGTACAAGGGAACTAAATGGTAATGGAAAAAATATAATAAAAATTATTTGAAACATTTTTAAAAAAAGAAAGACGCAGTAGGGCGACAGAATATCATCACCACCATCAT
This sequence comes from Glossophaga mutica, assembly GCA_039655065.1. Classification (NCBI taxonomy): domain Eukaryota; kingdom Metazoa; phylum Chordata; class Mammalia; order Chiroptera; family Phyllostomidae; genus Glossophaga; species Glossophaga mutica. The sequence goes on along the minus strand of CM077307.1, from coordinate 46,994,748 downwards.
CCAACATAACGTTTTCACATGGGAGAATGAGTCTCCTTGACTGCAGAAGAGATAAACAACATCCTAAGGGGAGACCAGATTTCCTTTAAGGTAGAAAGACAGAACATTCTGCACAGAGCTGTTTATTCCTGAAGTGTCCAAGCAGACCCAGTCAGTTCCACGTGGACATTGTATTATTGACAGGGATTATTGACCAAGTGAGCTAAATGCACACTCAAATTCTATCAACAGGTGGCAGCATTAATAATTTTTCCTTTTAGAAAGAAGTGCAACCAAGATCTAGTATGCTTTTATTTTTACTGAAAGTAAGCCTCAAAGACATGCTTTTTTTTCATGACTAGCATATTCCAACTTCCTTAGATGGCCTATTCCAAGTGAATATATTCCATTAATTGTTGAGGAAACCAGAAAATGCAACAGCAAAGTAAAATAAGGATCACATTTTAAGCACAGAAAGCTGATTTTTCTCCCCACTAAATACACATGAGACTGTCCCATCACTTGATTTCTCACCAGGAGTATAGAAAACCTACCTCTTGCTTCTTCATACTAGCCTACCCTTACCTCTTGTCTCACAACCCAGCCTAGAAAAGCTGCTCTGTTCTGTTGAATCAAACAGCCAATCCACATTGAAAGCCAAAATTTTATGTAGTTCAATTTCTCCCCAAATCTGGCATGCTATAACATGAACTGTGGTTGCCTACAGGTTGTTTTTTACACACCCCTCCCCTCACCTCCAAACAAAATTTACTAGGTGCAGGGAGATGTCGCTAAATTCCTGACTGGTGCTGTGTTCCCAGCAGTGCAGGCCACTGGGCCTTGGCACCTGCTCCTCTCAGCCATGCCAAGAGCCTGAGAGAGGGCAGCTGGTGCCACAGCAACAAGCTGTAGCGGTGGCAGGGAACTAGGACGCTTCTGTTTTTCTAATTTGGAGTGCATTCACTCCAGAGGAAGGGCACAGAGCCAGAGTCCACTGCCACATTCCCGAGCGGAAAAGCAAGCCCTCCTCCACTTGATGAAAATAAAAGGGCAGCTCTGAAGAGCGACATCTGCCTATGATCGGCAGCTTGTGAAAAGGCCACACAACACCAGGCCCCCTTCCTACTGGCAACTAAGAACAAAACTTTACCATTTGCGCCCACATGGATGGACTTAGAGAGTGTTATGCGAAGTGAAGTAAGTCAGTCAGAGAAAGATAAATTCCATTATGATTTCACTTATATGAGACAGGTAAAGAACAATATAATCAAACGACAAAACGAAAACAGACTCACAGACACCGAGAACAGACTGGTGGCTACTGAAGGGGAGGGCAGCTGGGTAACCTGGTGAGAAAGGTGAAGGGACTGAGAAGTACAGATTGGTAGTTACGGAGTAGTCACGGAAATGTAAAGTACAGGACAAGAAATACAGTCAATAATATTATAATAACTGTGTACGGTGCCAGGTGGGTACTGGAAATACCGGGGGAACATTTTGTAAAGCGTATGATTGTCTAACCACTATGCTGTACACCTGGAACCAATACAAAGTCATACTGAATGCACAGTAAACTGTAATTGAAAAGAATGAAAAATAACAAAGATCTGGGGCCAACATGGAAGAGATCCTCTATCTCTTCCCAGTTTGTTGAGAAAGCAAGAACCAAATTACGAATGCAAGCCATGGCTCATCACAATTAATCACTGAATGATTAACTAAATCTGAAAGCAGGCAGTGTAGTTATTCTCCCAGTCTGCCCTAATCCAGAGGCATTCATACCATTCATGTCATCAACCAGGAGCCTCAACAGCAAGTTAAATTAATCACCATCAAAACCTGTTTTATGAAGGCCTTTTCTCTCTGATAATTACCTTATCTCTGTACACAGTATTTATTTGGATGTGTATCCAAGACCTCCATATTCCACTTCAATCAGTTTTTATTGACAGATGGTGAAAACAATAAGAAGCAGCTGTGTTCCAGATGCTGGCAAACAGAGCTGAGGCTACACCGCATTGTTTTGAGTTCCCTGTTTCCCACTGTGCTGAGAGCCCTTGGACACACTCCCTCCTCACTGAAATCTCCCGGGGACAACTGGAATTCCTCTATAGTATATCCTAGAGTTTAAGAGATTTGTAATAAATGGGTCCTGCTCTCAAGGAACTTGTAGATTAGTAGTAAATGATTTTAAAACCTACATATGCTATAATCACCACTTACTGATCCACTGATAAAGAGAAGACAGATATTCCATAAAATTTGGTTTTAAGCCATATGTCTGCCTCTTCAAAGTGGCTTTGTGAAATAAAAGATGAATTCCTATGAGGCAGACATTCTTGGGAAAATTTTTAGATGGCATTGAGATCCTCTGCCATCAGCATGATGATTTTCCTGCTTAAGCGCTTGGCTTATAACCTTTGTTTTTAAACATGTTATACTAAAAATCTTTGAGCCCTTTTCCCAGTAAGGGAGAGGCATACTGCATTAAGGAAGGATATGTCATCTGCAAATTCCTTCCTCAAAGGCTCTTCTTTTTAAGAATTCTGCTTGCTTGTTCTTTGAACATAAATCTCTATAAACAAATTAGGGGAAGACTGGTCTCCCTGTATCACAAAAGGAATTTATAAATAATTTTACCATAGGCCCATATATTTGCTTCAAGGAAAATACGGAGGCTGAGTACCTCCTACATAGGTTGAGGAACAGGCTGCAAATGAGACCTCTCTATCATCGGACATATTTTATCAGCCTTTTCTGTGTGTCAAACACAGTTGTAGGTACTGGCAATACAGCCGTGACCCAAACAGACATAATCTGCTTTCTGAGGCCTACATTGGGGGTGAGGGTATAAGAAAGGTGGCAAACATCAAATACACAGATAAATGTGTAGTGCCACGTGATTATGAGGTAAGAAGAGACCACGACATGGGTAGATAGGATGGTATAGGTAGGGCTCTCTGAGCTGACCATATCTGAGTAGAGACCTGAACGCAGCAATCCACGTGGGTATCGGCGGGCAGAGGGCACAGTATGAGCGAAGGCTCTGCAGCATGAACGTGTATGGCACATACAGATAGAAAAATTACTAAGTAGCTATAGGATATAAACAAAGTGTTGCTCAACCCTGCCCTCAAGTAAAAGGTCTGAACATGGTAGAAGGCAAAAGGAAACACAGAAGAAAATTTTAAACAAAGTTCTGAAGGAAACAAGGACCATTCAAGAATATCTCAGTCAGCTGGAATAGTAAACAACAAAAAGACATTTTCAAACATGCAAACTCCTGGAATATACAGCACACTCCTCATAAGCCCTCTGCAAGAAGGGAGGGAAAGAGAAAAGAAGGGAGGAAAAACTATCTAAAACAAATCCAGTCATTCAACTGATGAATATTACCACAAAATTCACTCATTTATAAAGTGCACAATGCAATGGTTTCTAGTATAGCCATGGATGCACAACCAAGAGATTACTCAAAACAAAATGAAGAGAAATGGTAGTGGGGGGAAAACACTGCAGAAAACTCATTTAAATTTTTTAAATGTGAGACAAAAAAAATGGAAAATTAATAATACAGAAGAAAATTTATAATAAATATTAATAACAAAAGCCAACTAAAATTTGGAAGGAGAGCAGAGGTAGTGTAAGTATGAAGTATAGTAAGAGGTTCACTGTAGAAAGACAATATATCCTATCTAATCTGAAATGTGAAAGTTAAAAACAAAAATATGAGTATGTCTATCTCCTAATGGTTTTCACAGTCTTAAAGAGTTCCCACCGGAATTAATATCCTGGTGCTGGAGAAAGGCTTACCTGAATTCAGTAATGATCCTTTCAGGCTCACTTCAGCTTTGGCTGCTGAATTTGAGTAAAATTAAATATTTTTCAAAAGTGGGTAAAGTATGATGGCAATCTTACACATTTCTATCTGCACTTGTGCATGAAAATGTGTCTGGAATAATGGTTCTCAATGATTAATCCTGGTCATTTCTGGCTAGTAGGATTTGTTGCTTTCCTTTTCCTATTTCCATTTGGTTTGAATGTTTTATAGTGACTGTGTAGCCCTTTTATAAAAACAATGTAAAAAGATAAAACTAAATTCTTTGCATTTTTCCACAACATATTCTATTTTTAACCCTCATCAACTTGTTCATCTTTCCAAAATCTGGATTTTCTTATTAGTGATAGTGCAATCAACAGAAATTGGTTTGCTTTACATTACTAGGTAATGTAAATGTAATTTAATGGAAGATGAGTGGCTTTATTTAATTTTTCCCAGAGTGTACTAATAAGGTATGAATAAGATCATCTTTAATTATTAAAATGACCACATGATTAAGTTATCAGCAGTTTATTATTGAAATGTTAAGTTCTAACAGGATCTTAACATTGATGATAACAACCCATATCTATCATTGGACCACCCACTACATTCCAGAACTGCACTGAGAGTTTTAAATTTGTTAGCCAGTCCTTGCAAAACTATGCCATACATACTCGTACTTTATGAATAAAAGAAAAAGAATCCAAGAAAGGTAACTCTGCTTGTTCAAGGCTACCCAGCTATTAAGTTATTCGGGCAGGTCTAACCCACAAGTTCATGCTTTTCCCACCACATCACCATTTTCTTAGTATGATGCTTTGTGTATACTAATTGCACACTTAACTGTTCAATTTTAAACTAGCAAAGCATACCTCAGATGCTTTGGATGAAGGTTTGTAATAAATTTTCTTAATTTATTCAATTCCCAAGATATGTTTCATAAATTAGGGAAGTAGGCTCTCCTACCACCTAAAATTGGGATTCGAAGACAGTCTCATTTTGTCTTTATAGACTTCTAATTAACTAGCAATAACAAATGGGATTAAGTGCAACTACAGGTATATGACAAGACATGCCCCAATGTCCTGGCCAGTGTGGCTCAGTTGGTTGGAGCATCATCCCATGAGTCAAAATGTTGTGGGCTTGATTCCAGGTGAGGGCACATACCTAGGTTGCAGGTTCAATCCCCATTCAGGGTGCTTGTAGATGGTGGCCGATTGAAGTTTCTCTCTTACATCTTTCTTTCTATCTCTCTCTCTCTTCCTCCCTTCCTCTATCTCTAAAAAAAGCAATGAAAGGGTGTCCTTGGGTGTGGATTAAAAAGAGAGAGAGAGAGAAACATGCCCCAAATATAGAGAAACCACAGTTTAACGTCTAAAGTGTATCTAAGTTTAAAATTTTAAATCAAGTTAAAAAATAAGTTATTCACTCTTTCAAACTCAACGTTTTAAATTTTATTTTTATCTTCCTTCTAACTCATATTTAATATTAATTTTGACATGTATTCAGCTCCCTGTTTTTGAATTCATGTAGTATTTAACTTTTGCCCCACCCACTTTTCCAGCCTCTTTGCTCATATTGTTGGTTTTTGGATTATCTGACTACTTATGGTTTCCAGAACACATCATGTTGGTTCATGTGCCTCTACCTTTTGCATATGATGTTCCCTCTGACTAGCTGTGATGTCGCCTTCTCCAGGAGGCTTCCTTATATCTGTCTCTCTCCCAAAATCGGGTCACAGCCACTTTGTTCTCCGTGCCACCTCTCCCCGTTCATCCCTTTGCCTGTGCTTCCAAGACCCTATTCTGCAACTGTATATGCAGCATTTGCTCCTCCTGAACTATGAGGTTGGGACATGTGCTATTGCCTCCTCAGATGGACCAATTCCAAGCATATCGGGACACATAAAAATGTACACTCCATTCATTTTTTGATCTCTGAAACCAGTTTTTCTAGAGTGTGCTCAAATATCTGGATACATATGTGTTCCACATGGCCCTTAATGCTTACATATTAAAATCTAGTCATCCTCTGAAAAAGAACCAAATACACAAAGTCAGGATTGCTCTTCATCCCAAGGCAGCAGTCAGATCAATTAGAAGAAGTCTATCAGAAACAGACATGGGAATGGGGTCTCGGGAGGGAACCCAGCTAAAGGAAGAAGAGACTCAGGCTTTACCATGTTTTTCACTTACATACTCTTGAACACATATTGACAACATTGATAAAAAAAGAAAAGAAAAGAGAAAACAAGTTCCTATTGGTTAGATTTAAATGAAAGAAATAAAAGATGACCCTCACTGCCTAGGGTAGACCAAAGGTTGAATCACCACTAGACTCAAACTCCAAGAGGGTCAGGCCCTGCCCGCTCTGCTGCTCTACTGTGATGTCTGGGCAGTGATCAGACCCGCAACCCTTTGGTTCACGGGAGGATACTCCAACTGACTGGGCCGCACCGGCCAGGGCAGGGCTTGTCATACCTTTAACAGAATCAACAGCTAGATACAAAATCTGAACAGGCTATGCACTTTGAATAAGGTAAGTCATAAATACTAAATTTCAATTCAAGTGTCATCAAAATGACTCTTCATAACCTAACCCCACTGAGTAATTGTCTTTTTTTTTTTTTTTTTTGTCTAACTTAACCAATAGTGTTTTATTTAGAATACTGTTACTTAGTCTAATACAGACAATATTTCTTCTTTTTGCCCACCTTCCCCTGGGGAAGTCATGTGTTCTTTCTCAGAATACTATTCAACCTGAAATTAATTATATGCCTACAAATCCTTTAAGAATATCCAAATACTTAATCAATTTAGGAAGTATAATCAAACATAGGCCCCAGGTTTCATATTTCTTCTTTTAACAATATTATCTTAAAATGACAAATTTGTTTTAAAGCACAAATTTAAAGATGCGAAAGTTTTGGAGAAGATTATTATGGCCATCTGGCTATAATAACAACTTTTTTAATCATCCAAACCCAACACATAGATGTTGATTCTTCATGGAACCCAAACACACAATAAGCAAATACCGGGATCAAACTCTACTCTCAAGGCACTAAAATAACAACAACAGCAACAACAACAACAATAATGTGCCTACATAGAAAATGAGCAAAAGGACAATCATTTAAGGGCTGCTGCCCAAACTGTCCCTCAAAGAAGAATTTGGGATGTGGGAAAAACAAAACAAAACATTTGTCAGACGGTCACACTGTTTAGGGGCACGGATGGGTCTCTGGCAATGCAGCACTTAGACTAATTATACACACACCCAACTTTGTCCCTGCTGTCATTGCACCAAGAATACCATTTCTTTCTTGAAAAAATCTTTCCACTTACCTCTCGGAACAGATGGCATCTGCACCATGACTGGCTGCATACGTCTTCATCAGGAGCTCCTAGATAAGCTACTCCGCCTCCATTCTCTCTCCAGCAGCTTTTCTTCTTTTTCCCTTCACTGACATTTTTCCCTTCACTGACACTATCCCAGAGCAAAGTCAGTCATACTTCTACTTTATTCACTTTAGAAATGTCCAGGATTTAATGGGTATTTCAGCCTTTTATGTAGGTATAATTGTTGCGGACCGTTCAGCCTGGTTTCAGGAGTTGTAACCCTCACCCCATGGTGGGCTGTGTAAGAGCCCAAGGGACCCACTTCATCTGGGTCTGTTCTGTCACAAGGACGTGACCTACTAAGGAGACAAAGCTTATTTCCCTGGCAGGAGCACTGCTTTTGCCTCATCCATCTCTGGCCCAATTGCTTGGTTGGCAGTCAATGACGGGTAAGACTCCTCATGGGAGGGGCAACCACTTGGGAGGCCTCATGGAAGGACTGGGGGCGGGGAGGGGGGGGCGTTGCAGCAAAGAGGATGTGATGGACCCTCGCCCCCCCGGCTATTCTGACATAGCCCAAGTCCTCATTTCCATCTGGGAGATGTCTCCTGCTTCCTAATCAGGCTTAAAGCCTGAAACTGTGGGGGTGAGCGGTGCAGCCCTGTCCTGGCCAGGATGGCTCCCTGGGTGATTGGGCATAAGAAAGAATTCCTAAAGTCCTGTGAAATCTGCTTTGCTAAGAGTGCTCTCCCTTAGGTGATCAGTGTCCCAGGAGGAAATGAGTATGTCTCCCAAAGTCTGGCAACCCCCTTTCCTGACAAACACTGGCTCAGATTAAGCCCTCAGATTTCTTTGACATGTTAAACTTGTATTCCGGTGTATTTGAGCCCAATAAAAGCCTAGTGAGGATGGGGCTCTGGGTCATTCTCCTCTGAGAGTTTGACCACCTTTCCTCTCCAAGCAGAAGATGTCTTGGTAGTTTTTATTTTCATCCGTGATGGAGGGATGGGGCTCTGCGGGCGGAGCCCCCACCCCCACATCTGGCGCCCAGGACAGGGTCCCCCGCATATAATAAACATTGGTTGAATCAACAGAGCTACAATGAAGGGAAAGTCATGAGTATGTCAGGACGGACGAGGCTGGTGAGGCAGCAAAGATTTTAATAGTTCAATGTCTGCTTGGCAGACATAACTGCCACAGTACCCTAGTAGAGTCCCATCAATTCTATAACACTCTCCATTTCTGAGGAACCATTCCAACCGCTTTAAATCTTCCATTCACAGTATCAGAGTATACATCATTGCCTTAACAATGACCTAAGATACAAAGGTTATCTGATAACATTTGTCGGGACTACACATCTGAAGGAAAATGAGTAAGATAATCTATTACCTCTCACATACATGCATGCATGCTCACAAACACACACACACGGAGTGAAAGAGGAAAAGCATGTTTTTTCCCTGCAGAGAATGTCTTCAATGACCTTCCATACAAAACTATCGTACTTTTTATTCTTGAAACATACCCTACATTCACAAGGGCAATAAAAAAAAGTGCCCTTGGCATTTCTTAAAATATGTGATTCAGAAGTTATGGGATTATTGGCTTTTTTCTGTAGACATATGTTGCCCAGTGGGATCTAACACTCTTCAGAGCATCTGATTCAGAAAGAAAAATTTGGAGGCGGCAAGGTCAGAGCAGTTATGTACCAGTGCAGGACAGTAAAACACATTGCAGAGTCAGGACAAAATACACCACATCCATCCTCTGTAGTTTGTTTTCCCAGCGTTGCCTTCTATTTAGATACCGAGGGCTCTAAGTGAGCATGCACCCCAGAATATCTCAGGTCTGTGGTCCTGTAACTCTCAGGGAAAACAAACACATGTGAAACACTGCACACATTCAAGCCACTCAGACTTCTGATTTTTTTTAAACCCAGAATTACCTACAGAAAGTGCCTGTTAGCATTCAACTCTGCTCAGGATGCAACAAATGGAACATGCAACCACGGGCTAAATGATGGCTCTCATTCTAAATGTATCTTTATCACCAATGAAAAGGCTTCAATTACATTTCACTTATAATTCCCAATTTTAAAGCAGCTTTCTGTGAAACTAAACTTTGACAACAAATTTAAAATATTTTGATACCTACACCTAAAATCATCTGGCAGACAAATCTGTTACATCTTGCTATCTGGAGATAAATTAGAACCAAGTTTAAGAACATACAGGTTACTGTTTAAGTGCATAAGGTGACATTCAAGTTTAGACATGAAAATTTCTAATACTAACAAACCTTCCTACTGGCCCCACCTTATTGCCAGCCTTCTTTTATTTTTTTAAAATATATTTTATTGATTATGCTATTACAGTTGTCCCATTTCTCCCCCATCATTCCCCCCACCCTGCACACCCTCTCCCACCCACATTCCCTCCCTTTAGTTCATGTCCATGTGTCATAAGTTCTTTAGCTTCTACATTTCCCACACTATTCTTGCCCTCCCCCTGTCTATTTTCTACCCACCATTTATGTTACTTATTCTCTGTACCTTTCCCTCCTCTCCTCCTCCCACTCCCCTGTTGTTAACCCTCTATATGATCTCCATTTCTGTGGTTCTGTTCCTGTTCTAGTTGTTTGCTTTGTTTTTGTTTTAGGTGTGGTTGTTAATAATTGTGAGTTTGCTTTGTTTTGAAGAGCTGGTTATTATGCCCTAGTTACTATTTCACCTTAAGATCACCTAGTAAATAGTAAATACCTTCTCTATGAAACATTAAATGGTTTCATAACACATTTGGAAGTCTTGTGCATTGCATTTCTCTGGTAGAATAATTTTTCCTAAAAATTAAAAACAAAAACTTTTAAAAATACTGCTCTCACATATTAAACTTCCAAGGAACTTAAAGAAAGAAAAAAAGGCAGGGGGGGACCCCATACATATATACACATATTAACACATAAAGGAGTGTTTCTCATCCAGCTGAAAAGTACACTGCGAAGGCGAGGTGGTGCTGAACTTTTTTTAGCAAGGGCATAGCTGATCAAACCACAGAGCATTCACCAACCCCACCCTCCAGCCCCCTTGGTGCTCCCTTGGCTTCCAGCCACTGGACTCATTTCCACCCACCATTTGCAGGATGCCTCTCTACAGCCATACGGACCAAGATGATGAGTCATCATCTGTCATCCAGAATTTTCCTCTTGACCTTTCCACACTTGGTCACCTTTTGCACACTCAACAGGCACATCGTCTTTGGAGCATGTGCCCTGCACCTAAGGAGTTTAAGGCTGAACATGGAACTCAGCATTCCTGACACTCCTCACTTTGCCAGATGGATTTATTCCAGAACTTTAAAGAAAAATCAAAACTCAAAAAGTGACCAGATGGGTGTTCAAGGAGAAACACATACAAACTCAGTTAGGAGACTGACGTATTTTATTAAAAACAGGCCTACGATTGTAAAAGAACTTTGGTTATTTAATCCAAGAGGAAAAGTTATGGCAAAAGCAAAGCACTGAAAAGATACATAAAACAATCCATAACAAAAACTGACTTTTCAACTTCGCATACTTAAATGTTGTTTTCAAAACAACTTTTGAACTTAATTCTTTACACAGTCACCAAGAAAAAGAATAAAGACCTGCACGTCATGTAAAACAAATAACAGAATCTCATACTTACATAGCACTTACATAGCACTTACAATATGCAAGCATTCTTTTAAGCACTTTGCATACAGTCACTCACTGGATCCTTGCAAGCCCTGTTCTGATCCCTGTTTCCCATCAGGAACAGGATGCACAGAGGTGAGGTGTCTGGCCCAAGGTCACACACAGAGTCTGTAAGTGGCAGAGCCGAGATTCAAAGTGGGCAGTTGGGCACTACCTGGGGTTAGCTACTATTATATTAACCACCTTCCCAAAAAGTGTAACATATATACATGGTCACTTTTTAAAACAGATTTTTTTTTTTAATTTACTTTAAAAAGCTTGCTGTATAAGTTGATGAAACTTACAATTAAAGAATGTAAACTTGGGAAATTACTGTTAGGTGGTAGCAAAGCCAAAATTCATCAGTCACGGCAAACGTCTACCCCCAAGCAGTATCGGAGGGCTAACTTTTGAAAGTGAAATGGTAAAGTCTGGAGAAATCAGCCTGGCTGAACAAGTGTAGGGAAGGCGATAATAGCCAAGAAACTTGAAAGGCTTGAAGACAGTAAAAGAAAACCCAGGACTGTGATACCTTACATCAGTCACAGTCCTGTCCATTCTTCCTGATCAATCTATTCTCTCCCAAATGGTGTCTCCTTTCCATCATACTGCTATTGTTTAAATTCAGACTTTCAACTATTCTACCAATCTCTTATTTGGCTTCTAGTCACCACCACCTCCCTGCCCCCAGCACCTAATCTCCCCTCTGCTGCTAAGCAGAGTCTTTCTGAGACACAAATCTAAGCGTGCCATGCCCCTACTTAACAAGCCTTCAGTGGTCCCAATAGCTAACAATGTCCAGTTCCACCATTTCTGTGTGGTATCAAATTCCATCCCCTCCAGGATTTCTCTTGCTGCCTCCTGCCTGTAAGCCCAGCAAATACAAGGCTGTCACTTCTCTCTTACCCAGTTCAACTGCCCCTCTGCTGAAAAAAAATCTACCTTCCCAACCCTTATTCATCACCCTACAAAACATCCCTTATTTACCTCTTTTTCAAAAGTTGTTCCAGTCCTTCCTACCACCAACACACCGTAATTTTCTCCTTTAGGTCCTCAGGGTACCACATATATATACTTCTATTATACTTCAGTGATTAATTTTTTACATACCTGACTCCCCTACTAAAATATAAGCCCTTAAAGAATAGCGACAATGTCTTACTTTTTTTTTTAATCCTCACCCAAGGATTTTTTTTTTTTTTAATTTGAGAGAGAGAGAGAGAGAGAGAGAAACATCAATGTGAGAAACTTCAATTTGTTGCCTCCTGTACATGCCTTGACCACGGATTGAACCCGCAATGTATTAGTGCATAGGATTACGCTCCAACCAACCTTAGCCACCTGCCCACTGTGGCAATGTCTTACCATTTTATCAACAGCACTTAATAAATAGTTTCTTACACACAGAAGATGCTTTATTCATTACTGCCAAATGAATAAGCACATGCCTTCCACAAGCCATTACAGCCTTTCTTTTAACAAGTTTTCAATTCAGTCCATTGGTCCCTCCAGCCCTATGAGAACATAGTTCCAAATTTTTTAAATAGGAGTTATTCTAATGAGATATGATCTACTTTATAGTCAAATTTTGAGAACACCTATGAAGTGAGTAACACATTGAATAATAGTTCACGAAGAATGCTCCATGGAACAAATCCTGGAGGTTCAGAAAATACCTCATGATATCTCTCCTTCAGGGAAGTATTAAATCACATTATCATATTAAATGTTTGACAAAATCCTGACATAAAGGAAACTGATTAACTTCAGTACTTACTAGCTTTGGGCAGGTAACTGAACCCCACTTTGTCTCAGTTTTCTCATCTATTAACTGTGGATAATGGTACCTACCTCATACAGTTATTAAAGGGGGTTGAATGAGATAATATCAAGTGTTCAGAATGATTCTTGACACACAGTATGTTTTCATAATTTTTTTATGTTTAAACTGACATTTTTCTAAACATATTTGAACACAAAGTCTGTTTTGTGATCTAGCAATTATATAACATTGCACACTACACACTTTGAGAAACACTGATATAGAATAGATACTCCACCATGTTAGTCATTCTGGAGAGTCATGACTCCAGACTTTAGCACAAATATAGGCAATCTGATACTTTAAATGTAGGACAATTCCTCTGGTTTCTCTGTGGCTGGCAAATATCAAGGTCTCAACTGTCACAGCTTCCCAAGACTTCAGTTTCACCAAATTAAGACAGAAATGAGTGTGAACTTAAAAACTGCTCAGCACTGGGAAGAAGTCTATTACGGCTAAGTCTCACTGTCACATTTTTTGTTCAAAGAAAGCAGTATGTTCGTCAAGTTTCTATTTCCTTTGAACTAAGGAATCTTGCTGCTTAGTAAGACAAAGAATCCACCCAGTCTATCTTTTTCCTTTGGTCAATCAAAAGATTTATACCAGTCAAACTTAAAGTAGAAGATTCTGAATTCCAGCTTGCTAAACTACAAAATTGTGCAATATTTTGTGTGTGAGCCTCTGTATGCATTTTCTTGGATGAAATATCATAGCTGTCATCAAGGAATCCATAATGCCTAAAAAGATTAGCGACCATTGGGCTTTTAATCAGGTCCTTGTACTGTTTAAATACATATTAAAACTCAAACGGTATCAAAGGGTATATACAGTCAAAGGTAAGTCTCTCTCCCAACCCTAATCTTTACCCAGAGTCGAACACTGTTATCAGTTTTTTATATCCTTCCAAAGATAGCTTATGCACGTGTTTTTAAGTATACATAGTAATGTTAGACCACAGGTGGCAAACACAAGGCCCGTGGGCCAAATCTAGCACCTCGTTTCCACCCAGCAGCAGCGCCAAGCTCTCGTGTAACTGTTAAGGGGTAGTACATTTACACAGTCCTAAATTACATTTGGCTCTTTGAAGGCAACCGCGAGGCTGATGTGGCCCCCCGGTGAAAATGAGTTTGACACCCTGTATTATTCCAGTTCTCCATTTTTTCACATAAATAATGCATGATATACACTGAACTGCAACTAGCTTTGTTCAATTGGCAGTTTATCTTGAGATCTCTCCCTATTAACACACAGGTACAAATTATTTGGTTAATGAACATACCAAAATTTAAAGCATCCCTATGATAGATACTTAGCAAGACATGTTACCAATGTCTTGCTATTTATAAATAATGCTGAAAGTTACATTCTTGAAGTTCTATCTTTAGGCAAGAAATCCAGCACAGAATCACTGAAAGGTATGAAGCCTTCTAAGATGCCCTCCAAAGGTTGCCCGTCTTATACTCTCAAAAGTACTTATTTCCTGCATACTCAATAAAAGATTTTCTGTCTTTGTTAATCTGACAGGTGAAATTGTAACTCAGGGTTTTAATTTGTGTGGCCTGTTGAATGAAAGAACCTCTGATTTCAGATGTGACACTTATGACAACTTAGTCATGGAATCAAAAGGCATCATCAAAACTGGAGCAATAATAGAATTCAATAAAGGACAAACTCCTCACAAAAATCCAGCTTAGCTCTGGCTGGTGTGGCTCAGTGGACTGAGCCACGACCTGTGAAACAAAAGAAATCCAGCTTACGCACAGGTTGAACTCACCATCTAGTAGCCAGTGCTGATCACGTCTGTTCTCCAGCTCCGACATCATCAGACGTGTAATCACATGATCTGGAACCAAAAGGCCTTTCTCTATGTACTGCTTTGCCATACCACCAACTTCTATTAAAAAGACAGGAAAAAAGAGACACTCAAAAAATATAAAGCTTATAAACTCTTTTTTTTTTTTTTTTGACAGTTTTCTCTCCCATTTTTCCCTGTTGGTATGGGGGGAAGTTATAGATAGATGTTTTTTGAGTAATGTTTTAAATATTGGCTTCAATAATGGCACTATCTCCCTATTGTCTCCCAAAGAATTATAAAACCAGTTCGTGAAGATATACACAGGCAGAAATAAAAGAAAATATAAATTAGACATAAAGTGAAAATAAGAGCAGGAAACAAACTTGCAGTCTAAAGGGAAGATGTTATATAAAAGGCCAGGAAGGAAGTCCTGAAGACTTCCTAAAGGTGAGCCACAAGTGGGTACTGAGCCTCCCAACAGTTTATGATAACAAGGAAATAGGGTCACCTACATGGCTCATGGTATAAAGAAAACTAAAGGAGGCTGAGAAGCATCACCATCCTTAGAGACCAAGGGAATAAAAATTTCCACTGTTCTGCTAGAAAGAATGCTGGATAATATAAACAACAGGTTTATTTCCTTTCTTGAGCCTCAGTATAAGCCGATGGCATCTGGCTGACATAATTGTAAAGCAAACTCAGTGTTACCAGTGGACTGCCAAGTTCATAAAGGGAGGAGAATCTTTTTTTAAGATTTTATTTATTTATTTTAAAGAGGGGGGAAGGGAAGGAGAAAGAGAGGGAGAGAAACATCAGTGTGTGGTTGCCTCTTGAGCCCCCTTAATGGGAATCTGGCCCTCAACCCAGGCATGTACCCTGACTGGGAATCGAACCTGTGATCCTTTGTTTCGCAGGCCAGCACTCAATCTACTGAGCCACAGCGGCCAGGGCTGGGATGAGAATTTTTTTTTAAATTATTTTCAGAGACAAAAGTGCTTATATATATATATATTTTTTTCCTCAATAGGATTTTATTGGGTTTGTTTTGCACAGGAATACAGGCTCATTAGTCATTGTCAGGTAGTAAGGATCAAACAATAGATAACGTACAAAGAACTCTGAGGGCCTATTTTGAGTCAGGGTCAGATAGCTAAAGAGCAATAAAACTTTGAGGAACAAACTCAATTAAACAAAAGTGCTTATATTTTAATTTAAAATAACAATTACTTATTTATGGAAATTGTAAGTTGGGTTCAGCAGAACAAATTACTAATTTAAATTGGTTAAATTTCTCGAAACTGATTTTTTTTTTAAACCAAGATGAAGCCTCTTCTCTCCAGGGAATTGATAATGAACCAGGAAGAACCACATTCTCAACAAGCCAATTAAGTTCTTATAAAAGCATAAAGCAGAATTATATTATTGGTGGGGGGAAGCTCAAGAATCATTTTGCCCCCACCTTCACCTTGAATTTAAGATTGAGCCTTTTCTTCCCAAGACTGAGTCTACACTAATTCCACCTTCAACAGAAATATGAGCTGCAAAGAGCTCTGGATCACTGGATCACTACTACTGGACAAAAGTAGCTCACAGTTAGGCCCCATGATGCGGATTCAGTAACTCACTGAAAGAATGATCCCAGATCATTCTGATCCCAGTTCTGATCCCAGAACGCAAAAGACAACCACATTACTGGATGTGGCTGAACATGAATGTGAACAAAACACATTCATTCAACAAGTACTCGTAGACTGCATGCTGTGTGACAGGCAATGTTCTACAAATGTAGCAGTGAAGAGAAGCTGCTTACTGATATTTAAGAGCAGTGTTACTTAAGAGCAACTATAACAATCATTAACTGAGCATATATTTATGTCCTAGGTACTGTGCTTTAAGCATTGAATGAGTATGTCATTTCATTTAATCCTCATAAATCCTCACCTTCACACAGGAGGTAACAGCCATTTTTGTGACAGCTTTATTGAGATACAACACACACCATAACATTCACCATTTTAAAATGTACAACTCAGTAGCTTTTAATACATTCTCCATGCTGTGCAATCATCACCCACTACCTAGTTCCGGAACATTGTTATCAACCTGGAAAGAAACCCTGCACCAACCAGCAGTCCCTTCCCATTTCCTCCTCCCTCTAGCCTGTGGCAACTACTACCCTACATTCTGTCCTTTCGGATTGGCCTGTCCTGTACACCTTGTATGAACAGCATCACACAATATCTGGTATTTTGTGTCTGGTTTCTTTCACTTAGCAGACTGATTTCAAGGTTCATTCGTGTTATGTGATATATCTGTATGTCATTCATTTTTATGGCTGAATATTATTATTCCATTGTATGGATATGTCATATTTTGTTTAGCCATTTGATGGACACTTGGGTGGTTTCCACTTTTGGGTTATCTATGCTTCCAGCTCTCTTGGGTAATACCTGTAGGGTATGTATGTATGTTTTACATCTGAAAGATCACTGTCACATAGTGTGCTTCGAGTAACTGAGAAGCATGGTGCTGTCCTACTCAGCAATGGTCAGACCAACCAGCCCCATGCCCTGTTCTAGTCCTATCCACCATACTTTACACGTCAACAAATACACATCTTCCAAGGTGAGAGACCAAGATGTGAAGTGGCCCCAAACATCCCACGAGGAAATGGTAAAAGAGCAGGGAATGCCTTCTCCGGAAAAGAGAGGACCCAGAGAAGGACATGCTAACAACTCGCCGCATCCTGATACTTTACACATGGGGAAGGCATCATTCGCTCAGTCCCCAGGATTTGGAATCATGACCAGTAGTGGGACTCACAAGCGGACAGATAAACCTGCCTAAGGAAATGTTTGAACGGAGACTCAGAGACTGTCTAGGAAGGGATTCTGACAACTGGACTCGGGATTGGGCAGCGTACTCTTCCAATTATTTTTGGCAGCCTTGGCTCTTCTCTGGAGGACAGACATGTCATCATTCTGATACAAAATCAAACTTCCACATCTCTCAATCCCCACCTTGAAAACCTGGAAAGATCAACAGCTAGAGCAAAGTGAATTTAAGAACATGAATCTGAATGAAAATGTTACTATAAGAACAAACAAAAATAAAACATGGATGAGAAGTTTGAGGCCCATTCCGGAAAACATGACCTTTATCGGCCCATGTTAGCTTGCTTGGAAGAAAAACAGTATCATTAAGTGCTAATGCTAACATGTTTGGATAAAACACACAGCTGCTTCAATTTCTCAAGTAGAATTCCAAAGAAAGGCTGCAGACAAACACATCTTTTCGTTCTGATTGCCTATAAAAGTGCCTATAAATTGAGGGCAAACTGCATACAGACGACAGAGCTGGAAAGGTGTTCACAAAGCAACAAATTCCCCAAGATGCCAGCCAAATCACCAGAAACAGATAACAAACTCAATGTTCTTTTCATTGGTCATGCCAGAAAACACTGAGAATGAATGACCCCAGTAAAAGAGATGGATTTCCTCACAAGGCTGCCTAGAACTAGGAGGAACCATTGTCACTCCCAGGATCATCTCTTCCTCAAAAGGTCATTGAAAATGCCGAAACACACACTCACACCATGCAAGGCATGGTCAGAATGAAGTGTAGCTTTGCGATTCTGCCAACTACAATTTCTTTATTCCCCACTCCTGAGAATATTTTGGCACCAAAATAGTTACTTTTTAAAAAATTAATAAAACAAAGAAAAACAATCTATAAACTGTTTATCCTTGTTATCACTTTGATGAATCTCTTCTAGTTAAAAAACAAATAAGACTTTTTAAAAAATCTTGGTTAAGAAACAGATACCAAGGACCTTTAGAGGTGAAACTTATGGAAGATGCTCCTAAATTTAGGGCATTTTGGCACTTAACTCAGTGACTCATTTCAGATGTGCAGGATCCACCCTTCAATCGGCCTTGCTCAAAGCCAGGCTTTCTTTTTCCTTCACACCAAAGAGACATGGTTTTAAAGCCCTCTACGATACTTGCTATCGATAGGTATGAAGAAAATTCTGAATCTGGTGTGATGGTCAAGAGCATAGGCTTCAGAGCCATACGTCCTGGCTTAACATCCTGATACTGCCACTTAAAGGCTTTTAAGACTTTGGCCACATTGAACTTCCGGCCAAGATGGTGGCGTAGGTGGACACACTGTGCCTCCTCACACAACCAAAATTAAGGACAACAAAGATTTAGAAACAAGAAAACAACCCAGAACTGACAGAAAATTGAACTGTACAGAAGTCCAACAACCATTCATCCAGACCAGTAAGAGGGGTGGAGTCAAGGCAGGAAAAGTGGAGGTTGGCAGACCTGGGTGCGCAGTGGCTGGCAGATCCCAGGCATACAGGCAGTGGCTAGCAGACTCTGGGCATGGGGTGTCAATGGGCAGACCCAGTGAGACCGTGCAAGGTGGCTGGCTGACCAGGCGGTACCACATTCCTGCGCAGATAATACGGTCAAAGGGGAAGCAGGACTGGAATCCGAGAGAGAGCAGAGAAAGCACCATTGTTCCCTCTCGGACTCCGCCCCCACATACAGTGTCACAACCCAGCCACTGGACTGCCCTGCTCTGGGGAACACCTAAGGCTCTGCCCTTCATACATAACAGGCACTTTTTTTGACCAGACTAAAAACAAAAACAAACAAACAGGAAAAAAAAAAACAAAAAACAAAAAATGGCTCAAATGGGAGAACAAATCAAAGCCCCAAAGCCAATTCATCTAAGCAACCAAAAGATAGTCAACCTATCAGATGCACACTTCAAAGCACTGGTGATCAGGATGCTCACAGAATTGGTTGATTTTGCTCACAAATTAGATGAACAAATGAAGGCTACAATAAGTGAAATGAAGTAAAACGCACAGGGAACCAATAGAGATGGGAGGAAAACTGGGACTCAAATCAATGGAGTGGACCAAAAGGAAGAAACAAACAACCAAACAAAAAAGAATGAAGAAACCGGAATTCAAAAAAATGAGGAGAGGCTTACTAACCTCCAGGACATCTTTAAACATCCCAACATCCAAATTATAGGGGTACCAGAAGGGGAAGAAGAAGAGATACAAGTGGAAAACTTATTTGAACAAATAATAAAGGAGAACTTCCCCAATCTGGCAAAAGAAATAGACTACCAGGACATCCAGGAAGCTCAGAGAGTCCCAAAGAAGTTGGACCCAAGGAGGAACACACCAAGGCACATCATAATTACATTAGCCAAGATTAAAATGAAGGAGAGAATTCTAGAAGCAGCAAGGGATAAGGAGACAGTCACCTACAAAGGAGTTCCCATCAGACTGTCAGCTGATTTCCCAAAAGAGACCTTCCAGGCAAGAAGGGGCTGGAAAGAAGTGTTCCAAGTCATGAAAGGCAAGGACCTACATCCAAGATTGCTCTATCCAGCAAAACTGTCATTTAGAATGGAAAGGAAGATAAAGCACTTCTCAGAGAAGGTCAAGTTAAAGGAGTTCATCATCACCAAGCCCGTATTATATGAAATGTTAAAGGGACTTACCTAAGAAAAAGAAGACAAAAAATAGGGCAGGAAAAAGACAGCAAACTCACAGATATTAACAACCACACCTAAAACAAAAGCAAACTAAGCAAACAGCTAGAACAGGAACAGAAACACAGAAATGGAGATCACATGGAGGGTTAGCAACAGGGGAGTGGGAGGAGGAGAGAGGGGAAAAAGGTACTGAGAATAAGTAGCATAGATGGTAGGTAGAAAATAGGGGGAGGGCAAGAATAGTGTGCGAAATGTAGAAGCTAAAGAACTTATGACACATGGACATGAACTAAAGTAGGGGAATGTGGCTGGGAGTGAGTGTGCAAGGTGGAGGGAAATGATGGGGGAGAATTGGGACAACTGTAATAGCATAGCAATAAAATATATTTTTAAAAAAGACTTTGGCCACATTGTGTGTTTTTGCCTCAGTTGCTTCATCTATAAATTGGGAACAATACCACCTAGCACTGTTTTGAAAGTTGTATGTGGTCAATGTGTGTAAAGGACTTGGAATGATGCCTCTTTGCAAATTTCATTCAAGAATATGGAGACATTAAGTATTTGCTCCTATATGCCAGTTGTTGTTCTAAGTATTTTAAACACATGAACCCATTCAATCCTCACAAATATCTACAAGGTCAATGATATTATTTTTTTCATTTTATAAATAAGTCAACTGAAGCACAGAGAGGTTAAGTAACTTGCCCAAAGTAATTCAGCTAAATAAGTGCTGTAGACAGAACTCAAACTCAGGCATGCTGGCATCAGAGTTCATTTTCTTAACCACTTGTCACACTATACCATCTCCCAGTGTTTGTAAGCATTTCCTTGAACAGAAGCACTCTGAATGTTAGAGTACATGTGTAATTTTGTGATTTATACGAAACGTATATAGGGTCCAAAGTGGGGCTCAGAGCTCCCCAAACCCTTGGAATTTCCTGAGTGGTAAGAGCAATGGAAGCATCTTTCATTATAATATTTGAATTCCTGAAAATGTTCCAGAGCCCTCAAAGTGAAACGGGTATTTTGCTTTCATAGTAATCCCCTTTCCCCATCTCGGTTTACATTAATGAGGTGACTGTCAGAAAACACCTAAGCGTAGGCACTGGTTGCCAGAGGAACCAACCATGAATAGAGGGATATACTTTCACGCCCACTTCCTGATTTCCTGGAAGGGGAGAAGGGCTGAAAGTCATTCAATCACCAATGGCCAATGAGTGAATCAATCATGTCTATGTACTGTGGCCTTCATAGAAACCCAAAAAGTGGGGGTTAGGAGAGCTTCCAGGCTGGGAACTACAGTACTTCAGCGTGTCACACCCCAAATTCTATGAGGACAGAAGCTCCTTTGTTCCAGACCTCTCTGTATCTCTTCATCTCACCATTTATTTGTATCCTTTAATATCCCTTGTAGTAAATTGGTAATCTAGTAAGTAAGTGGGTTTCCTGAAATCTGTGAGCTGCCCTGCAAACAGAACCCAAGGAAGAAGTTGTGGGAACCTCTGATTTATAGTCAGTGGGTTAGAAACACAGGTGACCACCTGGGCTGACAACTGGCATCCGAACTAGAGGGTCATCTTGCAGGACCTGTGGTGTCTACAGACAGACAATGTCAGAACTGCCCTGAAATGTGAAACAACCTGGTGGTACTGGAGAACTACTTGGTGATGTGCAAACTCTCCTGCTCCCTGAACACACACACCTGCCAACATTGGAAACTGACTGCAGAACCTTTTAGCATTCTTCTGGAATAGTGAAGCCCCTGTGTAAAGGAACAAGAGCATAGTGGGAATTGAAGTTTTTTTGTGAGCCTCTGGCAAAACCTACTTCCTCGGTGATGATATGCCCTGTGGGGAAATACCTGGTCCTGTTCTATGTAACAACTTTGCTTCCATTAGGCACTGATCTCCCACAAAATAAATAAAATACTTAACAGCAAGTATTTTTGAGCAGCTGCTTTCTACCCAACTCTAAGCACCCTCCAATCCTGTACCTTGTAGCTAGCCAACCTCCTCTCCCCAGGACCCTCTCCTTCCTCTAATCCATCTTCCACTCAACTTCCAGAGGAACTTCTCCAAAACACAAGTTTGCACAAGTCACTTCCTCTTCCAATACCAGCAATGCATTCCCTGGCCTATAGGATGGCATGGAAACTCCTTAGCATAGCACTCAGAATCACTCTGATCCGGCTCCAAAGTACTCCTCAAACCTTACTCCCACCACAGTTTCATCACTGCCCAACCCTAGACCCCTGCGCTCTGTGCCAGGCACAATTTAAATAAGGCTGTGCTGCCTTCCCTCAAGCAGTGTGTAGACTCATGGAGGAAAGGCAGGTCTGGAGAGAGGCAGTGCTCTGACAGAGATGTGCCTGGGACAGGGACACAGAGGTGGACACCTCAGTCCAACCTCAGACCCAAGGAACGCTTCCCGCCCTGAAGCGGGGCGTCGAGGGGCTGGCAAAAGTTGGCTGGAAGAGCCACCCTTCAAGTTTCCACTTCCTTCAGGAGAGTAATCCCCTCCTGTATTCCACCGGATTCTGGGTTGAAACTAGTCCTTAAGTGCCTCTGTACAGATGAGAAAAAAGATGTTTATGCGCCAACTTTTAAAGATTTCTGAGCTTATGACTCTAAAATACTCTGTAACAAAAGAAGCAGAAAGTTTAGCATGAAGGAAACACATATTTTCAAACTAACGTTTGTAGGCAGGTACTTGGAAGTCACCCCAGGTGAGAGGTTATACTAGACTAGACCACCGAATCTCTGCTGCCCGTCTTCAAGCCATCTCTTCTGGGCCTCTGTGTGACACAGATGATTTTTACCCTAAAGATTTTCTGATAAATCACAAGACATTAGAGATGGAAAACTATTTCTAAAGAAGCTAAGAAAGATAGCTTTATAATTTATTTAGTATAAAATAATACCACACTTTGAAATTATAAACTAAAACTTTAATCCAATTCATTCTTTGTTTCTTTGGACACCAGACTAAGATTCCCAGGGGATTAAGTCACTGATCATGTGTCTCTCCTGAGGAACAGTGACTTCACACAGAGCACACCTGTCTTCAAACCTTTCTTTTGCTATTAATCTTAGGATACAATACTTAAGCTCATCATAAGGACAATTAAATGGGTATATTAAACAAAGAAAATTGTAGCTAAAATTATTTGAATCTGTGACCTATATAATTAATCATTCCCAAAGTCAAAAGAAGGTTAATAGAAAAAATTTTTCTTGTAACCTAGATTTGAATCCAAATTTATATATACAAAATACAAATGTGCATCACTTTACCACTAATTGTGAGATTAAAATAAAACCATAATATGATTTCTCTTTTTATTAAACTACAATTGACAGATAACATCAAATTAGTTTCAGGTGTACAACATAATGATTCAATATTTGTACATCAAATGTGGAATGATCATCACAATAGGTATAGTTAACATCTGTCACCACACACAGTTACAAATTATTTTTTCTTGTGATGAGAATTTTTTTAAGACTTTATTTATTTATTTTTAGAGAGAGGGAAAGGGAAGGAGAAAGAGAGGGAGAGAAACATCAGGGTGTGATTGCCTCTCACATGCCCCCTACTGGGGACCTGGCCCACAACCCAGGCTTGTGCCCTGACTGGGAATCGTACAGGAGACCCTTTGGTTTGCAGGCCGGCACTCGATCCACTGAGCAATACCAGCCAGGGCTTGTGATAAGAATTTTTAAGATCTACTCTCTTAGCAACTTTCAAATATGCAACACAGTATTATTAACAATTCTCACCATGCTATATAGTATATTCCCATGATTGATTCATTTTATAACTGGAAATTTGTACCTTTTAACCACCTTCACCCATTGTGCCTACCCCCTACCTCTGGCGACCACCAATCTGTTCTCTTTGTCTATGAGCTTGGTTTTTTGTTTGTTTCATTTTTTAGATTCCACATATAAATGACATCATATAGTTGATTATTCTTGGTATCTGCCTTTTAATCATGGGAAAATACCCTTTTAAAAACACTAGAATGGCTTCATAATGAGGCAAGGAGTCAACGATACAAGGAATTACCCTCAGGCTGGGAATCAAGAGTCTTCGCTCTCAGTTCTGCTTCCAAGTGACTGCTCACGGGACTGAACACATCGGTGTACTTCACTTACCGTGGCTTCAAGTTTCCCCCTCTGCATGAGAGAGTTGGACCTTTCTACCTTTCTACCTCTGTCATCTCAGAGGTGGGATTCCAATTCCCTGTGCCTGGCTTTGTGGCTGCGTGTGAAGGTGAGAGGACTGGCTTGCCCAGTATGCCTCAAACCACACTAGTGTCTTTTTAACCACCGACACTCCACCTCTGCAGTGAGGTTAGGAACCTCAGAGATTAAGGAGAATCTCCATTTTCATGGGCGGCCAAGGCATGGGTCATTAAACCCACTCCAGATGTGAGGAGCAGAGTCCGGACCAGAACTCAGACCCGAATCACCTGTCAGTGTTCTGTGTTATCACGCCTTGCCTGAAAGACTTTCTGGGGAGAAGGGCCAATGCTTTGTTAGGCTTCTTTGCTCCTTTCTCTCTAGCCAGACTGGATATTTACATCCACTTACTCTAATTTTATAACTCTGGGTCCAGAAATGTGTCGGCAGTGGGTGTGTTTCTATAATAGCCAAGATAAAAATATGCATGGACAAAAGCCACAACAACTTTTGGTAGGGGAGGGGCTAGCATAACTGAGAAAGAAGGTGATACAATACTTAAGCACAACGGACATCCAGCAGATTCTTTATTGTTAAGCTTTCTCATTCCACCAGCTGACCAATTTTGACCCTCCATACTGATTCAAAGAACAAAACAGTGCAGTAATCGCATTTTAAGACTCTAAGTAAATCATGAAAGAAAAAGATGCTGGGATTTCATAAGCCAAAAAATATTGGATGTCCTATATGTCAGGAGTGTTTTCTTGGCCCAGAATAGGAACACATGCACTTACCATGAACATGTGGCACAGGACCAGGTGCTGCCTCATAGAAGCAGCAAAGGAGAAAAAGCAGATTGGGGTGGAGGCAACAGAAGCTGGGCAAAGAACAAATGGGAAAAGGCAAGTAATCTGAGAGGCTTGCGGAAATCATGAGTTTTAGACCCCAAATGTTTAACCATCTCCTCAAGCCCACGTTCTGCGAGTCGGCCTTGGAATCCACCATACCAGGCACTTTCAGCCCTGAGGAGCGGGATCATACTTCAGATTTCTTGAGCTCTCCAGATTTTCTCTGCCTACCCCATAACCTTATCCCAACCCAATTACTAGTCCCATTCAGAGGACTGGGAGGAATTTCACTTTTAAAGCAACATAAAAAGAAATCCTTTCCTTCACAGAAGGTCTGGGGTGTGGATCTGGCTGTGCCAGGCACCTTTTCAGCTGCCTCTCTGTGCAGGATCTTGGCTGCAGATCAGCATGAGGGAAGCTGCTGTTTCCTCCAGTACCATCTGCTCCAACAGGATGGACTCTCTACTGTTGCCCATGGGGGACTCTCCCTCCCTCTCTCCCTCCCTCCCTCCCTCTCTCCCTCCCTCCCTCCCTCTGTCATAGCTCTCTGGCAGTGCTCTGGTGGAGAACTACAACAAGGCCACCAAAGATGTGCCATGCTCACCAGCCTCCCAGAGCTGGCAGCAGACAATCCTGCAAACAAAGGGAAAGAGAAGGAGACAGATAGCTGATGCCCACACCCTTTTCCAACAGGGCTCCCAGTGGGGTCATGAGGTCCACTGAGTTGGGTGACATGCAATCATCCTTTAACACCCAGCCAAAACAATAATAATAATATCAAAGGGCAGCCAGTATAAAAAACAGCACGGAGGTTCCCCCAAAAATTAAAAATAGAACTACTTCTGGGTATTTATCCAAAGAAAATCAAAACATTAACTCAGAAAGATACAGGCAACCCTATGTGCACTGCAACATTATTTATAATGGCCAAGATATGGAAAGAAATGCCCATTGATAGATGAATGGATAAAGATATGATACATTTATACGATGGAATATTACTCAGCCACAAAAAAATGAAATCTTGCCATTTGTGACAACAATGAGGAACTTTGAGGGTGTGATGCTAAGTGAAATAAGCCAGACAGAGAAAGACAAATAGTGTCATATGACCTCACTTCTATGTGAAATCTAAAAAAAGAAATAAATACCAAGCTCATAGATACAGAGAACAGATTGCTGGTTGCCAGGGATGTAAGGGAAAAGAGGGGCAAACTGGGTAAAGGTGGTAAAAAAATACAAGCTTCCAGTATAAAATAAGTCATAGGGATATAATATATAGCATGTGTTGCATATTTTAAAGCTGCGAAGAAAGTAGAAAGTTCTCATCACAAAAAAAAAAGGTTCTGTAACTATGTAAGACTTACTGTGGTGATCATTTTGCAATGTATACAAATATCAGATCATTATGCTATACACCTGAAACGAATATAATGTTATGTGTCAATTAGTCATGTGCCCTTAACAAAGGGAACCCATTATGAGAAATGAGTCGTTTGGCCATTTCACCATGTTTGAACATCACAGAGTGCACTTACACAAACCAAAGTGGTATAGTCTACCACACACCTAGACTATATGGTATACACATTGCTCCTAAGCTACAAGCCTGTAAGCTTGCATTGCACAAAAGTAAATCACGCACAAGAGAAAATGGTGCAAGCAAGAGATGTAGTGAGCACAAATAGTAAGGTGGCAGCAGGCATCACACGGCACACTGTTTTACAGCAAAAGCATTTTTAGTAAGTAAAAAGAGTACATTCTAAAATAATATTTATGCCCTGCTGCTGTGGCTCAGTGGAATGAGTGCCAGCATGCAATCCAAAGGGTTGCCAGTTCGATTTCCAGTTGGGGCACATGTCTGGGTTGCAGGCCAGGTCCCCAGTATGGGGCATGCCAGAGGCAACCACACATTGATGTTTCTCTCACTTTCCTTCTCCCTCCCTTCCCCTCTCTCTAAAAATAAATAAAATCTTTAAAATATAAAATAAAATAATATTTTTAAAAGTATATATAGTAAATATATAAACCAGTAAAATAGCTGTTTATTATCATTAGCAAGTATTATGTACTAACGTATGTAATAATTGTGCTTTAAATGCTGGACCAGTGGTTGCTGACTGGTGTCAAAATCACTAGGTGTTTTTTTTAACTAAAAAGTGTTTTGTATGCAAAAAGGGAAAATATTGTAAATTTAAAAATATGTGTCAATTTTATGTATTTGTATGTATATACTTAACTGCAAGGTTAAATTAACTGTTAAAAAATGGTCAAAGAAGACAATTTGGGTGATTCAAAGTTTAACACTTCATGGACAGTCTCCTTAAGGAGAAATACAAAAATGGAGTAGAAGGCAGGAATTTTTTATAAAATTTAAAAATAAAAAAAGAGAAAGACAGAAAATATCTGATTGGCTGGGACAATCAACCTTGTTTAGGGTGAGAAAACCCCAGAGCCGGCTTGCTGTTGGGACTGGCTGACTGGATATAATGCATTTCTGGTCAAGCGGAATATTTACAGGGTCATTAAAGTTACCTAAGTCCCAGTGTGGTGACGTTGCACCCCAGGCAGGAACAGTTCCATCTTGGGCTGAGAAATTTATTTCAACACTATTATGGGTCACATTTTTAAACATTAAAAACCGGGCCAAGCATTACTCTAATCCCTTATATGCGTTATCTCATTCTTACATTAAGAGGGTAGTACCATTACTATCTTGGTTTGTAGTGGAAGAATGTGCAGATATGAAGTGCTTTAGCAACTTGCTGGCCAGCTTCCCAGACAGTATGATCCCAGAGGCTGCACTCTTAACACATGCCCTCCAGTGGGGTGGCTTCCCAGGCCCTGCCTCCAAAGCATTCCTCCACTTCCTCAAGCAATCAATCTCTTCCTCCCAGTCCCCCCCCCCCACCCAAAGGGAGTCCTTTGTTAGATCTACCACCTGCCCTCTCCCCTTCTGAACACCTCAAGAGCAGGTCTTGTAACCCTGAGTGACTTAAACTAACCCGCAGGGAGCTAAGGCTACCTCCAATGGTTTTTAGGTTGAATAAGTAAATAAATAAAGATGGGATCTTTTTTAAGTAATGAAGCAAAATAAAATGTAGCAAATAATAATAATAAACCTTGACCCTGTGAGGTTCCATCCTAGGCAAAAGGAAACTAAGTTTTAAAAACATTCCTCTCTTTCTTAGATACTTGAGGGGAAATACAACACTTTAAAATTTTGATTTGGTTAAACAATACACAGACTAAAGTTTTAAAGCATGTTAAAAACATGCTTTAAAGCATGTTAAGCTAACGGTCTATGCTTGTTCCAGTTCCTTTCTTCAGGGAAAACAAATCAGTTTTGGGCTAGGCAAAGGTAGGGCTAAGGTTTATTTTGGGAGTTAATTGTGAAGCGATAAACTGTTCCGGATAAGAAAGTAACGGGTACTGGAGGGCTTAAATCCAGGAGACAGAAAAAGTACAAACTCTCCAAAGAGAAAAGAGCAAGAAGGTAACAAACTGTACTCTAAGCTAGGGGAAGGGCAGGCAGGGCTGAGGATCGCCTACAGAATGACTGGCAGGTCTTAGGGTAGAGGTGTCTCGTACAGCATGTCAGGATATTGCCTGTGCCAGTCTCTGATCCTTATCACCCACAAAACCTCAACACAATCACCTTCTATTAGGGGTCCTTTAGGAGAGGAAAACAAAGTTAGTGTCCAACATAGGGTGAAACAATGCAGAAAAGGGCAGCCCTTACAAGACTGGAAAGCAGAAGTGAAGAATTCTAGAGAAGCATGAAATCTGAGAAAGAGGTAAGTAGGGAGAGGAGTAAGCGACAGTGGAGTGTAATACACTGTGCCCACCAAGCAGGAGATGAGAACCCAAGTCTTTCTAATTCAACAGATAACGCTGGAGGAGCAGCCAAGTGCCAGACTGTTACTCAGTGTCACCAGTCACTCCAACTGTGAGAGCACATCTGTTCCCAGGCAGTGCAGTCAACTCCTTGCTACAATGACTCAAAACTAACAACCAGGTTGGCAAACCTCTAACTCAGTCCAAGCTGGCCCCAAAGCAGAAGCAGTGAGAAGGAAGAGAAGAAAGCATTGGATTTCATCTTGAGATTCAGAAGTTCTATCCCACTAACTGATCTAAACATGAGCTGCTAAATTACCCAAGGGGAAACATTAAGCCCTGCCCATTAAACCAAGGATCACTTTCAGAGTAAAGTCACTATTTACTCAAAGATCACCCACTATTCCCACAGTTGCCTAGATTCGATATGAGGTCCTAGATACCTGAGAATATTTCCCTCATAAATCAAACTGCACGGGCCCCTCAATTCCAACCTCTAAGCTTATTCTGCACTCAAGTCTTCTTCTGCTACACATTGCTATTCCAAATAGAATACACATGAAACTGAATGCTCCACCAGATATACTAATTTTAGGCTCACTTTAAAACTTTCACTTTCTCTGCCTGCCAAATGAAAGGAGGAAAACAAAGCAGGCGTATAGTTCAGCTGCCACAGCTGTTCTCTGAAAACTGGTACAAAGAAGGTGACAATACATTCTTTTGGAGACAAGAATTTTCCATCTCTGTTTTTATTTTTATTATTACTTTTTTTAATGCCAAGCCAGAAGATACCTGGACTCTCTAAAAATGATCCAACTTGTGTAACTGAGACACCTCACCACAGTAAGGCAGTAATGTCTGGCAGCAGTCACCAAAATAAAGTTATGTTTTAAACTCACTCCACTTCTCAAGTACATATTTGGATTCCACTACTTTGCAATCTAAAAACAAAAGAATAAAATTTTCAGATAGATTTAAATGTAATCAAAGCCAATGATAATTGCTATGGTGATTATTATTTTATTTATCTCTATTTTATGCCAAACATCAACAATATCCAGTTCATGTAACTTTTTTTTTTTTTAAGATTTTATTTATTTATTTTTAGAGAGGGGAAGAGAGGGAAAGAAACATCAATGTGTGGTTGCCTCTCACATGGCCCCCACTAGGGGCCTGGCCTGCAACCCAGGCATGTGCCCTGACTGGGAATCGAACCTGCGACCCTTTGGTTCGCAGCCCGCGCTCAATCCACTGAGCTATGCCAGCCAGGGCAGTTCATGTAACTTTTTAAGAGCAACTATTTCTTCTATTTCATGCAGGAAGCATCATTGAATAAATGTGTCAAAAAGAAAAAAGACCAAAGAGAGAAAGGGAAGGAGGGAAGGAGAGCGACAGGGAGGGTGAAGGAAAGAAAGAGAGATTGAGAGAGAGAGAGAGAGAGACCATTACAACAGGGATGATGCCCCAACAGATAACAGCTGCCTTGCCTTGTGCAACACTTGGACTGCCAAGAATGAAGCTTTAAAAAAAAAAAAAAAGATTCTGCAACTTTTTTCTGACTTTCATGGGCCACTAACTATGAAACAGATTTCTCAGTCATGTTTTCTAATCAGGTCTATATAACTGAAAGCAAATTGGAGCAGAACCAGATTTACGGAAAGATTCTATCATCATAATTTAACTTCTAGAAATACCACTTCCCACCCCGCACCTGGGGGTTCCTGGCTTCTGTCACTTAGAACATCTCGAGCCCATTAACAGAAGTTCCAGCTATGGCTCAGCCACCATCTGTGGCTGTCTTTCTCAATCCTGGCCATCAAGGACAAGCAATGTTTCAGTGCTGTTTGGCTTGGCTAGGTTCCTCTAGACATAAGCTAAGTGTTCACATTTTTTATTCTCTGGGGTTTAAGCTGCAGCAGTGCTTGAAACATGACATTCAGAACCTAAACTTGACCTTGATTATGAGATTTAGACTGGCACTCTGAGACAATATAACAAATATCTATGCTGGAAAAATAAAATACTTCTACTAGGCTCTTAAAATTCATTTCCTCTAAAAAATATCATTAATCATTGGAACCGAAATGAACAAAGTCTGCCACCCCAAAATATGCATTTTGGGATATTGATTATTTTACACTGCTTATTTTCAAGATATAAAAGGAATTTAGACAGAGCGCTTTAAAAAGGGAACTATTATCACAGATAACTATAGTTACACACATACACACACATAGTTACATGTAGATATAACCATGAACAAAGTGTGATAGGAAGGAAATACCCATTGGAAAGATGCCCCCCACCCCCTCCCCAAGACCGTTTATTTACCAAACATGTGCATTTCAGTCACCATGTGAATTGCCTTCTGGCCCTCTGAAGTCCCAAATCACAACCTCTTTCCACTCCTTCCTTAGCTCAAGGTGGCATATAAGCCTTTACCTGCCCCATCTTTCCTTGGGTCCCCTAACTTAGGGGACCCCCATAAGTACATACGTAATAAATTTGGTCAATTTCTCCTGTTACTCTGCCCCATGTTAATTTGAAGAACACAGAAGGGTAGTTGGAAATCAACTACCAACAACTAACACCAGCATACCAGCTTGCTACTTGACACTCACCTTGGACAAAAAAAACAGAAGAGGGTGGGGAAAAAAACACCTTTAGTAATCAAGACAAATAATATTTTGTTGCAATATTTTAAAATATCAAAATCAGTACAAAAAAACCCATGATTACAAAAAAAAAACCACGATTACAAAAAAAGCTATGAAAATTTTAAATAAAAACAGGATCCAACCCTGCACTTGCACAATTTACTGAATTCACCCTAATCTCAATCCTATTGGATCCGGTCTTTATTTAAAATGTTGCTGCCCTGGCTGGTGTGGCTCAGTGGATTGAGTGCCAGGCTGTGAACCGAAGGGTCACCAGTTTGATTCCCAGTCAGGGCACATGACTGGGTTGTGGGCCAGAGCCCCAGTATGGAGCATGCCAGAGGCAACCACACATTGATGTTTCTCTTCTTCTCTTTCTCCCTCTCTTGCCCTCTCTAAAAATAAATAAATAAAGTCTTTTT
Source organism: Glossophaga mutica (assembly GCA_039655065.1). Classification (NCBI taxonomy): domain Eukaryota; kingdom Metazoa; phylum Chordata; class Mammalia; order Chiroptera; family Phyllostomidae; genus Glossophaga; species Glossophaga mutica. The sequence continues at coordinate 46,962,797 of CM077307.1, read as the reverse complement.
TTTTAAGTTGCTATGTGTGGTATGAGCTAAATTTATACAATGGAATACTACTTGGCTGTAAAAAAGAAGGAAATTTTATCTTTTGTAACAGCATGGATGGAACTGGAGAGCATTATATTAAGTGAAATAAGCAAATCAGAGAAAGACAATCACCATATGATTTCACTTATATGTGGAATCTAATGAACAAAATAAACTAACAAACAAAATAGGAACAAACTCATAAATATAGAGAGCAGACTGACAGCTGTCAGAGAGGAGAGGGGTTCAGGGGCTGGATGAAAAAGGTGAAGGAATTAAGGGGAAAAAACTCATAGACAACAGTATGGTGATTAATAGAGGGAAAGAGGGATGGGAAGAGGTAGAAGAGGGTACAGGGGGGATAAATGGTGATGGAAGGAGACCAGGGGTGCAGCAGACACACAATACAATACACAGATGATAGTATTATAGAGTTGAACACCGTTTGAAACCTATACTTTTATTAACCAATGTCACCCCAATAAACCCAATTAAAATAAAAAATAGAAATAAAATATAAAATAACAAAAATAAATTGTTGGTATTTTGTTCATTTTACTGCATTAAACTACTGCTTATCTTAATTATTTTCTTTTTGGTGCCCTCAAATTTTTCACTCAAAGAGAGTGCCTCACCACTCACATCCTAGCCTCGGCCCTGCCACCAACCCCGGGAGGTGGCTCTGCAGTTACTCTCATCTGTGAGTGAGTAAACAAAAACTAGCTACCTTGCCTAAAATTGTAGAGCGAGGGCGGCCAGGCCAGACTCCAAACCAGCTACGGGGCTCAGAACCCATGTTCCTAAAGACAGCTTACTACCTCTCAGAGCTTTGCATCATCACTAAAGCATTCAGCATAAACCTATATAATCCTGAATATTAGGAAGTAATATGTGGAAAACAATCCCAATTAACTTTCATTGATGATAAGCTGAGCGAATTTAGTCATGACTTGTTTGTTGCTGATCAATGTCCTGCAATGTTGAGGTAATTCCACCAAACTCCTGTCATTTTTCTAATTTGTCCCTAATTCTTTAGCCATCCTTATCCTTGGAAGTGGTTATAGCTGGTTTGGAGTCTGGCCTGGCCACCCTCGCTCTACAATTTTAGGCAAGGTAGCTAGTTTTTGTTTACTCACTCACTCATGGATGAGAGTAACTGCAGAGCCACCTCCCGGGGTTGGTGGCAGGGCCGAGGCTAGGATGTGAGTGGTGAGGCACTCTCTTTGAGTGAAAAATTTGAGGGCACCAAAAAGAAAATAATTAAGATAAGCAGTAGTTTAATGCAGTAAAATGAACAAAATACCAACAATTTATTTTTGTTATTTTATATTTTATCTCTATTTTTTATTTTAATTGGGTTTATTGGGGTGACATTGGTTAATAAAAGTATAGGTTTCAGGTGTTCAACTCTATAATACTATCATCTGTGTATTGTATTGTGTGTCTGCTGCACCCCTGGTCTCCTTCCATCACCATTTATCCCCCCTGTACCCTCTTCTAAAGCTCCTCACTTAAAAGGACAGGAGTACAGATAAGAGTAGCCTGAAGAATCCGGTGCCAACAATTAGGTTCTGAGATGACCCTTGCATATATTCTCAAACACTGTCAGTTTTATAACTGAGCTACAGTGTGCACTGTAGGACAATGTTTGGAAATGGTCCCAAATAATGTGTTCATTTACAAAGACAGTAGAATTCAGAAATAAATCCACTTAACTACAATGGTCTCAGCACCTTTAGCCAGTTTTTAGTGGTGGTAGACATTGTAGTTATAAGGGGTCATAATGAAACAGTCTAAAAAAAAAAGCCTAGAAATGATACGGGAAGAATGGTTGTGGGAACTAGGGCTATTTTTCTTGGGGGGAAAAGGACAACTTAAAAGTTGGGGAAGTGGTGCCTAGCAACTATTTTCAATTATCTGAAGAACTAGTGGATTTAATTTATGTGACATCAAAAGACTGAAGTTGGATAAGTGGACGACAGTTTATGGGTAACAGTTTCAAGGAGCTGGCTTTCATCTCAGTATAAGGGGAAAAAATCTCCCAACAATGAGACCTGTCCAGCAATGAAAGCCTGCCTCCAGAGGAGGCAAGCTGCTATAGAAAGGATCCAGCACAGAGTGGCCACTTGGACAGAAGACTTCAAATCCCTTCCAATTCTAAGACATTAAGAAATAGAACAAATAATGAAACTTAACACATTGATTGCTATGCATAGTGTTTAGTTCCTAAAAACCTTAGAAAACTAAAACAAAATCATGAGCTTAATGGAAAGGAGGTCTTACACTTTCATTTTATTCCGAGCAAGATTCTTGATATTTTTAATTACTAAGCCACTGAAGTAATGCAAGTTAAAAATCAATGTCCCTTTTGGAAGAACTAAATTATGTCCTGAGACAGTATTTATAGCTACAATTTAAGAAAATTGAGACACTACTCATATATGCAATCAATATTTTATAGCTATCCTGAATACTATATTGGCTATTCTTACCAAGATCTATAGGTATCATGTACAAGAAAAAAATACAGAAGCAGTTGAGTTAGAATTTAGGAAAACAGAGCAAAACAAAAGTCAAATCAGATATACCAGCAGCCCAATAAATTAAAAGAGCTTGGGAAAAATATATCCAATCAGATAAATAGGTAACATTCAAAAACAGTCCATCTTAATGATGAAATAATTTTTATTTTTTTAATCCTTATCCAAGGACATGTTTCCACTGATTTTTAGAGACAGAAGAAGGAAGGGGGGAGGGGAGAAAGAAAGAAAAAGAGAAACATGGATGGGAGAGAGAAACACCGACTGCTGCCCCCACCCCACGCACCCCAACTAGGGATCGATCCCACAACCCAGGCATCCAGGCACGTGCCCTGACAGAATCAAACTGGCAACGTTTTCATGCACCGAATGAAGCTTCAACCAACTGAGCCATGTGGCCAGGGCAACATGATTTTTAAAAAGCAATTTTGCATTTAGGGAGTCTTTTAAAAGAGGTACGCATATAACTTTAATGTATTTTTGTTTGGACAGAAATGGAAACAAGACACATTGAAAAATAAATAGGAGAGTAAGAGAATTAATAAAGAGCTTACAGACAGTGAGTGAGGGCTTGTGGCCTTTGCTACACGCATGCACGCGCACACATACATGCACATGTACACTGCCCAAATCCCCCAGGACTGTGCCAGTGATTCCATCCGATGCGCTACATTCACTGGGGAGGACTTTAAATGGAATCTAGGCATTAGGACTCCTGGGAAGAAGGCAACAAACCAGAGAGAGAAGCCCCCTACTTGCCAGGCATTTTACAGAGATGACCCCCACATCTGACCCTCCCAATACCCCTGTGAGGTAAGGATTCTTACAAAGGAAACCAAGTTAATTAATTTCCCCCAAAATTTACAGAGCTCGCTGAGGCTGACTCCAAAGCCCAGCTCTATTTTCTCTATGCCATAGAGCCAACTCCTGTACCTACCACTTGCTACGCCAAAACCCACTGGATACTTCCACCTGGAACTTCTCACGAATACATAGGTATGCTGAACAGCCCTTAAGCTCCCCAATTCTGGACTGCCCTTTCTATGAAATGGGGATACTTTCCCCCACACGCATTGAAGTTCAACCCTTCAACGGGCTGCCGTTGGCTCTGCCCTTCCTACCATTCCCACACACACCCATATTGAGTACTGCCACCACTCCCTCAGCTTCTCCCAGACCCCTGCTTGCCCGCACCCGATGCCTGACCTAAACCACTGCCACTCAACCGTGGCCGCGCTCCACTTTCTCTTCACTACAGTCCACTCCATGCTTTGCTATGATGAACAACAATCATGCCACTCCAGGAGTTTTAGGAAGACACTGACTTCCTAAAGACTTCCACAGACTTCCTATTGATAAACTGAATCTGGAATTACATGTAAACCCCAAAGGACATTTCCAACTTCCTGCCTATAATTCTTCCAACTCTAGGTTTCAGTCAAAATACCTTTAATTTTAATTACCTACTCTCAGACATGGTACGACCCCTCCTGCTCCCACTTTTCCACCTGCCAGAATCTTACCTGTCCTTCAAGGCTCCATGTCAACACCATCTCTCCTATAGCTTTCAGTTACTATGTCATGCAGAGGTGTAACAAACAACATTTTTTAAAATTTTTAAAAAGATTTTATTTATGCACTTTTAGAGAGAGGGGAAAGAAGGGACAGAAACATCGACGAGTGTGAGATACATCGATTAGTTGCCTCTCACATGCCCCTAACTGGGGACATGGCCAGCAACCCAGGCATGTGCTCTGACTGGGACTTGAACCAGGGACCTTTTGATCCACAGGCCCATGCTCAATCCACTGAGTCACACCAGCCAGGGCACAAACACCTATTAAGCCCTGATGGTAGGTTAGACATTGGAGATACAAAAAAACTCAAAAGTTTATACAAGTAACTTCTCTCTTCACTGTTATTGAAACTTTTTTACATTCATTTTTAATAGCACTCAGTATATTCTGACTTACAAAAAAATTAATTGGGCATATGTTTTATTACTTTGTCAATTTCTTAAAGGTGGAGACCATTTCTCATTTTCATTAACAGGATGCTACTGCAATCCACTGATTTAACAAGTACTTACTGACATTTAACTCTACTCATTCGTCTGTGGATACTGTAACACCCTTTAAACTGTTCTCCCTAGTTTCACTGTAGAACCTTTCAATTCAGTTTCCAAATAGCCTGAGCGATTTATTAAAAATGTAAATCAGATTGTCAGTCCCATACTTAAAAGCAATGACTTCATCTTGGACTAGGCAATGGTTTATTATCTGTAACATCACAAGCATAATAAAAGAAAAAAATAAGCTGCACTTGCATCGATATTAAAAATGTTTGTGCTTCCACAGATTTAATCAAGAAAAGTAAAAAGACAATTCACAGAATGAGAGAAAATACATACAAATCATATTATAATAAAAGACTTATATCCAGAATAAGTAAAGAACTCAACAATAAAAGGACAAATGAGCCCATTTAAACATGGGCAAAGGATTTGAACAGACATTTCTCCAAAGATATACAAATGGTCAGTAACACATGAAAAGACATCATTAGTCCTTGGAGAAATGCCAATCAAAATCACAGTAAGATACCACTTCACAACCACTAGGTAGATAAAATAAAAAAGACAGATGATAAGTGTTAAGAATGTAAAGAGAATCGAAACCTCATTCATTGCTGGTGGGAATGCAAAATGGTGCAGCTGCTTTGGAAAACAGCTGGCAGTTCCTCAACTTGTTAAACACAGTATGACCATATGACTCAGCAATTTCGCTCACAGGTATGTATCCAAGAGAAATGAAAACATGTACCCACACAAAAACTTGTATGTTCATAGCAGGAAACAACCCAGGAGACCACAGCTAATTAACGAATAAACAAAATGTGATATATCCATACCATCAAATACTACCTGCTAACCAAAAGGAATCAAGTATTGATACATATTACAACACAATTGAACTGCAAAAAATATGCTGAGTGAAAGAAGCCAGATACAAAAGATCACATATTATATAAATCTATTTATATTTAATATCCAGAATAAGCAAATCAATACAGTCAGTAGATTGGTGATTGCCAGGAGCTGGAAGGAGAGGGGGAATGGGGAATGACTGCTAATGGGTTACAGAGTTTCTTTCTGTGATGACAAAAATGTTCTAAAATCAGACACTGGTGGTGGCTGTACAACTCTGTCAAATGTACGTTTTTAGTACCACTGATTCATACACTTTAAAAGAATAAATTTTATTGTATGCAAGTTATGTCTCAGTAAAGATGTTATACATAAAAAATGAACAAAAACAACAACAACACAAAAAACCCCAATCGCTTTCCACCAGTTAAACTGAAGCTCAAAGTCTTGGTCACGCCCCAAGGCCCTCTGCCTCCCTTTCCAGCCAGCCTCCTCTTCTACCACCTGCCCCTCACTCACAGTGCTCCAGAGGCACCTGCTTCCTCTCCTCTCCATTTATGGAAAGCTCGCTACTACGTCAGGGTCTTTCCACATGTTGTTTCCTCTGTCCCCAAACCTTTACACATCTGGCTCCTACCGTCATGCAGAGTTCAGCTTAAACATCACCTCACAGAGACCTTCTCAAACTTCGCAATCTAAAGCAGTCTTCCCGGTCACTACCCATTACTGCACTGATGTCTTTATTTTGTAGTGCTTACACAAGATGGAAGGTAGAAAATGTAAGGAACACAAGGTTTCCTTTGTGCCAGGCCTAGTACAGCTTGACCCACTGCAAATGTTAGTTAGGATGACCAGTCCTCAAGAATTAGAAAAAGCGCCCACATCACAGGTTACTGGTCAAGGAAAGTGCTGAAGAACAGAAAATAGTTAATTTCTAGGTTCTTGGCAATTTGATGAGTAGGGGTGACTCTGCATATTTCAATACTATCACTCTCACTGGCTAAGTAAGGGATGCTTGACCTGTCATTTAATTAATATAAGAATTCTTGGAATTTTGAAGTCAAACTGTTAAAATATAACGCCAGCCATCTACTTGGGCTTGGTGAAGCTACACAAATGAGACCTTCTGTACCATGTCTTAAAGGCCAACCTGAGAACTGAACTTCAAATGGTTGGCGGTAGGGAGACACAGAGTAATCCAAAGCCTCTACTACCTGCCCAGGCTTTCAAAAAAAAAAAAAAAAAAACCCCAAAACTATTTTGCTGAAAAACAATACATGGTTGACATATCTGACCCATTGTGAAAGTATAAAGCTTTACAAGAAAAACATAATGTCCAAGTCTTTAAATCTTTTCACAGTGTTAAAAAGCAGACCAGCATTATATACTATCCTTTAACAATTTACTTGGTAGATTCTAAAGGAAACTGGCAATTCAATATGTCCTTTATAATGTATAATGGGTGTATTTGTATATAGCTAATAGTCTGGTTCCCAGTTTACTAGTTTCATGATCAGTTGCCATCACTTGAGTCCCAGGAAATTTGAAACAGAAACTTAAAAGTTTCATAAACTATGATGGCACTGTATTTGTGTGTACCTTAAAAATAAACACAAGTAATGGAAGCTGGAAAAGGTGTTATGGAGCAGATATTATAATCCTTTCCTTTGATACCACTTTAGCTCACCTGGAGTCACTTCACACAGCATCCCAAACGTCAATTCTTAGGCAAATTCAAACATCACTGTCCTATTTAAAACCCCTTGATAGCTTTCCAAAGCCATTAAATAAAATCCAATCCATTCCAGGACCCGTAAGGCACTATGTGTTCATCTTTCTCACCTCACTCCCTTCCACATTTCCCTTGCTCACTAGGATCACTGCCTTTCTTTCTGTTCCTCAAACAAGCTGTACTTGTTTTCACCTTAGGGCCTTGGAGCTTGCTTCTCCCTGGAACACTCTGATCCTAGATCATTACATGTTCATTCCTTTGGCTACTTATCTCCCAGAGAGGTCTTTCCTAATCACATGACCTAGAACAGCTACCTTAGCCCTCATTACTAAGTCATAACCATTTTATTTCCTTCACAACATATATCTGTCTAATACTATTCTATTTATTCCATATGGACTCATCTGTCTTCTCAACTTCCTTGTCCCCTCAACTCCTCACGGACCCACACTTCTAAGAACAAAGGAATATTTGAGTAGGTAGTCAAAAAACATCTGCTAAATGAGTGGGGTATTATATAGAAATTTAAAATGCTTTTGAAGAAGCTTTAAAAACAAAGAAAAATTCTCACAATACATATATCTAAGTGGAAGGGGAAAAGTTGTCAACTAATATAACCCCAAGTTAGTTCATGGCGGGGACAGGGCAAAGACACAGGAAAGAAAAAAAACAAAATAACGTATTAGAATTTTCAAGAGTCAGGGTGGTATTATGGGTAATTTTTATTGCCTCTTCAATTTCTCCCACAATTTCACATTTTCCAGATTTTCTAAGAGGCATGACTTTGATCAGATAAAGTTACTTTTCAAAAATGATCACCCTGAAAGAATGCCCAGATTCAGCAGCTCCTGTGGCTATGGCAGACCTACTGTCATGGAGCACTTTATTCAAGTCACAAATAGTTTTCTACAAGTCTGTGTGAAAACCCTCAAATAAACCAGAAAAAAGATAAGGGGATGCGCAATGGACCTGCAGACTGAAGAGATGCCTCAGAATTGGTCAGACTCCTTGGCCTGGACTGTATCCCTAGTCTCACCAAGCGTGAAACAAAATGGAATATAGCATATTCTACAAGTCTTATAATAAGCCAAGACCCTGTAGGATCTACATAAAGATTAATATAAAGTTGTTTTAGACACATTGCTGATCTCTGTCTCTCAAGTCTCTGTAATAGAGCTTCTTTATCCTTTATCCTCCAATTTTCAGAAGTTTTCACTTAAATAAAAAAACAGATATTTAGGGGGAGAAATGGGACAACTGTAATAGCATAATCAATAAAATATATTAAAAAAAACATATTTATACTTAACGAGTACTGGATAAAAACCCCTAAAATCCCGAGCCCTCCAAACTAGGTCATCTTTTCAGAAAAGAGACACACAGACCATAGTCTAATTTGAAATGCTAGTCCCATCTGCAAACCCAGCAAGAGCTGTGGTTACTATTAATTAAGAGCATAAATAGGTTTATTCTTGAACATCTTCTCTCTCAGTCAAGTCCTGGATGCTTCCAAATGAAAATCTGCTAACTTTCCTGCACTTGAGATAGATCAAGTACAGAAGAATGTGATTTTTAAAAATACCACTATTTGTCCAACCCGTAACAGGATTCTCAGATTCTTCAGAGGAAGGTTTCAGTCACACATCACTCAGCAAAGGAAGCTATCACTACATATAAAAAGTTTTAATGGGCCCCGGCCACGTGGCTCAGTTGGTTGTAGCATTAGCCCACACCTCAAAAGGTTGCAGGTTTGATCCTTGTATAGGGAGGCAACCAATCAATGTCTCTCTCTCCCATGGATCTTTCTCTCTCTCCCTCTTCCTCTCTAAAAATCAATAAAAAATATATCCTTGAGTGAGTCCATGTAGGTGTGTGCACTCATACACACGCACAAGCTAATGTTTCTTATGACAGTATAGGACCCAGCTCCTGTCAATCTCAGATAACTCTCCCTTCTATTTACTCACACATTAAGCTAAAGAAACTGTGAGCCAAAGATTTGGGGGATAGTCTTCAAATAAGGTATTTGATAAGTCTCAGCCTGCATTGCTTCAGGCAGACTAGGCACAGCCAATGTGCCAACAGCTAACATGAGACTAATCTCAGATCTGTAGTGATCTGAGTTTGCCACCCCAAAATATGCCCGTTGGGGATATTATTTTAGACTGGTTAATTTTGAGAAACAGCAGACATGGGAGAAGCTCTGAAAAACAAATATAAGTTACCCTTTATAAAGTAGTTACAGTTGTAAGGGAAATCTCCATTTGTGAGGGTTTTTCCCTCACTGTACCAGGCTTGCCTTCACTATTAACGGAGAAGGCTTGGACTTAAATTTGAATCTTACCCTGTCTATTGTGCTTTTCCCAAGAAGTGACTCTACCGAGAACATCTTTTTTTGTCTTTAGCCTAAGGTATTTGAGGTGATGGCATCTACCATTTGGCCACTCACTTTTCTTGGGTCTCCCCCATGTACAGGAGGTACATGTTATTAATTTTTTTTTCTCTTGCTAACCTTCCTTATGTCAATTCGATTGTTAGACCAACCACAAGAACTTGAAAGGTTAGAGGAAAAATTTGCCTCCCCAAAAGGTGGGGAGCCAGTTAGGAGGTAAGCATGCTCACCCCGCCAGCCTCCCTGAACTCTGTCTTCCAAGCTCGGTGGAAGTTAGACATGGTGAGCTAATTTTAGACTGGCAGGAGAAAATATTGATGAAACTAGTTTCTGGGGCAACCGTGACTCTGGTAAAGACTTGGTTGGAATGTTCTTATTTTCTGTTGATCCTGCCCTTCCCAGAGATGGTAAAAACAGGGCCCCTTCATGGTTCTGGTTTTCTGCCAGCCAGAGGATACACATTCATCTGGTGGGAAGTAGAGTAGGCTGTGGTTCTGAAGATAGAGAATTTTTTAAAAAATGAAGCTACCCTACTCTATTCAAAGGGGTGGGGAGTAGTAGAGAAACACATGGTTCCCTGTATTTTGCAATAGCTGTTTCTAACTCTGGTGGCATAAAGTATGTAACCAATAAGGGCTGCAGGGACTATCAAAGAGATAGGAAGACCAATACCCAACCAATTTATGGCTTAGACTCGGCAGAACACCAGCTTGATCAAACATGGCAACTAATTTCACCTTACAGTGAGACCCATCCTCAGTATATGCCCAATTGTAATACATCAGCACACACTCCACACCACCATGGGCACTGTGATCAGAAACAGAAAGCCCATATAAGGACACAAGATGGCAGATGGGGCTCTTTCCAGAAATCTCTACCCCTTCCCCCAAAAAACTCCTGACTCTTCCTCCCCGCTATCGAATGCCCTAGCCTTCAATTATATGAGCCTCAATAAAAGTAAATAGCACTAGAGAGGGACTGCTCTCTCTGCCTGTGGAGTACCCTTCTCTCTGTCCTACTGCTTCACTAACAAACTTTCATTCACATTTGAATTCTTTCCTGTGTGAAGCCAAGGATCCACAATGGGTCCCAGACCTCCAGATTCCCAGACCTCCAGACTGTCTGAATCCCTGGGACTGAACTTTTGTATCTTGCCAGAGCTGTATCCTTTGCACTCTCTTGTGGGGGCCTCATGCTTCCTTGGTTAAACCATAAAAAGCTTATTAGTTTGAGTTGCTACTGAGATTGCTAGATCCTACTACCAATGGCCAGATGATGGATTCTTTGAATTGGAAAAATTTCTAATTTGGAAATTTTTTAGAGAGCTCTCATCATCGACAGCTGTTTCATGGTCACCTATGGAAAGACCAAATACAAAGAAATATAATGGCTAGCCTTCTTGATTTGAGCACTCATTCTAGTGACACTTTATATAAGTGGATCAATCTATGGTGTCATTTAGGTGGCAACTCAATTCTCTGAGGAATTTAAAACAGCTGTCTTGTTCTACAAATTTGTCTTTACATGGCCAGAAATCAAAGCTTACCAAACCTCCCCTATTCATCTCAAAGGTCTGTAAATGTAGGCCTTAGGAAACCAAAGTCCTTTTAAGAGGAACTTTGTATTTCTTTCCCTTTGCCTTTGAGATGTAAATACCTGGTCTTCTCCAGGAATTTTTATCTAGGCCATCTTTGCTAAATGCACACTTCACAGAGGTAATTCTTTTCTTTTTTTCAGAAATTTTTTTCTCAAAGTTCAGTAAGCACACTCAACTATTACATATACTTTTTTTACTTATTTTTATTTTAATAGAGGTAATTCTTGGCTAAAAAAAAGCGGGGGAGGACGGTCACTTGAATGGATTCCACTCCTTTTAAGGAAACCAGAGGTCTGTTTGCATCATTTTGTAAATTCCTGTATCTGGATATATGTGTGTGGCAGATGTGTGGTATTTTCTACACCCAGGTGGTACTGATACTTTGTAAAAACAGTTCTATTTAACTGGCTTAAAAACAAGCAAACACTTATAAATTAAGAATTGGGTATTCTAGGTGTGGAAGAAAGGGGGCCACATGCTAAGTCTGACAAACTCAAGGGAGGCCTGCGTAGCAGCCTTGCAAACCTGGAGACCTAAAGTAACCACAAAGGGTGGTCTGAAATTTAAACATTAACTAAAAGCTGTTCGTGGTGGCCAGTCATGCCCTAGCCTCCAATCTTCCCTGCCGAAAGTCAATCTTTATCTTAATTGAGCCTATTGTCTTTTTTTAATTTTTTATTTACTTATTTAGAGGAAAAGGGAGCAAGGAAGGGAGGGAGAGAAACATTAATATGTAGTTGCCTCTAGCGCCCCCTACTGAGGACCTGGCCTGCAGCCCAGGCTTGTGCCCTGACTGGGAATCAAGACCCTTCATTTGGCAGGCTGGCACTCAATCCACTAAGCCACACCAACCAGGGCTGACTATTGTCTTTTTGCATCTATGACAACATACCTTTGCAACATCAAGGTAACTTCGCCTTTGCCCTACCCCTCTGGGCACAACAGCAACGCCAGAGCAGAAGCCATAAATCCCCTCATTGTTATTATTGTTGACTATTAACTATCCTCTACCCACCTGGGTAAAAGAAGTGTCTACCTTCTTACTTTTCATCCAGTCCCAGAGGTTCCTCCGTCCCACACCCACGTTGCTTTCTCCCACCTCCCTAGTCTATCACCGATGGATTTCATGTAACCCCCGCTTATGCCTTCTTTGATTGTAACATGTAAGGTAAGATGCAAAACTGCCATTTTTCTGGTGTATTTCCTCAACTTACTGAGATTTTGCTTGCCAGCAATTGTCAGTTTGGCTCAAATAAACTCACGAAACTTCTCTTCAGGTGTGAATGTCTCTTACCTTGACAGAGGCATTCTCTTCCTCTCAGGAGCTTGCCTGCCCTTCTCCCTGCCTCCCCCTCGTCCCCCAGGCCCATTACCTTTGCCTTCCTCTCTCACTCTCCAAGGGCCCCTTTTCTGCCTCTGTAACTTGTTTCCTGAGCTTGCGCAGCCCAGTTGGCTCCCTTTTACTACCTCTGTAACTTTCTAAATAAACTTTCTCATCTTGAAAAAGAACTCGGGTATTCTGAAATTCTCAGAAATAAGGAAATTAACTTAAATGATTTTCTTTCAGGTTTATGTGATTTGGGGAAAATGTTCAAAATTAAAGGTTGTTTATTGGTTTAATTAAAACAGGTATAGAGCCCCAGCCAGGGCTCCGTTGTTTGCGGTGTCATGTGCGCCAAAAGGTTGCGGTTTGATCCCCAGTCAGGGCAAATACAGGAGGCAACTGACTGATGTTTCTCTCTCTCCCTCTCTCTCAATCAACAAACATCCTCAGGTAAGGACTTAAAAAAAAAAAAAAAGATGGCGAGTTAGTATTAAATATAATACTTTTATTCTACCTAGGCTTATAAGCTTGTCAGCAAAAATAACAACTTGGAATGATGGCTGACTTGGTCTCACATGTTTTTGTGGGTAACCTAAACATAATTACTGAGAACAAGTAAAATAAATAGATGCAGGTGAAATAAAAAGTTTTTGTGAACTTCTCAGCAATATTTGTTTTAGTTTCCCCAAATATGTTGGTAACTTGAAGCATTCAAGTTTTACTAAGCTGCATCAAATAATGAAAATTACTATGTAGTTCATTTCCAAAAAAAAAAGGTAAAATACTGAAATATTATTTGTTAAATAAGTCTATATTTATCTACTTTGGCTCTTATTACAGAGAAAGATAACCTTGGGTTTGCTAGTAAACATGTCTTGTGGCAGACTGAAAGACTAATATTAAAAAGAACATGTTTCTTGAAATTATAAAGTATATTTGCCAGTAAAAGGGCTATGCTTCTGTGTTATGAGATGCAGTCATAAATTTGGCAATCTAAAGAATGCTAACTGCTCAGCTTTCATTAGAAATCAGTTTTTAAGGGTTAAAAATCCCTATATATGTAATTGAAACTAGTAGGAATAAGGGAGAAATCTTTGAATGGAAGGAAAGTAGGGTGTGTTTCCAATTAAAAAAAGGGGAGGGGTGGAGGCATATGAGATATGGAGATATATTTTTGGTAAGAGAAATGAAAGTAATTTTGTTTAAACTAGAATAAGGTTATAAAGCACAAAACTAATACACAAAAGTTTAAGAGAAAGAGAAAATTGTACCTTGTGTAATTAAACTGACCACAGTTGAATTGTTGTTATAAGGGTTTTAAAATTTAAGTTTTAATATCAATGATATACTTATGTAAAGCTAAAACTTAATTTTCTTTTATTTGCTAAAAGAACAAAGTTTTCTTGGACTGTCAGTCTTCTCTTATAACAGATTATAAAAGGTTTTCCTTTTCAGGTAATCTGTCCAGAAAGCAAATAGTCTATGTTTTAGCAAACTAATTTTCTGTGTTTTATGTTGTCCTAAACACGTTCTTAAATATTTTAAAAAACTGAATCTTCTCAACAGTAAGAGCTAGATTTTGCTAACAATTATGTAAACTTTGTCTTTGAAATCTTTTGTTGCCTTAGTTTTTTTCATTATGACCTATGATCCTATTTAGTCAAGTGCTTTAAAACCTTTTGATAGTTTCTGCCAACTTCCCAAAATTCCAATTTTTAAACAGTCTTTTTCCTAAACTAAAAATACCTTTGAGATTTTCCAAAAGGGCCCTTGAGTCATTTCAAAGGATATCTCTCTCCTTATAAAAGGGGAATAGCAAACTAATTTGGCTTATTTGGTATGTCGAATTGCATGGGAACCAAGGTCAAAATAAGTGAAGATAAACTTCTAGGGTATATTGTATGGGTAAAAAATGGTTGTAAATTAAATCAATAGTTGGGACTGTGGGAAACCCAAGACAGCCTCTTGGTTCTTCTAGGCTCCCAGGCACACTGCACTTTTCAGTATTTTTGCATTTCTTCAGCCACCATAGGGCAATTCAGTTGGACTTCATTCCACTGCCACTTAGTATGTATTATCGATACATTCTTGTTGTATGTTATGTTCCCAGAGGAGTTGAAGCTTCCCCCTGCTGCAAGGCTGATACCCTCACAGTGACAAAGAAACTGTTAGAAAAAGTGTTTCCCACTTGGAATATACCTTCCACAGTTTCTAGTGCTTGAGGCACCCACTGCACTGGGTAAATCATTGGAGCCTTGATGAAGGACTTGCAAACTTCTTAGAATTATCATCACCCTCAATTATCAGTCGAGGCTGAGAGGACTAATGGAAAAACTGGATTCAAGTAGAACAAGTCTTATTTACATGGAAATGAGTGAACTGATAAGGATGATTATAATGTTTATGACTTTTTGTTTGAAATACTGATTTTTTAAATCTTTTGCTTTCCAGAGATAAAGAAAGCTGTTTACCTTCAACTATCTATGACAGATCAATTTGGTAAATTATACCTTTACAAACAGAATTGAAACATTTATCATTTTCTCCCTACCTGATCCCTCCAAAATTTGGGACCTCTTAGTGAATATTCTTATTTTCATGGCAATATAATTGTTTGCATAAGTTCAGTAAGAATCTATTTTCCTTGTAACAGGACTCAATTCAAAACACTGGTTTTATTACCAGGGCTTTGACTAGAATGTCATGTTTGAGAGAGAGATGAATAGTCTCAAATATGGCCAGATAGCTTTATGGAACTAAAATTGCCTTTGGGAGCCAATAAAAGGCCTCTTAAAAATAGCAGCCTGATACCTTGCTTAGAGTTCCCAACAGTCTACCTGGTGAGTAAAGAAGGTCACTTCCTGGCAGGTGCAGGATCCTCAGGATATTTTGGGGACCTCGAAAAGAGAGGACTATGCCCAAATCTACAGATACTGTCAGTGAAGTCTAATCAAGCCCTTTGGCTTTTCTGGCCTCGAGAGGCTATTAAAAGTTCAATCTAGAGATTCCTTATGAAAAAGTCCAGCAAAGCAGATTTAAAAGAGCCTATATAGTTAATTATTATTCTTGTTAAACTTGCACAAATAATTAGGCCAAATTTACTGAAACTTATTTTGTAATTAAATTAGTCTTAATTTGGCTATCTTTGGTAAAAATGAGGATGATTTTAGAGGGAAATATTTGTTTCAGTAATACACTGTTATGGATGTAACATTCTAGTACCATTCATTACCTTTTGAGATTTGTTCCTATCTGTAAACTGGACAGGATCCCAAATTACTCTAATTTCCTCAAATATTTGGCTGAACTCTGCAAACTAATGTTTCAAAATTTTCTCTCATCCTTGACTTGGAACCACTGAGAACTGTAACTGTCCTTTTTCCAGAAGCCCTGCAAACTGCAACTAGATGATTTGATACAAACTAAAGAGAAATCACCAAAATTTGCCACAATAGTTCATGCTTAGTCGTCAATCTCTGGACCTGGCATAAACCACTGAAAACATCTGCCTGAACACCTGAGTGAAAGGACAAAGTCAGCCCCATTTGCTATTGTGGCACCATTTGCCTAGCAGGCCTGTGACCCTGTTAAACATGACTGCCCTCTTACTCTTCTGAGGTTGTCCCCAGGACTGGAAATTGCTGGAAGCTAAAAGGGAACTAACGCTCCTCACAGCCACAGGCAGCAGATAACATTGGAAGGAACAGCAGCCTAGTGTTACAACACCCAAACAGCCCAGGGGCCACACAAGAGCAACCACCCTTTTTAATCCAATTATAATCCAATAAAAGTTTAAAACTCCCCCACCCCTCAAGGCTGGTGTATCTCTCCACACCTTGCCCCTCTCCTTCCTTGGAGAGTGAATGAAAACTAATCTCTACACTTTCTTCTCTTTGTGAATTCTTTCACAGCCTGGTCATGGGATCACCTTAACACTGACGACATTGGAGACATTGCAACCTGCAAAAGAAGCCCTGAGCCTGACATCTAGAAATCTTCAGTGGCTCAGAAACAGATTTATAATTTGCTTCCAATCATTAACCTTTTTTTTGTCTCCATAGAAATGCCTCTTATTAATTACCTGATTGCTTGTTCAATATAGGCCTAATGTTTGGAGCTCACCTGCAAGACCACATCCTGAAATGAGATGCAACTGCTTAAGTGAACTGACCCATTCTGAAGACTGAGGCTAGTTTAATAATATCTAGAACAATCTACCAACATTGCTTCTGGAATGTGAAACTTCTTGAGGTTTCAAAGATGGGATTGAAGGGGAGCAGAAATTGCTACCTCAAAATATGCCTCTTTGGGATAGTGATTATTTTAGACTAGTTAATTTTAAGAAACAGCAGACGGGGGGGAAACTCTGAAAACCAAGTAGAAGTTACCCCTTGTAAAAGCGAATTACATTTATAAAGGAAATCTCTATTTGTGAAAGTGTTTCCCTCATTGTACCAGTGTACCAGGCCTGCCTTCACTGTCAATTAAGAAGGGTGGGAGTTAAATCTACATAACAACTTTATCCTTGGTTATTGTGCTTTTTCGGGTAACCTCCTATAAACTGACTCTCCATTTTCATCATCTTTTGTCTTTAGCTGAGGTGGTATTTAAGGTGATGACTTCTGTCATTTTGGCAAGGTGCTCAGTTTTCCTGGGTTTCCCCCATGTACATAGAAGGTAAGCATACATTTTATTAAACTTTTATTTCTTTCCTGCTAATCTGCCTCGTGTCAATTTGATTATTAGACCAGCCAGAAGTACCTTGAATGTGTTATAGAGGAAACCACAGGCCCCAAATAGCATCATTAGTGCTAAAAGCCCCTGATACAAAACCTAGACTCAATACCAGGTCTAAGTACATTTTCATCCTCTCCGCAAACATAATTAACCAGTCTGGACTTTTCTGGGCAACACCAATAAGGTAATCTGTCACATGGGCCCTACATACCCCCCAGAGAAAGAAGAGGCATCTCAGTCATACACAGTCACAGAGATGTAAAGTACAGCATAGGCAATACATTCAGTGATATTGTAATAACCATGTATGCTGTTACATGGGTATGAGATTTATCAGGGTGATCAGTTCATAGGGTATATAAATGTCTAATCACTATGTTGTACACCTGAAACTAATATACATCACGTGTCAACTGTAATTAGAAAATGAGTTAACGTTAAAAAAATCATTCTTTTAAATAAAGAACAATACAGGAATAAAAATAAAACAGGAAAATGTGCATAATAAAAACCCTTCCCATTCTCCCCACTCCCTTCAAAAAAAAAATTATGTCCTGGCCCCAAAATAATCTTTTTCCTTTTATTAATGGCTCCTTTGCCCAAACCTTCTTACTATAAAACTCTCCCATTTTATAAACCCCTGAGCATCCCCCTAGGTGCTAGATGGGATGTTGCCCCATTTATGAATACTTAATAAAGCCGTTCAGATTAACTCAGTTAAATTTTTTCTAACAAAGGATAAAGAAAAATTTTTCTGCCCCCCCCCTCCCCCCCGCCAAATCGTAAGTACAAACTTTTACCATAAAGCCAAGCTAATTAAACACAATGGATTTGATGGCTGGATGCTGTCTGACTCCTTCTGGGGAAGGTACAGATAGAATTCCTGACCCATGTCTTCAACACAGACCTGTTAAACTCCTTGTATGCATCAGTTACTTTGCTAGATTCCTCTCCTCTGCGTCTCTCAGTGGAAACTGGAACATAGTGAAAGTAGAAGGGACAAGGGGCACGAGATAATCTTAAATTTTCCTATAGTTCCCAACACCTAGGAGACTGACACATAGCAGGTACTCAGTAAATATCTCTTGGATGAATCAGACGTTGGCTGCACTTCATTGTAACTGTATGTGACAGAAGCAACCGAACCAACAAGCTATGTGCAAAGGAAAGAGACAGATTCTGCCAGGGCAGGTAGGGAAGGAAGATTTCCCAAAAGCAATGAGGAGCCCTTCCCTGAGGAAGCAGCTTTTCACCAGGCAGAGGCTGAGGAAAGCCATGTGGACAAGGGTATGCCCTAATCAAAGCTGGAACAGATGGCCTGAGCTACTTTCCAATTCAAATTCCTACCAAGGTTTTATTTCCTGGGGTTTTGTTGTGTTTCATCATCTCCTTCAAACCTTCAACTATAAAGGGGGTACATACACAGGGGTTGTTGTGCTTCTCTACCAGGAAGCTGGCTAAAAGCAAACAGCAGATAACAGAGAAATAAATACTGTGGAATGTTTTATTTACTAGGCAGTAAACCTGTAAGACTCTTAGGCCTTCTGAAAGAGAAAAATAATCTGAGAACACCCTCCAAGTCCACTAGAAACAAGCCACTTTAAAAACAAATTGCTATCCTTTATTTTTCTGCTTCTCTAAACGGGTTCATGAAAAAACTACTTGATTTCCAACAGGGGGGGAAAAAGGTAATCTAAACATTCATAGTCGTCTCTTACTCCAGGGAGAAACCCTGGGAAGTTAGGGGGGGGGGGGTGAGGGGAGGGAGTTTAAAGGTGTTGGAAAGAGGATGAAAATTAAAATTCAGAACAACGGAAAGTTAAAATGAAACAAAAAATGAGAATAAGGGAAAAGAGCAAGTGGAAAATTTTCAAAACTTCTAACAGCAGAAATACACCACTTCCCACCATATTCTCTTATAAAATGGAAAGGGCCACTAATCCAGCCCCAGGACAGACAGTGTGAAGCCCTTCATGCAAGAAGGAAACAAGTCACAAAGCCAGGTACAGGGAATGCTAAGAAACTGGCTCAATCCCATGCTATCATTTCCTCCCCTCTCTGCCTCCATCTCCCTATCAGGGACAAGCCCCACCTTATCACAAAACTCTGGTGGGGAACCAGACTTCCCCCTCACATTGCTCTCCCTGAAAACTGAGAAGAACCATCCCAAACACTGAAAGAGTAAAATGCATTTTAATGTGCTATTAAAATTAAAATAGACGTAATAATTGATGTAACACCCCCCCCCCCCCCAGAAAATTCAAGCTGTAACCTGGTACACAGAACTGTTCCTTTTGAGAGATGGGCATGGAGGGGAGTGCAGGGAGAATTGTTGAAAATCAAAGTAAAAATCTGCTTTTAGCCCTGACCGGTGTGACTCAGCTGGCCAGGTGTCCTCCCGCACAATGCACGCACCACATTAGGTAGCGGGGTAGCCAGTGGATTCCCTGTCAGCGCACACGTGGGTTGCGGTTTAGGTCCCCCACCAGGGCGCTTACCTGAGGCAAGCATCAATGCTTCTCTCCCTCGCTTCGTCCCTCCCTGTCCTCTCTCTAAAAATAAATAAATAAAAATCTTTTTTAAAAAATTACAATTTGCTTTTATTACCTCCTTAAGAGATAAGAAAACTCAGCCTTTGAGACTCTTAATTCCCCATTTTTGAGCCGGCTTTCCAGCAGTCCTCCACCCACCTCTTCAAACTAACGTGTGCTTCTGTAATGAAGATCCCTGGGTAATAACCACCTTGGACAACGAGAAGAGAGGCGACTGTCAAATACCCCATTGCAATAACAAGTTTTCATAAAGGAGTTGCTAATTATGAGCAGCGGCATCCCTGGAGAGTTAGGCACCTCACGGCGGCACAACAGCTACCTCGCTCCCTTTAATGCCAGTTAATGAGCTGGTGTGGACGTGGGGCGGAAGGAGAGACAGCAGGGCCATTCTGAAACCCCAAGAGATCAGGCCAGCTGTATCCCCATATTCATCGTGCAAGCGAGGGAAGGCCTTCTTTAAAAGCCAGCTCTGTGGAACCTGGATTCAATGTGAAATTTATCAGATCGAGTCTCCTGAACGCCAGGCCCAGGTTTGGGGAGGAGGGGACTTCGTGGTGACAATTTACCTTAGAAGACGACAGGGAACAGACAGGTTTATCAGAGCCTCCCAAGATTCCGTCTGGAGGCCAGAGGGGACACGGAGGGGCTGGAACGGCGCGCGCCTCCCATCACCAGGGCGCCACAGGTTCCCCAACGCGCAGCGGGGCGGACTCCCACAGGTGGGCGGCGCGCGGCCTGGGGGGCCTGGACGAGACCGAGGGGGGCTGGGCTGGGCTGGAGGCGCGGCGGAGGAAGCGGTTTTGCCTTAAGGAGGCAGGGCGAGAGGGGAGCTTGGCGTTGCCAGCTACCTGGTCCTAGCTCTCTCAGCTGGTGGTTACCGGCTTTTCCCCCAGGCGGCAGGAGCCGGGGCGGAGAGAGGAGCCGCGTGCACCTCCCACCCTCCTCCCAGCGCGCCTCGGCCTTCTCCCCCGCGCCCGCGCTGCCGCGGCCCACCGTCTGCATGCGCCCCAGCACGTAGGAGCCTGCACAACCGCGGGCGGGCGGGCGGGGGAAGAGCGCCCGGGGGCGGAGGAGACCTGGCCCCTCTCCGACCATTCGTCTGCCCGGCCTAACTGGAGGATCCCGCTTCGGGTCACACCCGCCCCTCGCCCCCGCACCTCCTCACCCGTGTTGGCTTTGATGTTCTCCCGTAGGAAGTGGCCGCTGGAGAGATGCTGGAGGCCAAAGTTCTGGGCGATCCTCTGGCACACGGTGCCTTTGCCAGAGCCCGGCGGCCCGAGGATGACCGCGCGCAGGAGTTTGGAAGCCATTGCCTTCTCGACGAGTGGGGCAGCCACACGGGCAACCCGGACAGCGGCCTCGGAGAAGCCCCAGGAACTTTGTTTCTTCGGCCCCTGCCTCTGACACCCTCCGCTGGCTCGGGACTCGCCAGCTGTCCCTGCAGGGGAAGGAGAGACTTTTGAGACGGCCCCTCCCCTCAGCCCCGCGGCGGCTGGAAGGCGGAGTGAGGCGCCACGCTACACCTCCCCGCCCTCCTCGCGCCCACGCCCGCGAGCTCGGAGAGTCCGGGACCCCGCCCCTGACATGGTCCGCTTTCGGGGCTCAGAGGTCGGCAGGCCAGTCCCACCTAGATCCCACCCTCCATCTCGCTCCCCACGCCGCCGAAGGAGGGGTCGGGCGGTCCGGCATCACTGCACCCGCACAGCACAGCGCGGAAGCCTGTCGGCGGTCACTCCCGGTACCCCCGGTGCCCCCGGCGCCTGGGGGCTGACCCCTGCCCGGGTCCTCGCACATGGGCAGTGTTTAGTCTGCGCCTCTGCTCCTCCCGGGCGGCTGTCATATCCCACGAAGTCGCAGGGGATGCCACTCGCACAGACGAGCCAGCGACCACCTTTGCCCGGGGTTGATGGACGCGCTTCTCCGCCGCGAGGAGCCAGAGTCCGGCGCCTCCCCACCCAAAGCAGTCACACAAACACACCTTTGCTGGGACGCTGTGCTTGCTCGCTGGGACAGGCCTCCAGCCGGGATCGTGCTGGGCGGCGCCGCCTCCGCCCGCCCCCACTCCGGGTCACGGCCGGCCGCGGGGCTCGCGCCTTACGTAAGCCGAGGAGACCAGCTCCGCGCACGCCAGATGCCGGCCCGCGCCCACTCCCCTGCCCGCTGCTCTGCCCCCCCTTCCCGGGCCCACGTGCTCCCAGAGACCCAGTAGAGGCTGTGGGGGTGAAGGGAGGTAGGGAAGACTCAAGGGACAGAACACAGGTTTTTGTGGTCACCTGGGGACCTGATCTACCGCTCAAGGGAAAGAAAAACACAACTTACTGAGCGCCTACTGTGCGGCACGTTGTGGGCAAGGTGATTTTCTTACGCAACGACCATTCCTGGTAGGGTTTTCACAAGTGAGGGAAGGAGACCTGGAGTATGGCCATTCATTTCATTCATTGATTCATTCATTCAACAAACGTTTATTGAGTACCTAATGTGTGCCGGACAGAGGCTCTTGGCACATAGCTGTGAACCAGAGATGGAATGCCGCCCTTGTGGAAGCCACATTCCAGCGGGCGTTTTGATCCCTTGTTTGCCTGACTCCAAAGCCCAGGCTCCCTGGGGCAAAAGAAAGGAAGGGATGACCACTCACCTGCGCTCAGGATTTTATAACCGACTGATTCCGGGACGTCGGGGCTACGCTGTTGACGTTACACTTACAACTCATCAAGTCCCAATGGGTGCTAGCTCCTCCCTCCCCTCCCCTACATATCCAAATTCATGTAATCTTAAATCAGTTCCAATCCCACGCAGCCTTCGTTTCCTACTGGGACCACTGTGATAATTGCCGTCCCATTAGTCTCTGGCTTCTGTCAGTCCATCCTCACAGCTGCCAGAGATACAGCTGAACTGCCAATCAATTTCTATTATGTCACCTCAGATATTATTGTCCTTTCGGGATAAAGTTTAAAAAAAAAAAAATCCAGCACAGGAAGGCAGATGCCTTCCATATACCTTTGCTTTCCACCAGCTCCCCTTCTCTGCACTTCTTCCACGGGCTTCCTGCCTTTGGGAAATCCATTGCAAGGTTCTGAGTGCCACTAGCCATAGCTTGCAGACAGGGAAGGACAGTGTGCAGAAGAGCTTCCTCCATATTCCTGGCTGCTCTATGTTAGGAGGCTGGGGGTGGGAGGGAAGAGCCTGGTGTGATATCCTTTCCCCACCTCTGGCAGCCCTTTTCCTCCACACACAGACAGCCAGGCTGCAGCTAATGCCTGGCTACCTGGGAATGCTCGTAAGTTACCAGAGCCAGGGCAGCATTAATTCCACAGGCTCTTCCCCCTCTCTAAAATATCTGAGCTTCTGTAGATCTCAGGGGGTTGTTAAACTGACCCCTTTCAGCCCTTCACCTGGGAATAAAGAAGGGGTGGGAGGAGTGTAATCTCCCCTCTTCTTCCTGCCACATGTCCTGTAATATACAGCAATGTACTTTGTGCTGGTTCTCAAACCTGAGCTTGCCTCAGAATCGCTCCACGGGCTTGTTAAAACAGATTGGTAAGTGCAACCCTCTTGTTGAGTTTCTGATTCTGTGGGTCTAAAGTGGGCATTTCTAACAAGCTTCCAGGTAATGCTGTGGCTGCTGATCTGGAGGCCGCACTTTAAAAACCGCTGCTCTAGTGAAATGAGCATTGAGACATGGGAGCTGGTGGTCCCTTGATTCCTCTGCCTGCTATGGGATGTTTGGCCCCTAAACTCTTCTCTTTCTAAAATGAGATTGAATTTAGTACATCTCCAAAGGTCCCTTTGTGTCTATCAAGAATGGATTCTGTAAGTTCCCAGAGGAGACACAGCTTCTAGTCTCCACAAAAACCTTGCCTTATCACCCAATTCTTTTGCCTACTTTTGAAATGTCTTTACCAACAACACCTTATGGTGTCATGGAGTGATGTTGGCCACTCACACAGTCCCAGGACTTTGTGTTTAGGAGTTTAGGAGCTTATATTGTGAAGCAGAAAGAAGAGTTGTGACATAGGTAAACTTAGAGAACCCCAGTGGGAATGGAACCTAGCATTTCACAAAAGAACACCCAAAGGACCTTCCCCACATGCACAGTCACATCAGGGCCATGCAACTCAGCTGCCGTTGGGAAGCTGTACAACCAGAAGAAATGGGTTTTGGAGTCAAACACCCCTGGGATTAGATTGCAATGGCACCATTTACAAAGTCTTCAGGCTCTTGACCTCTGCCTGCCTTTGTTTGCTTATCTGAAAAGGGAGATGAAAACTTATCTCATAGACTTGTGGCAAGGCTGAAAAGAGATAATACTTATAAAGGATTTACCACAGTGTTGGGTATATAATAAATATTTCATCATAAATATCATGGCCATTTTAACAACAGGACAATTAC
The DNA here is from genome assembly GCA_039655065.1 of Glossophaga mutica. Classification (NCBI taxonomy): domain Eukaryota; kingdom Metazoa; phylum Chordata; class Mammalia; order Chiroptera; family Phyllostomidae; genus Glossophaga; species Glossophaga mutica. Next base: position 46,938,581 of record CM077307.1, on the reverse strand, counting down.
TTAGCCTCTCCAATCTCAGTTCCCAAACTGTAAGGAATAAATGAGCTAATGTGACAAAGAACCTAGCAGGTTCCCTGGCCTCAGGAAATGATAGCTATTCTTATTTTGTATACTCATGTAATCAACTTCTTCTGATTTCCTTTGCCTAAGGTTTTAAACCTATTTACAATTTCTCACTATCTACAAAATAATATGCATCTATGTGTTTGTTTCCCCTATAAACAAATGAAATGCTGATGGCAGAGGCCAAATTTTAGTCATCATTCTATCCTCAAAAGTACACAGCACTTTGCCTGTAATGAGTATTTTGTTAATGTTGGCAAATTTCCTTCCTCCTCCCAACACATATAGTACTAAGCAGCGGAGCCTCTCTGCAACTTCACTCGATGGTAATATGAAGTCTGCATTTACACATTCCTTCATCGGATTCTCACAAGCTTGCATAGATGGTAATGTATAGGAGCATACAACCTTGCTCCTATATTACAGATAAGAAAACTAAGGCTCTAAGAGGTTAGGTGAACCTCCCAAGGTCACAGAGCTAGTAGGTGGTACAACAAGGAGTCAATCCCAGATACTCTCATTTTGACTATAGCACTCTTGTCTGTTAAACTTCAGTCATTTCTATACCACTTTCATAATTTTGCCATAACTTTGTCTCACCTAGCTCTTAATTGCTTACCATGCTTTTTTAATATTGACTCAATTTGTTTAAATAATTTATTTGAAAAAGAAACTATATATAAGTCACTAACCATAAATAAAAGGATAAACTAAAATGAACACAAGAAGAATAAAATAGGGTTGCCATATTCCAACTGAAATCTTTGACCTGTTGAGTTTCTGTGTTTAATCTTTTTTGTTGTTGTTAATGGAGACTTTTTATTATTGTTATTTTAAAGTATAAATGGCAATCGTTTTCCATTACAGTTCACATTCAATATTATTCTTTATTAGTTTCAGGTGTACAGCAAAGTGGTTAGATGATCATATACTTAACCAAGTGTACCCACCTGACTGAGCTTAATCTTCGTTTAAAATAAGGGGGTTCTTTACCAAGTATTAGGGAAGTACTTAAGACATATAGCATCTAAATGAGACTTTATCTGTAATTGCATAGCTCAAAATGAAATTAGGTAAGGAATGCATCTTTTATTATAGCACAACTTATATATTTCAAATGGACAAGATCAACATCTTTCACAGTATCTTAAGATAAATTGTCTTTGAATGAGAGCTTCCTTTCCAGTATTTTGAGTTCTACAAAACGTGTCTAGAAAATTAACTACTGTGGAAAATGAAAACTGCTTAAATCAAATGGGGGAAGGGGTAGGCCTATGGTTTTTCTTTTTGGTTAATTGCAGTAACACCGTCCTTCAGGTCACTGAGGGAGTTTCATATTTTCCTCAGACATTATTAGGCACCAAAGCTCCTGCAGGACAACTTTGATACTATGTGAATTCTGCCATTTGTAGCACAGCTATTGGGTCCACCACTCCATTAGAACAATTAACTCCATTCATATTAATTTTGTTACAAATCATACAAAGGGGTGTTTCTTCTGGGCATTTAGGTCCACATTCTATTTTAAAGCTGTATATTCAGTTTTCATAAATTGTCTAAGCACATGGTGGCTGCCATCTTGTGTGGAATACTTTTTAAATATTCAGCTTAATTTTATTTGAAGCCAGATCCATGTACCACATAGAATCATCCCTAACGTCATATCAAATTATCTCTTGCATCGTCAGGGATGCATGTCACATACTCTTCTGTACCTCAAAGTGTACCTTTGAAATGTAATTTACTATAACTCACCAGCATTTTTAAATGATGTGATCACCCCAACCAGGGTTTACAGATACGATACTGATCCCACATAAGTTAAACCCCTATTCTTCTAGCTATCACTTCTTGGTCACTTTCTATCATAATTTATGGCTTATGTCTGTTGTATTTGTTGGAAACAGTAGGATGTTTGAACATAGTGGCTTCATCTTTTTCATCATGGCCTCTACACAGGTAGATACAGGATGGAGATACAGAGAGTAAATATTATTGAATGACTGACTTGCTGCTGAATGAATGAATGGATAGTTATTTCTCTCTTTGCCTTCTGTGAAGCTCCTCTGGATACACAGAAGAAAGGCTAGTGACTTGGACATGCCAATATTGACAAAAGAAAGCTAGAAAATAAGAGGAGGAAGAAACAAGATTTCAGTCTGAGTGTTCCCCACTCCTTTCTCCCAGTAGGTACTCTTCAAATACTCAAGAAGCTAAACGGTTCCTTGAGAGAATAAACAGTGGATAAATAACTAGCATGGCATTGTTTGTGGGCACATTTTGTGCTTACAAGAAAAAGAATCATCTTATCCCCAAGTTTTCCTAACCCACATGTTTATTAACCTACAATACCTTAACAGTTATTGAAAAAAGGCAGCATCATTTATTTTACAAGTCTGATCTCTCAAACAAACAAAAAAGTTCCCAGGCAGTTAAAAGAAAAAGAAAAGAAAGAACTGGGAGGAAAGAAATCAACATTCTTTGTATTTACCTGTCATGACCCATTATTCTCCATGAACAACAGACTATGTACAAATCATTCCTGGAGTAACAGTTGATATGTTCAATTGATATGTCCTGGAATAACAGTGCTCCCTCAGGAGATGAAGATTAACTCCCACCCTTGATCTTTTCACTGGAAAACACTAGAAAGCAAAGTAACCATCCATTGTGCTCTACTCTTCAAATATAATGAGAGAATGATGGTATCTTGCTCAGAACTTTGCTCTGATTTGTACATCTGGTAGTGGGGATGAATAGGGCTGTGCCATCCCCACTCTTCACCTCACCTTTCTAACCACAATCACTAGCAGAATTCCTTCCAGAAGCTGCTTTGCATTAGTAGGCATTTCTGGAGTCAGATGCCTTTGGGTGTGTTTTTCCTCTGCGCAAAGTTAACTGCCAGGGGAAGTACAACTTTCTTTCTGCTCCTACTGAATAAAGGGACTGAAACTGAATACTGATTTTATTCTACTCAAGTCCAGCTCAAGGCTGGGTGGATAAAGGACATCCACTCATGGACATCTTCTAAGCTTGGTCTTCTGATAAGGGCAGTACAGATTATAATTAACATTTATTGAGTGTTTACTCTGTGCCAGAGCAGTTCACTCTCCTCTCTCTCTCTCTCTCTCTCACCACTATGCTATGCTGATTCAGAGACTTCTGGAACAACACTGTTGTCTTTGTACTTTATAGATGAAGAAACTAAGACACTAACAGGTTAGGTAATTCATCCCCCAGTGTCATGAGCCAGTTAGTATTAGAGCTGGGATTTGATCCCAGGCATTAGGATCAAGCACATAATCACAACACCCTATCCAGTCTTCCTAGTACTTGAGTGAAGAGGGTTCTAAGACTCTTGTGAGGAGATTCCATACCAGATTATCTAGAGAAATGCTAACAGGAAAGAGACAGTCACTCATGTCCAGACTGACTTGGCTACCTCAACAGCTAGGTGAGACAGCTAGTTCTATGAAAGATTCTTCCCACGAGGCTCTCTCTTTCAGGAATCTCCACAGGTTTTAACTAATACCTCCCTCCTGACCTTGCCAATTCATCTGTCAGCCTTCTGTTTCCAAGTTATTGCTGTGTCCCAAGTTTTGGTCTTGCTGCCAGATCCCTTTGACATGATGCTTGGCTCACTGTTGATCTGGCTCTCAAATGGCATTAGCACTGTATTCTTCACCCCATGACCACAGGCTAGTCTACCAGCTCCAGGGTCAAGTTCAAGTTGTCATCCCCCACCACTAGCACCACCAGTCCCAAACTTGGGTTCAGATCCCCAGCCCAGGTCACAGACCCCACTTACCTCAGAGTTCACCATGGACAAGTCCTTCTGAGAGGCAAACCAAAAAGGGTATAAAGAGAGTATAATTCAAGAGGTGTCTTGTTGGAGAGTTGCCCAAAAAACCCAGAGCAGAACAAAATTTAGAAATGTGATGACCAGTTGTAAGAAATGATTAACTAAGGGTTTCTAAATAAATCCCAAATATAAAAAAGCACAGGGATCAAGGGGATGGACTCTAGAGACAGACGGACAAATTCAACTCTTGGCTCTACCTTTTACCAGATGTGCAACTCTAACAGTTCCTTAATTGATGCTTCATTTTTTCCACCTTAAAAAGAAATGGAAATAGTAGTAGCTCCTATCTCATAGAGTTGTTGGGAACTTAAATGAGTTAGTATATCAAAGACTTGGAACAACACCTGGCATGTAGTAAGTACTACATAACTGTAAATTTCACTGTTGTTTGCTCTTCAATCACCAAAAAGGTCAATGTACTTCATGGCACTACAAACAAGTTCTTGGAAGAATTAAGTCATGCCAGACAAATATATTCTACTACCAGGGCTGCCTTCTGAGGATGCTCGTATTATTTGTTTCTGCAGTTTGTTTTCACGTAAAGATTTTCATATATTTGAAAACAGCTATCTTGTCGAACCTGAAGTTTCTCTTCTTTGTGCAAAATATTCTGAATTACTCAGCCATTCCTTAAGTAATATGGTATTGTACTGACAACTAGCAAAATAGTATATCTTTTGCTGCTTAAGTAAGAAATACCAGAAAGTTCTGTTCATCCTCAAAAGACTTATAAATAGGTAACATACAGAAAGAATGTTTTCTTTTTAATGAAATAAAATAATAATAATAATAGCTACTTATATTGAATATTACTATGCCATCTACTAGACTTCATTTTGAACTACACAAATCCTTGGGAGTTTTTAGATGACACACAGAGGATCCCCAAAGAAGATGATGTAGAATTTTCTACAAGGTAGATTATGTCTCTCCATGAAATACAATGATTTCCCGTCATGAAATAGCCCTTCCTATCATGTTATCTCAGGAGTGGCCATACGAATTATTTTGGCAAATGAAAGCAGAAGCTTTAAGAGCCAAGGTTCCCCATGCCCCTTTCCTCTTTGTCACAATGGTCAGCAAATAAAAAACAGCAGTGATAAAAATTAAGCCATGAGTGAAAGCTTGACTAAGTTATACTTCTAAGTGTTGGTAAATTTTGTGCCAGCTGCTGCAGTCATACAATGAACCCTAATTAATAGACATATGGCATAAAGCATGTTTAAGATTACTTAACTAATACAGCTAAATTTTACCTAAACTGTAAAAAGTCCTAGCTATTATCAGACCTATAATGAAAGTAGCTTTAAACAATCTGAATATACAACAACTAAGATCCAAACTGGGATTAGACAGCCCACTATGCTTAGCCTTAAACCTAAAAAATTATCATAACAAAACCCTTCTTCGCCAGAGTACTACTAGCCAAAGCTTAAAACTCAAAGGACTTGGTGGTGCTTCATATCCCTCTAGAATATGACTTGAGTCCCAAAGTAAAGATGACTCTACCTCCATAGAAAAAAAAAAAAAAGCCCTGAAACCTGATGGATGTGTAATATAAGCAAGGAAGATGTTTTTATTGTTCTAAGCCATCAGGTTTTTTGTTTTTAAGATTTTATTTCTTCTCATACAGAACCCAGGCATGTGCCCTGACCAGGAATGGAAGCCACCAAGACTTTTTGAGGTCATTTATTGTCACAGCATAGGCTAGCCTATCTTGACTACTGCCTCCTCAGTCTTTGATGTCAAATGTTGTACAGAAGTCTTATTGATTATACTCATATAACATCATGCAGAATGCCTTTACTATCTGGGTCTCTTTTGGATGAGTATATTTCTTCTAAGATGAGATACACAGCAACACATAAGACATTCTAAATGTAGTCTGATAAGCAGTCTCTTGACTATATTTATTCTATAGCAGGATAATATTGTCCCTTATTTTAAGACATGGTTTTTCTCTCTCTTCGTAACAGCTAAGTAATTTTATACCTGTTGCCTTATGAAGAAATAATTTAGCAGAAGAGAGTTTTAGGCTGGGCCCCTAGAAGGAAAAAAAAATGTGTTTAGACAGTATAGTTCATTTGAGAGTCTACAAACTGTTGAAGGTTCTTTACTCCCCATACCTTGGACTAGGAAAAATCCCCTGGGCTAGGGCAAGGGCAGAGGCAAAGGAGCATTTAAGTGGAAATGGTTCCCTGGAAAAAGCAGGACCCGCCCATCTGTTTACTTCCCAGAGCTGAGCCCTAAAGGGAGGATAAGACATAGAAGATAGGTTGGAAAGAGCCAAATGCAGGGAAGACTTGTGTCCTCTTTCCCAGGTAGCACCTAGGGAAGTGGCAAGACCCCAGAATGAAGTGTATCACGGAATGAATCTGGTCCACAAGTAGGTCTTATTTGGTAAGCACAGGATTTTTAAACAATTTGATTTTGAATGACTTTGAGTGGAGTGTGCCTTCCCTAGGTTCTCCAGTTCTCACTCCCTATTATCTCACACCTGGCCTACTGTCCTGACTTGCCTCTAAAGGTATTTGAGTTTAAAATCCATGACTTAGGTGGACATGATGAAACTTCACATGGTATTCCATATATCTCAGCAAAGTAATTCCACTTACTCAAGAGAGTGATAAGAGAGAGAGAAAGAATGAGACCAAGAGGATCCTAATAGTCAGGTGTAGGGAGAAGTCACCTGGGATGCTATGACACTTCCAAGATCCTTCTCTCCACCCAAACTGAGAAAAGCATAGACTGAATTGACTAAGATTAAGTTTTTACCACTTTTCAAAATAAATGTTTTGGATTGGATGTTGTGATTGTCTCCCCTGAATTTATTCTTTCTCTCTCTCATTGAGTACAGCAATGAAGCTTGGGGAACTGACCTTGACTCAAGTGGTATACCTGATTGGCCCAAGAGTATTTTAATTACCCCTTGCCATTAATTAATTCAGGAATGGATAAGTGACCCTGTTCTGAAGAATTATGAGTAAAACCAGTTTTATAGTAGTTTCTAGGAAGGTTCATAGTAGCAAATGGGAGCCATCAAATCTTTATTTCAGACAAGATGTTTTGCAGCCTGACTGTTGTTGATGGCCACCCTACAGTCATGAGGGGGACCAGAATTAGTTTGAAGCCAAGAGTGTAGACAACAGAGCAGAAAGACGAAAAAACTTGGTCCTTAATAACATACTTCAGCTTGTAAACCAACCCTGAATTCTTCCCTACTTTTAGACGTCCTCTTACATTAACTAATAAATTCTTTATTGTTTAAAGTAGTTTGAGTTGGATTTTCTATTGGCCACAGTTAAAACATACGACATAAACCCAAAATAATGTTAATTTTGGTTATAGAAAAATTTAATACTTAGTAGTTTTTTATATCACAGTTAAAGAACTAAAATTTTTTTTTGTGGTAAAATTTCATATAACCTAAAATTGAAGTTCCTTTTTTGGCAAACTCAGTAAGTATTCAGTCACACTGACTTAAAATACCAAAGACAATTTTAATACTTGTTTATGAATAATCACTAAACTAGACAATTTCCACTGTCTAGTTCTTCCTCATTCATTTAACAGTAATTACTAAGTGCCTACTGAATGCCAGGTACTGAATCAACTCTAAGGACACAATGGTGTTCAAAGAGACCCTGTTTTCATTGATTATCAGGTACAAGGAATTCAAGTCAGAAGTGATTTGAATGCCTCTGCCAGGAACACTTTAAATGAAAGAAAAATATATGGATTAAATTCTTAGATGAAGGAGAATTCAACAAGGAAGGCAGTTGTAAACACTAGGCAAATGGAGTTCAGATTGAATTGGAATGGAGTCAAAAATCTCAGGAGAATTGTAATTAGGAGCCTCCTATGGATGCCGTGTCCTAAAGGAGACAATGTCCTGGGTCATATTCAAGGCTTTTCTCCAGTTAGCTCTAGAAAACATTAGTTTTCTTTCTTCCTCAACATAAGTGTGTATAAATAAGTCGCTTTTCATTTTATTCATTTGACCAAAATTACTGAGTTCCTACCTATATTCCAGGTTCTAAGCTAGGTATTGGGGATATAGAGTTGAATAGGTTTCTTACTTTAATAAACTTTAAGTTTAATGGGGGAGTCAGACATACAACAACAAAAATGAAACAAAACAAAAAATTTGAAAGAATGGTCTGAAGTGCTGAAGTGTCAAAGAGACCTTAATCAGAAACTGGGTCCAGCATTTACAAGCCAAGTGATTTCAATCCATTAATTAACCTTAATTCTCTCCCACCTACAAAAAGAATAATGATAATATCTATTCTAAAAGGGATTTTTTGATGATTAAATGCTTTTTAAAAAATGATCATATATCAAATATACAGTAAGCACTCAATAAATATTAACTATTACTACTGATTCAACACTTTCTTTTTAAAAAAATTTCTATTTGTTTATTTTCAGAGAGAGGGAAAGGGAGGGAAAAAGAGAGGGAGAGAAACATCGTTGCCTCTCACATGCCTCCACGTAGGGACCAGGCATGTGCCCTGACAGGGAATCAAACCAGTAACCTTTCAATTCGCAGGCCACCAGCGCTCAGCCCACTGAGCCACACCAGCCAGGGCAACACTATCTTTCAGCCACTGTTCTAGATGCGTGTGATACTTCAGTGAATCAAACAGATAAAAATCTCCGTCCTTGTGTAGCTTATATCACTGTTTTCATACAATATAATAAATATGATGAAGGTATGTATGAATATGTATGAAACTCACCATTGTATCTCCAGAATCTGGTTTTCCTAGCTTGGTAGTCTCCCAGATCCTGAAGAAAGGAATTGGGTACAAGTCCTTTTTTTGACAGTGGGCCCTAGAAAGCATGGTGAGAGAGAGGAAAGTGAACAAGGAAAAGCGGGGAGGCTGCTATAGTACGTGTGAATTAGAGGGCCACCTCTGTGGGCAACTGGTACTCTTTCTTATAGGGACCATCTGAATGACTGTGTAGAACACACCTCAACACTGTCCTGTGGTGTTAGTTCACCAACTTGTTCTTCATTGGTAGAAGGTTGCTCCTGAGGCTTCCCTCAAGCAGGAAGACACAGGAAGCCACCTGCATGCACAGTAAGCCATCTGCATTTGATCTCACCCCAGGGTTAAGGGGATATGGGTGAGGACCCAACAGCTCTGCCACATTAGCATTGTGCCAAGCATGTGGTTGGCACTGGATAAATATGTAAAAGAAAAAGAAAAGGGGAAATTACTTAAGCCCATTTGAGGGAGAAAAGGGAGCCTTTCTAGAGAAATTCATAATTTCCGAGGTTAGATTTTAAGGATGTATCTGCTAAAGGGACAGAAACACAGAGTGTATACCAGGGAAAGGGAATAACAGCAAGGATTTGGATTATGGATGGAGACAAAGACCCAGAACTACTAGAGGTTAAAAGAGTAAAGGATTAAGGATAGAGAGGGGAGGAGCCAGGTCCCAAAAAGATTTCTATGCAGTCCTAACCATTTAGATTTTATGTTAACGGAATGGAAAATCATTAAGTTATACAAGTACAAAGGCAGTGCGATTGGTTCTGAATTTTGGAAAGATAAATTTGTCCTTGCAGACACCCAGCAGAATGGAATGAGTCTAATGTCAGGTCAACTAATTAAGATGTTGTTAATAATATTCAAGGAGAGACCAGGGCAGGAGAGATAGAACAAAAGAGTCAAATATAAGAATCACCTAAATGTCCTGGTAGGGTAGCTCAGTTGTTTGGAGCAACTTCCTGGTGCACCAGGGTCACAGGTTTGATCCCCGGTCAGGGCTCATAGAAGAGTCAACTGGTGAATGCATAAATGAGTGAAACAACAGATCAATGTTTCTCCCTCTCTCTCTTATGTCAATAAATTAAAAAAAATTAAAGTACATAAGAAATAGTATAAATTGGTTACATGTAGGGGAAGAGAAAGAAGTGAGAATGACGGTCAGCTTTCTGGCTTTGTGACTAAGGAAACGTGGCACCCCTCACTGAGCCAGGGAACACAGAAGGAGGAGAGCAGCTGAGCGGGAGGGATTCTTTTTCACATATATCATATCAGGGGCCTTTGAACTTTTATATTCATTACCTCCTAAAATAATTTAGAAACATGTAACCCTAGCGCATATCAACATTGCCTGTTAAAATCATATATCATAAATGTAAAAAGTGTCAAGGAGTATAATTTCCAGCCACACAATAACACTGACATTTAAAAAAAAAACTAATACCACATGTATTTATTTATTTATTTATGTATTTATGTATTTATTTATTTATAGAAAGGGGGAAGGGAGGGAGAAAGGGAAGGAGAGAAACATCGATGTGAGGTTGCCTCTCCAGCCCCTCCTTGCCCCCTAATTAAGGAACAGACCCCAGCCCATGCATGCGTTCTGAGTGGGAAACTAACCCACCACCTTTCCGTTTTCCAAATGGCATCGACACCCAACCAACTGAGCCACACTGGTCAGGGATATATCATTCTTTTAAATGTATTGGAATCTAAATACCATAGCAAATTGATAGCCACTATGATCCTCTTGAAAATTACATGAACAAGTTCTTCTATGACAAATTTTGATATCAATCCTTTTGTTCCTTGAACGAACATCTCCACCCCACTTCCCTTCACATCCCCCTTTTATTGTGATGTAATATATTTTTACTCTTGAAAGTCTTTTCTTGATTACCCTGTTTGGCAATATTTACATATATCAACTTTGATAATTTTCTGTGACCTTAAACTCTTGTAGTAACTCAATTCTACAATAGCAAAACAAATCACTAAGAAATGGGCAGAGGATCTGGACAGATATTTTTCCAGACGAAATATACAGATGGCCAACATGTACATAAAAAGGAGCTCAATATCACTAATCATCGGAGAAATGCAAGTCAAACCCACAACAAGATGTATCACCTCACACCTGTTAAAATACTTCAGAGAGAACTCAATTCTTGGAATTAAGTTAGCATAGTCATTAGTTATATACTATTGCTCAAAATAAACAATGTATGACTATTTTGATCAAAATTATTAAATAAAAGTAATATTTTATTACCAATTCCTCTCTTACTAAGATAAATTATAATTTAAACAATTGCTTCATGCAAATATTGTTGCTAGACTGCAACATGGTTCAGCATTAATTCCACCCCATTTTTCATTTTTATAGATACAAGTGTTGAGAAAACTTATTCACATCAATCAGAGGTTGGGATAAAAGGAGTTTTGTTGCAGCAATATCATTCAATTCTTTGAATTCCTTCCAAGTTATGTTCCAAAAACCACAGAGTGATTTATTATTAAAATGCATATTTCAGTCATCTGTTAGCTGAAACTAGATTCTTCCCTTCATTCTATTGAAAAAAAATTACCAGCACTGCACTTGCAAAAGGGTTTGTTACCCAGTCATGAGAGTCACTCACTTTCTGGATTTCTGGGAAGTTTATCCAAAGGGCTTTCTTAAGAATTTTCATATGATTGTTAAATCATACCTGTTACCTTTATACCTAGAGTCATTTTGATTAACTTGATATGCTCAGAAAGGATTAGCAAATGAAAACATTATTACTTTTAAAATATCTTGGTTAATAAAAATTTTGGCAAGGAATTTTTCTCAATTAAATCATGTGATTTAAATATAATTTATTCAAAACTTGGTGCTGTATTTTTAGCTCTTTTGATTTATGGAAAATATCCACCTACCACCTAACTGCCCAAATCAGTCCTCACTGTCAAACCAAGCAGCCAAATATCAGATTTGTTTTCTGCGTCAGAAAAGATCTGACTACATTTTTCTATTCAAATAAACATGTTAAGACACATCCCCATGACAACCATTTCATTTCTGAATTCAAAGAGAGAGAGACAGAGACAGAGAGAGGAGGAACCTGCTGGGAATTTGTTCCTGAATGAAATGGAGCATATAAAATGCCATTCTATCTAATTTTTTTTTTATCAGCGCCCTTCTTGTTTTGTTTTGCTTTGTTTTTTCGTGTGCATGTTTCTGCTGTCACAAGATTCTATGTCAGAAGTGATAGATTCTTTGATAACAGTCAGGGGGTGGAAAGGCTGAGGTAGTTAAGTAAAAATTGTGTAACTCGATTCAAAACATCCCAACAGGGGCCAAAATAGTCCATTCTAGATGCCACCTTTCATTCTTCGCAGCCTGTGTGTAAGTCAGGAAAAAACATTAGCCCTGCTTTGGGTACGCGCTGCCTGGAACAGAAAAGAGTTACCTAGCCCAGTATTTTCCATGGTCTCTTTGGGGTTCTGGAGGCATATACACCCTGTGCAAGGTATATAACCCAATGAGAACAAGTAAAGCTCTTTATGTCATCATATGGGATATGGCTGATTATGAAAATGGAGAAGAAAAAGAAAACTGGCGTAACACCTCAAACACACAGCATCAATCCTTTCTTGCAAAATTACAAATGGAAAACAAGATCCAGGAACTCATTCCCCTAAAAATTCTCTCTGCTGTCATACCTCTTGGAAAGTCTTTTCGTTTGTCTGTGAAAACCATTTGATTCATTTACACCATTTGATGCTCACAACTACTCTGTAGGTTCTGTACTTAAAGCAGCTAACATGTTAACATGACTCTCATTCAACAGATAAAGACACAAAGGTGCTTTTGCCAATTACCCACAGTCACTAGAACGCAGCCAAATGGACAGCCTGGCTCCTTGCAACAGAGCCCCCTGCTAAGCACAACAGCACACAGCCCCAGCACTATTGCCTTGGTACCTGGAAGGCTTCTGCTGTTCTTCTCTGCCTCTTCATAGAATGTTGGACTAAGATAGTTTCTATGGATTTCTCATTGAGGTTCAATGAGTGTTTTTTCCCCGGCTCAGGCTGATTTTTTTTCCTCCAACATTTCATTAAGAAAAAAAAAAAGTACTTACAATACATCCAAATTAAAAAATATATTATATACCACCTGTATACCCATCACCTAGATTCTACCTTTAATATTTTACCCTACCTGCCAGGCTTACTGTTTTTCATTCTGGAACATAAAACTCTTTTTTAATTAAAGTATACTTGACATACAATATTGTATTAGTTTCAGGTGTCTAACATAGTGAGATTTCACATTTACACACCTTAGGTCCACTCTCTATCTGTCACCACACAAAGTTATTGTAATATCATTGACTGCATTCCTTATGCTGTACTTCACATCCCCGTGACTTATTTATGCTATAGCTATACGTTCGTACCTTTTAATCTCCTTCACCCTTTTGCCCATACCCCACCACTCAACCCTCTCCTGCCAGGCTTATTTTTGAACAAGCCTTGGGCAGCTTACATTTCCCCCTGTTACAAAACAGAAAAATCCCCCTGTGTCTTCATCCAAGGTGTTTTCAAAGATTTGGCATTCTGATCCACAGAACACTAGAAATATAAATTTTCTCATCTCCACTGCTTGAGATCATTCATTTAGTGCAGTGGTAGCAAACCTGGAGGTCCATTAGAACCATCTCGGGAGTTTTTTACACATGCCACTACCCTGCCCCTATCCCAGATCAACTGAGTCAGAACCTCTGGAAGCAGATACAGTATTTTAGCTTTCAATAACCAACAAGTAATTAATGAGTAGCAACTCTGTGTCAGGCATCATTGTAGGCATCAGGATAAATACAGAAGCCCCTTCCCTCATGGAACGCCACCCTCTTGCTTTGCCCCAGATTTTTTTTCTGATCAATGTGTTTCAGTTTAGAATTCCACTTAATCCTCCTTCCATCTAATTCTCCTTCCCTCTCGGACTTCCAGATTTTTGTTCGGGACCCAGAATATTCTTTCCCTTCTCTGACAAGAGAGTGCCTATTCATGGTCAAGGTTCAGTTTACATGTCACCTCCTCTGGAATCTCGCCCTGACAGCTCAGTTAATTACATTCAAGAAATCCTAGTGCTAGTTTTTCATATCCAAGTCAACATAGGATACAGCACACCATGCTGGGGCTTCTGATTTCGCATGTGGGACTCCACTAACTGGGAAGAGGTAGAGACTGTTGCATTTGACCTGATAACCTCATTACGTAGAAAAGTGCCTAGATCATGGCACAGTTTCAAATTGTTTTTCTTTTATGAAAGAGGATTTTCTTTTTCTTTTATTTTACTATATTTTATTTCATTTTTTATTTTATATATTATTTTATAATTTTTATCCTTACCTGAGGACATTTCCTCATTGCTGCAACCTTTTGGCGTACAGGATGACACTCCAACCAACTGAGCCGCACCAGCCAGGGTCGAGTTTCATAATTTCAAACAAACAAACAAAAGGTCAGTTGATAGTGTACTGACTCTAAGGCATTCACCACCACAGTGCATGGTATGTTTCCTGAGACTCATTCTGAATTCCTTCCAGATAACTTGTTTGATTGGGTGAGGGGACAGAAGCTAGACTTTGCAGTGGACCGAATCAAGATAATGAAGGGCTCTGGAGGCTTACACATTGGGGTTTGTTTGTTTTGTTTGTTTTTTTGGATTTTTCTAAGTCCTCCATTGCCAACTCTTCATTGAAGACAAAACCAATGGAATCTGTAGTAGGGAATGTCCTAGAAAAGACAGACATGAAAGACACCGCTGGGCCTGACAGAGATAGTGTGGGCTTTGAAGTCCAACCTCCACCCCTGCTATCTATTTGACTTTAGGCAGTTTCCTCAACCCCTTTGAACCTAAGTTTCTTTACCTATAACATCAAACAAATATTTTTGTCCTCTTCTCTCCGCATTAGACTGCAAGCTTCCTGAAGAATTACATTAATAGCTAACGTTTACTGAGTGCTAACCATGAGCCAGGCACAGTGCTGACTCCTTTACAATTTAACACACAAACCCTTCAAGGTACTATTATCATCCCTGTTTACAGGTCATGAAACTAAGACACATTAAGTGAGTTGTCAATGATTATACAGTTAGCAAAGAGTGGATTCAAATCCAGACGATCTTACTTCTAAACCTCCTTACTCCAAAGCCTGAACTATTTCCTCTATACCTATGTTCCTTAAACATTTTGGCTTATTTTGTACCTTTTTGAATTGTCATCTAGAATTTTTTATCATTAGTTTAAATAATTGAAAAGACTACAATTTCCTGGGAATTATAAATATTGGCATTTTAAAGTCATTATAGCACCTTTTTTGTGCAATGCAGGGAGGTAGTTAAAATCCCTAACTTTTTTTATTCCTGCTACCACTACCACAATCTACAAATCAGGGCAATGTACCTGAAAAAGAAAGAAAGGAAAGGAAAGGAAAGGAAAGGAAAGGAAAGGAAAGGAAAGGGAACGGAAGGGAAGGGAAGGGAAGGGGAAAAGAAAAGGAAAGAAGGGAAGGAAAGAAGGAAAGAAGAAAAAGGCTGCAACTTATAGAAGATCACAAGAATGCACATCTAATCGACACCACATTGTGTTTATTATTAATGACATGTTTTGCAGGCTGTGACTATGACAGTCCTGAGCAAGAAGGACTTATTTAAGTTGTAGCGACTTTTCTGGCTATGGATGATCACCATTCCTTTTGTGGCAGATTTTCATGTTCTTCTATTGCTTTTGGGGTGGCTATCTCAAAGAAACCTGCAACTTTCCTGACAACTCTTTGCTCTCTCTCCTGTTAGGAACTATAGCCCTTTTCTGCTGAGTTTTTAGAACCTCCTACTACCATAGCCACTACTTCTACCTCCCGACTCATACTCACTACCATAAGAATTGTCCCCTTTATTGGTCCATAATTTGATTGCTGTTGTCCACTATAATTTCTAAAATCTTTACAGTTCCTGCCTCCACTATAATTACCACTGCCAAATTTTCTCCTTCATTGTAACCATTATATCCTCCAGACCTTCCACCATACCTCCACCTTTGTTCCCACATCCTGGTCTATCACCCCGTCTACTACTATAACCAGAAACATATCTGCCATAATTGCCACCATCATCTGCAAACCTACTAACATCTACTATTATGTCCTTTAAAAGTACCTGCACTGCCACCACCGCCATTACCATAGTTGCTCCACCAAAACTACCACTAGGTAGAAGTTCCCTCCACAACCCATACAATCGCCAAATCCCTCTGTGACCTCTTTGTGATCCAGAAGACTGCATTTCTTTTTAGAAAGAGCCTTTTTCACTTTGCAGTTATGCCCATTAATAGTGTAGAATTTCTGAACAACAATTGTATCAACTGCATAATAATCACCAAAAAATGACAAAAGCAAATCCTCTTTTTTCCATTCTGCTTGTCTTCTATAATTTTTATGGTTTAAATCTTACTGTACTTTTCAAAGTAGTCTCTCAAATTACATTCTTTTGTATCATCCTTCATACCACCAACAAAAATTTTGTTTCAGTGTTAGAGGGGCACCAGGCTCCCAGGAATCCTCTCTAGAAATAGACTCTGGTTCCAATACATGCCCACCAGCCTGGCCTAGACACAGTGCTACAACCACCTCTTCAACATCAGAGTAAGTTACAAAATCAAAGCCCCTGGAACATTTTGTTTAGGGGTCTCACCTGAATCCCATCCTCTCAATTACCTTCTCTTGTGTATTTTCCACCTCTCCCTCCACTGTTTTCCCATTCTGTTTATACATGCCAGCTCAATTCTCTCATATCTTGAGCTCTCCCTTTCTCCTTCCCTTCTAGAAAGAATTGCTTTCATTCCCTATTTCCTCTTCCTTATCTGCCATTCACGCCTTAGCCTATTTCAGTCTGACTTCTGTCCCAACCACCTCCCTGAAATTCCTTTTATCAAGATGACCCATCAGCCCTGGCTGGTGTGTCTCAGTGGTTTGAGCACTGGCCTGTGAACCAAAGGGCCAGGGGTTTGATCCCTAGTCAGGGCACATGCCTGGGTTGTGGGCCAGGTCCCCAGTAGGGGGCATGTGAGAGGCAACCACACATTAATGTTTCTCTCCCTCCCTTTCTCCTTCCCTTACCCTCTCTTTAAAAATAAATAAAATATTTTTTTTAAAAAACAAAGATGACCCATCAGTCACTTCTCTCTCAGCTATATTTATTAAAGGCCTACTCTATGCCAGGCACTGGGAATACAGCCACAAACAAAACAATATCCCTGTACTTACATATTTCCCATTCCAGTAGAGGTAACAGATGATTAACTAATAAATATTCTAAAGTCAAGTAAAGATATGTGCCATGATGAGAAACTCATCTGGATGAGGGGCTGGAATGAGATGGGATACTATATTAGATAAAGTGGTCAAAGAAGCCCTCTTTGAAAAGAAAACATTTGAGGTAGAGTTCTCACCAAAATAAGGTGTAAGGCATGCAAATATCTGGGGGGTAAGAGGAGTTGAAGAAAGGGGGACAGCAAGTGCAAAGGGTCAAATGAGAAGGAAGAAGGGACTTCTATTCCTTAAATCCAATCAAAGGACATTTCTCAATATTAACCTTATTTGACTCTCTGCAACATTCACCCACTATGGACTTTTCTCTCCATCTTGAAAATTCTCTCTATTGTCTCCACCATGCCATGTGTCTGTGGTTTTCCTGCTTCTTCTCTGTCCATCCCACTTCACTTTTGTGCTTGAGCACCTCATCCGCTACCTAATTTTTAACTTGATTGAGAAAAAATTGGCAAGTACAATCGTATGCATTTAAAATGTACAATGTGATGATTTGACATATGATGCAGAATGATTACCAAGATCAAGATAATTAACACATCCATCACCTTGCACAGTTAGCCCTTCCTTTGTGTGTGATAAGAATGCTTAAGACTTGCTCTCAGCAAGTACACAGTACTGTGTTATTAACTGCATATTAGATCCTGTGTACCCTTTCTTTGTACCTTTTGACCTGTGTCATTTTATTTCCCCCTCCCATCCAGCCTCTGGCCATCACCATTCTATTCTTTGTTTCTATGAAATTTGTTGCTGTTGTTGTGGTGGTTGTTCTTAAGATTTCACATATAAATGATACCATACATGTTTTTTGTCTCTTCCCATCTGACTTATTTCACTTAGCATAATGCCCTCCAGGTTCATCCATGTGGTAACATGGCACCTAATTCTTTTTTTTTAAAATATTTTATTTCTTTTTAGAGAGAGGGAGAGAGGGAGGAAAAAAGAAAGGAAGAGAAACATCAATGTATGGTTGTCTCTTGTGCACCCCCACTGGAGTCCTGGCCTGCATCCCAGGCATGTGCCCTGACTGGGAATCAAACTCGCGACCCTTTGGTTCACAGGCCAGCATTCAATCCACTGAGCCACACCAGCCAGGGCTTGCTTTTTTTTTTTTTTTTTTTAAGATAATCCAATTTTATTTATTTTTAAAATTTTATTTATTTACTTTTGAGAGAGAGGGGAAGGAAGGTAGAAAAACATCAACATGTGAGAAATACATCAATTGCCTCTCACATGCCCCCAACTGGGGATCGGGCACATGGCACCTAATTCTTAAACATGGCTACATATTATTTTCCTATGGCTTTGCCTCTGATCTGCCTTTATATCACTCTGTATTCTCTCACTGAGTGATCTCAGCCATGATTTTGGCTTCAACTACCACTCACATGTTGAGAAAACCAAGGTTCATATTTATTTCTAACACATACTTACTTCCTAAACACCAGACTCATGTATCTTCTGCCCACCTCTACTAGGATATATCTTAGGCACTTCACACTCATTATGTCTAAAGATGAGCTCACCATCTTCTTTCTTAAAGCAACTTCTTGCATAGTATTCCCCTGTAAATCGGTCTGAAGTGTTATCTACCTAAATGCCTCTGGGATTCCTCCCACTTTCTTTCTCTCCGAGTTGAAAGAGTCACAGGGCCAGTCTACTCTATCCACTATCTAGTTCTCCATGCCCAATGCCACTGCCTATTGCAGGTTCTCCCCCACCATTTCTTGCCATTTCTTGCTGACTTGCCCTCTTCCCAGCTGCTCTCCCTGTGTCTAGTTTGTTTAGTTTGTTACTCCTGATCTTTTTTTTTTTCATTCTTTCCTAGGATATTAATTCCTATGACAAAAATTCCCAAATTCTACATAGACTCCTATCTATGAACCTCAGGTTTATATATTCAGTGTATATCCACGACTAAAATTCAGTGCAACTGTATGAACCAAATCAGTGAGGCTCATTCTTGACATTTAATTCTTTATGAAAGCCTGCACAATCAATCATATATCCACCTTGCCTCCAAAGCTACTCATTCCTCTCTTACCCAGCTTCCCTTAAACTAGCAAACCCTTCTTTCATGTTCCCTGACCTTATTTTCTGCAATGACTCTGAAAAGATTTTTATGAACTATATATCCAATCTTGTCACTCTACACTTAAAATTTTCCCCATTTCCATTAGGATAAAAACAAACTCCTAAGTGAGGAACATATGGTTTTTCAAGACCTAGCCTCCTACCTAATTCTCCAAGTTCATATCCCATTACTCCACACAGGCTCTTATAATTCTGCCACTCTAAATCAATTATAATCACAACTTTAATATATTGTGTTCTCACTGATGTTCAGACATTTGTATCTTCTACCAAAAGCATCCAACCTGCGGCCCACAGGCCTCATGCAACTCAGAATGGCTATGAATACAGCCCAACATTGTAAATTGTAAAATTTACTTAAAGCATTGTGAGATTTTATGTGTGTGTGTGTGATTATGTGTTGCAATGTATTTAATATGTGGCTCAAGACAACTTTTCTTCTTCCAGTGTGGCTCAAAGACACCAAAAGTTTGGACACCCCTGTTACAGGCAGTGCCAGCAAAATTCTATTCAGTCTTAGACTCAGCTTAATCTCACTAACCTCTTCTCACTTCTCACAATGCCAGGTATTGCTATGGTAAGTGCTTCTCTGTGTTCTGTTTGCCTAACTACTTGCACACATCTCTATCCTTCCCTTACAATTTTAAGTCTACTGATTTTTTTTCTTCCCCTTATTTATAAGCTCTTTTAGTCCAGGGTCTATGTCTTTCTTCTTTACCCCCAGAGCCTAGCTAGAGGTCTAACACACAGGAAGCATTCAGTAAATATTCTTTTGAAGGCATGGAAGGAAGAAAGAAAGAACCAAACACAACTGTGTTGAGGAGGATTGCAGAAACTGGGAACAAGATGAGGCCAGACACAGCGAACAGACCAGATGTCTTAAAATCCCTTCCAATCTTGAGCTGTGATGAATATCTGGGATGAGAAAACATGAAAATCATAATGAGAGAGGACATTTGGTGTGATTCATCTCATTCATCTTGCTCCTTTTTTCCTCTGGTCTGCAAAAAGAAAGCATATTCAGATCCTGAACAAGGATTAAGCCAATGGTTTTACAGGTGCCATTAATGAACAATTTACCTATTAAAGCCCAGCAATACACAACCTATCTTTTTTTGACTCCTCTTCCTTATTATCTGCCTTTTCATGAAGAAAAAAAGGAACAAAAGACTTACTGGAGGAATGTGTAATTGTTTAGTTTGGGCCTCTCTTGTATCCTCTAACAACCCAGCAAAATGGTGATTCTTAGTTCTTGCTGAATTGCACAGGATATATTAGCCTTGCCCATTCTACTGCAGGAGAATAGCAGTGTGGGGAAGGAAGAGAAAGGGACATTATTTTTCCAGGCCTTCTTCCCAACAAAGAGGAAGGAGGGAAAGAATTATTGCCAAAGGGCTATGTGTTTTGCTAGGCAATGAATCTTTTTCTCTGGTCATATCTAAAATCCTCCGGTGAACCCAGAAATTTGACTTTTGGAAATCTCTCTACTAAACTAAAATTATGAATAAATAAGAACATAGATACTTGACTCTTTTATGCAATATGATTTAAAGTTGAAGAGGCAAAAGACAGAAGTACTAGGAACTACTTGGATGTTTATTATAGAGGAATAGTGAAATAAAATATGGTATATGTAAACTATGGATATTGTGCATAAAATAAGGGGTTTTTTTACTGATTTTTAACTTTATTTTTATTATTGACACTATCACCGATGTCCCTATTTTCTTCTCCTTTAACTGCCCCCACCCAGTCCCAGCTCCCCCCTTCCCTCTGGCCATCACCTAAAATAAGTTAAATCTATACGTATTTCCCTAGAGTGGTGTGAATTAAATATAGGTGAAAAAAGTTATTTTTATGAGTTTATGAGTCCATTTTAAAAGAGTATGACAAAAAATTTATAAATAAGTGTATATGTATACATATCATACATACATATGGTATATGTAGCATGTGTATATAGATATACATATATACACACATAGATAATGTTGTGAAAAGATATATACCAAAATATTCACATTTGTTGCAGGGGACAGATTCAGCAAAAGGGAATACTGTTGACTGATTTACACAACAGCATTCCGTTTGACTGATATTATTTAGTTTGTTGCCTCAAGCAGGCATTAGTTTTGTATTTCAAAATGAAAATCCAAATTTTAAAAGTACACACACACCTGGATAGAACCCTGTGGCTGGGCTCCATAAACCTTTTCTTAAATCAACCAGCCTGATGCACAACAGCACCAAGAGCCGTGGAAGCCCAAGCTCTAGAATCGACCATCAGAACTGTGTGTTCTAGGGAAGGAGAAAAGTAGAAAAAGGCAGTTTGATTGCCTCTTGGCTCTGAGCCAAAGGAGTTGCCAGGGTGGGAGTGGAATTTTTCCATGGCAAAGGAAAAGGAAAAATCAGATCACATTTCCTACAGGCAGAGCCCTATTTATTCAGGAACATCTTGGGGGCTCATGCTGTTCATAAAAGTATGTTCATTGGGTCATGCCTTAATATTCACTATTATAAATCTTTTCTTTCTCCTTTTCTCTTCCTTCCTTTCCCTCGCTTCCTCTCTTCCTTTCCTATTATTTTCTTTCTTTATTTCTTCTCTTCTCTTCTCTTCTCTTCTCTTCTCTTCTCTTCTCTTCTCTTCTCTTCTCTCTCTCTCTTTTGTCTTTTTCTTCTGCCTTCAGGTTTGAAAGTGTTTCCTTCCTAAAATGCAAACTAGAAAACTGCCCTACAGAAGTGCCATGTGTGGCCATTATTAGACTAAGTACATAAGGAAGTCGAGGCAAACCAATGTGAAGAACTATTGGTTCACCAAGGAAAGTTACATCCTCCAATAGCAGCAGACTTTTCTCTCTTTTACCTCACAAAGCAAACCGCATCAGCAGTTTTGGGGGACTTGAAAGCCCACAAGAGGGGGCTTCTCTCCTTTACCTCTTCTCCCACTCTCTCCCAGACAGGGTACTTGGACAGAAATTACGGACATTCAGAGATTATTTCTGTAAAATTTTACTTGGAAACAAATTCAAAGTGTGAGTGTGGATCTATAAAATCATGTACATGGAAGGGACTTAATAGCCATCTACTCCCATCTCTACTGATATACTAATAATACTTGTCACCATTTCCCGAGGGTTTACCATTCAGCTATGCATTCTCTCACTTCATATAATCCCCATAGTATTGCTAGGAGGAAGGGGCTTCATTGTCCCAGCTTAGATGAACAAACAGGCTAGGTAACTTAATGATGTCACATAGGCAGTAAGTTATTATGACTAGGCAACCAAGCTCCCGGTTCCATCTTCTTTGCCCAGGTACACTGTGTCACCAAAAAGTGATCACAATCTACTTGAACAGGTAATGGCAGGCTCACAATTTTTCACAGGCAATTCATTGCTAATTACAAGGAATTTTTTGTGTGTGCTGGCTGTCTTCAGGTCAAGTGCCACTCAGAATATATCTAATCTCTAGATCTCTGTTACTTATTCTTAGTTGTTTCCACTGTCCCTGCTTATTTCTCACCATTCTGTTCCTACTCCTCTTACGCACTCTCTAGTTTGTCAGCTTCCCAACTAATTTTTGTGGCCAGAACTGAAAACAATGCCCCATTGTAAACTCCACAATGGAAGAGAATGTATCTGTCTTGTTCCCCAAATAAAGCCAGACTCTTGTCTCATCCTGGATGGTTTCAAAGTTGGCTAATGCAGTCTAGGTCACTGCTACCTTTATTGGCAGTCCGCCCACCTCCACACTGATGACCCACTCAGATTTCACCATCATTCAAATCACTGAGGCCCTTTGGGCCTCTGTTTGCAGCATCTGTAAAATGGGGATAATAATGCCTCTTTCACAGAAATTTCTTGAGGATTAAATGAGATAATGCATGCAAGGTACCTAACACATAAGAAATGAATTTACTCAAAATAAATTTCTATCTTAAGTTCTTACACTGTACAGGGTGGAGCAAAAGTAGGTTTACATTTGTATGAGAAACAGAGTTTATTGTTGAATTGTTATTTATTACTTAATGTACTATTTTCCATATGAACAACTGTAAAACTACTTCTGCCCCATCCTGTATGTGCCACTTACTCACTTAAGGACATGGCATTCAGTTGGAAAAGCAGAGAGAAAGAAGAATATGTGAAACTCCTAGTGTTTATATGAAGAAAAAAAAAAACCTAGGAATTAAAACACCTAAGTAAAAGAAGGTCAAGGATGTTCTGTAGAAAACCACTCAGTCAGATATCTCCCTGGCATAGTGCTAGGGCCAGAACAAATGACATACAGCCTGCAGTTACGAAACATTGAGGACCCAGAGAGCCATCAGGTAAGGCGAGTGACATTGTGCTGCCTCCGGGCCAAGCTTCCATGGTGTCGGAAAGGTAAATCCAAGGCAGCAAAGCACCAGCAGTCAGGAAAGAATCAAGGTGAGTTTTTTTGGAATTGAATCCACTCACTTACTCAATAAACATAATGAAGCGCTCAAAATATGCCAGGTGCTGTGCTCAGCTGCTGCCCACACAGGAAGGAGAAAGTCCAAGCTGCTGCCTCCCAGACGCTCAAAGTCTAGCTGGAAAGACTGGAACGCAGATATTCTCAAGACAGTGGGGTAAGACACAGATGTTTGTGCAAAGGCCAGCAAAGGCACAAAGGACTAGAAAAGGTGTTGATAAAATGACTCTCTTGTTTCTAAAGTCTTACATTTGAGCAAGAGGAGTGATGTTATCTGAAAAAGTAGTGAGCTGAGACTCAGGAGATGGGAGCGCTAATCCTTCCTGCTTCTCATAGACTCTACACAAATATTTTCAACTCTCAGGGACAGAGTGTCCCAATTGAACTACATGTTTCTTAAGGTTCAGGCAGTGACTTAAGCTCTCTGTATGCCTGAACTTCCTTGCTGAAAAATGGGAACAGCAATAATATGTACCTCATATGATTCAACAGCTTAATATTTGCAAAAAGTACTCAGAACAGGGCCTGATTCACAATAA
Organism: Glossophaga mutica; assembly: GCA_039655065.1. Taxonomy (NCBI): domain Eukaryota; kingdom Metazoa; phylum Chordata; class Mammalia; order Chiroptera; family Phyllostomidae; genus Glossophaga; species Glossophaga mutica. The sequence continues at coordinate 46,914,412 of CM077307.1, read as the reverse complement.
GCACTGTACACCCGTTAAATAAAATTAGCTATCGTAACTGTTTGTCACCAGGTCTCTATTTTAGACCTCTGAGTGAGAGAAATTAAAGGACTTTTTAAGGACCCTACCTGCCCCATCAGTGACTCTCATATCATCAGACCGTGCTGCCTACCACCCTCCTTATTACAGTCATCTACCAACACTCAGGTCGCTGATTTACCTCCTGGTACATGATGACTCTCCCAACACTATTCCCATTATAATTCTGTGACTTCTTTGCTCACACAGACAATTCTTTTGGCTGTATGGCCTCTGCATCCCTTGACTTGTCATGTTTACTCTCTAACCCGAGAAGCGTGCGGGCATGAGTCATACTCTAAACACTGTCATTTTGACTTCTGACAAAATGTGGTTTATTTCTACGTTTCCTTGGGGAGTTCCCATTTAATCCTAGTGTGTACAGAGCTATGCGTAAAATATAGATTTTTGAATATGTCTTCAGTTCTGATAAAGGGACTAAATGGGTCATAACATAGTGAAGTTGAAATAACAGAGTTACTTACAAATTAAGTGACTCAATTCCATTCCTAAAACAAACATATTTTATTTTAGATAATTCTTAGTTGAAGGTTGCAGTTTTTGGAGATTACATAGGTAGTCTTTATTTAATATTAAATAATTGAAGGGATGGGGATGGGAAGAGCCATTGTATTGAATAACTCAAAAAGAATCTACGTATGCCTCAAGAAGGCTGTAATTTTATTATGGCAAGACACAGGAAATCTGTTAAAATTTAAGGCTCTTTCTTCACTTTGAGATTCTTGTGTTTACTAGGTTAATAGAATATCGTTCCACCTCCTCTTCCTCATCTTTACCTGGTCTCCTCACCCACCATCGTGGGTTGCTTCTCATATGAGTTTGGCTGTGGAGTTCTTTAGCTATTGGGAGAGAAGTGGCTTCTCTAATCTCAGCCCTTGCTTTGTTGGATCTGGGAATGTGGGATTGAACTGCTTCCTGAATCTGCTAGGAGCCCTGGGCCCCTGTTCTAGCCCACTGTTGGATTCCAGCCTTCCAGAATCTTGATTTACTGACCCTGCCTTAGCAGCTACAGGAAGCTCCAAATATTTCATTTGTACCTGATTTCCCCACTGGGCTGAGAGCTCTTCTCTAACCCTTCTTCTACTTAGTTGGGTTCTCACACCAACTTAGCTCTTGCTGTAATACCAACACCATCACTAGCTGTGAGACTGGGAAGAAGTAACCTAGGCTTCCCGAAACTTCATTTCTTATTTTTTTAATTTTAGTTAGAAATATTTTACTGATTTTTAATTACAGTACAAAAGATTTATGCTTTGTTACTTCTATGATTAGTGGCATAAATTAAGACAACAAAAGAATATTTTTTCTATGTAACTTTCAATAGGTCAATTCCTGTTGAAATTGTCTGTTGAAATCTGTAACATAAAGCGCATTAGGAAAACAATGCCATAGTGAAGTAACCAACTTAAAAAACAAGCAAAGAAAGTATAATAAAAAAGAAATAGAGCAAAGGGGAAAAAGAGAGGGATAAAAAGGAAGGAAGGAAGGAAGGAAAAGAAAGAATCTCCATTTTCTGAATCTCCTCAGGGCAGTTATGAGGCAAAATGAATATGATGGATAGATACAGGTATGAATACAGATTAGGATATAAATATAGATACATGGATATTCAAGAAACATTAGTTTTCTTCTATGCCTGCCTTTCATGTATCTCAGCTTCAGGTGCCACGTCCTTTGCTTCTGGCCTCCTTGGCTCTCCATGAAAGTCCAAGTTTCCCACGCCTTCAGAGACAGTCCTATGTGTCTACCTGCCTGTGCTGTCTCCTCTCTCTTCATCTTCCTCCCCAGTCTGTGACATTGAGGTCTCTGCTTACACTATGGTTGAGCCAGCACATCTACCAACAGTTCCATCTGTTTAGACCATCATCCTCCCTTCTCCCTTATCTTCAAATCTTCAAACCCATACTCTCCAAACATCACTGGTACTCAAAAGTTTAGTCTAAGGGCCAGCAGCAGCAGTATCCCCTGGAGCGTTTTAGAAATACAGAATGTGCTGCTCCACGCGGACCTACTAAATACTTACTGCACTGTAACAAGGTCCCCAGGTGATTGGTAAGTGCCCTGAAATTTGAAAAGCACAGCACTAGATTATTCTTTTTTTAAAATATGTTTTGATTCTGCTATTACAGTTGCCCCATTTTCCCCCTTCATTCCCCTCCACCCTACACACTCTCTCCCACCCACATTCCCCCCTGTAGTTCATGTCCATGTGTCATAAATTCTTTAGCTTCTACATTTCCCATACTATTCTTGCCCTCCGCCTATTTTCTACCTACCATCTATGTTATTTATTCTCTGTACCATTTCCCCCTCTCTCCTCCACCTATTCCCCTGTTGCTAACCCTCCATATGATCTCCATTTCTGTGGTTCTGTTCCTGTTCTAGGTGTTTGCTTAGTTTGCTTTTGTTTTTGTTTTGGGTGTGGTTGTTAATAATTGTGAGTTTCCTGTCATTTTACTATACATGTTATTTACCTTCTTTTTCTTAGATAAGTCCCTTTAACATTTCATATAATAAGGGCTTGGTGATGACGAATCCTTTAACTTGACCTTATCTGAGAAGCACTTTTTCTTCCCTTCCATTCTAAATGAAAGCTTTGCTGGATAGAGCAATCTTGGATGTAGGTCCTTGCCTTTCATGACTTTGAATACTTCTTTCCAGCCCCTTCTTGCCTACAAGGTCTCTTTTGAGAAATCAGCTGACAGTCTGATGGGAACTCCTAATAAAGAAAAATGCACAGGGAACCAATAGTGATGGGAAGAAAACTGGGACTCAAATCAATGGAGTGGACCAGAAGGAAGAAAGAAACAAACAAACAAACAGAAAAGAATGAAGAAACAAGAATTCAAAAAAAAAAATTAGGAGAGGCTTAGGAACCTCCAGGACATCTTTAAACATTCCAACATCCTAATTATAGGGGTACCAGAAGGGGAAGAAGAAGAGCAACAAGTGGAAAAGTTATTTGGACAAATCATAAAGGAGAACTTCTCCAATCTGGCAAAGGAAACAGGCTTCCAGGAAGTCGAGGAAGCTCAGAGAGTCCCAAAGAAGTTGGACCCAAGGAAGCACATACCAAGGCACATCATAATTCCATTATCCAAGATTAAAATGGAGGAGAGAATCCTAGAAGCAGCAGCACTAGATTATTCTTTAGGGCTCAACTCAAAGTCATCGCCTGTATGAAAGTGTCACTGACCCTCCAATCCAACTTGTCCACTTACCTCCATTCGACACGGTTATCTATCTTCTTCTCTGTGCTCCCAGATACTCAAACACTCATCCATTCATCCATTCAGGTCTCCATCCACCCATGCCTCCATCCTTCTGTGCCTCCACCCATCCTTGAATCTGCAAACACTCAGTGAGGGCTTATCTTGACAAGACACTTCCCTCATTGATGAAGATAAAAAGATAAACCCTACATACTCCTTTCCCTCAGAGGTCCCATAGTCTTGTGGAGAAGGTAACTAGTTTTTAGACACTTACAAGATATTGATGAGTGCTATTTACTCAGCAGCCACAAATATTTACTTTTTTCTACCAGGCTAGGGAGCCCAAAGAAGGAACACACCCTTCAGTCCAATGGAGACAGAAAGGCTAACCAGGAACATTGACATCCAAGCTGAATGCTAACCTTTTTAAGTCTCAGCTTACACATTCCTCCTCCAGGGAGCCTTCTCTGATGTTTCTCTACCAGATGAAGTACTCCTGTTCTGTGCCCTATTGCACAGGAATCAGTCTGCCAAAAATGCCAAGAAAATACATCTCCAGCCTTGGGAATGGCATGGGTGAAAGTCTACAGGCTAAAAATATCATGGAACATGTGGCATATACATATGAATATATCCCCTGCACTGTAATGATTTCTACACATGTCATTTTCCCCTATTTATGCATAAGTTTCTAAAGGGCAGGAGCTATGACTTATTGATCTCTGCATTTCCAGCACCTAGCACAGTGACCAGACACCCACAAGAAGACAGGTTTGGAAAGAGATTTCTTCTGTGTTTAGTTCACTGTCCTTCACACTAATACTTGGACCCCTTCTAGTGTAGTCGGATAAGACCTCTAAGAGAAAAAAGAATAATTAAAGGGAAAAATTACAGATTATAGCAGGTATATGAATACTGTGTAAGCAAAAATTACCATTTAAAGTCTATCTCATTCATTGGTAATAGTCCAAAGGGTGGAGCGGAGAAAGTTCAGAGGTGGCCAACTAGTAAAGCATGAGCGTATGTTTCTGGTTTCACTGCCTCTCCACCATCAAGTCCAGGGGCACATGTGTCCTTCACTGGAGACTCTTCTATGCGGCTTGGTTTCAGCCCCTGTGTTACATTTCATCTGCATACAGCACCAAGGTGGGTGCCTCTTCTGCTCACTGCTGAGAAGGGAGTCTAAGGTCAGCTGGCTCGTTCTGAGTACCTGAGCGGAAGTTACTTCACTCCCATGCCCTTTTAAAAATTCTGTTGGAATTATGAACTTTAGAGTCAAACAGATATTTAAAATTTTTCCTAGTTCACCAGTTTCCAACTTGCAGCTCTTGGCTCCATTTGAGTTCATGTCAAGTGGTCCATGAACTTATACTGGCACCCTGCACTGTGTGCAGACTGGATTATGGTTTCGCTCAAATAGGTCTGGTTTTCAAATCATGGCGTATAGCAATTTAGAACACTGACTCTGGAGCCAGACTGCCTGGATTTGAATCTTGGCTCCACCACTATCTGCCTTGTGTCTTTTGGCAAGGCACTTTCTATGCCTCAGTTTCCCCATCTATAAAATTGTTATAATTAACTATACCTCTTATAGGACTAAATGAGCTAATATTTGTATAGTGCTTAGCATAGCATCTAGAATGTAACAAGCACTACGTAAATGTTGGTTAAACAAAGTAAAATAAAGCTGGTTGCAACATTTATTACAACTCAAATAATTATATGTACATATATTACACATTTTCCATCTCTCCCTAACCTGTGAGGCATAGGAGGACCATGTAGACCTTTTTCTTAATGATATTGACAGTGCTGGCAGAGCAGCTGGCACATAGTGTTTAATGGATACCATTACATGGGACAGGCTTTTCACCTCTGTCCTCACTGCATCCCACTGCTAAAGAACCTACCATGGCTCCCTATTGCTTAGTGAGCCAAATTCAGTTTCTGTGCCTGAATTTCAAGGCCTTGGTAACCTGGCCACTTTTGGTCTCTCTGTCCCATGCCTTCTCAACAAGGGCAATATCACCCCCAAGGGTGCAAATATTGGTTCTTGAGATTGAAAAGAATCTTACTCTTTTCACAGATGTAGTACATAAACAGATCTATAGTATATAACAAATATATATCTGTGGTATTAAGATTTCATTGGAGGGGTAACTGGGAAAAATGACTAAAAAGATTCTTCAGTAATAATGAAAAAAAGTTTAAGAAACATTGATTCAACCATATTTCCCTCAAGAGAAAGAGCACTTACAGTATAAAGGGCCTGGAAATCATTTTGTTTTTTCTTTTGGTCATCAGTCACCTCGGGAGTAAAATGAAGGAGATCTGCCCTTGACATCTGAAGCCCTTTTCAGCTGTGACAGTTGATGCCCCCAGTAACTGAGAGCTCACCACGATGACACATATGTACTCACCTACCCTTTTCATAAGTGAATTTCATTACTACCCACTGGCCCTTATTTCCTCTTGCCATTCACCTCCCCCACACTCCCAGAACTTCTGTCTTTCCTTCCCCCTTTTAAGGACCCATCTCCTTCACGTGAAGCCTTCTCTCATAGCACTCCCTTCCACCCACCTCCGATCCAGACAGTGCTGTGTGAACTAGGATTCGAGTGATGAATTGTTCCTCAGAGCCCTGGGACATGAGATTTTTAGCTGGTCTCCAGCGTGGTCCTTGGCATAGACAATGAGTATTTGCTGAGTCAATGAATGAATGAATGAATGAATGAATAATATTTATATATCTCTCTCCTTTCTCCTCCCCATCCCCTTTTACTATATACAAAGCAGTAAATAACTCAGACATGGAAGGTTGTCCTAATTTGAGATACCCCTAAAGCAAAGCATGAGACAAGAATTGGAGTGCAAGTTGTCTCTTTGGGAGGTGGCCCCAGGAAACACTAGTAAAGGAGTGGAGAACTAAGGGAAGTAACAGATACCAATAAAAGTTGTGATACTGACTCTGGACAGGTAGCTCAATTGGTTAGAGTGTTGTTCTGATAAACCAAGGTTGCAGATTAGATCCCCAGTCAGGGCACATGCAAGAATCAAGCAATGAATGCATAAATAAGTGGAACATTGAATAAATCAGTATTGTTGGGAACTGCCCTGCCTGGTTTCAGAAGCTGTAATACCCCATGGCTAAGGCTGAGTAAAGGACCTCGGGACCATAAGTCACTTAGGAGACGAAGCTTATATTCCTTGTAGGGGCACCACCTCTGCCCCCTTTCTCTTCACCCTGCTTGGCCCCGGGTGGATGACTGGTTAGCCAATGACGGGTAAGATTCCTCAAAAGAGGGACGACCTAAGGCAGGCATGGTCTCGAAGGGGCACTCAGGGAAGGACTTGGAAGGCTATAGAAAAAGGGGTGATGGACCCTCGCTGCTCAGCTTTGACATAGCCTGAGTCCTCATTCTGTCTGCAAGAAGTCTCCTAATCTCTTGGCTTCCTTACTTCCCCTGCATGACTTAAGCCTGAAACAATGCTGGAGGTGGGTGAGGCCCTGTGCTGAAAAGGGTGAGTTCCCTAGGACAATCAGGCCTAAGAAAGAATGCATAAAATCCTATGAAACCTACTTTGCTAATACCCTCAATTTAAATGATAAGGGTCTAAACAGGAAGTGAGTTTGTTCTACAGAGTTTTATGGCCCTTTAACTATCTGACCCTGACTCAGAATAAGCCCTTGGAGTTCTTGGAATGTTATCTATTGTTTAATCATTTCTTCCTGACAATGATTGATGAGCTTTACGTATACACCCTGTATTCCTGCGCAAATTGAATCCAATAAAAGCTTGTCAAGGCAAGGGTTGGGGTGCTCTCCCCTTGAGAGAGCAGCCACACCATCCCTTTTCCTCCACAGGACTGGGTAGTCCGTGTGAATTTGCCTCATATCTCATCCACAATGTCTCGGACCCCACGAGCTGGGGTCCGAGTCACAATACCTCTCTCTGTTTCTGTGTTTGTGTGTGTGCACGCGCACCTCTCTCATTCTTCCTCTCTCTCTCTCAAATCCATTTTTTTAAAAAGTTGTGATATTAAACAAGTCACCACTATGGACAACCATAGTGTTTGTCTTGCTTAATTCAACTGGAGGGCTCTAGGAGCCTATGTAGTTACAAGAGAGGCAGGAGGTGGGGTACTTATTCCATTAGATTATGGTTGAGAGCTGCTCTCTGGGAACATTAACTCCATGGTAGTTCCAGCCCGCTGCAGGTGAGGGTGTAGTGGTCGCTGGCATCTAGGGAACGCCCTCTGACAAAGAGACCCAGGCACTGGAGGTTGATATTCAGGTCAGTAACCAGATGCAATTAAGGTCAAGGGATATGATGGGAAACCTATAGCATCTGCTACAGGGATACAGGTGGGGGGTGGGGGATACAGGTGAGGGATACAGGAGAAAGGACTGCTCAAGACCTTTCCATCCAAGCAGAGGAAACATAATCCATCTCAAACAGATAAAAGGATGGTCTCACATTTGTAAAACACCTTGCATTTTTACATTTTTCTTTCACTTTTCTATCACATCACCCCAAGGGGATATCCCTACGATGTTGCTCAACTCCTGGGTGGACTCCAATGTTCTCCCTGGATGGGGTTCCTGTAGTTACTGAATGTCCTGCCTGAGAGGCAGGGAGGACAGGAGTGCTAGTGATGGTAATGTTATCACTCTGCCTCTATTTGACAGATGAAGGGATCTTAAACATTCTTTAATCAGGGAAACAATTGAATGAGAAGATAGGCAGAGGCCAGAGCTCTTTTCCCCACCACCCCCACTCCGGGAAGTGGTATGTTTAGAACGTTGTGGTCTAGTTACAGGTCTGGTCTCTACTCCTCTGGCTCCTTCCTGTCTGTCAGGACTGACCACACCTGAACCACTCCATCCCCAGGTTGCCCCTAATGCAGCTCCCTGAGCAGAGCCAGAGGCAAGAAAACAGCTGTGCTTGGCAAAGGGCCCTCTGACACTCCATCCCACTCGCAGCCAGGAAGAACAGGCCCTGAGCTTTACTCTGCCACTAACATCCTGTAAGGCTGCAGCCAAGCCATTTAGCCTCTCAACCCTCATTTGCCTTGTGTGTAAAATAGTTCCACTCTCTTGCTGACACTGAGAGATAAACTAGGTGAAAGTGTTTTGTCAGACTGTAGAGTGCTATAAAAATACAAGATATTATCATCATTGTAGTTAATATCTCCTTTCTCTGAACAAATGTGCTTGTGTCAGAACCACACAATAGCACATTTTCAACCACCACTGCATCTCAAACGACTGGCCGTTCCCTGCAGGTGCTGTGTTCTTCCTTGTCTCCAGGCCTATGTCTCTCTACCTCCCACTCATGTTGACTTCTGGTTATCTCCTACTAGTCCTTCAGGACTGCACTCCCGGGACACAGGCGTTCTTTCCTGACCACCACCCTCTGCAGTCTGAACAGATGTCCCATCTCTGCATGCCCATGGTTCCCAGGGCTCCCCTCTGTGGCTCGCTCCCTTTGTTTCACCCACCAAAACAGAAACTCTGGCAGTGCAGGGCAACTATAGTATTCCATTAGGGCTGCCATAACAAAATACTGGGTAGGTTAAACTACAGAAACTTATTTTTTCAAAATTCAGGAGGTTGGAATTTTGAGATCAAGATCAAGGTATCAGTAGAGCATGGTTTCTTCTGAGGCCTCTTTCCTTGGCTTATAGATGACCACCTTCTTGTATCTGTGTCCTAATCTCTTCTTCAGAGAAGGACACCAGTCATATTGGATCAAGTACATCCTAAATGTAACAGGGTGCTGAGCTAGAGGTCCCCAAAATGGGGAAAACTCCCCCTGACCTGGCATGGGGTAAGGGAATGTGGAGCAGGGACATTTAGAGTTACTTTGCATATCTGAAGAACTTGGCCAGTGTTTTAGTAATGCTAATAGCTGTGCCTCCTGCACTTGGAGCCAGGGAGATGGGTGTGACTCTAACCCCTGATGCAGTGCAGCAGGAGGCGGTCCCCTGCTTACTGTATTTGGGCTAGTAGCTTGGAGGTGATTCCCATGTCAAGAGACCAAGCCTGCCTGGACTAACAATGGCAACCTAGAAAGGCAAAAGAAACCAGAGTACTATCAGGTGCAACCCTTTGTGGGAGGAGTCAGAAATAGGGTTACGGAGGAAGATCCACCCCGGGAATTTAAACCCTTGCGTGGGGCAGCCACACTGGCTGAACCATGCAACTTGGGAAGAAGAAAGTATGCACTGTGTGGCTTGGGAGCAGTGCTGGCCACATGGTTTGAAAGGATGTAGAAGGACCCCCACAGGACCACCATGAGGAAGGGCCATGCAGTTTTGGATTAAGAACAGGACCCTAACTCAGCATGGATGACTGGAAGAAGCTGGAATACAGATGGAAATCAGCCCAGCTAAGCAACAGACCTCTATTTCTGTTCCTCAGAGACGGTCCCCCAACTGGCTTGGTCTGGCAAGGGGAGGCAGGACTGTGTGATTATGGGTGTTTTTTTATTTCTAAAGGGAGTGGGACTTAAAAACAGAATTCCACCATTTTTCTGAACCTGTGTACTTTTTGAATAAATAATTCCTTTCCTTTTCATAAGACTCTGGCATTGGGAGCAGGCAGTAGAACCCAGAAGAATAGAACCCAGTGGTTCTGTTTCAGTCTGGTGCCCAACTCATGACTGCAATAACTGCCTGTGGCAGGGTGACCTCCTCAGGAGAGGGAGGATGAGACTGTGGAATTTCCCAGTCTCTGAGAATTTCTCTGCACCCCTCATGAGGGCATTGGCTGCCTAAACACTCCTGGAAGGTGAAAAGGAAATGGATCTGGGAAGGAATCAGACAAGTGAAATGGTTTGGCTGAAAATTTGTTTCTGAACACTGTTTTGGAATAATGGAATTGTGGGTAATAGTTTTGGTTTATATGCTGCTTCCAAGTTGTCCTGGTCTGCTCACTTGCACAAAGACCCCATTTTAAAATAATCACCTCTTTAAAGACCCTATCTCCAAATACAGTTACATTCTGAGGGACTAGGGTTAGGGCTTCAACATATGAATTCTTTGGGAAAACAATCCAACACATAGCAGGGACCTTGGTTTTATGTCTCTACACTCTTTACTGACACAGAGAAAGTGTGTAATAAGTGCTAGTTGATTCAGTGAATGAAGAAATGAACAGGTGTGAATTAGACATATATTCTTAACCAGAGCATAAGGTACTTCAAGACAATGAAAGCACACTAGATTTGGGATTAGGGGACCTGGATTATTCTTTGCTTTATATTAGTAGAGGAGATCCTTCTGGCAACAGCATCAAAAGATGCTCTTTAACCTAGATCTAACATGCCTGTTTCTCCCCTAAAGGCATTAAAGATTCAGAGCATTTATTTTTCACAATGCCTGGAGCACTTGCCAAATTCCAAGCTCCTACAATTTCAACTTAAGAAAGTGCCATTTGCTGCTCAAAAATTTATTGTTGGCCTCCCTTTGCCTCTTACATTCTTCCACTGAAAAGCTATGTTTCCCTGCAGGGTAAGTGATTCTTCCTTAGCCACTTAGTAATCCCTGGGGAATCTGTTGTTTTTACTATTGTAGCTTGATTACTACTTAGTGTTTATTCAGCCTAACAGCATTTTGGAATTGGAAGGAGATTTAAAAATCATGGAATTTGGACCTTTAGACCCAAGTTTGAATCTTGCCTCCTAGGACAAACTAAGGTTTTCTCATCTGTCAAATGAGGAGAATAATATCTCATACACACATTCTGAGTATTAAATAGGATAACAAGGGCCTTGTACATAAGAGGATTCAAATGTTATTAGTTTTTTCCCTCTTTTCATTTTGTAGGTGAGAGAATAAAGGTCCAGATTAGTAGAAAGCTCTAAGCAATATCAAATCTCCAGTTTTTAAAACAAGCCAGAGTTTGAACTGATATCTTTTAAAAAATCGTTTTTATTTCATTGTGGTAAGAACATTTAACATGAGATCTAAGTGTACAATATATTATTGTTGATTCTAGGTGCAGTGTTGTACAACAGACCTCTAGAACTTATTCATCTTGCTTAACTGAAACTTTGTGCTTGCTGATTAGCAGCTCCCCATTTTCTTCCCCCCTGCCCGTGACAACCACTATTCCACCCTTAGATTCTACGAATTTGACTATTTTAGATATCTCATATAAGTGGAATCATGCCATATTTGTCTTTCTCTAATGGACGTGTTTCAATTAGGATAACATTCTCATTGTTTGTCCATGTTGTCACGTTACAGAATTTCCATCTTTTTTAAGACTGAATAGTATTTCATTAGTATGTATTATCCCTAACATCTTGATTTCAAGTCTGAAACTAATTCTTTTACCCCCATGTTGGCTTTATAAAATCTCTTAATTGCCCACTAAGGAAGGAATTTTTTTAAAAAACAACAAGCAGATATCTCAGTTGGCAAGTCACCAAGTATAGAACAACAACCATTTAAAAAACAAGTGCACCAGTTTTCTATAAGAGACTGGCATCCAACACTCAGGGATCTCATGGACAAGTAAAGACAGCTTCCCTTGGAATGCTCTGCCATCCGGACTAGTCTAGCCGGTGATAGAAGTTTAAAATTCCAGCCTAAGGGTGAAATCATGCAAAAGGAGTTTCCCCATAGTATGCATTCATTCCTGCCCTCAGCATTATTCTCCCGATGTTTCTGGAACTTTAGGCAAAGGATTAGTGCCTCCCTCATTAGATTTCCAGCCTCTTTTCAGTTCATTTTACTGTTGATATCAGAATTCTCTTTCCAGGACACAGATCTGATCTTGTCACTCTTCTGCTCAAAAATTCTACATGGTTCCCAATTTCTACAGGATAAAGTACAGACTTTTAAAAAAGATTTTATTTATTTATTTTTAGAGAGAGGGGAAGGGAGGGAGAAAGAAGGAGAGAAAAAGCGCTGTGCCAGAGAAACATTGGTCAGTAGAAACATTGATTGATTGCCTCTCAACCAATCAATTAAAGTCCTGCGTGAAGCTGAGGGTCACACTGCTACATGTGAGACACACGCCAGTGAGGTGTACCATGGGAAGTTCATTGAGGCAGAAGACAACACGAACTGCCAGATGTCCAACATCACAGTCCCAAACAGAGATGGCGGAGTGGCGCAGCTGGAGCAGGTGTACATTTGTGGGAGCAAGATCCCCTGTCTTATCTTGCCTGACATGCTCAAAAATGCACCCATGTTGAAGAGCATGAAAAATAAAAACCAAGGCTCAGGAGCCCGTCAGGGAAAAGCTGCGATTGCGAGGGCCCATGTGGCCGCGTGAGGAAGAGGACACGCAAACATCCTGCAGCCCTTGCTCTCCTCTCTCGGGTTGTCTGGGTTCCCTGGCAGGTGTGCTTATGTACATGTCCTAGGTTTTCTTTTGACATCTTTCTCTTTGGATCAGGGGAAATGTTAAACTAAATATTTTTTTTCTTTTTGAGAAAAAAAGGGACACCAGTCAGATTGGATTAGGACTCACTCAATGGCCTATTTTAATTTAAACACCTCTTGAAAGGCTTTACCTCCAAATACAACCACATTCTGAGGTACTGGGGGTTATAGTTTCAAAATATGAATTTTGGGAGGGGATGTAATTCAGTCCATTATAATATGCGTGCATTAGAAAGTTACACATTCTGGAGTTTGTTAAAAAGGTATTTTTCCATAAATTAAATTATTTTGGTTAATTTTTGTAGTTCAGATGTACATTCTCTTTGATGGGAAGAGTTCAATATCACTGAAAGTATAACTGGCATGAGACAGACACTGAGAGCCGCCGTAGTGGAACTCCCAGAATTATGGTGCTGCTAGGTCATCCAGGTCTCCAGATTCACTGTGACCTAACATCCCATCTTAACTTTGTATCCCCAGCCCAACATCTAACAAGCATTCAATTGTTGCTTTTTCTTCATGCAATGAAATTAACCGTCCCAAAGCCCTGCCCCTTTCATACCCTAGTTATCAGTCTCACTAAAACCTCATTGTCTTCCCTAAGCACGTCTCTCACTCCTTTGTGTCTTTACACGTGGTGTGGTGTCATCCTTGTCTGTTCCTTCCCTCACAGCCAACGGAGTCATTGAAATGATGTATGTATCAGACGAACTCTCCCTCCTTTATTCTCTCATCGCATCGTGTATGCCTTACTATTCAGTGAATCTCAGAATGGGTTTTAAAGCTCAGTTTTCCTGTCTCCCTCACTAGACTTTAACTCCTTGAGGGCAAGAAAAATGTGTCATCACATATTATGTTGCAATTCTGCACAGTGGTATAGGTGGAGGTCATACACATGGATGGACCCAAGGAAAGAACTTACCTTAGCCTTGTGGTTTTTTTCTGACCGAAGAGCATCTACAAGCCCAGCTTGACTCCAAGCCAAATAGAGGAAAGAGATCCTTTCATGATGAGGCCCCAGGACCCTCAGATCTATCTGCCAAGTGTCCAAATCAAAATACAGCTTTGGAAGTTGGCTATTCCACACCCCCACTCCTCTACCTCCCAGTCACTCTACCATCTGACTGAAGGAGCCTGTCACTCCCGGTCTCGGGCTGCAATAGAAGATTAACAAGAATGATCTGTCCTTGACAAATGTATATGACATTTGATAAATGAATGGGGCCAGAAGAAGGCGGATATTTTGTTATGTACTTGACTGGGAAAGAAAATACAAAAGTGCTAATTGTCTCTGGGCGGTGATATTATGGATAGTTTTACTTATCCTGCAGAATAGGTTGCATTGTCTTAACTTCCTACAAAGACCATGCTTGACTCGTATAATTGAAAATAAAGATACATGTTATAAGGAGAATAAAGCCCCTTCTCAGCATCCTAGGGTCCATAAAATTCAATTGTGTAACATGTGGGGGTCTTGGTATTATGAGATTACTGAAGTGATTGGGGCAAACCAAAGCAACCAGCCAGGGGGAGTTTGAGGGTCAGTTATTGGCATCCAAATCTGTTCCTGCCGGGGCTGTGGTTTGGCACTTCCTACTGGGGGTGGACAACAGCAGCAGTTTGCAGACAATTCTAATTAGCTAACCCTCATGTTGTCAAGCCGATATTAGGGACACAGGGTACCCTTTGAAATACGGAGCTATCTGCCTTCCTGTACACACCTCCTCAGAGGAAAGGTGGGAAGAAGTAGCAGGCAAAGTCAGTTGCCTCATCTCCAAATTCATGCTATGGGGGAGGGTCATTACCTTGGGAGTTGCGGCTACCACAGAGGAGCTTCCCTCAGATCTCGCTTCAGGGAAGGAGCTGCTGCTCACCTTCCAGGAGTGCAGTCAGCAGATGGCTTCCCATTAGCATCTCAGGATCTGCCTCAGGTTTGAGCTGAGGCCATGCTCTTTCTCAGCAGCCCCCAGCCAACGACTAAGCATGGTGAGAATACTGGGCCCCGGCTATCTCTGCCCAGTGTGGGACTCTTCTAATTGGAAATCTTTGTTCCAGAGCTTCCCAATGGGTCATCCAAGACTTGTCAGATCTACATCATAGTCTGAGCTCTTCCTACCCAATCTTGCTTCTTCCCGCTTTTATCTTTTTAAAAAACATTTTATTTATTTATATTTTTAGAGAGAGGTGAAGGGAGGGAGAAAGGAAGGGAGAGAAACATTAATCAATTGCCTCTCACATGCCCCCAGCTGGGGACCTGGCCCACAACCCAGGCCTGTGCCCTGACGGGAATCGAACTGGTGACCTTTCAGTTTGCTGGCCAGCATTCAATCCACTGATTCACATGAGCCAGGGCCCTTTTATCTTTTATAGGTATTATCTGTAACAAACCTCTAGTACTCATAACTCTGGCTCAGTGGACCCAGAGTTTTACACACACACACACACACACACACACTCACATTCACGGGTAAGGGACCCATGAGTATCACTAACACCTAAGCCATCTATACAGCGTGGAAGAACATAATCATTTAGCCAACATATGGTAAGTACCTACTTTGTGCAGGAACATTGTTTCCATACTTAACAAAGCCCTGTCTAATGGGGGAGAGAGAGGAAAATACATCAGCAAAATACATGGTAATATCTTTGTGCATGAAAGCATGCTTCTAATTGTTTAAGTAAATGAAAACCTCTAATGAGTTCCCAATGTTCTCATCCCACTGTTTTCTGCAGTTGAGTAAACATTCCTCTTGCAAACTTGTTTATTATTTTGCTTTGTGAAGCCTTTTCCTACTGACACAAGAAAGTTAAACCGAATACACATCCAATTGGGAAAATTCTAATAAATTCTAAATTAAGGATTTGAATTCATGAGTTCCTGAATAACAGAGTTGATTATTATATTGTCCTTAGTATGCCAGTTCCTGGTGTTTTGTTGGTTTTGGGCCCTGAAATGACTAATGATCAGCAGACATAATAATGACAATAAAAACTGAAGTCCAGAAATAATAAGATGTAAGGCCGTAGTCACATTAAAGCCAATAATAATAATAAGCATCTATGCATATATTAAAGCCTTAACTTACTAATTGTACCTGTAACCTAAGGAACAATAGCAAGCAACTTCTGAGAGGAAAACCAAGAACACAACCGAGGAGCCAATATTCTGTACGTAGTATCACAGTGGGATTCTCTCTGTTCTAAGAAACTCTAAAAGGGTTTGTTGCCACCCTGGGGGAGTTCACAGCAAGGTGGAAGCTGGGCCTGATACTAGTTTTCTGAATCACTTAAAAAAGGGCCAGAGTTGAATCTTTGTATCTTTGACACACAAGTATACAGCTATATATGTATGTGTATACACACATACACACACCTGTCCAGAAAAAGTCCAGCCATTGTTAATATAGTGAAAATGGTTTGCATGACATCAGTGTATCCTGGCAGCCACGGAGTGTGGACTGGAATGCACATGTGTGAACAATGATGACTTCTCTGTACTAGTCCATGGGGGCAGTAGATACTGCTGAGTGAGCATGTGTACTGTGTGGCCATTGAATATGAAATGACTGGGTGAATAGAGCAACAAATCATCAAATTTTGCATTAAGCTTGAACATTCCACCATGTAAAGTATTCGAATGATTCAGAAGACAGCAGCTATGGGCAACCTGGTGATTGGCAGCTCACAACATCATACCCATGCTTGTGCATCATGTCTTGTGCAGAGTTTTTTGCAAAACATCAAATCACCCAGGTGACTTAGTCCCCCTATAGCCCAGATTTGGCATCCAGTGACTTCTGGCTTTTCCCAAAACTAAAATCACCTTTGAAAGGGAAGACATTTCAGAGTGTTGATGAGATTCAGGAAAATGTGATGGGGCAGCTGATGGCATTGGGAGAACTGTGTGAGGTCCCAAGATGCCTACTTTGAAGGGGACTGAGGTGTCATTGTCCTGTGTACAATGTTTCTCGTATCTAGTATCTTCTACACACACACACACACACACACACACACACACACACACACGAGCTCTGTCCACAAAATATCCAGCTATGTACTATGAAAAATAGAGACATTTACTGAAGAAGATACAAGATACAAGAAACATTGTACATTGTATGTATATATATTTCATACGAATTTCAAAAAAAGTCAGAACTAATGTATGATGATAGAAATCAGAACATCTGTTACCTAGGATAGGATGGGACAGATTGAAAAGAAAGGGACACTTTTTGGTAATGGGAAAGTTCTATATCTTAATTAGCATGGTAGTTATAAGGGGATAAACAATGTCAAAACACATTGAACTGTACACCTAAGATTTGTGCAAATTTTTGTATGTAAATTATACTTTTAAAAAATCCTAATGCCTAGGCCATACTGTAGTCCAATTAAAACAGTTTCTGTGGGTAGAACCTAGGCACAAGTATTTTTTTTAAAGCTCCCCAACAGGGGCCTTATCTCCCACAACTAAAAACACTACCATGCTGTTTCCATTAAATAAAGAAAAAACAAAACTAAAAACTTTTTGTATCTTTTAGAGGAGCTGACTCAAATCAGAGCCAAGTCTTAAAAAATAATTATTGTTTTGACTTCCGACCAAGATGGAGGCGTAGGTAAATACACTTTGCCTACTTGCACAACCAAAAGAAGGACACCAACAAATTTAAAAACAAAAAACCCCAGACATGCCAGAAAACCAAAATGTATAGAAGTCTGACAACCAAGGAGTTAAAGAAGAAACATTCATTCAAACCAGTAGGAGGGGAGGAAATGGGCAGCTGGGGCCGGGAGGACTTGTGGTAAGGCACTGGCTGGAGAACCGTGTCAGAAAGGTGGCAGCTGGTGGATCAGGCAGCCCCATATTTGCATGTGGATGAACTGGGAGGAACAACCAGGAAGTGAGACAGATTGCACAATTTGGGTTTCCAGCATGGGGAATAAAGCCTGAAAACCTCTGACTGAAAACACCTGTGGGGGTTGATGCAGCAGGAGAAACTCTCAGCCTCACAGGAGAGTTCATTGGAGAGACCCACTGGGTCCTAAAATGTACATAAAACCACTCACCAGGAATCAGCACCAGAAGGGCCCAATTTGCTTGTGGGTAGCTGGGAAAGTGACTGAAAGCTGGCTGAGAGCTAAGCAAGCAGCACTGTTCCCTCTTGGACCCCTCCCCCACATATAGCGCCAAAACGCATTGACGTATTGCCCCACCCTGGAAATACCTAAGGCTCCACCCCTTACTACATAACAAGTGTACCAAGGCAAAAAAATATGGCCCAGCCTTGGTTGGTATAGCTCAGTGGATTGAGCTCGGGCTGTGAACCATAAGGGTCACCGGTTCAATTCCCAGTCAGGGCACATGCCTGGGTTGCAGGGCAGGTCCCTAGTGGGGGCCACATGAGAGACAACCACAAATTGATGTTTCTCTCTCTCTCTTTCTCCCTTCCTTCCTCTCTCTCTGAAAATAAACAAATAAAAACCATAAAAAAAAACACAGAGCCAAAATTAGTTTAAGAAAATAAAATACTATCTCCTTTAAAAAAAGAAATATGGCCCAAATGAAAGGGCAGATCAAAGCTCCAGAAAAAATACAACTGATTGATGAAGAAATAGCCAACCTATCAGATGTAGAGTTCAAAACACTCGTTATCAGGATGCTCACAGAAATGGTTGAGTGTGGTCGCAAAATACAGAAAGAAGTGAAGGCTGTGAAAAGTGAAATAAAGGGAAATGTACAGGGAACCAACAGTGATGGAAAGGAAACTGGGACTCAAATCAATGGTTTGGAGTAGAAGGAAGAAATAAACATTCAACTAGAACAGAATGAAGAAACAAGAATTCAAAAAAATGAGGAGAGGCTCAGGAACCTCCAGGATGACTTTAAACGTTCCAACATCCAAGTCGTAGGGGTACCAGAAGGAGAAGAGGAAGAGCAAGAAATTGAAAACTTATATGAAAACATAATGGAGAACTTCCCCAATCTGGCAAAGGAAATAGACTTCCAGGAAGTCCAGGAAGCTCAGAGAGTCCCAAAGAAGTTGGACCCAAGGGAGCACACACCAAGGCACATCATAATTACATTACCCAAGATTAAAGGAGAGAATCTGAAAAGCAGCAAGAGAAAAGGAGACAGTTACCTACAAAGGAGTTCCCATAAGACTGTCAGCTGATTTCTCAAAAGAAACCTTGCAGGACTGGAAAGAAGTATTTGAAGTCATGAAAGGCAAGGACCTACATCCAAGATGACTCTATCCAGCAAAGCTATCATTTAGAATGGAAGGACAGCTGAAGTGCTTCCCTGATAAGGTCAAATTCAAGGAGTTCATCATCACCAAGCCCTTATTATATGAAATGTTAAAGGGACTTTTCTAAGAAAGAAGATCAAAAATATGAACAGTAAAATGACAACAAACTTACAACTATCAACAACCGAATCTAAAAAACAAAAACGAAAACAAAGTAAACAACTAGAACAGGGACAGATTTACAGAAATAGAGATCACATGGAGGGTTATTGGTGGGGAGGGGGAACCTCCTGAATGGGAGAAAATGAATGGGAGAAAAGGTACAGGGAATAAGAAGCATAATTGGCAGGTACAAAATATACTGGGGGACGTTAAGAATAGTATGGAAATGGAGAAGCCAAAAAACTTATATATATGACCCATGGACATGAACGAAGGTGGGGGAATGCTGGTGGGAGGGGGGTACAGAGCAGAAGGGAATAAAGGGGAGAAAAAAATGGGACAACTATAATAGCATAATCAAGAAAATATATTTTTAAAAAAATGATTACTCTTTCTCCCGCTCCATTCATATTTTCTAATGTATCACCATTGACAATGAAAAAGGAAATTGGACTAACATTTACTGAGCACTCACCATATGCCAGGCACTATACTCTGCACTTTATACTGATCATGTAATCTTTGGCACAGCCTTTTTGGTAATTATTATCTCCATTGGAAAAGAAATTATGAGAGTCCAAAAAGGCAGGTAATGTGCCAAAAGACATTTTTCCCATTAGTTCCAGGAATTTCTTTATTATTTCTTTGAAATATCTGTAACTCCTACTATTTGGAATGATGACTTCTTAGATTAATGCTCTAATTCTTTTATTATTTTCCTGTTAACTATCTCTTTCTTCTGTTTTCTGGGATATTTCCTCAACGTTATATCCCAATCCATTTACCATGTTGTCACGATTTTTTTTTTTAACTTTGGAGTGCTTTCATGTTCTCTGTTTTTTCTATTCTTTAAAAAATGGTTTCATGGTTTTGTTCTCTGGATTTTTGCAGTATCTTATCTCTCTGAGGATACTTTTAAATTTAATATATACACTTTTTAAAGATTTTATTTATTTATTTTTAGAAAGAGGAAGAGAGGGAGAAAGAAAGGGAAAGAAACATCCATTTGATGCCTCTCGCATGTCCCCAACTGGGGACCTGGCCTGCCACCCAGGCATATGCCCTGAACGGGAAATGGACCTGCAAGCTTTCAGTACGCAAGCCGGCACACACTCCACTGAGCCTCACCAGCCAGGACTCTCTGAGGATATTAACTTGAAATGGTCTTCTGCCTGTACTATCTCTGCTTCCTCTGACTTAATGTGTTCGGTATGTTTGTTTGTTTGTTTGTTTGTTTGTTTGTTTTGATATCCTGATGAAGGCTTCCCTCAGATGTCCAGTCTCCCTGGGCTGTCCATTCACATTCGAGGAGGAGGCCGTAGAGAGCCAGTTGGAAGCTCTCAGTGTGGGCTCCTGGTAGGACAACTAGGTGGCTGGCTGGACTCTTTCATTGCAGAGCCCCAACGGTCAGTGTCAAATGGCACAGTTTTGTTTTGTTTTGTTTTGTTTTGTTTTGTTTTTCCTAGAAAAGGATCCTTTAGTCTTGACCCTCCCACTTGAAAGGGTTATGAGCCCACTGGCCCAGAGTCCTAGAGTTGCACGCGGTATAGTGGTAGCAAGAGGGGTGTGGCAGGCATCCTGGGTAACACGATCCAGAAGGTCGGCTTTCACTCCATTTTTTATCCCAATCCTCCTCTACACCTACCCTCTCTGCAAAGTCCAGAGTCTTGGTGTCTCCAGAATCATTCTGCCTCCTGCGTGAGTGGGGAAGGGTACACAATAAGTTGCTTGATTATACTGGAAATGGCTGGTTTCCTGACTATATAATGATTCTTTTAAAAGATCTTCAAACGGTTTCTGAGTTTTTAGACCCTTTCCTTCGGCTTTCATTGCTACTTCCAATTCATGAGCTTCTCTGGGCTTCTGAGAGAAGAGGCAGCTTGTTTCTTATGGGTATATTCCTCTGGAGGTTTTGGGCCTGCCTCTCCTAATCCACTCTCCCATCCACTTTCTGATTTTATATGATGTGGTTCAGGATCTAAATGTCTCCTACTTTAGTTGAAGATGGAGTTTGGGCTTCTGTTTCTCATTCTTGTCATTTGGGGATGATTTTTGAGAGAAAGGGAACAGAAAGGGCTTTACTCCAGCATCTTGCGACCAAAGTCTGAGATGTCTTCTTGAGGTGGACATCAGTGATGTCTGTGCCTGACAGTCTTAATCCCGAGTTCTGGAAGCTGGGAAGTCCAAGATCAAATGGCTGGCAGATGAAGTTTCTGTGAGAGTCTGCTACCTGACTCATAGATGGCTATCTTCTGCCTATGTCCTCACATGGCCAAAAGGCACCAAAATTTCTTTCTAATACATGACAGAGAATAAAATTTGTGTGTGTTTGTCTTATAAGGTTTTATATTATGCTCACATAGACACTTTTTAGAATATCTGACATATAGTTATTTGAAAAAACTACATCAAAAAATCAAGCCTTGATTCTTAGTTGCTCTAAGGCATTACCTTGTGCATTGTTTGTTTTGTGAAACTCATACCTTTAAGGCCTGGGATTCCTTGTCCCACCACTCATAAGGAGTGTTGTGATTTGTCAAGCAGTCTGTGGCTCTCACCACAGTGAGTCCGAGATTTCACATCTCAGCTGGTGATTGTGAGGCAGACTCTCTTATAGAAACAGCATTATCACTGGTGGCTGCATTCTTGAGCTATGTTCTCAGAACCAAATAAATCAAAGGAACAACCAGTGATTAAAAAAAAACAAAATATACCTTCATAATAATTTTGAACAATCAAACTGCTTCCTAGGATGCGAGATTATCACAATCTTTCCAAAGGTCCCCAGGGTACTCTTATAAACTGTACCTACAGTACATATAACATACAAGTCTAGGGTATCATGAAATAAATCCAAAACTAATAATCTATCCATGACCTATATTAATTAAACCTTAAAAAATTATTTTGCTGGATTTTTAGAATTTTTAAAGGTTTTAAAAAGATGATTTAAATGAACCATAACTCTGCAAACTAGCTTTCAGTTACCAAGGAGGCTGATTAGGGGAACACTGTATCTATAAGGTTTTGGACATATCTTCGTAGAGGGACAGAGGGAAGAAATTAAAATGTGTACAAGATGAATGTCATTAAGAATCATTGCAATGTATAACTACTGAGTCACACACTGCATTACCCATTTTACCTGTGTCATTTTATTTAATCCTCACGACTGTGTAAAGATGGCACTGTTCTAATGATTATTTTAAGAGGAAGAAATTAAGGTTCAGAGAAATTAAGTAACTTGTCTAAGGATGCAGAATTAGGAAATGACAAGATGAAGATAAAGGCCAAGCTTTTGACTATAAAGCCCTTGCCTTCCCAAATAATGACTTGCTTTCTTGAGAACAAAGTCTGTGCTAGGCACTGTTCTAAGCACATTGCAGGTGTTTAATCATTTAACCCTTTCAACAGTCTTCTGAGTTGGGTACTTTCGTTACCTTCATTATACAGTAGAGGAAAAGGAAGCCCGGATAAGCCAACGTGTACCTAGCTGAGCAACCATTCCTAAAGAATGCTAATTATCAATCACAATCAACCAAAGGGAAGGTCTTCAATGGCATGCCACAGGGATCTGTCCCTGACCTGAACTTTTAGTTCAGACTTTACTTAGATAAAGGCTGTGATGTACTGTCTAAATATGGGAAAGCATAAATATGGTGAGATAAATGATAGTGAATGGCAGAAAATCAGTATGCAAAAAAGATCGCAGGAGTCTGAAATAATTAGCTAAGTCTACCAAGATGTAACTGTGGGAGTACTAAACAAAAAGTCCTGAACAAACTCATAAAATAGATCGATTGGAGGCTAAAGAATTAACAGTGATCCAACTTCCGGCCAAGATGGAGGCATAGGCGGACACACTGTGCCTCCTCTCACAACCAAAATTAAGGACAACAAATATTTAGAAACAAGACAACAATCAGAACTTATAGAAAATTGAACTGTACGGAAGTCCAACAGCCATTCATACAGACCGGTAAGAGGGGCGGAGTCGCGGTAGGAAAAAGTGGAGGTGCAGACCCAGGAACGCAAGTAGCAGCGGCTCGTAGTTCCCAGGTGCACAGGTGGTGGCTGGTGGTCCTTGGGTGCACAGGTGGCAGCTGGCGAACCCCGGGCACAGAGGGGCAACTGTGCAGACCCAGTGAGGACGCATGGGGCGGCTGGCTGACCAGGGGGTCCCACATTCACGCACGCAGACGGTCCAGGCAGAGGAGAAGTGGTGGAAGGGACTGAATCCAGGAGAGAGTGGAGCAGGCGCCATTGTTCCCTCTCAGACCCCGCCCCCACCTATACCGTTACAACCCAGCGACTGGACTGCCCCGCCTTGAGGAACACCTGAGGCTCCACCCCTCACTACGTAACAGCGCGCGCGCGCGTGCGCAGATAATCCAGGCAAAGGGGAAGCGGTGGAAGGGACCGGAGTCCAGAAGAGAGCGGAACAGGCGCCATTCTTCCCTCTCGGACCCCGCCCCCACCTACAGCGTCACAACCCAGCGACTGGGCTGCCCCGCCCTGAGGAACACCTAAGGCTCCACCCCTAACTACATAATAGCTGCAACCAGACTAAAACCAAAACAAAACAAAACAAAAAATCCCACCAAAAATGGCTCAAACCGGAGAAAAAATGAAAACCCCAGAGGAAAACTGGGACTCAAATCAATGGAGTGGACCAGAAGGAAGAAATTAACCAAACAGAAAATGAGGAAGAAACAAGAATTCAAAAAAATGAGGAGAGGCTTAGGAACCTCCGGGACATCGTTAAACGTCCCGGACATCGTTAAACGTCCCAACATCCGAATTATAGGGGTCCCAGAAGGGGAAGAAGAAGAGCAACAAGTGGAAAACTTATTTGAACAAATAATAAAGGAGAACTTCCCCAATCTGGCAAAGGAAATAGACTACCAGGATATCCAGGAAGCTCAGAGAGTCCCAAAGAAGTTGGACCCAAGGAGGAACACACCAAGGCACATCATAATTACATTAGCCAAGATTAAAATGAAGCAGAGAATTCTAGAAGCAGCAAGGGATAAGGGGACAGTCACCTACAAGGGAGTTCCCATCAGACTGTCAGCTGATTTCTCAAAAGAGACCTTCCAGGCAAGAAGGGGCTGGAAAGAAATATTTGAAATCTTGAAAAGCAGGGACCTACATCCAAAATTGCTCTTTCCAGCAAAGCTGTCATTTAGAATGGATGGACAGATAAAGCGCTTCTCAGATAAGGTCAAGTTCAAGGAGTTCATCATCACCAAACTCTTATTATATGAAATGTTAAAGGGACTTATCTAAGAAAAAGATCAAAAATATGACAGTGAAAAGACAGCAAACTCACAGCTATTAAGAACCACACCTAAAACAAAAGCAAACTAAGGAAACAGCTAGAACAGGAACAGAACCACAGAAATGGAGATCATATGGAGGGTTAGCAACAGGGGTGTGGGAGGAGGAGGTGGGGGAAGGTACAGAGAATGAGTAGCATAGATAGTGGGTAGAAAATACACAGGGGCAGGGGAAGAATAGTATGGGAAATGTAGAAGCTAAAGAACTTATGACACAAGGACATGAACTAAAGGGGGGAATGTGGGTGGGAGAGGGTGTGCAGGGTGGGGGGAATGATGGGGGAGAAACGGGACAACTGTAATAGCATAATCAATAAAATATATTTTAAAAAAAGAATTAACAGTGATCCATGTGAAAGAGTTGTATAGAATTTAATTAACAAAAAGTGTGACTTGAGTAATGGATGATAACTGAGTGCTTCCCCTACATATTCACTCCACCCCTGCACATGCAGTCACACATGCACACTTCATTTGGAAGTTAAAATAAGAATGTCCTTGCGGGGTAAAACTATATGTAATGGATCAGGGCAGACAAAGGCAGCAGAAAGCTGCCTGCAAAGATATTACTTTCATCTGGTGAAATGTATGATCATATCTAAAATGAAGAGTATATCCATCAGTAGGATGGTTAGTCAATTACTGAAGCAAAGATACAGGCAAGTCATAGAGGCAAAGAGGGAAAGTATCCTAGGTGCATGAACACAAGCACTTGGTTCCTGTGATATGTTCACCCTTGTACAGGAGATGAATGTGGAAGACTGCCCTAGCTGGAGGCCAACACTACTGTTAGCAGTGCATTACAGACTTTAGGAGGAATTTAAGAACAGGCCACTCTACCCACAGAGGAGGTGTGATTGACATTACCAAGAGCAAAGATATTTGGGGGCTATGATGTTGAGTGATAGAGAAACTGAGAAGGATAACTGAGATATAGTGAGCAAAGAATTTAAAAGTTATTGTGATTCTCTGGCAACATAATCTCGTATGTAGTTAATTGCAAAAGGAACTCTTGTACACTGTTGGTAGGAACATAAACTGGAATGGCCAGTATGAAAAACAATGTGAAGGTGCTTCAAAAGATTAAAAATAGAGCTAACATATGATATAGCAATCCTACTTCTGGGTATATATCCAAAGGAGACAAAACCATTGTCTCAAAGAGCTATCTGTACTCTCATGTTCATTGCGACATTATTCACAATAGCCAAGACATGGAAACAACCTAAGTGTCTGTCAAAGATGAATGGATTAAAAAAAGTTATATGTGTGTATGCACATACACACATATATGTATTTGTATATGTATATATATATTTGTGTGTATACACACACACAAACATATATAGATATATAATGGAATACTATTTAGCCTTTCAAAAGAAGGAAGTCCTATGAGTTGTGATAACATAGATGAACCTGGAGGATATTGTGCTAAATAAAATAAGCCAGACAAAGGCAAATACTGCATAGTATCCCTCACAAATGGAATTATTTTTTTAAGTATAAACAGAGAGTGGAATGGTGGTTGGCAGGGATTAGGGGATGAAGGTAATAGGAAGAGGCTGATAAAAGGGTACAAACTTTCAGTTATAAGATGGATAAAGTCTGAGGATTTAATTTATAGCATGGTGATTACAGTTGCAAATACTGTATTGTATAATTGAAATTTGCTAAGGTAGTAGAGCCTAAGTGTTTTTAACAAAAAAAAAAGTGAGAGAGAAAAAAGGTAAATATGTGAGGTGGTGAGGGTGTTAATTAATTCAATAGTGGGAATTCTTTCATGATGTTAATTTTAGTTATTTATTAATTTATTAATTAAATGTTATTTACTTATTTTTTCCCTTTCTCTTTTTCTTCTTCTTCCTAGAGCAAGCCCCTTAACATTTGTTGTAGTCTTGGTTTAGTGTCAACAAACTCCATTAGCTTTTTCTTGTCTGGAAAGCTCATTTCTCCTTTGATTTTTAAGTGATAATCTTGCTGGGTAAAGTAGCCTTGGTTGTAGGTCCTTGCTTTTCATCACCTTGAATATTTCATGCCATCCTTTCTGGCCTGAAATGATTTTGATGAGTATCAGATGACAGTCTAATTGGTGTTCCCTTGTAGGTAACTACCTGCTTTTCTCTTGTGGCTGTTAGTATTCTCTCCTTATTGTTAAGCTTTGTCATTTTAATTATGATGTATCTCAGCGTGGGCCTCTTTGGGTCCAACTTGTTTGGCACTCTCTGAACTTTCTAGACTTGTTTGACTTTTTCCTTCACCCAGGTAGGGAAGTTTTCAGTTATTATTTCTTCAGATAGGTTCTCAATCCTTTGCTCACTCTCTTCTCCTGGTATTCACATGACACAGGTATTGTTATGCTTCATGTTCTCCAAGACGTTTCTTAAGTCCAACTCATTTCCTTAAATTCTTTTTTCTTTTTGTTGCTGATTCTTTTTTTCTACCTTGTCTTCCAAAACATTGATTCGATCCTCTGGTTTAACTAACCTATTGTTTGTTCCTTTTGGTGTATTATTTATCTCAGATATTGCATTCTTTATTTCTGACTGATCCTTTCTCATGGTTTCTGTGCCTTTTTTCATGCTGTTGATTATCCATATAATTAATACTCTATATTCTCTACCTGATAAATTGCTTACTTCCATTTCATCTAGTTCTTCTGGAACATTCTCTTGTTCTTTCATTTGTGGTCTATTTCTTTGTCTTCCCATTTTGACTGCTTCTTTGATTTTTCCATCTTAGATGTTAAACTGATCAGTCATTAAACTGGTCAGATGTTAATTGAATCAATCATTATCAGTAGTCAGGCTTAAGCACCACAGGGTAGGGTAGAGTAATTCCTGAAGGCAGGGCTTTTGCTTCCCCTCAGGCTGGTGCCATTCACAGAGGAGAGTTCTACCTGAGAGAGATGGCTCCTGCATTTTGGGGAATGACTCAGCACATGGATCCTGGCAGCTGTTTCTTCAGTTCTCTCTCCGGAGCCACCAACCCCAGATTCTCCTCAAGCATCTGTATTCCACTCTCCCCTCCCTTTGCTGACACCCAGGTTAAGTGGCTACAAAATGAAATTTTGTGGTTTGGCCCTTTAAAAGGCTGAGTCTCCAGCTGTCTCTCCTTGGCCAACAGAACCCCTGCTGCTTTTCACAGCTGAATGTTATCTGTGTTCCCTTCAGGCTCTGGTGCTGTAGGCTGGGGAGCCCAGCTTGGGGTTTAGATCCCATACTTCTCAGGGGAACCCCCCGGCTGCAGAAATATCCCTCTGGCACTTCAGCTGCCACCCATGGGAGCCTAGCCAGCCCACGGGCATCACTTCTGCACTCCCTACCAGTCACACAGGGTAAAGCTGTTTCTTCTGTCTCTCCATGGTTGTACAGCTTCTCTCCAGCTAGTGTTCAGTTGGTTATTCAAGATGATTTCTCTATGATTTAGTTGTAATTCCAGATTTGTCCTGGGAGGAGATTAGTGTAGCTTTCACTTATTCCTCTGCCATCTTGGATCCCTTATTTACTTAATGTTAAATAATAAAATATATTACAATTTTACATGTCTATTACACCTCAATATAGCTGAAAAAATTTTTAATTAAAAAAATCTACAAAAAACTACTAGAACTAAGTGTGTTACACAAGTTTGTGGTGGTAGGATACAAAATGAATATACAAAAACCAATTGTATTTTTGTAAACTCTCAATAAACAATTTTAAAATGAATTAAACTAATTCATTATAATGGCATCAAAAGAATAGAATACTTAAGAATAAATTTAACAAGAAAAGTACAAATCCATATACTAGAAACTACAACATTGCTGAGTAAAATTAAAGAGGATTAATAAAAATGGGGAGATACACAATGTCCCTGGGTTGGATGAGTCAATATTGTTAACATGGTAATGTCCCCCAATTGATGTATAAGATTTAATGTAATACATATAAAAATTTCATAGGCTTTTAGGTGGAAATTGACAACTGTTCCTAAAATTTATATGGCAGTACAAACAACATAGAATAGCAGACTTCTGGCCAAGATGGAGGCGTAGGCGGACACACTGTGCCTCTTCTCACAACCAAAATTAAGGACAACAAATATTTAGAAACAAGAAAACAACCAGAACTTATAGAAAACTGAACTGTACAGAAGTCCAACAACTATTCATCCAGACCGGTAAGAGGGGCGGAGTCGCGGCAGGAAAAAGTGGAGGTGCGGACCCAGGAACAAAAGCAGCAGCAGCTGGCAGTTCCCAGGTGCACAGGTGGCGGCTGGCGGACCCCGGGCACAGGGGGGCAACTGTGCAGACCCAGTGAGGCTGTACAAGGCGGCAGGCTGACCAGGTGGTCCCACATTTGAGCACGCAGACGGTCCAGGCAAAGGGGAAGCGGCAGAAGGGACTGAATCAAGGAGAGAGCGGAGCAAGAGCCATTGTTCCCTCTCAGACCCCGCCCGCACATACAGCATCACAACCAGGCGACTGGGCTGCCCTGCACTGAGGAACACCTAAGGCTCCACCCCTCACTACGTAATAACCGCGACCAGACTAAAACAAAAACAAAACAAAAACAAAAAAAAAACCCCACCAAAAATGGCTCAAACTGGAGAACAAATAAAAGCCCTGGAGCCAATTCCTCTAAGCCGTGAAGAGATAGCCAACCTATCAGATGCACAGTTCAAAGCACTGGTCATCAAAATGCTCACAGAATTGGTTCATTTTGCTCACAAATTAGATGAAAAAATGCAGGCTACAATACGTGAAATGAAGGAAGATGCATGGGTAACCAATAGAGATGGGAGGAAAACTGGAACTCAAATCAATGGAGTGGACCAGAAGGAAGAAACTAACAACCAAACAGAAGACGAGGAAGAAATAAGAATTCAAAAAAATGAGGAGAGGCTTAGGAACCTCCGGGACATCATTAAACGTCCCAACATCCGAATTATAGGGGTTCCAGAAGGGGAAGAGGAAGAGCAACAAGTGGAAAACTTATTTGAACAAATAATAAAGGAGAACTTCCCCAATCTGGCAAAGGAAATAGACTACCAGGACGTCCAGGAAGCTCAGAGAGTCCCAAAGAAGATGGACCCAAGGAGGAACACACCAAGGCACATCGTAATTACATTAGCCAAAATTAAAATGAAGGAGAGAATTCTAGAAGCAGCAAGGGATAAGGGGACAGTCCCCTACAAAGGAGTTCCCATCAGACTGTCAGCTGATTTCTCAAAAGAGACCTTCCAGGCAAGAAGGGGCTGGAAAGAAATATTTGAAATCTTGAAAAGCAGGGACCTACATCCAAGATTGCTCTATCCAGCAAAGCTGTTATTTAGAATGGATGGACAGATAAATCACTTCTCAGATAAGGTCAAGTTCAAGGAGTTCATCATCACCAAGCCCTTATTA
Organism: Glossophaga mutica; assembly: GCA_039655065.1. NCBI lineage: Eukaryota > Metazoa > Chordata > Mammalia > Chiroptera > Phyllostomidae > Glossophaga > Glossophaga mutica. The sequence goes on along the minus strand of CM077307.1, from coordinate 46,884,576 downwards.
TATGAAATGTTAAAGGGACTTATCTAAGAAAAAGAAGATCAAAAATATGACAGTGAAAAGACAGCAAACTCACAGCTATTAAGAACCACACCTAAAACAAAAGCAAACTAAGGAAACAGCTAGAACAGGAACAGAACCACAGAAATGAAGATCATATGGAGGGTTAGCAACAGGGGCATGGGAGGAGGAGAGAGGGGAAAAAGGTACAGAGAATGAGTAGCATAGATAGTGGGTAGAAAATAGATGAGGAGGGCAAGAATAGTGTGGGAAATGTAGAAGCTAAAGAACTTATGACACATGGACATGAACTAAAGGGGGGAATGTGGGTGGGAGGGGGTGTGCAGGGTGGAGGGGAATGATGGGGGAGAAATGGGACAACTGTAATAGCATAATCAATAAAATATATTTTTTAAAAAAGAAAAAACATAGAATAGCAAAACAGTTTTGAAAAGGAAATATAGAAAGTTAAAGGGCTATTTGTTTTAAAACTTATTACAGAGCTACAACTATCAGGAAAGAATAGACAGATGGATGGGAGAAAATGGGAAGCCCAGTAACAGACCTGGTCCAGTGATTTTAAGAAAGATGCCAAGTATTCATAATTCAATGGGGAAAGAACAGTCCTTTAAACAATAGGTGCCAAGACAATTGGATAACCACCAACAATAAGATAAAACCTGACCCTTACCTTATACCATATAGAACAACTTAAAGAAAACAAAGGATGAAATCTTTGCAGCCTTGGATTAGGTAAAGAATTATTTTTTTTAAATATATTTTATCAATTATGCTATTATACTTGTCCCATTTTCCCCCTTCATTCCTCTCCACCCTGCACACCCCCTCCAACCTACATTCCCCCCTCTTTAGTTCATGTCTATGTGTCATAAGTTCTTTAGCTTCTACATTTCCCATACTATTCTTGCCTTTCCCCTATTTTCTACCTACCATCTATGCTACTTATTCTCTGTACCTTTACACCCTCTCTCCCTCCCATTCCCCTCTTGCTAACCCTCCATGTGATCTCCATTTCTGTGGTTCTGTTCCTGTTCTAGGTGTTTGCTTAGTTTGCTTTTGTTTTTGTTTTAGGCGTGGCTGTTAATAATTGTGACTTTGCTGTCATTTTACCGTTTGTATTTTTTATCTTCTTTTTCTTAGATAAGTCTCTTTAACATTTCATATAATAAGGGCTCGGTGAGGATGAACTCCTTGAACTTGACCTTATCTGAGAAGCACTTTATCTGCCCTTCCATTCTAAATGACAGCTTTGCTGGATAGAGCAATCTTGGATGTAGGTCCTTGCCTTTCATGACTTGGAATACTTCTTTCCAGCCCCTTCTTGCCTGGAAGGTCTCTTTTGAGAAATCAGCTGACAGTCTGATGGGAACTCCTTTGTAGGGGACTGTCCCCTTATCCCTTGCTGCTTCTAGAATTCTCTCCTTCATTTTAATCTTGGCTAATGTAATTACGATTGTGCCTTGGCGTGTTCCTCCTTGGGTCTAACTTCTTTGGGACTCTCTGAGCTTCCTGGACTTCCTAAAAGTCTATATCCTTTGCCAGATTGGGGAAGTTCTCCTTTATTATTTGTTCAAATAAGTTTTCCATTTGTTGCTCTTCCTCTTCCCCTTCTGGTACCCCTGTAATTTGGATGTTGGGATGTTTAAAGATGTCCTGGAGGTTCCTAAGCCTCTTCTCATTTTTTTGAATTCAGGTTTCTTCATTGTTTTCTGTTTGGTTGTTTCTTTCTTCCTTCTGGTCCCCTCCATTTATCTGAGTCCCAGTTTCCTTTTCATCACTATTTGTTCCCTGTGCTTTTTCATTTTCCTTAGTGTAGCCTTCATTTATTCATCTAATTTTCAACCAAAATCAACCAATTCTGTGAGCATCCTGATCACCAGTGCTTTGAACTGTGCATGTGATAGGTTGGCTATCTCTTTGTTGCTTAGATATATTTGCTCTGGGGCTTTGATCTGTTCTTCCCTTTGGGCCTTTTTTTTGGGGGGGGGGGTCTAGTCATGTCTGTTTTGTACGAGGGGTGGAGCCTTAGGTGTTCACCAGGATGGGGCAGCCCGGTTGCTGAGTTGTGATGCTATATGTGGGGGAAGGGTCAGAGAGGGAACAATGGCGCTTGCTCTACTCTCTCTCTCGAATTTCAGTCCCTTCTGTTGCTTCCCACAAGCAAATTGGGCCTTTCCAGTACTGATTCCCAGGTGGGTGGGCTTGTGTACATTCTAGGACCTTGTGGGTCTCTCCAACGAACTCCCCTGTGAGGCTGGGAATCTCTTCCAGTACCTCAACCCCCACAGGTGTTTTCAATCATTGTTTGAGGCTTTATTTCCCTATGTTGGGGCCCTGAGTTGCTCGGTCTATCTCACTCCCCAGTTTCACCTGGTTTATCTGCGTGTGAATGTGGGACTGCAGTCAGCCAGCTGCCTTGTGTGCCTCACTGCCGCCTGCATGCCCAGGGTCTGCCAGCCGCTGCCTGCCTGTCCCGGTCGCCAACCACCACTTTTTCCTGCTGTGACCCCTCTCCACTGGCCCCCGACTCCCCCACTCTTACCAGTCCGGATGAATGTGTCTATTTTTACTCCTTGGTTGTTGGATTTCCATGCAGTTCAGTTTTCTGTCAGTACTGGTTGTTTTTTATTTCTAAATTGTTGTTCTTATTTTGGTTGTTCAAGGAGGCACAGTGTGTCTACCTACGCCTCCATCTTGGTCGGAAGTCCTGGTAAAGAATTCTTATGCATGACACAAAATGTATGAGCAATCAAAGAAAATCAACAAATTAAATTTGATCAAAAATAAAACTTCTGCTCTTCAAAAGACACAATTAAGAAAATGAAAATATTTACAAAACATATATCTGATAATAAAGGACTTGAATCCAGAATATTTAAAGAATGCTTATAATTCAACAATAAGAAAACAACTCTATAAGGAGCAAAATATTTGAGTAATCACCACACTAAAGAAGATATATAAAAGGCAAATTAATACATGATAAGATGCTTAATGTTATTAGTTATAAGAGAAATTAACATTAAAACCAAAATGACATACCTACTAGAATGACTAAAACAAAAAAGACTAAATGTTGGTAAGGACATAAAGAAACTCATACTTTGCTAGTGGAAATGTAAGATGGAATAGCCACTTTGGAAAACTAGCACTTTGTGAAAATTTAAACATACACTTATCATTTGACTTAGCAACTAAACTCCTAGGTATCTACCCAAGAGAAATGAAGACATATGTCCATACAAAGACTTGCATACAAATATTTATGGCAGTAATATTCATAATAGCCCCCAAACTGGAAATGGTATCTGTCAGCTGCTGAATCAATAAACACAATGTTGTATTATCTGTAGAGTAGAATATTACAATAGAAGTATTATTCTAAATGGAAAGAGGCTAACACAAAGACAATATATTGTACGATTCTGTTTATTTTTATTTATTGATTTAGAGAAAGAGGGAGGCAGGGAGAGAAAGAGAGACATACACAAGTTGTTGAACATTTTTTAAAAAGATTTTATTTATTTTTTAGAGAGAAGGCATGGAAGGGGGAGAGGGAAAGAAACATCTATCAGTTGCAAGACCCCACCTGGGGATCTGCCCCACAACCCAGCATGTGCCCTGACAAAGACTCAAACCAGTCACCTTTCAATTCACAGGCCAGCACTCAACCCACTGAGCCACACTGGCCAGCACTGCTGTCTCACTTATTTATTATCCATTCATTGGCTGATTTTTTTGTGTGTGCCCTGACCAGGGATTGAATTCGCAACCTTGGTGTGTTGGGATGACACTCTAACTAGCTGAGTTACTGGGCCAGGACCTGTATGATTCCATGTATATGAAAATTCTAGAAAGGCAAAACTGCAGAGACAGAAAGGTCAGTGGATGCCTAGGGCCAGGGCGTGGGAAAGAGGTGGATTGTAAATGGGCATAAGAGGACACTTTGTGGTGATGGAAGTGTTCTAAAACTGAATTTGATGGTTATGTAATTGTACAAACTCACTAAAATTCAATGAAGTTTACATTTAAAGTGGATACATTTTATGGTATCTAAATTAAACTTCAATAAAGATGTTTTGAACAAAGCAAAACAGAAAACTATTGCGTCTTCTTGGCACCCTTTTTGGCTCACATTTGAAATACCTGGTGCCTGCACAGTTCTGGGGCAGAATTCTCCTTGAGCTTTCCTCCCCACACCCTTGGAAGGCCTCGCAGGAGACCCGAGGTGGAAGGTTTAGCAAACAGCTCTAACCCTGGGGGAGCGATCTGCTTTCCCTTGGCAGAGGTGGCAGGAGAAAACTGACAAACAGGAACACACATAGAACAGCATGATCCGGATGCTGAAGACCTGATAATCATATCCTAATCACTTATCATTCTCCCATCAAATACTTTTTAGTCTTTCCTGTGCAAAATAATTGCTGTGGCTATAAAATAATGAATATTACAGCAAGGTCCCTGCTCTCATGGAGCTTATATTCTAGTGGTGTGAAATAGGTAGATGGATGGATGGTGGATGGAGAGAAAGATAGACAGGTAGGTAGATAGATTTTTTTTTTAAGTAATACAAAAGTACCTTAATTACTCTAAAGAGAGTTAAAAGAGCAATGTCAGAGAATGACTGAACCAGATGATGGAACCAGTCATGCAAAGACCAGGGAGAAGAGCATCCTAGGCACTGTTATTATTATTACTGTCCTTCACCCCAGAGGCCCTCGATTTCCTCTTTACTGAGCTCAAAATTCAGGGTCAATAAATGTAATAACTCCTAGTAAACTTCCTTGATCATCTTAGTTCTGTCTTCATTTCCAATAGTGGTTGGAAAAAAATCATTACCCCAGTTAAATTCAACTTTTTACCTACATTGGTCTGATTTTAAACTTGTCACCAGGAACCTAAGCAGGCCCTTACTGTTTCCCAGCTAACATCCTACCTCTCCCTGACCCATTCACTTTCCTACATTCTACATTCCTACGTTCACTTTCTGCTAATGGACTGCTTCATGACTATTCCTCTCTTATCCCTCATCCTCACTCCCCACCGATGATAGTGCTTCTTTCCTCAGTAAGAAAAGAGCCAGAAGAGAACGCCTAGTCACTTCTACCATATCCATGTGTCCACACAGGTGTACCCTGCGGACCCTGCCTTCCCTCCTGCCCTTCAGGCTGTACTCTCAGGTAAAAGCTTTTTCCTGTAGCTCCTAGGTAAAAGCTTCCACTTGTACGTTGCATCCCACCCTCTTGCAGACTCAAGACCCTCTCTGTCCTACATCATGAATTTCTCTTCTATTGGACCATTTCTGTCAGTAAACAAATCATTTCAAGCACTTTAAAGGCACACAAAACTATCCCTTGGACTCGCAAGCAATTGTCTCTACTATCTGTCTCTAATTCCCCTCCTCCTGTTCTTGCTCAAATTCTCTTCAGTCTAGCTTTTGTGCCACTATTGCTCTGAAACTAGTCTTTTCAAGGCCTACAAAACAAACAGAACTAAAACCCTACCATAAAGGAAAATGAATGAGGCAGCCCTGAATACAAATAAAGGGGCACTGAGGGAAGGGGAGTTCTGAATTCTAACAGCTGATTTGACTACGTGCAGCATGGAATTCCTTAGATAATTTGTCTTCTTTTCCTCCCTTTCCACCAAGCTATGCATCCTTTCCATACATTTACCTTATTTTCTCTGGAATCTACTGTTGCCCAGCTTCTTGAAGCAGTCTGAATACCAGACTAACTGCTGACCATTTAGGGGGAAGAGAGTAAAACAAAATCATAGCAATGAGAGAGAAAGCTTTTATTTATCTTTCATCTCTAAAATCAATGTGAAACCTCAGAAACCTAAAAGCCTCTTTAACTCAACCAGGAATAATTTTAAAGTCTGAGAAAGAATTGCCCCCAAACAATATCCCTATTCTAAGATGAATGTAGTTGCCATTTGTGCTAATTCTGCAGTTATCTTTCTTTATAAATAGCCTTGCCAAGAATTTTACATATTAACCTCAGGCAGCTTAGAAAGTCTGGCTGCAGTAGGCTGCTTGCTGACCTTATCAGAGGGACAACTGTGACTTAATGAGGTAATCTCAGGTCCTTTTTTGAGCAAGGTGGGTCCTACTGGAGATAGCACCAAGTGAGGTGGACATTTGACAATTGTCCTGGTCAGTTGGTTAATACAGGAAAGCTCAGTGAAAATAATGCAGATCAGTGCTTAGTAAGATGCAAGTCACAACCCACTAGTGGGTGTTGAAATTAGTTTAGTGGGTTGACCAATTTTTAAAAGATGAATATAACAGAAAATATCAGAGTTCATGTACATACTCAGGGTTGATATAGTTTGTGAGACTTTAGTTTTAGTTATGAAGAAGTGTGTCCTGGATTATAAGATCAAAATTTTAAAAATTAAAGCCATTGGTCTAGAGCTATTCATAATGCAAGAGCCAACATGGGTTTATTCAGACTCACTTCCTCTGAGCTCCAGGACCAGGGCAGCACCTTAAAGGGCACCAGCAACATACAGGGAGAAACTAAAGTATCTGGTATCAGGGTGAGAGCTGGAAGAAGCTTCCTTCCAGACAGAACTATAGACAGTGGCCATTGTACCTTTTCTGAGCCTTGTCCCACACAGAGCCACAGTACAGGAGCAACATATATGAATCTCCATCAATCTGGCTCTTGAGAGCCATCATGCAGTAAACCCTTCCCTGACAATTACCTTAGGGTCTGCCCCATCCAACTTATGGGCTCACCCAAGCTGGTAACAGTGGCTTTTCCATATGGAGGACTGGGCTATGCTCAATCTTCAGACCTTCCTAAATCTGCTCAAACAAGCAACAACTGAGTACAGCCCCCATACCTCTCACTGAGTGGCCCTAGGTCCAGCACTAGCAGCAGCCATATGCAGATTGCTTTATAGTTTATGCCAAGGGACCCCGGACAGGACACAGGTGGAGCCTCAACTTGGCCTGTACCACCGGGAAACCCCAGAGCCTGGGAACCCCGTGGACAGTTATAGACCACACTGGAGCACCACCACGCTACCTCCACAAACCATAGAGGGTGGTGGTTACTGGCCAAGGGTCACAGCCAGTCCTACCAGCTGTCTGACTGGGTAAATACTTCCCATTGACCTGCTAACAGCAATCAAGACTTATATACAAGAGGAGGATATATTCGGCCCATACAGAGGATGCACCTTGAGTACCCAGTTGGGTGATAGGGGAGGCTGTGCCACTGGACCCTACAGGACACCTTCTACATTAGGCCATGCAACCAAGACATGGAGTCAACGCAGCTCTATCTAATACATAGAAACAAACACAAGGAGGCTGCCAAAATGAGGAGACAAAGAAATATGGCCCAAATGAAAGAACAGAACAAAACTCCAGAAAAAAATAAACAAAATAGAGATAAGAAACTACCAGATGCAGAGTTCAAAACACTGGTTATAAAAATGCTCAAGGAACTCAGTGGACACTTCAACAACATAAAAACGATCCAATCAGAAATGAAGGAGGCACTACTTGAAATAAAGAACAATTTATCACGAATCAACAGGGGAGTGGATGAAACCAAGAATCAAATCAATGATTTGGAACATGAAGAAAAAGACATCTAATCAGTATAGCAAGAAGAAAAAAGAATCCAAAAAATCAAGGATATGTATGGTACCTCTGGGACAATTTCAAATATTCCAACATTAGCATCATAGGGGGGCCAGAAGGAGAAAAGAAGGAGCAAGAAATTGGAAACCTATTTGAAAAAATAATTTTAAAAAACTTTCCTAATTTTGTAAAGGAAATAGACATCCAAGTTCAGGAAACACAGAGAGTCCCAAACAAGATGGATACAAAGAGGACCACACCAAGACACATCATAATTAAAAAGCCAAGGGTTAAAGATAAAGTGAGAATCTTAAAAGCAGTGAGAAAAAAACAGAGAGTTACCTACAAAGGTGTTCCCATAAGACTGTTGGCTGATTTCTCAAAAGAAACTTTTCAGGCTAGAAGGGACTGGCAAGAAGTATTCAAAGTGATGAAAAGCAAGGACCTACAACTTATATTACCCTACCCAGCAAAACTATCATTTAGAATTGAAGGTCAGATAAAGACCTCCCAGACGCCCCCCCCAAAAAAAAAACAACAACTAAAGGAATTCATCATCACCAAACCATTATTACAGGAAATGTTAAAGGTACTTATTTAAGAAAAAGAAGAAGATCAAAACTATCAACATTAAAATGGTAATAAATACATAACTATCAACAACTGACTCTAAAAAACAAACTAAGCAGACAAGCAGAACAGAAACAGAATCACAGATATGGAGAACATGGGGATGGTGGCCAGTGGGGAGGGAGCCTGAGGAAATAGGGGAAAAGATGAAGGGATTAAGAAGTACAAATAGGTAATTACAGAATAAGCATTGGAATGTAAAACACAGTATAGGAAATGGAGTAGCCAAAGAACCTATATGCATGACCCATGGACATGAACAATGGTGTGGGGATTGCCTAAGCGAGTTGGGGGTCCTATATGGAGGAGGATTAAGGGGGGAAAATTGGGACAAGTGTGATAGCATAAACAATATAAATAAATGAATGAAAGTAATGCAACAGCCAGTGTGTTTGAATGCACTAATCAAAATTAGAGGACATTTGGAAATTTTCCATGTCATTTCATATCACTAGGCATGAGCAGAAACAAGGGAGATCGAGAGCACTTTAGAGAGGGGTTTCCATATACAACAGCAGGTGAAGGGCTTGAAATTTAGTCTCTAAGACAAATTGCCATCAGAAAGGCTTTACACCTCACAAACCACTTTTACAAACTTGATCTCATTTGAGTCTGTTATTCATCCTTAGTAGTAGGCAAGACAGGAAGGGGGCAGCATTGGAGGCAGGCTTTAGTGACCCATCCAATTTAGGTCAGGCGCCCAGCCAACAGCTGGGAGAAAGAATCTAGCCCCACAGCCTCAGGGAGAGAGTTGGCAAGGCTGAAAAACCATGTGGGGTTCCAGCCAAGTGAAACCGGGGTTCAGGGCAGAACTCCAGTTCCAGGAGGGAGAATGGAAAAGATGAACAGGAACTGGGGCTGAAGCCCAGTTACTAAACAAGGCACACAGGTGGCCAGGCCCATGGGATTCCAAACTCCCATCTGCAGAGTTCCAGAACCCCATGACTGGCTTTTGAAGAAGCAACAGAACATGAATAAGGAGCAGGATTGAGAGGCTATCGAGCACTTACAAAGGCATGAGAAGCTAGTGGGAAATGGCAAGTTAATTAATCAGATTGGCGTAAGGAGGGCTGCCAGATAAAATACAGGATGCTACATTTGGATATCAGATAAACAAGGAATACATTTTAGTATGTGTGTCACAGGCAATATCTGGGACACATTTATATCAAAAAGTGGTGTTTACCTGGAATGTAAATTTAACTGGGTATCCTGTATTTTTATTTACTAATCTGGCAAACCCTACATGTGAGTAATGGAGGACGAGGTTGGGAGGATTGGCAGAGTAAGATCACAAAGGGTCTTGTGTGCCATGCTTGACATATAATGAGCAGTCATGGCAGTTTTTAAGTGGGGGAATGACATGATCGGGTTTGCATTTTAGAATCAACACTGTAGTGGTCCTTTGGAGGACAAAGCAGTTCAGAAAGACAGGGACTGAGAGACTAGAGGCTATTTGATTAACTCAGACTCGAGGAGAATTGAATATGACTTGCTCACTTCATACTTTTGCCTAACGCCAGAAAGATTGCCAAGTTCACTTGGGCTGTAGAGACCAAACAGTTCTTTCAAGAAATGCTTTTTGGAGTGGTGAGGAGGATATAGATATTTTGGCTTGCCCAAACCCTGTGTTAGTTGCACACTTCTTGAGGAAGCTGGAAAGATATCTGTATACCTCAATCTCCTACAAATAAGCTGAGTATCTTGTTCACCACTGCATCCCCAGTAGGTAATCAATAAACACTTGATGAGTTCCTCAAGGGCAAAGTCTGTGTCTTCATTGTCTTTGTTTTTTTAGCTCCTGACCCAGGGCTGGGAATAAGTTTCCCAGAAAATAGTTCTTGATTAAAGTGGTCTAATTAATTAACAACCAGAAGTGCTTCTTATTAACTACATCTTCTAACATTACTTCAAAGTACAACCTGCATATCTTTCACACACATTCAAAAGAAGCCTGACTTTTATACTGAACCAGAAAACTGTTATTAAATGCTGCAGAATTACACTGATTAGATGGGCTTTTAAAAGTAATCCTCCTCATGTGAAAATGTGAGTGTCGTTGTTTGGGGTTTTTTTCTTGGGCATTTTCCTAACTACTTCCATAAGCTTTGTCATTGCCTCGGTATTAATAAATCTAGATCTTAAATAAATACTTCTCAGGCATGTCATCAAAAAGTGGTACAAACGAAGCGTGTATCTGCAGTCTACCAGCACCAATATAGTTACTCAAATATTTGTTTTTTGAGGCTCATTGCAACTTATTGAGGGCAGAACCTGTTCTTATTTATCTTTATACTCACAAAACTTTCACTAATAGTGGGTTTGCTGAATGTTCAAGAGCAGAAAGCCAAAAGGGATAGAACAATTCTAAGAAGTGCATGGGGCAAATACAAATACAATAAAAAAATTATTACAACCACTCATTTAAACATTATGTCACATTTAAAGTATCATGCTAGGTGTTTACATATATTTTATTAAATTTCAGTCCTAAAAACTCCTTTTTGAGCCAGGTGCTATTACACTCATTTCATGAATAAAGAAACTGAGAATAAGAATTGATGAATAACTTGCCCAGGAAGACACAGCTAATGGACCTGATTCCAAAGTCTGTGCTCCCACACACCGAGTTGTTCCTTTTCAAGTGTGTGTCGGAGAGATTGAAGATTGTTGGTGTGCCTGTAACAGCAACTCTCTTTGATCAGCAGCTATGTGGCAAGCCAGAGAACTAAACTTTGTCTTTGTAATGTGTGAGTGCACGTATCTGGAAGACAAGAACTCTGGAGGTATTTCCTCTATTTTTGAGCAATGTTCCTTTTTTCTCTCTTCAGCTCTGTATTTAAGGCAGCACATGACTTTAAATATAATTAGGTTTCATCTCCACCTTGCTGCAAGGTGATATTGTTACACTTAAAATTATTATCACACTATTATTATCTGGGATGAATACCTGATCAGCGATGATGTCATCATCAGGGACAGCAACTTCATCTGCCCTATGCAAAGGAATATGTGCAATTTCAGTTCGTGTTCATATATGCAATGGAACCTCATCAATCTGGAAGTGTATGAACTCATCTGTGGCAATCCAGACCCTTCGCTGAGATGTAAATATAATTGCGAACATTAGTTATTCTCCAGTCTTTCAAGCTGCAAATGTGCAGTTTTTGTCCAGATGCTGACATCTTTTTAGCAGCCCTTTTCAACCTGCCTCCTTAACTAATTGCCAGCTTCCTCACTTAGTTCACTGGGTTTCGGGAGGAACCAGAGTCTCATTACGAATGTTGCCTCTTATCATTTGATTCCAGGATGAACAGGGCTAAATCACAGCTTAACTCCACCAACCTTTTGGAGTCTATGAAAGCAAAAGTCAAAGGGCAAGTGTTGGCATAACTAATCATATGAATTGAATTGGAATGAATTTGAAGAAGAGGAACCAAACGTAGTGTAAAAAAATAAATAAAAGAGGGGGAGAGAAAGCACTTGGTTCAAAAAAAATTAAGAAAACAAATTATGTTTTGCTTGTCTCTGCTAACTGGAAGCCTGACAAAAATGGTCTGCAAAGGTGTAAGAACCGGAAAACATCTCTAGTGTTCTGCCTTTACCAGAAACATCTAAGGAATTTCCTACAGATGGTCAGGATGGAATTATAGAAAAATCTTCACAGGCTTCCTTCCTTCTCTCACTCATTGCCAGATAGGGTGCTAAACATGGGAGATATAAAATGAACATGTTATGTCTCTGGCCCTCCAACCTTACCCTGTAAGTGTCAAAGTCAGCAGTAAGTAACAGTCAAAGGACACGGTGGGTGCACAAAGAGAGAGAGGGAGAGGTCAATTCTGTGATTCTTAAAAAAAAAAAAAAATCGTAACAATCATGTAGGGCTGTTCAGTGAGATGACAAACTTTCCCAGGTAAAGGTGAAGTGGACTCTGAATTAACGGACACACTTGAGTCAAATCGTAAGAAAGGGGGTCTTGAAGAAGCAATCACTTCATACCGATCTAAGAAAATGATCTGGTGAGTGTTCTTCATCTTTAATTTGTTGGATGTTAATTTTACGAAGCAGAATTTCTGACATACATTACTAAGCAATCCCCCCTCTCCACGCCCATCCCTCACCCTCCATCTCCAACCCCCTAACAGAGTTATCAGGTGAGTGGGGCTGAATCCGAACTCCACTCGAATGTGTGACCTGCAGCAACTCCGTCACTGCTCAGGGCCTCAGTTTCTTCCCCTGTGAATTGCGGGACCCAGGTTATTTCTGCTTCGAATTATGAAATACAGACAAGAAATCAGAAAGCAAACTCAAGAGAAACAAAAGTGAAAGTGCCCAAATGAAACACAGCAGTAAACAAAAGTACAAAATTTTATATCCCACTGAAAAATGTGACAGAGTTCCCCAATTTTTTTTTAACAGAACCGTGAACACGGGACTTGGGAAAGAACGAAATGTCTATCACGCCCTCTGAATGTGAATAAGACAGTGCAACATCAATCCACCTTGCTCCAAGCAACTGTCTTCTTAAAAAATGCTCCCCGACCCTAAACAACCATTTATTAGAAGTTTCTTCCAAAGATACCAGTCCTTGATGTATATGGTCCGTTCCCACAATAACAACACTCCCCCTTCTCCCATAAAATACAATACAAAGGTGAGTCCCACTTTGGGCAGAGAGAGAAAAGGGGTAAAGAAAGTGGAAGGATTCGAACTGATATTAGATGCTGCCTGGCGTTGCGGTTGTTATAAACAACATAATCGAAGCAAACTATTTTAAAACTTGGGCAACACTTTATCATTTCTTTCCTTAGGTAATAGTGAAACCTCTCTGAACATAACCCAGAACGGTACACTCGCCCGGGATCTAGAGTGCGAGCTCGGGGTGGGGTGGGGGGGGTGGCGGGGGCGGGGGGAATGGGCAAGTGGAGGCCACCAGAAAGGACCAAACTGACAGCTTCGTCGAGTGTTTGCGCCGGGTGTGGGACCAGGACACGCGACCGCCTTGGCTAGAGGGTGCGACCTGGACCCACCGATGGTCACTAGGCTCCCTAGGTTGGAGGATGCTCCTTGTCCGCTGCGGCAGCCTCTCTTCGCGGAGCAGAGGAGGAAAGGGTGCGCGCGCGCGCGCGCGCGCACACACACACACACACACACACCCTTCCCTTGCAGTTGTGTCTCGTCTCTCTTTTGTTTTTCTCCCTTCCCGGTCATGAGACCCGGAAGTTTGTTTTTTTTTTTTTTTTTAATCCCGTCTCTCTCCCTTTTCCAAACTCTCCCCCCACCCGCCCAATCTATCACATGGCAGAGATAGAATAAAAACAGAAAAATGGCGACGGTCACGTTGTGGCGAGCCTTGCTGCGTCATTACATATTCTTCATGCAAATACCGGGAAGAACAAAGGAAGGGGGGCTCGGGACCCGCGGGGGCGCAGGTGGGTGTGGGGGTGGCGGGCCCGGCGCGGGGAGACGGCGCGTGCGGGGGCTGGGCGCCTGCGGGAGGCGTGCGGCCGCAGGGTTCCGTGCCGCCGAGTGTCTACGTCCGTGTGCGCGCCCGTGCGCCGCCGTGCAGCGCCGGCCGTGGGCGCCGGAGCCCGCCCGGGGGCGCGGTAAGCCGCGGGGCGAACAGAGGCGTTCGGCGAGGCTGGCCGCGTCGTGCGCACACGCACACGCACCGCGGGGCTTGAGCGACTCGGCGCCCGCGCGGGGGGCGGGCCGAGGGCGGGCCGGGCGGGGGCGAGGGCCGAGGGCGAGCTACTGCCCGTCGCCTGCGTTCCTTCAGCCACCTGAGGTGACCGCACGCAGCTCTCATCTCTGGGTAAGTAGTGGGGCGACGGGAAGCAGGGCGGGCTCGGGGCTCCGCACTCATGCACGGACTTAGAGCATGTTGCTTGCTTGGGTTTGTTGTTGCGGTGTTTTTCTTTCTGCGGGGTGGGGGGGGCGATCTCGCTCAGGGGCATTTCCGCGGTTTCCCTTAGGCCCTAGCTGGGATGTCAGGCATCGCGCTGGATGTACAAGGGCGCCGGTGGCCCCTGGGCGCCCCGCTCCGGCCCCAATGAGGGGGAGCGGCGCGGAGGGGCGGGGTGGTGTGTGTGTGTGTGTGTGCGCGCGTAAATGTTGCGCACTCGCTTTTCCTCTACCCCCGCCTTCTTCCAGGGTGCTGGCGTGAGTCCCTCGAGGTCCGGCGGCGACTGTAAATAGAGCCTGGATGTTGTTTACATGAAGGATCCGGCGGGAGGAGTCTGCAAGGAGGAGGCGGCGGAGGAGGAGGAGGAGGGAGGTAGGAGAGAGGAAGATCGGAGTCCCCGCGGCGGCAGCGGCGGCGGTCCGGGGTGAGGGTGAGCCCCGCGCATTCCAGGGATGGGGCGCTAGCTAGCACGAGGCTGGGACGTCGGACCCTGCGGTAGGAGAGAGAATGGGCGCCCGACGGAGAGATGGGGCTCTGTCACCGTGGCATTTTTAGCTTGCAACCTGCCACGCAGATTCTCCCGAGCTGGAGGGGTGAGGGTGTGTAGGGAGGGCGGGGAAGCCTCGATTTCTCTTCATGTTCATTCTCTCAGCTCCAATCTTTTCCCGCTTTTCCTGGCTCACCTGTTTATTTTCATCAAGAGAGCTTGCAGTTTTTTATGTAGTCATGAGAGGCTGTGTCTTTTATTAGAAGCATTATTGGGGAGTGGGGTGTATTGCTGTAATTTATGCCGGTCCAGGTCGCTTTTCCAGAAGGGGGAGGGGACTTGGCGGAGGCCGCCTGCTCCTGGCCTTAATTGACCCGAGGGCTTCTCCCTGCCATCCCAGGCCAAACAGCCCTTTCCCTCACTCTGCTGCCCACTCACCAGAAGCCACCTTCTTGGTCAAAGACCACACCTGTGCTTATTCCAGCTTTGGAGGAGAGGTGGGCCAAGAAACGAGGGAATCCTCTTCCCCAGAGCATTTAGCCAACCCTCATCCCAGAATTGGCCAGAAACTGCTGCTTTCACCTGCCGGTTGCACTGGGCACATCTGTCTCCCCTGCCTGGCAAGTTGTGTGTGGTCTACAGATGTCTTGGGATTTTTTTCTTCCCTCTGGACCTGCACCCCACCAATCAGCAACTAACTGACTGCTAACGTTTAGATCGAGAGACAGAGGTGACCCCCCTGCCTGGTCCAGTGCCGTTATTTGTTCCACACTGGTTTTTCTAATGGAATTCTCAGCTGTCCCTCTGTAGTCCCCGTCATTTTTCCCCTAAGAGCTTAACCCAGAACCAGGCCTAAGCAGTTTCTGGCTCTCTTTCCCTGGGCCCCACCCTGGCCCCTCTTCATTCTCCAGAGCCAAATATGCCTCCCAAAGCAGAAGGCACACCCATTCCCAAATCTAACCATACAAAAGGGAGGAGAAAACCGTGGAAGAGAAGAGATCCAAGAGTCTCCTTTCTGTTCTGAATGCCCTCCATATCATTTTCCTCTTTGGGCTTCCTAGATTTATAATCCCTTTATTCTTCTTACCAGCTGTCCCTCCCATCCTCTTTCCGCATAGTCCTACGATAGATACTTGGGGAGGTGGGGATGATGGGTGGAGACAAGAGATGATCACCCTTGTTCCCTGGATTGAGGCATTTTTCTTTTCCCCTGTGTTTTCATTTCTGAGATATTTAAAAGAGTAAAATATGTAAATATGTTTGTATGTTTATTTGAACTTGGTTTCTTGCTTGTTAATGAATAACTGGGACTCAAATGGGAGGAAGGGGAAAGAGGTGAATAGTGAGTATTTCCCCTGGTTTCCACCATCTGAGCATCCCCAGGGTTGCTGGAGAAGACCCTTGTGTAAAAGCCAATGGTCTCCCTTCCATGACATCACCCCCTAAGCCTTTCCAACTTTAGCTTCAGAACAGGAAGAAGGCTCAAAATAGAACTACCTTAGGAATCTGGCTCATTTAGATCAACTTCTAAGTCAGCTGCAGGAGGAACACCAAACTTTGACATAGGGTGGGAAAGCTGTAGTGTTTGTAATTGGTTCCTTTGGGGAAGGGTGGGGGTATGCTTTTAATATATATTCAGAAAAGCTTTTCTCAACATAACTTGGGTACCTAGACCAATGAATGATTAATAGGATAGTTTGGAATTCATTTATTGAATTATTCATATGTTTCAGTGTGTCAACAATAATAAGCACTGTTCAGAATGAATTAAAAAGGGGCTTCTAGAATGTGGGCTAGAGAGTTGGCTAGAGATAGAAGAGGTTGTGGGGGGTAGGCTGGGAGGGAGCACTTGAAGAAGGTGAAGAATCTGAGGATGCAGTGACAGTTGCTATGAGTATGGAAGTCTAGAGGCTCATTGTAAATAATGGCCATAACTTCTGAAGGGTGGTGACAGATGTCCTGGACAGACAAGTAACAATGTCAGGATTTTCATCCTTTACTTCAGAAATGAACTCTGTGTCTCCAAATCTCCGTGTTTCCATTCTTTCCCTAAAAGTATTTTCTGGGGCAGAAAATACCCACCAGGTGGGTGCTGTAGAAGGACTTGGTATTGAAGGCGTAACATCTCTTAATCTGGTTCAGGTTTAAAAGAATCCAGGTAGCCACTTGGACGTGTGTCTGTTAAGTACCTGAAATACAGGCATGGTGATAGGGAACTGAATTTCAAATTTTATATAATTCTTGAAATTGATATTTCATTTATATAATTCTTAAAATTGGTATTTGATTCAGGTATTGGAAAACTTAAGTTCAGAAACAACTTGGGCACGTGCATGTACTTTGTAATCTGTAAATTTTATACAATCCAAATATAGACTAAGTATTTCTGATTAATTTAGTATTAAATTGATGTGTGTTACAAGTATAAAATATGCTTCAGATTTCAAAGACTTACTCCAAAAGGAGAAAGTAAAATATCTCATGAATAGTTTATATATATATTTAGATTTTATATATTTATTTTTAGGGAGAGGGGAAGGGAGGGAGAAAGAGAGGGAGAGAAACATTGATCTGTTGCCTCTTATATGCCCCTAGCTGGGAACCTGGCCTGAAACCCAGGCATGTGCTCAGACCAGAAATCAACTGGTGACCTTTTGATTCACGGGATGACATCCAACCCACTGAGCCACACCAGTCAGGGCGAATAATTTTTATATTGATTACATGTTCCAGTGATAATATTTTGGTTATGCTGAGTTTAAACATACTGTTAAAATTAATTTTATCTGTTAATTTTTTTAATGTAGCTACTGGAATATTTTAAATTATGTATATGGCTTCAATTTTACTTGTCTTGGATGGTGCTGGCCTAGAACATCACTCCTTTAGGTCCATGGATTAATTTCAAAAGAGGTGACTGCATGACAGTTATCTCATGTTTGAAAGTTGTCTACTTTCCATGTGGAGATTTGGGGACCCCAAGAGTTGTTATTACAGTATATGAGACCTAATAGTACCGCTTTGCAGAATTCTATACAGAGCTTGTGCCCTACTCAAGGTCAATAAAATGTGCAGGGTACTAAGGGCTAGTGAGGGCAGGATGGAAAAATTTAAGTACCCACATATCTGGCTATGGCTGCTTTTGTAAAAGGCTCCTAGGTATGCTAGAATATAGCACAGTAACAATTGTGACACCTGGTGGCATCTTAGTGATTCCACTTACTATTCACCTTTGTTCATTTTCTCTTCATCCTCCATTTACTTTCTCTCCTCATTCCCCATCCTAGCTCCACTGGTGGTAACTGTGCCCAGAGGGTTGCTGACCCCTGTCCTCTGAAAAAAAGTACAGTGCTGATTTGAATAGATACAATGCTGTGTTGGGGGTTTGGTTTTGTCTCATGAGCTTCTGTAACGTTACTTACTGGAAGAGACTTAGGGGCCATTTAGTGTACTATCCTTTTCATTTTATCATTGACAAACTGTCAAATACCTTGCCTAAGACCATACCTACAGAGGCAGGAATTAAACACTTTTATTAATAACCTATTTAGAGAATCTCTGGGAAATGAGGTTCATCAATTGATCAAATGTTTGTTGAGCTTGCACTTTGTGTAAGGATCACTACTGGTGTTGTGAAGGGATGTGAAAACAATCTCTGACTTCAAGAACAACACTGTTGCTTTAAGTAAATAAGAGGTAAACAGTGCTAAATTAAGTTACAGTGCAAGATAGAGCATTTAATAAGGAGTGCAACCTCACTGTGGCATATGTTACAAGTAGAAATGTGTTCATTTTACAGATGTAGAATAGAGGATCTGAGAAAGGTGAACTCTGCAGAAAAGAGGAGTATAATTGTGTTTCTGGAACAGCCCCCGGCTCTACAATTGGAGGTCAGTACAAGTCTTTGGTATTGCCCCCTTTAGCTGCCTATTAAGGGAATTTGAGAATTTAAGACCCAGCATTTTTAAATGGCACTGCTGCAGTAATGAGATCATGAGTTAATTGGAGACAGGGTTTTTAGAGACGGGTAGATAGGGGTGGATCATTTTGACTAGTTACTCTAAAAGGGTATAATGCTGAGGTGAAATCAGAGTAAAAGTGACTTGTGAGCAGACTATAAAATCCAAACTCGGGGGTAAAAATAGGATCTAGAACAAAAGCAGAAAGTAAAATAACTGTGTAGTAGACAGTTGGACTAAAAGTGTGTATGCTGAGTGAATGTGTAAGGGGTAAAAGCCTATATAACAGAATTTATGGGCCAGTACATTTATTTGTGAATTTTAGTCCCCTGGAGCCTTTTTGAGCAAGAAAGCACATTCCTCTTTCTGTCTGTACATTGTTGTGTATATAGGTCTTTTCCTCCAGATGGACTTGCTGTAAGTTATGGAGACTATTTAAAGGTCAGTGCTTTATTAAAGTAGGTAAAACAGTGATATCCCCGTTAATGCTTCTGTGTGAGAACTGGGGCAGACTTTGCACAGGGTGGTGGTCCTCAGTTTTTTCTTGCCTTTTCAACCATGTAAAGTTTCCTATTAAACTTTGACACCAGTTAGTTTTAAAACACACTTAATGTAGCAAAGCTTTGCCATAAAATGTGAATATATATTCTTTGTACCTCTCACAAAGCAGTATTTTGTTGACAGTATATTCTTATATCATAGTTTGGTCAAATATAATGTCACTGAGTTGAATTATGGTGTTTACATTGGGGGAAAAATCACACATCAGTAGGAGACTGGTAGATTTAAATTAACTTATTTTGGTTTAAAAGTGTTCAAATATTTTGTATTGCCAGCAGCTTACTAATATCTCCAGTTATTTACTATATAATCAGATACTTAAAGGTTCAAAATCATTATATTTTCATTTTCGGTCCATAGATAAGAGGGGCATAAGATGGTTTTTGTGTGTGTTTTTACTACATAAAATTTAAAAGCAAGTTTTTTAGTACACCAGTCGCCAGAAGTACTTGATTTCCTAGATAATAATATTTGGTGCATGCATCATGAAGAGATCGTTCTCATTTGTATCATTTTTATCATAGAAGAACTGAATTTAAAATCAATTTACTCTCTTGAGGAAAGCATTTTACATCACTTTCTTTTCCCCTCTATTACTGTACACTGCACTTGCATGCTGTAGCAAGAGCACCTGCATTCACTTGTTTTAAAATTAAAGTAATTCCATTTTTATGATTAAAAATCTATGGAAAAAGAAATGTTTCTGGTAGATTAGGTTTTTTAAATGCACATTTATAAAGAATAATTTCCAAGAAGAAACAAAACTTAACATTTTGAAGCACTTATTTATTAGTACGTATAAAATACAATTCTAAAAACCCATAGTTTTCTTCCTTGAAATTGCTTTAGAATTATTCTGAAAGAATATTAATTTCAGTAATTATTCACAGTAACAATTTGCTTTTTATTACTTGGTCTCTTGGTTTTTTAACCCCCAATTTAGATAGAAAAAAATTGAAATGAGAGAAAAATACAAAGTAAAGGAAATACTCTACTTATTGTACCAAAAATGTTTAGTTGTCTGGTTTTTGGTCTTGGCTAATACAGTGAATTTCAATTTTGTAATATATTGCCGACATTAAATTTATCTTTGTGTACTTCATATTTAGACATTCAGTTGCGCTAGTATTCAGTCTTAGAGAACAGTCTAGTAACTAATCAGTACATCAGTGTCATTTATTTGTTCCCATACTTATCCCCCCTCCAGTATTTCAGTGTGAGTATTCATCTTTTCTAAAGTGGACAGAACTATGGCCAGGAAATGTTAGGTGTTTATCTTTTTATCCTTTCGATGGATCAGCTATCTTACATTTTATTCTCAAATAATCACAATATCTTTGTTCATTTAACAGATGTTTATAATTTGGGTGAAAATGTGAAGCTATTTCCAGGAATCTTAGGTTATGGGATCCAACTTTTTCTTAAAAAAAATCTTCATTGCCCTCTCGTGTTTTAACTTTGTATTACATCAGTTGGCTAAGTCCTAGGCAATGACCTCTTTAACTTTTAGCTATTTTTGCACTTTAGAGAATGGTATTTTAATTTGTGTGTAGGTATGTTTTTTCATTGGATATTATTTTTCTGAAGATAGGTCAGTTTCATAGTGCATGAAAGTTACTAATTGAGCTAGAATCATTGTACTCTATTTTTTGACTTCTGATCAAAAGAATTGATTCATCTTCTGACTTATTTGAAGTGCAGTACTAGTATCTAAAATGCATATAATGAGTCTTTGAAACCGCAAATGCCTAATTGAAAACATAATTATTTTTCAAACATCTGTTAAGTTTTACACCTATTGAAATAACTTGAGAACTTATGATTGACATGGAGAAAAAAACAAGTGAATCATGGTTTTCCTAAGTTGGTATTCTAAAGCCTGGATTCCAATTTCAAAATCTTTTTTTGTACTTTTTTTTTTTTTTAAAGATTTTTTTTTTCCCTTTTAGATTTTATTTATTTATCTTTAGAGGGGAAGGGAAGGAGAGAGGGAGAGAAACATCAATGTGCGGTTGCCTCTTGTATGTCCCCTGACGGGAACTGGCCTGGCAACCCAGGCATGTGCCCTGACTGGGAATCGAACCGCGATCCTTCGGTTCGCAGGCCCGCGCTCAATCCACTGAGCTACACCAGCCAGGGCTTTTTTTGTACTTTTTAAATAAAAGTAAGAATCATCCCTGAAATGACTTTAGGATACATCTCAAAGGTACAGTTAATTTCAAAGCATGTGATGTGGATATGTTGATTTTTTCAAGAAGGCATTCCAGAGGTGGTCAGTGATTCTTGCACCACTGTAATTGTGGGGCTGACACTGACTGCAGTGAAAACTGGCAGGTGTGCTCAACGTGTAATCATCAGTGTCATCAACTCGAGTGCGTTCTTAGCACTCAGAATAAGAACAATGTCATTTTTTTTTTTTACTAATGTACATTTCTTAAATCACAACACCCATACTAGTTTCTGCTTTATGAGATACTCAAAACTAAAATTCTTAAGCAAAAAGTAGATACTTTCAGAAATATTTTTGTTTGTGTAAATTGTGCAATCTGACTATCCAGTTGATGGAACTGAATGGCCAGATTGGGGTAGAGGGAAAAAAGCCCTGGGCTCAGTCATAAGACATGGATTTGAGCCCAGGTTCACCATAACTTAGGGCATGGTCTCAAGTAAAACACCTAACCTCTATAGGTTTTTATTTTCTATCTGTAAAATGGGCTAATGATATCTAACCCATTTTCAGAATCCTTTTTTTGATGAATTAACGAATAAATTTATTGACAACTCAATAGGGTTCTTGTGGAAAACCAAATGAGAAAGCACATAGAAAATGATTGAATGTTGGGCAAAAGTGAAGTATTATTGCTGTGTTTGGGAGCATTTTGAGAACAGGGACCATGTCCAACTTACCTTTTTTTTTTTTTTAATCCTCAGTTGAGGAGGATATGTTTTTTATTGATTTTAGAAAGGAAGAGAGAAAGAGTTGCCTCCCATAGGCACCCCGACTGAGGATTGAACCCTCAACCTAAGTATATGCCCTGACTAGAAATCAAACCCTGCAACCTTTTGGTGTAGGGAACAGCGCTCCAACCAATTGAGCACCCAGCCAGGGCCATGTCTTACTTGTCTTAATTACGTAAGCATCCAGAAGAGGTCTTGGAACATTGTAGTCCCTCAATAAATATTTGTTTCATGAATGATTGAGGTCAGGGATAGAGTCACTGAATGTGTGCATGGAAGAAATACATTGTGAAATAAGCTGGAAAGCTTACTGCTTAATCATGTTTGCTCATTTGTATTAATATGTACAAATCATATGTTCATCTTTCATTCTGTTATAATTCAGCTGGGCCTCTTAATATTTCAGCATCACCATTTTGCGGGTCTAGGAACCCACTTTTTCTTCTGCTTTCCCTCATCTCGAACCAGAAGGGGATCTTTTAGTCTTCTACTTCATGGGGAGCTTTCAGAGAGAGTCATTCGGTCACCTGGAAAGGACACCGCCAGCCCGCACAGAGACTGACAGGCTGCCCTGGCTCAGTTATCACAGTGCTGATGCTGTCCATTCTAAAGGTACAGTACTGTGATAACTGAAGGATGGCAGCCATCTTGCCTTCCATCAAAGGAGCCATCGTGCCCAGAAAGCAAGACCGAAGATGAAAGAGGCATGTGGAACAGGTGCAGGGATCCAGAAACCCTCTTACACTGTTCCTGTATTGAACCTTCCCTAGCACGGAGCGAATGTTACTCCCTCTGTCTTTGCCGTATTTTTAACATGGGGATAAAGGGAGTTGGGTAGTTGTTTGCACAGCAGCATGAAGACTTACACTGAATTGATACATGTTATGATCTTTGGAGCTTTTAGGAGACTGATACAAGTACTGAGTGTGAATGAGTATTTTGGGAGGGAAGTTCAGAGAAATTTGTGCCATTTTTATAAATATAAATGGTAACCTAATTAGAGTAGCTTGGCACTTGTCAATATGATCTAGTCAAAGTGCAATTCAGCTCAAACAGAGAAAAAAAGCCCTACATGTTGAACAGTATTGATACATTTCAGCAGTTTTCAACCTTTTTCATTTCATGGCACGTACAAGCTAATTACTAAAACTCTGTGGTCACTCTGACCAAAAAAAAGTAGGTATAATGTTGATTCATTGACATCAGACAGCTTTCATTGGGTCGATGTTGTCATTTGTTTATTTGACAATCTAAGGGGAAAGAGATCAGTGCCCCTAAATAAATAATCAGGTATCGCATGTTTTAAAAATTCTTGTGGCACACTGGTTAAAAATCGCTGATGTAATTGCATGAATAAAATTACATCTTTTTGTTTAAGAAATGGTATGGATGTAGCATACTTTTTTCTATAACATAAATGTTTAAAATCTAGTGTAATTCAAAACAGTGTTTGTTGAATGTCCATGTTATTGCTGTTAGTGTCACCTTTACATGAAAATAAAATGTAAGTTATTTTTATCAACTAGTTAAGGACCACCCTACAGTGACATCTATAGGAAATTTTACAGAGCACACATCTTCAACCTGCATCTTATTCTAGAGAGTGCTGTTGGGGTGAGGTTACTAGAGAAGCCAGGGTTTCCCCCATCCCTCCTCTCTTAAGACTCCTAAGACATGGACAGCAGCAGATGAGCATCCAGATGCATGACTATCATATGTTAGATCGCAGCTGTCTGCAGGGCTCAGGTAATTTCATGTAGTTTAGGCTCAATGCCTAAATAAGGACCTCTTACTTTTCCCAGGCTCATGTCTATCTGGGAACCTCACCACAGTGGATGGCTGACCAGTGAGGAACCGAAAGCACAGTGACCCATGTGCTTGGGCACAGAGAGAACAAGGCCTGCGAAGGTCAGGCCTTGCTTGGACCTGCTGGCTACCACAGGGTGAGAAGAGCCAGCATGAAGGAAAGCCATGTATGTGATGTTTTAATGACCTGTTGATCAGCACAGCCCAGTCATTGTCTTAGACTTGGGCCATTTGTGTAATAAAGTCCTTCACTGAAACTTGAGTGAGGAGGAAAGGGAACAGGAAGCAAGTGGCAAGGCAAAGAGGCTCAGTTTCACCCTTCATCATCCAGTCCTCGGACATTCCTGGTCACTGTTCCTTGGCTGGTTCACACAGTTCTCTATCTGCTCTTCTCTCTTCTGCTCCTGAAGTAACCTCTTCAGATACACCTGCTTGTCCCTGAATTGTTATTTTCCATGTGGCATTGACGACATGATGGCACTGTATCTCATATGTCTTCATACATTGAGAATTTCTCTAAACCGCATCCTAGACTTAGGTTTCTGATTACTTATAGGGAGAGTGGCTCTGCCCAGTTGTGTGTTATCCCACCAGCCCTGCTCCTTTAACAGAAAAGGAATTTCTGGCAGAAACCCTGGAAGAACTTCTAAGGAAGGAAAGTTCTGGGATTGGTGAATTCTTAAGTAATTTGAAACACTCCTACTTTTTAGTAGTATAGCAGGTGGAAAAAAGTGCTTTAGGGAGTGAGGTGTTGTGCAATTATGGGCCTTGGTGACAATTTCACCACCTTCCCTGATCTTCCTGATTTCCCATTACTAGTTCCATAAAAATTCAGGTTTTGTACTTACCCAACATTGATCCCAGGATTCGCACCCGAGTCTGTAGGGTGTTACGGAGGTGAGTGTTGGGGTATTTCTACAGATGAGCCACACTGGGTCCCGCTTCCTGTCAGTAGGGAAGCTTGAGGCCAGTCTGCCTGTAGGAGCTCCAGGAGGCTTGCCTAGGCCTGGAGGTCCTAGCATCCTCAAGGAGTTCAGAGATGCAGAGTGTTCCAACAGGTTAAGTGTTAAGTGAGGAGTAATGCAAGAGAAATCTGATGGGGTTTTTCCACTGCGTTGATTAAAACATACACACACACTGTGTTGGTTGGTATATTTGTTGTGTTCTTTGGTTGATGAGGTATGTGAGGATGGGAAGAATGGAATAAAATGGAAAGACCAATTGATGCAGCAGTTCCACTTCTGGTTACATGACCAAATGAAAAATCTTGAACATATACCAGTGTTCACAGCAGCATTAGTCACAATAGTCAAAAAACAAGCTACCCACCTGTGCATCGATGGATGAATGTGTAAACAAAATGTATATACATGCAGTGGAAGACTGAGCTTTAAAAAGGAAGGAAACTCTGACACGTGCCGCAAACCTGGATGAACCTTGATGATACGTGAAGGGAAGCACACCAGAGACAAAAGGACAAACACTGTGTGTTCCATGTATGAGGTACCTAGCGTAGTCACATTCATAGATCCAGAAAACGGAACGGTGGTTGCCAGGGCTGGAGGAAGGGGGGATTGGAAAGTTAATGGTTTAATAGGTACGATTATTGGGAAAAATGAAAAAATTATGGAGATGAATGGTGATAGATTCACAACAGTGTGAATGTACTTAATGCCACAAAGGTGCACACTTCAAAATTAGTTAAAATAGTAAATTTTATGTCTTTCACCACCAAAAAAAGCTCTTCAGGGCAATGGCACTATTACAGCCAACAACAGGATTGAGTTGATGGCTCTCTTCCTCAGTCTTCAGGGTGAAGATAAATTGCTGTTTCATGGAAGCAATTAAAATGCAATTCCCATGTCCTTAGCATTTGAAGTTCTCTTGTGGAATGTCAGAGGTATTTCCAAGGTTTCTGACATAGCGCAACTTTAAAATTTTGTGAAATGTAAATAAAACCATACAGTAAAAGTACTGAATTAGAAAAAGACTTCAACCAGAAATTAAATGATGAGGCATCTCTTGATGGCTTAATGCCTTTTATGGTGAAATTGTGCAACTCCCTGGACCTCTCCATGATCCACCTCTTTGGAGTTGTGGTAAATAAAGATGAATATATAAAATGTGTACACGTATGTGTATATACATGGCCATTTTGATGACTAAAGCAGCATTGAAATGTGGCATGTTATTTACTCTTGAAATGTAGAAATACACTGAGCGATAGCATTAGTGGTTTTAAGTTGAAGTGTTCAAAAGCATTCTAATTACACTTGCAATTCATGTGTTATCAGCCTCATTAAAAGGAGCATTCCATAGCTTGCTCTTGGCCATGGAGATTTTTCTATTACATGTTTAAATTTGAAGGTAAAGGAAATTAAAAGCATATGGACTAGAAATGGATGGCAATAACCTTCTCTAAGGGCTCACATGTTGTATTAGCCATGTGTAAAAAGCATTCATTTGCGGTCCTGTCTACTTCATCACAAAGCTCCTACCTGGGGCTGTTCTTTGGAAATCAGATTCAGGTGTAAGAACTGCCCCCCACCCCCCGATTTTGTGCCATATTCTCCCTGGGTCACACCACACAAAGTTGGAGCCGAGAGTGAGCTGCTCTCCCTACCACACCAATTTCAAATAGTTTGCTGTGTTTAGTACATTTTTTAGCTTCTCTGAATAACCAGCCAATTATAAACGTGCCACAAATTTGTGTATACTGTTCTTTAACTGATTTATTTCTTACAGGTTGTTTCTATGCTTGACACAGGGGACTTTTCCCCTTAAAAATTGCTTTCTTAAAACTGCATTGATGTTTACACAGCCCTCATCTAAGATAGATCATTCTCACCATCACGAGCTAATGCTTCATCACATGATTCTTCATTAAGTAGGAGCAAAAGTAAGGGAGGCACCAAAAGCCCATTTTGTATTTTTCCATATTTAAAACACAATGATTGTGAGGATTCCCAATGAAAGCAAGTGCCAGGTAGGAGAACAGGTGCCTGGAACATGCTCAGCTGGGATTCCTTATATTTACATTGTTTGAAAGGCTTTGGGGTTGTTTATACATTCCCCTGTTATAATACATGTTTAGACAATTCACATAATTTAAAAGTAAAGCAAGCTGATTATATCTTGCTTTATGCATTTGGACTATTACTCTTATTTTTCATGCAATTATGAAGAAATGGATAGTGATGTTAAAAAGTGGGAAGATGAAGAGAACAGTTCCAATTTAGCAGGAAATTCATTTTCACTTTGTACCACTATTTTTGTACATGCAGTTCCAGGCATATTACTTAGACTCCCATTGCTTGTTTTGGGGTTGTTGTTGTTTTTGTTTTTCCACTTTGAATATGAATATCTTTGGACTGGGAGCATCTTAGGGTCAGTTGGAGTAGTACCTAGAGCACTTTGCTGAGAAGACTTCTGAGGCCACACCTGGGCTCCACAGAAAGGAATACTGTACCCACCAGTCAGTGTTACCAATGCTCAGTGTTTGCCATAGGTATGAGATTGAGAAGCAATGGTACATTTGCTGACCCTTTTCTAGAATACAATATTTGTAGTATACAGGTATAGATTCTCTGGGAAGGCAGAAATTCTCAAAGTTATATTGATAAGGACTAGATTTCTGGGAAGCTGTGTCATTAGGAACGTAGATCCCTTTATGTAAAAGAATTGTAAACTTTTTAGTCTTCTAGCGTAATGTGTAGTGTTTAGACCTGAATCTTATTATCACTCATTGATTTCTTTTTTGATAAATCCAGACTCACCCATTAGGTCTCATATTCTAATCTGGTAAAAAATTGCTATTCTATAGTAAGCATTTTGTGCAATCCTTTGTATAATTTATACATGTAGAATTTTGTGTAAGTAATAGTATCACATAGCTAGAAGAGGCCGTTCTCTTTTTTGACAGGATTATTTGCTTGAGGTGAGTCAATATTTGTTGAGTGCCCTTGGAGCAAGGCACTCGTTTCATTCTAATTCAAATCCTCAAAGAGGAGAAGGGTTCTCTACATTGCACAGTTGAAGAGCCTGCCTCACAGGCTTACAGAGGTTCCCCAAGCCACACAGCCAGTAAGTGGGAGAGCAAGGCTACGAGTCCAGGACATAAAAAGTATGAGAAATTAAGTTAAATTAATCCAAATTTGTTCTTGAATGTTGATTAGCAGGGGAGCTTTGAAAAGGAATTAGACCTAACATGTAAAAGTGCTTTAAAAACTTACACATCACCATCTATACTCTCTTCCACCATCCACTCTGGCCAAAATCTGATGCTTTCTCAGCCATTCAGCTAGAATTACATTTTAAAATGAAAATTTTATCATGATACCACTTTGTTTTAAAAACCTCTAATGGCTTTATCTTGGGATCAAGACTACTGCCCTTAACATTCCCCATGAGGTCCCAGGCAGTCTGGTTCCTACCTTCCTCTCAAGTCCCATCTCCTGCACCCAATTGACCTTTGACCTGGAAATCAAGCCGCTCTCTACTTCAGATTCATTTCCTTCTTCCCAGGATACCCTTACCATTCACTGCATCTGGTTATCTCTTATCCTTCAGTCTCTGGGTAAGTATCAACTTCTCAGACTCCTTTCCTGACATCCCAACTATGTCCAGTCTCCTGACACTCCATGCTTTTCCTTCAGAGCACTTGGCGCAATTGAATTACGTAGACTGGGATGTGCGTTTCATGCTTGTTAGATGTGAGTTCTGTGAGGGCTGAGACCATGGTTCTGTCCATTGCTGTATTCACAGAACCTGGCACATAGCTTGCAGTAGAAATCTAAGGTGGTGCGAGATGCTAAGTGGAATCTTTTCTGTTTTCTATGAATAAGTGAGACGAGCCCAGAGCTAAAACAAGGTGTTTTAAAATCCCCACTTTGTGGTCAGAGAACTGCAGCTCTGTGGTCATCACTTTCCTGTAGCACTTTTTCTAATGGGGTCATTTCAGCAGAGCCAGACCTTGAATTGCTCCCATCCCTCACACCCATATAAGAGGCTTGGGGTGGGGGGATTGTCACCTTTGGTGGAACCTCCCTCAGAGCAGGGGAACATTCAAAAGGGAGATAATCTTGTTTGAAAGCTGGTGAGCCACTGTCTAAAAAAGCTCCCTATGCCCAGGCCCTGCAAGGCTCAGAAAAGAAGTGGAAGGAAAGGTGCCATGTTTGATGGGACAAGGACCATAGGTTTCTTGGATACTACAGTCTGAAGTGAATTTGTAGGTGTCTTGGGGCTTAAGCCTTCTGGCTAGTGTCCCACAGGAGAGCAGCCCCTGGTCCCCTCACTTCGCCCCCCTCCCCCCAAATGAGCGGACCTGTCAGTGTCTCTCAACAAAGAGTTTAACAGGTGTGCCCCAGGAGTGAGCCAGGATATGGATGGCATCTGAAGTATGGGCTTTTGGCCAGTGAGAAAACTCACCCCCACCAAGGTGGGGTAATTTACGTAGGGACTTGCTCTTGAACTTCACGAAGAAGTGAGCTGGCATTTCTTGCAGAGCATTTTTCAGAGGTTTCACTTTAGCAGAACTAGCTCTCAAATTCACTGTAATGGTCATGAAAGGAAACAACCTGGAGAATAAGCTCAGGGAGAAGGGGAGAAGCCAGGGGGAAAGAGACCACCTTACTGCCACCCCCAGCCCCCGACCCACCCCACCTCAAGCCTCAAGCCTCAGCTCAGCTGGAGACACATGCAGAGCTTTGTATTGAATATGAGGTTTAAGTCTCAATCCAAATGAAACATTTAGCTGGTAATAGGACAATCGAGATGTTACTACTCCTTACTACTTGATAGGAAAAGGGGAAGTTAGAACACAAAAGTTGGAAGTTACTGGATATAAAATTTTGTTTTCCTCACTGAGTTGAATTCAAAACAGTTAAAATTCATTAGATGGGGAGAAGGACTATAAAATACCCCTTCAGAAAGGAAGTTGCATGTCAGTATTTACTTTCCCAGAAAGCCCCTTCACCTGCTGCGTGTGGAGGAATGGAAATACCAACTCAGTCCTGACACTTCCAGTGGCCTTTTGACTTACTGCTGTCCCCTTGCCTTTCTCCAGAAAGCAGAAGGCAATTGAGCAAGACAGCAGACTCCAATAAGGAAGTTTTATTTTTATTTTTAAATTAAATTTATTGGGGTAACATTGGTCAATAAGGTCATACAGGTTTCAAGTGTACATTCCTATGATGCTAGGTCTGTATATTGCACTCTGCCCTCCTCCTAAAGTCAGCCTTCTGTCACCATAGATTAGGCCCCTTCCACACCCACTCCCTTCCCTCTGGCAACCACCACATTGCTGTCTGTGGCCATGAGTTTTTGTAGCTGGACTCCTGGCACATTTGGCTGAAGCAACCTTGCATGAGCATAGGTAGGGATTTTTCCAATGATACCTCTAGGCAGGTTATCATCCAGTGGTGTGATGGCCAAGACACCCACATCTTAGACTGTTCTTCTTTATGATCCAATAGATTCACTGTAAGACTGCCAGCATAGAACCAACTGGTTTAAACAGAAAGATAAAACCCTTTAGATGCACTTGCCTTAAATAATGCCAGTCCTATTCTAGAAATCAAGTTGTAAATAACCAACAGAAACCCACTTAACTAGTTGTTAGTCCCATCAATCTACCAACAAGGGTGGATATCGTAGAGGTCATTTGCTCTGGTGTTTTTCAAACTGAAAAACTGATTTGGTTGAAATCAATTAAATGTTGAAATCAATCCACATTTAAAAAAAATAGGATAGAAGATACCAGTGCATGTGTGCAGTAAGGATAACTATGCCACCCACTTTGCAGCTGCTTGCTTGATTGCGTGTGTGAGTTTGTATACTGGGACACAAATGTATTTTTCACTCTGTTTTCAGTTAAGCTCCTAAGTCACTGATCTAGATGTTAAAGTCTAGATTCCAGGCCATTTCACTATGTATTGTAAATTTTGGAACTGAAGCCCAGAATGATAAAGACACTTGTCCAAGGCCAGTAGGAACAGAGTAGAACTTGGATCTACATCTCTGTCTCCCGGCTGTTTACTCCTCCTCTCATCAGCCTGGAGGCAAAAGCAATAGTAATAGCCAATACTGAGTGAGTGATTACATTGTGCCAGACACCGCACTAAATATATCATCTTATTTCATAGAGAAATGGGGTAAATTGACTTTGTGCTTGGTTTCAAGTAAATGTGACTCAGCAGCGACTGAGATCGGTGTTGTAGTCCATGGCTAGATTAAATACAGAAGTTGTGAGTAAACATTTAAAGTTTTTATAGCAATTTGTCAGAATAATTTTATGACTGTTGAGTCTAGTAATAAAAACATTGGCTTGCATTTTATGTCTTTAAATTTTTTTCTAGCAGTTAATTTTTATTGTGTTTTATAAAGGCATTAGACTATGATGGATTGGCAGTGAGAACAAACTGGTCCTTTACCATGAATAGTTTGTGAAGCACTGACTTACACCCAGCAAAATTGACCTCCTTATTGGTCAATGCCTCTTGCCTCCATCTGAAGTGCCAGGTGGTCACAGCTGGAAGAGGCAGATTGCTGGATGCAAGCTCCCTAACAGCAGAGTAGGGGTTATTGTGGTATCTAGAGTGCTTGGGAGGGGGGACTTCCAGTTCTAGAAATAGCTCCCCTTGTGTGGAGAGGGCTAGTGGAAACTGCACTAACACCAATAATACCCCAAAGCTTTCATTTACTTCAAAATTTCCAGAAGAGGGACTAATGGGGATGTGAGTTTTGCTCCCCCCCACCCCCTCCCTTCTGGGAAAGCAGAAAGAGCCCCTTGCAAAGCTCTCCTTGTGAGAAAAAGTTTGACACAGAACAAATTAAATTCTCATTCCCCAAGACTCAACCAGAGTGGTAAGAAGTAGAGGGACCACGCCACAGATGTCTCTGGGAAAACAGGCTGATTAAAGGGAGCCTGTGTATCTCCTGGAATTGCAAGCTCTGTGGAGAGAAGCACACTTCATAAATCCTTTAGGACTGCTTGTTGGCTACATCCTCAGATTTGTACGAAGAACTGTTGTGAGTGAATCAGTGTGTCTTTGTTTGCATCTCCTGGAATTCCAAAGACTGCAGCCAAGGAGCTAGCAAGGTTGAGCCCTGGACTGAGCATTTAATCAGTTGAACACTTCCTCATGTTTTCCTGGTTTGTTCTCATAACAAGTGACCTTAGTCCAACTTCTAGCAACATGTGATTGCGGAATGTTCCCTCCTGAGGAATACTGCCTGGTTTTTTCATTCTGAACATACTGAAAATCTCTGAAGATTCAGATGAGTTTTGTTTTTTTTCTTGGACAGCAATAATGTAAGCTGACTGTACTGCTATATACCCAGTATTTTACATATGTTATTACAAAGTGTCAAAACCATCCTGGTCAAAAACTAATGCTTAGAAAAGTTAGGTCACTTACTTGATGTAACGCAGTTGAAGCTCCAGTTTCTGTTTTTCTACATTTTCTGCAGGTTCTTTTCAGCATCGTTGAACAGAGGCGTCAATGCCAGAACGCCAAAGTCATGGCATTCTCACTTACTCCTTTCTTCCATCTGAAAACAATGTCAGGATCCACTTCCTTTTGGTTTTGACTTTGAATACACATACCTATCGGATAATTCAGGAGCGGGATGATGCATTTAACTACTGTAGGCCCTGCAAGCCACAAGTCCTCATGGTAATAATAGCTAACATTAAAGACTTTCTATTGAACCTGCCTACCCTGTAACTTTTACCCACATTGTCATACTTAATCCTTTCACAGAAACCACCTTCCCATCCCTACCCCTTTTCCTGCTTTATTTTCTCATAGTACTCTTACCTAGTATGTTCACACTAACACTTCACTTTACTTGCTGTGTTGCTTGCTACCTCCTCCCCACAGGAATG
The DNA here is from genome assembly GCA_039655065.1 of Glossophaga mutica. Taxonomy (NCBI): domain Eukaryota; kingdom Metazoa; phylum Chordata; class Mammalia; order Chiroptera; family Phyllostomidae; genus Glossophaga; species Glossophaga mutica. Next base: position 46,851,765 of record CM077307.1, on the reverse strand, counting down.
TAAGCTCCATGAGGACTCGGTGTTCTTTTAGCTCAGTGATATAAGCTCCTAGCAGGTAGGGCCAGGCCTGATACATAATAGATACTCAAATATTTATTGAATGAATGAATGAACAGTCCTTTTAGGTAAATATAACTATCACCCTCATTTCATAGATAAGGAAACTGAGGTTTGTGGTATTAAATAATGTGCACGAAATGGAAGCCTTTTGTTTGTTTGTTTGTTTACTTAAAAATAAGTTTTTATTCCATAGGTTTTGGGCTGTTGTGTGTTCATTTTCATTTGTTTCCAGACACTTTTTGAATTCTTCCTTGATCTCATTGTTAGCCCATTGATTGTTTAATAACATGTTATTCAGTCTCCTTGAATTTGACTTTTTCCCTTTAGGTTGATACCTAGTTTCAAGCCATTGTGATCTGAGAAAATGCTTGATATGATTTCAATTGTCTTGAATTTGTTGAGGCTTGTTTTGTGTCTTACCATGTGCTCTATCTTTGAGAATGTTCCATGTGCATTTGAAAAGGATGTATATTTAGCTCTTTGGAGTGAAAGGTTCTGTATATATCAGTTAAGCCCATTTGATCCAGCACGTCTTTCAATGCCACAATATCCTTCTTTGTTTGGAAGATCTGTCCATTGTTGATAGTAGAGTGTTAAAATCCCCTGCTCTAAGTATGTTGCTGTCTATATATTTCTTGAAGTCCTCCAAGATTTTCCTTACATATCTGGGTGCATATATGTTTACAGTGTTTATGTTTTATTGATGAATTCTCCCCTTCAGGATTATGAAGTGAACTTCTCTCTTTTTATGCCCTTTGTTTTGAAATCTATTTTGTCTGCTTAACCAAATAAATGAATTTGGCAAAACAGTGGGATACAAAGTCAATATTTAGAAATCAAAAGTATTTTTGTACACCAACAGTGAAATATCAGAAACAAAAATTAGGGGGAAAATTCTCATTTACTACAGTAACAAGAAAAATAAAGTACCTAGGGATAAACTTAACCAAGGAGGTAAAAGACCTGTACTCAGAGCACTGAAGAAAGAAATTAAGGAGACACCAATAAAAGGAAGCATATACCATGTACATGGATTGGAAGAATTAACATCATTAAAATGTCCATACTACCCAAAGCAATTTATAGATTCAACACAATCCCTATTAAAATACCAATGATGTATTTCACAGATATAGAACAAATATTTCAGAACCAGAGACATGGAAATAAAGAACAAACAGAGTGACCAGACAGGAGGGAGGAGGCGGGTAACCGAGGAAAGATGGGGAACATACACAAAGGACCCACGAGAAAGGACAGTGGGGTGAGGACTGTCTTTGGGAGCAGGGGTTGGACAGGGCAAGGGAGAGCAAAGGAGCAAGGGCAGAATGTGGCCAACCGTAACTGAACATCAATAAAAAATTAGTTTTTACATGTTAGTGATAATAGTAGCTTCCTTCGTACAGCTTTCTTTATATAGCTTCCTTTTTTCATTATATTATTGCAATGAAAAATTTAACACAAAAAAAGCGGTTGGTTTGGTGCTTCAGGTACCCACATTAGAGTGAATAAGCAGTATGTAATTGTTGAGTACGTATGTTGGACCTCTTATCTATAGTAGTAACTATAGCTAATATGGAATTTAAAAAGATATTTTTCTCTTCTTTCCTATTGTGGTGCTCCCAAATTAACACAGTGAAGAGAAGGTTCACATAAATGACGCGCTAACACAAGGCTGCAACTGCTGGGACAGTTGTGGACACCTCCTGAGGTAGAATTACAGAGTTGTGAAGAACTTGGGAGATGTCTAGCCTAGACTCTTCTCCCCTCTTCCTCCCCCAAAGCTAGATTTGGGACTCAGGTCCTTCCTCACTGGACAGCCTGTTCCACTGATGGACTGTTGCATTGTCATGGGTTGATTGTATTGTCAGAAAATTGGTTGTATTGAGCTGACATTTATCCCCAGGTAACTTCTACCCATTGGTCTGAGTTCTGCCTTCCAGGAAATGATATAATAAATGAAATTCCGTTCACATGTCAGCCCTTAAACTGTTGGTTTATTTGTACTTACTCTTAGGTTTCTCTTGTCCTAGTCCTTCAAACATTCCTTGTGTGGCATCTTTCCAGCTATTTTCCCATCCAGCTTGCTCCCTTTGGTATGCTGTCCAACTAGTTCATGTCCAATTTAAACGTGTTATCCAGTCCTGCAGGTGTGGTATTGGAATTATATTCAGTGTTTTTTTGGCAATCACACCATTCTTTTGGCTCATCCACACTGCTGGAACCTTCAGTGTGAACTATCTTCAAACTCTAGTGGGAAAAAAGTGCTGTGCAGATGGAACCACCGATTACTGATGATTATGAAAAATAATAGTGGTGTCTGTGGACACTGTCCTCCATTTCTCTGTATACTCCTTCTGTCACCCCCAAGAAGTTTATGATGAAAACAGCCATTTATTGCATTCAGACTGTGTGTAAGACACTGTCCTCCTTAACTTTTTAAACAACCGTATTTGTAGATAGTATTAAACTCTATATTTGAGACTAAGATTAGGAAGGATTAATGTGTTTAAGATCACAGCGGATTGTAACTGGTGGAGCATGGATATAAATCTATGTTTGACTCTAAATCCCAAGCTTAATAAGATGCATTTCTAGAAGTAACAAAGAGGATAAGCGTAGCTATTCAAGGCTCCTGTTTTCATTCACTCTGAAAAACAAACACAGGGAGATATTTTAAAGGGGTTGAGGTATCTTCTTCCTATTCTTTGAAAAAAGAAAACAGGATACAAATTACTATGTTCTTATTACATACCATCTGTTTCATATCTGTTTATCTCATTTAGTCCTCAGAACAATTCTATAAGGAGAGCACTGTTGTCTGTATCATTTTACAGGTGAGGAAACCGTGGCTCAGAGAGGATGAAGCTAGGATACCCACACAGCAAGCTGAGTCCAGAGGCCTTCTGCCACACTATGCCACCTTTCCCACAGAAGGTTCTTAATGTTAACTGCCTCCCTCCCTGCAGGTATCTGGCTGGACTGTCACCCCTGATGATCATGCTTTCTCCTCTCCTGTCCAGTGTGTCCAAACTTAGTCAATTACCAAATTACCTAGTGGAAAAAACCCTCACCAAATTAGATGATCATTCATTCATTATTAAAGGTTTCCTATATCCATAGCTTTGGGCCAAGGATTAACCAAGTAAGCAGGTTGCGTAAGTTAATGTGGCCCATCATGTCCCCTTCCTCTCCAGTTGTTTGACCCTATCCATGAAGTCATGGTGAGTGCAGCACCAGCCCATTTATTGATGTGATCCTTGAGGGCGGTGACCCACCAGCCTCCAGGCTGACTCAAATAATCTGCTAAAGCATAGGTACAGAAATTGTTTATTTAGGGACCACAAGTAGGAATCTTTTCAAATCACGTTACTAATCATTGCATTTGTATACAACATAAATGTTTACAAAAATATTCACTTAATAATAAATAAATATTCTTACAAATAATTCCATTTGTTACTCTCAAATTACCTGGTAATGCAGGATGAGCAGGGGCACATTGCCCTATTTTACAAACGGGGAATCAGAAACTCAGAGAGACCAAGGGACCTGCTCAGAGCCTCACCATCTCTAAGGGGCAGAATCCAGACAGCCTGTTGAAGCTGTGAATCCTGCACTTGCACTGTGTTGTCCCTTCCCTTCCCTCCTCTCTTGCACTGTACACTAAACTTCTTGTACGTCTCTGCCTTTGCCATTGGCCTGTTGGCTAGGACCCATCACCAGCTCAGAAGGAATTGAGCTAGACCAAGCTGGAGCTGCTCCTTGATTTCAGGCTCTGCTTCCCAAGCCATCTGGTTGTTCTGACTTTCCAAAAAACAGATGCAATGGTTTGCAGGTTGTCATCAATCTTCGCTGTCCCTTGAGAGTCAGTCCAGTGATTTTCTGCAGCATCAAGCTGCTGTAAATGTTTTTTTATGCCCAAGTAAGTACCTGTGCTTATTAATCCTAAGGTTATACTAACCATGTGAAAAACTTACAAGTTCACTTAATTTCTCTCAGGTGGACAGTAAGCTGAGAAAGTGCTCTGGAGGCCAAGGCTTTCCTACAGGTTGGCTCAAAGAACATCTGATCTAAAGCTTGCTCTACCTTGCAGAGTCAAAGCCTGCTGACCACTCCCACAACCCTGTCCCTATTTCTTACCCCTGTCAACCACTAATCTGGTCTTCCTTTCTAAAATGTTACTTCAAAAATGTTATATGAATAGAGTCATATAATATGTAATGTTTGGAAATGGCTTTTTCTGCTCAGTGTAATTCCCTGGAGATTCAAGCCTTCCTATAGGGTTTTGTTTTTGTTATCTAAAGTCCATACAATAAAATTTTTAAATTTATCATTTAGTTTTAATTTTTTTTTTAATTTCACTTAGGTTTTTGTTTCATTTTTAATTACCCAAAATCTCTAGCCAGGGCCCCTTCCTAGCCAGGAGAACTTGTGTATTGCTTAATCTTTCAGAGACTCCATGTCTTCACCTTTAGAATGAGCATAATAATTACACCTCTATATCAGTTTGAAATCTTAAAGTCTCAGGGAGGAAAAGCACCCATATTCCCTTCATTAGTGGAGGATTATTAAGATGCAAGACAATGTCTTCTTTAGCCACGAAGTAACTTCAAGTCCCAGTACTTGGAGCATTGGGACAAATGGCAGGCCTTAATGCATTATTTGAGGGGGAATAACATTAGATTTGATGATACACCTTTTCTGTGACTCCTTGCCATTCTTATTGTCTTATTTCTGTGACTCCTTGCCATTCTTATTGTCCTTGCCATTCTTATTGAAAGGATCAGGCTATTTCTAATATAGAGAACCTGTAATGGGTCCACACCAAACCCCTTAAAGGCATTGTCTTCTCCTGTGGCCCTCTTGTAGACCCACTAGGGGGATCTCTAAACCTCTCTGTCTGGCCATCAGTCAGAACCAACCAAAGATGAAGGTTGCTTTAGGAGGTGATGCCGTGTCACTGGAGGTATCAGGATGAGGACTCCATAGCAGGTATGGGACGAAAAGCAGAGAGTACAACTGATCCCTGGTTTAGTCTTTAGTAGATAAAGGTAGTATTTATCTTACTCTATGTAGTACAAAATGAAAAATCAACATTTAGTCAACATTCTCAGAAGGGGACTTTGGATTTGAAAAGTCTTTAGGGTTTAATGGACCCCTCCCATGGAGGACAGGTGTTTCACAGGGTTGTTACGAGGAACAAAATTCAATATCCAAGAACACCTTGGGCAACTATAAAGCCCTGCATGCACTAGTAATTTCACAACATCACCTGATTATTATGAATTCAGTCTCATTAAATAAGTAGCATTTTGGCTACATGCCACTGGAAAGGAAATTTCTGTGTGTGTGTGTTTTAAATAAAAGAGCCTGGTTTGTCATAACTGGTAAGGTTAAACAGGAAAATTGTATGTATATATTTGCTTGTGTTTCTGAAAGAAGACAGTAGAGTTCAGTACAGAGCTGAAAACAAGGCCCCTGGTGTCTGGAAATGTCTGTGGGCAGGAACATACAGACCCAGATGACAGCTTCTGGGATTCTTGTGATAACAGTTACAGAATGGCCAACAGATAGGAATGAAGGTCAATCACCAGGCACATGCAGGCACCTGGGCTGTGACATAGCATCTAAAACAAACATAAATCATTGAAATTCTGCAAGTTCTGGCTCCTTCCTCAGATTCCACATTTGAGATACAGAAGGGAACTAAACTACATCTTTTTTTAAAAAAAAGATTTTATTTATTTTTAGAGAAAGGGAGGGAGAAAGGGAGAGAAACATCAAAGTGTGGTTGCCTCTCACACACCCCATACTGGGGGGGGGGACCTGGCCTGTAACCCAACCATGTACCCTGAGTGGGAATCAAACTGGTGACCCTTTGGTTTGCAGGCCAGCATACAGTCCACTGAGGCACACCAGCTAGAGCTAAAACAACATCTCATTGAACAGTTTCTTTCCTTCCCAACTTTCAAAATAAGACCTTCTTTTAGGTCAGCCTCAGACTGGGGAAATGAGAGATCAACCACCTAGGACGAGCCCCCCTGCTCCCTAACACTGTAAATAGCGTCTTCCATTTGGCAGGGATCCCCCTCATCTTGGTAATGAGTACCTGCTGGCTGCCACTGACCCCCTGCTGAAGCCAGCATTCAGGAGCACAGAGGGAAGTCTGTATTCCTGTGCTTCTCCGTGTCTGAGCAGCCAGCTCTGCCCGGCATCACTAGGCATTGACACTTTAGGAACTCCTGAGACCGGATCACAGATCCTCCTTTTCCATGATGATTTTCCTACTGTCTTGATTTTGTGGATCTGCGATATCTTTGTATATCCCTCACTACCCCAAACCCAAGTCTTGAGTGTCTCTTCACCTATTGTGTTCCTTTTTATCCCTGTAATTGCTATATTTTCTTGTCTTTCATGATTTTTGTGTCAGCTCGGCCAAAATGTGAATTCCTTCAGTATAGGGACTATGTCTGTCTTCTTGGTACCCCCTACCCTTAGCAAAATGCCTAGCACATAATAGGTGCTCTATAAATGTTTATCAGATGAGCACAGAAGAACCAGAATGCATCCACAGGTAGGTGAGTAGGATAGAGAAGGCCCTGGAATCTAGGTCACATGGGAAACTGTGCTTGTATGAGACAGAGGGGTGGGTAGGGGGGTTATGCTACACAGAAAAGGGGGCTCCCAAGGATATCCATGTCTTAATTCCTGGAACCTGTGAATGTATCATGTTACATGGCAAGGGGGAATTATAGTTGCAGATGGGATTAAGGTTACTAATCTGACCTTAAAATGGGGAGATTATTGGGGATTAACCAGGTGGTCATTGTAATCATGGGGTTCTCAAAAGAGAGAGGCAGAAGGGTCAGTGTCAGAGGAGACATGATGACAGATGTAGTGGCTGGAGTGATGTGGCCACAAGTCAAGGAATGCAGCAGCTTCTAGAAGATGGAAAAGGGAAAGAGTGGATTTCTTCTAGAGCCTCCAGAAGGAACACATCTCTGCTGACACCTTCAATTTCAGCCCTATAAGGACCATTTCAGACTCCTGAGCTCCAGAACTGTTAGATAATAAATTTGTATTTTTTAAAACTTTTTATTGACTCCATTGGGGTGACATTAGTTAATAAAATTATATAGGTTTCAAGTGTATGATTCTATAATACATCATGTATATTGTATTGTGTGTTTACCCAAAGTCAAGTCTCCTTTCATCATCATTTTAAATTTGTATTTTTGAACCTCTAAATTTGTGGTAATTTGCTACAGCAGCAATTGGAAAAGAATATAGAGGCTAAGCTGGGATGGGGGTGCGGAGGGAACCTCAGGAAAGAACCTGAACTCAGAAAGCAAGAACCTGGAAAAAGAAATGGCCATGCGGCAGTGCCTCAGTCAGCATCCAAAGACCTCAACTGAGTCACCGTAGATCAAAATTAGTTGATGGTAAGATTAAGCATTGACCAATAGCTCAATGTGTGGGAGGCTGCCTCTAGCTTCCCAAACAGTGTCTTTAATAACTTGGGAGAAACTGCAGTAGCGCATGGTATAAAAGTCAATCAGACCTGGGGTTGAATTCTCTGCCACCCATAACTGTATGATCTTAAACAAGTTATACAACCTCTCCAAGCCACAGTTTTCTTATGTGCAAACTGGGATAAATCTGTTTCTTAACTAGGAAGGTTGTTGTGGAGATTAAATAAGAACTCATGTAACATGCTTAACATAATGCCTGACCCCTAGGAAACAATAATTGGTTTCTGTTACTAAAAATAATCACACAATCTTAGGTAACTTTAGAAGAACAGTGTTGGAGGCATACACATGCTTCCTATTGACTGGACCACATGTACAGTCTGTGGTGAGTTCTGGGAACAAAAGTCAAAAAGAACAACCAGGATGGCTGAAAGACCATAAATCAGGTCAGATAAAAACAATATCCAAAGGAATGGGGAAGTTTGACATGGAGCTATTTGAAATATTTTCAGGACTGGCTACATAATTGTGGGGTCCAAAGCAAAAATGAAAGAGTGCGTTCTCTTGTTCAAAAAATTGTTAAGAATTTTAAGATCACAACAGGAGTCCTTCTGAGCACAGGGCCCTGTGCCCAGTTTCACACGCCCAGGAAGCCGGCCCTGTATATTACCGCATAAGAAGTGATAGATTCATTCGCTCTGTGAGGCAGTGGCAACAGCAGCGGCAAGAAGCTGAAGTTCAAGTTCTTGAGAGATGATGACAGTGGGGACCATGGTCAGGATGAAAACAACACGTGGAAAAATGGTGAGAAGGAATAAATGGAATGAGAAATGTCCGGGCAGCAGCAAGAGGAAGACTGTTGTGTCGTCCTGGGGCAGGCAGAGCGCCCCCTGCAGTACAATCGCACTTGCTGGTTCTCCAGGGAACCCCTGGTGGGCCCACCAGCTCACAGAACATCACACAGATTGGTACCTTGGCCTCTATGAAGCAGTTCTGGAGATTCTACAGCCATGTAAGTATCTTCCTAGAATCAGACAGGTGACTTTTATCTCTTCAAAGAAAGAATTAAACCCATGTCAGAGGGAATAAAAATGGTGGCAAGTAGATTACTTGGCTGTGTGAGGGCTTGGCAGCCTGTTACTGGGAGGATGTCATCCAGGTTGTGTTGGGGGAACAGTCCGCGGTTGGGGAGATCTGTGGGTCTGTGATACAGGAGGTAGCAGAAGGTTGCAGGAAGACATTATTTCAATATGGAGTAAAATTGGTGGCAACCTAGGAACTACGATCCCAATCCCATGTGTATGTTCCAAATGGATGGGAGGGCTCCAGCCCGTCCTTCCATCCCTCCCTGAAGGGACGTCCCTGAGCTGCATGCTCCCCATTTGTCCTCATCCTGGAGGGCAGATTCTGTTAGACACCCGCCAGCATTACCGACTTCATAAGGCAGAAAAATGGAAAATGTGACTTTGTAACAGATAAACTTCGTTTTAATGGGGTTCTTTGGAGAAGCGTTCAGCCTTTTATTTGCTCTGTGCTGTCCAGATGCCTTTTGGGCATTCTGTTGCGCTCCCTTCACCCTTCCCGGGCTGTGTGAAAGGCATTGTGATGATGTGTACAAGCCAAACCTGTTCCCCGATAGTTACTGTTATTATGAATGTCTATGTGTCCCGTAATAGCTTTTTTGTTGGAGAGTGCTGGAATAGGTGTAAATGTGCTCTTCTAGCTCTGCCATTATGTTGCTGGGATGTTTTGTTTATTTCCCTGACCTCTTCCCCCAAGCCCATCACTTTCTGAAAGTGTTTTTGCAGCTTTTGTGTCGCCCCCTGCTTATGCTCTTGTCTTTCCGCCTGCAGCACTTTTTCCTTTTAGGCACTGCTACCCTTAGAATTTTTTTTCTTTTCTTTTCTTTTCTTTTCTTTTCTTTTTTCTTTTCTTTTCTCTTTTCTCTTTTCTCTTTTCTTGTCTTTTCTTTTTCTTTCTTTTTTTTTAATTAGAAGAAGCTCACATTTTTTATTCTTTTTCAAGCTTTTTTTTAAATTTTATTTTAATTGTTGTTCAAGTACAGTTTTCTGTCTTTTACTCCCAGCCCAGCCCACCCCACCCACCCATCCCTCCCCACCTCCCTCCCATTTCCACCCACCCTAGTTTTTGTCCATGTGTCCTTTATGTTTGTTCCTGTTAACAACAACAACAAAAAAGCCCCTATACCTTTTCCCCTGAAATTCCCCTGAAATTCCCTCCCCTCTCCCCTCTGGTCACTGTCAGCCTGTTCTCTATTTCAGTGTCTTTGGTCATATTTTGCTTGTTTGTTTATTTCATTGTTTAGGTTCCTGTTAAAGGTGAGATCCTATGGTATTTGTCTTTCACTGCCTGGCTTATTTCACTTACCATAATGCTCTTCAGTTCCATCCATGCTGCTGCAAAGGGTAGGAGCTCCTTCTTTCTTTCTGCTGCATAGTATTCTATTGTGTAAATGTACCATGGTTTTTTGATCCATTCATTTACTGATAGGCACCTAGGTTGCTTCTAGCACTTGGCTATTGTAAATTGTGCTGCTATGAACATTTGGGTGCATAGGTTCTTTTGGATTGGTGTTTCAGGGTTCTTAGGATATAATCCTAGCAGTGGAATTGCTGAGTCAAAAGGCAAATCCATTTTTAGTTTTCTTAGAAAATTCCATACTGTTTTCCATAGTGGTTGTGTCAGTCTGCAATTCCACCAGTAGTGCACTAAGGTTCCCTTTTCTCCACATCCTCTTCAACACTTGTTTGTTGCTTTGTTTATGAGGGCCATTCTGACCAGGATGAAGTGGTATCTCATTGCGGTTTTAATTTGCATCTCTCTGATAGCTAGCGATATTGAGCATCTTTTCATGTGTCTCTGGATCCTTTGTATGTCTTCCTTGGAGAAGTGTCTGTTCAAGTCCTTTGCCCATTTTTTAATTGGGTTGCTTGTCTTAGAGTGGAGTCGTGTAAGTTCTTTATATATTTTGGAGATTAAACCCTTGTCTGAGGTATCATTGGCAAATATGTTTTCCCATGAGGTTGGTTCTCTTTTTATTTTAATACTGCTTTCTTTAGCCATGCAGAAGCTTTTTGTTTTGATGAGATCCCAAAATATCCTTAGAATTTTCATCCTGTGGACCCTGCCGGTTCATTGAGACTGCTTTGAAAGCAGGCCTTGGTAAATTACATGGAAGCAGAATCCAGTTTGGCCAAGAGATAGATTATAAAATATATGTTCCATGTGCAGGATTTGGAGCTGAGGGCAGTGACTGAAATCACTTTCCCAGACGATCAGAGCCTGTGTGTCAGGAGTGTTTCTGTGGGTTCTTGCTGGCATCTCATTGAGGAAGGGAAATGGAAACCTGGTTGCTGCCAGACATCAGCATTTAATACGGTAAAGTCTGTGATTCTGAAACTAGGACATCTAAAGAAAAGGTGCCTTTGATGGGTGACTTCATTTGCATGATGTGCCTGTCTGCAGTGGTTGGAAAAACATACAGTCAGTCCTCTGATAACGTATGTTAGCAAATGTGTTCTGATCCCGGATACCCATACAGTAAATTTTTAAAGGCTGATGCAGGCATGCTTTAAAAATGACCAGTCACTCATCAAAGCACCTAGGATTCAAGTAAGTAAGGATTAACAGTCCCATGGCAGACTCCAAGTAGCACTTGCTGTCTTCATTGACTCTTGTGAGCCAAAATTGCAGTACCTTAAATTAAGCCTTTTCTTTAAAACATATCCTTGAAGGTCAGGAGACTGCTCAGGCACCTGGTCTCAGAGAAGTCGTATGAGGGTAAGAGGCATTTCTTTATTGTGCTTATATTACTCATTGTGCTTATATTACTCTTTTCGAACTTTTAAACTTTTGAACACCCTCTAATTACCACTGTTTGGGGATGCTGTTTTCTAAAAGAATAGAGAAGTATGGGGGTGGCCAAAAGGAGGCACTTTCATTATAGGTAAAGGTAGATCTGATAAGAAAATCAACTGGTGCTCCAAGAATGAATGAATTTTCAAGTATTTGCCAGTGGAGGAGTGGCAGAGGCTGTGATGAGAGTGATTACACTGTCAGAGCAGTTGTCTATTGCTGTGATAAATAGAAATATTAGGGGGAAGAAAAGGAATGAACTTGACCCCAACAGAGAGAACTAGGACTTCAGGGGAAGAAACTGCAGGCATAACATAAGGGAAAACATTGTAATAAGCCTGTAAAGATAGGAGAAACTTTAGCACTTCTGTCCTTACAGGTATTCAAGCAGAGGGTGGGCAGCCACTTTGCAGTTACTTTATACGGGAGGTCAGAGAACTCATCACTAAAAGTGTTCAGAATCTGAAGAGATAAAAAAATTAATTGCATGACTTCTAAAATTTATTTCAGTTCTGAGAGGTGGTAGTTCTATCAAATATTTTTAAAAGGGGGATTTAAAGAGCCCTCAAATGTTTCTTAGAAAAGTAATGTAATTTTTGAAAAATATGAAACACATACATACACACACATACACCTCTTTCCTGCCATCACAGATTTTGATATATTTGTCCTATTGTTTTATTCCACTTACATACAGCTTTTCTGTTTATGCATTTTATTAAATACTATTGCATTAAATGGACATAGTATAATTTGTTATTCCCTAATTATTGTGTTGCTCAATTCTTTCCAATGCTATTGTAAAGAGCAATGCTCTAGATTTTTTTTAGATATTTTTGAATATACAGGTTCTCTTTGCTCTTGAAATACTTTATTAGAAGAGTTAGAGTTTATTTGGTTGCAAATTATACAGCTCATTGGAGCAACTTAAATAAAAAAGGCTTTGTTGATAAAAAAAATCACAAAAATACGAAGTGCAAGACACACCTAGGAACTGGAAAGTTGCCCAACACACCACATCTCCTCTTCCTTGTCTCTTATTTTCTTTAGAAGGTCAAGTCTATCTCTGCCTACTCTTGGCTCCTTCAACTTTGGTTCATATGGAACTTTGACTTGCCTTGGAGCCTGAGATCACAAGTCTGTATCAAGAGTCCAGAGCCAGCCACTAGCTGATTAGAACATCTGTATCTCTTATATTAGACTCCTGAGCAAGAGTCTGATTATCCAAGCTCCCCTGACTTCGTGACCTGTGCTCTCCAGTTGGAGGGAGTAGGGGATTGGCAGTGGGGTCAGGGATCTGGAGTTTGCCTAGATTCAAATCAAGCTTCTCCGTGTCTCTACTTGCTAATCTGTAAAATGAGGATGACATGGGCACCTACTACATGAGGTGATTGGGAAGATGAAATAAAATAATCCTTGCAAAGGAATATAAGAAGGGCACATGAGATGCTGTATAGCTCATATGTATTAGCTCTTAGTTTTTAAAAAAATTATGTAAAATATACATGACGAAATCTACCATTTTAACTATTTTTAAGTGTGCAATTCAGTGGCATTAAGTCCATTCACATTGTTGTGTGCAGCCTTTGCCACTGTCATCCTCAGAACTTTTTCATCATCCCAAACTGTTGCTCTTGTTTTTACATTATCATTATTGTAATTATTTCAAATATGGATCCCTGAGTCCACCTTTTGGAAGAGTGTGATGGGACATCCCAAAGAAAGGAACATGGTGGTGCTGACAATACCATACTTTTACAACTGTTTGAGTCTTACAGAGTACTTGCACACATTATTTTATGCATTCCTCCCAAGGAAGGACTTCTTGAAGTAGGAAGGGGTTATAATCCTTATTTTACAGGAGAGGAAACTGAAGTTTGGGCAATCTGTATTGCTCAACATCTTATGTAAGTAAGATCTCTCATCTTACTTGGAGAGTCAGGACTCAAAGTCAAGTCTTTTTGCTCCATTTGTGTGTGTGTGTGTGTGTGTGTGTGTGTGTGTTTTCCATAATATTCCATAGCTCTCAGTACTCAGGCAGGCTTTATACCCAGTTGTTTATATTTCCTATTATGTACTCTATTTCAGATTATGAGAAGGAAGAGAAGAATTCTCAAATTGGAACTTGTGGGTGGGCTCTATGTGGGAAGTACAGGCCTACAAGAAATCTGGCAGCTGTTCAGTTTACCAGTTTCCATCCTAACATATAGGAAAAGCAATAGTAATTTAACTTGATTGTACAATGTATCAATTCTGTGAAAACCAAGGAATGAAGGACTTGGCTAATGGACCTGAACCCTCACCTTGAAAAGTTCTGAAATATTTACAGGAAACAAATGGCATTACTGAGTGGATTTTAAAAATGAAACAGAAAAAGATGCCATTAGAAATGAAATGGGTAAGTTTCTGCTGATGTTTTATGGTTTGTACAGAGAAACATATTTTGTCTGAATGGCTTGATTAAAATTTTTTTAGTGAAAAACACCTCTGCCAAATGCCAGCCTTCATTTTATACAAAAACCACAGGAAGAAAGATTGTATGGACTCAAGCTACCCCGCAGCACCTTTCTAACAATTAGATTAATGTTCACTATTAGGCAATCTTTCCATTAAATTAATGGTGACTTTTTGGATTAGACACACACTCACTTTCCATTTGGCACTCCAACTTATTTCCTTGTCACTTGTTCTATAAACTCAGGATAGCTGAGCACCTCAATGTGATGCGCTTTTATTATGTCTGTTCTGATCATTCCTGTGTATAAAGGTTATGGATTCTCTCTTTCATATCTAGTCACAGATATTCTCTTTGGCTTTCAACCTTATCCCACCCCATCTATGCCACCCTGATCTCACACTATCTATGCCACTCTATTTTCCTCAGCTCTACAGTGTCAGTTATGTTGATTTCCTTATACCTCTCAAATATGTTATATCCAGCCAATCCCCATCTCTTTATCCATGCTATACTTGCGTTTCCCTTTATCCATGTGGAATGCCTTTTTCCTTTACCCACTCTGAACATTTTCATTCTTCACTGCCAACAATGTCCAACTTACTCTCTAAGGTTTTCCTGATACTTCAGCTCTTACAGAGGTCATCCTTCAGTGAGTTTTTATAGCTTATAAATACTACTATATTTTATTGAGCACTTATTGTCAGGCCCATTACCTCTACTGCTCATTGCAACCACACAAGGTAATTATTGTAATCCTGATTTTCCAAAAAGGGAAACTTAAGTTCAGAAGGTTTAGATAATTTGCCCAAGGTCATATACCCTAAGTTGCTAAGCAGGGGATTGCACATCAGTGGTAAATGATTCTATTGTTTCTGTGGACTGTCTCTTAACTATATAGCACCTAGAAGTGTCCTAGAAGTGTTTTTGGTGCACTAGTCTTCTCTCCTCAATTCTTAAAATCAGGGACTATAGCCCTGGCTGGAGAGCTCAGTTGGTTAGCGTGTCACCTCCATATGCCAAGGTTTTGGCTTTATTTTTTTTTAAATATATTTTATTGATTATGCTATTACAGTTGTCCCATTTCTCCCCCATCATTCCCCTCCACCCTGCACACCCTCTCCCACCCACATTCCCCCCTTTAGTTCATGTCCATGGGTCATAAGTTCTTTAGCTTCTACATTTCCCACACTATTCTTGCCCTCCCCCTGTCTATTTTCTACCCACCGCCTATGCTACTTATTCTCTGTACCTTTTCCCCCTCTCTCCTCCTCCATGTGATCTCCATTTCTGTGGTTCTGTTCTAGCTGTTTGCTTAGTTTGTTTTTGTTTTAGGTGTGGTTGTTAATAGCTGTGAGTTTGCTGTCTTTTCACTGTCATATTTTTGATCTTCTTTTTCTTAGATAAGTCCCTTTAACATTTCATATAATAAGGGCTTGGTGATGATGAACTCCTTGAACTTGACCTTATCTGAGAAGTGATTTATCTGTCCATCCATTCTAAATGAAAGCTTTGCTGGATAGAGCAATCTTGGATGTAGGTCCCTGCTTTTCAAGATTTCAAATATTTCTTTCCAGCCCCTTCTTGCCGGGAAGGTCTCTTTTGAGAAATCAGCTGACAGTCTGATGGGAACTCCTTTGTAGGTGACTGTCCCCTTATCCCTTGCTGCTTCTAGAATTCTCTGCTTCATTTGAACCTTGGCTAATGTAATTACGATGTGCCTTGATGTGTTCCTCCTTGGGTCCAACTTCTTTGGGACTCTCTGAGCTTCCTGGACGTCCTGGTAGTCTATTTCCTTTGCCAGATTGGGGAAGTTCTCCTTTATTATTTGTTCAAATAAGTTTTCCACTTGTTGCTCTTCTTCTTCCCCTTCTGGGACCCCTATAATTTGGATGTGGGATGTTTAACGATGTCCTGGAGGTTCCTAAGACTCTCCTCATTTTTTTGAATTCTTGTTTCTTCCTTGTTTTCTGTTTGGTTGTTAGTTTCTTCCTTTTGGTCCACTCCATTGATTTGAGTCCCAGGTTTCCTCCCATCTTTATTGGTTCCCCATGCGTCTTCCTTCATTTCACGTATTGTAGCCTGCATTTTTTCATCTAATTTGTGAGCAAAATCAACCAATTCTGTGAGCATCTTGATGACCACTGCTTTGAAGTGTGCATCTGATAGGTTGGCTATCTCTTCATGGCTTAGACGAATTGGCTCTGGGGCTTTCATTTGTTCTCCGGTTTGAGCCATTTTTGGTCGTTTTTTTATTTTGTTTTGTTTTGGTTTTAGTCTGGTCGCGGCTATTACGTAGTGAGGGGTGGAGTCTTAGGTGTTCCTCAGGGCGGGGCAGCCCAGTCGCTGGGTTGTGACGTTATAGGTGGGGGCGGGGTCTGAGAGGGAACAATGGCTCCTGCTCCACTCTCTCCTGGACTCCAGTCCCTTCCACCACTTCCCCTCTGCCTGGACTGTCTGTGTGTGCGAATGTGGGACCACCTGGTCAGCCTGCCGCCTTGTGTGGCCTCACTGGGTCCTCACAGTTGCCCCTCTGTGGGCTCGGGGTCCGTCGGCCGCCGCCTGTGCACCTGGGAACTGCCAGCCACTGCTGCTTGCGTTCCTGGGTCCGCACCTCCACTTTTTCCTGCCGCGACTCCACCCCTCTTACCGGTCTGGAGAAATGGTTGTTGGACTTCCGTACAGTTCAATTTTCTATAAGTTCTGGTTGTTTTCTTGTTTTTAAATATTTTTTTGTCCTTAATTTTGGTTGTGAGAGGAGGCACAGTGTGTCCGCCTATACCTCCATCTTGGCCGGAAGTCCAGTTTTGGCTTTAATACCTGGTCAGAGCACAAACAAGGATCAACCAATAAATGCGTAAATAAGTGGAACAACAAACTGATGTTCTCTCTTTCCATTCCTCTCTCTCTAAAAATCAATCAATCAATCAATTTTTTAAAAAATCAGATAATGTATAATTCAAGAATTGCATTTGGCTGCTAGGTACAGAGAGCCAGAGTGATGATGGGTTCAGTAAGACAGAAGTTGATTTCTCTCTCACTCAAAAGGGGCCCAGGACTGATTATTTCAACTGTAGCATTGTAGTCCTAGCCTCTTTTAGCTCTTCCCTCCTTCAGCCATCCCCAGGGTGTGGGCCTTATCCTTGTGTTTATAGGATGGCTTCTGAAAGCCATCATATTTGTGTTCCAGGCAAGAAGGAGGAAAGGATGAAGGGGAAGGGATAGGCCTCCCAGTAGAATTTTAAAGACTTTTTCCAGAAGCTCATCTTATAACTTCTGTTTATATCTCATTGGCTACTATATCTGCAAGGGAGACTGGGAGATCATAAATAGTTGAGTAAACTGATTCACCCAGCAATAAGGTATTCGGTTTCTGAGAAATAAATGGATGTTGGTTATATGTAGAAATGATCAAAGGTTCAAAAATGCAGATAGTTAGTCAATAACAATAATGTTTTTCTTGACTTTGTGATATTTACCACCTTTTTAAAACTGTTACTTACGATTTATCATTCTAAATAAGTATTCACTTTTGCATCTACATAAATAAATAATTGCTTCTGAAAACATTTTTTAAAAAAAGAAATAAATGTTAAACAGGTAACTAGTAGTCTCTGCCACAGGGACCCATGTCCCAGTCTTCTCTAATATTTTCATAGCACCTAGAAGGTACTCAAGAAACCATGGTAGGCAGTCTAATGTAGAGAAATGGAGAAGGGAAAAAGGTAATTGGAGAACTGGTAAATGAGTGATCCGAAGGGATGGTAACCACCTGTGATTTCCAATTTATAAATACTCTATAAAAAAATAAATACCCATTGGTTTCTCCCTAATCAATCCCGCTGTCACTCACACATCAGGTAGGCAACACTTATAAAGCTGACATCGTGAGGCAGAAAATGAGGCCATGTCATTTGAAATTATTTTGAGTAGATACTGTTTCTTTCAGCCTTTATTCTTTGCATATATTTTATTTCCATTTACGAAAGTGGAATATTAAATTTTCTGTTTTGTAAAAGAACTCATCATAAAAAACCACTTCTGACAAAACGGCCAGCATTTAGGCAATATCTAAGGAGCCCTTAGAGAAAAAAGTTACATTTACAATAGAAATTAGTACTATGCACTTCTAGAACTTGCCTGAGTTTCTTATTTTGATTTGCAAAGTAATTAAAATGCCTGAAACAAAAACTACGGTAATCACATTAAGCGGTTCCCCAATCCTCAGATTAACATAATTGAGAGAAGACCTTTGTTTGAGATTAAAGCATATTTTTGTAATTTTTAATTTTGATACAATTTAAAATCTAAAAGACATTTGTAAGAATAATACAAGGAGCTCCTGTATCCCCTTTACCCATCATCACTAATTGTTTAGAATTTAGCCCATTTGCTGTGTCCTCTCTCTCCTCTCTCCTTGGCATGTGTATATGATTTTTTCCTGAAACTTCTGAGAGTGAGTTACAGACGTCCTATGTTAGGAGACCCCCTAAATACTTCAAAATGTTTGCTGAGGAAAGAATATTCTCTTATATGTGCACAGCAAAATGATCACAGCAAGAAATTTAACACATGGATCATGTGCAATCGCCCCAGGAATAGCATCTGTTTTATTTTCCCAGGCACAAATCCAGTCTCAGATCATGCATTGCACTTAGTTCTCATGTCTCCATAACCTTCTTTAATCTGGAACAGCTCCTCAGCCTTCCTTTGATTTTCTCTAATATGACATTTTTTAAGAATACAGGGGAGTTATTTGATACAATGCCCCTCAACTTGTTGGGTTTGACTGACTTGCCTGATGATTACATTCAGGTTATACATTTTTGGCAGGAATTCCACAAAAGTGGCTCATCATGTGAGGAAGCTCATGGTACTGTTTTGTCTTGACACCAGAGATGTTGACTTGGTTGGATATGGCATCTGCCAGATTTCTGTGCTGTAAATATATGTTTCTTTATAATTAGTAAAAAATTTGTAGGAAGGTTTTTGGGGACTATGTAAATATTCTCTTTCCATCCAGCATACTACTACTAGTTTTAGTATCCAATGATGATTCATTGGATACTATGAAATTCATCATAGTCAAATTCATCATTTCTTCTGTTTTTATTAGTTGGCATTCTACTGTAAAAATAGATTTCTCTTCTAAGAGAAAGTTTCTGATGCAGCATGGCCACAGAAAATTCATTTCTCACAGTTCTGGAGGCTGCAAAGTCCAAGGTCAAGGTGTGGGCCAATCCAGTTCCTGGGAGAGCTCTCTTCCTGGCTTGCAGATGGCCATTTTCTCATTGTGCCTTTATACAGCAGAGAGAGAGGATGCTGATGTCTCTTTCTCATTTTAGAAGGTCACTAGTCCCATCATAGGGGTTACACCCTCATGACCTCATCACACGTAACTACCTTCCAAAAACACTACCTTCTAATACCACCACATTGGGGGGTTAAACTTCAACATATGAATTTTGGAGGATACACTCAGTCCATAACAGACTTTATAAAGGAAAAAACAACCTACCCTCAATTTAAGAAGATGGTATTCCCCTTGGACTGTAACTGTGATAGTAAGCATTAAAGCCCATGCATAGGAAAAGTAATTTCTCACTGTGTCCTCTTTAATATGACTCCTTAATTTTGTTATTTTTCTTACTATCAAATGGTGAGGGAATTTGATAGTTGAGGTTACAGTCATTACGCAGTGATCCAAAGATTTTCTGGGTCAGAAAAGCAAATATTGGCTGGGTGGGGTCACTTGGAGGGAAGGTAGAGAAGGTTATGATCCAGGATTTCAGAGTAAATACCCTTTATGTCCCAGGCACTTTCTTGTGTTTATATATCTAGAGCCACCCTATGATTCCAGAAGTATACTTTAAGGTAACCCCCTTTTTATGGCTTAGAAAAATGTGTTTGGGAGGTTGAGTAATTTATCCAAAGTCATAATGTTAGCAAATAGCAAATAGACTTAAGATTCAAACCAGGTCTTCTGACTTTATAGTTAGTGATATTTCATGATTTTACTGCTAGCTAACTGTTCTGTTGAATTTACCAGGATGCCTGTATTAGTAACAATACCTGTGACCTATCTCCTGTCTTAGTTGCTTAGATAAAATCATATTAACTTTGTCATACCATGGTTGGAAGTCCCTGTGGTGGAAATTTGCTAGTTCTTGATTTCTCACCATCTATTTTCCTCTTCTTTTGGTAAGCGTATTCTAATTTCTCTCTAGATAACTCTTCCCACCCCCACTGGCAGTCTAGGAGTTTTGGGAGGGCTCTAACTCTAGCTTCAGGAATGGGACCTGTGACTCCTAAACCAATCAACGTACCCATTGCCCCAGCCATTGCAATTAGGATTAGTATGGAATTAGTCAGGACCAGTTAGTTTTTGGCCAAAGTTGCTGGGAGAAAAGCAAGTGCTCTTTCCCAGTTCACTTGGACCTGGAAGAATATAGATTGGAGCTGCTGTAGCAATCTTATTGCTATGATTGATTGGAAAGTCTGTCCAAGAATGATGCTTACACAGGAAAAAAGCAGAGCCAGGAGATGACTCAGGAGGAATTGGATCCTGGTGTCTCTTTTTTTGTACTGGATCAGGTCATTCTTAAAGCCAAAACTATCCCCAAGAACTTTCAGTTCTATGACAATTCCATTTGTACCTAAGGTAGTATAGCTTGTGTTTTCTTTTACTTTCAACTGAAAGAGGTTACCTTATACAACAGACTCCCCAAATTCAGTTCAACCAGCATTAAAAATCAATTAGGACTCAACAATAAAACATAAATAATCCAATTTAAAATCGGGAAAAATTGAATAGATGCTAAATATGGAACATTTGTGTCTCCCTAAAATTCATATATTAAACCTATTCACTGGTGATGTTATTAGAAGGAGGGACCTTTGAGAGGTCATTAGGCCATGGGAGCTGAGCCCTAATGCATGGGACTAGGGCCTTTACAGAAAGACCCCAGAGAGCTCCCTCACCCCTTCTGCCATGTGAAAACACAGCAAGAAGACTGCCAAATACGAACCAGGAAGCATGCTCTCACCAGACACCAATGTTGGCAGCAACTTTTTTGATTTTGAACTTCCTAATTTCCATAACTGTGAGAAATAAATTTCTGTTGTTTATAAGCCACCCAGTCTATGGTATGCAGTTATAGCACCCTAGATGGAGTAAAACAACAGACATTTCTCCAAAGATGTACGAATAGCCAATAAGCTCTTGAAAAAATTACTCAGCATCTTTAGTCATTAGGGAAGTGCAAACCAAAACGACAGTGACATACAACTTCACACCCCCTAGGATGGCTTTCATAAAAAATACAGACAATAGCCCTGGCTGGTGTGGCTCAGTGGATTGAGTGCCAGCTTGCAAACCAAAAATGTCACTGGTGTGATTCCCAGCCAGGGCACATGACTGCGTTGCAGGCCAGATCCCTAGTTGGGGGCACACAAGAAGCAACCACATGTTGATGTTTCTCTCCTTCTCTTTCTCTCTCCTTTCTGTGTTTTCTAAAAATAAATAAATAAATATTAAAAAATACAGACAATAACAAATATGGCAAGGATATGGGTAAATTGGCACCTGAATGTGTTACCAATGGGCATCTAAATTGATGTAGCTGCTTTGGAAAGCAGTCTGACAGTTTGTCAAATGGTTAAACTTAGGAGTTACCATGTGACCAGCAATTCTGCTCCTAGATGTGTACACAGAAGAGATGAAAAGATATGCCCACAATAAGCCGTGTCTAAGAATGCTCATAGCCATTGTATTTGTAATAGCTAAAAATGGAAAACAACTAAATGTGGATCAACAGGAAATGGATAAACAAATTGTGATACATATTTACACAGAGGAATACTACTCATCAATAAAATGAATGGGGTACTGATACATGCAAAAGCATGAATGGATCTAGGAACAGTTGTGTAAAAGAAACCAGACCCAAAATAATACATATGGTATGACTCCATTTATATAAAATCCAACAACAGGCAAAACTAATCTATAAAAATCAGAATGTAATTGTCTCAGTGAGGAGGAAGGGTGTTTGATTCAAAAGGGACAAAACAGTGAGGGCACCTTCTGGGACTTTAGGTGGTAGTTACAGGGTGTGTACAATTGTCAAAACTTATTGAACTGACACTTAAGGTCAGTGCACTTCGCTTAAAAAAATAATGAACACTATTTTTTAAATGTCAACTGGTTTTTCACTTCTGATGAAGAAAAGAGCATTCACTGAACTTAAAAGTTCTATCCAAAAACAGCAACTTTCCTCATCAACTTAAGAATGGACTGCATTCCTCATGCCACCCCCATTTAGTTTCTCCTTTGATATAAAGCATTGAAATCCCTAAATAAAATGTGATATTAAATTTCCCCAAAAACTATTTTAGCACAGGACTAATTTATGAAATTGTTTCCCCTTCTCCTTAGCAAGATATCTCAACCCACCATTGACTAAGTGGCCAAGTTGTTCAAGACCCTGTCCATCATCTTTAAGCCATTCGTTTCCACCCTCCACTTCTTTCTTATGGAGCTGAAGAGCCACCAACATTTACAAACTAAATTTCCACTTTGGGTAACTCATTTTCATTTAATCACTTCTTTTTTTACCTCACCCCCATCCCCCCCAGCTTTATTATGCCTCATTACTTATAACTTACCAGTTTAATGAGCCCTAGAAAAGCTATGGAAATCCTAAAATGCAGATTCACTTACCAACTTTTCCATCATGGTTCCTGAAACCCCTGTGGATATACTAAAATATCCATTTTATGGTGTTTGATGGATTAGAAAGAATCCTATTGCTCCCCCAGTATGGACTTCTCTGTGACTTAAAAAAAAAAAAAAAAAAAAAGGCACAATGTGAGCTCCTTTGGGGGAATGGACATTATAAAATAAAAATATTATTTTCCAATACCAAGGAAATGTATTAGCAAATATATTAAAATGCACTTGACTCATCATCACACTGAATTGTTTTGGAAAAAGCCCTGCTTTGGGGGAGGAAAAAACAGGGCAAAAAATCTTCAATCCTGTAGGTTGGCACAAGGAGGCAGCAGGATGACAAATGTCTTATTATTCCCTACGGTGCCTTAATATTTAGAGGACATCTGCTACTACGTTTCCAGCCTCTCCTGAGGCACATTTATCACAGTCTAACTTTATATTACTGCTGTTTCCCATGTCCACCTGCTACAGTGACAAGACAGGTATAACTTCTCCAGTGCGTGTGAAAACAGATTAGTCCTAAAGTCAGCAGGCTGACCTTTAGTCTCAGCTTCTGTGCTGACTATGCAGTCTCAGGCAAATATCTCAAATTCTCTTGGCTTCAGTGTTTTCCTATGAAAAATAGGAAGAAAAAAAGACATGATTCCAATGAAATGGAGGCCTACTTCCTCCTGGTCATTAGGCGTTTCTCAGACCACAGAAGTAATATGTACAGAAGGGGCGATATACCTTAGCAAGGCGTAATTGGCTTGCTGCTACATGTTGGAGATGGTGTACGGAGGGCTCTGTTTAGAACTCAGGGATTCAGTGGGCAACCTCTTAGCTCTCCTTGGCTCCCTGGAAAAGTGTATTCACCTAATAAAAGATATGACTATCAATGGCTCACATCCCACAAGCATGAAGTTCAAGTTTCTCCAAACGTGATTTAGGAAACCAGGCAGAAATATCTTTTTTCCCATATATTTAAAAACAGCTTTATTGACGTATAATTGAAAGCAAAGCCTACATAAAGTCTACAATTTGATAATTTTTGACATATAAACACGCATGTAAAAATCATCAGCAGAATCAAAATAATGAACATACCCATCACCACCCCCTGCCAAAATTCCCTCTTGCCCTCTTGGTAATCCTTCCCTCCCCAATTTCCAGTCAGCCACTGTTTTCCATTACAAAAAATGAGTTTGCATTATCTAGACATGATATATATAAGTATAAATATATACACTTATATATAACATATATAAGTATATATAAACATATATATGGGGTTTTTTTTGCTTAGTAACTATTATTATTGCATGGGTAAATTCAAACCCAGGATATAAAAGAGTTAGATACTAAGTCTAAATAATTTTTTCTAAAACTTTTAATTGAATTTATTGGGGTGACATTGATTAATAAAATTATATAGGTTTCAAGTGTACAGTTCTATAATACATAATCTGTATATTGTAGTGTGTGTTCACCACCCCAAGTCATGTCTCCATCACCATTTATCCCCTCTTTACCCTCTTCTACCTCCCCCCACCTCTCTTCCCCGCTGGTAATCACCATACTGTTGTCTGTATCTATGAGGCATTTTTTACTTAATCCCTTCACCTTTTTCAGCTAGCTCTCCAAACTCCCTCCTTCTCTGACAACTGTCCATCTGTTCTTTATCCATGAGTCTGTTTCCATTCTGTTTGTTAGTTTATTTTGTTCATTAGATTCTATATATGAGTGAAATCATATGGTGATTGTCTTTCTCTGACTGGCTTATTTCATTTAGCATAGTGTTCTCTAGGTCCATCCCTGCTGTTGCAAAAGGAAAGGTTTTCCTTCTTTTTTACAGCCAAGTAGTTTTCCATTGTGTAAATGTACCACTGCTTTTTTATCCACTCATCTACTGATGGGCACTTGACAGATCCCAAATCTTGACTATTGCAAATAATGCTGCAATGAACATAGGAATGCATATATTCTTTTGCATTACTGTTTTGTGTTTCTTTGGATAAATTTGCAGAAATGGAATCACTGGGTCATGAGACAGTTCCATTTTTAATTTTTTGAGTTATCTCCATACTACTCTCCACAGCGGCTGCACCAGTCTGCATTCCCACCAACGGTGCATGAGGGTTTCCTTTCTCCACATCCTCACCAGCACTTGTTGTTTGTTGATTTATTGATGATAGCCATTCTGACATGTGTGAAGTGTTATCTCATTGTGGTTTAATTTGCATTTCTCTGATGACTAGTGATGTTGAGCATCTTTTTCTGTGTCTATCTCCAAAGAGATATATCTCTTTGGAGAAGTATCTATTCAGGTCCTTTGTCCATTTTTTAATTGGATTTTTTTTTCTTTTTTCTTTTTTTTGATGTTGAGTCTTATAAGTTCCTCATAAATTTTGGGTATTAACCCCTTATCAGATGTATCATTGGTGAACCCATTCAGTGGATTGTCTTTTTATTTTTCTAGTGGTTTCCTTTGCTGTGCAAAACCTTTTTGTTTGAGGTAGTACCATTTGTTTATTTTTTCTTTTGTTTCTCTTGCCTGAGGTGATATATCAGAAAAACTATTGCTACAAGAAATGGTAGAGATTTTACTGCCTATGTTTTCTTCTCAGATTTTTATGGTTTCAAACCTAACATTGAAGTCTCTAATCCATTTTGAGTTTATTTTTGTATATGGTGTAAGAAGGTGGTCTAGTTTCATTTTTTTGGCATGTATTTCTCCAATGTTCCCAACACCATTTATTGAATAAACTGTCTTTACCCCATTGTATGTTTTTGCCTCCTTTGTCAAATAATAATTGACCTAAAGGCTTTGGTTTATTTCAGGACTCTCTATTCTGTTCCATTGACCTATATGTCTGTTTTTATGCCAGTACCATGTTTTGATTACTATGACCTTGTAGTATAGTTTGATATCAGGTAGGTTGATTCCTCCAACTTTATTCTTCCTTCTCAAGATTGCTGTGCCTATTTGGGGTCTTTTGTGGTTCCATATACATTTTTATGATTTTAAAATATTCATTCATTCATTCAGTCAGTCAGTCATTCATTCATTCTAGAGAGAGGGGAAGGGAGGAAGAAGGAGAGGAAGACAAACATCAACATGAGAGAGAAACATCGTTTGGCTGCATTCCCTGTGCACCCCAAATAGGAACCAAACCTGTAACCCAGGCATGTACCCTGACCAGAAATCAAACCAGTGACCTTTCAGTTTGCAGGTGGACACTCAACCAACTGAGCCACACTGGCTGGGGCTCCATATAAATTTTTAAAATATTTGTCCTAGTTCTGTGAAATCTGCCATTGGTATCTTGATATGAATTGCACTGAATCTATGGATTGCTTTGGGTAGTATGGACATTTTAACAATGTTAACTTTTCCTATCAATAAGCACAGTATGTGCTTCCACTTACTTGTATCTTCTTCCGTTTCTTTCTTTGGTGTCTTATAATTTTCCATATACATGCATCTTACATCCTTGGTTAAATTTATTCCTAGGGCCCTGGATGGGTAGCTTAGTTGGTTGGAGCATCCTCCTTTACACCAAAAGGTTGCAGGTTTGATTCATGGTCATGGTATATACCTAGGTTGCAGGTTCATCCCCCATATTTCAGGTCAGGGCACATATGGGAGACAACCAAATGATGTTTCTCACATTGAAGTTTCTCTTTCTCCCTTTCTCTCTAACATCAATAAAAATGTCCTCGGATGTGGATTTAAAAAAATCATTCCTAGGTACTTTATTCTTTTGGAAGCAATTGTGAATGTGATTCTTTTCTTAGTTTCCCTTTCTGAAAGCTCATTATTGCTGTATAAAATGAAACTGATTTCTGGATATTTATTTTTTATTCTGCTACTTTACTGAATTCATTTATCAGTTCTGGTACATTTTTGGTGGAATCTTTAGAGTTCTCTGTATACAGTGTCTTGTCATCTGCAAATATTGCTATTTTTACTCCCTTCCTTCAAATGTGGATGCCTTTTATTTCTTCTTCTTGTCTGATTGCTGTGGCTAGGACTTCCAGTACTATGTTGAATAGGAGTGGTGAAAGTGGACATCTCTGTCTTGTTCCTGATCTTAAAGGGAACACTTGTAGTTTTTGCTGGTTGAGTATGATGCTGGCAGTGGGTTTGTCATATGTGGCTTTTATTATGTTTAGGTATGTTCCCTCTAATCCCACCTTGCTGGGAGTTTTTATCATAAATGGGTGCTCGATTTTATCAAATGCTTTTTTTCTGCATCTATTGATATGATCATGTGGTTTTTATCCTTTATTTTGTTTATGTGATGTATCACATTATGTGATTTGCAGATATCATACCAACCTTGCATCCCTGGAATAAATCCCACTTGATCATAGTGTATGCTCTTTTTAATGTATTGCTGTATTCATTTTGCTAATATTTCATTGAGGATTTTAGCATCCATGTTCATCAGGGATATTGGCCTATAATTTTCTTTCTTTGTAGTGTCTTTATCTGGGTTTGCAATTAGGATAATGCTGGCCTCATAAAATGATCTTGGGAGACTTCCTTCCTCTTCGGTTTTTTGGAATAGTTTGAGATGGAGAGGTGTGAGTTTTTCTTTGAATGTTCAGTAAACTTCACATGTGAAGCCATTGGGTCCAGGACATTTTTTGTTGGGAGTTTTTTTGATCAATGCTTCAATTTCACTAGTTGTAATTTGCCTATTCAGATTCTCTGATTCTTCCTGACTGAGTTTTGGAGGAGTGTATGTTTTTAGGAATATATCCATTTAGTCCAGATGGTCCAATTTTTTTGGCATACAATTGTTCATAATATTTTCTTACGATCCTTTGTGTTTCTCTGGTGTCAGTGGTTGCTACTCTTCCTTCATTTTTGATTTTGTTTATTTGGGTCTTCTCTTTTTCTTTATGAGTCTGGTTAAAGGTTTTTCAATCTTGTTTATCTTTTCAAAGAACCAGCTGTTGGTTTCATTGATCTTTTGTATTGTATTTTTAGACTCTTTCATTTATTTCTGCTCCAATCTTTATTATTTCCTCTCTTCAACTAACTTTAAGCTTTGTTTGTTGTTCTTTTTCCATTTCCTTTAAGTATGAAGTTAGATTATTTATTTGAGATTTTTCTTGTTTCTTGAGATAGGCCTGCAGTGCTATCAATTTCTCTCTGAGGGCTGCTCTACCTGTGTCCCATAGATTTTGGATTGTGGTGTTCTCATTTTCATTTGTCTCAAGGTATCTTTTGATTTTTTCCTTGATCTCATTGTTAACCTATTCATTGGTAACATGTTATTTAGCCTCCTTTTCTGTGAGTGTTTTTCAGACTTTCTCTTGTGATTGATTTCTAGTATCATACAATTATGGTCAGAGAAGATGCTTGATATGATTTCAACCTTCTTAAATATATTGAAGCTTGTTTTGCATCCTAATGTGTGGTCTATCCTAACAAATGATCCATGTGCTCTTGAAAAGAATGTACATTCCACTGCTTTGTGATGAAATGCTCTGAAGATACCAGTTAAATCCATTTGATCTAGTGTGTCAGTTAAGGCCACAATTTCCTTGTTGATCTTCTGTCTGGATGATCTATCCATTGAATACAATGGGTGTTAAAATCTCCTGCTATGACTGTATTACCATCAATCTCTCCCTTTATGTTCATCAAGATTTGCTTCATCTACTTAGGTGCTCCTATGTTGGGTGCATGAATGTTCACAAGAGTTATATCTTCTTGTTGGATTGCTCCTTTTATCATTATGCAGTGACCTTCTTTGTCTCCTATTATAGCCTTTGTTTTAAAGCTGGGCTATCCAGACTTTTGGCATCTCTGCCCCACACTGGAAGAAGAAGAGTCATCTTGGGCCACATACTAAATACATTGTGACACATAATCACAAAAAAAATCACATAATGTTTTAAGTAAATTTACGATTTTGTGTTGGGCCACATTCACTGCCATCCTGCCATGTGAGGCCCACAGGACACAGGTTGGACACTGCTGTTAAAGTCTGTTTTGTCAGATATAAGTATTGCTACTCCAGCATTTTTTCCTTTCCATTTGCATGAAATATCTCTTTCCATCCCTTTGCTTTTAGTCTGTGTGTATCTTTTGTTTTGAGGTGGGTCTCTTGGAGACAGCATATATATGGGTCTTGTTTCCTTACCCATTTAGCTGCCCTATGTCCTTTGATTAAAGCATTTAAGCCATTTACACTTGAAGTGATTACTGATAGGTACATATTTATTGCCATTTTATTTATTTAACTATGTTCCTGTTTGTCTCCTCTTCTTTCTCCTCTTCTTCAAGAAGGCCCTTTAACATTTCTTGTAATACTGCTTTGGTGGTAACACACTGCTTTAGCTTTTTCTTTTTCTTCAATTCTAAATGATAGCTTTGCTGAGTAGAGTAAGTTTTGTTGTAGGTCCTTGCTTTTCATTACTTGGAATATTTCATGCCAATCCCTTCTGGCCTGAAATGTCACTGTTGAGAAATTAGATGACAGTTGTTGGGAGCTTTCTTGTAGCTAACTTTCTTTTGCTGCTTTTAAGATTCTCTCTTTGTCTTTAAACTTTGTCATTTTAATTGTGATGTGTCTTGGTGTGAGCCTTTTTAGGTTCATCTTGTTGGGGACTCTACACTTCCTGGACTTGTGTGTCTTTTTTCTTTACCAGGTTAGGGAAGTTTTTGGTTATTATTTCTTCAAATAGGCTCTCAATCCCTTGCTGTCTGTCTTTCTGGTAACCCTATGATGCAGGTGTTGTTAGGCTTCATGTTGTTCCAAAGGTCCCTTAAACTATCCTCATTTTTTATAATTCTTTTTTTCTTCTTGCTGTTCTGATTGGCTGTTTTGTTCCTACCTTGTCTTCCAAACTGCTGATTTGATCCTCTGCTTCATCCAATCTACTGTTTATTCCTTTTAGTGTATTTTTAATTTTATTCTTCATATCTGACTTTTTTTATGGTTTCTGTGTCATTTTTCATGCTGTTGTACTTCTAAGTACCTTATAGCTCTCACTAAGTTTCTCATGCATCCTTATAACCATTTTTCTGAACTCTATATCAGAAAAATTGCTTGCCTCCATTTAATTTAGCTCTCTTTCTGGTGATTTTTTTAATTTGGGAAATTTTTCTTTGTATCCCCATTTTGGTTGCATCTTTGTGTTTGTTTCTATGTAATCTGTTATGACTCTCAAGCTTTATAGGGTACCCTTATGTGGTATGTGTCCTGTGGGTTCCAGCAGTGCAATCTACTTGATCACCTGTGCTGGGTGCTCCAGGAATATCCCTTGTGTGGGTTTTGTGGGCCCTCCTGTTACAATTGAGTCTTGAATTACAGTTGGCCCATTTTTGCATGGGATTGACCCCTCAGGGTGGCTTACTTTGAGTCTCAAACCTGAGCACAGTATGCAAACTGTTGTGCAGTTGCAGATCACATGGTGCAGAACTCACTTCAGCAGGATCTGGTGCCTGCTGAGATCTCCCTTTGGATATGCTGCTTGTGAAGCGTATTTGATCCTGCTCTGATATCTGAAGCTGCCCACTGGATGTGTTAGCTCTGGACCTCTAGAAGGGTCTCTGGTGCAGTCCAATATCAGATGCTGCCTGTAACTGGCCCTGGGAAACCTGTTTGGGGCTAAAAAGTGATCCACAGATTTTGGCTGCCTCTGCTGGGCCTGGATGTGTGCAGGAAGGACCAAGCTGCACACCAAGTCTGACTATTACCAGAACCTGGCCTGGGGCAGGTCAGCAAAAGTCCCAAGGCACCCCAAGATCCACCTCTGCCTATGTCTGCCTGCCAGCTGCCTGTTAGACTCAGTCACTGAAAGAGCCTGTGGTAGTATTTGAGTTCCATTAGGTAGGTTGTCTATCAGTTACCAGGTCGGGGTGAGTGGTGTTCATTGGATTAGTACAGGTTCAAACTCCACGCCAGTGCTGGGTTTGAAGTCACTCAGCAAAAGTCCCAGGGTACACCAAGTCTAGCTGCCACCTGCTGGGTGCTCACACACCTTTGTGGTAGGGCAGAGTCTCAGGGAGTCATCAGGGTGAGACCAGCAGAGTTTATTGGGCCAAAATAGACCAAGATTTGGCCAGGTGAAGGGAGAGCTCTGCACTGCTCAGGCATACAAGGAAAAAATGGTCCCTGTCCTAGAGCCACACAACTTAGTCTCTCCTAGAATCAGGCAGAAGTACCTTTATTCCTGCAGCCTAACACAAGGAGAGGCGTACACAAACAAAATTTAGCCACAGTGCTGATAAAAGATAACAAAAACAGAAATGGGAAGGCAGCCTTGAGTACCAGCTTAGGACTTGTGACCCACAACAGAAGCAGGGATTTTATCAGCTATGTTTCATGTTATTTAATTTTCTCTCTCCACCAAACCCCCTACTTTAAAAGACAAACAATGAAAGTGGCTACAAATGTAGATTCAGGTGAACACAGACCAACTTCTCATCACTCCAAATCTACTCTTTATACCCTGCTCCTTTCTCCATCCCTTGGGAGGTTGACCCAAATGCACTGCATCAATAGGTTCTCTTGCTTTCTGGTTCAACAGGAAGCACAGATCAGAATAAGGAAGGGAGAAGGGTAGGACACAGTATTTATGCCCTTTGTATCGTCACTGTACTCCAAACTGACAGCATCCTTCCACTAGAGGTCATAACTCCTGTCAAGCAGCTCTCTTCACAGAGCTCTCTCCTGATTCTCATACAGTTTTCTTTCCTTCCCCCTGCAAGTATATGGGTGGTAATGGTACTCTTAGGTTACTAATACTAGGGTGTTTTATTATCACATTTGGGTTCCTTACACACAGCCTACACTCTTGTAAATAGTCCCTTTATTAAACTCATCAAATTACAAAATTTGCACAAATAAATTATTTCTTTTTTGGTGTAGCACTGATTCATATAGACAGAGTTTTTCATAGGAACCACAAAGGTTAATTGTAAGATCAAACCACGTTTGTTCAAAATGTGTGTGAAATTACTTTGAAGAATATAATGATCTTTCAGAAGCTGATGAAGCATATGCAATACATATAGACAAATGCATAAAACATATATGCACAGTTTAAGGAATAATTATAAAATCAACACCTATATAACCGGTACTGTGATCTAGAAATAGATCATTGTTTGTTCCCCAGAAGCATAAAATCCCTACCCCCATGTCCCAGCTAAAGTCACCTTTATTCTGACTCTCACTGGAAATCATTTCATTGCTTTTCTGCATTTTACCAACCAACATGTATTTTATCAGTTATGTAAGCATCCTTTAAATCTATGGTTTCATTTATCCTGTTATAGAACTATATAAGTGGAATCATGCTATAGACATTCTTTTGCCTGTTACTTCTTTTGCTCAATATTATGTTAGGTTCATCTGTGTTGTTGTGTGTAGCATCCATGCCTCATAATGTACTTTTGTTCACTCTTGCTGCTGTAACAATATTCAACCCTTTATTTATCTCTTCTAATGTTGATGAATGTTTGAATTGTTTCCAGTTTCAGACCATTCAAAACAATGCTACTAAGAAAATTCTCATTGACTGACTCCCCTAACTCCAACTCCAGCTTCTCCCCACAGTCCGCTGGACTAGGAAGAAGGCTCAAACATCCCACTTATTCAATAGCATATCCTTGTTCTATCCTGGGACAGCAAGTTCAGTGGTCTGATAATCTTAGGTGGACAAAATTTTCTCACTATAGTACTGAAAAAGAAACTCCATAATCTAATCTACCAGGTTTAACCTTTGATATGTCAATAGTAGTAAAAGAAGGGTGGAAACTTTCTTCTCTTTCATTTTTTTCTGTCTTTCTAAATAACTATTTTGACCAAAAATCCTATTTTGGATATCAGAAGCTGATTTTTAACCCTTTTAAAAATTAATTCCTCCTTTAACAGTCCTAATCCCACCCTCTACATAACACCCTCAGGTAAATATATACTTTGGGCCAATTAAGAAAAAGACCATATGCATGAAAAAGACCATATGCATGAAAATGCCAAAGGAACAAGCATATTAATATGTTTCACAAGTATCCAAGTTACAGATAAGACATTTATATTTTTAAATAAAAAGCATTTGTATTAATTATCTATTGCTGTGTAATAAATACACTAATATTTAGTGGCTTGAAACAATTAACTTATTATTTCACAGTTTCTATAGCTCATGAATTTTGGAAGTAGCTAAGCTTTGTAGGAGTTCCAGACCAGATGAGAAGGGGCTACAATCACCTGAGGGCTGGACTGAGGGTGAAGGATCAACTTCCAAGTGCACACACATGCCTATAAGCAGGATGCCTCAGTTCCTTGCTGGCTGTTTGCTGGGGACTCATTTTCTTACCACATGGGCCATTCCTCATTGACATGGCAACTGACTTCCCTCAGAGCAAGTAATCTGGGAAGAGAGAGAGAGAGAGCAGGAAACTATCTTGCCTATTATGTCCTAGTCTCTGAAATCAATGCCACTTTTGCTTTATTCTCTCCATTAGAAGTGGATCACTAAGTCCAGTCCATACCCAGGGGAAGGGGAATTAGGCTCCACCTCTTAGGTTTGATAATTTGTGGACATTTTAAATCACCACAGCATTCAAAATCACTCTTTGCTCCAGAGTGCAAAAATCAACAACAAAACAAAGATTTCTTGCATAATGGAGCTCAAAGTCTAGTGAGTGTATGAACATGAAAATAAGCAATTACAGTACACTGAGAGGTGGGTCCTGTTTTTTCCCCATATGACACGGGGGACAATAGGTGCTTAGGGGCACAGAAGTCAGTACTTGTGAAAATGCTTTTGTATATGTGTAATCAAGAAGCAGAATGCCTGCATTTAAATCCTAGCTCTGTCACTGGCTACATGGTCATGGGCCAGTAACTCATCTTCTCTGTACCTCAGTCTCCTCACCCTTCACCAGTAAGATGAAAAAATAACAGTACCTAACTCATAGGGTCCTGGTGAGTATTCGATGAGCTTGCATGCAGAAAAGGTTTAAAAGGTCCCTGGAGCATAGCAAGGGTTAATTATATCAGCTGTAAACTGCAAGATGCTTCAAAATGAAAGGTAATGTTGTTCTAATTTCTCAGACTAGGTACATATCCTTATGTCTGTCTTATTGATATTAACTTCTGATATTAATGATATTAACTTCTTTTTAATTTAATTTTTAATAATATATTTGTGCTTCTTTTCTTTTTAAACATACGGCATCTCTAGTAAAATATGAATGTTGCTTTTCACCTCCACCCTGCCCACTCATCAATCCCACTTCCTTCCCCAGAGGAAACCACTTTAACTGTTTCATGAATGTTCTTTCAGAAATTTGTCTACCTAATAAAAAGCTATGTATTTTTAAAATCCTTTAATAAAGGAGTTATATGTTACAAATTCTGCTACTTTACATGCCTTTTTCTGTTAATAGTTTAACAAATCTTTTCATGTTATTGACTATCATTTTACATGGTCCTTTTAGTCCAACACTAAATACTGCAGGCTAGATATACCTTTGATTCTTTAACCATTATTCTGTTGATGGGCATCCAGGTTGGTTCCAACTTCTTATTATTATAAACTATTGTGTAGTAAACATTGCATTTAAACAGACTTTCTGACCTTCAAAAACTTCATGAATATAATGTTTTTTATTAAATCCTGTTACACTTATTGAACTCTTATAGCTTGCTTACTTATTTACTTTGTTTGTTTGTTTATTTATTTATTTATTTATTTATTGACTTAAAACAACAGAAATTTATTCTCTTACAGTTCAGGAAGCCAGAAGCCCTAGTCAGGGTGTTCGCTGGGTTGGCTCCTCCTGGAGGCTCTGGAATAGAACCTGTTCCAGGCCTTTCTCCTAGCTTTTGGAGGTTACTGCTAAGTCTTGGCATTCCTTGGCTTGCAGCTGCATCACTCCATTCTCTACCTCCATCATCACAGGACCTTCTTCTGTATGTATACCCACAATGTCTCTGTCCACAGAATTTTTAAACTTTTAGATTGACAGCCAGGAATTTACCCAATGTGACCAATGTCACATTGAACTATTTCTCCAATTTTAGCAGGGGTGTCCAACCTGTGGCCCATGGGCCACATACAGTCCAGGATGGCTATGAATGTGGCCCAATACAAAATCGTAAATTTACTTAAAACATTACGAGATTTTTTTGTGATTATGTCTTGCAATGTATTTAATGTGTGGCCCAAGATAACTCTTCTTCTTCCAGTCTAGATTCTCTGCCAGCCTAGATTCACAGCTTGGTTAAGCCTGGGAATACTCAAGCCCAGCAGCAACCATCACAGATTGCATTACAACTCAGGAAGGACGGCCCCAGGCAAAACACAGGTGGAGTCTGTCCTTGGCCTGCACCACCTGGGAAACTCCAGAGCCTATGCACCCAGTGGACCGCTATAGACCACATTGGACCACCACTTCTCTATTTCCGTAGAGCTAATCCTCCACAGAAGGTAGAGATTGGTATAAATTGTCACAGCCAGTCCTTGCAGTTGACTGGCCTGGGTAAATCTCTCCCATTGACCTGCTAACAGCAATCAATGCTCAACTACAAGAGGAAGGTGTACTCAGCCCACATGAAGGGGAGGCTATGCTAACGGATCCTACAGGACACCTACTATACTAGGCCAAGCTACCAATGCCAGGAATCATAGCATCTCTACCTGATACACAAAAACAAACCCAGGGAGGCTGCCCAAATGAGGAGACAAAGAAACATGGCCTAAATGAAAGAACAGATCAAAATGCCAGAAAAATAACTGAACAAAGTTGAGATAAGCAATCTATCAGATGCAGAGTTCAAAACACTGATTATAAGTATGCTCAAAGGAATTAGTGAGGGCTTGAACAGCATAAAAAAGATCCAGTCAAGAATGAAGGATGCAGTAATTGAAATAAAGGACAATTTACAGGGAAACAACAGTAGAGTGGATGAAGCCGAGAATCAATCAAATCAATGATTTGGAACATAAAGCAGCAAAAACAACCAATCGGAACAATAAGAAGAAATAAGAATCCAGTAAAACAAGGATAGTGTAAGCAGCCTCTGGGACAATCTCAGGCATTCCAACATTCACATCATAGGGGTGTCAGAAGAAGAAGAGAAAGAACAAGAAATTGGAAATCTATTTGAAAAAATAATGAAAGAAAACTTCCCTAATATGATAAAGGAAATAGACATGCAAGTCCAGGAAGCACAGAGAGTCCCAAACAAGAGAGATCCAAAGAGGCCCATTCCAAGACACATCATAATTAAAATGCCAAAAGTTAAAGACAGAGAATCTCAAAAGCAGCAAGAGAAAAGTAGTTAGTTACCTACAGGGGAGTCCCCATAAGACTATAAGCTGACTTCTCAAAAGAAACTTTGCAGGCTAGAAGGGATTGGCAAGAAATTTTTGAAGTCATGAAAAGCAGGGGCCTACAGGCAAAATTGCTCTACCCACAAAAGCTATTATTTAAAATTGAAGGGAAGATAAAGAGCTCCCCAGACAAGAAAAAACTAAAGGAGTTCATCATCACTAAACCATTACTATATGAAATGTTAAAGGGACTTATTTAAGAAATTCAAATTATGAACAGAATGGCAATAAATATATACTTAACAACTGAATCTAAAAAACAAACTAAGCAAACAAGAAGAACAGAGACTGAATCATGGATACAGACAGCATTTTGGTGTGAACAGGTTGCCAGATGGGAGGGATGTTGTGGGAGAATGGGTGAAGAGGTGAGGGTATTAAGAAGTACAAATAGATAGTTACAGAATAGTCATAGGGACGTAAAATACAATATAGAAAATGGAGTAACCAAAGAACATACATGCATGATCTATGGTCTTGAATAATGGTGTGGGGATTGCCTGAAGGCTTGGGGGGAGCTGGGTGGAAGGGGACAAAGGGGGAAAAATAGGGACAACAGTAATAGCATAATTAGTAAAATATAATTTAAAACAAAAGAAAAAAACTACGTAAACCTAATGATATTTTCAAATTTTGATGCTGTACTATAAAACATTTCAGTTTGTGTAGATGGGAATGCTAAGTTTATGAGCTAGTGAACTACTCACAGAGCCTTAATGATTTCTCAATTTGTCTACCAAATAAGATTTAATTTTACCAGCCTCAGCTCTTCATGGTAAAAAATATTTTTCTCTGTTGCTTCCTCATACTTGTGTGAAGAAATAAAATCTCTTGCTAGAAAGCCCATGTTAGCTAACTCTTATGTTAGTATGGGCATCAAGTTCAGTTAAACAGATTTAACTGTGGGATGTCCTAAAATGCGTGTGGCTGATATCCAGTCAAGAGAGTCTGTATATTATATTGACTGCTAAATTTATGATAATCTTATTTTGCTTGCTTTGATTTAGAGCTGAGCTCCTTTTTTCCACCTACAAAACCTCCAGTGTGATCTTTTGTTTTTTTAATTGAATAGGTTTTTTTAATTAGTCATATTCACATAAGAATGTATAAGACATGATGTGCATACTGAAGAATAAAAATAAAGTTGAGCTTTCCATCTAGTGTCCCTCGAGACAGGAAAAGAACATTGTTCCTGACAAAGAACCACCCTGTGTGGGCCTCCCCAACTGCTCAACCCTTCCTGCACCACAGCGGTAATCAGTACCCTGAATTTTAGGATAACCATCCCCATGGTTTTCTTAAGTCTTTTGACCTGTGTGCATCCCTAAACAAAATAGTGTTTAGTTTTGTCTGTTTTGAACTCAGTATAAACAGAATCATATTGTATGTTTTCTTCTGGGTCGTGCTTCCCTCAACATTGTGTTTGTGTTGTGTGTTGATGTATGTAGCTGTTAGTTCTTTACTCTCCCTTTTATAAATATACACTAATTAGTTATATATTCTACCCTTGATGGACATTTGGATTGCTTCCAGGTTTTGTCTTTTTTTTTTTTTTTTTG
This sequence comes from Glossophaga mutica, assembly GCA_039655065.1. NCBI lineage: Eukaryota > Metazoa > Chordata > Mammalia > Chiroptera > Phyllostomidae > Glossophaga > Glossophaga mutica. The sequence goes on along the minus strand of CM077307.1, from coordinate 46,814,256 downwards.
TATTACTAACAATGCTATTATAAACATCCATGTTCATGTTTCCCAGTGCCAGAGTTTCTAGTCTAAGGTTTACAACTGGGGGTAGAATTGAAGAATCACAGGATATGTCCATGCTCAGTCCTACTGGATAATGCCAAACTGTTTTTCAAAGTGCTTATACAGATTTATGCCCCTACTCACAGTGTGTAAGAGTTTCCATTGTTCCATAGCATTTTCTACATTTGGAATGGTCAGGTTCATTTTTACCAGTCTGGATGGTGGTATGTGAAAATCTTGCAATGTGCTTTTTTTGAATTTCCCTCCTTACTCATAAGGTTGAGCAATTTGTATTTCTTCCCACCTTCAAAAGTGATGGCAGAGGTAGAGAAGGGACAGAGAAGACAGCAGTTAGAAAAGAGGACTGTCTCATTTCAGAGTGTATCTGGCTGACCTAAAAAATGAGACATTTCATAATCTGATCAGTTCTGTCCATCACTGGAAACCCCCTCCCATCTTGGAGAAGAACGTTTGTACTCAGATTGTATTATTATAAGTGTATCATAATCATCATTGTGGAAACCAGTGTTGATCAGCCACAAAAGAAGGAAGTTTTACTTGCCATTGCCATAAGGTTTTGATGCCTTTGATCTTCACATCTACTGGTTTGGTGACTGGTCCCTAAAGGAAACATTTTGGTATACTTGGTCAGCCTTGAAACTTCAAAGACAACAAGCTGTCCAGCCATCTGCACAATTGTCATTGAAATCCCTTGTGTTCTTACAGCTTGTGCATTCTGAAAGATGAGCAACAAATCAACACCAAGCCTGAGTAAAATAACTGACCAGTCTCAGAGCAACCCTGCAGTCACTTATGAGTTCAGCAGGTCCCATGCAAAGCACCACACAGAGTACTTACAAAAGCAAAGTTAGTGGGAACCAGGTATCTTTCGTGCCATTTTAGAGAAGCACTCTGTTTGCTTGTTTTTCTTTTTCTGTTCTCTTTGGGGCATATTTTGTGTAATTAAGGAGCGCTATTAACTGACAGAAATAGGGCAAAAATGCCTTGCAAATATCTTGCTTTGACAATGCCAAAATTAGCCTATTACATGCATGTATTGGCTTTGGGACTTACTATTTTCTTTACTTTTATTTGTTTTAGATGAATGGGGAGAAGGCATGGAGTAAGGATTTGCAGAGATTACTGTAGAAGGCATTTTATTTTCATAAAGAGGGAAAAATATACCCACTTATAATTGCAAATATTTAAAGTGTGAGACAGATTCCTGCCTTCCACATTAATTAGCTAGGTGAGTTTGAACAAGTCACTTACACTCTAAATTTACTATCTGCAAACTGAAAGCATTGTTCCATACACAGCCATTTAAATACCTCCTCCAAATAGGCATTCATTCCCTATTAATTCAGTACCTACTGTGCCCCATCAGTGCTAATAACACTGATTCTTGGAGAGCTCAAGATGGAACATTACTCAGCCATAAAAAAAAGAATGAAATCTTACCATTGGCAACAACATGGATGGGCCTAGAGAGTACTATGCTAAGTGAAATAAGTCAAGACAAAGTCCACCATATGGTTTCACTTACATGTGGAATTTGAAAACAATACAAATGAACCAACAAAATAGAAACAAACTTAGAGATACAGAAAACAAACTGATGGTTGCCAGAGGGAAGGGAGTGGGGGGTTGGATGAAAAAGGTGAAGGGAGTAAGATGTAAAATCGATAGTTACAAAACAGTCACGGGGATATAAAGTATAGCATAGGGAATGTAGTCAATAATATTGTAGTAACGATATTTGGTGCCTTGTGGGTACTAACTGGACTAATGGGGGGTTACTGCAAGTTATATAAATGCCTAACCACTATACTGTACACCTGAAACTAATATAAAATATTGATTGCTAACTTTAATTGAAAAATGAAAATAAAATTTTAAAAAGCTTCTTTCTGTACCAGGGGGAAAATTGTGTCATCAAAGCCTTTAAGCATCAATCCCCGTCCTCCTTTAAAACCAGCTCCAGAATTACCCCCAAATAGATTGAAACACTTTTTCTGTCTGCAAGTACTATGTAAGGGGAAGGGGGGGGGATGTTAATTGCCACCCGGTGCTAACCTAGAGTGGGTGTGCTAGCGCGCTAACGAGATTTTCTCTCTTTGTAAAGGGCAACCCAGTCACCCTAAGAAATACGACGTAAAGGGCGCCTGGGGTAAAGGCAGGACACCCAACCGCTCCTTTCTCGGGTGGGGAAACCTGGGAAACATTTCTGGGTTCGGGCCAAGTCACGAGGCTACTCCACGGCAGGAATTTTGCAACGCGGAGAGTCCGGCAGGCGTCCGGGGGTGGAAAGAAGTGGGAGAAGCCTACACAGTGCCAACTTTTTTTTTTTTTAATTCCCTCCCTCCCCGCTAACCCGCTTCCCTTCAGGGATCTGTGAGGCTCCACCGTGCGGCTAGCACCGCGGGGGTGCGGGTGGCCCCAAACCGGTGCCAAGAAAGTGTTGCTCCGCTGCAGGGTCGCGGGGTAGAGGAACACGTGGGGGCCGTCCCTTCTCTCGGGCAGAGACAGCCCCCTGCGCTTTCCGGGATTGTGCAAGGGGCCGCAGGGCGAACGGGAACTGCGGCCCGAGGCGACGCTGGGGAACGCAGACTCGCCACATCGATCGCGGCTGGGAACTCCGGGCTCGCACTTTCCGTAAGAGCGCCCGGGCTTCCAGCCGCGCCGTGCCCCCGCCCCCGGCTCGCACTTTCGGTGGTGACGCAGCTGGCCGGGTACGCAGAAATCTGCGCAGAAACCCGGAACCACCCCCCCCACCCCACCCCCACCTGCACCCGCAGCTGGCGCCCGCTCTCCGCCCCCGCGCCCCGCCGAGCCCCAGACCAGTGACTGAAGTGTTAAACTTACTGAACCGTCCCTGGGTGTCGGCTAGATGACGGACGTTTGGTGATATTCAGTACTCCTGTCACTCTGCTAGTGACGAGCGGACTATTAGCTTCACTTAGAGGTGAGGAAACGGGCTCAAAAAAAAGTTACTAGTTTGAAATCAACAGAAGACAGAACTGGGAATCAAATCCAGGTTTGTCTTGACACAGCTGTATCATCCTTCTCTTGGATTAGCCACTTCGCGGCTTCCATTCCAGTGAGCAGGGAACAGGTAACAGGTGGGACTGGTATACTGAAAGCTGGAGCCCCTCCTTCCGGGGCAGTGGGGCAATTTGCTTCTTGTCGGTGTTCACTCATATGCCCAAGTGTGCTGCAAAAATACATTTTTTAAGTGTATCACGAAAAGAAAACTATGGAAAGCATTTCTCAGACCTTTTGCCTGTATTTTCAAATTGTATATTGGGACCAAGGGCACCTATCATAAGGGGTTGTTGGAGAGTTAAGTAAAACAGTATTTCACAAGAGTGCTAACATCTCGAGTACTCTCAGTACATGTGAATTCTCTTTTCTTTTTGCAGCACTCCCAGGAATGTCTGGGCACTCACCCTCATCACTGGAGAGGGGACACAACCATTCCAGGCCAACGCCCTCTCTGGCAGATGAGTTAATCTACTTAACAGGAAAATCACCCCCATAGTTATCTAATTAGTAACAGGCAGCTAGAGGCCCTGTCTCTTGGTTCTGTTCAACAGCTCTTGCTACCTCACCAGAAACTTTACAACAGCTCTGAGGCTAAAACGTGTTTTTTCACCAAGACCTGTTGGTGGTGACATGGGCGGGGACCTCCAGGAAGGAGAGAGGAGGAAGTCACCTGGCCCAGGCCTGCCTGCCCCCTGGAGAGGGGAACCCAGCATCTCAGGCTTGAAACCTGTCCGGCAGGGCTGGGCCTCTTTGGTAACTTGGGGAATCACTGCAACCCAGTAAAAGATGGAAGTGTGTGTGTGTGTGTGTGTGTGTGTGTGTGTGTGTTTCTCCAGCTATGGAATGTCCAAGTATATGTAAAGTAAAAGGGAATATGCTGGCATTAGGTTTCTCTTCCTAGATAGGACAGGGTCCTCTCAAGATAAATCATTTCAGGGCCAGCACAGAATTTTGAGGGGACTTGATCTTGAAAAGTGAAACAGGATAATGGAAGTTTTCCAATGTCATGAATTCTTGAGAACTGTTTGGGTTTTAAAATCGCTGCCCACTCAAGCAGCTGTTTTTCCCTTCTGAGGCTCCATTTTGTGACATGAGCCTAATACCTGGATAGCCCTTTCCCTTGGACACCCTGGCATGTAGTGGATATGCATGGCCTCTTAGTAGACTTGGAGCTCCGAAGGGAAGCCATGAAAGGACAAGACTCTCTCCTTTCAAAACAAAACTCTCCTTTTTTTAAATCACAAAAGTAATGAGTACTCATTGTAAAAAAGTTAGGTTTTTTTTTCAGAATCAGAAGAAAAGAAAAAAATTGAAACTCTGTACCCAGAAAACCACTGCTGATAATTCAATGGATAGCATTATATGTAATCAGAGTGAGCATACTGCTGTTTTCCTTGAACAACATTGTTTCCTTTAATTATATTAGGACATGCCACTAAATATTTTCCATCCATGTCTTTATTTTTTTAAAGATTTTATTTATTTATTTTTAAAGAGAGGGGAAAGGAGGGAGAAAGATAGGGAGAGAAATACTGAATTGCAAGAGGGAGAAACATCGATCAGTTGCCTCCTGCACGCCGCCAACCAGAGCTGACCCACAATCCAGAAACGTGTACTGGTGGGGAATCAAACTGCGACCTTTCAGTTTGTGGGACAACACCCAACCCACTGAGCCACACCAGTTAGGGCTATCCATGTTTTAAAATGACTGTTTAGTATTCTGCTGTGCATTTATTTAGCCAAAGCCTAATTGAAGGAATTAAGACCAAGGCCAGGAGTTTGCTATTGAAGCAGCAATGAAGAGTGAGACTGCAACGAAATCTTTGAGCACATTCTCAATTATTTACATAGGTAAATATCCCAGAAGTGGTGTTTCTGGGTTCAGGGGTAAGATTGCCCTGCAGTGACCTTTTAAGCTGGATTCTCCTCACCATGTTTTCCCCAATTTTCTACCCTTTTTATTCACTAAGAATTTTAGCACCCATCACATGCTAGACATGCCTGGGTACAGAGATGAATACTTTGTAGCACAAGGTGCCATAGACATTGTCAGAGAAAGTTTTGGGTAGTCAGATGCCCAGTTTGAGGAGAGTTGTGAAAGACCAGTAAACTCTCTTGAGATTTTAGGTGAAAGGAGGTAAATGAGGAGCATTGAAAAAGGGTGGGAAGGATAAGAAGAGGTCAAGAGGAATTTCCTATATGGAAACAGATGGCCTAAGAGCCTGTTATATAATCATGTATTTGGGAAAATTGTGAGTTGTCTTGTGTGCTTGTGCTGAGAGTAGATCTTGGAAAGAGGGCAGTCACAGAAGGCAGGAGTAGCCCTTAATGCCATGCTAATAGTGTTTGGACCTTATTCTCATAGTAAATGGAGAAAGTGATTTAAGGAGCCTCCAAGGTTGTGATAAAGTTGGATTCCAACACTTAATTCACCGAAGGTCACTCTCTTCAGTGGATCCCAAAATCATTGCTGGGGAAAGGAAACAGAAGATAGCAAAGTTTGCAAAAGAAACATCCCAAAAGAATGTCGAAATGAGCCCTGGCTGGTGTGGCTCAGTAGATTGAGTGCCAGCCTGAGAACCAAAGGGTCGCTGGTCCGATTCCCAGTCAAAGCACTTCCATAGGTTGTGGATCAGGTCCCCAATAGGGGGTGCTGAAGAGTTAGCCACACACTGATGTTTCTCTCCCTCTCTTTCTCCTTCCCTTCCCCTCTCTCTAAAAATAAATAAATAAAATCTTAAGAAAAAAAGAATGTTGAAATGAAAACTGCACAGAATCAATCAAATTCAGTGGTAGTAACTAACATGTCCATCACACTTAAGAGTGTTCATTAGTGAGATTGGTCATGAGAAAGTTCCTTTTCTTTGAAGAGAAGGGCCTTAATATTGGTGCACGCCTAGAGATTACTTCAGTTCCCTATCAGGAAAAAAAATCAAAGACTTCCAATTAAGTCTAAAAAACACAGAGCATAGATTTTAGTATGTGAAAGCCCTTCATAAATTGTAAATTAATATTCAATGAAAGACATTTCTTGAAGGTTGTTTAAAAAAAAACTTTAACTTATAGACAAGGGATCAACAATTCTAATGCCTTCTGGGACCAGGTAGGTAATTACTTTTAGTGATACTGGAAATTTCTCAGCTATTTTTTTGTCGATTGTTTCCTCTTGCTCATTTTTGCTATTTCCTTGGAGAACTCTGATTTCCTGTATATTAGACCATCCAATTCTATTTTCCAACACTTGCTATCTCCTTTTCATATTTTGTATCTGCATTTGGATAGGTTTTTTTCAGGATCTGACTTACAATTCAATATATTTTTTCTTTTTTTTCATTTTATTTTTTTCTCTCTTTTTTAAATTGTTGTTCAAGTACAGTTGTCTCCATTTTTCCCCCACCCCAGCCATCCCCACATCCCACCCTTGATCCTGCCTCCTTTGGCTTTGTCCATGTATCCTTTATGCATGTTCCATGATGACTGTTCCCCCTTTTCCCCCTGTTATCCCCGCCTACTCCCCATCTGGTCACTGACAGTTTTTCTTTATTTCAGTGACTCTGGTTATATTTTGCTTGCTTGTTTGTTCTGTTGATTAGGTTCCATTTATAGGTGAGATCATACAGTACTTGTCTTTCACCACCTGGCTTATTTCTCTTAGCATAATGCTCTAGTTCCATCCATGCTGTCGCAGAGGGTAGGGGCTCCTTCTTTCTCTCTGCTGCATAGTATTTCATTGTGTAAATGTACCAGTGTTTTGATCCACTCATTTACTGATGGGCCCCTAGGTCACTTCCAGTGCTTGGCTATTGTAAATTGTGCTGCTATGAACATTGGTGTGCATAGGTTCTTGGAACTGGTGTTTCAGGGCTCCTAGGGTATAATCCCCGTAGTGGAATTGCTGGGTCAAAAGGCAGTTCTATTTTTAGTTTTCTGAGGCAATTTCATACTGTTTTCCACAGTGGCTGCACCAGTGTGAGACTGTTCTTGTTTGCCTCTGCTTCTTAAATTGATCTGTTTTGACTCCCTGAGTCTGTGGTGTGAACTTCTATGGTAGGAGACCTGTTAGATTTAGTGGTGCAGTCTCCTTGATCTCTTGAAGTTGATGCTCTTGGGATGCTCTTTATGCCATTTATGTTGGCCCTCTGGATGTAATTGGGTTTTGATTGTCGTTGGATTGTTCTTTGGTGGGCCCTTCCCTCAAGCTGGCTGACTGAGGGTCGCTCTGCCCACCATGTTTTGTGTGCTGTTGTGCAGTTGCAGTCAGTTAGTGCTGAAGATTATTCTTCTGTCTGTCCAAGGTTGTAAGGCTTCTCCCTCAGTATTGTTCAGTTGTTTGCTCTGGGTGATTTCTCCACAATTTAGTTGTAATACCAGATTGGTCCTGGGAGGTGGTTAGTGTGGCTTCCATTCATTCCTCTGCCATCTTGCTTCCTCCTCCTAGGATATCTCTTGCCTTTTTCTCTGGCCTCCAGCCTTCTTCTGCAGGTATGGCTAAGTGCTCCCACGGCTGCCCACCAATACCTGGCTTCCACTGACACCAGCTTCATGGTGCAACTTCCATTTCTGGAGTAGTGTGCGTCCTGCTGCATGGCCAGAGAGGGAGAAGGAGGAAGGAGGGAGGCATCGCTCTGGTGGCTCCATGCCCCACACTGCTGGACTGTAGCCGGGAAGATATGTGCCTTCCCGCTGCTGAGCCCGGGCCCCAGGGCCTGCCCCCATCGGTCAGCTCCACTCATAGCGTCCTAGCATCCCTCAACTGCCTAATTTTTTTTCTTTAGCTATGTCTAATCTCCTTTTGAATTTGAGTTTTAAATTTCTATCATTTTTTTCATTTCTATAAGTTCTAGTGCAGATTTGTTTGGACAATTCTGTATAGGCTCTGGTTTCTTGGTTATAGTTTCAGGCTTTTATTTCTTGAAACAAAGGATTTAAAGGTAAGCCGATTTTTCCCTGCCTTGACTTTTATGTGAAATCAGCAATTTTTAAATGCTGGCTATCAATTCAAATTTATTTTTTAAGCAAAATAGGGAACTCTCTGAGGTTGGATAAAAAGTAAAATGGACAGGCTTCTTTTACATTAGTGCGGTGGATGAAAAAGGGGCCAAATACTAACCTGACAATCTCAGCAGGAGGCAGTGCAGGACCCTACAAACTCGGAGGCCAAAAGTAATCACAAAGGATGGTCTGAATGTAAAAATTTCTAACTAAAAGTGAGTCGTGACAGGTAGTCACATTCTAGGCCTGTATCTTCCTTGACAGAGCTCAATCTTCACCTTAAGTAAGCCTGTCTATTGTATTTTTGTATCTAAGACAACATACCCTTGGAATGCTAGAGTCATCCCCTTTTTCTGGACCACTCAGGGTATACCTACCACACAAGAGCATCAGGTCACAGAACCCCTAATTGTTATCTCATTCCCCAAATATCATCTCTATGTGCTCTAATGTCATTTGTTAACTGTCTTATACCCACCAATGTAAAATAAATATCCATCTCTCCATTTTACTCTTAATCCAATCTGAAAGGTTTCCCCACTTTGTTTTCTCCCACCTCCCTAAGCTATCATCAGTAGATTTCATGTGACCCTCCCCCTTACATCTCCTCCTTTCACTGTGATGTATAAAATAAGTTAAGCTGCCATTTTCCAGAGCATTTTCTCAGTCTGTAGAGGTTCTGCTTCCTGGCAACTGTCATCTGTTTTGCTGAAATAAAGTCATAAAAATTCTGTACAGGTTTGTATATTTCTTACATTGGCACAACCTATCGATCAAGCCTGTGTGTACTGTATCTGTGTGATGCAGAATGCATTCCATTGGAATGCATTTTTAATGGAATGCATCTTTTAGATTCAATAATCAGGGACTTGCAGAGGAAAATCTATTTTCAAGTTTCTGTTTCTTTTTCTCTATAAATTTACCTGCCAGATAGTATCTAGATTTACTGTTCAGGGAAAATATTTATATATCACAATATAAGGAAATACTCATATAGGATATCACTCCTGATCTCAGAGATTTTACATTCTATGCAGTATGTGAGACAGATTGAAATATCAAGAGATTGATAGAGAAGTGACTAGGAAGTCACTCTCTCAGTTCGGGTCTGGCTTTAATGAATCGTAGCTAAAGTGGCATGTTAGCACTAGGAAGAATGGAGCCAATATCAGATATTTAAAGGAATATGTGACAGAAATTGATAACTGAGTGTGTGCAGGGTAAAAATAAGAGAGAAATAGCATTTGTGTTTAGTAAATAAAAAAATTCTAACCAAGCATCAAGTGTTTCATGATTGTTTAAAGGGTGCCTTCCATGATTGTTTTTGAAGGAAAATTTTTAAAAGCTCAATGTCACTTTTCTTTTGTTTATTTCTTGTAAATCAAAGGCAATTGGAATGATTTTCTAATTTATAAAAGGCTCAAAGGTGTAATCAATTCTTATATAATTAGAAGAAGGGAAAACATCCAAGTATTAGGGGAAATATTTTAGCTGATACATTCATGTGTATTATCCTCTCTTCTACCTTCTTATCATTAAAGGATTGGCTTTCTCTTTCAATAAACAAACAAAAAAATGTGCACAGCACATCAAGATTTTAAAATCTCTATAGGCTTCTCATGTTGGAAAGCTTCATTGAAATAGACCACCAATATTCCCCTAAATCAATGCTGTTATTTCACTCTGGCATTTTACTAACATTGATTGTTTGAAGGGGCTATAGGGAAATTGATGACATTAAGTAAGATAGATTATGGATCACACTCAACTCTCATCTCTCGGTAGGCCTAGCAGAAGTAATTCTCCTTATTGCTTATGGAAGTTGTGAGCATAAACCTTTGTGTACTTAAGATTTTACCATTAAAAATCTATCGGTCTCCTAATCCTTGCAATAGGTTGCAATTGGGCTTTAACTTTAGGTGTAACTGGTTCTTTGGTGGGACAGCAGCCTGATTGTGAATGATTAAAACCCAACACTTTTTTTCCCTCTTCTGCACCTTTTTAGTTCAAAAACAAATGGGCATTTATTAACACTGTAGAATAAACACAGCACTAGGAGAATTGGGTTGCTTATATAGATTTAAGGCACAGTGAAGGAACCCAGGTAGGATTATGGTTGTAATACTTTAAGAATTACCAAGCACATTCACCTGCACGATGTCACATTTGAATCTCACTGCTGCAATTTCGTCCTGATAGTTGGTTAGTGCCTTACTTCATGCGACTATAACAAAGCACCATAGACTGGGTGGTTTATAAAAAATAACATTTATTTCTCACTGTTCTGGAGGCTGCAAGTCTGAGATCAGGGTGCCAGCATGGTTGGGTTCTACTAATAGCTGTCTTCTGGGTTGCAGACTACCCTCTTATTTTATCTTCACATGGCAGAAAGAGAGTGAGAGAGCTGTCTGGGGTGTTTCATATGGGTACTAATTCTATTCTTGAGGGCTCTATCCTCATGACCTAATTACCATCCACAGGCACTACCTCCTAATATGATAACATTGGGAGTAGGATTTCAACATATGATTTTTGGGGGGAGGGGGAGGACACAAAGATTCAGTCCATTGCAGTTGGGCATACCTATTATACCAGTGTAGAGAAAGATGATCAGAGTTGCCTTGAAGTTTTTTCTTCAGTATCACAAAGTTCACACATATGAAAACCAAGACTAGAACCTAAATCTTATGGAACAAAGTCTGGTGTTTTTTGTCCCAAATTCCTTCTCAGCCATTCAGTTTAATGAGTGTTCTTTCGGGGCCCATTACATGTGTAACTTCATGAGGCTCTGAGGGTGGCAAGAGTGCACAACAGTGCCACTGGTCTCAGAGGAGTTAGAGCTTATTTGATCAAAGTTTATGTACATATAAAATGGCTACAGCATGAGCTGTATTTTCATAAAGTATTTTAGGACTGCAGAGGAAGGGAAAATCACCATGGGCTGCTCACTGGGGAAGACTTCATGGAGGAGGCCTGTGGGTGTTCATGGATGCACTACAACCAAAAGGGTCACTAGGACTAACCCTCTTGGGCACCCACTCTGCGTCAGGTACTGTGCTAGGTCCCTCTCATAGCTCCTGTCCTTAAACCTCACAAGTCCTCTGAGAAAGGTGTCATACTCTCCACTTTGCAGATGGGAAAAGCCATGCTGAGAGAGATGGAAAGCACAACTGTCCAAGCACACAGATGGGACAGTACCAATGGTGAACACACGGGAACAACTGTCCCAACTCTTAAGCACTACTGCACATGATTTTATATTAAGTTGATTTTAAAATATGACTTTTAAATGCATGCAAGATTCTATATAGTCTCCCAAAGCAAAACAACAGTTACAGTTCTCTCTTGCTTGACATATGGCCAGACCTGTGGGATAGAACAGAGAGAGGGGATGTGTTATGTTCCACAGTTACACTTTATAAAAGAAAGTCCTGGCCCACAAAATAATACCCTTAAGCTTCAAGGTAATTGTTTAAAGGCCAAGTAGTCCATCAAACATTTTGCCAAACTTAGTAAAATAAAACAAGAGGATCAATGTAAGGGCTGTACTAAGTCTTTGAAAGAAACTCTGTCTGTGGCCTAATACTTGGTGGACAATCTGTTTTAGGACAATCTGTTGAGTTGTCACAGCATTCTTTCCCAAACCATTGAGAGAGGTGATCCGGGAGAAAGCTCATCTCCCTAGACAAGTTTCTAAAGCTATCAAATATGGCTTACCTGTGTTTTTCTAGAACTTTTATTCAAAGTACTTTTTGTACACATATTTACAATGCATACATGTTTTTGTACTCACAATATTTTATTTATTTGTTTATTTATTTATTTATTTTAGAGAGATGGGAAGGGAGGGAGAAAGAGAGGGAGAGAAACATCAATGTGAGAGAGAAACATCGATCAGTTGCCTCTCGTGCGTACCCTGACTTGAGACCAAACCCACAACCCCAGCTTATGCCCTGACCAGGAATCAAACCAGCAACCTTTCGCTTTGCAGTATGACGCCCACCCAAGCCACACCGGTCAGTCAGTTCCTTTTGCTCACTTTTAAATTGGATAGTCTGTCTTTTGTTGAGTTGTAGGAGTTCTGTATTATTTTGGATATTAAACCCTCATCAGATATATGATTTGCAAATGTTTTCTCTCATTCAGTGAGTTATCTTTCATTTTCTTTTAATATTAGCAAAGTTTTACTTCAATTTTTCTGCTTATCGATAACTCTGACAAAGCCCACGTATAAGAGGCTAACATAGTTCTGGAGGCCACTGAGAATGTCTTTCAGACAAGAGGTACTGCTCAAAGTCTCCACCACGCTGGGGACCAAGACAGGAGGAGTGGGTAGAGCTCTGTCAGCAGGACTCCCAGGTCCCTCCTCGCCAACCCCCTTCCCTGTAGTAGATCAGACTCTGCAACATTTACAGCTTGGAACTCTCAAGGCTGCCTGAATGTTTGGGTGTGTTAGGGGAAAATGCCAGGGTTTCAAGATGGCTCACCTGCCAGCCATGTGCCAGCTCAAGGGGCCCTGGGCCAGCACCCTCTTCCTGTTTCAGCCACAGTTAGAGCCAAGCACTAGGCTGGCTTGGGCCTGCTGGGGGAATGGGGTGAGAGGCAGCCTTTTACCACCAGCAGCCCTCCCCTCTAACCCCCAGGACTTTTTGCTGTCAGTGGTCTTGTGCAGTGTCAGGTGCTGCTGAAACCTACCCCTGCCTCTGAGGCAGACAGTGAGGGGTGGCAGGCAAAGGTCCCAGGACTGTGGCTGAAGTGGCTCCTGGCCCCTCCAGCTCTGGTCTGCCTGTACCTTTATTTGTAGACTGTTCTCCATTTCAGTGAGGGGTGAGTGCAGCAGGGTGCTAGCAGCCCTCAGCCCTGTTGTGTGCGTGCGTGCGTGCGTGCGTGCGTGCGTGTGTGTTGGGGGCTGGGGATTGCAGGGGCAAAAGACAGGGACAGGCCTAAGTCAGAGCTAAACAGGAACTCCCCTTGAAGGTGGCTCCCCTTGAAACTGTTCCCAAGGGGCTGCTCAGGTCCGACCAGCTGGGTGATCACCCAGGGCTCAGGCAGGACAGCATGAACCTAGAGCCACAGTGTTAAAGAATGATCCAAGGCATGACTGGCTGGGGAAAGGGCATGGTGAGTATTCAGGTGTGTGTGCTTGTCGGTGTCCAGCTATCAGGAGGCAAAGCAGTGCTCCCTGGAGTGGCCCACGAGGTCCAGTTGGACAGGCACGCTTCCTGGCTCATGGACGCGGGCTCCAGGGGCTCTTCCTCCAGAGGTGGATGGTGGTCCCAGATCATTAACTCGTTCACAAAACCCTAGCTGTAATTTCAGGCTTCAGGAACTCTTCTTACCACGTATCATAGCTTGAAGTGAGCTTAATGTTTGTTCCTCAGTTCTCCCAGTTCTGGCCTCAGCAGGATGTCATTCTCAGTCTTACTGGCAACTGGCAAGAGCATGTTGCTCTTCAAGTCCTTAACAATGGCCAAAATCAACTGCAGCATCTGAATGATGCCTGTTCCTTCTACAATCATGCCAACAGACTTCCCTGTCTTGATGTTGGGGTTGGATTTCTTATCTGGACAGATGGCAAACTTTCCTTTGCTCTGGTAGACTAGCAGCCCATGTGGGTATTGAAATTCAATGATGTCTCCTAATTCATATTTTCTAGATACTGTGACATCTTTCCTTCCAGTGAGAAATTTGGGATGGGTGTCTTTGAAGTAAACCTTGATGACCAGGTCCACTAAGCCTTTGTCATGGCTGGAGACACATTTGGGTGGGCTTGAGCTGCAAGGTAGGTATGTTAGCCTTCAGAAAGGCCCAGAATGTGATGGGGCCATAGCAGGGTGAAGTAGAACTGTTGAGTGTTACCTGTACCTTTATTTGTAGACTGTTCTCCATTTCAGTGAGGGGTGAGTGCAGCAGGGTACTAGCAGCCCTCAGCCCTGTTGTGTGCGTGCGTGCGTGCGTGTGTGTTGGGGGCTGGGGATTGCAGGGGCAAAAGCTGTCAAGGCTGATGATCTCCTTGTTGATGAACCACAGTGGGTTCTCGATGTCTGGGCTTTCAAAGGTGATGGTTGGGGCCCACTGCAGGATAGCTGGGCAGGCTGTAAAGGAACCAGACTGAGGAGAGCCCCATGTGGTCCACTGTACTGAGCTGGGCTCTGTGGTGACAACCCAGACAGGTGGGCCACCTCTTTTCACTTTCTTAATAATGTCCTTTGTTGCACGAAAGTTTTGAATTTTGATGAAGTCCAATTTATCTATTTTTTTCTTTTGCTGCTCCTGCTTTTGGTATCATATCTAAGAATCCATTGCCAAATCCAAGGTCACCAAGATTTACTGCTGTATTTTCTTCTAAGAGTTTTATGACTGAATTTTGCATTAATTTTTTATAGCGTGTCAAGTATGGATCCAACTTCATTCTTTTGCATGTGGAAATCCACCTGTTGAGGAGACTAATCCTTTCCCATTGAATGAACTTGGCACTCTTGTGGAAAATCAGTTTGCCATAGATGTATGGGTTTATTTCTGAACTGTCAAGACATTTTATTGATGTATATGTCTATCTTTATGCTGGAATCACATTGTTTTGATTAATGTTGCTTTGTAGCAAGTTTTGCAATCAGGAGGTATGAGTCATCCAACTTTGCTCTTCTTTTTAAACATTGTCTTGGCTATTCCGGGCCCTATGCAATCCCATATGAATTTGAGCATAGATTTTTCCATTTCTGAAAAAAATGTTGTTTAAATTTTGACCAAGTGTATTGAATTTGTAAACCACTTTGCGATTTTAACAAATTAAGTTTTCAATCCATGAACATGGATATTTTTCCATTTGTCTTCCTTAATTTCTTTCAATGTTTTAGTTTTCAGTGTACAATATTTCACCCCCTTAATTTTGTTTTTCGGTATTTTATACTTTCTGACATATTATAATGTTAGTGTGATTGCTTTATAATTTCCTTTTTGAATTGTTCATTGCTGGTATATAGAAACATAACTGCAAATTTGCTGAATTTGTTTATTAACTCTAGCTTTCTTGTGGATTTCTTGGTATTTTCTAGATATAGGATCATTACCTTTGCAAATAGAGATAGTTTTACTTACTTTCCAATCTGTTTGCCCTTTATTTTTCTTGTCTATTTGCTCTAGCTAGAAATTCCAGTATGGTGTTGAAAGCAGTGGTGAAAGAAGGAGGCATCCTTTTCTTGTTCTGGATCTTAGGGGGAAAGCTTTCAGTCTTTTCCCACTGAGTATGATGTTAGCTGTGGGTTTTCATAAATGCTCTTTATTATGTTGGAGAAGTTCCCTTTTACTCCTAGTTTTCTGAGTGTTTTTATCATGAAAGGGTAATGGATGTTGTCGAATGCCTTTTCTGTGATGAGATGATCATTTTTTTAACCTTTGTTCTATTAATGTGGAAAACTGAGAGACATCACCCTGCCTTGGCTCCCTGGTTGCTAAGGTGTTCTGCCTAATACTGGTCCTGCCAGCAGTCAGCAGCCAGTTATGCTTTCCCTGGAAGACACACATAAAGTGCCCAGTCATCCTCATTGGGCAATCATTCTGCAAATGTCATGTCTTCTACACTTCTGCTCAGACCCAGGCTTAGGAAAATTTATGAAGAAAACAGAGATGGTCTTACCCTGTCCCCTGGGTACCCCGTTTTGTTCCCATTACCAAGTCACTATGTTTTCCTGTGTTCCTTATCTATCCATCTGACACAGAGTGCCTGTGACTGCAGATACAAAGATGCTATATGGTCCCTACTGTCCCATAAACTCACAGCCTGGGATGGTGTAGAGTGGAGGTAGATAT
The DNA here is from genome assembly GCA_039655065.1 of Glossophaga mutica. NCBI lineage: Eukaryota > Metazoa > Chordata > Mammalia > Chiroptera > Phyllostomidae > Glossophaga > Glossophaga mutica. The sequence goes on along the minus strand of CM077307.1, from coordinate 46,798,374 downwards.
GCAAACAAATAATGAAAATAGAATATGATAAGAGAAAGTATGAAAGTATATGAAAAGTGCTCTGAGAAACTAAAGGGGGAGTCCTGTTTGCCTGGGGGAGCTAAGGAGGTTTCTGTCACAGAGTGTGCGGGAAACCACAGGGAAAGCAGAGGCTTGGGCCTGATTATGTATGTATGCCTGACTGTGGCATTGGACTTGATCCTCCAACAACAAAGGAGCCATTCTTTCCTTTCCTCTTTTATTGCCCTGCATCTTAGAACTTTAAGGCCTTGGTCCCTGCTAATAATAAAATAATAACCAATGGTTTTAGGGCTTACAATGTGTCAGATACTGTACTAAATGCTTTGAACTCATTATTTAACTTACTCTTCACAACAACCTTAGAAGACAAAATATTATCATCCCAATTTTACATGAAAAAAAACCCTTGAGTTTTAAAACTCAAAGTTACACAAGTAGAAATATGCAGAACTAAAATGTAGCTCTGACTCACTGCCAAGCCTGTGCTCTTAGAAACACAAGTCAGCAGGGTTTGGTGCAGTTGAGGGATGGGGAAGATTAGTTCTGTCTCCCCAAACCAGCCCCAGAACTTCTCCACATTTTAAAATGCTCATACCTCCTACTGGGGCTAGTAGCAACACTCTGAACCCACGTTGTTGAGGTGGCAGTGGCAGTTACTATGGAGAAAGGCTTCAAAGGATATGGACTGCAGTGTCAATTTACCTCCAAGGACTGTGGTTGCTGCTGGGTGACGCTGAGTTAATGATTAAGCTGCTCTTGTGTGAGTCACCTAATGCCCCTCCCGAATAATGTAAAGTGTTACGCATTTAAAACATACTTGCCCCACTAAGCTAAATGTCAGACTTGAGTGTCAACTCCCATTTTACACTCTAAAAGGGAGCAGGAATTCCACTGAACTCTGCCAACCAAGAACTTAGTGTTGACATCAACTCTGTAAAATTGTGCGTGCGCAAATAAATAACCTGAAGTTCAGAAAGGTGAAAACACTTGTTCAAGTTCAGAGTCAATTTCCTTTCTATTACTCCACGACTCTAACTATTGGGGTGCTCTTTTTTAGTTTGTATGCTAGTGAATAACTGCCCTTCTTTTTAATAATAAGAATTTAAATGTTTCTAGAAAAGCATTAGAGAAGTAGTATAGTGAAGAAAATGGGAGCTTTGAAGTTAAGTGTTTCTGGGTTAAAATTCCAGTTCTGGCTCTGCTGTAATGTGACCTCTGGCAAATCACCTACACTCACCTCAAAAGATAATTGTCAGAATTGAAGCAGATGGCTGGCCCCTAGGGAAATGTTAGTCCTTTCCAGCTCCTCCTTGGTGTAACATGAGTGGGCATCTCCAGCCATCTCAAGCAGTTGATTAAATACTCAATACATGCTTAGAGGTATTTGTATTTATTTAAATTAAAACAAACTCCTGCCATGTGGCATTTTCTGGAGAAAATTTAGGGAAGGTATTGTGAAGCTGGGCTAATGATACAGCTCCCACAGGTTAGGACTCAACAGACCCACCATGAGTCCCACCCTTTAGCCATGAGAGTGCTGGGAGGAGCTGTGAAATATCTGGTCAGGGAGACAAAACATACAGATGCAAAGAGAAATAGCAATAGAAGGCCGCAGAGGACAAGTTTTCAAGGAGCAATTAGGCAATAAATGTGTGAATTTGGAAGACAGAGAGAAAGAGACCACTTAGCATGGGCCACTTTGAAACCCTTCCTGACTCATTTCCTGCACTCTTTCCTTCTGTCCCTCCGAAGCACTTTGAGTTTCTGTTAGAGTCACCAGTGCACTTACTCCTTTGTAAATATCACTCTCTCTTAATAACCATTGCCACCATTAGTCTTGTGGATTTCTAGCTCCTCCTTGGAAAATTAGGTACCCATAATAGAATAGGTTGGAGAGAGGTTGAAGGAAGTTGAGACCCAAGGATGGGCGTTAGAAGAGGGGCAACTTGCTGTGCATACTAAAAGGAGAATTTGGCATTCTTGGGGGGTAATATGGGGTGAAGAGTATGAGGAAGAAAGGAGAGAGGGGAGCGGGAAAAGGGAGAGAGCAGCTAGCAATGCAGCAGAGCTGATTATTCCCTCCAATTACCTACATCTCCAGCGACTGCTACAAAACTCAGGCAGCTTTGTGAGTGCCTTTGATGAGAAAACTAGGAAGGGGCAGAGTTTCATTTCAACATGTGCAGAACAGATTAGACGTGATGAGGTGGAAGTGTCTCTCTGGAAGTTACCTAGCAATTGAAAGAGCTGTATATTTCCATAAGCTAGGTAAAGGGTTGGAAGTTCAAATCAGGTTTACCTGGATCTTTAAGAGGCAAAGGAATGTCAGCTGACTTTTATCTCCAATTCCTTTCTCTTTCCTCCTTTCCCTCCCTTCCAAAACTTACCCAGTGTAGTGCCCAACTTAGGCACTTTGAAAATATCTGTTGTGCTGAATCAAATATAAATATTATACATGGTTTCTTCTATTACCATACATAAAATTGAATGAAAACAAGACATGCATTTCGTACATAAAAATAAACCTAATCTTAACAACTCTGGGAAGGATATAAATACCAACTAAATATAGGCTTAACACTTTCCCACCTCTTTTTCAGTATTCTTCAAGGGCCAGCCCACATCTCATCCTCCAGGAAGTCTACCAGATTTTCAGTGATATTTCCTGTCTCTGAAGTCTTATGACATTTCCTGCCTGTATCAGCCATTTGACACTTGATCATTTATTTTTCAGATGCATGTCTTGCTTTTTCCACTAAATACTAACATCTCTGAGGGCAGGAAGAGTGGTCACTCTCACTGAGGGCCTAGTATAGTACCCTCTCTATGTAGTGTCTCATATTCAATTGATTGTTACTGATGATTTGTGTACCGCATTGTATTCTCAGAACTTGACAACTTTACTAAATAAATATTTATTGAGACTTCCGGCCAAGATGGAGGCGTAGGCGGACACACTGTGCCTCCTCTCGCAACCAAAATTAAGGACAACAAATATTTAGAAACAAGAAAACAACCAGAACTTATAGAAAACTGAACTGTACGGAAGTCCAACAACCATTCATCCAGACCGGTAAGAGGGGCGGAGTCGCGGCAGGAGAAAGTGGAGGTGCGGCCCCAGGAACGCAAGCAGCAGCGGCTGGCAGTTCCCAGGTGCACAGGCGGCGGCTGGTGGTCCTCAGGCACAGGGGGGCAACTGTGCAGACCCAGTGAGGCCGCACGGGGTGGCTGGCTGACCAGGTGGTCCCACGTTTGCGCGCACAGACGGTCCAGGCAGGGGGAAGTGGCGGAAGGGACTGAATCCAGGAGAGAGGGGAGCAGGCGCCATTGTTCCCTCTCAGACCCCGCCCCCACACACAGCGTCACAACCTAGCAACTGGGCTGCCCCACACTGGGGAGTGCCTGAGGCTCCATTACGTAACAGCACGCGCGCGCGTGCGCAGATAATCCAGGTGAAGGGGAAGCGGCAGAAAGGACTGGAGTCCAAGAGAGAGCGGAACAGGCACCATTGTTCCCTCTCAGACCCCGCTCCCACCTATAGCGTCACAACCCAGCAACTGGGCTGCCCCACACTGGGGAGCGCCAGAGGCTCCACTCTTCACTACATAACAGCACGCGCGCGTACGCAGATAATCCAGGTGAAGGGGAAGCAGTGGAAAGGGCCAGAGTCCAGGAGAGAGCGGAGCAGGCGCCATTGCTCCTTCTCAGACCCCGCCCCCACCTATAGCGTCACAACCCGGCAACTGGGCTGCCCCACCCTGAGGAACACCTAAGGCTCCACCCCTCACTACGTAATTAATAGCCAAGACCAGACTAAAACCAAAGCAACAACAACAAAAAAAAAACCATCAAAAATGGATCAAACCGGAAAACAAATAAAAGCCCCAGAGCCAATTCCTCTAAGCAGTGAAGAGATAGCCAACCTGTCAGATGCACAGTTCAAAGCACTGGTCATCAAAATGCTCACAGAATTGGTTGATTTTGCTCACAAACTAGATGAAAAAATGCAGGCTACAATCTGTGAAATGAAGGAAGATGCATGGGGAACTGATAGAGATGGAAGGAAAACTGGGACTCAAATCAATGGAGTGGGCCAGAAGGAAGAAACTAACAACCAAACAGAAAACGAGGAAGAAACAAGAATTCAAAAAAATGAGGAGAGGCTTAGGAACCTCCGGGACATCGTTAAACATCCCGACATCCGAATTATAGGGGTCCCAGAAGGGGAAGAAGAAGAGCAACAAGTGGAAAACTTATTTGAACAAATAATAAAGGAGAACTTCCCCAATCTGGCAAAGGAAATAGACTACCAGGATATCCAGGAAGCTCAGAGAGTCCCAAAGAAGTTGGACCCAAGGAGGAACACACCAAGGCACATCATAAATTACATTAGCCAAGATTAAAATGAAGCAGAGAATTCTAGAAGCAGCAAGGGATAAGGGGACAGTCACCTACAAGGGAGTTCCCATCAGACTGTCAGCTGATTTCTCAAAAAAGACCTTTCAGGCAAGAAGGGGCTGGAAAGAAATATTTGAAATCTTGAAAAGCAGGGACCTACATCCAAAATTGCTCTATCCAGCAAAGCTGTTATTTAGAATGGAAGGGAAGATAAAGTGCTTCTCAGATAAGGTCAAGTTGAAGGAGTTCATCATCACCAAGCCCTTATTATATGAAATGTTAAAGGGACTTATCTAAGAAAAAGAAGATAAAACTATGACAGTGAAAAGACAGCAAACTCACAGCTATCAAGAACCACCCCTAAAACAAAAGCAAACTAAGCAAACAGCTAGAACAGGAACAGAACCACAGAAATGGAGATCATATGGAGGGTTAGCAACAGGGGCATGGGAAGAGGAGAGAGGGGGAAAAGGTACAGAGAATGAGTAGCATAGATAATGGGAAAAAAAATAGACAGGGGGAGGGCAAGAATAGTATGGGAAATGTAGAAGCTAGAAAACTTATGACACATGGACATGAACTAAAGGGGGAATGTGGGTGGGAGAGGGTGTGTAGGGTGGAGGGGAATGATGGGGGAGAAATGGGACAACTGTAATAGCATAATCAATAAAATATATTTAAAAAAATATTTATTGATTTGAGTTGAATCATTGGGTGCCATAGACCTCTGAGAATATGATTCCTACATATTACTCTCATACCAGAATAACAGGAAACTAGAACTTGGGGAGAAATCAAATCTAGTATTTGTTAACCTATAACTTATTTTCCTATTGCTTTTGGGCAGGTAATTTTGACTTTCCACCTCAAAAGTAAATATGATTTTTTAGCTAATAACTTTCATATGAGGTTAAAGATACACAGAATTTTGATGCTGACAGACATTATAAAATCATGCGATTTAACCCAGAAGAAATGGTTGCTCACGGAGATTAAATAGACTGCCTTATGTTTCTTCAGTCTGTTGCAGAGCTCACCTAGCATTCAGGTCTCCTGCTTTCTGGTCCAGTGGTCTTTCCAGGGCACTAAGCTTGTTCGTCAGAATACCATATTTTTACCAAATGTTTTCATTATTAATGCAGTATGCTAAGTGTCCAGGGTAGAGTAATTTATTACAACTCGGAAAGTCAGTCCTAAGCAGTCTGCTAGTCCTGTAAAACTGAATAGATTCTGAAATAAAGTATCTTTGGGCTGCTTGCCTTCTGAGGGGGCCAGCATCTCATACAATATATACAAGGTCTGTCCAGAAAAAGTCCAGCTGTTGTTAATATAACGAGAACGGTTTGCACAACATAGATGTAGCCTGACAACCAAGGAGCGTGAACTGGAATGCACATGCGTGAACAATGATGACTTCACTGTACTAGTCAGTGGGGGCAGTGGATCCCATTGAGTGAGCATGGGTACTGTGTGGCTGTCGTATTCAAAATGACTGAGCGAACAGAGCAATGAATCTACATCCAATTTTGCATTAATCTTGAACATTCCTCTGCTGAAAGTATTTGGATGTGTCAGAAGGCCACAGCTATGGGCAACTGGTGTTTGGTAGCTTCATCATGACAATGCACCTGCTTATGCATCACGGTTTCGTGCAGTTTTTCGATGAAACATCAAATCACGTGACTCAGCTCTACTATATAGCCCAGATTTGGTGCCCTGTGACTTAATGGCTTTTCCCAAAACTAAAATCACCTTTGAAAGGGAAGGTTACTTCCGATCATCAGTGAGATTCAGGATAATACAATGGGGCAGCTGATGGTGATTGGGAGAACTGTGTGAGATCCCAAGGTGCCTACTTTGAAAGGAACTGAGGTGTCATTGTCCTATGTACAATGTTTCTTGTATCTTCTTCAATAAATGTCTCTTTTGCATATTATATGGATGTATAACTTTTGAATAGACCTCGTAATATATCCCATAAAAGAGCCTTTCTTTATGGAAATTCATTATAAGTTAGCTTTATTGATTCTATTATAGTACTGTTAATTACAGGAACCACAAAACCTTCTATTAAAGCCATAATAAATAAGATTAGTAACACTTATTCTGCTCTGTATATTGAGTGTTTTTATAATAAACTTATGTTTATCTTTTTAGAAATTACTACATTGAGATATTAAAAAATTGTATCAGATATTTCCAAGTTTTTGGCAAAAACAGTTGAGCATCTTGTAATAACTGATGATATTAACTACTTTATTAATCATCATGATGGCCCTTTAAAATGGAGATTATGATGTCTTACAGATGAAGAAATTAAAGCTAATAGAAATTTAATATTTTGCCAAGATCCCACAATAGGGAGACCAAGATTAAATGAGGTAATATACATGTACTTAGCACAGTCTGGGCAGCTGGTATATTGAATAAATGCAACTGAAAGGGTAACTGCAAAGTGAGTAAGGTGAAGCTGTTATGAACACAGTACATAAAGCACATGTTATAAGTTCCTATATATAATTCGAGTATGACTAAAATTTGATTGAGCTTCCTAACAATCAAAGGGAGAGATACAATCAGTGATAAGTGATAAGTAACCTTTCCCGAGAGAAGTGTAACTATTTCTGGAGTTCAAACCTAAGGGTCCTTTTTCAAGATAGAAGACTTAATACCGTAGGCAAGGGCCCTGGAGGATGAGGCAAAGTCACTGTGGGATGGCTGTTAGAGGCCTGGGAAAAGTGATGGCTAAACCTGAGTGAGGTAGAGAAGCCTGCATTGTCCTGTCAGAAGGCAGAGAAAGGATTATGAAGTTGAGGAAAAGGACATGCTAGAATGGGGATATTATGTAAGGTCAGAAGACCCACCAGAGGATTCTGTTCCACGGGAGGGCCAAAGAACATGCCATTCACCAAGACCATTAATAATGCACTGCCAAGAAGGGTACCAGCATCACCAAGAAGTGCAGACCACCTCTGAAGGCTGGGACTCGAGGTGGAAGAGTGGTCCCAGAGCTGGGCTCCTTGACAGTCACGGATGTAATGGGGCTCCTCCCAAGTAACAGAGACCAATTGTAAGTACTTAACTACCAGAAGCCAAGAGGCCACTATTACCATAATAACCTATAGAGTCAGAGGGGCAACCAAGGGGGCTTGGTCTGCAGGAATTGTGGAAAGGGTTAATAGATTGTGGTATGATAAGGGGCAAAGCTGTAGCCAACAAAGGTACTACATAAAATCTAGAAAACATAGGGGGCCCATGACCACAAGGTCCTCTGGTGACTTGACAATATGAATCACGAATCTAACAATATACAGGCCATTTGACTCAGTAATTCTATTTCTGTGAAATTCTCCTCAGCTAATTATCTAAATATTACATATTCAATTATTAAGTTATTTGCATGAAGAAATCCATTAGTTACGATGACTTCTGTAGCAACATAGGAAAATGCTCATAAATTAAAATAAGTATAAGGAGCAATTTACAAAAGAACATATACACCATGACAATACTTATATTAAAATATGTCTAGTGAAAAAATAAATGAAAGAAAATATGTAACACTGTAAGCATGTTTATATTAGGCTTGTAAGATTACAGGTGACTTTATCTCTCTAGTCTCCAGCTCTTCATTGAATTTCATGGTTTTTCCATGGTATTTTAGTTGTTTTGTTCAATAGAACTGTTTCAAGGCAAACCTCATTGTTTGAATCTATTTTCTCACTGTGATCTCAGCTAGCTTTTGCAGAGAAACAGACTGGTGAGCAAATATTCTTTTGATGAAGATTTCTGTCTGAAGCCCATGTATGTATAATTGTTGGTTGGATTGAATTTTTTTAAAAGAGAATTTCCTAATAAGCAGCCTCTACTTCATTATGTTTGGTTTACTTCAGTTCAGATGGATATTTGTAGCAAGTTTACAGGTTTCACGCCATGTACTAACATGTTGGAAGGAAATACTTTTTTTACACTGTTCTCTTTCTCTTTCCTATATATTCTCTAGATAGTGACTTTAAATATTTTTTCTATTCTTAAATATTAAATTGAATTCTTGATTTAATTTATTTGGTGGTGCCCTCGGTCAATTTGTCAACTAATTCACACAATTTGCGAGTCACATGAGATTCCTTCCTCTGCTGCAGCACCCACGCACTGTCACCACGCACTGTCTATTCTGTCTCCTGAGGCTTTTGACATCTTCCTGGCATCCCTCCTTCCCTAGTCCACTACTTTAGACACATTCTCATCACTTGCAGCCTGCAGCTCTTCAGTGCTATGCGATTAATCTCCCACCCTCCAATCCATTTTCCACATCTTCCCTAGGTTAGTGTTTCTCAATGGGGTGAATTTTTGTCCCCCAGGAGACATTTGGCAATGTCTGAAGACTTTTTGGTTGTTGTAACTGGGCCAGGAGTGGGGTGGAGGTTTGTGGAGGGTAAGGAGAAGTGAGAGGAATTGCTATTGGTGTCTAGTAGTCAGAGGACAGAGATGCTATGCTGCTAAACATCCTATAATGCACAGGATAGCCCCACAACAAAGAAATTTCCTGCCTAAAATATCAAGTGTGCTGAGGTTGAGAAACCCTGACCTAGACTGATTCTTCTAAAATAAAAACCTGCCTAAATGCCTCAAAAACACATTATTTCTTTCAGGCAAAAGCTTTTGCATAAAGCTCATCTTTTCCCCAGCCACACAGTACACATACTTATTACTGCCTGAACATGCCACTTACTCCCTGGCTCCTGTGACTTGACTGATGCTTGGAGCTTCTTGATTTCCTCAGGCTGGGTTGGGTGGTCCTCCTCTGTGATCACTTTTATTTATTTATTTTAACATGGGAAAGACATTATTACCAAACTATAAATGAGAGGTGGTGGGAGGAGTGGGAGGAGCCAAATGATCATGTCTGGGGACTCTGCTCTTTTCCTCTGTCCTCCTGGGCCTGGACTCAGAGTTCCTCCTCAAGGCACTCCTTCAATCAGACCACCTTTGATTGCAGGTAGAAGGAGCCGCCCACAGATTTATTGTTCACCTTAAATAGTATTCATAATTCTGCAGGGGAGGGGAGATGGTGAGAGTCTCTGAGTTCCAGAGACAGGGGAAGCTTCTGGATCTCCTTGGGGCTCAGCTTGGAGACACTGAGGATCTGCTGTGTGGAGGTTGAGGCCAGAGAAGTTAGAAGCAGCTGCAGACTGGTGTCCAGCACATCCCTGGTCGTCAGCTTCGGCCAGGCTGGCTGCAAACTCCTGCCACAGGGCCCAGGCAAAGGCCTTGCCCACCACCTGTACCCCCAACACAATGATCTGGGCCAGGTACTTGGCCATGGCTGCCGCTCTACCTCAGGGACACCAGCTCCAGCTTTCAGGGCCCCTGGCCTTGGCTCAAGGGCAGCAGGCAAGTCAAAGCTGTGATCATTTTTAGAAGAGCATGAATCACACTTAATAGTTGCTTATCTGCTTCACCCCACCCCCGCTCCACTGTAGTATCAAGAGGCCAGGAACTGGGTCTTTTTTTCTCAGAATCCTCAGCGTCTAGTGCAATGCCTGGTAGAGGGTAATGGATCTAAACTCAACCAAGGCCTTCTCTCCTTATTCCCTTTTCATGAGCCCTGCAGAGCAGTCAAATTCATTCTTGAGCTCAAGTTCTTGAGCAGAGTAGAGTTACTGCTGCCTTCCTGAGTTTGCATTTACTTCACCCTTCATCTTACCTGAAATGTGGTTGATGTTTATGTTTCCATTTGTGTCATTCCCACCTGTTCTTTAAGGCTCACCTCAATAAAAAAATCACAATGATTTACCAAGCTCACCACATATGCCAGGCCTGCATTATCTGAGTTCATCTGCAGCATGATCCCTGTAAGGAAGGTAGTGTTCCAATTGAACAGGTGGAGAAAATGATGCAAATAGCCCGGAGTAATAGATGAGGCAATACGTGCACAAAACACTCACATTGCAGAGCTGAGCCGTGGCCCTCTCTGCTTGATTCTCCTGTCTTCTCTGTTAGCTCTTCTATCTCCTTCTAGAAGTCATGTTGGCGAGCCTTTGTTCTGTCCCACAACCTTTATCGTAAACTGCAAATTGTTTAGGGTAACCCAGGACGTTAATGGCAGGGGCGAGAACTAAAATCCAAGACTCTAGATTTGAATCCTCTTTTCACTTACCAGTAACACACTCAGCACTTTTTGCTCAGTATAAATTGCAGTAATCCCTCAAGTCCAGGGTGAGTGGAGTCAGAGTAAGTGGGGCAGCCTCAGCAGTGACCTTAGCTGCAGAAGCTGACCACACATGGCTGAGGATTTTCCAGGGGAAGGCATCAGACCGTTTTAAACTCAGGAGTGAGGAATAGATCTGATTTTTTAAAAACTCGCTGTGGTGAATTAGTTGGAGACTGGAGTGAATGCAGAGGAACAATTTAAGAGGCGTTTGTGGTCCCTCAGGTGAGGGATGGTGGCAGCTCTGATCATGTCGCTGAAACACTTGGAGAAGCGAATGGACTAGAGAGATATTTAGGAAGTAAAATTGTCTGGATTTGGCTGTACAATGCCTATAGAAAATGAATCTTGGCCATAGTGTGACCTTAAGATATTTAAGTCTTTTTTTTCTCGTGGATAAAATGAGGCTAATCCCTACCATGAGGGATTCTTAGTAAAAATATGAAAAGTGCTGGACACATTATCAACAAGCGTTAGTTCTTATAACTATTACAAATAAGTTTTTTTTTTTAATTTACTAGAGTTCTTTAAATACGAAGTAGGTTGGATCTAAGGTAACCTGTCAACGTTGGAAGATTTATTCTTAAGTTCCTGTTAGTTAAATTCTCCACAAGCTCACCTCTTACTCGGGGTCGGGACACCGGGCAGAGAATTGTGATAAATGCATCACAGTGCACAAAGATGTGGCGGCCACTCCAAACTTGGGAGGAGTCAACCTATGGTCAAATCCTGACGATACGACTTTCTGCGGTGGCTGACCTCTCCTCCTCTAGATTGGTGTTTCTAGAAGACACACAGGGCGAAAAGCGGCGAGTCAGAGGCAGGAGGTGAGCGAGGCCGGATGGGGGCGGGGTGGGAAGGCTGGCTGTTCTAGGTCCGGCGCTTTGGTGGTGCCGCTGCTTCAACCGCGGTCTCCGCCCCCGCCTTTCCGGGGCTGCCGCTCCGCACGTCACGAGGGGGAGGAGCGGGCCGTGGGGTGGGAGGCGGGTGCGTCGCCGAGCGCAGGCCGCGGCGGCCGCGGAGTATCTAGAAGCCGCAGAGAGCGCGGCCCTGCGCCCCAATCCTGGTCGCCCACCCGGCGCCCCTTCGTCCGCCCTGGGCGCACGCACGCCGGGGCCCTGCGGGGCTGGCCGCTTAGCGAGCAGGCGGTCAGACTCGGACTCGCGCAGCGACCCGGAGCCCCCCGGCCGAAGCGCACACGGAAGTGGTGAGTGACATCGAGGGGGTGAGAAGCCGTCAGCAGCCGGCCGCTGACGGCGGGGCGAGGGGCGCGGAACTTGCCGCTGTGGGGAGACGCGGCCGCTGCTGTTGGTCCGTGCGCGTCGAGGACTCCGGGCCTCCCCGCGAGCGCGGCGCTGGACGGGAGGGCGCGGGCCGGGTGGGGGCGTGCGGGTGCGCGTGGGGGATTTCCAGCCGAGCGGGGCGTGCGAGCGGCGGAGAGGTCGCGGGGCGGGGGCCCACGGCCCGGAGGGGAAAGGTTCATCCTCTTTGCCCCCTCCCCCAGAAGGCACACCAAGTTTTCATAAACAAGCCTGGAACTCTCTGACATCCTGTTTATACCACCCTGAGATACAGGCGCGGGCTTGAGGTCTGACGTCCCTCGTTGTTACACAGAGAATGTGACCGCCAGCTCTCCGGCAGAATTGCCGGGGGGCGGGAGGACGTGTTTTCTGGCCTCAGGACGGAGGCCGAGGGTCTTAGCGGTTTTCCTACTTTGCCCTGTCAGCGAAGGAAAGTTTCTGGGGTCTGGGGTCGTGTTTGTGGCCAGTGGACTCAGGAAACGCCCCCTCCCCTTTAGGTTCTGTTGGGACTCAGGCCCCAGGCAGCCAGCGAGGTGCACGAACGACGCACCCTTAGCTAGAGGCCAGGGAAGAGGAACAGAGAGGGAGGGAGGGAGAGGGCCACCTGGGGAATTGAGAGTCCTACTGTGAAAGGACTGATTAACAAACTGGGGCCGGTCTCTGGCCTCCCGTCTAACTCTGCAGACCCCAACCGCGCGATCCTCGAGCATCAGAAACGTGGCAGGAGTAGTAAACTCCCCTGACAAGTCACTCTCCAAGATTTCAGGGCTGTGGGTCCCTTGGGTGTGCGTGTACCAAGGTATCGTCTGGGAAGACTAGAAAAGGTGTGATTGTTGCCAGGTGTTTGTGCACTTTTTTTTATTGTATGCATATTCTTTCTGAATTCCCTTGTGTCCCTGGGCAAGAGGACCGGGTCCTCCCTGTCGCTTATCTTAAATGTCTGTGAGTTGTCTTCTGCCCCTGGTTGGATACATGTTACTAACATTTTCTTTTTAGAGTCGCGGTATGTCTCTTAGCGGCAGGCATTTACAGCTGTATAAAATTGTCATTACTCCTTTTGGGGAAGGAAAGCATTGGAGACTTAAGTGATAAGTACAATGCAGAAACAGTTAGATGGGACCATGGAGTCTGATTGTTGGCTAAGTTTTAAGAAAAGGATTCGAGTTATGGGCATACACACAGTGGGAAAAACATTTAAAAACGAGCATTTTATATTGATTAAACCTTTGTTCTTTGTTTCCAAAACCCCATTTTGTGTTGGTTCTCGCTTTTGCTTCTGGTAACTCTGATGCTTTCCAAGACCTCACTTGTTTTATACACTGAAGGATCAATGTGTTATTTTGTACTCTGTGGTGAAGGTTAATGGAGACTAGACACTTAGGGTACAGCATGCTTTGTAATGTTGAAAAAAAAGTCTCCTATGTATAGATCTAGATCGCATTTAAAGACATAAATACATTATACCTGAGTGTGAACATTATGAATAGGAATACTCATGACTTCTTAATTCTGTATATCATATTAACTAATTTCACTGTCTCTTAATTTCAGTAAATAGCTATAAAATACATTTTTTAATATTAGGATTGCAGTGTGACTCTCTACATTAAATAGAGCCAGTTTAAATAGTTTCCGCAGTCTACAATATACTACTTATTATCATTGGGGAACGATGATGGAGGGTGAATATATTATTATATATAGATAGATAAAATTTAGACATTTTCCAATTTCCCAAAAATTCCCAAAATTTATATATTTCCCAAAATATAACTACATTTCAATTTATAGTCCTAATTTGGGTAGTATTAATATCAGTTTACCTAATGCTATACTTGTAATGATCTCTCTGATCATTTAGAGTCTACCTTTTACAGCTGTAAGGTGTTAAGGGGAGTTAGGTTGCAAAATCTTTTTGATTCAGGCATGTGCTAAAAAGCTGGTGAAAATGATTGAGGGTGGAGGGCTCTTGCAGGAATAGAGGCTCAGATTAAATGCATGAAGAAACTTAAACTGCGTGTCTAAATAGGATTATGAGGTTGGCCAGTTTAGATTCTGTGTTCACAAACACTAGTGGTTCATACTACAAATTCTAGTAATGTTCTAAGGTTATCACTCAGTTTCTCCTGAATAGCTTTAAGTAACACGTTTGGATAGAAACCTAGCTGAAGCAAGTATTGAGAATATGTGTAGGTGTATATTCACTTTTATACAGGAACAGAAAAGTACAATTGTGTTAAGAAGATTTATTAGCAAAGACCAAGACCTGTTTTATAATTACTCTGATAAGTGTTTTTTTCCTCGTAAACACACATTCATTTTACATATCTTTATTATGTATATCCTTATTATGTTATAATGAGATAATATGCTTTTAGATTCATTGCCTAAGATGTGCATATTTGTACAAGGAGATTTTCTTGTTCCTTTCCACACTTAAAAAGTTATTTTAAGTGGATGGGGAATTGGTTAATTAAACCAATCTTGCTGAGCAAGCAGCAGCTGATGCTATTTGATTTATTGTGGTTCAGTTGTGTATGGAGCCTTGTCAGAGAGATGCCAGAAGGAACATTTCAGATAGTTTTAGACAAGTGTTTCTTAACTGGGTATAATTTTTGTGTCCAAGGAGATATTTGTAGTTTCTAGAGACATTTGTTGTTGTTGTTACATCTTGAGGGTGGAGGAGGCAGTGTTTATATAAAGTGGGTGGAGGAGAAGATGTTGCTAAACATCCAGTTGTATATGGAGCAGCCCCCTACAATAAGGAGTATTTGGCTCAAAATATCGGTAATGGTGTGATGGAGAAGTCCTGTTTTGGAATGCCAGGTGGGGAACAGGAAGACTCTAGCTTCTGTCATGGAAAATTGTTTCACTTCAGGCTATTTTACTTATCCGTAAAATGGAACTAAAAATATCCACTATGGCCATCTCACAAAGTTGTTGGGGAAAATCAGGTAAATAATGCTTGGAAACTGTGAGTGTGTCACAAACTATAACTATTAGGAAGACATGATTTTAAAAAAAATTATAAATGAGTTGTTAGATGTACTGGTGGTTGAGAAAGAAAGAGGTTAAGGCAGTATTGTTGAGTGAGGAGATTAGATGATTTGGTATTCTTGAATTCTTTGTTAATCTTTTTGGGTAAAGGATTTTTTTTAATGTAGTTTTCTTATTAGAACATAATTTTTTTAAAGAAAGCTCTATTCTTTAAACTTAAGATTATTTTCTCACAACAAGAGGGAAAACTCACTGTAGAAAAATTAGAAAATATAGGAAAGTAGAAAGATGAGAAAAGGCATCACAATCCGCGCCCTTTCCCATTTAAGCACAATCAAATTCTTACCAATTTCTTTGAATCAATAAGATGAGAAGAAAGTTAGTGATAGACAAAGGGGAGCAGTTGAAGGTCACCAACAGCTATTTGTTTCTATGTCCTTCATTTTCTCTTTTTTAATGATTACCATGTACAGGTGAATTCAGTAGAGGAATTGGCTCATTTCATTGTTTTTATTCTTTGCCGGCTAACCTCCAAACCCTGTCCTCATTTGGCATGTTGTTTCCTCTCTGCAGCTTGTTCTCCCCTGTACTCAGCTAGGTGTGCCACTGTTGCTTCCTGTCTTGAAAACCCTATGGTAATGTGGGGTTTTAAACAGCTGCCATGTTGAAATAACTGGGTTTCAGGGGCAGGAAACTACTTCCTATGAGTATTCTTCCCTGTGAAGTGCACCAGCTTTTTTAGGCAACAAGAAAGCATAAAATATTAAGTTCATTTCTGTGACATATTTACTTCTAAGGTTTTATGATCTGTGATTCTTAACAGCTGGACACAAATTTTTCCTTGGTGCTCTGTGAATAAATTGCCCGATCCCAAGGCTAGACCTGCTTTAGAAAGCAAAATGAAAATTTCTTTGAGTCTACTTCAGCCAGAAGACAAAGCTGGTCTCTGTTGGGATATTTTTAATCTGTAGTAACTGAATTTACTTCACAGTAATATCACACAGCACTTTGTTCATTTATTCATTCAGTAAATATATGTTGAGCTTCTGCTGTGAGTCTCGGGGTGAACAGAGAAGACAAAGGCAAGAATCCTTGCCTTCATAAAGGTTACAGTCTAATGGAAGACCCTTGGGCCTCATCATTCAGAGTTTCTTAGTTGCAGATTATACACATTCAAGAGTAAATTTTAGTTTATGGAACATTTTCTAGAAACCTTTATGGCACTCCTTAAACCTGAGGAAGCTGAGGACTAAGAAGTAGCCCATCCCCCCCCTTTTTTTTTTTTTTTACAGATTAACTCATTCTTCATACATATAAACATCTCTTGGGTACCTACTAAGTTCCTGGCAGATGGGTAAGACAGTTTATATGGAAATAAGCCTGCTGTATGTAGCCATAACAGTGTGGGTGGAATTATGAGCACTGGGACCCCTGAAGAGAGCTAAACCCTGTTTGGAGCAAGTGGTGGGTGGAGTGGTCGGCTGTCAGGATTGCAGTTGGACAAACTCAAAGAATAGGTTTTCTTTAGAATGAAAACCAGTGAGGACTCTCTGCTCCACAAAAGGTGTTTTAACTCTTCAGAGAAAGAGTTATTTAAGAATGATCTGGGAGAGGAGCCCTGACTTGCAAAGAAGGCAATAGTAACTTGAGCCCAGCCAGGAGAGACTAAATCAGGTCAAGGTATACCTCTAGATAGAAGAGAGACTGGTTTATTGTATTTTTATCCTGTTTTTCATACTCTGCATTTTTGGAGACTCAAGCCAAACTGCGTGGTATGATCCCAGCTGTGAGAATGTGGGCAAGTTACATTTGTTTTCTTAGAATGAAGATGGAGATGGTACCTACCTCTAAGATTGCTTTCAGGATTGAATGACTATACCTAAGGATTTTTGAATGATGCTAGACACATGGTATGAGCTAAAAATTTGTTAGTTTTTTCATCTTCGTATAGGTAAATATGCTGTGTGTTAAAATAAAAAACAAAACGGAGGGCGCGTGCCTGGGTTGTGGGCCAGGTCCCCTGTCCGGGATGTGTGGGAGGCAGCTGATCCATGTTTCTCTCCTTTTCTCCCTTCCCTTCCCTCTAAAAATAAACAAAAACCTTCAAAAAAGACAACTCTCAATTTATATTGAGAATGCTTTTTTTTTAAAGATTTGTAGAGATGTGCAACCCACTGAAATGCAAAACAAGTAGTTGATACACTCTGCTTTATAGACTTCTATTAGAAATGGATAAATAAAAATGTTTAGGCACTTAATGAAGACAGTTTCTCAAGTTTGGAAGAGTTATTATGTAGGCGGCACCGAAAGTCATAGATAAATTAGGTTTTACTCTATTTTCAAGGAAAGATGAGAAACAAAGATGCCTTTAACTTCAAATGCCATCTGAAGTATATAATTTGGTAGGAACGTATTAGACTTTACTGTGTTGCTCTCACTGATTGTTGGCAAGTGGTAGACTGTTGTCAGGGAGACACAGACATACCAGTTTGTAAAATCGTGGCTTCAAAGTTGTGTGGAAGTTAAAAATCATATAAATCAGATAATGTGCCAGGGAGGCACATTTGCTGCTGAAGGAATTATGGGAGTTTAAAGGAACTCTTAAGTATACATTCATTTTCCCCTAAATGTTGATTTATCAGTTTCTATTTCCATATACGTATTGTGCTTTCCTAAAGCATGATGTACCCAAAGTATAAAGTTGTACAGAAAGTGGGCTGTCACACTGGCCAGGTGACTTGACTGGTTTGAGTGTTGTCTCTACAACAAAAAGTTGTGAGTTTGATCCCCAGTCAGGGCACATACCCTGCCAGGCCCCTGTCTGTCTCTCCCCCCACTTTACTCTCTCCCTCCTCTCTCACCCCCTTCTCTCTCTCTCTCTCTCTTTCTCTCTCTCTCAAATCAGTAAACATATCCTCAGGTGGTGAACAGGCTGACCTGTAGGTATTTAAAAAAAACTTAGGTTTATTATTTTTATTTTTTTATTTTTATTTATTTTTTTTTATAAATTTTTTTTTCTTTTAGATTTTATTTATTTATCTTCAGAGGGGAAGGGAAGGAGAGAGGGAGAGAAACATCAATGTGCGGTTGCCTCCCGTATGTCCCCTGCCGGGAACTGGCCTGGCAACCCAGGCATGTGCCCCGACTGGGAATCGAACCGCGATCCTTCGGTTCGCAGGCCCGCGCTCAATCCACTGAGCTACACCAGCCAGGGCGGTTTATTATTTTTAGTTAAGTTGGGCAACTCAGACCAGTTTGCACATAGAAAGTAGAAATAGATGGGAACAATTTGTAGTTAATGCAGCTCTTGTTTTTAATGGTGCTTCAAAGGGCTTAAGGGTATTAGAACTGACAAGAGTTTACTGTGTTAAGCACAGTTATATCTGCAAACTTATTTGCACAGTTAAGTTGCTTAGACTATAGCAAGGCTGTAATTTATAGTAATTTTTTCAATTAGTAGAATTTAAAGTAACTTTTATGTTATAGAAGGAGAAAAGACAAAAGAAAAATCTTGTAAGATAATCTGCCAAATGTATACTTTTGCAGTGAAAAATCTTGTTATTATTAAACACACAGGCAAGCAGACAGATGTGATTCATATTATAAAGAGGTACACTGGATTTTTTGCCAAGTATACCTGCAAACCCATTTTAGGGCTAACTTACAAAACACAGACTTAAAAAAAGTAAGATGCATAATGCCTAAATTTAAAATCTGACTAATTTTGTTCAGCTATAGCCATTTTGTAAAATTTAAGGTAGGTCTGCTAATCACTGTATATCAGCTATCTAATTGGGAACATCATTTAATGTATGGTGGTATTTCCAAAGAACCCTATCTTTTTAGTCTCTGAGAATGACCATTCATTCAGATGGGTTAGAAATAGGAGGGGGGCAGTCAGAGCAAGCCTGACTGGCCTGAACATAAATTGTAAGCCCACTTGATGTAGATTTGGGAATTAGGCCACTCGTGATACACAAACTGGTAGGAAAATGGTCTCATGTTTTTATGTTTATTCCTACCCTCAGGAAACTTCTTTGCTAGTGGAAAACACAATAATTCAATAGTTATACTATGTACCAGGAGAAGTGTCCTAGTTTGCTATAAAGCAGAGGTGGGGAATAGTAAGAAGAGGGGGGTCTCTGTGGTACATACAAGAAGCAACTCATGAATGCATCATTAAGTGGAACAACAAATAGATGTTTCTCTTTCCCTCTCCACTTTCCCCTCCTTCCATCCCTTGGTCCATTTCTAAAATAAAAATTAAAAAAAAAAAACAAAAAAAAAAAACCTCCAAAAACCTCCAAAAACCTTAAACCAGTGGTGAGAAAACTCTGTAAAGGGAAGAACTAAATATTTTCTGCTTCCAGGGTCATGCTGCCCTGTTCCCTTTATGCAGTTCTGCTTTTGTAGAACAGAAGCAAACATAGACAGTATGTAAACCGGTGAGTGTGGCTGTGTTCCAATAAAACTTCGTATGGACACTGAAGTCTTAATTTCCAGTTGTCACAAAATACTATTTTTTTCCAACTGTTTAAAAAGGTAAAAATTTGTAGGACTTCTTGGCTGTGTAAAACAGATGGCAGGCCAGATTTGGCGCTTGGCCAGTTTGCTGACGGGTGCCTTAGACTGTCTTGATCTCTCCCTTTCCTTGTTCCCCACCCAATACCCAGCAGCTAGCCAAGCCGTCTCAGTTCTCCCTCCTAGTACATCACACCTTCGCCTTCTCACCATCGCCTGCCTCTGACATGGCTTTCTTTTGCCTGGGCGAGTGCGGTAACCTACATTCTAGTCTCCCTGCTTCCAGTCTTTTCTCTTCAGTCGGCCATCCACACAGACATTGAACAGTCTGTAGCCTGACTCAGGTCATAGAATTTCCTGACCACCAGACTTTGGAAGCCCTTATTGCCTAGAAAACAGTCCAAGCTCCACCTTATATGGTATTCAAGGTTGCTTGTGATAAGATGTCAACTTTTCAGCTTATTCTTCCATTTCCGTCCTTCTACACTGCTAGAATAGGTTGCGTATTTACTGTTTTGCATTTCACCCTTAAACATTTCTCATAATTTTCTATAGTCTCCTTTATTTTTAAATGCATTTACTTTTGCTTCATGCTCTCCACCTGTCAAAATTCTGTAACTTTCAAGGCCCCTTTAAATGTCCCTGACTCCTCCCTCTACCCCCAGAAGAGTTTTGCAAACTGTAGTACTTGGGTGGTGTGTGGTCCTCTTTCCTGGGGCGTTGTGTTCTGCCCGTGCTTCAGTGCTTTTGTAGACCTATCTCCACTCTGTAATCCCAAGGCCTTTGAGGACAGTGCCTTGTCTCATTCATTGTAATATCCCCTCCCCTTTCACACTGGGCACATGGGTGTTTATTTAATAAATGCTAAATCCTGTGTAGCTATGTACAATTTGTAAAGTTCAAAGTGGGAACATTTTACTGAAGGGAGTTTGGTCAAATTAAATCCTTGATTCTTATATAAAGTAGTACAGTTTTGTGAAAGCTCACCAAGTATTTTGGGAGACTTTGGTGGTATTCTTGGTCCTGTCAATGGCTTAAATAAGTTCAGGCAAACTTACTGCTGCTTTTCTTCAGGAATTTATATTACATTTTATAAGAAAAATAAAAGAGTGCTCCGTAATTCATAATGTTCCTTTGTTGGAAAGCTCAGGGCCAATTTACTGGCTTGTTTGAGGTTGCTACCTGTTTTTCTTACAATAATCTCCCTGCCTCAGTCTCCCACCAGATCGCTTGTCATAAGGAGTGGTTCTCCTGTGTATGTCTTCTATATTTACATAGGTAGCTTCAGCTTTTTTGGGGTGACAAAAATGTGAATAAATAAATGCTAGACCCTTGGTTTACCCAACTTAAGGATGACAACAAGATGGTAGGTAAAAGATAAATATCTGGGAAGAAACAGGGAAAAAGCTGTGGGGCAGTATGAGAATTGCGATGTAGGTCTGGTGGGAAATGAGAAAAGTGCTTTGTAAATTTCTTACATGTTTTGGTTAGCACGTGCTTGGGGTGGGGCATATCTGCCCGCTTTGCATGGTGCGTAGCACACCTTCCCAAATGGAAAGGAGAGGGAGAAAGAGGATGAGACTCAAAATCAGTAAGCTTTTACTGTGTCAGCTGTTACACGTGCTTTGCATTTCATACTTAATTTAATCTTTTAATAGCTAGAGAGATGTATCTTAATGGAATCCTTTTCTAGATGAGCAAACAAAGCTAATAAATGGGAGAGATGGAATTCAGATTTCAAGGTCTCTGGCATTAAAACAAGAACAACCTCTTTTACTCTTTTATCTCTTCTAGCTTTACTGAGATATAATTGGAAAACCCTTCTATTCTTAAAAAAAAACTAACTACTGTCTTGTCAGTTGTCTTTTTTGATTTTTTTGCTGATATTGGCATTTAAAATGAGAAACTATGGGGTTTATTCCTATCCTGTTTTCCAAGCTAATGCTCCTGAAGCAGTTTTAGGCTCTTGGAGAGCCTGTATTGTATTTGGTATTGTTAGAAGCCAGGTAATAAAGAGGATCCGAAAGGGTTTTGGGAGGGAGGCAATTTTGATGGGGTGGGTGGTAAATTGGGTAATTGGGTTCATTTAGCTTTCCTAAAGAGAGTTTAGTGTTTTCGTGTGAAATATCTTTGACATAGTAAATCAAACTTGAATTACTGTTACTTTGTGCTACCGATTATTATATAACATGTCCCATGTTTACCTGTTTGAGCATGAGTGTACCACATGTGTTACAAAAGGCAAACTGCTTGGACTTGGAACCAGGAAGAGGTGGGTCTGAAGCTGTCCTTCGCCACTTACTAGCTCTGTGACTTTGGGCTCATAATTGATCTTCAGTTTTTCTCAACTATAAAATGGATTTTTAGTACCTATCACAAAGTTGCTTTGTGGAGGTAGAACACACAGAATAGCTTCAAACAGTGCCTGGGACTCAACAACATTGAATAAATATTGGTTCCCCATACTTACCCCCCAACTGTTGAACAGTGCCAGAGATTCTGTAAATAATTATGTAATGTTTACATGCTTACGAGTGGGAACTTTATAGATACATGTTACTCAAGTAATGAACTTAAGATGAAGGAAACACCCTTGTACGAATGGCTGGGTTCCCACTACTCCAAAAGCATCAGTGTAAGATAGTGGTTCAGACTCCCAAACCTGGAACCTGAGTCTGTGGTTTATCTTGCTTTAATTTCCTAGCTGAGCGATCCTAGGCAAGTTATACAACATCTTTGTGACTCAGTTTCCTCATTTGTAAAATGAAGAAAATAATAGCACCCACCTTATAGGGTTGTAAGGATTAAATGAGTGTGTTTGTGTGTACCAACACCCTTTAAGGGTTTATCTGTCTTACTCTTATCCCTCCAGTCTTCCTTTCCTCCTTGTGTAGGCAGCCCTTATGTCACCTGGAAATTCCCTGGAATCCCCCTCACATCTTTTCTCATCAGGTGAATTCTGTGTACATCATATACCTGTCTTTTCTCTCTCTCTTCAGTTCCTTGCTGGTTACTTCATTTTAATTCGAGATATCTTTTTCTCATGTCTGATGCATTCTCATTAATTACCTTCCTTGTGCATTTTTGTCCAGCCACTTTAAAAAATCTGGTTTTTTTTTAAGTGTGGAAACTGAATATTTTCTAATAATGACTGATAAACCCAACTGTGTGTTAAGGATGCATTTATACCAAGGAAGATGAAAGCCATAATAGTGTCAAGCAATGAAAAAAATAAAATACTTTATTGAATGCTATCTCTGTGCCAGGCATTCAGATCAGTAAAACGAGACTGTACATGGTTGAATAATATGTTTAAAGGCACCCAGCTTTTATGTAAGGGAACCCGGATTTGATCGAAAGCAGGCCTACCTGGCCCTTGGTCTCAAAATCCCTGAGATTAGTTGCCTAAAAGCTTTCAGGCACCCCCCTCACCACTCCATGTACACCCATTAATAACCAGCATTCTGCTTCCTCTAAAGCTCCAGCTTTTGAGATGACAAGATTACTCACCCATGAGGTTCTCTGTGGCTGCAGACTGTTTTCTGCTGTTTTAGCAGGGCAGATGTATAGTGTTTCAGGAACTGTATGTGTTAAACTGGTCTTCTGTGTGTTGATTTGGAAACATAACCAAACTTACAGTAGTATATGTTGGGGGCAGATTGCTTCACATTTCAACAACCAACTGAAAATGAAGTTTTAAAAAGGCAAAACTGTTTATAAACTAGACTACTAGTGTATTTGTTTTAGTGCATTACCTGCATGGATTTACTTTAAAGGTGTGTGTGTTGTACCTGAGTCAGGCACATTGTGGAATGGATACATGTTGTTACACTTACTTGCTTAGCCATCTGTCCTCATCTGTGGCTGACCTTTGTGTCTTGAACCACTACCGTTGTGTTTAGCACATTGTAGGAACCCTGTGAAGATAAGTATTTAGTACTCTTTAAAAAAATCAATGGTTCTTTATACTTTTCTGTTGGTCTGATGTATTTCAATTAAAAAATCAACGGAGTGAGGGTCAGGCAACTTTGAGAGAGGAATGTTGCCATGTAATACTGCGTATGCTAGGCTGAATTGAGACATTTAAAGGTATTTGGGAGCCAGACACTTATGATAATATTGCTCTGATTATTGGGAGGCAAGGAAAGCAGGCAAACAAGTTCCTTCTTGGCTCGGAGTCTTGTTTACCTTTCTCAGGTTAGAACTGGTCGCTGTATTGGTTTCAACAGGTCACGGAGACAGGTTTGCCATGAACCTCAGCATATTTGGTTTCAAGTTTATAGACATTGTCTAGTAAGTGCTGTTTAAGGATTTGTAGTACACAATGATCATAAAATCTTATAATAATTTTAAGAGTTGGAAGAAATCAAAGTTGCCCAGGGACACTTCCTTTTCCAATTTTGCAACAGCAAAAACTAAGAATCAGAGCAGTTATGTGACTTGCCCAAGACTTCTGTGGGTCACCACTTTAATGTGTTTAAAAAAAAAAAAAATTTTTTTTTTTAAATACAGCATCATGCTGGATTTGTGATAAGAGTAAACAAATGATACAGAAGGTAGCATGTAGAATTTAGCAAACTAAATACCCATTTGTTCAAATGGCTCTGAGACGAGTAAGATGTATTTGTGGGTAGGAGATTTTAGAGATTATATGAGAGAAGTTAGGATTATGCAGAGTTCAGTCGTTACCTTGGACATTATGAAGGTCTGTGTCTCATGGGAGAGGAGAGATTAAGCTGCTCTCATGGGTCCTTGCGACACTGGAAGTGCCAG
Source organism: Glossophaga mutica (assembly GCA_039655065.1). Taxonomy (NCBI): domain Eukaryota; kingdom Metazoa; phylum Chordata; class Mammalia; order Chiroptera; family Phyllostomidae; genus Glossophaga; species Glossophaga mutica. The sequence continues at coordinate 46,774,152 of CM077307.1, read as the reverse complement.
AGGTTAGGGGCCAAGTCCCTCTTGCTTAGACTTTTAGTCCTAGTTCAGCCCTGTGTCTTCTGTCGAGCAGGTGGTCAGTAAAATGTTACTGAACACATGAATGCCAATTATAAGAAGCTAACTCTGGCTTTGTCCTGTGGAAAGCCTGTTTGTTTGACTAGCATTGCTTTTTTGTGTTGTTTCTTTTAACAGGAGTAAAGCCACTTTACAAAACACCCCTAGCTTAAGTAGACCTTAATAGAGGCAAGTTATACTAAGAACAACAAACATAAAATTTTGAGAGCTCATTACAGATGAAAAGGTGCTGTCTTGTATAACTTTCTTTTGAGACTTAAGGCAGGTGGGATGCAGGGGTGAAGAGATTGTGAGCTAGCCCCAAACCCTGTACTCTCCCACCGTGGCTGCACTAATCTGGACTGGTCTGGGGATGAGCACAGCATGTAGAGCCTCCCCCTCTTGCACTATGCTGGTCACTGGCCTGTCTGCTGCTATTCACCTGGTTCCACAGAGCCTCCCAGAAGCTTAGTCTTCAAGCCTGGTTAAGGTCCAGGTCCTGGCTGTGTGTGTGAGTCAGAATTACTTATGTTTTCCTGTTCTTGCAGCTGAGCCTGCTCTCAGCACGTTGTCACAGTGTAGATGAAGCCTAAGGAAGTAATTCAGTCAAAGTGTGTATGGTTGAAGGAGGGTGCCTCAAAGCAGACAGTCTGCTAACCCTGAGTTGAGCCTCTAGGGAGAGAAAAGTATTTTTTTTCCTCTATTCTTTTGACCTTTTTCTTAAGTCATTAAAAAGCCACAGGCTGCAAATTCAAAATGATTGCAACCTTTCACTTTTATACAAGAAAGATAGTTGATGGGATGTCCACTGATATGTAGTTTTTATAGACATTGGGCACTTGCTTCTCTAAAGACTTATTTTTTAATTAATTTTATGTAATTTGCTTATCCAGTCTGTGTTCAGCAAGTAGTTACAGTTTCACATGGAACTCTGTTAGTCAGTCCTGCATTTACTTTCAGAGAAGTCATATGTCAGCTTAATATTGGCTCTTCCTAGGCAATCATTTGAAATTAGTATAGCTCTTGAATGTTTCTTTTAAACTTTTATTAAACATTTTAAAGAAATTAAGTAATATATTTGTATTTTAGAAAAATCAGGAATTAAAATAAAAATTCCAAGATCTGTTATTCAGTTAAACATTTTTGTTAATATTTAGTGTTTGTTATTTCAGACTTTGTTTTATGCCTATATAGACCTATAAAAAAAAAATTCAAGGAGATCATAGAACATAATACTGTTTTGTAATCTGGCTTTTTCACCAAGTGACTGACTTCTCATTGTTTTCCCCCACAAAGTAATAACTTTTGGTTAAGGTGACATAACTTTTTACGGTACATAGCTTTCCATAGTATAGATGAATGAAAGTTTATTTACCTAACCCCCTAATGTACAACATATGTACTGTTTGTTTTTCCTATTATGGTAATCCTGTTACAAACATCTTTGTGTCTCCAATTTTATGGACTTTTCTGATTTGTTTCCTTAGGGGACCGTAAATGGTATTGTCTGAAAGTTTTTCACATTTTAAGATTATGGATACTTCTTTATGCCATGATTTTAAAAGCACACACTCTGCTTTAATGGAAACATGATAAATCCGCCCAGTTGATTTTTTAGAACAGTAAGTTCTGTAGGTTCCTTGGCAGATACACAGCCCTGGGGATTGTGGATGCCTGAACAATTTTTAATGTTTAACTTTTCCCCAGAGCACCACAAACATTCTGGGCTGCCAGATTCCAAGATTTGCTCTGGAGGTGTGAGGTGGAAGCCACCTTCAATTGCTGGAAGATAATCCTGTGGATGAGACAAGCTTTATTTTTTTTGTGTTTACCATGTGTTGCAGTGAACTTTGAAAACCCTTTCAAGTAAAATAAGGTCTTCTTTTCCCCCCTTATGATTAAAATACAGATTGCTAGTCTTTCATGAAAAAAGAGAAGCTCAAAAGCAATTCCAGAAGATGACTTTTTACTGATTAGTGGTTATAAAGATTTCACATGATAATATTCCCAAGTTATTTTATTAGTCAGGTCTGCTTCAGTGAAATCAAGAAGGCTAGTTTATCTTTGCAAAGACTTGTGACAACAAGCTCCTATCTGCACTCCCTGGGGAGTGCAGTTCACATTTAAGATTTTGCTTCAGGCCTCTCTGCAGCTTTATGGTGTGAGTGTTTCAGATTTCTAGATGTGAAACTGGTTTGACATTAATTCCTAGTGTGACATCTTTTTAAATCTCCTCTTAGCATAAGTCAGAAAAGTCTGCAGCGCTAGCACCATGCTCTGCACATTAATTACTTTTCCCTTTTGTTTGCTCCTTTCTCGAAGCCCCCTGGTTCATGCAAGAGTCATTATACCTAGGCAGTCACAAACATTTTTCAATTAGATTTGTATTTAATAAAATTAAGCCTTGTAAGTAATTAGTGAAAACTAGACCAAGGGAGCCTATAGTTAATTAAGCACTGAGTTGAAAAACTGGGAAAGGGTGAATGAAGTTCTTCCTTCAAATAAGGCACAGATAAAGATCTTATCTGTGTCTTCTCCTGTTCTTTGACTTCAGTGTTAGAATGTTGCATCCAAAGCCTCCATTTTAGGGTAATATTTTGGCACTGTCTTCTAAGCTATACTTCAGGCAATTTAGAAACATTTTTATTTCTAAGTCTGCATTTCCATGTAAACCTTTTATGCATTATATATTTCTCCTATATAATCTAGTGTAGATTTAGATTGATGATGACTTTTAAATCTTTTTAATTATTGATTTTAGAGAGAGAGAAAAACATCAATTTGTTCCATGTATTTATGCATTCATTGCTTGCCCCTTGAATGTGTCCTGACCAGGGATTGATCCCCCAACTTTGGCGTATCGTGATGATGCTCTAACCAGTTGAGCTACCTGGGCAGTGCTTGATAATGACTTTTTAAAAACTATATTTTTCTTAAGAAATGTAATAGTATCTCTGGCCTAACATAATAATGTATTTACCAACCGGAAATATTGTTAATATGAAAGTATACTCACTAAATCGTGGAATTGTGTACTGCTGTTTTGGTGAAGTTATGTAATGCTGTAGAGAACATTCCAAAAGGAGCTATGGAGAGAAGATTCTTATTCAGGGACCTTTTGCCCAGTGAATTGCTTGGATGTCTATAACAGTTCTTTTTTGGGGGACTTTTAAGGCAAAGAAAAAAGAGTGTTGGGGTTTATTGGCTTATGTAAATAGAGTTTCTTAACAGGCATGGGGAAGACCCCATGGGCTCCATTGATGTCAAACATGGTCCCTTCATTAGGAGTCCTGCTCGTTTCTGTGGCTGTTTCACTGGTCCCATTTCTTGCCACAGTGACGTTTTCTCCAAGTGGTTTGAAGGAGAGAACTGGCTGCCCCAAGATGATGCTCTTTTGGCTTTTATTTATCAAATCTCCCTGGAGAATTCTTGCTTGGGGTCATTCATGGATAGGGGTCAGGCAGGACACTGTGATCTGTAGTTTTAACAGAACTGCATGGGATAAAGGGTTTCCAGACAGATAAAGACCAAAGATGTCTACCATAGCATCTCGAACTGGCAGTTAAAATTTTTTTTAATTGTTACAAAATACACAACATAAAATTTACCATCTTCATGAGTTTTAAGTTACAGTTCAGTAGTGTTAATATAGTCATATTATTGTGCAACCTATCTCCAAAAAACTTTTCATTTTGCAAAAGTAAAATTCTGTATCCACTAAACAACCCCCTGCTACCCCATGTGCCCTGCTTCTCCCAGGCCCTGGCAGCCACATTCTAGTTTCTTTTTCTCAGTATGGTTAATACTTGTATTAAAATTTTAAATATTGTTTAGAGAATACAGGTTTTTAGGTCTATGAAATTATACCTCCATTTATGAATTTTAAAATATCTTTGACACACAAAAAGGAGTATGAGAGGACATTGTGTCTGATGAGCTTATGGAAAGGGCTTGCAGGAGGGTGAAGCAGAGGACTTGGTAGTGTAGGTTCTCAGAAGCCATCCTCCTTTGGGCAGAGGTTTCAGTTCAAGCTTCTCTTCCCCATTTTTTTTCCTTAAGTAATTTTTTTATTTTTCAATGATAGCAGGCATACAATATTGTATTAGTTTCAGATGTATAACCCAGTGGTTAGACATTTGTATAACTTAACAAGTGATCACCCTGATAGAACTAGTGCCCCTCTGACGCCATATTTAGTTATTAGGATATTATTGACTATATTGCCTGTGCTGTACTTTACATCCCCATGACTATTCTGTAACTACCATATTCTGTAATTACCAATTTGACTTCTTATTCCTCTCACCTTTTTTCACGTATCCCTCTTCCATCTGGCAAATGTCAAAATGTTCTCTGTACCTGAGTCTTTCTGTTCTGCTTGTTTGTTTATTTTGTTTTTTAGATTCCATGTATAAGGGAAATCATATGGCATTTGTCTTCTTCTGTCTGACTTAGTTCATTCAGCACAATACTGTCTTCAGGGATCCCCAGTCTCCAGGCAGTGGACCGGTACCGATCTGGGCCTGTTAGGAACCGGGCCATGCAGCAGGAGGTGAGCTTGAATGTCATGCACTTGAATCATCCCGAAACCATCCCCTGCCCCCCATTCATGGAAAAATTGTCTTCCATGAAACCAGTCCCTGGTGCCAAAAAGGTTGGGGACCACTGCTCAGGGTCCATCCATGTTGTTGTAGATAGTTAGACTTCATTCTTTTTTGTGATTGAGTCCTATTGTATATGTACACCACTTCATTATTCATTCATCTATTGATGGACACTTAAGGTACTTTCATATTTTGGCTATTGTAAATAATGCTGCATAGAACATACGCATGCATATATCTTTTTGATTTAGTGTTTTGGATTTCTTTGGATAAATATCCAGAAGTGAAATTGCTAAGTCGTCCTTTGTGTCTTGTTAGAGCCTTTGTTTTAAAGTCTATTTTGTCTGGTATAAGTATTGTTTTTCCAGTTTTTTTTTTTTAATTTCCATTTTCATGAAACGCCTTTTTTCATCTCTTTCAGTTTGTATATTTATTTTGATCTGAAGTGAGGCTCTTGTAGACAGCATATGTAAGGGTCTTGTTTTGTTATCCAGCCACTGTATGTCTTTTGATTAGAGCATTTAATTCCTTTGCAGTTAAAGTAATTGTTGACAGATATGTATTGCCTTTTTATTTGTATTTTTGATCTGTTTTCTTAAAGAAGACTGTTTAATATTTCTTGCAATACTGGCTTGGTGGTAATGAAGTCCTTTAACTTTTCCTTGTCTGGGAAGCTCTTTATCTGTCCTTCAATTCTAAGGGATAGTTTTGCTTGGTAGAGTAATCTTGGTTGTAGGTCCTTGCTTTTCATCACTTTGAATATTTTGTGCCAGTCCCTTTGGTCTGGAACGTTCCTGTTCAGAATTCAACTAACAGTTTGTGGGATCTCCCTTGTAGGTAGGTAACTGCTTTTCTTCTGCTGTTCACTTTCTAGTTCCTGCCTGTGAATTTGACTACTGTAGGTACCTCACGTAAGTGGAATCATAGAGTATTTATCTTTTTGTGTCTCATTTATTTCACTTAGCATGGTGTCCTCAAGGTTCGTCCGTGCTGTAGCATGTGTCACAGTTCCCTGATTTTTGAAAACTGAATAATACTCTGTTGAATATATATTTATCACATTTTGTTTATCCATTCATCTGTTGATGGACACAGTTGCTTTCACCTTTTGGCTATTGTGAACATTGCTGTTAGGAACACAAACATACAAATGTATCTCCTCAAGACTGTGGTTTCAGTTATTTTGTGAATGGGCAGTTTTTTTTTGATAATTGTATCTCAAACAGATCAAAAACTAAGTTCATATATTTCCCCTTAAAAACTTTTCCTTATTGTAACCTCCCTCTCTTACCACTTTTGTTGGTTATCTAAGCCAGATCTAGGGCTTATTTTGACTCATTTTACATGGACTGTTAGTCACCAAGTTCAGCTGATATATATCTCCTAAACAGTCTTTTAATCCTTTGTTGCCCTGAGTATGTTTGTTCTCAAGGACTTCTGCGAATAAAGAATGCCATCATCTTACAGGTTCGGGAGTTACATGATGTTGCTTAGTTTATCCTTTTCTTGGAAAACCAAAATACGCATTAACATACTAAAGTCTCAAGAAGTCTTACAGTAAAGAAACTATTGAATTGTTCTTTGAGTAGTGAATGACTCAATCAACTGTTTTCCAAATATATTTGACCACTTTTCCACTTAACATTTACTAATATGAAATTGTGTAAGAAACATAGCTTTTTTTTGTCTCCTTGCCCTTTCCATCTCCACTCCTTCCCTTCTTTAGTTTCATCTCTTGCTTGGTCGATAGCCCAAGCCTCTCAAGTCAGGGATTTTAAATCTTCTCTCTCATCCATCCATTTGGCAGTCAGTTAAAGATTCTTTCTTTTGGAATAAGAGAATGTATACAATAGAATGCATAAGATTATACATTATTCACTGATTCGCTAGAGTTGAGCTGTCTTTGGGTTCATTTTCAGTTGTTGCAGACTGGAACTGCTCTGTGGGACACAGTTTCTGTGGGCATGTTATTTAACTTCTCTGTCTCAGTTTACTTATCTGTTATGAGAATTGAGTCCTTATATTGAAAACACTTGGAACAGTGGCTGGTATATATGTGCCTAATAAAATGTTAGTTGGTATTTCTTTCCTCCCTCCTTCCCTGATTTACAATTCCTGTGAAGTTCACTATTCAGAGATTCTGCATGCATTACCATAGTTAATCCTCAATGAAGGGGGAAAAAAAAACATCTGATAACATTACCCATATCAATTATTTTAGTGCTCAGTAAGTGCAAAATGTAGAGCATCCTTTGTTGGTTTAGTAGTAGAATGTTTGCTTTACCTAACAAATACTTATTCTCAAAACCTAGAAAACTGGATTAGAGGAAACACTGTGGAAGGAAGTGTGGTTATGGGTGAATGGCTGACTTACAGGATTTTTATTTTTACTGAGACGTAAATAGTTCCTTCTGAGAGTTTCAGCAGATAAGAGCATGAGTTCCAGTCACAGCCCTATGACTTTGAGCATGTTACCAAATACTTTGACATTTACTTTTCTATAGAATATTGAATGAGGTAACGTATGCAGAAAACATAGCTTACGATAGGTGGTCTGTAACGGTTTTCTTTTTCCTTTCTCCTAGGGAAGTAGGGAGGGATCCCTGTGTAACCTACTGCTCAGCTCTAGTGCCTCTCACTTTGTGGTGGCAAATCTCCCTCTTATTAAGGTTCCCGGGGCAAGCATTTTTAACTTTCCAGCATTATTATTATTATTGCTGTTGCTATTGTTGGTGTTTTGTTTGACATGGGTAGTATATTCGTTTGGTTCAGAAAGCAGAATAAGGCACAAACTGAGAAGCCTTGCTCCCGTCCTTGTCAGCTTCTTTCCCCACCCCCCTAAAAATCCTCCTTTATTAATTTCTTGTGTCCAGAAACACTTGCAAGTATATATTCCTTTTCTGTTTTTGTACAAAAGGTACCATACTTTGCTTTCATTATTTTACAGTATATCCTACTCTTCATAGTTTTTCTGGTTTTTGAATAATTTCCCATTAGTCAAATATAACCCAATCACTAAAACAAAAATAGGCTCATCATATTTTTTTTTAAAATATTGACAGGAATTAAATATAGTTTTTAATTCCTTAATTTTTAAAAATAGAAAAGCAAATGTAATGCTGCACTTTTCCATTATGATATTCTTCATTTGGTCAGTTTCCCTCTCTTTTCTCCTCCCTCTTCTCTTCCCTCTTCTCTTCCCTCTTCTCTTCCCTCGTCTCTTCCCTCGTCTCGTCTCGTCTCTTCTCTTCTCCCCTCCCTCCCTCCCTCCCTTCCTCCCTAAATTGAGACAGTTACTTTAGTTTGAACAAGAAAGTGACATATGCAGCCGAAGATGTTCCCCATAATATGAGAGATTCTTCCATTTTACTCCACACCCTGAGATACAGTTTTGGGAGGAAAAATATATTTGGTTAATTATGTTATCTACTATTGCTCCTTCTAAGGCAGGCATGGCATTGACTGGTATCTGGCTTAAAGTCTAAAAATCATGACCACATTTTGGTATTAAATTGGAGATTAGAATTTCATTTGGGTTAAAGTTGAATGTATGTACTAATGTATGGCTATGGAGTTATTATTCTTGATTTAATTTTAAAAAATGAGTGTGATTTGTCTACATTTTCACAGTTTCATCTATGTATAGTTTTATTGTTCCTTTCACTAAAAACATTCTGATGAAATAGGCTTACAAAGGAAAGCTAACCTAGCTTCAAGTCTACAATAAAAAAAAGTAAAGATTAATGTTCTGTTCAGTTATGTTTAGGACCTTGGCAAGTAATAGTGTATTCGTCTCTATGGTGTACCACCTATGCTGCTTGTGCTGCAAATGTTATGTATTCTCCTTCAGCTGAAAATGGTTCATGCTGGTTCTCTAGTAAACAGCTGGAAGAAAAGAACATGGTTCTTTTTACCTAATGTAAAGTGGTGATGAGTTCCTGCAAGAGTGTTAGCATGCCTCTTTCTCCATGAAAATCTGGATCCACTGGTTGTCTTTAATCTCATAATATCCAGTCTATTCATGATATATCAAATTTCATCATTGAAATGTTCCTTATAAAGCATCTTAATTTTTCTAACTTGGTAGTTAATTTTTGCATATAGTTATTGCGTTCATCTAGGAGTTGTTTCTCTCTTTTTGGAGTTTGTCTAATTCTGGATCATTCTCATATTTATCAGCAACCTGTTTCCAGTAGAAGACAGCAAACTGGCACTGCCATTTCAGGCTGACTGCACTTCAGTTGGTAGAGCCTCCTCAGGTCCATGTCCTACTCTTCCATCATCTTCCCTGCCTTGCAGCTCCCAGGGGGCTCTTATGGGACATGGTTGACCTCAGACTCTTCATTTGGTCATTAGATTCAGGTATTGCCACCAAACTTACAGAGTCATGTGCCTTCATGTTGGGGATCTGACATGACCCCCACGTCAGAACTTTCAGGGGAACTTGGAGACCATGATTAAGTCAGTTCATGCCTCTGAGCTTTGTTTCTTTTCATCTGTGAAATGAAGCTCCTTTGTGGGAGTTTGAATGTAATGTCACAGCTCTGAGGTTCCTTTTCCAGTCCTGGTTTCTCTGATGGGAGTTGCAGAGGACTCTCGAGAGGAGGCCAGGTTTTTTTTGCGTTCTAACCAAGGGAAATTTGAAATAATTGTTGACTGATGCAAAATTTTTGGTCTCTAAAATACAAGACATACAATCTTTATCTTTCATTTCTGAGATTATCAGAATAATAAACAGACAAGCCTCAGCGAGAGCCCCAAATGAATGAATTTCCAGTAATGCTGTGTTCTGTATTTTAAAATGTTTCCACAATTAAGGAGTGATTTTTTTTTTTTCCTGATGTGTGTGCAATTACAGTATATTCTTGACTTTTTTAAACCATTAGGGATGAATCAGTTTGGGATAACCATGTTTTCTAGATGGGTGAGAGTTTATTCTTATAATCAATGTATTTAAAAAAGTTCACTGTGCTAAAAAATTTAAAAATATATTTGCTGTGTCTTTGCACTGAGTGCCATTTATTTTATTTTATTAATCAGGTTCAATTATGAACATTAGTAGTTACGCTGAGCACCATGCTTGTAGGGTCACAGCATGGTTTGGAGTCGAAAGTCCTGGGTTTAAATTTAAGTCTTTGCCACTTATTGGGTCTATTGAGTTGAAACAGTAAACCCCTCTTAATCTTACTTTTCCCATTATTAAAAAATTGGTAGTGTGTCCGGCCAAGACGGAGGCATAGGTAGACACACTGTGCCTTCTTGCACAATCAATATTAAGGACAACAACAATTTAAAAACAAAAAACAGCCAGTACCGATGGAAAATTGAACTGTATGGAAGTCCAGCAACCAAGGAGTTAAAGAAGACACATTCATCCAGACCGGTAGGAGGGGTGGAGGTCAGGCAACTGGCAGGGAGAGGACTTGCGGTAAAGCAGTGGCTGGCTGACCAGGTGATTAGGGTGGCGGCTGGTGGACCCAGCGAGGCTTTGGATTGTGGAGGGTGGTGCGCAAGGTGGCGGGCAGTCCCACATTTGTGTGCAGGTAAACCAGGCGAAACTGGGGAACAAGACACACCGCGCAACCCAGGGTCCTAGTGAGGGGAAATAAAGCCTCAAAACACCAATTGAAAACACCTGAGGGGGTTGAGGCAGCAGTGGGAGAAACTCCCAGCCTCACAAGAGAGTTCGGTGGAGAGACCCACTGGGTCCTAGAATGTACACAAACCCACCCACACGGGAATCAGCACCAGAAGGACCCAGTTTGCTTATGAGAAGTGGGAGAAGTGACTGAAATCCGGCAGAGAGCAGAGCAAGTGCCCTTGTTCCTTCTTGGAACCCCGCCCCACATACAGCGTCACAACTCAGCTACTGGGTTGCTCTGCCCTGATGAACACCTAAGGCTCCGCCCCTCATATGTAACAGGCGAGTCAAGACAAAAAAAAAAAAAAAAAAGAAAAAAAAAAGGCCCAAATGAAAGAACAGGTCAAAGCTCCAGAAAAAATACAACTAAGTGACAAAGAAATAGCCAACCTATCAGATGCATAGTTCAAAGCACTGGTGGTAATCAGGATGGTCACAGAATTGGTTGAATTTGGTTGCAAATTAGATGAAAAAATGAAGGCCACACTAAGTGAAATACAGGAAAATGTACAGGGAACCAATAGTGATGGGAAGGAAACTGGGACTCAGATCAATGGAGTGAACCAGAAGGAAGAAAGAAACATCCAATCAGAAAAGAAGGAAGAAACAAGAATTCAAAAAAATAAGGAGAGGCTTAGGAACCTCCAGGACATCTTTAAACATTCCAACATCTGAAGTATAGAGATACCAGAAGGGGAAGAGGAAGAGCAACAAGTGGAAAAGTTATTTAAACAAATAATAAAGAACTTTCCCAGTCTGGCAAAGGAAATAGACTTCCAGGAAGTGCAGAAAGCTCAGAGAGTCCCAAAGAAGTTGGACCCAAGGCACACACCAAGGCACATCATAATTACATTAGCCAAGATTCAAATGAAGGAGAGAATTCTAGAAGCAGCAAGGGATAAGGGGACAGTCACCTACAAAGGAGTTCCCATCAGACTGTCAGCTGATTTCTCAAAAGAGACCTTCCAGGCAAGAAGGGGCCGGAAAGAAGTATTCCAAGTCATGAAAGTCAAGGACCTACATCCAAGATTGCTCTATCCAGTGAAGCTGTCATTTAGAATGGAAGGGAAGATAAAGCGCTTCTCAGATAAGGTCAAGTTCAAGGAGTTCATCATCACCAAGCCCTTATTCTATGAAATGTTAAAGGGACTTATCTAAGAAAAAGAAGACAAAAAACATGTACAGTAAAGTGACAGCAAACTCACAATTATTAACCACACCTAAAAAAAAAAACTAGGCAAATGACTAAAACAGGGACAGAACCACAGAAATGAAGATCACATGGAGGGTTAGCAACAGGGGAGTCAGAGGGGGAGAGAAGGGGAAAAGGTACAGAGAATAAGTAACATAGACAGTAGGTAGAAAATAGACGGGGAGGGTAAGAATAGTAAAGGAAATGTAGAAACTAAAGAACTTATAAGTATGACACATGGACATGAACTAAAGGGGGGGAATGTAGGTGGGAAAGGGTGTGCAGTGTGGAGGGGAGTGAAGAGGAAAATGGGACAATTGTAATAGCATAATCAATAAAATATATTTAAAACAAAAAAAATTGGGAGTGAAAAACTTAGTATAAAATAGATCTTGCATAAATGCTAGATAGCTCTTATGATTCCTGTGATGGGGATGCCCTCTGTGGTCTAGTGAGTTGTGTATATACAACACACGTACACAGTGCATTTTTATGTTGAATAGCTTTGGACTAGAGTTCTTGTGCTTTCTGTAGTTTCTTTATTGACTTCCCTGTTTTCCCTTTTTGAAGTGACCAGTATGCCTGTGCATAGGGCCTTGTGCTGGAGAATATACAGGGTTGTTGGCATCAAGTCATTCTTAGTGTGTACACAGCTGAAAAGGCCTGCAAACACATAATGTTCATGAGTGTCTGTGTGAAATTTCTGCAACAGTTTCCTTTGGTGAACTCATTTTATGTGTGTTCCAAAACAGTGAAGCTGAGCACCATTAAAACATAAGTGTGTATTTGCATAATGGTCTTTATTTAGAAAGGAATAACATTAAGCAATCCAGTAGGGAGACACAGTTTTTTTCTCTTATTTCCCCTTTTATTGGCTTGTGTGGCACATCTGAGTTTCAGAGTAAAGATCGAAACAGTGTGCTTTTCTGAGGGTTTTTTTTAAAACCTTGTATGGGATTATATCCATGACCTCAGTCTTATAAATTACGTATCTGCTGTGTGCCTAACCATTGTGTTTTGTTTGGTAATACCCCTATTGAAAGATGAGGAAACCAAGATTTGGAAAAACTAAACATCTTACTCATTTTATAAGTGGGTAACTCTTGTTTGACTTCAAAGCTCATGCTTTTTAAAACACTAAACCATGCTGTATGTTAGCTTCAAACTAGTGACTCCTAACTTTTGCAAACCGTGAAGCTCTTGTGATCTTCAGTGGACGTACTGGAGTTGTGTGGGTAGATGTTTATACTTCTTCTCTTGTTCTATGTAATGAGTGGTGAGCTGCCTTCTACTGTTCCCAACTGCATGGTCACTCTTAGAGGTGTGCGTTGTGCTCGTATGTAAACATTCATGCAAGGATCCGCTGCCCACAGAGTCTTCTGGCACTCTCTTGCCTCTAGAAAAGAGGGTTGGTGGCGGCCAGAACAGTGTGCCGTGGGGCAAGGATATCTTTAGAGCAAAATATGTTCTCGATCTTCAAATAGTGCTTTAAGCACATATGAGCCAACAGGGTCTCTATGAAAAGAATGTTAGACGAGCATTCAGTTTAGTTTCCTTAAATTATAGGATATTAAGTTAATTATAGCATTAAATAAGAATGCCAGGGGAGGGCAAATGTCCAGGATTCTGTTCTGGGGCACTAGGAAGCATGTCCTGAGATAGGGGGAAGCATGCCCCCTCAACCCTAGTGTAGACATAAAATATGAAGAAGAAGGACTTCATGAGGAAGCATTAGTTTTTCAGTTTCTTTTGTCATGAACTCTGAATTTTAGCTGAGGAACATGAAAGTATGTGGTCTGGTGTTGAGAAGGAGTTGACTTGCTGCTTTTGTTCAGAGCTAATACAATTTTGGGTTTTATAAGTGCTTCTGGTATTAAGGGAAGTAGAGGAGATAAATAGTTCTGATGTTGAGGGAAGTGGAACAATAAAATCCAGTTGAAATATAGCTATTAAACCCGAACTAATCAGATCATCTGTGTTCCTTCATAAAAAGCTGATAGTTGATCTTGGTCCAGGCCTTAACTTGGTTCATATATTGGGTTGGCCAAAAAGTCCATTTAGTTTTTTTTGTAAAATAAAAGACACATTTTTCATTTTCACCAATAACTTTATTGATTTGGATATTTTAAGTTATGTCAGCTATCTCTTGCTATTGGCTTCTAGTGAGTAGAGGCCAGGGGTGCTGCTAAACATCTTCCAATGCATAAGACAGCCCCATAGCAAAAAATTACTTGGCCAAAATGTCAATAGTACAAAGAAACTTCATAAACCATTTTTGACATGTTCAATCAGTCATATCACCTTCTCCATACACGGCACAAATCTTTTTTTGCACTTCAGTTGTGTTTTTACCTTTCTTAAAATAATAAAAAAACAATACACTAAAATGTTGTGTATCTTCTTCCATCTTCAGTATTAAAATGGCTGCACAAAATTTCACCAATTTTGATTTTTTTTGAATGCATGCTGATATGACAGCTGTCACAAGACAATCTAACAAAATTGTTTCAACTGAAGTTAAAGACAACCAAGCACTACTAGAGCCATCATACAGAGAAAATGTAACAGACATTTTGTCCCACAGCATGGAACCAGATTTTTATGTGTTTCAAAGTGATGAAGCCAAGCACCATGAAAACCTAAGCATGTATTTGCATACTGGTCTTTATTTAGAAGGGTTCAGACAAGTACAAGTGCTTCTGGATTTTTTTTCCCCTAAATAGGCTTAATTTATAGGCCAGGGAAAGATTCTGCTGCTGTCCCATTATTAGTGAGCCTTTATGTTACTGATGGAAAGGAAGACATAAAATCACATAATGCATCTAAAAATTTTGATTGAAGTTGTTCTTTATAAAGGGTCATTTCTTGTGTCCTTGTATATAATTGAACTTACTTTTTTTTAAATTTTGAAATAATTCTAGATTGGCAGAATGTTGCAAAAATAATACAAAGAGGGCCTATGTTAATTGAACTATACCATAAGTGAAATGCTTTACTATGGAATTTTAAAGATTTTAGACTTACAGAAAAACTTCCTAAGATAAAAGATGCTCAGTGTTGGATCTCTGAAACCTCTTTTGAACTAGTTTTCTCAATGACTCCAGGTACAACTGGAATAATGGCTGAAATCCAGATGCGGCGCTGGTCAGGAACTGTGACTGTGTCGTAAGCATGAAGTGGTTTCCTTAGGGCACCGTGACAAGGAGGAGAGTGCTGTGGGGTTGTCTGGTTGCTACAGCATGCACCTCTTGTGCCTTTGAGCTGCTTGTAGGTGCTTGGGATTTTGCAAATGGTCCTAGTAGTGCCAAAGCGCAGTTGTCAGAGTTACAGGTGGTGGAGGCTGGGAGCCAGTTTGGCAGCCACTCAGCTCTGCAAATAGCCCAGGTTGTTTAACCTTGGCAAGGTCCTGCAGACCAAACTTTGTGGGGGGTCGGTGTGGGGTGGGGGAGGGATCAGCCCCACACAGATATTTGATTCTTCCTCCCTCCCTTCTTTCCTTTCTTGTCATTTGAAAGAATTTCTATGAAAGGCCTGAGCGTCTTTAGGCCCTTAGAATGAATGTACTGCTTGTGTTCTTATTCATACCTATTTGATTTAACCATGTGAAATTACCACTTTGTAGGCTAAAAAATGTTCAACCTAATGTTTTCTACTGTCATACTGAAAATTCTTATGCATGTGGACTAGCATGTTTTCAAGAAAACATTGACTCTACCTCTTCATTTATGGAGGAAATATAGTACTTACTGTTTTAAGTAGAGTAATTAACCTAATTCTCTTTACCATCTTGAGGTTCATCCTAGTATTTTCTCTCATTTTAAGATCACAACTGATGAGTCGTGAGCTGGGCTCACACCCAGGCGGTCTAGTCACGGAGCTGTTTCTTCTCAGCACTTTTGTTTGGCCCCACCTCTCCTGTCATACTTGCTGAAGTCCTTAGTGTCTGGGCAGCTGACGTAGGTGTGTCTCTTTGATTTCGTGGAGAAAAAGAACTTAATTTTCTTTTAAAAATGAATTAATTTTTCCATAACACAGGAGTTTGGGGGCCTTAAGAATACTCTTTCCAGTTTTTTGGCCTCTAGAGTTGAGGTGGAGGCTAGAGATAACGGCAGTGTAGATGGTTATTGCCTTGGAAGATGAGGATGAATGTTTGATAGAATCTATTCCAACCTGAAATTATGTGGTTGTCTAATAACCCATTGCCTTTCTTCTGTGTTGCTTAACCTCTTGGATCTTGAACATGGAAGGAAAGGGAGTGACTCAGCCCATGAGTGAGTTTTATTTAGAAATTGCTCACTGGCCTATTGATTGCAAATCCTGTATTGATATTGGTGGAGGAAGGCGAGGGGCTAGGAGACTGGATCCCATGGGAAGCGAAGTGGGAGAGTCCTTGGGTCATCCGTCCTGGGCTAGCTGTCCTAGGCATTGAGACTCACAGATCTGTTCTAGGATGGTCCTCCTGGATCCTGTCAAGTCACACTCCAGCCTTTCCTGATTTATTCATACATTAGTTATGGCTCTAACATCCACTGAACAAAATCATAAGGGCTCACACAGTAGCTCTTCAGGGACTTTCCCTGTTCTTTCCCGTAGCATCAGAAATGAGCCATCTTGGTTGCAGGTGCTTCTGCCATCAGCATCTCAGGTATTCTGTCACAGCAGGAAGGGCTAAATAAACAGCAAGTGACTGCCAGAGACCCAGATGATTTTCTGTTCAGACCGAATAGGAGGAAAGGACAGGTTGTTGGGGACTTGGTTGAAAATGAATTATCAGTCTTCCTGGTTTCATCTCTGATGGGCAGGGGAAGGGAAAAGCCAGAAATCGATTTTGTGATTATTTTCCAACACCCTCCAAGTCGGGTGCTTTAGTTTGATCACAGTGGATGTGAGATTGAAAACCAGTTTAATTTGTTTGATGGTGTCATCCCCAAAGATGCCAGCCATATTACATCCCCATCCTTATTTCTAGAGGGCATCCAAGGGAGAAGCTCCCTCATTCCTGTTCAAGAGGGAGCAAGGAGGGGATTGATGTACACCCCCATGGTAGGACTGTATTGGTCTTCAAGTAAGTTGATTTCATAAGTTGGTCATGCATCTTCCTGCAGACTGCTGTGGCCTTCCTCCAGACCAAGGTGGGTTTGAATGATTCAAAGTTAGTCACTTCAGTGTGAAACAGAGTGACTCTAAGGATAAACCAAGGATTCTTTGAAAGCAAAAACTTTCTTTAGACCGGCATGTTTGGTGAAGCAAATAGATTGCATTTGTTGTGCTAGAAAGATACCATTCTCTTTTTATGCTTTTCATGCTCCTGTGTTGTCAGAGGCCCAAAGATCTTTTCAGGTGAATTCTGGCCCCACAGTTTTGTGGAGAAAGTTAGTGTGGTAGAGAAGGAAGGGTATCCAGTCTGTGCTTTTAATATCTGTTGAAGAGTGATCATCAGTCAGCGTGTTGCTTGCACAGAAAATGAGGGGAGGATGCAGATGGAAAGTGGATAATGTGCCTTGGCATAATATTTATGAAAGGCCTTTTGGAATCCTGTTTTTAAAGCAGTGTTGTGCAAGTCCCTCAGAAGTTTCTTCACTTCCCCTGGACACCAGTGCAAGAAGGGATACTCACTCTTATGCAAAGGTTACTTATGGGCTGAAACTTGCTGCACTTGCCAGTAGTTTTGCTGAGCTGGAGACTGGTCAGATCTGATGTCTGGATGTTGGTCATTGTTATTAATAATAACTTCCTGAATCCAGGAATCTAGGAATTTAGAAGTTCAAAGCAGAGGGGTGGGAGCCCTATGTTCTCCCTCTTACCAGATAAGTGTTTCATTAGCTGAGGAGCTTGCAGTGAAACTGAACTTCTTTGAATATGAGTTTACTCATTTGTAAAATGGGGATAATAGTGGTTACCCCCCTTATGAGCTGGTTCAGGATTAAATGAGTTAATATAGGTAAAAGGCTTGGCATGATGCCTGATTTCATATAGCTAACACTGCTGAAGTGTTCACTTACATTTATTTATTTTCCACATTATTGTTTCTTATTTGAGGTTCCCCTGACATTCTGTATTTACTTAAAAGACATAATTCTTTCTATGGCTTTAGGCTCCATCCTCAGTCGTTTAAGAATTCTTACTGGGAGGAAGAACCTTTGGTTTGTGGTAGTTTTCTCAATTCCCTTCCCTTGCCTAACTCCTCACCCTTGGGGTGATGCAGGGGAGAGGGCAGGCAAAGTCAAAAGTCAGTGGAGAACAGAGATGTGCAGTCAAAGACAGAGACACCAGCCAGAGTTACTGCCTGGCATGGAGTTGGGCCCTCAGGATTATTCCATTTTGCCAATTAAAAAAATGCCATAGCATTAGTGTAAGGAGAAGCTGGACAAAGGTATATTGAGAACTCTCTGTAGTATTTTTACAGGTCTTCTGTAAAACTAAAATTTATTCAAAATAAAAAGTTTGTAAAAGTTGAGGGATATCAGGAGTTTCAGTCATGCAAGATGAAAACAATAATGTGCATATAGTTAACAATACTGTAAATTATGTTTAAAAATTTTGAAAGGGTAAATTCATGTTGTGTTTTTACCATAATAAAGAAAAAGCAAAAACAAATAAATAAATAAAAGAAAGTCGTGTCAACAAAGCTGGCATGTAGCACCATGCCTGGCACATAGCAGATGCTTAGTAAATGCTGATTGGATACAAGAGGGAGTGTCTTAGGTTTCAACCTGACCCTGACACTTACTAGATAGGTGACCTTTGACTAAATTATTTATTTTACGAATCTGCTTTGCTATTTATAAAGTGCAATAAAATGTACTTTTGTGGAGTTTGTGTGAGCATTGAGATTAAAGAGTCTTAACTGATGTGGAGTAAATGGTACAATATACAGAAGATATAAAATTGTACACTTGAAACTTACATTATTAGCCAATGTTATCCCAGTAATTCTTTTAAAAAAGAACCTTGCCAGAGAATCCAATGTAGAGTGAGTTTTCCAAAATGTAGCTATCATTACTATATTAATTATATAATATATAATGATATGTAAGTGCAAGAGAGATGATTATGTGGGTTGACCCTTTCTATTCCAATGCAGCCTATTATGAATTCATTTGTTATTGCATAACTGACTGCTCCTCTGTGATAAGAGTATGAGCCCTGCAGATGTGCCTCAGATTTGCCTGGCATTTAATTGAGAATGGTGCAAGTGTGCTGTAGTTGTATATTTGCTTGAGCAATTTTAAGGGAGCAGATAAGAATAGGCCTGAATTTAAAAAATAAGAGTTCCAGCTTCCTTCAGAATTAGTGACGTATTTACAAGATTTTTAACTATAAGCTCAGAATTAATGAGGGAAGCTTTATTCTGAGGTCCTCAGAAAGAAAATATAAACACATTGATGATGTTTAGTGAGTTAGAATTTGCTGTAAAATTGAATTTGTAGGGGTTTATTATAATTTCAAAGACTGTTAAAGTATACCCTAAAATGGAAATTTGAGTGAATTTTTCCCCAGAACTTTAGAGCATTCAGAACCTTTTGGTTACTTAGAACATAGCTTGAAAATTACATAAGTTGTTTACTATGTTACATATCATAGCCTCACTCATTTTATAAATGAAGAAATTAAGGCCTAGAGAGGGAAAGTGACTTTCCAAAAGTCACCCTGCAAGTTATGGAGAAAGCTAAGAGGATTTCTTGGTCTCTTTATGCTTCGCTGTTTTTCTGCTGACCAGTCAGGACTTACTGAGCAGTCAGGAAGCTGGGAACTGAAGTGGCCTCTTCGCCCTGCTTTTGTGTGTGCATGTGTGCAGTGCACTCCTGTGTGCCCACACACACTGAATGCCATGAGAGCTAGCTTTGGGTGAGACGGGGGAGCTTGGGGTCCCCAGACTGAACCTGCCCTTCCTGGCAGTACTTCTCGTTGTAAATCTCTGTCACTACCTTTTGCTACATGAAAACAGTTTTCTCTGACTGCAACTTCCAGGCACATCTGCTATGACAAGTAATAGTAGCTCATCTGATAAACTAGTCTGAGTTAAAAGATGAGGGTGAACTGACTGGCTACCTCAGGGAATAGAATGCTTTTGTCCCAAGTGGCTATTTTAGGGACATCCGGAGAATGGGAGGGTGTCTTTAATAGTCAGTGTCTTTGTGCCCTTAAATCCCATGGTGTAGAGACACACCCTTAAGAAATAAGACTGATCCATATCAGGCCTGCTACTGACCTATATGTTGCCTTTGTGAGAATTAGAAAACAGTGCCTTCTCTGGGTGGGGCAGCCCTGCACCAGGGACCATGGCCAGGTGGGCAGAAGGCAAGCAGGATTTCAGCCATCATTCCCTCACTTCAGTTGGGCACTCTTGGCATTATGCCCAGCCATACATTGTAATCTTAATTCTGCCTATTATCTTCCAGCCAAATACAGTGACTTTATTGTTTGGCATTATACAGAGAACATACACATTTGCTCACAGTGCGTGCTTAATAGATGTTTTGGTTGACTGATAATTTCAGAATTGACCAAATATAGAAAATGGCACTTTGCAAGTTGATACTTGTCCTCATAGCAGCAGTGACCATCTGTGCATTAACTTAACAATCCCAACTATTAATTCACTAGATACTTCTTGAGCACTTACTATATAGAAGTTGGCAGGTACCAGCAAATACTTATTTAGCATTGGCGATATGCCAGGCTTCTGGCTGGATGAAGAAGATACAGTGATGAGATGGACAGATATGATTCTTGCCCTCGTTTCTAGTGAGGGAGAAGGACCCCAAACACATTCACAGACCAGCAGCACTAGAGTTCTAGGTTGTGATAAATGGTGTAAGGACAACAAACAAGGGTGTGTGAAGGTGCAAATAGGAGTTGGTGGAGGGGGGAGAGAGAGCACTGGATGACAAGGATTTTGAATAGGGTTTCAGGGCACGTCCTTCTGAGACAAGCACACATTATCAGCCCCAAAGAATGGTAAGGAGTGGGTGTGCAAGAAGCAGTCAAGGTAGCTTGGACAAATAGAAATCGTCTGGTATGTTTACGTACCTCAGAGTGTGGACTTGGCGCATGCTGTGAATCAAGGTTAGAGGCAGTACTGATAACCACGATAGCAAACATTTAGTCTACTGTGTGCCAGGCACTGCGCTGAGTGCCCTCCCATATATTAACTGTTTTAATGCTGATAATAATCCTGTGAGTTTCTATTATTATCCTTTTACGGATGAGGAAACTGAGCACAGAGGACTAAACTTAAACCAGGTTTCGCAGCTGGTGAATGGTAGAGCAGGGATTCAAACAAAGGCAGTCTGATTTCAGAGTGTGCTTGTATCTGTAACAGGGGAAAATTGTAATGGCCGGAAATTGTAACCCACCCCACCATTCTCTTGAAATTGTTTCTGTAAGCGCTGTGACTGATATGTAGCTTATAGATAAACAGCATGCTTGTGTAAGAATCCTAGGAACTAACTTCAAAAGATGCAGACCTGGAACTTCAGGCATCCCAGTTCTGGGGTATTTGCTGACCTTCAACCATGGAGCCAGGATGAAGTGAATCCAGGATGACTAAACCAGGGTGATGCACATGGGACCGTCACTTGTGTGATCAGAATAGACTGTGCTAGTCTGCATGTAGAGAACTTTGCAACCCCCTCCCTTGATCTCTTTGTTCTGTTCCCCTTTCCCTCCTTATAAAAACCTCTGCCTCCACTAAGAGGTGGGGATGGGCTTTGTGACAGGAGTCTCCCACCTTTCAGATGACCAGCATTTGCAAATATACCACTTTGCTTTACATCAGCACCTGCCTCTCGAATATTGGCTTTTGTAGGGGCAGGCAGCTGGACCTGCATTCACTTACATATCCACTATGTTATAGCGCCATTGGAGGCTGGACCGTGCCAGGCCTCAGTAGCCATTCATTAATGGACCTTATATCTAGTGGTGGTGGTGATGGTAGGTAGTGTTGTGAAAAGATCCAGGAGGAAACAAGGAACTAAAACTCTAGAGAAGGGTCATGTGTTTTCGTGACTGTGATGTAAGGAGTAGTGGGGTAAGAGCCCTGAGAAAAGTGCTGTGGAGGCTCTGAAATGGAGTCAGTCCTTTCCAGCTGGAGATTGAGGAGAGGCTTTGGAGCTAGTTCCCCTGAAGGGAACTTTACTGTAGAACTTGAGACATGAGCAGGATTCACATATACAGAGTGGTTAGAAGGGGCATTTCCTCCAAACTCTCAGATGAGCAAAGATCTAGTATTTGCTCAGAGGCTGGAAAATAGGGGTTGGGACCACAGCACTGGCCATTCCCAGGAGAGAAGCAGGAACCAGGTGTGGACAGAGTAATGACAGGTCGGAGCCAGCATTCCGTAGGGCTTGCTGCCATCCTGAGCTTTGGGTCATTATGCAGCAGGAAGTGTGGTGCGTTGGGGTCCAGGGTTTGGTTTGAAGATCTAATTTGGGACTCCTTCCAAGTCTCAGTTTGGCCTCTGGGTGACTAAGTGGGAGAGAAGAATTTTTTGTTTTGGCTTTTACTTGATATGCTGTCTCTATGTTTACCTAGATGTGCCTGCCCACTTCCTGGGTGGACGTAGAGAAGTGCCACTCTAGTAGGAAGGCTTTTTATCCCACTCCTCCAGACAGGTTGTTTTACAGGTGGTCGCAGACTAGCACAGACTTTGGAGATACATGTGGGCTGGAATTCAGGCTCTAATACCGGCTTTTGATCTTGGGCTTTGTGTTTGGGCCCCATTTAGCTTCCTGTGAAGTATAGATTTTTACCATCTCATGTTGTTGTGTAAGGGTCAAAAGAGCATTTAGTGCTATGTGCCTGAAGCATATAGTTAGTGCGCGGATGATAGCAGTGGGCGTTACTAGATTGCACAGTGTGGAAGGCTCTGAGTACTCACAGGCAGTCTATTCGAGCCTACTGATTTCCTTCTCCCATATTTCTGAGGTTAGAAAGCCTAACAGTTGGCAGGACTATGAGAGCCACGTTGAGATGGATTTTAAAGCCATTCCCAGGCTCAGCTGGACATCATGCCATGATGTGTATTTGCTGTCCAAGCCTTAGGCTGTCCTTATGGGGGAAGGGACAATAGCATTCTTTAAACTGTTTCTGATTGTGAGTGAAACATCAGCAGTTGTACATTCTAGTCTAGTAGATGCCATTTTTCCACTGATTGAAAATGTTGACTGTTTTTCTGATACCTAAGGATAAATGGAGGAGTTTTAGAAGAACCAGCCCCCCTCAATTCCTCAGACTAAGGTCAATACATGAAACAGAAAGACAGTAAGACTCTTTTTGGCTTAAAAGCAGCACCTGTCACAATAACGGGCTCAGTGATTTTCTGTTGGGCTGTGTTGGTTGATTGTGGGGTGGGTATCTTTGGCACTTAGAGGGCAAACAGCCAGGAATACTAATTTCCTTCAGTATACAAAGGGATAGTCCTATGCAAAGAATTTTTTAATAGCCTACATAACTTTCAAATACCTCTCCAGATAATTTTTGTAGGGGAAAATTTGTTTATAATTTTATGAGCCCAGAACCTAATTCCATTCTATATAAACTACTTTTTGCATCATTTTGATATACCCTGAATTTTCTAGGACTCAACTATTGTATAATATATATACACTATGTAACTAGTATATACGATACTCTGTAAGTAGTAAAGTATTTTACTTTATTTTGTTTGGAACTTTACCAAAAGCTGTTCATCATTTTTATAAATCATATTACCAATATTGATGTGCTTGTATTTGTGTTGTCAGGAAGAACATGCAGATAGTATCTGTCTGCATTTGTAGTTATTACATTCATGGTTATTCTGTTGTATTAGACTGCTTGGCAGAGCAATTGCATATTAAAATATAGACTCATAAATTTCTTTGTTTTTATAGCTTGGGCATTGTATTATTTTGAAATTTTGCATGTAAATAGTTTATATTATTTTGGATTTTCATTTTAGGGTAGTAAAGGAAGCATTACAAAATATATGTTTAAAAAAGGGGAGAAGAATGTTTAGAATCACTGGTCTAGTGCACTGGTTTCATTTCACTTAGACCTGGCAAAATGCAGAGAGGTCTGTAGAGAGAGTTAAACCTCCATGTTGTTTCAAGTCATGGTATGTGTAGCCTTGGTTTCAAACTCATCTGAGTAGAGTTGTTTACAGCTGATGGTTTGAAGTTCTAGAACATGGGTGTATCTGAATGGATGTGAAGTGGTTATAGTGGTTTCGTCCACAGCACACTGTGCCTGAGAATCTTGGCCTGAGGGACTCTAATTCGTGTCACAGTCACCGCAGCCAACCAGTGGGAGTGTCCCCGTGCGATCCAATCCACAGCAGTTGTAGAGAGTGTGCGATGTTTGTTTGAAATGTTTAAATTGCCCAGCAGTGTTCGAGTGATTTTTTTGTATTTTCAAGCTTCCGCAATTCTAGTTACATGGTATTGTGTAATCGCGTGTGGTCTCTGTAGTTTATGGTTAGTGAGAATAATGAATGGGTGATGAGACTGGAAGTTAGAAGAACAACAGAGAGAACTCTTCCCTTGAAGGTCTTAAGTGGGTAGATGTTAGCACCAGCCGAGTAGTGATTCTAGAACATAATAAAATATTTCATACTGTGCTAATTATGTTACGTGTCAGTCATTGTAGGCTGCAGTTGATGGAGATAGATAGTAGAGGAGCAGACCTTGAAGAGAGAACAGAAGAATATAAAAAAGCTCTAACTGTTCCCTATCCTGAATTTCATGCCATTATTACCTAAGTAGTCGCATTGGTTTTTATTCTGGATTTGCATTCATAGTAGTTAACGGATATCTTTTATTTAGTACCTAATGTATGATTTCCTCTGTGCTTGGTTCTAGGCAACACTTAGATAAGAGGGAATTGGTATTACAGATGCAGAAACTTGATCTCAGAGACTCAAGTGCCTAGGGCCACGGATCTGTAAGTGTCAGGGCCATGATTTAAACCCAGGTTTGAGTGATGCCCAAACCACTCCTTAAGGCCTTTTCATATTGTCTTTGTGGAGATGGTGATCATGATTAGCCTGCTTACTCACCATTTTCTACCCGGATTATAAGGCACATCTCTCTTGGTCCAACACATGAAGCATTTGACAAGCATGGTTAACCAAAAATCTGAATCATACTAAATGTTTGAAGTGGTGAAGGGTAGGGGATACTTTTAATATTGTTACTGTAGTCTAGTTTAAAAAATGTGTTTGTAAACTGAGAAGCCTAGGTGAGTGGCATTTGTACTACTGATGTTAGAGTGGCTTTGGAATCCCACATTGTGACTTTCTGTAAAGTCGGCTTAAACTGATGGGATTCCAGCCCTTGTTGTATAATTAAAGGTAAGGATACAGAGTGAGTTTCCATGCCCCCCAACTATCATGAAGTTAGTTGTAGCTGCCAATGAAACTGTCAGGTCTGTGAAAAAAAAAATCTTGTTTTTAAACAGGGATGGTCTGGCTAGCTGTTCTCAAATGACTAACCCGGGAGGACATTTAACTCTGTGTGTGTGTGTGTGTGTGTGTGTGTGTGTGTGTGTGTGTGTGTTTTCCTTTGTAAAAGCGATCAAATCAGGAACCTAACACCTTTGGCTGCTTAGGGAATTTTTGTCACTGAAGGGATGACTGAAAGCTGTTTCTCAGGAAGGATTGCCAGATGTTTAAATGTCTGCACGTAGGGGAGGCTTCAGGGCCCCACGCTGCTCCACATTACCTGTGCAGCATTGTGATCTGAGGCCAGTCACTTCATCTCTTTGCCTCCATTGGGTACCATAGCTAGCGATCTCTGTTCTGAGGGCAGATTTGAAGATTTTTCTCCTCAGTTGGGAATGGAAGAGGAGGCGCACCTGGGGCAAGCCCAGATGAGTAGGCTGTCCCAGTTCCTGTCCCAGCTGGCCCCTCTCCTACCTCTAGGATTTCTGTCCTCGTCTCCCCTCCTTGGCTTCTGAGGTTCTCCTTACTGACTCTGTGAGGGACAAGAAAGATGATGGGAACAAACTGGGTTTAGCCATAGAACTGGCACTGGGTCCGATTCTAATTTTGGCTCCATCACTTCTTTGTTCTTTTTGGAAATAGAGTTCACTCACTAGTGATTTTGAGGTTAGGGACAAGTGACAGGCAGTAGCTGTTTTCCGTCCTGGCTTTCTTTAGCTGACACTTTCTTAGAGGTGACAACTGCAGCAACCCCAAATGTAAGAGGGATAAATAGGAAAGGGAGAAAGGAGTTTAAGAATCATTTTTTCTGGTCTACATTGTTCACAAAAGATTGAACTGCTCCCATAAGTAGAATCACAAGAGTTTTTAACAGATTTTATTTCAGGGACTTATTTTCTTATCCCACATCACACAGCAGTTTGTTGAGAAGAGCCCAGGTTTTGGTTTGGGGTGACCTGGGTGCAAGTCCACGCTGTCCACCACTTGCTAGCTGGGTATCCTTGGGCAACTCACGTAACTTCTCTGAGCCCTCATTTCTTCATGGGGAGAACGGATACAGAAAGGCCTACCCTAAGCACTGTAGTGGGTCACTGGGAATCCGCTAAGTTAATAGATATGAAAGTGCTCTGTAAACTTCCAAAGGGCTGTTTGAACCTGAAGGGTGATTGTTGTTATGGTTTCAGGTATCAGAAGTCTAGGTGACTGTGTGCATAGAGAGGTGAGGGGAGTCATATTTTGGGCAACTGACTGGAGGTCCTGTTTTCCAAGCCCAGAAATCCGCACTGGAGTTTTCCCCTAATGCAGCACTCCTGTGCTAGTGTTTGGAGCATGGCCAGAAACACATGCTACACTTATTAAAGGGCTTTGGCACTCTGTAATGTTGGATTACTGGCACCAGAAGATGAGATGATAAAGGAACGTATCATTATATTCAGAAGTATGAGTCATGCACATTTGAGTTACTTTAAAAAAATGGAATCATAATAGAAATGGGCATGCATTCAACTTATGTTCCTTGGCTTTAGTGGTTTTCAGGTTAAAAGTCACTGCATTTAAATGTCTTAAAGCTTAGCATTTATAAAAAGCTTTTAAAACTTAAACTCTGTAAAAGCACCTGAAGTTGAAACTCTGTCTTTTAATTTCCCTACCAGTAAGATATTAGAGACAGTTTTGCATTGGGTGTGTCCTCCTGTACTATAACTCCATGAATCAGAAAGGCACATACAGTGTGATTTCTGCAGTCCGCCTGTTTGCCTTCAGGGAGCTTCATGGCCATTTATTCTGCCCCCTTGTTTTACAGCGTGCAAAATTGAGGCTCCTCTTGGTTCCCTGACTTGTCTGAGGCACGGCGCTAGATTATGGCAGAGACAGGTTTAGAACTCATTCAGTCAGCATGATGCTGCCACCAGGGAGGCAGACTCTGCAAGATTTAGTCAGTGTGTTGGGTAAGAAGGCTCCCTCCACCATCACCACCTGTTTATTCCATTTAAAATCACAGCTCATTTAGTTTAAGCCATTTTCCTCTGGTTTAGTTCTTTTCCGACTTGTAAATAATTTTCAAGGATTATCCCTAATACCACACCACCACTTTATGCTTAAAATGATTGATTGATTCGTTTAACCAGGTATGATTACAATGACTTTTACCATTCCATATGGGGCTACTTTTTCATTAATCACTTTATTCATATTTAGTAAACCTTTTTTCTTCTGATTTTGTAATTATTTATGAACAGAGGTTTGCCCTGTCCCCAGACTCTGTGCTAGGTAGGTGCTGGGAGTGGAAAGGCATCAAGTGATGGAAGGACCTCATCTAAGAACTTGACTTTTCCTGAGAGCAACTAGTGTGTCGATCAGATCCCACATTTGTTTGACTGAAGGACCATCACTCTGTTTTATAGCAGATAATGGAAGGCTGAAAGAGGAAACACTCATTAGGAAAAGCAGTGATTATTTTAAAAAAAAATTGTTTTCAACCTAGTCAAGGAGACCTACATTACCAATAAATAACGACACAAAAAGGAAATAAAAGTCAAGGAGATTTTTGTGTAGTTCAGGCTTCAGAAGATTGCTGCCATTCCAGGTGGTCTCTGAAGAAGCACAGGGTTTGGATACCTGGAGAGGGAGGGGTAATTGATAATGAGTATCTAATAAGGATCTCTCATTTATTAGGGGCTTTAAATATATTAGCTCTTTTAGTCTTTTGAGAAGGGAACTTTTTAAATTGAAAAATGTATCAAATATACACAAGAGTGTGTAAAACATTTGTGTAGTTAGAGAAAAATGCCCATGTGCTCATCATTCAGGTAGGAAATAGAACATTACCAGTATTTTGGAAGTCATCAGTACCCTTCCCATTGCACTTCCCTCAGAGGTATCAGCCACCCCACTTTTGTATTAATCATCGCCTTCCTTCCCCTGTAGATGTCCTGAAAGCAAGCACAAACCTAGGTCTATGAGGAAAGGGCAGTGTTGCTATCATTTTTCTCAGAAGAGCTTCATGGTCCTAGTTTGAATTCATCTGAACAGAAGCTCTGGGCCAAGTCTGGATTTGGAGTTGAGAGGTTGCGGGGACATTTTTGGAGAGGTCAGTGGAAAAGGTTGTCAGAGAGTTATGGGAAGAGGGGCTTCTTACGGTTGGGGTGTCTGGATGACTGTAGTAGGTCCTGCCGTTGGGAGCCTGCAAGTGGAGTAGTCAGTGGGAGTGGGCTACTTTTAAATTTTTGTTTTGCTTCCAAGCTCATTCTGGCTTACATCTAGCTCTTGTAGGCCAAAGCAGAATACTTCTGCGAGTGAAATGGTCTACTGATTCAGGCATCAAGATACAAATCACAGAACAGGAAATTTATCAGTACATGATTATGAAAAATGAAATTTAAAAAAAAGTTAGGAATCTGGCATTCTGTCCCTTTATGTGGTTTATGGGGAATCTTGTTGATGACAGTCCTGAATGTATCTTGTTTCTTGAAAAGAACTTCTCTTCAGAATTTTGAAGGCATTGGTTGATTTTTTTCCTTGCTTCATGCAGCTGTTAAAAAGCCTCCTACTTGCTTAAAGAAAAAGAAAAGCAGGAAACATTCTCAATTCTTGTTCTTTTGAATGTGACTTGCTTTATTATTTTTTGGAAGCTTATAGACTCTTGTTTCCAGTGTTCTCAGTAATACCTAGAAGAGGTTTTTTCCTCCATTATATTTTAAGGCCTTTTCCATTTGGTACCTGGTGGCCTTCAGTTCTGGAAAATCTTTCTTTAAATGATTTTGCTGATGGTTTTCTTTTCTCCATTTTCCCTGTCTTTAGGAACTCCTTTTACTCAGGTCTGTGACTTTCTGGATTGCACCTCTTGATTTTCTTATGTTTTCTCTGGATTTCAAGCTATTCTTTGCTAAGCAATTTCCCAGACTTTATACGGAAATTTTTCTATCGAAATTTTTAAAATAAGGATGTAATCTACATAAAATGCATCAGGCCTAAGTGTTTATTTCACTTAGTTTTCACAACTATATACGTTTGTGCAACCACCACCCAAAACAAAATATAGAACATTTCCATCAACCTAGACAGTTCCATAGGGCCCTTTTCCAGTTCTTCATTTCATTTCTGCTGATATCTTTTTAATATTGAAGAGCTCCCTTATCTCTGAAATGTTACTTAAAAAGAACAGTGTTGCTTCATAAATAAAATATATTCCTTTATCTCTCCAAAGACATTAATTAATTTTACAAGTTTTTCTTCCTGTGTATAAACAATCTTTGTTTGTTCTGAGTTGCTATTTTTCTGTCTTTGTGCCTGCATTGGAGGCTTTCCGAAGACATTTGTTTATCTTGGCTGTCTGTCCTTGACTAAATATGAGCGGAAAGCTGAGCTTGTGTGTGGGGCTTGTTAATTTTGAACAGGAACTTGGGGCAGAAGGGTGACTTGAGTGGTCCATTTAATTGGGGAACCCCTAATGTTATAGCTTTAGGTTTGTTCCCGTGATGCTAATATTCTTCAGAAGAGAGTATTTTAATCCTTTGCCTGGAGGGTCAGAAATTGGCTGCCAGCATTTCTAGAGCCATATGGGGAAGAGAGTGGAGGTTGCAGCATCCAAGCCCTCAGTATTCAGTGGGTACAGACATAGTCCGCCTCTGTGTGTGCCATTCCATCTGGCATCTCAAGTCCCAGGATCCTGTCTTATCCTCTCCAGAAAATAAATCTCTACACCTCTGCTGCTATATACACTAGCCACATGTAACCATTATATTTAAATTATTAAACATTAAATAAAATTAAGTCAGTGGTTTTCACTGACTAAAGAAAATGACTAAATGACTTAAATGACTTAAGAAAAGTCATTTTCTTTAGTCACATTTTAAACTCTAGTAGCAACTTCTGACTAGTGGCTACCACACTGGGCAGAACAGAGAACTTTTCCATTTTTCTGAAAAATTTTATTGGACAGTGCTAGTCTAGACTTTTGCTGGGGTGGAGGAGTGGGCAAGGGAATTGTGTTTCTTGAACACCTCTCTCCAGCCCTCTTCTTTTACCCGAGTTACTGGTGCTTCCAGTTCCTCTGACTTCTGAGGCTTCAGCTTTTGCCATTGTCAGTTTGGGATTCAGTTTTCATGGATTATCTAAGTCATTTGTCTGCATATCTGTCTAATTACCAACTTTCAAAGTTAGCTGCAGTTTCTCCTCTGCTGTTACCCTCCTATGTTTGTGGTTTTGTTCTTAAAACAGAGTCTCAACATATTTACTGTTACACACACACACACACACACACACACACACACACACACAGAATTTAGTGGGGTTTTAACGGAATGAAATCAGATACTTGCATTCCGTCTGCTGTTTTAACTAGGAATTTTGATTCATTTACTCCTGGCTCCTCAGCATGGCACAGAAGGTTGACCACCTTCTTGCCTTTCACCACCTTTAGCCCTATTTCTGGACACCCACTGCCTCATGCACTGTGCCACCTTATGTTTCATGGAAGAGTCTCTATTGCTCTTGAGTACATGCCCTTTCCATGTGCTTTTATTTCTGTGTGAAATACGCTGTCTCCATCCCCACCTGTTTCTCCTGTTTAATAACTATTTTTCTGCAAATCTCAGCCCCAGGATACTCTCCCTTGTGAAACCTTGCCTGATCCACCCTTATGTAGAGTTTGAGAATTCTGCTCTCTGCTCTCACACCATTTCGGTCCCTCCCTCCCTCCCTCCCTCCCTCCCTCCCTCTCATCCAGATAGGCTCTTGCCACACCTATTATTATGCAATTGGTTTTTTTTTTA
The DNA here is from genome assembly GCA_039655065.1 of Glossophaga mutica. NCBI lineage: Eukaryota > Metazoa > Chordata > Mammalia > Chiroptera > Phyllostomidae > Glossophaga > Glossophaga mutica. The sequence continues at coordinate 46,743,467 of CM077307.1, read as the reverse complement.
ATGTTGTAACTGTTGACTGACTAGTTAGTTCTTCCTATCAGCCTAGTTAGTTCTTCCTATCAGCGTCTGTTTGGGATTGATTTTCATGTAACCAGTCCTAGCATAGAGGCTGGCACACACTAGGCACACAGAGGTTGTTTGTCGAACTAGACTGAGCCCTAGTGTTTAATGAATCTATAGCAACTGCTTTCTCCTTTGTTATCTTTGAATTCTGCCATCAGTAGGGTGACTGTAAATTCCACATGTCTATTTTCCCAGCATAATTGTGAAGAGCCCCCTACTTTTACTCTTAAAAGTCTCCCAGTTAAGACAATAAACCAAATGGCCACCTATTAGTCAAACACATCTAGTTAGATGACCCTTTTTCTTTATTCAGTGGAGCAACTAAAGAGGAAGAAATACTTGAAATGTGAGATTTCATTTGAATCCTGTTTCTCTCCAACCAGCCAGAGAGGAAAGCCCAAATTACATGTTGGGAGAGTCACCTTTGGTGCACCTTCAAAGTCTAAACGTTTCATTTTCTCTAAGGACTACTGATTCCTTCCAGAAGCACTTTTATGAGGAGCACTTTATATTTCAGAAATGGATCTTTGTTGTCCCTTCCTGATTCTAACGTTTAGATTTCAATGTCATTCTAATAGGAAATCTAAGAGCTGCTTGGATTCTTCTTCCATTGAGACCCCAGTGGGGTCCTGGGCTGTGGTGTGCAGCCTGAACAGAAGCTAGCTATCCTGAAGGCAAAGGGGACTCAGAATAGTTTTAGGCTTGTTGGTGGGTGTATTGAGCAGAGCTCCAGATTTAGGTTCAAGTCCTTGTTTTGTCATTTCCTACTGGTATGTAACCTTGGGAAAGCTAATTTAACGTCTCCCATAATGTGAAGTCGGGTTGAGAATACTCCCACCTTATAGGATTAATGTGGAGATTGAGCTCATGCATGCAGAGCATAGTAAGTGCTTGGCAAATAACATCTTTTACTGTTGTTATTATGATCATGACAGTTATTATCTTTTGACATAAGCTAATTCACATGTTTGCAAGGGAACACAGCGCACGTGGAGGGAAAGGGCAAAGAGGATCTGCCCCACAGCTTTCTGATTGCAGTGTGCAGGTCTTCAGCTGCCCGTCAGAGCATTGCAGAGTAGAAGAAAAATCAATAGAAAAAAATCATGTGGGTCAAAGAGGAGAGAGTAAAATGACATAACTGTGGTTGCTGGTGAATCTAGTATTACCTTCGTCTACCTTGGAAAACTTAAGTTGGCCATATTTGGATTGGGATTAGAAGGGCTGGGCCTCAGAATTACCAGAAAAGTTTAAAAAAATATTCTCTTCTGGGTTTCTGATTCAGTAGGTCCAGGGCATAGTATGGAATAGTTTATTTTTAAAAAGTTCCCCCATCATTTTTATATACATCTGGATTTGAGAATTACTATATTAGGTGGTTATTTATTACCCAGTAATTCTATAAAACATTTTCTAATCATTTTTAGGGTCAGAAAATAGAGACAGATTATTTTTAATGTATTAAAATAAAGACCCTGAATTAACTGTTAAATTGAATTCAATTTTATGAGTTTTGAATTGAAGCCTGTCATGGTTCTATATTGGTCTTTTCCAGGATCCTTGCCTACATTTAGGTTATTTGAAATGAAGTAACAAAGAAAATTGTGAAATCAGGAACAATAAAAAATTTCTGTTAGAAATGTAAAATATTCAAAACATAAATCCAAGTAGGTTTACATTTAAAGCATAAAGGAAGATATTATCTTATTACATTAGGAAATGTCTTCAATGTTTATCATTGTTACGGAAAAAGAGAAAGAGCTTAGGTAGGTCCACATGATCGGTATTTGCCTGACATAGGTCATTAGATCATTTAGCGGAAGGGTATTGTGTTTGGAGTCAGTAGGCTCAGGTAGAGTCACTGTTCTGATATTTCTCCATGCAAACTTTAGTTATTTAGCCTCTTTGGCAGTGCTCTTTTAAATCTGTAAAATGCGAATGATATTGGCCTTCTCTATCTTGTGTGATGTTGTTTTGAGGAAATATATTTGATAGGAATGTAAAGCCATGGTGAGCTCACAGGATGGCCCTGGTTTACACCCATTGTTGGGTGAAATTATTAATAGCACTGTGTTTAACTCTCAGGTTAAACTCTCACTTTGGATGATAAATTACTTGGTCACCTGTCCTCAACACCTGTCCATTGTTTACTCTTAATCTGTTACAGTAGGAAGGTTTTCTGCCCTTATTTGTATAGCCCTAGTTCCCTTGTCAAATAATCTAGCATTTCTTAGATGCTTTCTGGTAAATTTCATTAATTTTGTATCAGTCTCATCTCTCTAACTAGATTGACCAGTGAAAAGACTGGTTTCTTTGTTCCTTCACTCCTGAATAATTTTCTAGATTTATCATGGTCTAAGCACTGTAGACACTTTCACTGCCTGTTCTGACTGATGTGTGCTGAGGCAGTAAATTCTAAGTGCGAGGAGAAGACAGAGGAAGCATAATGGGGGAAGTGGCTTTGTGGAAAAATACTAAAAAACAAGGAGAAATACAGTTTTTAGGCTGGTGCCCCTGGCTCGATTTTTAAAAAAAACTATAAATGCCCTATGTTGATATTTCCAAGTGCAGCACAATCTAAGTGTTTGGGAAAACTACAGAAGCCTCCAGAGATCAAATTTCAAATGCTCCCTCCATCTCAGGAGAAATTGGTTTTAGAGCTACAGTCAGAAAAAAATTTTCTTTCTTCAAAGAACTGATGCTTTTTTTTTTTTTGCCCCCTTCCACAGTGAAAATAATGTGTTTGGTCATGTTTCCCTTTTCTTTTGGACCCCTAGGAAACTCAGAGTCAAATTGGTGGTCTACCTGTTTGGAAAGTGGTAGCTTGCAAGTATTTCCTCGTCTTGACTTTCTGTCCTGTGTTATGATTTTCTAGAGTTTTATTATTTTTAAATGTATTTCTATTTTTAAAATATATTCTTATGTTTTATTAAATATAAACTGCCTTATAATCTTGTGGATTGAGAGGTTAAATAACTAACAAATATCAAGATAGCATTATTGCTTTACCATTATTTTCATGGAACTGTCTTAGCATTTAGAAGGCAGAAGCCTTTGTGGCAAAGCCCTGTAGTACCTTAGGGTAGTAATGAGTGTACACTGATGTACCATCCCATTGAAGAAGTCACCTCCCCACAGGAATAAAGGCTAAATCAAACAGAGCAGCTCTATACGTTGGCCTTTAACGCTCTTGAACAAAGACTTAATAGAACTAGTGTATTGAATCATTAAAGTGAGGATAAGGAGTAAAACTTCAAAAATTCGACCTGGATTAGAATATCCATTTTCTTTTCTCCAAATGCACCTCGGGGTACTGTCTCTCCTTATCTCTTCCTCTGTCTTTTTGTTTCTCTTTCAGTTTTCTCAACGTCAGTATTCATTCTACCCTTTCTTCATGGTCTAGTCTTCCCTTTCCCTTCCATCCTAAAGCCTTTGTATTTGGTCACCAGCCAGTTTCCCTTTCACATCATCTTCTCCACTCTGTTAAACACCAGTCCACTCTGCCTGCTTTCAGGTACTTGCCCCTGGGACCTTCTCTTCCTTCTCACCTCAGACCAAGTGGTATGTATGTGCCAGCTTACTTGTCACCAACAGCTCTACATAAAGCCACCCTTGGCTAACCAGCTGCCCTCACACCAGGAAAAGAAACACCCTATTAAATACTAAGCTGCAATTTTGAGGGAAAAAAAATAAAGCATCAGATTTGACTTGATGGTCTTTTATTGCATTCCAGTAGCTCAATGGTAGGAAGGAGAAAGAAAAATGTGGCAGGTGCTAGCATAATGCTAGAAAGCAGTAACAGTAGAAGCTCAATTCTTGTGTCCTCTGTTTATTCATTGGTTCATTCATTCCTTCATTGACTTAGCAACCACTTATTCTTTGTCTGTTATGTTGCCAGCAATGTTTCAGCGGTCTGGGCTTTTGGTGAATCGAGGTTGGTGAAGCCTTTGACCTTGTCTGGGCATATAATACTTGCTGGATTTTTGAGCTGGATAAAGGCTACCTCTAATTACACTTCTATGCAGAGAGATTCGTCTTACTCTGTTTGGACTGCTATAACAAAATACCAGAGACTGGGAACATTATAAACAGTACAGATTTATTTCTCAGTTCTGGAGGCTGTGGAAGTCTTAAGGTCAGAGTGCCAGAACAGTCGGCTAAGGACCCTCTTCCAGGTCGCAGACTTCCCTTGTATCTTCATGTTGCGGAAGGAACATAGAGCTCTGGGGGATCGCTTTTTATATGATCGCTAATACCATTCACAGGGGCTCTCTACCCTCATGGCATTATCACCGCTGAAAGGCCCTGCCTCCTGACACCATCATCACACTGGGTGTTAGGATTTCCACTTGCGACTTTGCGGGGTGGGGAGTACAAAAACATTGACACCTCACAAAGTTATATTTACAAATGCGTACACTGAATATTTATTTAAACAAAGTTTGTGTATGTGTATGCCATGTATATATATGCCATGAACATACAGTATATTATTTTTTGAAGACTGTGGGCATATACTTTCATTTTAGCAAGTTTGGAAGAAAATGCAGCAATTGAATGTCTGATTACGATTATTCAAGTGGCATTTTGCTACTAAAGGAATAAAACCATTATGACTGGGAAAGATAGGATCCTTAACCACCTGCTTCTGCTCTGGGGTTTTCAGGACTGTCTCCCAAATGCACTAATATAAGTAAAATATAATGTTTCTTTTTCAGTTTGCATAGTAAAACTTTTACTCATTGGAACAAATGAGAAAGAAAACTTCCTGAATATGTTGAAAGCTTGAACAGTGGAATACGTAAGAAGGAGTAGAGTACCTGGAAATGGTAGCTCTGTAGAAAGGCCTCTATCATGTTAAAATCAATAAGGATACAGCTCAATATGCTTGTCATTTCAAGGGGATCACCACCTTGAGAATAAAGGACCCTGCCAGAAAAAAAAACACCTAGTCTTATAAATGGCTTAATAGAGGTTTTATATTTAAGGATTTGATTAAAATAAATTGTGATTACAGTGCATATGTTTTGACTTGAGCAGCACTGATCTGACTTTACTGATAATATTTAGAGATAAATATACATTTGTAAATTGTTTGAGATGTTCCTGTGTCAAGGAGATCAGTAGTCTCCATAATTTGGTTGTTATTTTCTTTACTAGTTTCATTTTGGACAGATGGTGCAATGCCAAACACTTTTGAACGTGTCTCAAGTTTCAAATTGGCAAAATCTGATTTAGAAGGGTGTAGGCTGATGAGAATAGGAGAGTAAGGCTCATGATTATGTTTTAATCAGTGAGCACACTTGTGGTGTGAACTGTCTTCCTAGCTCTTTTGTAATCAAGAAATATCTGATAGTAAAGGAACATGTGTGCATTTCACTAGTATATTGTACTTGGAAATATGTTTTATTGTACTTGAAGTAGATTCTGTGTCTTCTCAGGGCCCAATTCCCTAAAATTTGCTTGGTATGTCAGGGCCAAGAGCACACTTCTAACACATCTCATTCGTATGCTCTTGTACCTGAGGAACCTGGGCTCAGATCGGCAAGATTCATTGTGGCAGAGCCTGTTGTGGGTCTGGCACTCTTTAGAAACTACACTGTACTGCTGGTCTGGGAAAGGCCTAGAGGTTTATTATGCTTGGAAAAGTGTAATTTTCTTCAGAACCCAGCCCTTTCCTTTTCTAGGACACCAATAGGGCATACACATGCATTTAGATAAAATGTGTGCACGTATCGCTTTACTCTTCATAAAAACACCCCCATGCCCTACCCTGTGTTCCGATATTTTCAGTTCAGAATTGGGGTTAGGTTACAGAAGCATCTGATCTGGTCTCTTTCGCTGTTATCTTTATTAATCTTTAAAATGTTTTACGCTATTTTATCAATATGGACTCAGTTTTAAAGGTGTTTCTGAAAAGTTGACTGTACTTTGGATCCACTAACATTTCTCTTCTTCGTATGCATTTCCTCAGTGCCTGGAGTAGAAGTTTGCTGGAAAAGAAGTTTTGAGTATGTACATTTGATAGAGAAGGGTAAAAGGTAAAAGAAAAACAAGCATAAAGATGAAAGGTAGTAGTATTGATTTACCTCACTCCCACCCTTTCCTTTAAAGCTTCAAAACATATGGAATAGTGGGAAAGATTTTTTTCTTTGCCATGTGGAGGTCTGAGATCAAGATCTGGCTGTTGTCATTAACTTACTCTGTGAGTCAGATCACTTCTCTGAGCCAGTTTTCATATGTTCATTCACTGTTTATTGTGTCAGACATTGCAGATACGAGATTCAATGCAGAGTAGAGAATGAAACTGCACTACTCTTGTCTCTGAGTTGCTTGTGTAAGAAGGTGGTGGTGACTGGGAAGGGGTAGTAGCAGTGGAGGTGGTGAGAAATTGTTGGGCGTCTGACCCATTTTGAAGGTGAAGCTGATATAATTGGTGGTTTGTATGTGGGTGCAGGGGCCCCTGTCCTGGGTGCCAGATGTGGGGGGGCTCCGCCCGCAGAGCCCCATCCCTCCGTCACGGATGAAAATAAAAACTACCAAGACATGACTGCTTGGGGAGGAAAGGTGGTCAGACTCTCAGAGGAGAATGACCCAGAGCCACTTCCTCACTAGGCTTTTATTGGGCTCAAATACACCTGAATACAGGTCTAACATTTCAGAGAAATCTGAGGGCTTAATCTGAGTCAGTGTCTGTCAGGAAAGGGGGTTGCCAAACTTTGGGAGACAATCTTATTTCCTTCTCGGACCCTTATCATTTAAATGAGAGCACTCTTAGCAAAGCAGATTTCACAGGACTTTAGGAATTCTTTCTTATGCCCGATCACCCAGGGAGCCGTCCTGGCCGGCACAGGGCTGCACCACTTGCCCCCACAGTTTTAGGCTTTAAGCCAATTAGGAAGCAGGAGACATCTCCCAGACGGAAATGAGGACTCGGGCTATGTCAGAATAGCCGCGAGGGGTGGTGGGGGGGCGAGGGTTCATCACATCCTCTTTCCTGCAGCCCCCCAAGTCCTTCCACAAGGCCTCCCAAGTGGTTGCGCCTGGCTTAGGTTGCCCCTCCCATGAGGAGTCTTACCCGTCATTGACTGCCAACCAAGCAATGGGGCCAGAGATGGGTGAGGCAGAAGCAGCACTCCTGCCAGGGAGATAAGCTTTGTCTCCTTAGTAGGTCACGTCCTTGTGACAGAACAGACCCAGATGAAGTGGGTCCCTAGGGCTCTTACACAGCCCACCATGGGGTGAGGGTTACAACTCCTGAAACCAGGCTGGATGGTCCACAACATGTGGGGTGTGAGAGAAAGAGATACGTGAAGACTGACCTCTAGTTCTTTTTGCTGAAACAGTATGGTGAAGATTGGTGGCATTTATTTGGATGTTGAACACTGAGGAAGAGGGAGGTGGGTGCAGGAATCCAGTGTTGCTTTTTATATGGGCTTTAGATGCAGCTTGGATTTCCAAGTGGAGATGTTGAAGAGGCAATTAGGCATTTGAGAGGGGAATTTTGAGATATAAGTTGAGAAATTGTCAGCATATGAATGGCATTTAAGTCATAAAACTGTGTGTGATCATTTTGGTAGTGAGTGTGGATAGAGAGAAGATAAATCAAGTCTGAGGCCTGGGGCCCAACAACATTTGGAGACTGGGAAATGGAGGGGCCTCCAGCCTCTGAAAATGAGGACACTAGAACCCGACCTTTCTCTCAAAACTGTTATAGAGATTGTGGAAGATACTACACATGAGTAGATGCTAAATATTATTTATTGCTTAAATGCATAAATAAATATAGGAGATGGGGAAGTTAGGTAAGGAAATCATTTTCCTACTTAATTTCTCTTCTGTTTGCATGGGATTGGGTGAGGTGTGTGTGAATTTGATATGTAGTAGAGCTTCCCAGTGTGTAGGTTATGTACCTGTGGGGGGAAAGGGTGTGAAGGTGGGGAGGTTGTTCCAGAAATTTTACAACAGGCCTGCCATATGGCATATGGTTTAAATCAAGAAAATACACAGCAGGGAGATTATGAGCTATTACTGTTAACAGGGTTCTCATTCTCAAAAAATTTGATACTCATATTTGACACATGTATAAAAATGTTTATATGTATTAAGTATGAATTGGATACAGTTAGTGTGGCCTGTTTCTGTGAACAGATATGTGCTTGAGTTCCCAGATTTTGGTAAGCTGTTTGAACTTGCCATCATCTCATTCTCTACCACCTCCCTTCTCTGTCATTTTCCGTTTACTGGGAACGAGGCAGGGTTTCCTGAGAAGTGGGCTGTCTTCTGGGAAGACTCTGTGGCCAGTTGCCAGTGTGTCATATAACTTATCCAATCACGTGGTGAAAAGAGAAGACTTTCAGAAAGATTGGAGATGAAAATAGGAAAATCAAATGGGTTGAAGGGGGGAAAAGCAAGAAGGCCAAAGCAAATAAAGGCAGAGGATCATTTGGGGCAGAGTTGGGGAATTGCAAGGACTTTCCCCAGGTGTTTGGGTTATTGAGAAATAGGGAAATATAACTTTGCCCTGGCATTACCTTCCAGAACACCTGTTTGAGGTGACATTGCAAAAATGCCCATTTCTCCCCCACTTTTATCAGTACCTTTTTAGTTTGGTCAGTTAAACTTAAATCTTACTTTTATTCCTATGCTTGTGTTTATTCAATTTTAGGATGTGAAAGAAAGGGGAGATGGGAAAGAGGGAGAGGGGGACAAAGAGAGAGAGATAATATGAATATAATTAATTAAATGAACGGGTGGATGAATGAATTAATGTCTTTTCTGAAGAATCCGGTTTACTAAATCATCTCAGGAAAGAAGGCTTTCTGAGATTGATACTTTTAGATAAATTTATAGAATTTGAAAGGTGAAAGAGTATAAAGGTTATTTGATTCAGACTTTTCCAAATATATATTCCATTGAAAAAGAAGTCCCCGGGTCAAATATTTTTGCAAAAGTTGGAGACTCGCTACATTTGTTAGCATGTTCAAGGCTGAGAGTTCATGTTAAAAATACTGTTTTTGTTTCACCAGTGTTTTCCCAATTCATTTCACTGTGGACCTCCATTTCCTTTCTCCACATATTCTGAGCAATATGTGTATGGAACAGTTATTATCATTACATAGAAATATAAGGTTCTAGAAAACAGTTTGGGAATACTGATTTAATCTAATTCTTATATTTATTTTGATCTTGCCACTGAACTTCTGTTGGTATTTGTTCACATTTATAATATGAGTAGGTTGAATGAATTAATCATTAATGTCACTCCTGGCTATGACATTTTCTAGTTCAGATTCATTAACTAAATCAACATTTAAAATGTTACACAACATACAGATCGTGTATCATCGTAATGTACACGTGAAACCTATATGATCCTGTTAACCAATGTCACCCCAATAAATTTCATTAAAAAAAGTATGTTTCTGTATTAAAGAATCTTGTCTTTCTTGTTCCTCACTATAACTATAGTGCCTAGTACAGTGCCTGGCACATAGTAGCTTCTCAGTATATGTTATTGAACAAATACATTCCTACGAGTTTCCAGAGCACTGTGCCAGCTATTCCTTGAGGCTGTAGAGATCTTGTTCTTGCCCTTCAGGAACTGGAAGTCAAGTTGCTGACTTTCTCAAGAGCATGGAATGTGCCAAGGAGAGAACCCAAGTTAGATTTTGATTGCAGTAATCTGTAGGATGGATACACACTGGACATATTTTCTGATTCTGAGTCAGATATGCTGACTCTAGCACAAGTGGGTGGTGTTAGCATACTCTCCTGACAAGGTGTCATTTAGAGTTATTGTCACAGTAGCAGTCACATAGTTCCTTTATCTCTGGCAAGGACTTGACTACCAGTACTAGGAGATGAGAAGTAATATTATTCCTATTTTGTTTTTGAATTCTTGTGATATTTTTTACATTTTTTCTTTTAATACATTCCTAGCACATTGCTTACTTTAGACCTTGCAGTCTCAATCAGGTCAACATTGATCATTCATTCATTTGTTCATTCATTCATTTATAATTGATGTATAACGTTATATTAGTTTTAGGTGTACAACATAATTATATATGAGTGTGTGTGTATATACATATACACTCATACACACACACACATATAGTGAAATGATGACCACAATAAATGTAGTTAACATCTATCACCATACATAGTTAAATTTTTGTTCTTATAATGAGAACTTTTAAGATTTATTCTCAGCAACTTTTCAAATGTATAATACAGTACCGTGAACTATAGTCACCATGCCATACTTTACACCTCTGAAACTTACTTATCGTATAACTGGAAGTTTGTACCTTTTTACCACCTTCATCCATTTCACTCACCTCCCATCTTCCCCTTCCTCTGCCTCTGGCAACCACAAGTCTATTCTCTGTATCTATAAGTTCCGTTTTTTGTTTTTAGATTCTACGTATAAGTGAGATCATGCAGAATTTGTTTTTGACTGTCTGACTTACAGTATTTCACTTAGCATAATGCCCTCAAGGTCCATCCATGTCATTGCAAATAGCAGAATTTCCTTTTTAATGGCTTAGTATTCCATGATGTATTTGTGTATGTATATATATGTATGTGTCACATTTTCTTTGTTTATTCATTGGTCAATTGACATGTAGGTTGTTTTCTATGTCTTGGCTATTGTAAATGATGCTGCTGTGATCATGGAGTGTTTTCATTTACTTCAGATTAATACCCAGAAGTGGAATTGCTGGATTATATGGTAGTTCTATTTTTAATTTTTTTGTGGAACCTTCATACTGTTTTTCATAGTGGCTTCAGCAATTTACATTTCCACCAATAGTGCACGAGGGCTCCCTTTTCTTCACATTTTCACCAACACTTGTTATTTCTTGTCTTTTTGATAATAAACATCCTAAAAGATGTGAGATGATGCCTTATTTTAGTTTTAATTTGCATTCCTCTGATGATTAGTGATTTGAGTACCTTTTTATGCACCTGTTGGCCATTCTCTGTCCATTTTTTAATGAGATTGTTTTGTATTGAGTTGTGTAAATTCTTTGTGTATTTTGGAATTAACCTCTTATCAGATATATGACTTGCAAATATTTTCCTCCATTCAGTAGGTTGCCTTTCATGTTGTTGTTCCCTTTGCTGTGCAGAAACCTTTTAGTTTGATGTAGTCTCACTTGTTTGTTTTTGATTATGTTACTTTTGCTTTTGGTATCAAATCCAATAAGTCATTGCCAACTAAGACTGATGTCAAGGAGCTTACCACCTATTTTTAAAAATTTTTAGTTTTTATTTACAGTTTACATTCAACATTATTTTGTATTAGTTTCAGATGTAGAGCACAGCAGTTAGTCTTATATGTTACAAAGGGTTCCTCCTGATATTTCAGGTACTCACCTGGCACCATACGTAGTTATTACAATACTGTTGACTATATTCTTTATGCTTTCCTTCCCATCCCAGTGACTGTTTTGTAACTACCAGTTTGTACTTCTTAACCCTTTCACCTTTTTTACTCAGTCTCCCACCACCCCTCCCCTCTGGCATCTATCAGTTTGTTTTCTGTATCTTATAAGTCTGTTTGTATTTTGTTTGTTTTCTTATTTTGTTCTTTAGATTTCACATATAAGTGAGATCATGTAGTATTTGTTCTTCCCTGTCTCCACCAATTTTTTTAGGAGTTTTTTTAGGAGTTTTGAAAATAAAAATTTTATTTTCAAGTCTTCAGTCTATTTTGAGTTTTTTGTTTTTTGTTGTTTTTTTTTTTTGGTATGGTGTCAAATATTGGTTCTATTTCATTCTTTTGTGTCTGTCCAGTTTCCCAACACCATTTATTGAAGCCTGTTTTATAGATAAAGGAGTTGAGGCTCAGAGATTTAGGAACATGTCTAAATTGACAAACTTTCTCAAAGAAAAGTCAGAATTAGGACCCTGAGGAGTGATTTTAAACGTTGTGCTCTTATCCACTAGGCTTCCTGCCCTGCCACTTATTCCGAATAGTGTTCATTATCTCATTCATATTAGAAGCTCACCTTAAAAAGGTTTAAAGTCTGTGTATATTTCTAGAAGATATTAAGAAAAGGGGGCAAAGGTCATATGCTAGCCTCTTAGGAAGAAGCTGCCATTCAATACTTTGTATCCCATTGGCCAGAATTTACTCACATGACCTTATCTTGCTGCAAGAGAGGCTGGCATTTGTAGTCTTCATTGTGAGCATCCATCTGCACAACTGTAAATTATTGAAGAAGGGGAGGAAGGATGATGGCATGCATACAACTAGCAATCTACTACCCCCTCTGAATTGAGGGGCTCTATTGCCGGTCCATCCCCATTTTCTTCTGACCTTTGGTTTATTAGATCTTCCCTTCTCTGTTTTGTACCTTCACCTTCATCCTTTTGGCTCTTTTCTTTCCAACATCAGTTAAATGTTCTTAAGTCTCTTATCTTAATGTGCAGTAACACAGTACAACAAAATTTTAAAAAATCTGTAAACAAAGGCCCTGCTTTCTATGGTGGCCCTGACCCATGTGACTCGGTTGGTTGGGTGCTTTCTGGGAAAGCAAAAGGTCACTGGCTCGATTCCTGGTTGGGGCATGTGTGAGAAGCCCAGGTGGGGCTTATCCAGAAGGCAGCCAATCATTGTTTCTCTCTCTCATCAATGTTTCTCTCCCTTTTTCCCTCCCTTCCCCTCTCTCTAAAAATAAATAAAATCTTTAAAAATATATATAAATAAAGGCATTGTGTATGCTCAATGTTCATGTTATGTCCCTAGACCCTTATATGGGGCATGGGAGTTTAATAACTGTTTATGAGAGAGCAGATGACTGAGGAGTTCAGACATTGTCCTTTAGCTTTTATCAGCTGGTTGACAGGGAAAGGCTGCTTAGTTTTACTGATGGCACAAATAGCTGGACCCATTTTACTGCTGAGAGTATCAAAAGGGGTAGAATAGATTGACTGTTGTGGTTTTACCACTTACTAGCTACACTTGGCAGTGACATTTGGCGTTGTAATCTCTCTGAGCCCCAGTTTTCTCATCTGAAGAAATGAAGACTCCCCTGACCTCATAGGTGGTTATTATCATGATTAAATGAGAAAACCATGGTAACAGATACATTCCTGATAATACTGTTTTCTGCTTTCTATGGTGATTTTTGAGATCAAAGAGTATCTTCTATTTTTATTTTTCTAAAATACTTTAAAAATTTAAATGCCTTCATGCAGTGGAATATTATTCAGCTATAAAATGGAATGAAATACTGATACATGCTACAACATGAATGAACCTCGAAAACATTGGGTGAAATAAGCCAGACAAAAGGCCACATACGAAATGTCCATTTACATGAAATGTCCAGAATAGTCAAAAAGATTAATAATTGTGTGGCAGGTGAGAATGGAGAGGACTACTGGTGGGCATGGGGTCTATTTTGGGGGTGATACAAATGTTCCAGAAGTAGATAGTGGTGATAGATGTACAATTTTATGAATATATGAAAAGCCACCGAATTTCACTCTTAAAAATTTAAAGGCTTCACAGGACAATATAAATAAGAGAATATTTGAAAACTGTCTGTAATTTTGACTCACAATTTATCATTGATTATTCTGTAATAGAAATCAATATTTGCTTAATATCTTGTATGAACTTGAGTTTTTTTCCCACTTGAAGGCCCAATTAAGTTGATATTAGACTTTATTATTTTAGATGCCTCCCAGCACATTGAGAAATGTTAGGGTATGTTGTTCCTCATTAGAAAGAAGAACAGGCTGTGGGCTTCTTCATGGGCACCCTGGTGGGGGGGGGGCAAAGTTAGTTTTTCACAATTTAATTAGGCATTTCACTACACATTTAATACTACAAAACGGTTTCTGAATGCAAGCTAGTACATAGTGTTCATATGGATTAGGTGAGTACTTCTGGAGGGAAGTAGGGATGGTTAGGGATGGCTGGGGAAGGCATCCTGCAAAGGAAATGTTTAAGTTAAGTGTTTGTTTCTTCCACAAGCATTTATTGAATATCTGCTGTCTCCTAGGCACTGTTCTTTGGTGCCGCATATTGCCAGATAACAGCTACAGTCCCTACTCCTGGGGACCTCTGGGGGAGAGGGGTGGGTTGGTGGGGCACAAAGACAGTGGAAAAGACACGATTCTACAGATAATTGCAGAGTAGGGTTGTAAGTACTGCTTACATCCAGGGAAGCCTGGATGGAGGAGATGATTCCCCAGCTGTGAATTGAAGAATGAGTGGAGTGGCAAAGGCTTGAATGACAAAGGTGTATTAGATTACAGGAACTGCAAATAACTCATTACATTTGGATTCTGGAGTACAAATAGTGATAAGCCATGGGAGGTTTAGATCACAAGGAGCCTTGAAGGCTATCTTTCCTAAGAGAATGGGAAATAATGGAGTAAGATTTCAGATTTGTAGGATAGAAATATGACTGGGTGCATTGTGGAGGCTACAGTAGAGGCAGATGAGAAGGAAGCAGGAACTTTTGGGAGCATTGTTGCCTTAATTTTGAGAGAGAAATCATGGGATGATTGTGGCTTACTCACCAGCTGGATGTGTGAGCAGTCTGTGACCCCCCAGCCCCTCTTTCCTCTGCATCATCCTTTCTTCTGTCTCAGTCTGACCCCAGCCTACCTCCTCGGTCTTGTCTCCTGTTTCTCTTTATGAATAGGCTTAAGTCTTCTACTTGCTGTTCTCCAGAACAGGCTTGCTGATTTTCTGCCTGATGGCTTTGATTACATCTTTCTCTTCACCTGGAATGGTGCTCGCCTCTTCTTTTTTCCTGTCCAGATCTCTGATTCATGAAGCCTTTGGGATCATTCTGTACTAGAACAATCTCTCTCCTCTGAAGTCAAAACACTTAATATCTCAATTTTTCATTGGCAGATAATTACCTTTTGCTCTGTCACATCTCTTAATTGCTTTGGGTCATTAGTAACTCTTGAACTGTTTTAAAATCACAGCAGGCAGAGTGATATATGGATATGATGGCTTAAATAGTGGACTAGGAGTTGGCTCTTCTGAACCCTGGTCCCAGCCCTAACTCCCTGTGTAACCCTGGAGAATTACTTTTCCCACCTGATTAGAGTAGTAACACACAGTTGTAGAATACATGGAATATCTTCAAAAGCATAAAAATGAAGTAATCACTAATTCCATAGCACCTGAGATAACCACTGTTAACACAGGTGATTCTTAAAGTGTCCTCCCCGTTCTCCATCATTTTTCTCTGTCTAGGATTATTTGCCTGTGTCCATGCAACATAGTTAGGATCATCTACATGCTGTTTCATAACCTGCTTTTCTCATTAATGTATTTTGGGGTTGTTGAAGCAAAACAAGGATTAAGTCGAAACTGACATGTCCTCCAGGAAGGCTGCACCAAAGAACTGAATAGAGGTTATCTCTGGAAAGTTATGAGAGGCACTTTGGCTTTTCAGTGATATTTTCTATATTCTTGAATGCATGTTGTTATTATCATGAGTCTAAATATCTTTTATAGTTTGAAGATGATGGTAATTTATACTTCTACCTAATCTAGGCTTATATCTATATTAAAAAATAACCTTATAACCTCTACTGATTAGACAGATAAAAAATGACATTCTGTCATTTTAATTTGATTTGACTATTAGAGAAATTTGACCTTTTCACCACGATCATTTGTCATTTTTTCCATAGTTTCCATTTCCTTTGCCTCCTGATGACTTGGATTTGAGTCTCAGTTAATAAATGCACATGACCTTTCATGAGTCACTTAGTGTCTCTAGGCCTTACTTCGCTTCTGAATAAAATAAGAGGAATGATACTTAACATTATTGAGGAGCAATAGAGATTATGTATTAAAAGTGCTTTGTAAGATGTAAAAAGTATATAATTGTATTTATTGATTTTGTTTATTGATTTTGATTAGTTAATGATTATGAACAGTTTAGCTGACTGTGCTTCTTTGCATTCATTTGGAGAAAGGCTGAAAAGGCAGAGTTTCCTTCATTAATATTTGGGTGCAGTGAGGGACTTGTGAGATTTGGCATCAGAAGCCCTGATTTGTGCAGCATTTCTGCTACTTATTAGCCATGTAGTGCACTGTACAAACACAGTTCTTTTGGCCAAGACCAGAAATGTTCAGGGACTGCCTGGCTGGATACACATCAGAGAGCTCTGTGAACTGACATAACATTCATGCAAGCTCATGGAGACTGTTGAGATGCATGATAGTACAAGAGAACTTGTTTATGCAGTCTCCTAACTGGGTTCCCCACCCCCATTCCACCCCTCACAGTTTTGTGAAATGAAAATTGGTCAAAAGTATGATTCTGAGGCCTCAGAAGTTCCAATATGATCTTTTGAATCATCAGAGGCAGATAAATTTCCATTCAGCATGATTTTTGTGAATTCTACCCTATTTAAATCCCTGGGAACATGG
This sequence comes from Glossophaga mutica, assembly GCA_039655065.1. NCBI lineage: Eukaryota > Metazoa > Chordata > Mammalia > Chiroptera > Phyllostomidae > Glossophaga > Glossophaga mutica. The sequence goes on along the minus strand of CM077307.1, from coordinate 46,726,981 downwards.
GCAATCAATTATCCAGGACACTGAATTCTGGATAATATGGAAACAGGGCAGCATAAACAACTCTACTGAGTAATAGATGACCTCCTGGCCTCCTATTTCTGACTCTGTGTTCCCTTTTATCCAAGGACAAGATGTTACAAAAATAATTCAGAGTGGCTCCCCAGGGTAGTCCTCAGACTGCACCCCTGGAGGAGGATGAATCACCAGCAGAATGTTCGTGTTCCCGCCTTCCTGAGCTGATAAGGAAATGCCCCAGCCAGGTTCTTCAGCCTTGAGGAAAAAGCTCTGGGAAAGTTTTCTCTGACTCATTCACAGTGTAATTCATAGAAGAAAACTTTTAGCTTCTCTCTCTTTCTCTCTCTTTTAAAGGAAGAAGTTTCTTCTTTGAGAAAGCATGTGTATAGTAAGGTGGGGTTAGAGTATGGAGTCCCAAAATGAATATTCAAATTAGTTGTTACTCAGATAACCTTTATTATCCTGGAATGATCACACTTTGGGGAGGTGAGGAATATCAGTGTACCATGCCTATATATCCATCAAGGACTAGTTCATTTAAAATACTTAAAACAAAGGTTATTATTTTTTCACACTTGAATTTCAAGTGTCCCTAAGCCTTTCCCAGTCATCTCTTTGTGTCTGAGCACCCCCACCCCCATATAGCACATTGACACACAAGGGAGACTTTTCTTGTTTCTGAAGAATTCATGTGAGTCTGGGGATTTGACTTTTCTCTGAGGGTTGTCTCCTCAAAGGGAAGTCCAGACTCTTTAGTTGTGGGCATTTGTGGTCCACTGTAAACTCGCCTCAGCTTTCTTCCTTTCCTCTTTCTGTTCAGTCTCTAAAGGGTTTTGCACTTCCCTTTTCCTTCTTTTGTTATTTTTCACATTACCATGATTTGATTTGGACTGTTTCCCTTAGTCAGCTGCAATTTTCATCCTGTTTGTATCTTCCCTATCCCTAAAGGCCCACAGTTCAAATCCCACCTCCTCCATAATTGTCATACTGTTATATGTCTCCTGTGGGCCAAGTGTTCTACTAGACCTATATATTTTTTTCTCCCAGGGTTTAAAACAATCCTGTAAAATAATTACTATTATTCTTATTTGCAATTGAGGAAACAACCACAGAAAATTGAAAAATGACTTGAACACAGGTAATAAGTGGTAGGGTCAGTATTCTGGCTCAGGTCTTCTTGACCTGACCATTGAACCCCACCACACTGGGTTTCCCTGAAGCCTTCTGATTGGACTAGCTACACCAGCCCCCACTTCACACTTTCTCCGAACAGGGGTTTTGCATTGGTTGGGTGTGTCTTGTGTTTGGTAGCCAATCACGTGTTATAACCTTGCTACATTCTTGGGTTGCTTACTCTTCTTGGTGATGAATCTTTTCTTCTTGCCAAGCTGTACTTCACAGGCTTTTCATGATGAGTTTCTGCTTGCTTATTTTACTAATGAATGCTGTCCAAGAACAAGTGAGTTATTTCTCCTAGTTGTTATTCTCATTTTTCTGCTTAGTCTAATTAGTCATTAACATCCTACCATAATATTTATCTCAACAGTAGTCTTAGCAGATTACTCTTTCTTTTACTTCATTTTTATTCCCTTGAAAGGAGAAACAAAAGAATCATCATGGCTGGAATTTGTACCATCCCCCTAACCCCCCAAAAAAATCAGCAGGAAAATTAAATGGGATGAATGAAGACTAGGTATTGCCACTAAATAGTTTGGTCCAATGAGATGCCAGTTTGGCTAAATTGAAGTGTTTTCTGTTAGACAAGGGCTATTTGATAAAAGAATATAGATGTAGTCATGCTTTGAACATGCTTGGGACCTCACTCCAAGGGTGCAAAGAAGTGTCTCATTGTATAAAGCAAGCATTTATCTTGAGAAAGGGGTAGGTGTATCTGTTCACCTTTTTTAGTTCTTGGTAGATAAATATAATTACAAAAGACTCCTTGCTACAAAAGACTCCTACCTAATTCAGGTTATCTACCACCAAACCTCCAAGACTTGGAAAATTCCCATTGATGGCCATACATTGAATTCTTCTTTCTGTTCATAGTGGTTATTTTTATGAAATGCATTGGAAATTTTGCACAGATGTGAAGTAAACAGAACGGACTTCAGATTTTTTTATGCTTTGGTTTCGGCTAAGCGTAAAGTTAGAAACTGGGGACTGTGGGAGTTAATCATGGATAAGAGTAGCGGTTATTGGCAGAATTTAAAGCATGGATCTTCCATACTTTGTGGGTATAGTTTCTATGTTTTCTTGATCTCTAACATCATGTTGACTTAGGAGATAATCAACTGAAGAGCTTTCTGGGAGAAGAAACTCTACATATTGTACAGTGAAGACTGAGGGTGGCATTGTACAGTGGGTGCAGCTGTTGGTGTTGACACATCGTAGGCTGCACACAGTAGGAAAGGAGGAAGGGACTACTTCTGGTAATCAGAGGTGTTTCAGATGATCACATGTCACTGTTTTATGTCCAGCTGTGGGCAGGATGCACATTGGATATAAATAGTGAATATAAAGTAAATTTTACTATTGGTTATTTTGTTGAGCCCTTTATACTAGTGTTTTCCCAACTGTGATTTGATATTCATCAGTGGACTATGAAGTCTGTCTTATGGATTTTCTTTACCATTTAGGGATATATTATTAAGTAGAAGAGAATAGTATAGAATAGAAAATATCAGAATGAATTGCACATAGAGTAGTATCTTTCTGTGAAACTCATTTCGTGTCACATACACTAAAATATATTTCATTCTGTGCATCATGGTCAAAAGGTTGGAAAAACTGTTGTTAAAGCATGACTGTCAGAACAGGTTCCTAGGATATCACCTAGTTATTCTCAACCCTTAGTGGGGTCTTGGCCCATGCCAGAGACAACTGGGACAGAGCAGGTAGGAGAGTGAGAGGTGATGGCTCAGTGCTCTGAAGGAGCGGGTGATCCCGTCTGCTGCCTTAGTGAAGACCAAGTGCCTTACTCAGTGAAAAGCTCTGCCTGCAGTTTGAATTGGAGACCTTGTTGGCAGGCTATTTCAAAGCTAAACATAAAAACTGATTACAGTTTCCTGGGTGAGGAGAGGTGTAATGACACATGTAGGGAAACATTTTTTTTTTTTTTGAGATTTCCTCTTATTTTCTACCCCAATTTCACTTATATTTTGAGGCAATAGCTGAGTTCCTTTGGGGTATCAGTTAGAGTGGACTGTGCCATTTACGCAATTGTCCAGCATCTGAATCCCCTTCATTTCCAGAATAGTCTTTGTTGCTATGGAAGCTGAGGGAGGTGTACACCTATGACTAGGGGTGAGCTAGTTTAAGCCTCTTGGATCCCTCAGTCCCAGGATTTTGAATCTGGAGGTATTGGCACAAATATTATATATAGGGGTGAGATCATTCATGGAAACAGCAGAGAAAGGAGTCCAGTGGTGCTATTGGTGACTGGTGGTGGCCATGCTAGAATGGTGTCCTTATCAGACTGTTTGTGTTTTTCTGTCTTTCCCCTATTTACCCTATAGTAGACAGAGATGGTTTCTCTTGTTTGCACCCAAGAACGTGAGTGGTTAAAAAATCACAGGAAATGTGCACAATGGATTTCTGCCCCCAAAAGAGCTTAGTACAGGACAGAGAGGCAGTGTATAAATATAGAGTAGATACACAAATAAATTAGTAAAAGTCATTGATGTGTGGAGAGATTCAGGGTTGTTTTCTGGTATTCCTTTAAGTTAAGGTATCTTTAAGCTTTGCCATAGGGCATATCAGCAAGTGGTTCTATGTCTTTGTATCATGGCATTTTGGAAATACAGATTAATGAAAAATTAGTGTTGTGCAGTATAACATTGTTTCAGACATTTGTAAGATAGGGTTTGTTTTTTTATTGTTTTTTTTTTAATTGAAAAGTTTTTTTTAAATCCTCAAATATACTCGGAGAAAACTGATTTCCTAATTGAACTCTGAGCTTTTTGAGTATGAGCCAGTCAAAAACTTACTTTATAAAAAGAGATTTAGAGAAATATTGAATCTTCACAACAGCCCTGTAGATACTTTTTGCCCTGGCTGGTATAGCTTGGTGGACTGAGTGCAGGCCTGTGAATCAAATGGTCACTGGTTCGATTTCCAGTCAGGGTACATGCCTGGGTTGCAGGCCAGGTCCCCAGTGTGGGGTATGTGAGAGGCAACCACACACTGATATTTCTTTCTCTCTCTCTCCTTTCCTTCCCCTCTCTCTAAAAATAAATAAATAAACTACGTAAAAATAAAGTAGATACTTTTAATTCCATTTATAGAGGAAATAAAAGCTAAAGAGGGAGAATAATTTGCCTAAGGTCACACAGACTTTAAAACTGGGACCCAAACCCAGGTTAGGGTGACCCCAGGTTTCTGACTGCTTCTGTTCATAAGGACCTTGAGAGGTCACATAAATACATTTTTACTTCACAGATTCGAGATTCGAGCTCAGAGAGCTTTAGAGGCTTGCTCAAGATCAGGCAGGTTCTGGCAGAGCTGGGCTGGAACTGGGGCCCCTTTCTGATGGATGGGTGGTTTCTCTTGTTGCCTACAGGAGGAGACTGGTGCACAGACACTGTCTCCCATGGGACCCCTTCACTTTCCACACCATCTGCCTTGTCGTGCAGGATCCCTCCTGGTCTGCATATTTCTTCCTGCACATCCATCCATCATTGTTTTCCTTGCTGCTGGCCCTTTTCCACAACAATTGTACCCTTCTTTTCTGTCTTTTAAAACCTCCTCTATTCCTCCAAGCTGGAAACAGACTCTACTCTTCACGATCACTTCATAGCCCTCTCTTGACTCCTGTAGTTCTCACTGCCTACACGATCACTTCATAGCCCTCTCTTGACTCCTGTAGTTCTCACTGCCTATCTCTCCGCATCACCTCCACATCCGCTTTCTTGAAGTTCCCCTGTTGTATGTTTATCTAGCCAGCTGTTAATAGACTGTAAAGTTTGGGTGGACTCAGATTTAATTGTGGTACTTCTATGGATTTCCCCAAAGCCCCATGACTTGTCTAAGGAAGGGCAGTGAAGCTGAAGGCCGAGAAATGTGTTCGAGTCTAGCCTTACCACTTGCTGGCCACTTGACCGTGGGAAAGTCTGAAGCTGAATCTTCTCATCTGTGAAAGGGGCTGTGACACTCAAATGTGGTTATAGATGTGAAAACTGTTTTAAGCTCTAAAGTACAAGGTTTTATTGTGATGATACAAGAATGGTTGAAAAATACAGAAGGTGAAGGCATCATTCCGCACCCTCCATGTTTGGCATGTCCACTCCTGCTACCATACTTTTGACCCCTGTATTCTGTGCTCTTCAAGAACCTTATAGTTGTATTAGTGGTAAAAGAAGGAAAAAAGTAGCAAAGCATCTTGATATAACGTGGCTTTTAGGAAAACACTTATTGACTTTAATTAAGCAGAGTATTATATTTACTTTGATCAGAAACCCTCTCAGGGAAAGCAGGCTCACTGGGAGCAGAGCAGAGAGCCCTGACCCATCGAGTTGGCATTGATTGTTTGAGCGTCCCTGGAAGTTTATTGTAAATGAAGCAGCACTTACGGTTCTGGGGTATTCCTGGAATTGCCGCCGTAGCTATAAGTGAGTTATTTTGTGTGACAGGAATGGCATATAGAAAAGCCATAATTCTGACTTGCTGACGGGATAAAATAGCAGGTTTTGTATTTATATTATCTGGTCCCTTGGCCGGAATCCATCAGCTTTGCACAGTATCTTGTGATGCTTTTGTCTGAGCAGTTGTTCTGGGTCTTGGCAAAGTAGGGGGGTGCTGGGAGCAACAGACACAAGTCATGCCAGAGCCGTGAGTTAGCGGAGGGCTGGAGCGTAGCTGATCTTTTAAATGACCGTCTCTGAAGGGAAGGGCCTTGGAATGAGGTCAGTCTCCTAGGTGGATATTAGACTATCTAAAGTATCAGAAAGCAAGAGAAGATAGTGGTGTTGGTGATGGGGGCATTTTAAAGCAGTTTTTTTTTTTCCCTGTAAAGCAGTTTTTTCCTTCCTGTAAAAGGAGCAAATCCTTGGAATCAGTGTTTGACTTCTGGCACTCCATTTAATTGGCCTAAAACCTCTCCCGTTTCTTATAAGTATTAAGTGCAAGTGCCTAGTTCTGTGCATGAGATGGAGCTACTGGAATTCCCTCTGCTTAACTGAAACAGCATTCCATCAAGATGTAATCAGTTTAGCAGAAAATCTGGCCAAAATCTCTGTTAGGCACTTTATGTGCATTAACTCATTTAACTCTCAACAGCTCTGTGAGATACACACTATTTTATCCCTCCACTTAAAGCTGAGAACATTGAAGTTTAGGGATGTTAAGTAACTTGCCTAAGATTATAATAGCTAATAGGTGTGGAAGGCAGGCTTCAAACCCAGGTCAGGATGCTACCAGCTCACATGTCTAGTTGCTCCGCTGTGTTATCTGAGATTTATGAAACGGGACTTTGATTTGTACTCAGAATCCGTGTTTATTCTTTCGTTTTCCTAAGCAAGCTCAGCCTGCCTTTGTCTTCTGCCATATACCTACATTATATTGCTTTAGCACCCGACACCTTTCTGAGCACTATCACATCTCTGCCCTCATTTGAAAACGGTACTGTAGAGCTTGATGAAGATTTTTTTGATCCTTACCGAGCTCCTTAGACAGGGTTTTTCCTCTCAGGTTAGTGGATGGGGAAGCTGAGGTTCACAGATTAAAATGATTTGCTCAGGGTCACACTTGCTAGTTGTGTATCGAGTCATTAAGAGCCTACAAACCCTGGATTATGGTGACTTTTCTATTGCATATATTGCTTAGTTTGTCACCTTTATTTTTTCATTCAACAACTATTTACATATTGATCACCTAATTAATATATGCTGGTGTAAAGTGCTAAACAAAAGAAACTAAAATCCCTACCCTTTAGAAGCCTGCACTTTTGCTTTAAGTTTCCTTGCCAACCTTAAGACTAGTGCCTGCTGAAGTAGTTTTTTAATGTTTAAGGTCTTTAATCATAAAATTTTAAAGGTATGTATTAAGCAGCTGATTTCAGACATTTTCTAATTACATTAAAAACATTTTTCCCCTGAGTTCATACCTTAATTCATCAACATTTTATTTGTATTTTCAGAGAGTAAAAGCTTTGACTCCTTTAAGGCATACATAAAGTAACTCACTGGAGGTGTGATGGTTTCTTTAGTAAAAACAATTAGATAACCCAAAGTATTTTATTTTGGTTGTCATTGATTTTAACCATTATCCAGTCTGTTTTTTATCATGTAAATCTAGCAGTGGCCTTTGGCCAAAAGCACTGATATTCTGAGGATCTTATTTGTGAATATTAACATGGTCTGTTTTTATGTCTCTTCTTGCCACTATTCCAAATATAATTGTATGTTCTTCCTTATACAGATACCAGTATTTCAAAAGATGTCCTTGAAAATATAAGAGCATTTTGGTATCTTCAAAAATAGATTTTTGGGATTGTGCAATTTGGAAAACAGTTGTGATATCCCGTCCATTGCAGGTTAGTCCTTGTTCAGGCTTACAGAATTATGTTGTGTTTGTGTTACTTTTTCCTCATTCAGAAAGTATCAGATATACTTGTCTCTTGCAAAGACTTTTACAAATTAAAAAAAAAATTGAGAATCTACAGAATTTCCCTGATTTTTTTTTCCTTTTCATTTTAAGTAGCATCTACAAGATTGAGCCATGAAATTAATCCCCTGCCATGGAAAGAAAGATATTTATAAGTAAGTTAGGGTGGAAGAATTCACTGCTATCTTCAAAAAGCTTTGACTACTTTTGTCCTTCCCATTTGCTGAGCTGCATTGTTTTCATTGGACTCGGGTATGGAGCCCAGGGAACTGTGTTATTTTTAAAGAGCATTGTGTGATTCCACCTGGCCAGTTTTTCTAACATTAAAGATTTTCTTTTTGTATCTTGTACCAAGAAACTTAAATTGATTTCTTGGAATCATCCAAAATATTTATAATCTGATCCTACGCCTTTCCTATCTGTTGTAAAAATAAGTAGCTAGAACATATTATTTGGTTTATTTGAAAAGAAATGAAAAAAAAAATGTTATTTGAATGAAGCCATTACACAAATGCTGTAGCACCAAAAACTGCTTGTCATCTGAATGAGGACAGTTGTCATTTCATGTAAATTGGATCAGCAGGCCTAGGTTTAAAGGCTTAGGATGATGCCCAGCATGTCTTTTAAGTGCTTTTAAAATCTTTATCATTAGAATGTCAGTTTTCTGAGAGTAGGGAATTTGTTGTTATTGAATCACCATATAAAACATCATAGCAAATGCATGTTGTCTAGAAATTCTATTGCTGATCTTGTTTTCTCAAAGAGTTAAATCTCTAGGCTAAGTATCACAAATTGATTTTTTTCTTTTTTTCTCTTTTTGGCCTGCCTAGTAATACTGGAGTTCAGTTTGGATATTAGGTACAATGCAATTTCAACACAATGTTGCTTGTAGTGGAAAAACCAAACTCTGCTTAATTATAGGTTTTCATAGAATTGTAGTTCTAGAAGAATGTTAGTGATTTTAGTCTAATCCTCGAATCTTACAAGAGGCCTAGAACAACCCCACAACTCCTAAGTTCAAGTAACATGTGATCAGATCGTGCATATTAAAATGCTTCTTGAGTTCTAAAAACAGTTGTGCTCTAGCTCTTCTTAAAGAGCCTGGACCTGGTGGAATTTATAGGTCTCTGTGCTAAAAGGCTCCAAGTATGTGTCCCTTTCCTGGTTTGAGGCAGGCTTCTTAATGCTCTGCATGGAGCTCATCTGATTGATTTCCATTCCTCCTTGGCAATAGGCACACTGCAGGAAACCTGGGGTAGAAAGGCCCCAGACATGCTGTTGACAAGTACTGCTGATAAATTTGCTAGTGCTGTAAAAACGAGTATGGGAGGGGTTTTCTTATTTATGCAGCTGTGGAGAGGCCAGACTAATTCCTTCTGTCTGCAGGGCCTTTGCACATGCTAATCCTATACCCACACTGCTTTCTCCCCACATCTCCAGATAGCCATTACATCTTAGGTCAGTATTACTTTCCTCTTGAGCCCCATGCTCAGTCACATTCCTCTTGTATTATATGAGCTCTCTTTTTTCCTTAGGGCATTTTAAGCTCTTTATAATTACCCATTTCTGTGCATTTTTGTTTGATTCCATTGGTCCTGTAGACCAGGGGGTCCTCAACCTTTGGTCCACTGACTGGTACTGGTCTGGGCCTGTTAGGCACCAGGTGGCACAGCAGGAGGTGAACTTGAATGTAATGTGCTTGAATTATCCCAAAACCATCCGCCACACCCCAGTCCATGGAAAAATTATCTTCCATGAAACTGGGTAGTGATGCCAAAATGGTTGGGGACCGCTGCTATAGACTATAAGCTCCATGTGATCAAGGACCACATTATTCTTACTGTTCATTGCATCCTTGTGACATAGCTCAGTTGTTGGCACTTAGAACTGCTCAGAAATACTATTGAGTAAATTTCCAAATGTGACATTTGAAACTCTGCTTATTAGCTGAAGCACGGTACTAGCATGTAGCTAATATCAGGCTGCTGTTTTGATGCAGAGCAGGGTATCCATTTACATAATTAAAATAGTTTATTATATTCTAAAAGCTGACAATCTAACAATTTGTTCTTTGATTCTTGTTAAAATTGTCCATGTCAAAATAGCCACACGTAAGTTGTCCCGTCAAAGTTCATGCTCATATCCCCTGGCTGGCCTTCTATCTACATCTACAGCAGGAAGCCTTCCCAAATTGACTCTCATCAGTGTTCATCACCAGAGTTAGCTAGAGGCACAGAAGATGACATCATGACATACTCTGTTGATTCTAGATTGATTTTATGTTCTCCTCTGTGCCATCTCCCACTTGGATTGTAAGGCCCTGTGGCCTTGCAGCCTCAGAGGTAACTCATCCTCAAGCCACCCCCTCTGCTTCCTCTCCACTTCTACCACATTATGCCTGGCACTGTGTTCTTCCTAAAGCTGGATTCTGATAAAATGTGTTGAATGACATACAGAAAACTGAGACAATAACCTGTATTAACTTGGAAACCACTTCTAATTCACTAAGGGTGGTTGCTCCTCATTTGCAAAAATAATTTGATTCTACTGTTAAAAGAATTTGTGGGGAACACCAAGGAAAGTTGTTAAAGCAAAGAGCTCTGCGTGGGGTTGGGTGGGTGAGGGTGTGTGTGGGGGGTGGGGGTGGGGGTGAGTTGTTGTTGTGAGGATGGGACCAGGCATTTTAGTTCTGCAGAACCAAGCTGGCGTTCTTCTCCAGTAGGCTTTGAGATGAGGTTGGGGAGTTTAGGAGGGGACTTTATGTGCTACCTAAGTTTTCAAATAAGAATGGCTCAAAAAATATTTGGTGAGCTTGAATTATATCATTTGTCAGATTTAGTCCAGGGCCCTCCCCCTTTCATCATACCATATGTTGTTTCACCATTAAAATGAGGCCAAGGACAGACCACTTTGAGAGGGAGGGTAATTCTAAAGGAAACGAAAATAGGAAATAAAAGCGTACATCTTTGTGCTTCCTAAACTGTTTTTCCAAGTCTCAGGAGAGAGGCTGTTGATGGAAAAGGTACACAGTCTTCACTTACACTGGGCAGGGCACTGTATGCCAGGAAGCAAAAGTCCCCACTTCCTTTCTTGAAGCCATGAAAATAATATCTTCTTGATGTTTATACCCTGCAGCACCTCTCTGTCCTCTCAGTGTCCTCATCAAGGATGTTTTTTTCTTCTTCCTCCCCAATGCTTCTTCCTTCCTGCTTATGGTTTGGGCTGCTTCCCTAATGTGAAAGTGTCCTCTTATTTTCCAATACAATTAACCTCTGCAGCTGATTTATTGATTTCTTTGTCTTTAGCTCAGCTCTGAATGGGCTTTGGAAATTAGAGAAGAAAATCCAGTCTGCTTCTGGGGATATTGGACAGCCGAATAAATGCAGGTATGTACATTTGCATATTAAAGACAAAAAGGAAAATAGATCATAAAAAAATAATGAAACCAGTCTTGAACTTGTAGGGCTACCTGTACTATATCCTTTAGTTCTGAAATATTGGTATTTTAATTTTTGTTCATCACAAATGTGTAACGTGCTGCTTAAAAAGAAATCCTGGGTACAAGAATGTAGGATATACAAAGTACAAGTTCCCTCATAACTCCTCCTAGACATTCACCACTGTGAACTTACTGTATGTTTTTGCAGATTGTAGGTATGAATAACTAAAAGGATAATAATATATATGTTATGCTTTTTTTCACTTCATAGTATGTTGTACACACCTTTCAGTGTTGGTTCATACAGCTTTATGCCAATTTTTTTTTTTTTTTAAACTAGCTGCCTGGTGTTCCTGTTGCTATTACTTACTTTGTTTAGTGAGTCCTCCCCTGTTGGACATTGTCGGTTGTATGTTTTTTCCCCCATTTCAAATGGTGCCACATCTCATGTATGTATAATTGTATACCTGCCTGATTATCTCCTCAGGGTGAAAGTGTATAACACTATCTTTGTAGTCTGCCCCTCCCATACTGTATAGAATCTCAAGGAGAAAGGTTTATCTCACATTATGAAGCAGACTTTAGCTACTTTGTTTTCCATCTCTATTTTTCATCGTGGGGTGAATTTGGGGACTTAGTGTTGAGCTTTAGAACTTTCTTGCTTAATAGTTGACCTGAGCCTCAAAGTAAGTTATAAGCTTAGTCTTTCCGCCTGGTTTCTGGAAGATTCTGGCTTTCATATTCATTCTAGAGATTAAACAAGTAAAATTGAATGTCCCTCAGTTTGTAGCATGGAGACAATGCATACTTAGGTTATGCCCCTCCTATAACTCCCTTAGCTCGCTCACCAGGGCGGCTAATAGACCAAGCACATGAATTTGGTGGAGACAGCTGTGACTGCTGCACCCTATATGACTTGGCTTGTTTTGAGGAGCTTCCTTGGATCATTCTGCAAACACGTAAGTCTCTGTGCTATGTACCTGGGAGACAAAGATGAGTGACAGGCCCTCAGGGAACTCCAGCACATGTGAGGAGAGACACAGACAGATACATGAATAAGGTGGTCGTAATTCAGTGCCGTGTGGTGAGTTTGTGAGAGAGCATCTAACTTAGGGACTGGAGGCTTCCTGGGGGAGGTAAAGTCTGAGCTGAGTTCTAAAGAAAATTGAAGTTTGCCCCAAAAGGGATGAATTGGAAAGGTATTCCTGGTAAAAGAATCAGCCTGAACAAAAGCAGGAAGGTGAGAAAAACTGCATTGGAAGAGGTGTGGGGATGGGGCCAGGTAACAAGAAGATGGCAGCTTTGTGAGTATGAAGCATGAGGTAAGAGGCTGGGAGGGATAGAATCAGAGAGTGGTGAGGCTAGCTGGCCGGGTGACGGAGGGCCCTGTTAGGAGTTTGAGGTCATTCTGTAGGGTAGTGGGGGGCCTTTGAAGGATCTGACGTGTTACAGAGACATTACTTTGGCGGGTAAGTGAAGGCTGGCTTGGCAAGCAGGAGGAAAGTTGTGGCCTCGGTTCAGGGAAATTAGTTTGTAGGCCATTGGTGTTGGGGTGTGGGGAAGAAAGAAAATGTAGGGGTTTCCCTTGTTCCCCTCTCCTTTCTGGCCTTGCCTGAGACAAAGTTGCTGAGGTTGGCTCTTTGATCCTAGTTGCCGTCCACTTTAGGAAGCTCTCATAAATGACTTTTTTGCAAGCTTCTCACCATAGGGTTATGACCTTTTCAAAGCAAGGCTGCCTACCCTTGTTCTGTTTCCATAGCATTCTGCCTATTCTCCTGCCTTCCCACAGGGTGCTGGGAACCCAGCTCCATTAATCAACTTTCATGACTTTTCCATGTGGTTTATGAACATGAATTACTATTCATTTTGTGGACACTCTGTCAGAGCCAGCCCTGGGCTGGGCTCTGGGGGCATGAAGATGGATAAGACATGGTTACCGCCCTTACTGAGCCTGTAGTTTAACGGGAGATGGACATAAAATTAAAAGACAGTGTGATTCGTGTCAGCTCTATTCAAAAGTGAAATGATTCCAGAAGAGTTAGCAGCAGTAACATCAGCACTCATTAACATCAGTGGTTGCAGAGTGAGTCACATCTTTCAGCTACAACTTGTGTGTAAAATAGAGGAAATAAATTTAAACCATGTCTAAAATTATTCTGATTTTTGAGAATATGGTATGACCATAGTTAATTAGAATGTGTAACTGATTATTTTTCGTAGTTTCACCTGTCATAAGCTCTGATGCATTTGATTTTCAGGAAGGGACGGGGCAAGGAGAGGTACTTAGCCAATAGCACATATTTCTGTTTGTTTACCTTCATAACAGATACTGGAGCCTTTAGCACATGGAGTGACCACAGTCTTGTTTTCCTTACAGTATCTAAATATAAAAGAGGACTGCAATGCCATGGCTTTCTGTGCTAAAATGCGGAGCTCCAAGAAGACTGAGGTGAATCAGGAGGCCCCTGAGCCAGGGGTGGAAGTGCTCTTCTACCTGTCAGACAGGGAGCCCCTCCAGCTGGGCAGCGGAGAGTACACAGCGGAGGAGCTGTGCATCAGGGCGGCGCAGGAGTGCTGTGAGTAATGGCAGCTGCCCCTGGCCCAGGGCAGGTTTCGGGGGCACACCATCCTAGAAGCAGGTCCCGTGTCTCTTCCCCTGGCGGTTCTGCTGAGTGGAGAGAGGTATGGGCTCTGGGAGTCAGGGAATCTGTCCTGCCTCTGCCAATCACTTGCATTTGACCTTAGGACAGTGATTTGAATTCTGAGAGCTTCACTTTTCACTTTCTTCATTGCAAAGTGGTTTATTCCTGTTGTCACTGATGAGCTATTGGATACCAAGGCATGATGCTTTCCTTCTGTGGAGGCTTAGTTTTTGTTTCCCCACATCTGGGCACCTTGCGCAAAGTTATAGGCTCAATAAGTGGCATCTCCCAATATCATAATTGTTCAAAACTTCCGAAAAGTGTGATTCATCTTTCTGCTGTGACTTGCCTCTTCCCCCTAGTTCCCACCCATGTGATGCCGAGGTGAAGTGAGAAATTGAGTGTCACTTTGTGGCTTGGTCAGATTGCCAAGTTGTGAAAAGGACAGCGAGGCTGCAAACAACACAGTCCCCCCCCCCTTTTTTTTTTTTAAGTGTGGCTTGTCTTACTAAACTTAGCCTGTGCCTTCAGCAGGTAGAAAACAAACTGAGTAACAAAATAAAGCCCTTTTCATTATCCTTTAAACTTGGGCTCATTGGAAGTTTTTGGCTACCTGGTTTTAAATGACAAATTTAAGTCATAGAAACTTAAAGATCTAATCCTCTTAGATCCTACAGTGATGGTTTGTACAGCTCTGTAAATATATTAAAATTCACTGAATTATACCCTTAAAACAGGTAGACTTTGTGGTATGTGAATTCTATCTCAATAAAGCTGTCTTTAAAAATATTGACTCATTTTATGATGATGAAGTAACCGTGATGACAGACAGTCTGGTCCATGTTTTAGTTGTATCATCTTTCACCCTCAGAACAGCTCCGTGGGATAATGTGGTTACTACAAGAATCATCTTCCTTGTTTGTGATACAGTTTGTCTGGAAAACCCATTTTCTTTCTGATATATGTCTTTCTGCCAAAATGCTTTAAATAACAGAGTTCTAATTTAAAAAAAGAGGTTACTATAAGGGAAAAATATAATAGCCTCTTACTAAACATAACACTGTAGAACTGATCTGCATAGATTATAAGGAAAAATGCATTAATAATCTGAAGTTATTTTGACTAGATATCCAAGTGTATAAGAAACCGGCTTTAAACATCAGCTTTAAAAAATATTCATAATTAGAAAAACAACTACATGTAAATTGGTGCTTCTAAAATACTTTTTAAGGCAATGTGATTTTTTCTCTTTTCCCTTGAGATTTGGTTTATAGTTTTTGTCATCTTTGCCCAGCTCCTTGCCAGCAGCATAGCAGGTACAAACCTCAGTTTGTGAGCAGGGATCACTTACTTGTGCAGAGTTGTGGGGCTGCAGAGAGAGATCGGGAAGCTGCTGCTGAAGGAGAAGAGAGAGCCTGCGAGTCCGAGGACAGCCACAGCCCCTGGAGCTCCTGGAGCTCCTGGAGCTCTGGGCTCAGGGCAGTCAGTTTGGGGCATCAGACCCTAGGCCCACTCTGGGGAGAATGAGTGCTCTCTATCTTAACTGATTCAGGAGAATGTTCAAAAATTTACGAATTTTTAAAATATCTGGATACAGGATGTGACATATTCTTGTAGCTGTCCTTATTATATAGTAAGTGATGTTTGGGGGCAGTGTTATTTTCTTCCATGTTTTTCACTATTATATGACAAATTTTTGTATTTTTAGCTCTCATTATTTTCCCTCCTCAGTAGTTCTATTTTGGTTTGAATCCCCAACTTTTGAATTTTACTAGATGAGTAACCCCAAGTCAGACTAAATCTCAGGAGGCAACAGTTTCTTTACTTGTAAAATGGCAGAAATAATACATAATTACGTGTTAGGTGGGTTTAAAGATAATAAATGTAGAATGTGTTAGCTCGATGCCTGACACATAGCCAAATGTTAGTAATGTTACCATTTTTCCATACTTTTACTTAAAAATATCTCTTTGGTATTCCTGTTTACAAATATTAATGTTATTAGAATCAGATCTGTGAGAGAATTAGAGACAGATCCATGATTATAAATAAAGTATGCTTCAATATGGATATGTATAAAGAAAGGCTAGACTTCCAGGCCAGTTCACAAACTCAAATTTGCGAATGAAAAACTGTAGCGTACCTGAAACGTAGTCCCAATAATACTGGATCCGAAAGCCATTTGCCCTTGTTTCCAAGAGAGAATGCTGTTTGCAGCTTAGCTTCATCTTCTCTGTTACAGAGAGGAGTGTAACTTCTGAAGGGGTAACTCCCAGATAACTTGAGGGGCAGGAATGGAGGTGAGGTGTTCAGCAGAGACATTGAGATATCAGTGTGGTTGTAACTTCTTTGTTGTTGTTCAAGTACAGTTGTCTGCATTCTGCCCCCGCATTCCCCCCAGCCCCAGCCATCTCTCCCTTCCCGCCCCCCATCCCACCTGCCCCTCTTGGTTTCAACTTCTTAACTCAGCGTGTTCATTGGAGAGAGTCCCTCTAGGTAGGCAGGGCAGGCAAGAGTCTCCGTCATTGTCTGTCTCACTTCAGGTGTCTGATTTGGGAAACAATGACCAGTTCCTTCATTTTTGGTTAAATTTACTGTATCTCAGTTTGAGGCCTGGTTGCACATGAAAATATCAGTCATTGCTGGTTATTTGCATTTTCCTCCCTTCCCCACTTGCTTTTAGATTACAGGGCTCAGAAGTGAGTGAAAGGGTGTGTTTCTGGTTTCATAATCTCCCTTACCTTTTCTGTCCTTCTTGTACTGAGGGAAGCAGTTGGTGGGGGTGAGATGGGGCAGCACAGGAGCTTATTAACCACACTTTGTTAAGCACATATCTCCTTGTTAGTTGGTAATAAATTTTAATCACTGACAAAAATCACTTTGGTTATTTATTCTAACACATAATTTCATGTGCTGCTGCCAGGAACAACTTCGCGTGTTTAATGTATAATCACAGTATGTTAGAATTGTTTAAACATTTTCTGTTGGAGACAAATTGGGGACTTCTCAAACTCCAAGCATGTTTCTGACTATGATTAGCAAGGTGAGCATCAGGTGGGGTCTGGGAACCTGTCAGATGGCCTTTTTGAAGGCAGGATTTGGTAAGATGGTGTCGTAGACACGCTAGTGAGACATATCACGAGACATCTATTTTAAAATGTTTTTAATCTGGTTTGCCAGGAGCTATAGTGCATATTCTTGGAGAGCCATAGTTATTAATTATTATGATTAAAACTGCTTGATTGAACATGGTTGGAAATCTTATTTGCCCTAAGAGGATATGACTGTAACCTAGATTCTTTTTGAATAAGAGAACTTTCTATCTTTGCATATGTCCTGTGTTAGAAACAGATAGCTAAATGTATCTGTCTTCAGTTTTTTGATACGTTCTTTACTTTTCCCCAGGTATCTCTCCTCTGTGCCACAACCTCTTTGCCCTGTATGATGAGAACACCAAGCTCTGGTATGCTCCAAATCACACCATCACTGTCGATGACAAGACATCACTCAGGCTCCATTACCGGATGAGGTATGTGTGCCTGCCTGGCTTTCTCATGCAGGGAGGGGTGGCAGTTAGCCTGGAGCCCTGAGTCACTTACCAAGAAATACTGTAATCATCTTTGTAAGCTTTGTATTTGCTTGGTATGAGCAACAACCTCTTCAGTATTTGGAATACAATTCATGATAATTTGATCACCTTCCTCTGCCACAGTATAGAAATCATTATGATGCAGAGGATAGTTCAAATAGAATTAGTGTCATGTAGCAGAGTTTTTCAAATGGTGAGTCATGGTTATGAATTTAACTTAATTGTGACCAGAATTTTTTTGGAAAGAAATAGGCAAGAATAGATAATAATCAGCATACATACATACCCTAAGAATGTTGTTTTTGAAAACTTTTGTTTTCAATATATAATACATATGTATGTACTAAGCCATCATAAGAGAAAATATATTTCTTAATAAAAATTGCAGCTACACAGCTTGAGAAACACTGTTTGAAGTGGTATTCTGGAAATTCTAGGTTGGCCTTGCTCTCAGGCCAGTGGGTGTTTGGATCCACTTGCTGGGGAATTTTGTCTAGTGGGCTGTGAGTTTTCTTCTGTTGGGTGCTTGCCTTTTCTCCCATATCATTGACCTTGTTAACTGTCACATAGTCTCCCAAGGGGGCATAGGCAGTTAGTGCTTCATGGCAGGAATCTCTTGAGTTTATAAGCCTGTTTGTTCTCTACCTAGAATGGAGAATATGGTTGTTAGTAGTTAAGCACAAGTTAACATGTGTATTTAGCAAAGGAGCTTATAAATAGGGTGGATACCCATTGAAAAGGATTTTAACTAACGTGGATGTGATTAAATCAGCTCAAGCGCTAATGGAACTCAGGGACAGGCCAGAAAAGCCCTTGGGGATCCCAGAGGTTCTCCACAGTATCTTAGCTGCTATCTTCTTTGGGAAGTCAGTAAAGTTGTTACCATTCTAGAATGGCCTGTATGTTTTTCTCAGTGGAAGCTGAACCAGGTTTACTTTTTTCGATAGTCATCCTGTGGCTGACTTTTTCCTCTTCTTTCTGTACTCACCCAAGGCTTCACCTTATGAGGAGAGAGGTATGCCATGTGAGATTTCATGCCCCAGATTTAGGGAAACATTCACCCTACCCAGCTGAACCTTCTGACTGTATTTGGATTTGTTTGTCAAAGTGTAATCTTGCACTTTGTGGCCTGTGGGGCTGGCTGTGATCCAGCATTTCAACATGTACTTGGAGCTCCAGGAGGAAGGGGGCATGTCATTGAGTTCTAGTTCTTGCCCTCTAGGTTTCTCCACTTGGCTTGAAATCTAGAATTAGGTAAAATTGGGACTTGGAAGAGACCTGAGTTGACCTAATTCAACTCTTCCAACTTTTTAGGGGGAAACTGATGTCCATAAAAGAGAAGTGAGTTTTCCAAAGGTCCTACAACTAGCGGATCATCTTGTTAGCACAGAGCCCTCTTGGAGACATTTGTTTATGTTGCTTGTGTGAATGTCTCACTATAAAAAGCTGTCTTTGCCTGCTCCCCAATCTGTTAGCTGCCAGGAAGTGCACTGCTGCTTCATTTTTGGCACCTTGACTTTGTACCTGACATTGCTCTTCAACAGGATATTGCTTTGTTACCACAGGCTCTTTGAACTTGGGGAAAAAAAGATCCTACCCTAAGCTAAAATATTTGCATTACAACAACTACAAAAATTTTGAAACCTCATAATCTCACCACTAAAGAAGGTGTAATACAAAAATAAATGTTAGTGAATATTTCAGTGGGCTCTCAGTTCTATTTTGGGAAATAATTTTGTACTTCAATTATAGTTTTCTGTTTTTTGATGATTTTGATAGACACTGTTTTTAATATATCTTAATTAAGACAATATTTATTTAAGAATTTTTTTTCTAAATGAATTTATCCATTAGTAAAGTTATATAGAAACGTGAACTGCATTTGTTGTATAAAACATCTCGACATAAGCTTAGACTATGCAGTCATCTGTAATATAATTTTCTCAACAGTTTGCAAGGAAGGCATGTTTCTGATAGGTCTATCTCTTCCTCCTTCCTTCCTGCATTATTCCTTCATGTCATTCTGAAAAGGAATCT
Source organism: Glossophaga mutica (assembly GCA_039655065.1). Taxonomy (NCBI): domain Eukaryota; kingdom Metazoa; phylum Chordata; class Mammalia; order Chiroptera; family Phyllostomidae; genus Glossophaga; species Glossophaga mutica. The sequence goes on along the minus strand of CM077307.1, from coordinate 46,707,657 downwards.
AGGGGCTATCATACTACATTTATTTGTTATTCTTTATTTTTTTCCCATTAGCATATTATAATGTTAGGAATTCGTATTTGGCCCAAGTTTGATGACTACCTTCATAGTTAATTTTCAAAAGGATGTAGAATTTCTGTCTTCAATGTAATTCTAATTTTGTCTTATTAGGACAAAATTAGGAAGATGTTGATTTTGGCTGCCACTGCTTTAAATTTTTTTCGTTTTGTTTTGTATTTTTGGTTTTGTCACCTTATTACATAGAAAGCTGTTAGCCTTTGACCGTAGGCAGTTTCTGGAGATCCAGACTTGTTTTAGGCTGCCTCTGGCCTTGAGTGAGGTGGAGAAGCTGCACGTCGTCTTTGATCTCATTGTCCTTACACTGTCTGAACATCTTGCCAAAAGACTTCCCAGCCAAAGCTGGTCCTACAGGGCTCAGATAGCAGCCTTGAAGAATGTCCTTGTCAGATGGATTGAAGGTTGCATTCTGCCCAGAGGGCATGTGTTGGGCCCTTGGCTGTACCAGGTAGAAGGACTGCGTCTCATAGAGACTCGGTGGCATGTAGAAGAGGACCATGGCTTAGCCTGGTTCAGGGAAAATCTATCTTCACTGCTTCTCTTCCAAGTAATTTCTTCATGCTTGAAATCCTCTTTTCCTTTGTGTTAGGTACTTGGACATAATTGTTCAGGTACAGTTTGTACATATGGTACATAGTTCTCATTCTCTCATCAGTATCTTCATGCACTATCAAACAGAATTTACCGGTCCTGCCTGCCAGTCTGTCAGAGCCCTACTTCGAACTTTCATGGAATGGAGTGCTGGGCACTTGTTTAGCATGCAAAAGCTCTTAGCTACCATCTTCATCATCCTGTTTAGACCCTTGTACCTATTGCTTTCCATGCTGAACTTCTAGAAGATCTCTAGTTACTGTATGATCTATCAGAATGCTCCATTTTGGATTTTTCTCAGCAGTCAAAGGAGTTGGCCACATGTTTGTCCATTTTTCTCCTGCTCCAGTGTCAGAATTTCCTGTGTCTGCTCAGCTGATGGAGCTGGTTCACCTCTTACTTTCTGCCTGCCCTGGAGAAGAGATCCCAGCTGAGTCCTCTGAGCCTGTGCTCTGCTCTGCCCTTGAAGAGCAGGCTCCCTGGCCAGGGGAAGCATGATTGCCAGCCTCTTCATCGCTGATAGACATAGGTCTGTGTTATAAGTGCCTGGTTCTGTGCCATGTAGGCAGGTTAGGGACAGTCTTGCAGCTGTGGGTTATACAGCATGTGGGCTCTGTGGATATGCGGTACTTTGTGTGTGCAAGTAAGAGACACCAAAGCCCACAGTCACTTTAAAAAGTTACATGTGTAGAATCACTAGCAGTTTAAAAATGTTGAGTTTACTTTTTTTTATCCTCACCTGAAGATATGTTTATTGATTTTTAGAGAGAGAAGAAGGGAGGGAGGGAGGGAGGGAAACATCTGTCAGTTGCCGCTCATACGAGCCCTAACCAGGGATCAAACCTGTAGTCTCGACTTCCGGCCAAGATGGAGGTGTAGGCGGACACACTGTGCCTCCTCTCACAACCAAAATTAAGGACAACAAATATTTAGAAACAAGAAAACAACCAGAACTTATAGAAAATTGAACTGTACCAAAGTCCAACAACCATTCATCCAGACCGGTATGAGGGGCGGAGTCGCGGCAGGAGAAAGTGGAGGTGCGGACCCAGGAACGCAAGCAGCAGCGGCTGACAGTTCCCAGGTGCACAGGTGGCGGCTGGCAGTCCTTGGGCCCACAGGCAGCAGCTGGCGGACCCCGGGCACAGGGGGGCAACTGTGCAGACCCAGTGAGGACGCACAAGGCGGCTGGCTGACCAGGTTGTCCCATATTTGCGCATGCAGACGGTCCAGGCAGAGAGGAAGTGGCGGAAGGGACTGAATCCAGGAGAGAGCGGAGCAGGTGACATTTTTCCCTCTCAGACCCCGGCCTCACATACAGCGTCACAAGCCAGCGACTGGGCTGCCCCACACTGGGGAGCGCCTGAGGCTCCAGTCCTTACTACGTCACAGCACGCACGCATGCACAGATAATCCAGGCAAAGGGGAAGCAGCGGAAGGGACCGGAGTCCAGGAGAGAGCCGAACAGGCACCATTCTCCCCTCCCGGACCCCACCCCCACCTATAGCATCACAACCCAGCGACTGGGCTGCCCCGCCCTGAGGAACACCTAAGGCTCCACCCCTCACTACGCAATAGCCGCGACCAGACTAAAACCAAACCAAACCAAAACAAAACAAAAAAACCCCACCAGAAATGGCTCAAACCAGAGAAAAAATGAAAACCCCAGAGTCAATTCCTCTAAGCTGTGAAGAGGTAGCCAACCTATCAGATGCACAGTTCAAAGCACTGGTCATCAAGATGCTCACAGAATTGGTTGATTTTGCTCACAAATTAGATGAAGAAAATGCAGGCTACATACAATACGTGAAATGAAGGAAGATGCATGGGGAACTGATAGAGATGGAAGGAAAACTGGGACTCAAATCAATGGAGTGGACCAGAAGGAAGAAACTAACAACCGAACAGAAAACGAGGAAGAAACAAGAATTCAAAAAAATGAGGAGAGGGTTAGGAACCTCCGGGACATTGTTAAACGTCCCAACATCCGAATTATAGGGGTCCCAGAAGGGGAAGAAGAAGAGCAACAAGTAGAAAACTTATTTGAACAAATAATAAAGGAGAACTTCCCCAATCTGGCAAAGGAAATAGACTACCAGGACGTCCAGGAAGCTCAGAGAGTCCCAAAGAAGTTGGACCCAAGGAGGAACACACCAAGGCACATCGTAATTACATTAGCCAAGATTAAAATGAAGCAGAGAATTCTAGAAGCAGCATGGGATAAGGGGACAGTCCCCTACAAAGGAGTTCCCATCAGACTGTCAGCTGATTTCTCAAAAGAGACCTTCCAGGCAAGAAGGGGCTGGAAAGAAATATTTGAAATCTTGAAAAGCAGGGACCTACATTTAAAATTGCTCTATCTAGCAAAGCTATGATTTAGAATGGAAGGACAGATAAAGTGCTTCTCAGATAAGGTCAAGTTCAAGGAGTTCATCATCACCAAGCCCTTATTATATGAAATGTTAAAGGGACTTATCTAAGAAAAAGAAGATAAAACTATGACAGTGAAAAGACAGCAAACTCACAGCTATTAACAACCACACCTAAAACAAAAGCAAACTAAGGAAACAGCTAGAACAGGAACAGAACCACAGAAATGGAGATTATATGGAGGGTTAGCAACAGGGGTGTGGGAGGAGGGGGGGGAAGGTACAGAGAATGAGTAGCATAGATAGTGGGTAGAAAATAGACAGGGGGATGGCAAGAATAGTATGGGAAATATAGAAGCTAAAGAACTTATGACACATGGACATGAACTAAAGGGGGGAATGTGGGTGGGAGAGGGTGTGCAGGGTGGGGGGAATGATGGGGGAGAAATGGGACAACTATAATAGCATAATCAAGAAAATATAAAAAAGAAAAAAAAAACCCCTGCAGTCTCTTAGTGTATGGGATGATGCTCCAACCAACTCAGCCACCTGGCCAGGGCTAATTTTCTTTTTCAAGTAACTTTCTTATCCATTCTTTCCTCTCCATGTTAATTTCTACTCCCTAATTAGTTCACTCATTTTTTGTTAATTCATCCAACAAGCATGTATTTAGTCCTTGTTACCTGCCAGGAACTAGGGATTCAGGGGTGAGCAAGACAGCTGAGGCCTCTACCCCCACAAAGCTCACAGCACTGTTGCCATAGCATCTGCTTGTCTATTGGCCTCTCTCATTTCTTCCATGGGGCTATCTTCCAGGGAGATACTGCCTCACATTAGCTTGCCTTGAGTTCTTTCCTCTGCCTGCTGCATATGGTCAAGGCTCTATAGTCTGGCATTTATTTATTCTGTCCCAATTCCTTTCCTAGCCCTTTCTGTCCTTCCTGCCACATTCCTTGGCAGCAGAGGCCAGCTTCTCCCACCTTGGTGTTCCTTTGGCACCTTATCTGATATCTAGGGACAAGTTATCCATTATGCACAGTGCCTAGGGCTCATGATATTATTAGGGGCCCATGAAAGTGTTTTAATTTCATTTAAAATCAGGAAAATGTTACTATAATTCAGCATGGGTTATTTCATCTTTATACTGACACAGGTGTAAAATATAACTAAGGGAAGACCGTATGGGGTCCATGAAAGTCACAGTGTAGTCGTATTTATGAGAAGTGCCTCCTTATATATTATTTTATTGTTGCTGTTGGAGTTGAATGGTTGCTCTATGGTTGCATGGACAGGGAACCTCACCAGGCGCAGGGCCTGGGCCTGGGAACCCTTTGCATCACAGGGCCTGGCATATGCTAGGCTATGCAAATGCAGCTCAGTGACAGGTGTTTTAAGTTAATGGCAGCTCTTTTTGAGGAGGCAGTTTTATTTGTCGTCTCTCCATGCCATGGTTATTTTTCTTGAGTATGTCAAGTGAGAGAGACCCAGGCACCAACTGAGTCTGTAGTCTAGAGATGGCCTTGATCAGCCTAGCTCACTCCCTTTCACACCTTCCAGAACTCCCTGTGTTTCTCTCACAGGTGGCAGAGCAAAGTGGCAGTTAAGTGAGCAGTCTTGTAGTCTTCAGTCACCTAGCCTTTGGGAACCTCAGTTTTCCTCATCTATAAATTAGAAACAATGAAATCTACCTTGTATAGTTGCTGTAAGGGTTAAGTAGCATATAGTGCTTTTTAATTTAATTACATTATAAGCTGGTGCTTGTAGTAGTGTTCACTTATTTCTCCTATTTTAAAACTCTATTACAAGATAAACCATCAATTTAATGAAAAACAGTATGAGAAATAGGAAACACTGCCATATTAACTATACATCTTGGCTGTACGATGAAACTATAGATTTCAGAAATGTGCCGGTCAGGGTGGAGACATAGATAGACATGCTATGCTTCCTCGCACAACCACAAAAAGGACCACAACTAACCTCAAAACAAAAAATACCCAGAACTGCCAGAAAATTGAACTACATGGAAGTCCAACAACCAAGAATTTAAAGAAGCCAAATTCATCCAGATGGGTAGGAGGGGCATAGATGGGGAGGTGGGGTGGAGAGGACATGGTGTGGCGTGGAGCAGTAGCAGGGGTGATGGAATGGGTGGTCCCACATTCACATGTGGTGGATAAAAATATGGAGGGACACCTTGGGAGTAAACAATCCCAGCTGCAGGCCAGACTGTGCAACCCAGACTTTCAGCACCAGGAAGATAAAGCCTTACTACTTCTGGCTGTGAAAACCAGCGGTGATTGAGGCAGTGGAAGAAATCGCTGGTTTCTCAAGAGAGTTCATTTAAAGGTCCCACATGGTCTTAGAATGTACACAAACACACCTACTCTGGGAATCACCATCAGGGTAGCAGGTACAAGGGTGCCAGTTGCATATGGGAAGTGGGTAAAGTGATTGGAAATGGGACCAGGCAAGCCTCCAGAAGCCAGGCAGCATCATTGTTACCTCTCTGACCCCTCCAGCCCCAACAGAGCCACAAAGCAGCGAAGTGGGTTGCCCACCCTGGTGAATACCTAAGGTTCCACCCCTTATAACGTAATAGATGCACCAAGACAGGGAGTCAAAGCAGTTCTATCTAATACAGAGAAACAAACACAGGGAGGTTGCCAAGAGGAGACAAAGAAATATGGCCCAAATGAAAGAACAGAACAAAACCCCAGAAAAAGAACTAAGCAAATGGAGATAGCCATCCTGTCAGATGCAGAGTTCAAAACACTGATGATCAGGATGCTCAGAGAACTCATTGAGTATGACAGACACATGACAGAAGAAATGAATGCTACACTAAGTGAAACAAAGGAAAATCCACAGGGAACCAACAGTGAAGAGAAGGAAGCCAGGGTTCAAATCAATGATTTGGAACAGAAGGAAGAAATAAAGTCAACCAGTACAGAATGAAGAAACAAGAATTCACAAAAACAAGGAGACAATGAGACAACTCTGGGACACCTTCAAAAGTGCCAACCTCCAAATCATAGGGATGCCAGAAAGAAAAGAGGAAGAGCAAGAAATTGAAGACTTATTTGAAAAAATAATGAAAGAAAACTTCCCTAATTTGGCAAAGGAAATAGACATACAAATCCAGGAAGCACGGAGAGTCCCAAAGAAGTTAGACCCGAAGAAGACCACACCAAGACACATCAATATTAAAATGCCAAAGGTTAAAGATAAAGAGAGAATCTTAAAAGCAGCAAGAGAAAAGCAGAGAGTTACCAACAAAGATGTTCCCATAAGATTATCAGCTGATTTCTCAAAAGAAACCTTGGAGGCAAGAAGGAACTGGTAAGAAGTATTCAAAGTGATGAAAAGCAAGGACCTACAACCAAGATTATGCTATCCAACAGAGCTATCATTTAGAATGAAAGGGCAGATAAAGTGCTTCCCAGACAAGGTAAAGCTAAAGGAGTTCGTCACCAAGCCATTATTACATGAATGTTAAAGGGACTCATTTAAGAAATAAAAGATCAAAACTATGAACAGTAAAATGATAACAAACTCACAACTATCAACAACTGAATCTAAAAAACAAACTAAGCAAACTACTCAAACAGGAACAGAATCATAGATATGGAGATCACATGGAGGGTTATTAGCTGGAGGAGGAGGAAGGAGGAGAATGGGAGAAGAGGTGCAGGGATTAAGAAGCATAATGGGAAGGTACAAAATAGACAGGGGGAGGTTAAGAATAATATAGGAAATAGAGAAGCCAAAGAACTTGTATGTACAACCCATGGACATGAACTAAAAGGTGGGGAGTGATTTCTGGAGGCAATTTTTAAAATAAAAATCCTCAAAGATTTCAGAAATGTTAAAAGGTGAATGAAATGTATTGGATTCAAGGCAGATGGCATTATTAAAGGCAAAGGGAGTTGGTAAGCTAGCATCTGTTTCAGTCAGCAGCGTTTCCTATTTAGGAAGACACAACGAGAAGTTACAGGAGCTGTTTCTGTGATAAAGAAGTCACTTTATCTCTCTGAGTCATAGACGGGGATCTGGCAGGGTACTTTTCACTGAGTGTTTTAAGACTGAAAAGAGAAGGACCTCATAAGCAGAAAAGTACTACAGATGAAAGGTCTGTCTCTTTGCCTCTCAGGGAAGGTTAGCCTCTGGCACCAATAACTCCAGGTCGAACAAGGACACTTTTCCCCACACATTTGAAGGTCACTGTTCCCACAATTGACATATTTTCCTGGGTTCCAGGTTTTATTTTACCAACTGGCACGGGACCAATGATAATGAGCAGTCGGTATGGAGACATTCTCCAAAGAAGCAGAAAAATGGCTACGAGAAAAAAAAAGTTCCTGATGCAACCCCTCTCCTTGATGCCAGCTCTCTGGAATATCTGTTTGCTCAGGTAAGAAGTTTGGGGCCAGGAGGTCCTGGAGTTCATGGGAAGGATGAGGCGTTGTAGTGTTCAGATTTCCTGGTGCAGCTGGACTTGGTGGTAGCTAGGATGCTTTATGGTCTCTTTTGCGGGCAGTTTTTACCATCCATGGACTTGCCCCAAGTGAGGATGAGGAAGGCTGTTCCAGGGGACTGTTTATCCCACTTGTGGGTTTTCCAGGCTTCACTTCCCCATTCCTTTCTTTTCCTTTTCTCCTCCTACCATTTTACTTCTCATCTTCAGCCTCCCATGGAGAAAGCAGAGGGGAGCTATAAGCAAGGGAAGATGTAGTTCAATAGGGCTAACAAAGAGGTGGCCACTCTGGGTACAGTAGTGATAGAAAGATTAAGCACTATAAAAAAGCCAGAAGAGCAGTAGAGTCATCTAAATCACATTACCCTGAGATAGTGCATGCACACACAGCATTTTTGTTTTTGTGTTTTCTGATTTTACCATATAGATCTGTATTATGCACTATGTAGTTTTTGAAAACATCTTATTGTTCATATCATCTTTTTAAAGATTTTATTTATTTATTTTTAGACAGAGGGAAAGGAAGAGAGGGACAGAAACATCAATGTGCAGTTGCCTCTCACACATCCCCTACTGGGGACCTGGCCTGCAACCAGGCATGTGCCCTGACTGGGAATCGAACCAGTGACCTTTGGTTCACAGGCCAGCACTCAATCCACTGAGCCACACCAGCCAGGGCCATATCATTTTATAAATTGCTTTTTTATTCATCCTATCGGTGGTCCTTCACATGCCAATTTAAAATGTAGATCTTTGTTATTTTAATGACTTCATAGTGATCTGTTTATTCAACAAATACTTCCCAAGTGCCCGTGTACTCTTTGCTGCAGATACTATGAACAAGACAGACATGGTCTCTGCAAGCGTCAGACACACAGTCAGAATGAGCAAATAGAAAACCAGCCAGCAAATAAAAATGCACAGGTATACATAGGAAGTTGTGAGAAATGCTATGAAGGAGAAGGGTTTTGTGACAGAGAATATGGGGAGGGGTGTGCTTGGGGAGACCTAATTTAAAATTGATCAGAAAAGGCCTCTCTAAAGAATGAAAAGAGTCAGCAATTCTGAGGGAGGAATGGGGAAAGAATTTCTTTTATGTAGAGGAGAGCTTTTAACAGCAGCACTACTGACCTTTTGGGCTGGATAATTTTTCATTGCAAGGGACTGCACTCTCTCGTAGGGTATTTACGCACACTCTGGACCTCCACTTAGGAGATGCCAGTAGCACTATCCTCCCAGTCCTGACAATCAAAAATGTCTCCGGGCATTGCCAGATATCCACTCGGGCAAAATGTCCCCTGTTGAAAACACCTGATGTAGAGGGGACAGGATGTGGGAAGGCCCTGGGGTAGGTAAGCCCTGAGAGGACAGTCAAGAGGGTGATGTAAATGAGAGAGGCGAGGCAGACGAGGACAGATGACACAGAACCTTGTATGAGCTGGTAAGGGGTCTATATATTCACTCACCCTAAGTGCGGTGAAAGCTATTTGGAGGGTTTGATTTGATTTACATTGGAAGTCAAGGGTGATTCTTCTTGATGTGTGGAAGTGGACTGTGCTGCAGCCAAGAGTATACACTTCAGCTGAGAAGGTGCTGTAATTGGTCCAGGTGAGAGAACAGGCTAGTTTGGCTTTAGTGCGTAACAGTGGAGTTGGAGAAAAATGGATGGATCTCTGCTTACTTTTGGAGGTGAAGTTACTGTGTTTTACTGATGGGTTAGATGTGGAAGGGGAGGGAATTGGAAGAATCAAAGATGATTTGAGATTTCTGTTTTGGGCAGTGTTTGATGGATACTGGGAAGGCTGAAAGAACAGGTTGGAGAAGCGGTGGGAATTAGGTGTCTCCTTTTGGAGATGCCTGTGAGGCATATAGGTGGAGATTTTGGGTAGGAAGTTGAGCAGATGAGGAGGAATCCATAGGAGAACCATCATTTACTTAACTAGTGTCTTGTTCCTGGCATTTTTTTTCCCCCCGTCTTCCCTGCTGTGCTGTCACTGTTAGAGGCTATCTGAGCAATCTCACATGTGCATGCTCCTGTGTTATATGTTGTTACTTCCTTAGGACCTACTTTCGTACACGTGACAGTGTATCACAGTGGCGTCCCACTGCATGACTTTCGTTCCCTGTCCCATGCATACAACAGAAAAATGCACAGCCCTGGGCAAAACTGTTGAAAAAATGAACTGACCATTTTCAGATTGGTCTTTTCAAATCACCCTCCCAGTTGTGTATATTCATACCTGAGATTGATACTTTTACCTCGGTGGAGAGGAAGTGTGGAGGAAGAGTATGGCATGTGTTAGAAGTAAAGTCTTGGAATCTGAAAGGTCAGATTCCAGAATGAGTTCCTTGAGGTTTACAGTGGTGTTCACAGAGAAATCACAGCCAAACAAATTAGTTTCGGCTCTTGTCCCACTCTTCGCACGATGCTGGCAGAGGTGATTGTCGTTGGTCCTTAGTAGTTTACGGAAGTGGTCAGTGTCCTTCTCTTACCTGAGAGAGGGAAGTCCTGTCTTGGAAAGAAGGGGGACTGCACTGGCGTGAATCCTCCATCCAAACCCACTAAAGTCAAGTCCCTTCAGGGAAAGTGAGTGGCTTACTTATGCGGGAACCCCACCCCCAGACGTTATTTCTGCCTCTGCTCAAGGCAGAGAAAGGCTAAGCTTCCTGGTCCTCAGAGTACTGTGTGCTAGGTGGTAAAGACTGAGTGTGGCCGTGGCACAGTGTGGAAGGATGGCAGCCCTGGAGTCACACCTAAGTCTGACCATCCACCCCACCACTCACTAGGGCCCTGGCTTCCATGCCATGCTGTCTTTTTACTCGGCTCTGTTTTTGATAACTACCTAATATTCTGTATTTCCCTTTGTTTCTTCTCTCTCCTTGGAATGGAATCTCCAGGAGGTCAGCAATGTAGTTTGGTTTACTGCTATATTCCTACAGCTAAGCTAACATCTGACCTATAAGTGGTTCTTAGTATTCAGTAATTACCAAATGAATGAATGAAGTTATTTAACCTTTGGTGCCTTAGATTCCTTATTTGTTAAGTAGAGATGCTGATGTTAGCATCTACCTCACAGGGCTGTTGTGAAGTTTAAATGAAATAGTAAATGAAAGGAACCTAGCATGTGTCTAGCACTGAGGTTAGAGTTTGATAAAAGGGAGCTGGCATTGACATCGTCTTCGTTACCCTGTACAAGGCAGGTGGTAGGTACTGCTTTTTGGTTTTATTTTTTGTTTTTGAAGACCTCATCAGCTTTTGGAATACTGGGCACCTCCCAGCAGTGAGGAGGTGTATTTTGATGATACATTTCACTACTGGAAACAAACAGCAGATGTTGAAAAAACTTAACAGGTGGCAGTGATGCATCGTAGAATGTGGATTCCTTCCTGTTTCTCTAAATATACAGCAGAGTGGGGAATGGTGCTCAGTCAGTCATATACCCAGTTCCTAGACAGGGATATCTCAGTACATGTTTGTGGAATTAGTGAACGATCAAACCCCAGCAGCTGTCACTGTCCCTTGCCCTGCTGCAGCCCAAGCCTGGTACATGCTACTGTTGACCATTTATGGGGTAAGCTCCCCAAAGGGGCTTCATGTGTTCATACTGTTCACCAGGACCTAGCATGTGTTCAATCAGTATTTGTTAAATGAATGAATTAATCTGGGGAGAACATCCCCTGAACCCCTCCATACCCAGCTCTTGAGAAAGAGCCGTGATGTCAGAGATACTCTCAGTCTCGTTTGTCTCTTTGCTGGGTAGCAAGCACCTCCCTGTGTGGAGAACCTTCCTTTCAAAATCAGAAACATGAGTGGACTCTTGAAACCTAAGTGGTGGTTCATTTCTTCTCACCTCTGCTCCAAAGGGACAGTATGATTTGGTCAAATGCCTGGCTCCCATTCGAGACCCCAAGACTGAGCAGGATGGGCACGACATCGAGAACGAGTGTCTGGGCATGGCTGTCCTGGCCATCTCCCACTATGCCATGATGAAGAAGATGCAGCTGCCAGAACTCCCCAAGGACATCAGGTGAGCCTTTATTCTGGCTGAAGAATCGATTGTGGGTATGCTGTTATTTGTATAGGTTCTCGCACATCTCAGTTTAATCACTGCCAGCTTTTGGCTGACCCCTCCTCTCTGCAGAGTAGACATTTTTTTAGAGTGTCTATAATAGGTAGTACAATTATGATTGTGTCCTGATTTTAAATGTTGGTTGATGACCTCAGAAATTCATCCTAGGGTGAATGTTCTTGGCTGGGGATGCCAATCAAATTAACTGGCCCCCATGCCCTCCCCTTCCCTCTCTGCCCATGGTATGCATTGCCATCCGTCACAGCACTTTTTCCTTTTGGGCTGGACCCATCTTAAAGTCCTTCTCAGTATAGCTCTACAGGTTGCTACTACCATCCCTGGCCTGAACTAGTTCACCAGAGAGCTGTTAATTTTGGTGGGAAGGATGATCAGCTGTTATTTTAAGGAAATTATATTTACTAAAAATATCCATTGTGATCATGTCTTTGTGAAGAAACATTCAGTCTGTGTAATTTCCATGCACCTATGAAATGCAATCTTTTTTCAATGAACTGTTGATAATTGTCATAAATGAAGACTATCTCATTTTGAAGAGGAAATTATATGTAGCTGTAATATTTGTGATAGGTGGCATATGTCTTCTCATAAGGTTACTTCTTGTATCTGTTTGTATCTCCTCTGCCCTTAACCAGAGTCTGGAGCAGATCACGGGCTGCTCCTCAGTAACACAGGGACTGCTATTTAGATACATGCTGTGTTGCTACTTTCTCTCTCCCTTTTCTTCTGTGACTTTGGCTCTGGGCACCTCCTCTTTATTTTTTCAAAAGGCTAACAACTCTCCTCTGATCTTCCCCTCCATTACATTAATCTAAAAAAATATATATATATATATATATATATATATATATATATATATATATATGAATGAATGATATTTGTTGGGGATAAATTTCCAATGTCAAAATTTCCACTGTTTTGAAACCATTCATGCAGGGATTACCTTGTGTCGGGTGCTGTCTTGGCCTGGGAGTGACAGGGTGCACCGTCTTCCCACTCGGCTGGCCCCAGTGGCGGTGTTCTTTCTTTCATGGGTTTTCTTACTCTCTTTAGCGTTGGGTCCTGTTCTAGCAGTTTGAGATTCTGTTAATCATAGGGACTTTCCCCTTAAGCCCCCCGATGGATAATAATTTTTCAAGTTTTTTATTGGGACACCTCACAAAGCAAACACTAATAAGTCTTTTGTATTTAATTAGCTTTTATGTCTTTTGCCCATATCTAATAAAAACAATATGCAACCTTTATAGAAAAATTATAAACAGACATACAAGTAGAACATACAACGCACCTATAATCACTCTTGACACCTTTCAGACCATTTACGAACTGATGCTGAGTCACAGTGTCAGTGTGTTTATGTGAGTACTGACGTTCACGGGAACAGTGACACTAGCCAGCAAAAACATAGGTGAGTCAATTGGGCTGCCTACCTTTGTGATTCATGAAATTAGATGATATCATAGGAATTCCCATCTCAATAAAATCTGCGGAACACGTAGTTTTCTATGCTCTTTCAGTCCCTGTTGACCTCTCCCTCCTAATGATTATCCTCCTCAGTGCTTGCTCCATCTGACTCTTCTTTCTCACCTGGCAACACGTGGAAGGAAGATTCATAGACTGAGCTTTGTTTCTCAACTGTTCTCTGCTAACCTCTTTGTAAAAAAAGATTCATTTTTTAATTTTCTTTTAGCTACAAGCGATATATTCCAGAAACGTTGAATAAGTCCATCAGACAGAGGAACCTTCTTACCAGGATGCGGATAAATAATGTTTTCAAGGATTTCCTAAAGGAATTTAACAACAAGACCATTTGTGACAGCAGTGTGTCCACGCATGACCTGAAGGTGAAATACCTGGCTACCTTGGAGACTTTGACAAAACATTATGGTGCTGAAATATTTGAGACTTCCATGTTACTGATTTCATCAGAAAATGAGATGAATTGGTTTCATCCAAATGACAGTGGGAATGTTCTCTATGAAGTGATGGTGACTGGAAATCTTGGAATCCAGTGGAGGCAGAAACCAAATGTAAGTGGTGATAGGTGGCTGGTTGGAACAGAGCACCCTGGGCCATGCGGTATGTTCCGTGAGTCCCACTGGAATTTTCTGTCTGTGTGCCCATCACCCCTGTCGGCTGAGTTTGTGTAGGGTGGGGGTCATGTAGCATTCATCTTTTACTACATCCATGTACCAGAAGATCTAAATAAACATTTATTAAGTTTTATAGGGAAATAGAGAAATATATGTAATATGGGATAATATAATAACAGCAGACATTTCCTGAGCGTGTACCATACCAAATACTTTTCAAAGCATTTTATGTGTATTGACTCATTTATTCCTTAAAAACAAAACAAAACAAAAACCTTTCAGGGGAACACTGCCATCATCTCTATTTTATAGATGAACACAAGAGGCCCAGAGAAGTTAAGAAACTCATACAGGGTCATAACTAATAAGTGATTATACCAAGAATTGAATTTAGGCCTCTGGCTCCTATGAAATAGGATAATTGATTTTTTTAATTTGAAGCTTCTTTTTTTGTTTGTTTTCTTTGTTTGTTTGTTTGTTTTGAAGCTTCTTTTTAAAGTGTTTGTTGAATGAGGCAAAAGAGCAGAATGGTTTCAAAGCATGGATTTTAGACCTAAATAGACCTGTTGAAATCCCAGCTTCACTATTCGTAGTTACCTGGCCTTGGGAGGCTTACTTCACCTACATTAGCCACATATTTATCAGTAAAATGTATCTACACGATAGATTGTTGAGAGAAGTAAATGTCATTTAGCACAGAGCCTGGCATGTAATAAATGTTCAGTTAATTATTATAGCTGTTATCATCATCATCATCATTGTAAATACTAATGTTGAAGGTGAGAGTCATTTTCTCTTGTTTCATTCTCTTGCTTAAGTAATAATGCCTAACACTTAACTGAGTGCCTGCTATGTAGTTGGTACTCTGTTAATAAGAACTTACCTGATACTCAAAGCACATTGTGAAGGTGTAAGATCTCTGCTTCATGGATGAGGAAGTGGAGGTACAAAGAGGTGAACTAACTAGTTAAGTAACTTGCAGAGGTGGGATCTTAACCCAGATCTCTAGTCTGCAGGACTCATGCTGCACAAAACGTTTAAGCTTGTGCAGACCGGTATGACTCCTAGATTATTCAAGCATGGTGTCTACACCTTCTGTTGAAAATTTTCACTTGAATATTGTTAGGAAATCAAGAAAGCCCATGTTCTGTCCAGGCATATATGGGAAGAGCATGTTCTCTGCCTGTGTTGAAACACACGAGTCCAGAAGCAGGGGGACATGACTGTAGATGCATGTCTAGCGTGTAGTTATTTGCCTTTCCGAGTTTGCTTGTACGTCATAGATTATGTAAAGTGTTTAGTCGTTGTGTTCTTATGGTCTCCTCCAGACATAAGACTCCAGTATTCCTTGATAGGACCCAAACCTGTGATCCTAAGCCCATTGTGCCATCTCTTCCAATTCCCCTGTGAATCCAGGCACACTGGTTTTCTCCCCCTTGGATGTAGGCTCTACAGTGGTTTCCCAGAATTGACCTTCTACCAGTAGAAAATGAGGAAGCCAATTCAACTTTTGTGCATGTTGTCAGGTTGTTCCTGTTGAAAAGGAAAAAAATAAACTGAAACGGAAAAAACTGGAAAATAAACACAAGAAGGATGAGGAGAAAAACAAAATCCGGGAAGAGTGGAACAATTTTTCTTACTTTCCTGAAATCACTCATATTGTAATCAAGGAGTCCGTGGTCAGCATTAATAAGCAGGACAACAAAAAAATGGTAAGCGTGCACCAGAAGGTATTTGGTCTGGGTCTGGTGGTGAGAGAGGGCTTGGCGGGGGGCAGCTACGCAGCACTTGTTTTTCAGGGTTCCTGTCCCAAAGAAAAAACCTGACGACTGTCTTATTTAAGCCAAAAAGTTCCTATTGCTGACGTTGACATTATCCGTAGTCAGTTGTTGTTGTTACACCTGTTACATTCCAGGGCCTTTTTTGGTCTTGCAAATGTGTATCTGCTTCAGCGTTTGCTGCCCTCCGAAAGATATTTCAGCATCAGTATTTAATACACAAAAATTAGTGGATTTGAAGAAAAAGAAGATCAGTGCGCGTCAGTGTGTTCCCCCCAGGCCTCCTGTGTGGTCTCTCTGCAGAGTTCGGTGGGTCATCTGGAGCGAGGTTGGTGGGAAGCCCCGCTTGGCACTTCAGCAGACTGTGAAGCCTGTGGCCGTGGCCACGGCGGCCGTCCTCATCATGGTGTCAGGCACACCCAAGTGACTCTCGGACAGAGGAAGTCTGCTCGATCTCACTTCCTCTCTTTTGGTATCACTTGAGGACATAATCTAGACAGGCAGGCCAGTTTGGCAGGGGAAGTGGGAGCCCTGCCAAAGTATACATGCTTGTGTCAGGGAAGTCACGGCCGATGAGATGTGGGAGAACAGGCCAGAGAGGCAGGGTACGCTCGCACTGTGAGGGTAGTCAGCCCTCGAGAGACGCCATGTTCTGCCCAAAATTTGGCACATAGTGCTGGAAAGAATCTGGTGATAGGGTTTAGGACAGACAGTCACCCTTTTACATGTAGAGTAACTTGTCCTTTTGGTTTTTCTTTCGGAAAGCAGTTTGGCTACATGTACTGAAACTCTTGAAATATTGATGTATCCCTCCATTCAGGCGTCTAGGGATCTTGTCTCCAGAAAGGGTGAGATGCAGGCAGGGATCTGTGAACATGAATACTTATCCTAACAGCATTTACAGTATCAAAATACTGAATATAGCCCAAACATACAATGATAGAAGAATGGGAAAATAAATCACCCAAGTAGTAGAATGTTATATAAATACATTGCTGAATTTTTTTAGTAATCAAAAAATGCTTTATAAATGGAAGAGTGCAGATTATAAAAAACTACCTATAGAATGATACCATTTTTGTTCAAAAAAACTTTGAAAAGGTATGTATATACCTACACATGATCTCAGAAAAACAATAAAATATTATCAGTTATTATTTAGAGTGGGATTATGAGTGATTTTAATTTTCTTATCCCCCTTTTTAAAACAATACACATACATTAATTTCATCAGAAAAACATGATTAAAAATGAAGTGAAGGGAGAAGTATAAGAATCTAGATAGATGTTAGTGGGAAGATGGAAAAAAGGAAGGAGAAAATAAAAGTTATTTATTCAGCACATTACAGACTTCAGGCCCTGCGGCAGTGCTGTGTCCCCATTATCTCACTCTGTCCGTACCAGCCTCTTAGATGTAGGACTTGCGGCTCCATTTCCGGTGGGGGATCTGCGACTGTGGACAGGAGCTGAGACCTGCACAGGGTCATGGCGTGAGAGAGTAGCAGGTCTCCCTGTGCTGTGTGGGTCTCCAGGGCATTCTCCTTCCTAGAGACTGTGCAGTGAGGGGCAGGTCGGCATACCTGTGACCTGGCTCTCCGACAGGGCCAGACCCTGCAGGCGTGTGGCAGAGGAGAAGCAGCCAGCTGGTATGGTTTTTGTGAGCCTGCCCCTGTCCTGTCCTGGCTGACAGAGTCAAGTCTGGCACCTAGTTGGTGCATCTGTCATTTCAGTCAGCTCTCTTGGCCCATGTGGGCCAGTGACTCTGTGCCAAGCTACAGTGCTGTGTGGGGAGCAGGAGGAAGTCGGGGAAAAATAAATACTTGATCCCCCCATTACTTTATTTCCGTATACAAACATTTGCTCTTACAATATGCCAGGCACTTCCTATTTTAAACACTTTACAAATGTTGGCTCTTTTTATTTTCATATTGACCCTATGAGGTGAATATATGATTATCCTCATTATACAGAGGAGGAAACTGAGGCACAAAAGGTTAAGTAGCTTACGGCATGGTCACACAGCTCTTAGGCTAAACCATTTGATATTACCAGTATTTGACAACTTTTGACCTACAAACATAGTAATCCCATATGCTTAAACATAAAAGCAAGTGGATGGAGATACTGAAACTTGAATTCAGATAAGCTTGCTTCAGAACCTGCGGGTCTGTGTGATGCTTTCTCTTTTTTCTCTCACTCTCCTGTCACTTCACAGCCAATGGCTTTCCAGCCTGGTCTTTCAGGAAAGCAAGATACTAGCATGTTATAAAATTATGTCTTACCTCCTCTCTGCATCTCCTTGACGTCTCCCATTTCCATTCACACTTCTCTCAGGAAACTGGAGTGTTTATGTGGTCTCTCTCATATGACTGGATGAAGGGCTACCCAACCAGACCATTTTGAATTTGCTTTTTGGGCATCTGCAGATGGATGCCAGGTTATACCTGAAGGGAAGCACATTTAGCACAGTCTCTTTCCTGAGTTGCCATCCCTGTGGTGGCCCTGCCCTCTCTTGACCTCGCCGACTCAGCCCCATAGCATGCCTCCCTTGGCATCAGAGCTCCCTGGGCCTAGACCCCCTGACCTCCATCCTGTCTTGTTGCTTATATTTGCCCCCTTCCCTGGTCTGTTTTTCTCTGTCACCAGCCTCCCTCTTTTTCAGTTCTGTGGAAAGTCTTATACTCAAGTGGCGTTTTGTTCTTCTCTGAAGACTCAGGTGCTTTTCAATATTTTTGTGAGCCAGTGCCCTGAGTGATGGCTTTCCACACCTTCCTTCCCAGAAGATTTTCCCGGTTGACCCCATGACTCCTCCCAAATAGGCAACCTCTGCTCAGGGCTGAATGATTAAGACAAAACAAACAAACAGCAAAACCTGTCTTCACCTCCAAGTGTTTTTCTGAGAACCTTCCTTCCATGGAAATTCCCTCCCTCTTCTCCACTTTTGCCTTTGCCTCTCCCACACTGAGTGGGATTCCTTGCCTCCTCTAAACCCTCAGAGGTCTCTGGACTTATTCTAGCAGCCTCATCCTGGGTCTAGGACCATTTCTGAATTAAAACCCAGAAGTTTCACCTGGACCAACTCTGTGAGAGAGGAAGCATCTGTGCTCTGCTGCCTTTTGTATAAAACAGGCATAACGTCTGCTGAGTCGGTCACTGCTTAGTCCCAAGACCAGCGGACCACTCACACACACCCTGCTCCGCCCATCTCCACTTTTATACCTCTGCCACTGTCATTCTGCTTGCTTTTCCATCTGGCAGGTGGCAGCTTCCTCACGGGGCTCCTGCCTACTGCAGCCCCCCTTCCTCCTTCGTCACACACAGACACGCTGTACCTCTTCCAGTAGTTTTTAGATAATAGCTGAGAAAGTGACAAACAGTCCAAACCCTATATAAATGCAAGGGGCACAGGGACTGTCCACAAAAGCAGTTTCCCTTTGGGTCATGCCTTCCCCACTATGTTTTACATCCCCTCTCCCTGTGCGCCTCCCACTGCAGTCAGATGATGTAACCACGGGCAACTCTTCTCTCTCACCAGGAACTGAAGCTCTCTTCTCACGAGGAAGCCTTGTCCTTTGTGTCCCTGGTAGATGGCTACTTTCGGCTCACAGCAGACGCCCATCATTACCTCTGCACCGACGTGGCTCCTCCGCTGATCGTCCACAACATACAGAATGGCTGTCATGGTCCAATCTGGTGGGTTCTGTCACCTTTCCAGATGCCCTTGTGAAAAGAACCCACGTTTTAGTGATGGGGAGTGTGGCTCCTTAGACACAGGCATCATCAGTAGTTTAGGCTGGGGCCAGCTGAGCATGTTCAGTGCTGACTTGGTGCCGTTTTCCATCTTCGCAGTCCATTGGTGAGGCCTTCTGTCATCTCTTTCCTTGGTTCTCACAGAAGCCCCTCACCCCTTCTCATTTATGAGGGTCTCCTTGTAGTTTAACAACCCTTGCTCTTTGCAGCTGACCGGGAAGTGCTACACCTCCTAATTCCTTGCAGTGACAAAGGTGGGTGATTCAAGAAAGATAGGAACAGATCTCAAATCAGACATAGTAGTGAATAATGGAATCCTGAGTGTCAGATAAATGGTGGGGACAGTTAGGCCAGCCAACTCTTAGAGCTGGAAGGGGCCTTGCTGGATATCTTGTCCCTCCTTTGCCTCAGAACTGGTAGCATGTGCTCAGATAGCTCTGGCGACGGGGTTCTCAGTACTGCACGGGGCAGCCAACAGATCCCAGCTCCAACAAGTGTAGACATACTCACCTTTCTGATCTGGAATTAGATTTGCCTCTCTAACTTCTGCTTACCCATTTGAGTTCTGTTATTTGAAGTAGCAGGGATTCAGTTTACTTGCCCTTCAGGCAAAGAAAACAGTGCTGTGTTTTTTCTCATTTTCTCTGGGAAAAATGAGAATGTATCTGGGGAAGCATCTCTTCAGCCAAATGTATCTGGGGAAGCATCTCTTCAGCTGCTTTCCACTTTGACATGGTTCCCACCTTCTTCCCTACCCTAGTTTTACCCTTTGGACAGGCAGTTTGCTAGTAGGGTGAACCCTGGCCCAGAGAAGCTCACAGACCCATAGGGAGATAGACCCACAGGGAACTGCAGAGCAGCAAGGGGCTGAGCAGTGTGGAGTGCCCAGAGCAGGGCCTGGCGCATCGTAGGCATTTAGTAAGCATTATTGACTGAGCGAATGTTTCATGTTCTGTGGAGGGACTGAACCTCATTGCCTAAGAAGCCTTCTCAGACTAGACAGTATTCAAATCAGATTAAACTTGGAAGAATTAACGGTGGTTTACCAGGTCTTAATGAGGAGAAAGGGCCTCTCATGTGAGGCGTCAACATGTAGAAAGGTGTGAAGGTGTCACAGACCATGGAGCAGGGGGTCTCTGCCTTTCTGACACATGTTGAGCATGTCAGCCTTCTTTCCTCAATACTTGGTGGGCACCATTCATTAAGTGTGGTAACCTCATGTGTATATTTATTTGGCTACTGTTCATTGCCCTCTGGGTGCCAAGTCTGTCCAGTCCTGGGCATACAAAGATGTGCAGGACAGGCATGTTCACTTTAACATCTTGCTAACCTTCACTGATTTCTTTATTCAATTATTCACTCATTTACTGAGCAGCTACTATGAGCCCAGTGGTGCTCTGGTTACTGGGGATACAGCAGTGAACAAAATAATCCCAAAGTTGCACCTTCCTGAGGCTCATGTTCTAGTTGTGCTGCCTGGGGATAGTGCAGAGGGACCCCCACCACTGCATCATGGGCAACTCTGCATCACCGGCCTTGGAGGTACTCTTCTGGTTAGTGCTGAAGACAGCATGTATGGGGATGAACAGGGCTCAAGGCCTTGGGCAGCAGGCAGAGTCCTCTTCTAGACCTTTGAGATTTGGTCTGTTTCGAGGCTCCTCAGCATCTCTGCTTGCCTCGTGCATTATATCCGAGAGGATTTTAGGACCCAGGATAGGTAAGGTGGTAAGGCCATAAGACTTGAGACAGCTCGGGGAAGTGGTTTTCCCCTGGGGTTCAGAGGGTTCCTGTTTGGTGAGCTCTTTCTCCTTTTGCCTCTCTCTCCCTATAGCACAGAATATGCCATCAATAAATTGCGGCAAGAAGGAAGCGAGGAGGGGATGTATGTGCTGCGGTGGAGCTGCACCGACTTTGACAACATCCTCATGACGGTCACTTGCTTTGAAAAGCCTGAGGTCAGTCACGACACTGGGTTGAATCAGGCCCTGTGGCCACCGGGTGTGCAGTGCATCCTGGTCCAGGAGCTGCTGCAGAGAGGGGCCACTCATGGGGGTTGGGGGGTAGAAAAGTCTGGACCTCTGAGAAAATCCCTGACAGTTCTGACAGGGGTACCCTGCTCTCCAGAAGGAGACTACTCCCGAGCAGCCAGGCTCCATAACCTTTCCTCTTCAAGGGACCCATGGGCTGGGGCCCACTGTGGCTCTGGAAGGTGGAACACGACCAGAAAGCCGGTTAACAACAACACTCATGAAGTTTAGTGTGATTATTTAGAGTGGTTTATTTTATACTCAGTGCCAGGATCAGCACAGACCCGGAGTTGTGTGCGTTTGTGGAGTTCACGGGTACCAGTCAGTGCCAAGAAGGCCACCTCAGCAGTAAGCCCAACACAGATGGTAGCCTCAGACATTTTAACAGACAGATTTCTACCCCACGTTTTACCAAGTGGAGATACCTGTTAGTGACTCAGGTGTAGCTAGATGCCTGGAACGATGTGAGAGAAATCCCGATGGCTCAGAGGAAGCCAGAATTGTTGACTGTACCTCACTAGACCACATATGCCTTTGTTCTTCATGTATTTTTTTTTAAAATATAGGAAATGGAATATTGTAAAAGACAATGAGTTTTACAGAAGCCAGCACATCAGCATATTGAAAACCTCAGACACAGAAAGGAAAAGTACCAGAGAGTTCCTAGGGACTGAACTCAGGAGTGGGAAGAAGAAATGGCAGAAGGCACCCAGTACTGCCAAGTATCCTGGGTGATGTCTCTAGGGGCCCCTCCCTTCCCCCGGGCTGTTCCTGTACAGCTAGGCCTCCAGGCGGATTCAGGCTAGTGGCTCAGAACTTGTCTGGCTTGTTGTCTTGCAGCATGCCTGTCTTCGTGTTCATTAGTCTTTGGAGGAAGTTTAATATTGTTAACCAGTTGGGTGCATGAGATAGCCCAGCCACCTTCTGAGGCAGGATCAGCCCGTACTGAGAATGTCAGTGATTAAGTGACATGGTGTACCCAGTGTCACCTTATCTGGGGAAAACAGGGGTCACAGATAGGATCACTCCTACCACTTGTTTTAGCTCAGCAGACACTGTGCTAAGCACTCTACCGAGGTGTTCTTTTAAGCCTTACACTAGCCCTATGAGGTATGTGATATTATTCCCCTCGTAGAGGCTGAGGCATTGAGTTTTTAAGTATTTTTTCCTAATTTACACCATAAGTAGAACATCCTGGCTTTCATTCTTAACCACTAAAATAGTTTCCTTTGTACCAAAAGTGCCCATGATGGAAGTTTTTGCTTATACTTCCTCTCTGTGGCACATGGAACCCTGAAACTGGACCAGCCAGCTGGCTGCCACCTCCCAGGGGGGTTCTCTTCAGATAGGCATGGAGTCTCGAAGGGCTCAGTTTCTGGATAAATTTTGATGTAGTAATTATTATGTCATGCATTGCATTTGTTCTCCTTTATAAAGTGCTCACTGCGTTTTTTATATGCACCATGTCATATGATCTCAGTCCTGAGGGGTTGGCATTTTCGTGAGTTTCATTCCGCAGGTCCAAAACAAAGCGCTGCTGTCATGGAAATCACTGCTGTTAGGCCGTCTCCCTGGTGTCAGCTCCCTCTTACCAGTGGCCTCTCCTGGACCCCCTTTTATTAGTTATATATTTATTGTTTTGCATACTTACGATAATTTTTTTTGAAATATTTCATTTATTTTTAGAGAGGGGAAGGGAGGGAGAAAGAGGAGAGAAACATCAGTTGTGGTTGCCTCTTGCGCGTTCCCTACTGGGGACCTGGCCTGCAACCCAGGCGTGTGTCCTGACTGCAAATCGAACTGTGACCATTTGGTTCGCAGTCCATTGCTCAAGCCAGGGCTGTTTATGATAACCTTTTATTTTGAAATAATTTTCGATTTACAGGAATGTTACAGAGATAGCACTAAGCTTCTGTATACCTTTCACTCAGCTTCCTCTCTTCTTCCCCATGGTGCGTTTGCCTGATCCCTTTTAAAACATCACTTCTGTTCATTTTCCTGAATGGCAGGTGCTGGGTGGCCAGAAGCAGTTCAAGAATTTCCAGATCGAGGTGCAGAAGGGTCGCTACAGCCTGCATGGCTCAGACCGCAGTTTCCCTAGCCTGGGGGAACTCATGAGCCACCTCAAGAAGCAGATCCTGCGCACGGACAACATCAGCTTCGTGCTGAAGCGCTGCTGCCAGCCTAAGCCCCGAGGTTGGTCCCTTGCCCCTCAGTGCTGCCCTTGCACTTCAGTGATGCTTGAAGACCTAGACCCACCAAAACAGGCTGGCTGCTTTGAAGAGACTGGCCCCTCTCCATAGTGTCTAAATGGTTTTCATTGAGTTTTGTTACACCTCTGCCCCCAACTCAAATCCCATTCCTCAACTATTAGCATTTTCTATAGAAAAAAACATACACCTTTCCTTAGCATTCCTATTAGGCTGTAGAAAGAGGCATATTTAGGATTTGTAAGCAGAAACTTTGTTCTTTGTTAAGATAAAATATCTTGAGGTTCCCGTCAGTGGTTTACTTGTCTGAGAAATGTTCCTGCCACATCTTCTGTGGGCCAAGAACTATGTTAGATGCACAGGCTCAGAAATGCCCAACACCTGGTCTCTGCCCTCCAAGGGTTTCCTGTCTAATACAGCAAAGGTTGCGGGAAATGAGGCCACTGTGGATGCAATGGATGTTTTAATGAACATACGTATGTATCAGACTCTGGGCTTACAAAGAAGTGAAGATCAAAATCCTGAGTCCCAGGCAGTGGAAGGCTGCATGGAGGAAGCGGGTCTTGGGCCAAGTATTGGACAGTGACCTGGAGCTTGCCATTTAGAGAAGGGCATTTCCAACAGAGCATGTGCAGGGGCAAAGCGCAGGCAAGAGCAGGGCTTACGGGAAGGTTCTGGAAGGCTGGTGTGTCTGGTGAAATTAGAAAGGAGGGGGCCTGGGAGAGCAGACACACAGGATTGTGGGCTGCCTCGAATGCCACACCAAGGAGCTGAGAATTTATCCTGTAAGGAATGGGGAACCGTGGAGGATCGGAGTAAGGTGGATAGGAGGGGATGAGGAACTCAGCCGTTCTTTTTTAAGCCCTATAAATCTGTCACCAATGCACTGCAAGTGGATCCATCACCCTCTTAGAAGTGAGCAATGAAAGGGCACCTAGAAGTCACCCAGGTGGTGCCCCATTTTATGTAGAAAACCGAGACCTGGGGAATTACTG
Organism: Glossophaga mutica; assembly: GCA_039655065.1. NCBI lineage: Eukaryota > Metazoa > Chordata > Mammalia > Chiroptera > Phyllostomidae > Glossophaga > Glossophaga mutica. The sequence goes on along the minus strand of CM077307.1, from coordinate 46,683,204 downwards.
AAGGTCAAGGTCAAAGAGGGGTTTGAATGCCAGGTCCACCCCAAATACCAGATCCCTAGAATATTGAGGGTTTTTTTACTTCAACATTTTTATTACATAAAGACTACCTTTCCAAAAGTACTTTTAGTGTACAAAACAGTATAAGATATAATAACCATTCTCTCCAGATGTGATCTAGTTTTTTCTTAAGTATATTTTATTATTCTATTACAATTGTCCCAATTTTTCCCCCTTTGCCCCTCTGTACCTAGTATCCCCCTTCCCTCCAACAGTCCCCCCCTTAGGTCATGTCCCTGGGTCGTACATACAGATTCCTTGGCTTCTCCATTTCCTATACTATTCTTAACCTCCCCCTGTCTATTTTGTACCTACCATTTATGCTTCTTATTCCCTGTACCTTTTTCCCCCATTCTCCCCCTTCCTTCTCCTGCTGCTAACCCTCCATATAATCTCCATGTCTATGACTCTGTTCCTGTTCCAGTTGTTTGCTTAGTTTGTTTTTGTTTTTTAGATTCAGTTGTTGATAGTTGTGAGTTTATTTGCATTTTAATGTTCATAGTTTTGATAGAGTATTGGTTTTTCAGTGTTCTCCACCATGTGGCAGATCATTCCCTTAGTAGGGGCCTGACCTCAGAGAAAGGGTAGCACAGTTGTTCCGAAGCCCCAGTAAGAGTGGTCAAAGGTACTCTGAAGAGTCTATCTGAGACATACCTTGTTCTTTTAAGTAAATGCCTCTGTGAGTCTTTACATCAGGGTTGGGCAGAGGAAGCAACACCAGGACAGAAAGGACCTGGGTTACTGATGTTTAAATCACGTTTTGGTCTCTCAGCAAGGGACCGTCACTGAATTTTATGAAAGAGGAAGGACTTGTGTTCTTGTTGATCAGATAGTGTTTCCTGCCAGCCTCACAGAATAACTGCAGCCTTTGTTTTTGTCTTTGAAGACATCCGTGAAGGTGAAAACTTACCTGTCATTTGGGTGTGAGACCTCACAATGAGTTAAACCCTTAAAGCCCAGTGACCCTATTTACTTGCATGATCTCACCTTCTAGATATTAGAAGTGGTATTTATTTTCCTGGGAATTAGTGGTCTCTGGGTGAGATTGAGGACGTGGAGAACAGCAGCCATGGGAACAGAGAGGTGGTGGTGACAGGTGGGAGTCTAGGGCATGATTCTTTGCAGGCATCGGTGGGGGAGGTCTTTGGGGTAGACACCACCCCTACTGACCCAGACCTGAGAGCCAGTAGATGTGGGGGGAGCAGCACAGGACTGCTTAAACCCCTCTGTCATGGCTTTCTGTTGAGGCTCCAGGCATCCTGCATTGACTATGTTTAGTGCCTGTCTCTTCCACTTGACTTTGAATTTGTAAGACAGGATCTGTGCCCCAGTCAGCACTCTGTGACACGTGAGAAGCACAGCACCCAGCATAGAATCGTCATTCACTGTCCGTCACATGAATGGTTCCCCAGTAGCTACCATACTGGTGGGTGCTTACTAGTCCCAAGCAGCATAAATGTGTATTTGCATTTCTTTCATCTACACCAGTTCTTTGTAGCTATTACAAAGATGAGGAAATTGAGGCTCAGAGAAGTTCAGTGACTTGCTGAAGGCCACACATCTAGTAGTATCAGTATTAGTTACAATTATAGTAGCAGTAGATGATGATGGTGGTGGTGGTGGTAATGGCTACCATCACGTGAGTAATGCTTGCAATGTGCCAGGCAGTGTTTGAGGGTTTTTCATGTTTTAAGTCATTTAATCCTCAGAGTAACTCAGAGTATGTTGTTATCCCGATTATACTTGTCCACGATCACTTTGGTTTTAGAGGAAGAATAGGGGTTTGAAGTCACATTTCCAACCCCAACTGCAGGGATCTGTTCCCTTTGTCACAGTCTTTGCAAAGGTGCTGGTGCAGCCATCAGCCCAAGATGCTGGGGCAAGGGCCAGTTCTCCTGACTCCAGGCTGTGGGGGCAGGTGGGGACTGGGGAAGGGAAAGGAGGGACTAGAGTTGGGGAGAAAAAAAGAATAAGCCCTGTGTGGGAGGCTTCCTCATGTAGGTCATCAGAAGCCCTCTTATCTTCCTCTGCCACCTGCGAATTAGAGAAGTGGTGAAACCATGAAAATTAAAAAAAAAAGTGTCATTTTGAGTTCCTCAGTGTTTCTGCCCTTCTAACCACAAGGGTCTGATGGCCAGACCCCATCCTGGGTTTCTCACTTGAAAACTGAGAAACTCCTTGTGAAATAAATAAAAAGCAGGCAGCCACACAGACTGGGGGTGACAGTTAAGTCCAGCAGCTCTTGTGTGTTGTCCAGCCTCACTGCCCCCTCCAAGTCGGAGGGGTGACCGTGCGGAGGAGGAGCTGGGCCCACAGGACTCAGCAGCCCCGGCACCGCTGATCCTCTCCCGTCCTCCCCTGTGGGGTCAGGCGTGGTGCTTGATTTCCGCACCCTTCAGCTCTGACACCGAGGGCTTCGGCGACTGTTGCCAGGGCCTGAGGAACCACCGGTACAACCAGGACGATGCCGCTCAGAGGTGAAACTGGCCATAATCACAACGGCTGCCGGTTACAGAGCATTCACTACACATCCGCGCCGAAGCACGCCCTGCACGTGCCGTGTCTCATTTATCCCTCACAGCAAGGGCCATGACTGAGGAGAAAACAGCCTTAGGGGGGCTACGTGGCTTCCTCTGCTCATGTTGACATGAGTGCCATGTTCCCTGAAGCAGCCATACCAATCACCAGCTTGTTATTGGCCCCTGGTCTCAACCTCTTCTCTAATTTCCCGGACAGCTCTGCCGCACCCCTTCCTGGGGCCGCCATGTAGGTGGTCCTTACTTGATGCCTTTTCGCCATCATGGCTGTCCTGAGTTGCCTGTTTGAAACAGACTGTAGCCAGGTAACAGGGTGGAATCAGGTAACAGAACAGAGGAGAGTAGTCTCAGGAAGGATAACAGGGGACCTGTACCTGAGCCCAGTTTTCACCATGTAGATTTGTGCACCCACTAGGGGCTGGGGTACTGTGGGAAGAAGGTAAGAGATGGGAGCCATCCCTGACCTCAGGGTGAATCCCAGGTCTAGGGTTTACCAGCTGTCTGACTTTGGGCAAACGGACTCATTGTTTGCGATCTCTGCCCTCTGAAAAGGGTGGGTAAGAAGACTGTATATCTCACAGGATTATTACGAGGACCAAGGAGTTAATGTGGTAAAGCTCTTAGGACTGTGGCTGGAGCAGAGAAAACTGGTACAGAGAAAGCAGTCAGAAGGTGTTAGCTTAAGAAAAAAACGTAAGAGGGAAAGCACACCATGCCTTGCAGGGTAGTGAGTGTTTGAGAGACCACATTTGGGTCACTTGGTTTGGTTCTCAGTAGCTCATGGATGAAAATGCAAAAATCTTGAGAGGTTCCCAGAACACTCACTGCTGGTTTGAGTCTGGAAGGTACCCTCATGCCCTGTTCCCCCACCTTGGAGCTTACAGTGACTCCGTGGTGGGAAGGCGGCTTCGTGGGCTGTACATTCCCAGTTAGTCACCTGTGCTGACCCTGGTCCAGCAGATTCCATAATGTGTTCAGTTTGCTGTTCGAATCAGTAGAATTTGGAGGGTGGTCTGCTCATAATCCATACAGGCAGTAAGTATTTGGTAAGTGCCCCTTGGTATCAGGCAGTGGGGGAGCTCAGAGAGGTTCAGACACAAACCCCCATCTGGATCACCTGTCCTGTTCTGCGCAAAGCCAGTGTTTTTCACCCTCCTTGTCCCCGTTGCTCCTTAGGCCCAATGTGCTGCCTCTTTCTCCCTCCTCAGCTCACATCCTTCAGCTCACCCCCAATTATTCATTCACTCATTGAACAAATATACTTACTGAGTGCCCATGCACCAGACTGTGGAGGTGGAGCAAAAAATCCATGGGGAAGCCTTCCCGACCTCATCCTGGGGCAGGTCTTGCTGTGTCAGCCCACAGCACCCGTGCCTGCCCTCAAGTGGCTGCACAAGTTGTAGCTTTCCTTTGATGGTTCTTTACCTGATTGGTTTGACTGTGTTATTAGCTGTGAGCTCTTGGAGGCAGGAATAAGTACTCAATAAATATGTATTGGATGACTGAACCAACAGTGCACTAATGAGTGTTCAGCAAGCCTCCTGGCTCAGCAGACATCGGCTGACTGGATTCATGAGCTTTTACTACTCCACTGAGACCCACTCTCTTCCACAGAAATCTCCAATCTGCTGGTGGCTACCAAGAAAGCGCAGGAATGGCAGCCTGTCTACTCCATGAGTCAGCTGAGTTTCGATCGGATCCTCAAGAAAGACATTATGCAAGTGAGTCACTGCTGCGGTTCCTGGTTCCAGCTTTGGTCCTGCCTCCCTTCAGCAGAGCATCCTGGGGACTTGGGAGGAGTAAAGTCGGAGTTTGGGCAAATGCTGGTAGAAAAGGAACATGGAAACTTTCCTTTCAGAGTTAAAGCCATTTAACCAGAGCCCTGCCTTGCTGATGCTTTCCAATGAGACTTTCTCTTTGAAGGAAGTGGATTAGCCAGGCTTTGTGGGGTGGTGTGGGGTTCAAGGATCTCACTGCCCCATGACATGCTATGTGACAAAGTACTTCTAAAGGTTAGTATGGACTTTCTGATGATGCTTCCTGAAGGAGCAAAGCTGGGGAACACAGAACACGGAACAGGTGATGCAAAATTGAGGCCTGAAGGAGAATAACTGTCTGGAGAAACAGATCCTAGAACAGTGTCCCATCCTTCGCAGGCCTTGAAGCCCAGTACAGCCTTAGGTAGGCTCAGGTTCCCTCTTAGCTGCCCTGGGGCCTTGGCTAGGGGTGTGGGGCCCAGGGGATCCCCACTTTCTGTTCTGCAGCCTTTACACAGAACCACACTGGGGACAGCATCCAGCAGCCTTGGAGAGGAGGACTACGCACAGGGCCCTCACTACCTGGGAGAGGCTCTGCCACTGTGGGGGTGTTGGGGGCGCATCATGGGCTCACTGCCATGAAGGAGTCTGTGGAGGGTGGTGGGCATGCAGTTGGTTTGTTTAGTTGACTGACTAAATTCCTAAAGTTGTTGGGTAAGGTTTGAGGGAATGGAAGTCCATCGCTACAGCTGCTTCACTTCCATTACTGTTAGTTCTTTACAGAAGGCCGGTCTTCATTGTCCCTCAGTGGTGTCAGATCTGTGTCGAGGTTAAAATCGCCAGAGCAGCAGTAGCCCAGCCTCGTTTCTGTCTAGAACTTGACATATACTTGGGGCCTTCCTTCTTTCCTTCCCCTGGACCTGCTGGGCAGATAACGGCCATCCCCCTTGCCTTGATCATTTAGCCAGCTGTGACAGTGTGCCAGGCACAACTGCACCCTCCGCAGGCTCCCAGTCTGGGCAGGAGGCAGACCTTGTCTGTCTTAAGCAGATAGGTACATCATCAAGAGACAGTCCTGAGTAGGGAAGGATAGCAGGATGTGGGACCCTCAGATGATCATCCCTCCTAACCTTAGGATGACAGAGATGGCTTCCTGGGGGAAGTGGCATAAAAGTAGAGCCCCAGAGGATGAAGAGCAAATGCCAGGCAAAAGCAGAGAGGGCCACATGGAAGGAGGCAGATGTGGGACATGTAGGGCCTCTATGGGTTGCTGTGCAGCCCAACAGCATGTTGCTGTGACTTGGCCACTGGAATAAGTAACCCTTCTAGGGAAGAGTAATTATTCTGAGAGCATATGGCTTTTACGGGATGTTCTGGGAACACAACTTCCCATAATGTTGATGAATCGCTTCATGACAGATGCAGTTTAATGAATAGTTATAGGCCCTTGCCAGGATATGGGAGACAGGGCAGATGTATCGCCATTCGGCAATGACAGATGACAAATGGTGGCATTTGTACAAATTAATATACCCAACTAATGTTAGTGTGCATTCCTGTGGGGGGCAGGAATCAGGCTACGAGTCAGCCACTATCGATTTTCTGCATTTATAGGGGGTCCTAGAATAATAGAATTTCAGTTTACAAGTTTTGTGGGGTTAATCACAATAACTTGACAGCACCTAAATTTAATGAATCACACCTTGATTTCCAAATATGAAGACTGTTTAGATCAGGATTGTTCAAGCTTAAACTGGGAGGGTCCTTAGACAGATTATTATGTCTAAGGGCTTTGTGCAAAGGACCTCATTTAGTCCTCATACCATTCATTTGGGGGGTATTATCCGTTCTCGTATGTGAGGGAACTGTTATCCCTCCAGTGTGCCTGTGTCTTCACAGCACTGTCTCTGTGCGGTTCTCTCTGTGGGAGGTTCTCTCTCTGGGCAGTTCTCTCTGGGATGTTCTCTCTGTGGGCGGTTCTCTCTGTGGGATGGCTAGGGCAGACACGTGTGTACATTGCATTGCTAATTTTAAAACGTGCATACGCGCCCTGGATGTATGGGTGGAACATGAACAGTTTGCACATGAGAAATCACGGGCACCTGGTCTGGGGGCAATCAAACAAAACACACTGGCGCAGCAGATTGGCTGGAACCCACCGTATGCCAGGGTCTGTACCTGGAGCCTTTATACCTATTTGCTCATTTGGTTCTTACAGCGCTACGAGGCAGGTACCATTATTACTGAAAGAAGGCATACACTGAGCATGGTAGAAGAATGTCCCCAAGTTAAATGGCCAGCAACCAGTAGAGCCAAGACTAAGAATCCCCTGTGACTGTACTGCAGCCTGTGAGCAGAGCCTCCAGTGGGGTCCTCTCCAGGTCTGCTCTGGAGGCCGTGGGTGGGGCCAATGTTTGTGGCTACTGCAGCACTGCTGGAAATTTTGTGATAGGTCAGAATTATGTTTTGGCCTCAGGCTGTTCCTATAAGTGGAAAGGAAGGAATGTTTTTGGGAGTATGTGGACTGTTGCCTGGAGCCAGGAAGGGCACCAATTGTTTGGCCAAGTAGCTTTTAGTTTCCTCTGGAGGCCTGACCAGGACAAGGTACTGGAGAGGCCATGAGCTGTTGGAGCCTCTCAGCATTTGCCCCACCCCTTTCTGGCATTGTGTTCCTGTCAAGGCCTCAGTCCCAGACTTGGGCATCCCAGCAGCCCCTCCCAGCAGTCGCCCTAACCTCCGGCTTCCTCCTCAGGGCGAGCACCTTGGGAGAGGCACGCGGACGCACATCTACTCTGGGACCCTGGTGGATTACAAGGAAGACGAAGGAACTTCTGAGGAGAAGAAAATAAAAGTGATCCTCAAAGTCTTAGACCCCAGCCATAGGGACATTTCTCTGGCAAGTGTCTTCCTCGCAACCCCATCCTTCCCCCCTCCCACTTCTGGAACCAGTGGAACACAGTTCCACTGTGGGCTGGGAAGAACTGTTACCCTTATTTTGACCTTATTTATGGTTTCCAAACTTGTCTTTTATGTAATTCCTTCTTTCAGATGTAATCTTAAGTAAACCGGTATGTAAGATAGTGAGGGAGGACTGAAGATGAAGAGGACTGAGCACTGAGCAGCCCGTCACTCCCCTCCCAATTCCCACATAGAGGTCCTTGTGCCCCAGAACTCTGCCTGAATGGGCTCAGAGTCCCTGGTGTGGTCAGGGCTATCACTACACAGTCTGGAAAATTAAAGCCCAGAGAAGTAAAAACTTCCCGGGGACCCCACAGACTGTTAGAGAGTGATGAAGCCGTGTCTTGAAAAAGGTCTGCTGCCTTGGTTTCCCTTGTATTCTAACATAGTGCTGAACATTGTTATTTCCCAGGGTTTAAAGGAAGAGCAAGTAAGGGGTGGGCATGAATAGCCAGTGGGGGGAATTGTCAGCTGGCTTGTCCCACAAGCCTGGCTCTGTATCCTTTTAAGGTTACCTCCCAGCCAGGTTGGTGTCAGGGTGAAGGGTGGCAATGCCTTTGGGTAGTCAAGGCCAGGGAGCAGTTTGCAGAACCAGGGTGGTGATAATAGTGAGCCATCAGCTTTTGCTCTCAGCAGGGCCCCTTTGGGGTCCGACCAGTGGGATCTGACCCTTCACACTCCTTTGCACTGACCTCCCACAGGCCTTCTTCGAGGCAGCCAGCATGATGAGACAGGTCTCCCACAAACACATCGTGTACCTCTACGGCGTCTGTGTCCGGGACGTGGAGAGTAAGTGTGTTCTTTCTGTAAGGGGCGGTTGGCCCTGGCTGGGGAGCATGGGGGGCTGTGCAGACTGGGGGCTGATAACTCTTCTTGTTGTCCAGGCTTCTTGCCTTGCCTTTTGCAGTCGAGGAATTTGAGGTACTGAGCAGGTTACTTGTTTAAGTTAATAGTGGACATGGAACTAAATCCCTTTTGTTTTGTACTCATATCTTGAATGTTTACTTTGTGCCAACTCTGGGCTCTGGGAGGTTAAGTGAGTGAGCTGAGTTTGTTCCCCTGTGAGTCTACGTGTAAGAAACTGTGGGCAGGGGTTGAAGCCAGGCCTGTCCAGCTCTGATTCTCTCTGCCATCTGACAAACCCTCTGGAGGATGTTTGTCTTGCCCTGAGCCAAGTACCAGCCAATATAGGGATTTCTGGTAAGGGAATGAGGGAAAGTACGATCTCAGGCACACAGAGATTCCAGATATGGGGTTTTTGTGTGCTTGTAGATATCATGGTGGAAGAGTTTGTGGAGGGAGGGCCCCTGGATCTCTTCATGCACCGGAAAAGCGATGTCCTCACCACACCATGGAAATTCAAAGTTGCTAAACAGCTGGCCAGCGCCCTGAGTTACCTGGTAAGTGTGTTCTGATATGATGTCCATGGTGGTCCACCAGGAACCAGGGTGTCCCAGCAGAGGGTGGTAGGTAGGAGGCACTAGCCAAGCATAGCCAAGCAAACTGGAGTGGCCCAGACTCTGGTTAAACACAGGGGTACCTGGTGTTTAATGCAAACGGTCATTTGGGGACACTCCATGAGCTCCACATGTATGAATCTTTGCTTAGAGGAGGGGACTCTTATCATGTCAGAGGGCTGACTTCTCCATGCAGTGTACTGTGAGAAGAAATGGTACAATACTCGACGAATGAATGTGTATGAATAAAACTACCAGCATCAGCAGTAGCTCACATTTATTGAGTGCTTACTATGGTTCACCTGTTCAGGGGTATTACAGGTTCTAATCCATTTAACTCTCACAAAAGCCCTGTGAGGCATGCTGCACTATTATCTCTGCTTCACTGATGGGGGACAATGTATAATGTGTTTGAGTCACACAGTACGTGGGCAAGCCAGGCTGCCTAGGTCTGGTTGTGGCTGGGGAACACCGAGAGATTGATCTGAGGGGCCAGGGTTGGAAATGGAGGGAGTGCAGGATGGATGGGAGTCAGGCAGCCCTGGGGCAGCTTTGTGAGCTCACCCTTTCTACTCTGCAGGAGGATAAAGACCTGGTCCATGGAAACGTGTGCACTAAAAACCTTCTCCTGGCCCGAGAGGGCATTGACAGTGAGTGCGGCCCCTTCATCAAGCTCAGCGACCCCGGCATCCCCATCACCGTGCTGTCCAGGCAAGGTGCGCCTCCTCATCCCCGCCACCGCCCATCTCCCCTCTCCCCCTACCCACACACGGAGGCAGGGTCAGGCCAGCAGGCAGAAGGGGCCTGGGGGTCTGTCTCCTTTTAGAAAGTACATTTCAGCAAATGCGTGTGCCCTTTGGGGCTGGGGAAGATGTGGCGTGTAAGGAGCATTGGCCCCTGCTTCCTTGAAGGAGCTGACTGTGCAGTAGGAGAAACAGACAGCTCACTGGAGGTACATTTGGTCCTTGCAATTAAGGAACTGTGTTCAAGGTGGAGGGTTAGCACAAAGAGAGGCTGCTGGGTCCAGAGGTGGTCAGAGAGGTGTCAGGAGGAGCTGGGCCTCCTGGGGCTCCCCTGATTTCTGTTGAAACCCCTGGACTCAGAAAGCAGTTTGCAGAGGCACCTGAGCAATTGTGGCTTGGCATTTTCTCCCTGAACGAGGCTGTCATGGGATGTGGGCTCCATCCGAGAAAGTGAGCTGGGAGCTGAGGTATTGAAGCCAGCGTGCCATTGGCTGGTGATGGCCAGTAGTCTTCAGCATTGCACACAGTGCCTGGCTCTTAGTTTTGCTCAGTAATTCAAGCACTGGGGTAAGTCTGGAAAGGAACCAGGATGAAAAAACAAGCCTTACAAATAAGATCCCAATCATTCACACCTTAGAAGGGGACGGGGTTCTTATCACCCAGCCATCACTCAGTAGTCCATCTGCAGGGGGCCTGTCCTCAGCAAAGGCCAGAGGCATGGACACAGATGACTCCAGAACAAGTGGGGAAGCCTGCGTACCCTACAAGAGATGCTGTGGGCATTCAGAGGACAGGAGGTGATTCTGGGAGGCAGGCCTATAGGAAGGTGACGGCAGGTACATGACCCTAGAGCACCACCTGCATGTGCCTGTGTCAGGGCATGAGAAGGAAGGGCACGTGGGCCTGACGGTGCACACCCCACGCAGGAACGGCTCTGCTGCCTAAGGAGCCAGAAGGCTGTGCCGTGAGGCCACTGTGCCAGCTGAGGGGCATGTCTGTGCACATGGCAGAGGTCCATGGGTATGAGAGACATGGGACTTCTTTACCTCAGTCTTCCCTTCCCTTTTCCTTTTCTGAACAAAACCCACGTAAAACCTACATAATATTGCAGGGTGACTGCGCAGAGTACGTGAGACTAGCTCATGCCTGCTCTGCGCAACTTAGCCTCCTTTCCCTCGACTTCTCTTTTTTCTTGAGCCTTTGTCCACATGACCTCCTCCTCCTCTACATGTTCTCCCTCCTCAGCGTGTGGGCCTCCACCCCGGGTGCTTTGCTGTTCCTGAGGCCAGAGCTTCAGAAGACTGGCTGCACAAACTCTCCTGGGGAGTTTGAGATATACAGACACATCTGCTGGTGCTGACTCAGACTGAGGCAAACAAAATGCCAGGCGTGAGGGGCCTGGATTTGTTTGCAAAACACAACTTGAAGTAGTTTCTCAGCGCACAGTTCTTGCTGCAGCGATCGCGACTCACTGCTCAGGTGACTGCAGAAACTGATCTGTACACGTCTGCTATCTTTTGGCAGAATGCATAGAACGAATCCCGTGGATTGCTCCCGAGTGTGTTGAAGACTCCAAGAACCTGAGTGTGGCTGCTGACAAATGGAGCTTTGGAACCACACTCTGGGAAATCTGCTACAATGGCGAGATCCCCCTGAAAGACAAGACTCTGATTGAGGTGAGCCTTTGTTTCCCAAGGTGTGAGGTGAGTGAGGCTCCTTAGAGGCTCATGGACGTCTCAGGAGTTAACAGGAAGCCTCATGCTGTAGGAAGAGATGGACCCAGGTTTGAATCCCCTTCCCAGGCTTACTGGTTATGTGACCTGGCAACTGTAACTTAACTGCCCTGGGCCTCCATTTCAGCATCTGTACAATGGGTGTACCTTAGACGCACTTTGTAGGGTTGTTGTGAAGATCAACTCCATAATGCATGTAGAGTGCCAAGCACACAATATATGTTCAGTTGATCATCATGGTAGTATTCATCTGAGATTTTAAGTGCCTGTTAATCAGCAAAATTAAGCAAAATATTTATTGAGTTTCTACTCGTAACAGGTATTGTCCTAGGTAAAAACTGGGGGCTCACAACAAGATAGACAGACACAGGCCTTGCCTTCCCTTGAGGACATGGTAGGAGAGTTAGGCCAGAATAGCAATAATAAGGCTTCCATATCTGAAACCATCACTGCAGAGCCCCGCAAGTTAGGTAGGACAGTGCCATCACCCCCATTACACAGGTCAGGTAACTGAGATACAGGCAGCCCAAGACACACTCACCTGGGATCCCTAGCTAGGATGTAAAATAGGTGAGGCTTGAACCTCTCACATTTACTTGTGGAAAGAGTAGAGACTTAACTTCAAAGGGATAAAGTAGTCAAAGTAACAGTAAAGGACCACCGACTGTGGCCCGGTGATTCGATTATTGGAATATGCCGGTGTATAGAGGGGCAGACATAATTCAGCAGGCAGGGATGGATCGAAGTCTGGGGGGAAGGTGGCATTGAAGCGGTGAGTGTTCCATTGGCCCAGGACAATTATGACAGGTGATCAGGTTGGAAAGAGAGCTGTAATCAGACTGTAAAAAGCCCCAAATTCCAGGAATTTTACTGGGGTGGGGGTCACATGGTAAATTGAAGGGTTTGGGTGAGGAGTGAGGTGGTCAGAGGCCGGCTTGGGAAGAGTTCATGTGGACACAGTGGCTGGAACAGACAGGCTGAGAGACCAGCAGGGGCTCCTGCGGTGAGGCTGAAGTAGCAGTGGCAGAGAGCATCAGGAGTGGCGGCTGCCTATGTCAGAGATTACTGAAGAGGGAGAACCTGTAACCAGTTAACCTTTTGCCAGGTAAAGATGGTGTAGGACTTGGGAAAGAGGAATTAAACTAAAGCCAATGGGGAAACCATCAGATTTGTAAATCAGTTTGGAATTTTCAGCCTAGGCTTTTGGGAAATCATTTTATTTTGAACTTCCTAGGAAATAAAACAGCATACACTTTGCTGTCAGTCACTATTTATCGAGCACCTGCTGTGTACCCAGGGCTGAGCAGGATATAAAGAAGGTATAAGGAAGGGTGTGTGCCTTTGATAAAAGAAGTCCTCACTCCTCCTCCCAAGTGCCCTTGGTTGGGTTGGACAGCACGGGAGCAGGGGAGGGGGAGTGACACTCAGAGGTAAGGGCAGCTCTCACCTCCTTAATCCCAATACCCCCCCTTTCACCCTCCTCCTGCTCCTCCAGGGGGCCTGCTCCCCCACCCAGCTCCCACCTCCTTGCCCTCAGGAGAATCAGAAGAGGAACAGGTACTCTTGGGATTCAGCTACAGATAAACTGGAGTGTATTGATTTCACCTATTTTTTTAAGTGGCATCAATTATTTATTTCTGACTTGTAAATTAATAAAGTTGAAGGAAAACTGAAAAATATATGAAACGTAAAGAAAATAGCTATCACCATATTCTTGTAACTCCTGACTACTGTTTAACACTTTGGCATATTGTCTTCCAGTCTGCTTATCTCTCTTTTTTAAATGAAATTGGGACCATGCTGGATGTAGTTACATATGCTATATATTTTCATTTAATATTGAGTACTTTCCTATGTGATAAGCTTTACAACTTTACAAATTTAATGTAAGTTGATTGCTTTTGAACTCTAATTTGTAAATGTTCTAATTCTGCAGGAGATACTTTGATACATAAATCTTGACTTATATCTGATTTATTTCCAAGTCATTCAATAATTTGAATTAATGAGTCACAGGATTTGAAGAATCTGGAGATTTTTATACTTATCGTCAAACTGTATTCCAGAAAGGTTGCATAGCTTTACTGGAAAGCAGCTTGTTCGGTTTCAGATAATTTTAGTATCAGATCTTCCCAAGCTAGAATAAGCAACAGTAACACATATGCTCGTGAAATCTACCTTTGAACAGAGCTGTTGGAAATTAAACGAGGCGTTGGTTACTCCCCCTAACCTGGAGCTGACAGGTTTGTGGCTGGTTCCTTCTGTTTCTTCCATGTAGTCCTCTTCTTTACAGAAAGAGAGATTCTACGAAAGCCGGTGCCGACCAGTGACACCATCTTGTAAGGAGCTGGCTGACCTTATGACTCGCTGCATGAACTATGACCCCAATCAGAGGCCCTTTTTCCGAGCCATCATGAGAGACATCAATAAGCTGGAAGAGCAGAGTAAGACACTGCCTTGCACTATGGAACCAGATCAGCCAACGCCCTGGAGAGCTGTTAGGGTGGCCGGGATAACTGGGAGCCTGTGAGTGACAGTCACGTCTTTCTAATGTTTTCTTTTTTCCTCCCTTAGATCCAGACATTGTTTCAGAAAAAAAGCCAGCAACTGAGGTGGATCCCACACATTTCGAAAAGCGGTTCTTAAAGAGGATCCGTGACTTGGGAGAGGCAAGTTACGTCCTAGCACCCTGCTGACCACCTCACCTCTGTGTGCATTTAAAGCAGCTCTCCATTCTTTCTCAGTTGGGGTCAAAGTTCTTATAAGTACCTGGTGCGTTTTCTTTGGGCCACTAGTATCACAAGGAATTGTGTCATTCACATAGTGACAGCATGCACATGTGGCTGTATATGCACACAGGACATGCTAAGGGACAGAGAATGGAAAGGGAGCAATATGGGGGAGCAGGTACAGGTATGATGGAAACAGAAAATCTCTATCCTGTGAGGCCGCGTAAGGGAGGGATGGATTTACTACACAGAATGCCAATGTCAGCTTTCCTTTGGACCTCAAATGAGTGTTTCCTAACCGTTTACATGATAGAGAAGATACTTGGATTTGCATCTTCATGTAGATTTTTCTGTAGTTAAGTATACAAGGCTGTGTCCTCCCTTGAGTCTCTGTGGTGTGCCAGGCTATGTGCTGGGCGTTTTGAGCAGTGTCCCTAGCCCCTCACAGTACCCTGAGGGTTTACTACTGCTGTGGACATTGAGCACCTCCGGACCAGATCAAGAGATTTGGTAACTGGGCCAGCGTCACTGACAAATGGCTTAGCTGGGATCTGATCCCATCTTCAAAGACTCCTCTGAAGTGCAGTGCTGGTGCCTCTCCTGGGGGATGAGCCTGTGGCTCTCCAGGAATGCCACAGTAGTCCTGCATGTCCTCCAAACCCTCATTTCCTTTGGCTTACATTTTCGTGGAAACTGGATTGATGTGTCCGGTTCTCCAGTCAGTATACTCTCCTGGTCTCAGCTCAGTAACGGGATGGCACGTGAGGACACGGCTGTGGTGCTGGGGCAGCTCCTGCGAGGGCAGGCTGTGCCATTCACCTCGGCCTCTGGGGGAGCTGCACGGGGAGCCAGCCTCATCTTTTTTCTTTTTAATTGGGAAAATCTGACATGTAACATTATGTAAACTTAAGGTGTATAGTGTGTATTACTTTGACACATATATATTGTAATACGGCTGCCCATGTAATTATGTATCACATCACACACTTATAGTACAGTATTGTTGTCTGCGTTCAGTGTACTGCACACTAAATCTCTGTGACTACGTTAGTGCCTGTTACAAGTTCATACCCTTAGAAATCATCAGTTGTAACACCCCCCACCACTTATTTCCCGGTAACTACTATTTCACTATGTTTTGTTTAAACAGTGTTATCATACAGTATTTCTTTCTCTAATCTGACTTGTTATGCATAATGTGCTCAAGATCCATTCATAATCCATAATCATCCTTTCTCATGGCTGAATACTATTCCATTTGCTACGTGTATTACACCTTGTTTACCTATTCATCCATTGATGGACATTTGGGTTTTTTCCCCCATGTCTTGGCTATTGTGAATAGTGCTGTGATAAACGCGGGGTACAGATACGTTTTGACTCCTTTTCCATTTCCTTTGGGCACACTCCCAGAAGTGGAATTGCTGGATCCTATGGATCTATTTTTAATTTTTCTGAGGAGCCTGCATATTATTTTCCATAGAGTTGGACAGATGAACCTTCTCACCAGTAGTGTGTAAGGGCTCCCTTTTGTCGTCCTTACCTGCCCCTGGCGTTTGTCCTGATAAGGACGGGCACTCTGGCATATGTGAAGTGATAGCTCATTGTGGGTTTTCTTTGCACCTCCTGCAATGTTAGCCATTTTGCTGTCTTCTTTGGAAAGCATTTAATTCTTTTGCCCGTTTTTAATCAAATGGTTCAGGTTTTTTTTTTTTTTTTTTTTAAATTGTGTAAGTTAAGTTCTTTATGTATTTGGGGTATTAAACTCTTATCCCGTATATGGTTTGCAGTCATTTCTCCTATTTCATTTTGTTAGTTTCTTTTGCTGTGCAGAAGCTTTTTAGTTTGATGTCCCATTTGTTGACTTTTGTTTTTGTAGTTTGGGCTTTTGATGTCATGTACAGAAAATTATTTCCAATACCAATATTGATGTGCTTCTTCCCTATGTTTTCTTCTGGGAGTTTTATGGTATCAGGTTTTATGTTTAAGTCTGATCCATTCTGAGTTCATTTTTGAGTGCTATGAGATAGGGGTCTGCTTTTATTGTTCTACATGTGTTTCCAGTTTTCCCAGCATCATTTGTTGAACAGATATCCTTTCCCTGTTGGGTGTTCTTAAGGGCGTGGTGTGTCATCTTCTGTGTTCCTGCTGGCCTAGGCTGGGCTTCTCTAGTCACACAGCTGCATCTTTCCCTCCAGGGCCACTTTGGGAAGGTTGAACTCTGCCGGTATGACCCTGAAGGGGACAATACAGGGGAGCAAGTGGCTGTCAAATCTCTGAAGCCTGAGAGTGGAGGTAACCACATAGCTGATCTGAAGAAGGAGATTGAAATCTTACGGAACCTGTATCATGAGAACATTGTGAAGTACAAAGGCATCTGCACAGAAGATGGTATGTTGTGCAAAGGAGGGTGGTGTTGAAGACAAGTGGGGTCATAAGGGCCAGTACTGAGTTGGCAGTGCCCGTGGCTCTATCTGGGCCACTGTGAACGTGTGCTAGTTCATGGCCTGCATGAGCTCTAGGACTTCGAAGTCCTATGCACTGTGACACCCCTCAGCAGCTGCAGAGCTCCCAGAGAAGCTGCTCAGCCTCCTGGCTCAGCCAGGCGCTGATTCCAGCATTGTCTCCTCAGGCGGTTCACACCCCCACACTGGGGACTGATCTTCACCCATCCACATAATGGTACCTGGGGCACATGGGCCACATAAAACTGATAGCCACCCCTCCCCAGTCTTGCGATTGAACACTAGCCAGGATACTTTGTTTTCTAGTTGTCTAAATCAAGGTGGCAAATAGTATTTATTAAGAAGTGTACCTATCTGAAAGCCAGCACAGGACTCCTGTATCGTATTTTAAAATTGATAGGATCTCAGTGAATGCTGATGACTCTGGGGTACACAGGTGTGACTGTCCCTGTTCACTGCCGAGGGTCCAGAGGCTGTGGGTCTTGAGAGATCGCGTGACTTGCCTGTCATTCAGAGGTGGTGCTGAAATCAGTTCAGGTCCCATTTCTCCAGATGCTGTGCCTTCCACTCTCCATGCTCTTCCTTTCCTTTGGGAACCCCATACTGATGGGTTTTGTTTGTTTTTTAAATACAGGAGGAAATGGTATCAAGCTCATCATGGAATTTCTGCCTTCAGGAAGCCTTAAGGAATATCTTCCAAAGAATAAGAACAAAATTAACCTCAAACAGCAGTTAAAATATGCCGTTCAAATTTGTAAGGTAAAAATAAACAAGTAATAAAAAAGCATGTTAAAGATTAAAAAATCAGGCACTCAGTCCTAGGTAAATGGTTTGTAATCAGACTTTCCAATAATTGTACTGAGTTAATTTTGCTCTGCATGATTTAAATGAACAAGTAGCCTCTACTAAAAAACTGAACTGACTGCCTAAGTACAGCTGATTTATTGTTTTTCTTTGAATGAGGTTGGTCTTACTATTTTTGCATAAACTAACCCCCCCAAAATTCAGTGATATATAAAATGAAATGACATTGTAATTTCATTATAGTTTTTTTTTGCTATGAAGTGATGATACAAAATATAGTCTATCTGAACTGACCTTCAGCAATACACTCTGCCTTCTCTCCTTCAGGGGATGGACTATTTGGGTTCACGACAGTACGTCCATCGGGACTTAGCAGCAAGGAATGTCCTTGTTGAGAGTGAACACCAAGTGAAAATCGGAGACTTTGGTTTAACCAAAGCAATTGAAACCGACAAGGAGTACTACACCGTCAAGGATGACCGGGACAGCCCTGTGTTCTGGTAACTGAATCAGAATTTGATTTCATCAGTGTTTCATAGGGTTTCTGCTGTTTCATAGGGTCAGAAAGAACTTAGAACATTTGGAATCGATTGATCTTTGCTTTGAAGAAATAGCTTTTGGGCTGTGTTTACAGAAAGCAACCCAGAGAGAAGTGCCAGAGCTCTGTATGACACCATCTTCCAAGGAGTAATCTGATCAGCTTCCTGTCTCTAGCCTCCCCGGAGAGGGCATTTGTCCAGCACAGTTCTCAGAACTGTTAGCACCTGGAGTAGGCACATTGCACAGAGGCAGGGCAGGCAAGAGAAGGGCGAAGCAGCGAGGTGATGAAGTAGGCACAGAACAGATGCGAGGAGATCCTGGACAGAGCAGAGCAAAATCCAGGAGAAACTTGGCCGTCTTCTCATGAATCACCAGAGTACCCAGGTCAGAATGTCACGCTCTGACTTCCACCCCTGTCTGCCTAGAACACTGTCCAGGAGAGAAGTTGTTAGGGGTCCACTCCATACTCCATTACCCCCATAAAACTAATCACGCCTGGGAGGTACATCCTACAGAGACACAGACATAGACCTCTCCCACCCACTGGCTGGAGCCAGTGGTGGCAGGAAGTAGGACAGTGACGGGGGGCTTTAGGAGGTGAGTAGGTTTGAGAAGTATCTAGGAAATTGGATTTAGGGAACCCTCAATTGCTGGCTTAGGCACTTGGGTCTCATTCATCAGAACTACTGACGCTGGAAGAAGACTGGGTGGGGGGTCCCTGCTGGCTGACTCTGAGCACGCAGGCAAACACAGTCTGGGGCCTGTCGTCATGTGCCTCTGCTTCCTCCACGTGGAGCCCATCTGTACTACTGAAAGCAGCAGCCTACTTGTGATTAACACGCACTTACATGTCTTACAATACTAAACTCTAAGAAAAACCAAAGGTGGTTTTTCTGAGTTAGTCTGTAAGGTATTTGTTGGAATATCCTTCCCAGGAAATAGGGGTTTCATGTCTGGCCGTTCTTTCTTAGGTATGCGCCGGAGTGTTTAATTCAGTGTAAGTTTTATATCGCCTCTGACGTCTGGTCTTTCGGAGTGACTCTGCACGAGCTGCTCACGTACTGTGATTCAGACTCCAGTCCCATGGCAGTAAGTTGTGCTTGTCTTCATTTGAACCTCCTCTGCTTTGTAAGTTTTGTCCTTAAACAGAATCCATCAGTGTGTTATAATGAAAAAGAAAAGTGTTTCCATTTAACTTGTTACTTGACACTTAACTTGTGGCTCTCTCGGGTCTTGCTTTCCACAAGGAGCCCAGAGTTCTCTAAGAAAACCCTGACTGACTTTTTATTTTTTAATCCTCACCTGAGGATGTTTTTACTTTTTAGAGAGAGAGAAACATTGATCAGTTGCCTCCCAGATGCGCCCTGACCCAGGATAACTGCTCTAACCAACAGAGCCACCTGGCCAGAATGACAACCCTACCGTCCAAGGCTCTGTAACCGTGTGAAGGAAGAAGCACTGGGTACGAGCCTCCTGTGTTCTGAATGAGGCCATTTTCCCTGGAAAAGGCTCCTCAACCAGGAGTGGTTGGTTGGTCCTGAGAGGCTGATTGGCAAGAGCTAAAAAGGATTTTGGACTTTCAAGTTACTAAGGAGAAAAGTCATTTTATTAATTTCCAGTAATTTCACCTGAATCTATTTCTGTTTATATAAATATGTACAGAGTAAAACTTTTTTTTTTTTACTCACATAGTTGTTCCTGAAAATGATAGGCCCCACCCACGGCCAGATGACAGTAACAAGACTTGTGAATACATTAAAAGAAGGAAAACGTTT
The DNA here is from genome assembly GCA_039655065.1 of Glossophaga mutica. NCBI lineage: Eukaryota > Metazoa > Chordata > Mammalia > Chiroptera > Phyllostomidae > Glossophaga > Glossophaga mutica. The sequence continues at coordinate 46,663,649 of CM077307.1, read as the reverse complement.
GCCTTGTCCACCTAACTGTCCAGATGAGGTATTTATGGGTTGGGCCACTTCAGTTATAAAACTCATTTTTATTCTGTTTTCACAGCTTGAGTTACCCAGCAAGGGATGGGGGTGGGAAGAGCAGGAAGGAGTAGAAGATTCCTTCAAAATCATTTGCTAAAGCTGAATTTCAGATATTTGAGAAACCATCTTTGGGCCAGATGACAGCCACAAATTACATTCAAAGCAAGGATTCCCTCTGAAAGTAGTCTTACCACCCAAAGGAGCATATTTGGGTGTAGCTTGGTTGTAACAAATACCTATAACTGCATTTTGTCCAGAAGTTCATCCCACTTATTAATAGCATTTATGAAATTGAGTTTTTGTATTCTAAAGTAAATTGAATCCCGTATGGAAATTTAAAGCCTAAAGTGAGATACAACTTTACCCTTAAATTGGTTTACAGTATTAATGACCAGAATTTTTTAAAGGTCGTTTAACCCATGAGCTTCTCAAGGGTTAAAATATTTATGAACTATAGTTGAGACATTATATTTTAAATTATTGTAATACTCTTGTTATCTGGCCTTAAGTCATTTACATTTCCAAAACATTTCCAAAATTTTCTTAATGTGTCTAATTTTTATAAAGCTCCCAAATCGACATTTTTCTGTTACTGTTTTTTTCTTTTTACAGGTTTATCAACTTATGAGAAAATGCTGGGAATTCCAACCATCTAATCGGACAACCTTTCAGAACCTCATTGAAGGATTTGAAGCACTTTTAAAATAAGGAGCATGAATAACATTTAAAACCCATTGCGTGTCAAGTCCTCTCCTCCCCCCTCCCCCAAAATACCCAAGCCATTTAAAATAATTTTAATGGAAAAACTGTTTTCTGTCTAAAAAGATACTTGGGTACGTATCCATGTGTAAGGCACACTGCAGTGCTTAATACATGTAAGTACCTCCTCTTTATTTGTCACTGCATAACCGGTGCCAAATTCAACGACAAGCAAAATATTAGCACTCTTCCTTTTGGTGGAAAGGCTGTGCCGCCATCCCATCGGGCTGGTTCACCATCACAGTTGCGTACCAGAATGGGATTTTTCAAAACCTCAACAAGATTGCTTTCTCCCACCTTCCAGATGATTTTAAATGTTCTCCAGCACGTAAATCAAAGATTAATGGACTTAATTGATACTCTATCTAACATGCCCTAAAATTTCATCTATACAGTGATAGACCAAGCGTTCTTGAAATATTAGATACCAGTTAGCATACTGCTGTTTCTATACAAAGCTGTGTGTATTCCTCTCACCAGTAGGACTTAAACTTTGAGTTGTTTCTTCAGTGGCTTAGCTCCTGTCCCCTTGGGCGACCTGTGGTACCTGCTTTTTTTTTTTTTTTTTTTTTTGAGAGAACTGGTTGTACCCAGGGGGACAGCTATGGAATAGATCTTCGCTGCATGATGTTCATTCTTGAGAACTAAGCCTGTGCTTTCCTAAACAGTGTACCTTTAATCAGATTTGACTCCAAGAACGTGGATGCAACTATACATGCTTTTAAGAAATGTCAGTATGTATATCCTTTTATAAGCCTACCATTTAGGGGCGAGCTATTCCAGCAGTGGTTTTGGAGGCAGTATACAGCCAGTCAGAGTACATACCATATACACTGCACTGTTCATAGAGAGTTTCAGTACTTACTTATCCATCTACAAGAGTCGATCACTATTTTCACCATCACCCTAGGGCAGCGATTTTCAACCTTTCATTATCATGGCACACACCAAAAAATATTTTTTGCCTATCTGACTAAATTGTATATGATTCTGATTCATTCACACTGGACAGCTAGTGTTGTGTTGGCCGTTGTCATTTCTGTATTTGACAATCTAAAGGGCAAGAGGTCAGTGCCCCTGACTAACTAGTCAGGGACTGCATGCTTTAAAAATTCTTTTCAGCTGGTTGAAAATCACTGCCCTATGGCATAAAACTTGAAAGAAAAGATTCCACTAGACAGTTTCCAGTTTGCTTGGGGGTAGCTGGTGATTCAATGTGAACCATATGATCTTCATGACCAAGAGTCTGAAAAAAAAAAACTGGTGATGCTGTTGAGCATTTGTTTGACATCATTATTTTTCATCTTTTGAACCTGAAAAAAGGAGTTCTGAATTGATTCAACGGCGACAGTAAACTTGCCATTTCAACGTGTTCGATAACCCTACATCACCATCGTGTCTGTGTCAAACCTGTGGCCACTCTGTATGCACTTTGTTTACTCTTTATACAAATAAATAATACTATAGACTTCACATGCATATGCCTTTTAATATTAAGACTCCATTTTCAAAGCATTTCAAACAATTTGTTTACTTAGAAAAATAACAATATAGACTTTGAGAGGGTTGGTAATGGTCCTTATTACTAACAATTGATTTGTATTTATCTGTTACGTCCAAGGACAGTGGGGCACATGGCAGGACAGGTGGCAGATCCACATGGGCTGTAATCCAAAATAGCTTTTCTTTCACCTCTTCCAACTTTCACTTTGCAGCTTAGTTAAAATTCATCTCTACAATCACAGAGGTGTGACTAAGCATTGAAGAAGCTTATGCAACAGGGAAATAGGAAGAAGTGCAGAGCACAGAGACTCCATTACTCATCTGCTGAGTCATGAATGAGCAACGCCTATCCTGATCAGTTACTTATAGGTAGTATGCATCTTAGAAATTGTCTTAGTTTAGTTTTCTAGCTGGCATTTCCCAAAAGGTTAATATGTGCAATAAATTAGACCAACTAATATTCTTTACAAATCATACAACATGTGTACCAATTTTTAACTTCATAATTAAAACAGGATACCTGTAAGTCCCCCCAATTACAAGATATTTAGCGATCTGAGTTCAAAAAGACTATGATCATTGGGGCCCCTGAACTCCTTTATCATCAATTACAGTCTCATAACAAGAAACAAACTTACATATGTTTCTAAATGGCAAAAGGTTTCCCATGCATTTAATACCCAAGTCTTCAGGAAATGGGGATGTCAAAAGTTATAAACAATTTTTTAGCCTAACATACTACAAAAGAGTAAGAGACAAAGCAGAGTGAGGTAAAAGCTTATTAGCTTAAAATGGTTATAAATACTGTTACTCCATTAAGACTCCTTCAGAAAGGGCAGCATTGACTGCTTTACTCTATAATATTGTGGAAATAATGCATTTAATGATCAAAATAGGCCCTGCTCTAGTAATTAGATCATCACTATCTTATGCCATGGAATGAGACAGAAATATATGTTCATTGCCACTTACAAATAAGCTGCAAAAGTTAAGTTCTTTCTTTAGGTGAAGTAAAAGGATTAGGCAATTAGTATTATTAGACTGAGGGTCAGCAAACTGGCTGTAAAGGGCCAAAGAGGAAACACATTAGGTTTTGCAGGCCTTCTACTCTCTGCCGCAACTGCGCCGCTCTGCCATTGCAGCACGAAAACCACCTTAGACACTATGTATGTGAAGAGCATGGCTGTGTTCCAGTAAAGTTGCGTGTATGGGCACATCTGAATTTTAAAGTCGTAAAATTTTCATTTTTTCTGCCAACCATTTAAAAATGTAAACATCATTCTTAGCTTGTAGTCTGTAAAAAAAACAGGTGGAGGACTGAATTTAATCCCAGGGTATGTATGGTTTGTCACCCCTGAAATTAGATTACCAAAGCTACTTTTGTTAAAATACCTTGTTTTTCTTCACAAAAGGCATAAATGGTTAATAACAGATTAAAAGTAAAGACTCTGTGGTAGTGTATACCTATTACATGGCTGGTGTGGGGGGAATAATTTAGTTTGCATGTAGAGCATTTGTTTTTACATTACCATTGCTGCATTTTGCACTCGTATTCTTATAGTTCTAAGGAGAAGTTCTAAAAATCTATAAATGAGATTACTTCTAGGGAATGTAAATAGAAATGCACATTGGCTTGTAAGAAATTCATTCTTCTAAGGCCTAGGAAACAAGACTGTTTCCTATTTATTGCTTCAAAGTTTCATATGTGGTGTCAAAATTATTCCCCATCCTAAAACAAGGAATATTGTTAATTTCTGCAATGGACTATAAGTTAATATCGCATTAAGATGCATTTAATTCTGGTGGAAAATGTCCTCAACTGATGTCTCTTCTTATTGCTACTTACTTTTTATTTGGCAATTTTGCCTGCTGCACAACACAGTTCCTTCTGGGGAATTATAAACCCGTATTTAAAGGATATGGGTAGTATGAATGTAGTTAAGGCAGCGATGAACAGCAGAGATACTGCAAAGAACCTTACGAGGTTATATAAGGGAAGAACTTAACTCAGTACACGCGCTTCTTTTTTAAGTAGGTCTCCATGTAATACGCTCCTGTGCCCTGAGAATGTTGCTCAACAAATTCCACTGAACCACTTTCTGGGGCAGAGATGAGATAAGATGAGCCTCGCTTTTCATTTCTTAAAGATGACACCTATGAGAAAAAGAAACCATAATTAATGCTAAAATCTACATCACAATTGGATTATTTGTTAAACATGTATAAGAAAAGTCATTCTACTTCTGATCTGGTATAAAAGACAGAGTAGTAGGATAAATAAAGCTATCAAAGAATTACACAAACTTTTTTGGTAAATTAGATTTTAAAATTTCTACATCAAAATCACTTGTGGAACTTTTGCAAATTACCAACCAATCTCTGAGCACCCTCTCTCCAACACCAACATTTTGGGGAAAGAAAGAAGATACAACCGTTGCTTCTGCTGTTTGTGTATATTTCAACCCCTCTGAATCAGAGCGCCAATACCGGTATCAGTCTTCTTCTGAGGAAGGACAGTGGCTAAGAAATTGAGTTACATTACATTAGATGTTAAGCTCATCCAGTAATAAAAGTAGCAAGGGAACTGGTAGGTGTAAAAACTGCCAAAAGATGTCAAGGAAAACGATGAATTCTAGAGAGCAATGTGAATTCAAACTTTAGTCTAAAAATTTAATATTAAAATTGCAGACTTCCAGGCTGTGTTACAGAGATTCTGATTGGGGAGTTTCTGATAAGGCCACACTGTTCCTCACAAGTAATCACAGGAATCAACATAATGAATCGGACTGTGTAGCACAACTGTGTGAATCCCTAATCCCTGTTATTTGTAGCATTTACAAATACTGCATGTGACAATCTTGCTAAAGCAGAATTATATAACAATGTACAAGAATGCAGAAATTACTCTATAGAGAAAGCTTCCAGCAATGCAGAGGAGCATTACAATGAAAATGACAATGGTCACAATTTTAAAAATGGGGGACAGATGATGAGCCTGCAACAACTCTTTATAGATCAAGTTCTCATTCATGGTAAGGAGAGGGACAAGGAGGAGCTGACCAACACAGTGACAGAAGCAGCTACTGACTGCCCTCCTTCCATGGACTCGGCAAATATACAGCTACACATGGAACAACCCCCTCCGTGAGATCCAGAAACTCGCTGAACTAACACTGCACACGGGAATGCCCACCCAGCATTTTCAGCCTGAGGAAAGGCTGAGATACACTTGCCATAAATCCCACCCCAGCACAGCATCGTACAGTTGGGAGTGAACCCCCACTTTCTAGTTCTGAGGAGTGAAGGGTTTAGACTTCACATCTAGTGCCTCAACTTTTAAGGTTCCCCCTACTGGAGTGCTAAGCTCCTAAAAACACCTAGTTCTGAAATCCAACAGGTGTTCATTGGGATCCACAAGACACAGCAAACAAGCAGTTCTTTGCTGTGAGTGTATGAGCAATCACTGTGCCCTTCCTCTGAAGGCTCCACATGGGGGCACCAAGCAACTCGCTCATCTCCCAAGTCTTTCCCTGAAAGAGGTTTATTTCTGTACCTTAAACGCTACCTACCATCTGAGGGCCAGGCTTTTAATCTAGCAGGCCCCGGAGGCTAGCTGTGATTTTTCCCTAGAGACCACATCTTCCACTTCTTCCAATCCACCACAAGTATCTCTATGGGAGGAGCTTGTACACACATCTGTGCCTGAGCTTTTACAGCTGCCACCCAAGGGATGTCCCCAGATCACCCAGCCTGGACAGCCAGTGGGCTTTCATCCACAAGTCCCACAGGGCTGTAACAATTTCTGATGGGCAGAGGAGCAACCTCCCCCTTAGCCCCACCCCAGTGTCAGACACCTGGGCCCAGCACAGAGACCAGGCAAAGAAGCTCATTTACATTTCTCCCTGGAAAGGGCCACTACATAACTTCCCCAGCTGCTGCCTGAGGAGCAAGAGAAGGAACAAAAGAAATGTAAAAGTATTAGAAAACAACAAAATGGCAACAAATACATATGTATCGATAATTACATGTAAATGGTCTAAATTCTCCAATCAAAAGATGCAGAGTGGCTGAATGGATTAAAAAACAAGGCCCATCTATATGGTTCCACATAAAGACTCCAGATCTTTCTTAGGACACAGACTGAAAGTGAAGGGATAGAAAAGTCTTCCATGCCAATGGAAACCAAAAGGAAGTTGAAGTAACTATACACGTGTCAGACATAGCAGACCTGAGACAATAAGCTGAATAAGAGATACAGGAAGTTGTTACATAATAAAAACCAATCTAATAAGCACTTACGATGTTTGTAAATATTTATGCATCCAACACAGGGGTATCTACGTACGTACGGCAAAAATTAACGGACATAAATGGAGAAATAATGAACGATACCAGCAGGGACCTTTAACACCCGCATTTCATTTCTGCATAGATCACCCAGACGGAAAATAGAAAGTGGCCTACAACTACACATTAAAACAGGAGGTTCAGACAGACATACACAGAACAGTTCACCCCAAAGAACTTAATATACATTCTTCTCAAGTGCGTACAGAACATTCTCCAAGACTGATTATATGCTAGGCCATGAAATAAGTCTCAGTAAGTTTAGGAAGATGAAAATCATATAACCACCTTTTCTGACCACAATGGTATAAGACTAAACAACAATTATGGGAAGAAAACTGAAACCTCACAAATATGTGGAAAGAAACAACATGCTCCTGAACTACCAATGGGGCAAAGGAGAAACCAAAATTTAAAAATGCCTGTGACAAGTGCAAATGGAAACAGAGCGTACCAAAACTTATGGTACACAAATGCAGTTCAAAAAGAAAAGTTCACAGTGATAAATGCTTACATTATGGAACAAGAAATATGTCACATAAACAACCTAACTTTACACTCAGGGAACACTAAACACAAACCAACAAAGCCCAGAGTTACTAGAAGGAAAAAAAATAAAGATCAGAGCAGAAGTAAATAAAAGAGAGATGAAAAAGACAAAAGATTAAACTAAGCTGGTTCTTTGACAAGAGAAAATAGACAAACTCTTAGCTAGACTTACCAAGAAAAAAAGGACTCAAAATCAGAAATGAAAAAGACATTACGAGTGATACAAGAGAAATACAAAAGATGGTAACAGACTACTATCAACAATTATATGCCAACAAAATGGACAACCTAGAAGAAATGGATAAATCCCCAGAAACACACAAGCTACCAAGACTGAATCATGGAGAGAGAGAAAATACGAACAGACTGATTACAAGGAAGAAGACTGACTCAGTCGAACACCTCCCAACAACAAAAGTCCAGGACGAGCTGACTTCACTGATAAATTCTACCAAACACTTAAAGAAGAACTGATCCTTCTAAAACTCTTCCAAAAAATAGACAAGGCCACACTTCATTTTATGAGGTCAGCATTGTACCAAAACCAGACAAGGACATTACAAGGAAAGGAAATTACAGGCAAATATCCTTGATGAACATAGATGTAAAAGTCCTCCAAAAAAATTAGCAAACTGAATTCAACAATACATAATAAGGATCATATATCATAATCATGTGGGGTTTATTCCAGGGGTACAAGGATGTTCAGCATTCACAAATCAATGTGAGGCACCCATTAACAAAATGAAAATCATGATCATCTTAATAGGTGCAGAAAAAGCATTTGAGAAAAATTCAGCATCCTTTCATGATTAAAAACTCAACGAAGTGGCTATAAAGGGAATGTGCCTCAACATGATACAGGCTATATGTGACAAGCTCACAGATAACATCTTACTCAACAGTGAAAAGCTGAAAGCTTTTCTTCTAAAATCAGGAACAAAACACAGATGCCCACTTTGCCACTTGTATTCAACCTAGTTTTGGAAGCCATAGCCAGAGCAATTGAGCAAGAAAAGAAATCAAAGGCATCCAAACTGTCACTATTTGTAGATGACATGATATATAAAGAAACCCCTAAATACTCCACCAACAAACTGTCAGAATAAATGATTTCGGTAAACTTACAAGATACTAAATCAATATATGAAAATTAGTTGCTTTTCTATACACTAATAATGACAGAAAGAGAAACTAAGAAAATCTCAGTTACAATACCATCAAGAATAAAAAATACAGGAATAAATTTGATTAAAAAAATGAAAATCTACCCTGAAAAGTACAAATATATAAACTGAAGACACAAATAAATGAAAAGACAGTCTATATTCCTAGATTGAAAGATTATTATTAAAATGTCCATGTTATCCAAAGTACTCTACAGATTGGATGCAATCCGTATCAAAATTCCAAAGGCATTTTTCACAGAACTAGAACAAATAATCCTAAAATGTGTATGGAACTGTAAAAGACTCCAGGTGGCCAAAGCAATCTTGCAAAACAACAAATTTGGAGGTACCCCACATCTTGATTTCAAACTATAGTACAAAGCTATAGTAATCAAAGCAGTATGGTATTAAAAACAGACACACAGGTCAATGGAATAGAATAGAAAGGCCAGAAATAAATCTACACATAAATGACCAATTAATTTATAACTGTCCCCTGTCAGTGATAAAGGAGCCAAGACTGTGCAATGGGTAAGGACAGGCTCTTCAATTAAAGAAAAAACTACTGGGAGAACTGGACAACTGCATGCAAAACAGTGAAACTGACCCTGCCACACGGCGTGCATCAACATTAACTCAAATGGAATAAATAAATGAACATAAGACCCAAAACCATAGAACTCCTACAGAAAAACATAGGTAGTAAGCTTCTAGCCATCAGTCTTTGCAATGGTTTTTGGATTTAACACCAAAAATAAAGGCAAAAAAAAAAAGCAAAAATAAAAAAGTAGGACTAAGTCAAACTAAAAAGCTTCTGTACAGCAAAAGAAATGACCAAGAAAATGAAAAGGCAACCTACCACATGGGAGAAAATGTTTGCAAATCATGTATCTGATAAGGGGTTAATGTCCAAAATATACGTACACAGTTCAATAGCACAGACACGATCTGGTTATAGAAAGTGGGCACAGGATCTGAAGAGACACTTCCCAAAGGAGACACACAGTTGACCAACACGTATTTGAAAAGGTGCTCAGCATCACTACCATGAGGGAAATGCAAGTCAAAACTTCAGTGCAGTATCACCTCGCATCTGTTAGCATGACTACTATCTTTTAAAAAAGGAAGTAAGTGCTGGCCAGGATGTGTAGAAAAGGGAAACTGTCCCCTGTCAGTGAGAATGTCAATTGGTGCAGCCACTCAAAGAATTAAAAACAGAGTTATCACAGGACCCAGCAATCCCACTTCTAGGTGTTGTACCCAAAGGAAACCCGAAGACACATGCACTCCCGGTTCAATGCAGCACCCTGCGCAGCAGCAAAGACACTGAAGCAGCTTACGGGGCCTTCAATGGACAAATGAATTTAAAAAATGTGATGGGTACACAGTGGAATATTATTCTGCCATAAAAAGGAAATCTTGCTATTTGTGACAACCTGGATGGACCTGAGGAAATTGTGCTAAGTAAAATAAGTCAAAGACAAATAGTACATGCCCTGGCCGGGTGGCTTGGTTGGTTGGAGTATTGTCCCATACACCAAAAAGTTGTGGGTCTGATTCCCAGTCAGGGCACATGCCTGGTGGCAGGTTCCATCCCTGGTCGGGCACGGACAGGAGGCAACTGATTGATGTTTCTCACATCAATGTTTTTCTCCCTCTCCCCTTCCTCTTTCTTTAAAATTAACAAACATATCCTCGGGTGATGATTAAAAAGAAAGACACATACTACATGATCTCACTTATGTGAGATCTGAAGACCAAAAACAAAGCAAACCGACCTCACATCTCTGAGAACAGGTTGCTGGTTGCCAGAGGTGGCGGGGGGGTGGGGGTGGGGGATGCGTGACAGCGGTCAAAAGGTATAAATTTCCAGTTATAAGATAAGTAAGTCCTGGAAATGTAATGTACAGCATGGTGACTACCATCAATAATATACTGTACATCTGAAACTTGCTAAGAGAGTACGTGTAAAAAGCTTTCATCACAAGGTAAAAATCTGACACTATGTATGGTGGTGGATGTTAAGTAGATTTGCTGTCGTGATCATTTTGCAATCTACACAAATATCAAGTCATTATGTCGTACACCTGAAACTAATATAATGCCACATGTCAATTATATCTCAATTTTAAAAAACATTCCACCCTGGAGAAGGGCTGCCTGCAGCAAAAATGTAGGCCTAGCTACTGAGCTGGGGCCTCTCCGCCCTCAATCCTCTTCCCATTTCTCAAGGTGCTTCCTTCCCGCTTCCCCTCAGCGGCTGCCGGCCCTCGAGTCCCGTTGCTGGTCTGCTCATCCTTCGAACGTCACACGGGGGCTCTGACACTGTCAGACCCGTAGCTTCAGGTGCAAAGAATTCCTTTTCTTACTAGTTTTCTTCCACTAATGAATGATCAGTCCATTAAAATAGCTTCATTTTGAAAAGCTACTTGTTTTATAAGCTAATTCATTTACCAAAAAGAAGAGGGGCAGGAACCATTAAAACCTTACTCTGGAGTCCAGGAATCTCACACAATTCTCTTCCCCGATTCTTCCTGTTCTTTACTCACTGGTGTTTCATGTGTTAGTATAAAGCAAAGCAACAACCCAGATTTGCCTTTTTCTATACCACCTTTATCTTCAGAGGCCAGGTAAGACATTTATTAGATGCTTTCACTCGAAGGGATTCCCCAGATGTGCTACACCATTCTCAGTAAGAACCAATTGAGATGTATCAGAACAGCACAGGAAAATATCAGCAAGCAGGAGGAATGAAAATGAGTGTCACCACAGCCCTGATGATACTGGGAGGGAGATCATTCTTCTGAGGCATTTGATCAAAGACATCTAACTTGCACTGCAAGGACTGCTGGGTTAAATGAGAAATGATGACAGTTAAGATTTTCGAAACAAAACTCAGTGTTCTGGGAGAAATAAACCTGTATCAAAGAAACAACAACAACAACAAAAAAAAAAAAAGAGAGAGAGAGAGAGAGAGAGAAAACCACAAAAGAGGAAAAGGGATACAAAGCGAGCAAACACTTTTCCTTCTGTTCTGTATCTGCAAGGCAAAGGCGGCTGTTCTTTCACAGACCCTCCAGGGCCCTGGGCTGTGTGTGCTGTGGGGTTACCTGGAGGAACACACGTGGAACACTGTGCCCTGCAAGAGCGCATGTCCTAGCAGGGGAAGTAAGAAAAGCACAAACTCTAATGCTAACAGGATGCCACCGTGCTGAAAGAGAAATGGATGTGCAGTGCTAAAGCTTTTTCAGAGAAGGGGGGTGGGAGAGTGTTGGAGAGGCATGGACAAAGGCTTCGTGGGTGAGTTAGTATTTGGAGGCGAGGTCAGATATGGACATGAGGAGACTGGGCGAGGCCCTTCTAGGAGAAAGGAAACACCTGAGCAAAGGCAGGTGGCAGGAGAGCATGGCACACAGCAGCTGGTCCACAGACAAGAGTAATAGCAAGTGAGATTGGGAAGGCAAGCTGGCCTCCGGCATGGAGAGGCTGGAATGCCCGGTTTAGGATTACAAACAGGGAATGAGATGTTTGGTCCTGGAATATGTAAAGACTAGTTAAGTGGCCCCATGAAAAATGGGGCAATGCAGGAGACAGGCACGAGGCGGTTTCTCCAGGCGGCTGCTGAACGTACCCATGGCATTTGTACGTGCATGCGGGCAAACACACAGACACATTATATGTGATTTTAAATTTGGTTAAAATTTTTTATGGAATATACAGATGAGAAAGAACCAAGTGGTATACTTTGAAATTCTGGGACTTCCGGCCAAGATGGAGGCATAGGTGAACACACTGTGTCTCCTTGCACAACCAAAATTAAGGACAACAAAGATTTAGAAACAAGAAAACATGCAGAACTGATAGAAAATTGAACTGTACGGAAGTCCAACAACTATTCATCCAGACCAGTAAGAGGGGCAGAGTCTCGGCAGGAAAAAGTAGAGGTTGGCGGACCCGGGAACGCAAGCAGCAGTGGCTGGCAGATCCCAGGTGTGCAGGCAGTGCCTAGCGGACTCCGGGTGGCAACTGTGCAGACCCAGTGAGGCTGCACAAGGCGGCAGGCTGACCAGGCGGTCCCACATTTGTGCGCAGATAATCCAGATGAAGGGGAAGTGGTGGAAGAGACTGGAATCCCAGAGAGAGCGGAGCAAGTGCCATTGTTCCCTCTTGGACCCCGCCCCCACATACAGTGTCACAACCCAGCCACTGGGCTGCCCGCCCTGAGGAACACCTAAGGCTCTGCCCCTCACTATGTAACAGCTGAGACCAGACCCCCCCAAAAAAGCCTCGAACAGGAGAACAAATCAAAGCCCCAGAGCCAATTCATCTAAGTGACCAAGAGATAGGCAACCTATCAGATGCACAGTTCAAAGCACTGGTGATCAGGATGCTCACAGAATTGGCTGACTTTGGTTGCAAATTAGATGAAAAAAATGAAGGCTACAATAAGTGAAATGAAGGAAAACGCACAGGGAACCAATAGAGATGGGAGGAAAACTGGGACTCAAATCAATGGAGTGGACCAGAAGGAAGAAACAAACATCCAATCAGAAAAGAATTAAGAAACAAGAATTCGAAAAAATAAGGAAAGGCTTAGGAACCTCCAGGACATCTTTAAATGTCCCAACATCCAAATTATAGGGGTATCAGAAGGGGAAGAAGAGCAACAAGTAGAAAACTTATTTGAACAAATAATAAAGGAGAACTCCCCCAATCTGGCAAAGGAAATAGACTTCCAGGATGTCCAGGAAGCTCAGAGAGACCCAAGGAAGAACACACCAAGGCACATCATAATTACGTTAGCCAAGATTCAAATGAAGGAGAGAATTCTAGTAGCAGCTAGAGATAAGGGGACAGTCAAGTACAAAGGACTTCCCATCAGACTGTTAGCTGATTTCTCAAAAGAGACCTTCCAGGCAAGAAGGGGCTGGAAAGAAGTATTCCAAGTCATGAAAGTCAAGGACCTACATCCAAGATTGCTCTATCCAGTGAAGCTGTCATTTAGAATGGAAGGGAAGAGAAAGAGCTTCTCAGATAAGGTCAAGTTCAAGGAGTTCATCATCACCAAGCCCTTATTATATGAAATGTTTAAGGGACTTATCTAAGAAAAAGAAGATAAAAATTAGGACAGTAAAAAGACAGCAAACTCACAGCTATTAACAACCACACCAAAAAGAAAAGCGAACTAAGCAAACAGCTAGAACAGGAACAGAACCACAGAAATGTAGATCATATGGAGGGCTAGCAACAGGGAAGTGGGAGGAGGAGAGAGGGGGGAAAGGTACAGAGAATAAGTAGCATAGATGGTGGGTAGAAAATAGACAGGGGGAGGGCAAGAATAGTGTGGGAAATGTAGAAGCTAAAGAACTTATGACACATGGACATGAACTAAAGCGGGGAATGTGGGTGGGAGGGGGTGTGCAGGGTGGAGGGGGATGATGGGGGAGAAATGGGACAACTGTAATAGCATAATCAATAAAATATATTTAAAAAAAAGAAATTCTGGGAGAAAACCTATTTCAATGGGCATTCATGCTTTAGAGTGATTGAGGAAGAGAGAGACATTGAGAGGAGCTATAATAATCTACTCTGCATATCTAATTTCAGGTGGAAATCAGATCAACCAAATAGCTGACCTGAATGTATTATATATGGAGACGTATATTTACGTCTCCACTAATTTAGATAGTAAATTTGATCAGGCTCATCCACCACCAGTCCAAAATAAAGATATTTCTTTATCATCAATGCTGTTCTGGAAGGAATACAACCAGTTAGCATGTAGCCGTGTAAATACAAAATCAAATTAATTTTCAGAAAATTCTGCCTCTGCTGAGGCCTCCTCAGTCTAACCTTCCCTAATTGCTGTCTCCTTAGCGGAGTTGGATGGGACGAAGAACCTACGGGAACTACTGCACAGGTTCTTCTAGAATCTCAGTCAGACCGTTAGTACCCTTTCTCAGAGTTTCCCGTACAGCTTTTCGACTTCACACCAAGAGAAACAAGAATTAACTTGATTATCTTTTCTGCATTATTCAGCACAGTTCATTTCTAAAATTTTATTTAAATATAATTTTCCCATTGTTAAAAATGGTTTTAAACCAACATGCTTTATTTTTATGATATTAATAACAAAAAATTTCTCTTTCTCATCTCTACATAAATGTTTTCAATCTTCATATTAAATCTTGCTTCTCAAGTACCTGCCTTCATGTAATATTAAGTCTCAATTTTGAGTTTAATAACTGACCCTCTAAAACAGCACTTTTCAACCGGTGTGCCACAAGAATTTTTAAAACATGCAACACCTGACTATTTAGTCAGGGGCATTGACCTCTTTTCCTCAGATTGTCAAATACAAAAATAACAACAGCTAGTACAACAATAGTCGTCCACTGTGAATGAACCAAAATTATACCTATTTTTTGTCAGATAGCAAAAATAAGATATATTTTTTGGTGTGCCACAGAATTTTAGTAATTTATGTGTGCCATGATATAGAAAAGGTTGAAAACTGCTGCTCTAAAAGATATTATACCACATTCAAAAAAATTGAAATTCAATCACCTCACTAGTTTCAGAATACCAAGTTGTACAAATCATGTACCAGAAGTTTAAGGCTGTTTTATAAGCACTTTTAAATTCATACACATTAAAATTCTTTGAACAGTAACATGTCAGGGTAGCAAAACTGTCTTCATATTTATGCTGCATATTATCCTTTAATAACTTTTTTGAACACTTAAAAGACTGGTTTATAAACAAAAGATTTTAAAGTAATGAGGTAAGTTTAAATAAATTTCAGAAGTTTGCTTTACTTAATTAAAATTTTTAGCAAATATCATTTTTAAAAGTACTTTCCAAGTTACTGTCTAGGATTAATATAAAAATAATCTGTGGTTCCATAATTATTGTTTAGAGTGGGTTTAGGGTTTTAAAAATATTTTATATAGTTAGTGTTTCTCACAAGTTTGGGGTGTATGTAGCACAGACCACACAAAAATCTTTTTGGTCAGGCTCACTGCATTCTTTCCCCGCTAGATGGCAGCATTAGGCCACATATGAAATCAGGCAAGCCTTTGTGTTCATTTTTGTGTGTGTGTGTGTTTCCTCTTCTTCCCTTATCACACCATCTCCTCATGTATTCTGTGGTTGATTCACTAGAAAAGGAAAGATGCCTTGTTGACCAAGAGCAACCCAAGTTACAGTAGACAGTATTCTCCTGATGTACAGCATACCAGACAGCAACTCACTGTGGCAAACATAAAATCACACACACACACGCGCGCACACACACACACACTTTAAACCATCATTATTCTTTACCGCAACGATTTTCAACTGGTATGCTGCAAGAACTTTTAAAACACACCATACCTGACTATTTGGTCAGGGGCACTGACCTAATAATTTAATAAACATATCTGCTAATGAAAAAAGCAAGGCCAATTTCAAAAATGAAATAAAAGGTAAGTTCAAAAAATAACTTTTAAAACTTAAATCATACATTTAACTAAATTTTAAAGTAATTATTGAGCTTCCTCCTGTTAACAGAAATTTTGTTTCCTGTAAAGAAACAAAAAAATCAAAATTGCATACTATATTTCATAAATTGTTAAAATTAAGATTATAAAACATTTTACCATGTGTTTATGCATTGTTTTAAATGACTTTTAGTATTTGTATTTCCTGTTATAAATATGACAATTTGTTCATGCAGTCTTATAAACTGTTGGAAATTTAGGTTTCTAATTTTCACAATTATAAACAATACATGAATGATTTTATGCATGTGTGATAATTTCCTTGGCTTTGGCACCTGGAAATATAATCAGTATACAATCAATAACCTTATCTAAATCATTACTTAAAACGTTAACTAATAAGGTGACAAAGATGGAATTTTATGAAACGTAAGAGAATGCCTTTTAGATTGTATCAACACATGATTATTGTTCCATCAATATAGGGCTGTTGTGAACTAATTACATCATCTTCCAACCTAGATTCCCCCCCTTTTCCACAGGTATATAAGAGACTCTATTATATATTTTGCTAATATCCAGCTGCACCTTTTCTACATTCTGTTTCACCTATATTTCTAGTACTCTATCATAAAAGCCTACTCAGGCATCAATTGTTCTAAATGAATTCTCGTCGGTTCGCTTTTCTAAGTTTCTTAGAGACAGGTGAGACAAGCACAGAGTTGCTCCAAGGAAGTCGGAGTGGAGGCGCTGCTCCCACAGACAGGACAGAGCTGAGAAGCAGCTGACCACTCCGGGGAATGAGAGAGAATCAGAACTGTTCGTCACAAGACTCGTGATTACAGCATCGTACGCTGCTAACGTGACAGGTGCTCTCAGCTTAAGCCATTAAAAATAAGCTGAAGGAGAAAAAACAAAGCAAAATGGACGCAAGTAGGCAATGATACAGTATATCTTATGAATACAATACTTTTCACGTTATTGACTGTTTGGTTTAAAAGGCAGCAAAGTAGTACCTGTAATTATCCCCATGTTTCCACATCAGTGAGCAGTGGTGAAGAACAGAAGCATCTGCCTGGGTTTCGTGGTCAGGTTTAGACTGGTATAAATCGGAGGTCAGAAGAGTTTTTCAGTAAGTAGCCAATATAAATATTTAACCTTCCGGGCATACAGTCTCTACTGTAACTACTCAGCTCTGGGGCTGCAGCACAACAGCACCACAGACAAAATGTAAAGGAAAGGACTCGGCCATATTCCAAAACAATTTTATTAACTAAACAGGTGTGGGGTAGGGGGGAGGGGGGCTGGATTTGGTCTGTAGTTTGCCAACCACTAGTGTAAACAACGACAGGTAAATCCTGTAAAATGATACCTACCGAACCTTTCGAATGTGTCCTAAAATGCCAAGTGGTGAGCAAGAGATATTGTGTAGATCAGTGCAACTTTAATTTCACTATGATGTTACAGGAACCACAGTTTTGTATTCAGTGAACTCAAGACATCGTTGAATAATTTTCCTACACACCATCACAAAGCTGAGACCCACTCACCTGTGCGTAATCACCGAAAGGCTGGGAGTACGCGATGCACTTCTCCAACGTGTGCTGTGGTTCATTTCCCTGAGAGATGGCATCCAGGATGCTGCTTGCAATTCCAGTCTTCTGCAGAGTGGTTTTACTTGCAGGGGCTAAAGGCAAAACCAATACACGTATTTTAGTTAGGTCCCTTTATTATAAATTGTAAGCAGAGTACAAAACATTAATTCAGCATATTTTTGAGTAGAACACAAATATTAGTTTGCCAATACATGTCTCTGTATTAACTCCAGGGGGAAAATACATAGTACATGATATTACCTTATTCATTTAAAACAACTGAAAATGAGAGTTTTTCCCTATGGGTAAATAATTTTGGTGCAAACATTGAAAAATATGTCTAACCTCCAAAACAAGGCATAAAAAACGTGAAATAACTACTCTATCAATTTTTAGGCCAGATAAAAATATAGTAGGTATCCTAAAAGCACACTAAATCTTTTTCTGGCTTTAAAAAAATTAGAAATTAGTGTTTAGATCCAAGAGGATACTTCACAAAATAAAGAGAATGTACATTAAAAACAAGATTCACCTTTCATCTCTTTTCATTCAATCCTATTTTCCCCCAAAGGTGACAGTTTAGAATTTATTTTCCCAGATTTACTTTATGCATTTATACATTGAAATATGTACATATAAGAATATATAGGTTTAAACAAATAAATCATTGCATACATACATTTGCTTTTTCCACTTAATTTGTTTTAGAGATCATTTCACATTAGTACATGTCGCTCTCAATTATAAAAATGGTTGCATCGTCGTGTTCCGTTTTACGATGAACTATTTATTTAACCACCCCCCCTCGTGACGAGCCTGAAGGCACTTTCTAGTTTTCCACTCCAGAAAACCAATATTCTAGTGAATGTCCCAGTGGATAGAGTATATGGCATTTGCGATTTTCTCTTAAAACTATGAACATATACTAATAGAAGGCCTGAGGAAATCCTCCAAAAAAGTAAATGAGAATTCTGCTTCTGTCAATTAGCAACTCATATATTTTTAGCGTATCCTGCTAACACTCCAGATACATTAGGTTAGACACTTAAACCTCTTTTAGAAATATGATTCCATAGGTATTGTAAATAATTATGTAGCCAAATAATTCTTTTGCTCAATTACTTTAAATCATGATTCAATAACAATTCAATAAATTGATATTATTAATAAAGTATTATAAAAGATGTCTTCTTTAAAGTAGGAGGCATTTTAAGTGTTAATTTTAGTTGATATTTCAATTTAAAGACTGGGGTCATAATTTATGCTTTAACTGGTCAATACACACAATATGCTTCTATTAAGTTAAAAACTGAAAAAAAAAAAAAAAAAAACTCATTTAAAAAAGTATCCAATAAAACTCCAAAACGTTAATCCCAAGTTTTTCACTTACATGATAAGCACACACTGGGCAACACACTTGCCAAGTTCAAGTACGGGTTTTTACTGAGCCGGATTTCTTTTGGTGGATCTCCCAAGAGTGAAGTCTGATTCTTAGAGGCAGCCTACTTACCAAAAACAAAAGAGTGGATGCTTAATAAGAGGTACAAGAAAATAAAAATGCAGAAAAAGTAGAGAAATACTTATTCTTCAAAACATGCAGGGTGGCAAAAACTTGTGGACACTAATGTTTGAAGATATAAAGCAGTAAAATATTTCTGGATATTGGTTAAAATAATCACATTTTGCTTATTAATTTTTCAATAAGTTAAAAAAAAACTATTCTAGAACCATGGAACTTTATAACTGAAAGAGAATTACAGGCCATCTTGTACAACCTTCTCATTTGACCCAGGAGAGAATTCATCTTCACAAGAAAAAACAAATTCCATACCTTATTTCCAGAAACAAAGTTACCAAGATTTTTTAAAAATTTAGTAGGTGTTGAGGCCAGGCCTCAAACCCTTTTTTAAAAATCGTATTTTATTGATTATGCAATGATAGTTGTCTTGATTTTTCCCTCTTTGCCCCCTCCTTCCAGCACCTCCCATTCCTCAGGCAATCCCCTCACCATTGGTCCATGGGTCATGGATATAAGTTCTTTGCCTACTCCATTTTCTATACCACAGGCGGCAAACACAAGGGCTGCAGGTTGAATCTGGGCCTCCACCTTGTTTTCTCCAGCCCTGCACCTTGTTTCTACCAGGTGGCAGTGCCGAGCTCTTGCTTAACTGTTAAGGGAGTAGTTACATTTATGCAGTCCTAAAATGACATTTGGCCCTTTGAAGGCAACCACGAGGCTGATGTGGCCCCTAGTGAAAATGAGTTTGACATCCCTGTTCTACACTGTTCTTTACATCCCCATGATTGTTCTGTAACTACCTATTTGTACTTCTTAATCCCCTCACCTCTTCACCTATGCCCCCACACCCCCATGCCATCTGGCAACCATCAAAACACTCTGTATCCATGATTCTGTCTCTGTTCTTATTTGCTTAGGTTTTTGTTTTTTTTTTAATTCAATGCTTGATAGACTTGTGGATTTGTGATTTTTGCCATTTTATTGTTTGTAGTTTTGATCTTTTCCTTGAATCCCTTTAATATTTCATATAATAATAGTTTGGTGATGATGAACTCTAGTTTTTTCTTGTTGGGTAAGCTCTTTATTTGCCCTTCAATTCTAAATGATAGTTTTGCTGGGTATAGCAATCTTGGCAATAGGTCCCTACTTTTCATTGCTTAGAATTTTTCTTGCCAATCCCTTCTAGCCTGCTAAGTTTCTTTTGAGAAATCAGCTGAACTCCCCTGCAGGTAATTAACTTCTTTTCTTTTGCTGCTTTTAAGATTCTCTTTTTATCTTTAATCTTTTTTGCATTTTAATTATGATGTGTCTTGGAGTGTGCCTCTTTGCATCCATCCTGTTTGGGATTCTCTCTGTGCTTCCTAATCTTGTATGTCTATTTCCTTTACCAAATTAGGGAAGTTTTCTTTCATTATTTTTTCAAGTAGATTTCCAATTTTTTGCTCTTTCTCTTCTACTTCTGGCACCCCTAAGATGTGAATGTTGGAACACTTAAAGTTGTCCCAGAAGCTGCTTATACTATCATTTTTGGGGGTTCTTTTTACTTCTTGCTCCTCTGATTGTTTTTTACTCCCTTAGGTTCCAAGTCATTGATTTGATTCTCGGCTTCATCTACTCTACTATTGTTTCCCTGTAAATTGTTCATTATTTCAATTAGTGAATCCTCCATTTCTGACTGCATCTTTTTTTTTTTTTTCTTTTTGCTGCTGAGGTCCCCATTAAGATGCTTGAGCATTTTTAAAATATATTTTATTGATTATGCTATTACAGTTGTCCCCTTTTCCCTATTCACTCCCCTCTACCCTGCACACCCTCTCCCACCCACATTCCTCACTTTAGTTCATGTTCATGTGTCCTACTTGTAAGTTTTTTAGCTTCTACATTTCCCATACTATTCTTACCCTCCCCCTGTCTATTTTCTACCTACCTTCTATGTTAATTATTCTCTGTACCTTCCCCCCGCCCTCCTCCCACTTTCCTGTTGCAAATCCTCCATGTGATCTCCATTTCTGTGGTTCTGTTTCTGTTCTGTTTGCTTTTATTTTTGGTGTGGTTGTTAATAGCTGTGAGTTTGCTGTCATTTTACTGTACATGTTTTTTATCTTCTTTTTCCTAGATAAGTCCCTTTAACATTTCATATAATAAGGGCTTGGTGATGATGAACTCCTTCAACTTGACCTTATCTGAGAAGCACTTTATCTGCCCTTCCATTCTAAATGAAAGCTTTGCTGGATAGAGCAATCTTGGATGTAGGTCCTTGTCTTTCATGACTTGGAATACTTCTTTCCAGCCCCATCTTGCCTATAAGGTCTCTTTTGAGAAATCAGCTGACAGTCTGATGGGAACTCCTTTGTAGATGACTGTCCCCTTATCCCTTGCTGCTTCTAGAATTCTCTCCTTCATTTGAATCTTGGCTAATGTAATTATGATGTGCCTTGGTGTGTTCCTCCTTGGGTCCAGCTTCTTTGGGACTCTCTGAGCTTCCTGGACATCCTGGAAGTCTATTTCCTTTGCCAGATTGGAGAAGTTCTCCTTTATTATTTGTTCAAATAACTTTTCCACTTGTTGCTCTTCCTCTTCTCCTTCTGGCACCCCTATAATTCAGATGTTGGAAACTTTAAAGATGTCCTGGAGTTCCTAAGCCTCTCCTCAGTCTTTTGAATTCTTGTTTCTTCTTTCTTTTCTGTTTGATTGTTTCTTTCTTCCTTCTGGTCCACTCTATTGAGTCCGTTTCCTTCCCATCACTGTTGGTTCCCTGTACATTTTCCTTTATTTCACTTAGCGGAGCCTTCATTTTTCCATCTAATTTGCAACCAAATTCAACCAGTTTTGTGAGCATCTGATCACCGGTGCTTTGAACCGTGCATCTGGATAGGCTGGCTATCTCTTTGTCGCTTAGTTGTATTTGTTCTGGAGCTCTGATCTGTTCTTTCGTTTGGGCTTTTTTTTGTCTTGATGTGCCTGTTACGTAGTGAGGGGCGGAGCCTTAGGTGTTCACCAGGGTAGGGCAACCCAGTTGCTGGGTTGTGATGCTGTATGGGGTGGGGTCTGAGAGGGAACAATGGCACTTGCTCTGCTCTCTGCCGGATTTCAGTCCCTTTCGCCGCTTCCCCTAAGCAAACTGGGCCCTTCTGGTGCTGATTCCCTGGGTGGGTGGGCAGGCTTGTGTATGTTCTAGGACCCTGTGGGTCTCTCCAAGAAGCTCTCCCGTGAGGCTGGGAGTCTCTCTCAGCACCTCAACCCCCACAGGTGTTTTCAGTTGGTATTTTGAGGCTTTATTTCCCCATGCTGGGAGCCTGGGTTGAGCTGTCTGTCCCGCTCCCCAGTTTTGCCTGGTTTATCTGTGTGTGAATGTGGGATCGCCAGGTCCACCAGCCCCCTTGTGCGCCGTGCCCCTCCACAATCTGCCGCCTTGCTGGGTCTACCCGTTGCTGCCTTGCGCACCCAGGGTCTGCCAGCCACTGCTTTCTTTGCTGCGACCCCTCTCCGCCCTGCCGCTTGATTCTGCCCGTCCTACCAGTCTGGATGAATGTGTCTACTTTAACTCCTTGGTTGTTGGACTTCCATACAGTTCAATTTTCTGTCAGTACTGGTTGTTTTATTGTTTCTAAATTTTTGTTGTCCTTATTTTGGTTGTGTGAGGAGGCACAGTATGTCTACCTATACCTCCATCTTGGTTGCAAGTTTCTTGAACATTCTTATAACCAGTGTTTTGAACTCTGCATCTGATAGGTTGCTTATCTCCATTTCATTTAGCTCTTTTTCTGGAGTTTTGATATTTCATTTGGGCCATGTTTTTTTGTTTCCTCATTTTGGCAGCCTCCCTGTGTTTGCTTCTATGTATTAGGTAGAGCTGCTATGACTCCGTCTTGGTTGTATGGCCTAATGTAGTACGTGTCCTGTAGGGTCCAGTGGCATAGCCTCCCCTATCATCCAAGCTGGGTACTCTAGGTGCGTCCTTTGTGTGGGCTGAGTACCCTCACTCTACTCTTTAGTTGAGCCTTGGTTGCTGTTGGCAGATCAATGGGAGGGTATTACCAAGGCCAGTCAGCTACAAGGATTGGCCGTGACCACGGACCACCAGGAGCAGGGTGGTGATGCTCCAATGTGGTCTGTAGCTGTCCACTGGGTGCACTGGCTCTGGGGTTTTCCGGGTGGCGCAGACCAAGGTCAACCCCCGCTCCCCGTGTTTTGCCCGGGGCTACCCTGCCTGAGCTATAAAGCAATCTGAGATGGCTGCTACTTGTGTGGGGCTTGGTGATTCCTGGGAGAAGCTACACTGTGAATCTAGCTGGCTCCTGCTAGTGCCAGGCCTGGGGCTCACTGAGGCCAGCTGTTGCTTGTTTGCGAGGATTTAGGAAGATGTGAAGCATGAGCCAAGACCATATAGAAAAGCAGCTTGGGTGCACCCCTAAGTTCAGTGGGGCTGAGTCTCAGGATCTGCAAGGTGGGTCAAATAGTGTTAGCCAGGTTGGTGGAGTCTCAGATATGGCACCTGCTTCCTGGCTCTGTGGGGGGAGGGTTTGAAAAAGGGACAATGGCCTCTGCTCACTTTGATGTCAAACACTTCAGTTTCTCCCTGTACGCCACTGGTGTCTTTTAAGCTGCTACCCCAGTGCTGGAGCTCAGAGAAAGTCTTAGTAGGTGAGTCCATGTGTTACTTAAGAGGAACTGTTGGGGCTCCAGCAGTTTCTTCCCCTGACTCAATCCCCACTGGTTTTTACAGCCAGAAGTTGTGGGGATTTCTCTTCCTGGCACTGGAACCCTGGGTTATGTGCCTGGTGTGGGGCTCGGACTCTATGCTCCCGAAATATCCTTCCTGAATTTTTATCCATCACACATGGATGCGGGACCAGCCTATTCTGCATCTGCACCGCTCCTACATATCTGGATGGATGCAGTTTCTTTAATTTGTAGACTTCCATTCAACTTGATTTCTGATGATTCTGAGTGATGACTGTTCTATATTTTAGTTGTAATTTTGCTGTGGTTGTGCAAAGAGGTGAGCCATGTGTGCCTACATCATCATCTTGACTAGAAGTCCCCTTCCTTTCTTAACAGTTATACTATTTTGCCCAGAAAAATGCCCTGGATTAAATGGCTTCACTGGAGAATTATGCCAAACATTTAAAGAGGAATTAACACCAACCCTCTTCAAACTCTCCCATAAAATTGAGGAAGAGGGAACACTTCCTAACTCATTCTATGAGATAGCACTGCCCTGGTACTAAATTCAGACAGATACTATAAAAAAACTACAGACCAATATCCCTTATCCATATTGTCATGTGCTTCGGTACAAAGAAATATTGTGGGTACAGCATTCTCTTTCCATATCTTGTTGCACTCCCTTTCAAAGCAATCTGGAGTAAAGTGTTCTGTAAAACCATCAACAAAACACTGGCAAATGAAATCCAGCAGGACGAGATTATACACCATAACCAACTGGATGTAACCCTAGAATGCAAAGATGATTCAACATACAAAAATAATTCAATGTGATACATCACATTAACAGAATGGAGGAAAGAAACACATGATGGATGATCTCAACTGATGCTGAGAAAGCATTTCACAAAATGTAATACCCTCAACAAACTAGGAATAGAAGGAAACTAGCATAAATCAATGGGGAAAGGCTGAAGCCTTCCCCTGTACGTTCTTGAATGAGACAAAGATGCCTTCACCACTTCTGTTCAACACAGTATTTAAAGTCCTAGACAGAGCAATTATGCAGCAAAAAGATATAAAAGGCATGCAAGTTAGAAACAAAAAAGTAAATTGCATATGACATGAAAACCCTGAAGAGTACACAAACTGTTAGAAATAATAAATGAATTCAGGATACAAAAAGCAACAGGCAAAACTAATTGTGTTTCTATATACTAACAAAGAATAATGCAAAAGAAAACTAAGAAAAAAATTCCAATACAACAGAATACTTAGGAAGTAACTGAACTGAGAAATACCTATATACTGAAAACTACCAAACATTGTGTAAAGAAATTAAAGAAGAAAACTAAATGAAAAGACACCCATGTTCATGGAGTCAAAATGTACAAAATTCCCATTATAAAGTAAGTCATGGGGATATAATGTACAGTATGGTGACTATAGTTTATAACATGTATTGTGTGTTTAAAAATATTTTTATCTATGTTTATTGATTTGAGGGAGAGAGGAAGGCTGAGATAGAAAGAAACATCAATCTGAGAGAGAAACACAGAAGATAGGTTGCCTCTCATATGTGCTCCAAATGGGGAATGAACCTGCAATGCAGGTATGTGCCCTGACAGGGAATCGAACCCCCCAACTTAGGATGTACAGGACAACACTCCCACCAACTAAGCCACACCAACTAAGCCACACCACCAAGGGCTGTACTGCATGCATATTTGAGAGGTGCTAAAATAGACCTTTTTTTTTTTAATTCTTTTTTTAATATATTTTATTGATTATGCTATTACAGTTGTCCCATTTTTCCCCCATCATTCCCCTCCACCCTACACACCCTCTCCCACCCACATTCCCCCCTTTAGTTCATGTCCATGTGTCATAAGTTCTTTAGCTTCTACATTTCCCATACTATTCTTGCCCTCCCCCTGTCTATTTTCTACCCACTATCTATGCTACTTATTCTCTGTACCTTTTCCCCCTCTCTCCTCCTCCCACGCCCCTGTTGCTAACCCTCCATATGATCTCCGTTTCTGTGGATCTGTTCCTGTTCTACCTGTTTGCTTAGTTTGCTTTTGTTTTAGGTGTGGTTCTTAATAGCTGTGAGTTTGCTGTCTTTTCACTGTCATATTTTTATCTTCGTTTTCTTAGATAAGTCCCTTTAACATTTCATATAATAAGGGCTTGCTGATGATGAACTCCTTCAACTTGACCTTATCTGAGAAGTGGTTTATCTGTCCATCCATTCTAAATGACAGCTTTGCTGGATAGAGCAATCTTGGATGTAGGTCCCTGCTTTTCAAGACTTCAAATATTTCTTTCCAGCCCCTTCTTGCCTGGAAGGTCTCTTTTGAGAAATCAGCTGACAGTCTGATGGGAACTCCTTTGTAGGTGACTGTCCCCTTATTCCTTGCTGCTTCTAGAATTCTCTGCTTCATTTTAATCTTGGCTAATGTAATTACGATGTGCCTTGGTGTGTTCCTCCTTGGGTCCAGCTTCTTTGGGACTCTCTGAGCTTCCTGGATGTCCTGGTAGTCTATTTCCTTTGCCAGATTGGGGAAGTTCTCCTTGATTATTTGTTCAAATAAGTTTTCCACTTGTTGCTCTTCTTCTTCCCCTTCTGGGACCCCTATAATTCGGATGTTGGGACGTTTAACGATGTCCCGGAGGTTCCTAAGCCTCTCCTCATTTTTTTGAATTCTTGTTTCTTCCTCGTTTTCTGTTTGGTTGTTAGTTTCTTCCTTCTGGTCTACTCCATTGATTTGAGTCCCAGTTTTCCTTCCATCTCTATCAGTTCCCCATGCATCTTCCTTCATTTCACGTATTGTAGCCTGCATTTTTTCATCTAGTTTGTGAGCAAAATCAACGAATTCTGTGAGCATTTTGATGACCAGTGCTTTGAACTGTCCATCTGATAGGTTGGCTATCTCTTCACTGCTTAGAGGAATTGGCTCTGAGGCTTTGTTTTGTTCTACGGTTTGAGCCATTTTTCGGTGGGGGTTTTTTTGTTTTGTTTTGGTTTTAGTCTGGTAGCAGCTATTACGTACTGAGGGGTGGAGCCTCAGGGCGGGGCAGCCCAGTCGCTGGGTTGTGATGCTATAGGTGGGGGCGGGGTCCGAGAGGTAACAATGGCGCCTGTTCCGCTCTCTCCTGGACTCCGGCCCTTTCTGCCGCTTCCCCTTCACCTGGATTATCTGCGCACACGCAAGTGCTGTTACGTACTGAGGGGTGGAGCCTCTGGCGCTCCACAGTGCGGGGCAGCTCAGTCGCTGGGTTGTGACGCTATAGGTGGGGGCTGGGTCTGAGAGGGAACAATGGCGCCTGCCCCGCTCTCTCCTGGATTCAGTCCCTTCCGCCACTTCCCCTCTGCCTGGACCGTCTGCGTGCGCGAATGTGGGACCACCTGGTCAGCCAGCCGCCTTGTGTGGCCTCACTGGGTCTGCACAGTTGCCCCCCTGTGCCTGGGGTCCGCCAGCTGCTGCCTGTGGGCCTGGGGACAGCCAGCTGCCGCCTGTGCACCTGGGAACTGCACGCCGCTGCTGCTTGCGTTCCAGGTCCGCACCTCCACTTTCTCCTGCCACGACTCTGCCCCTCTTACCGGTCTGGATGAATGGTTGTTGGACTTCCGTACAGTTCAATTTCCTATAAGTTCTGGTTGTTTTCTTGTTTCTGAATCTTTGTTGTCCTTAATTTTGGTTGTTAGAGGAGGCACAGTGTGTCCGCCTACACCTCCATCTTGGCCGGAAGTCCCTAAAATAGATCTTAAGTGTCTCATCACAAGAGAAAACATTCTGTAACTATGTATGGTGATAGAAGTTAGACTTATTGTGGCTTCCTCCACCATCTTGGAGATGACCGATGGGGAACAGTTGTGGTCCTTCTGCTAATGCAGACAATAACATGGGCACATCTGCCACCCCTGAGTGAGGCTCTCATCACTGTAATTGTTGGCCAAAGCTACTGAAGGAGCAAGGGTGTCAAAGTCAAGAACAGCGACATCAGTAACAACTTCAGCTACCTGCTGGGGTGACAGGTGCAACGACTGAAGACCGGAAGGATGGTGCAGCCCCATTCAGCCTACAGCTGCAAGAACCCACAGGATAAGGCGACAGATTTATAAGATCTGAAGGGAAACCGGAGTATAAGGATAAGCCCATTTCTTTCCACAGGTTTCCTCTTACTCAACCCAGTCTTTAAAAGAATGGGAGGCAGCTGTCAGAACAGAAAACTATATCCAACTATAGCAGTATTTGTTCAGAACACTTTACTCCAGATTGCTTTGAAAGGGAGTGCAACAAGATACAGAAAGAGAATGCTGTACCCACAATTATTTCTCTGTACCAAAGCACGTGACAAGCAGGAAGACCTTCCGGAACCAGAACAGCTTCCCCATCTCCTTTAACACCTCCCACTTCCCAGGGTGATGTTGCTACTGGATTACTGATGCCTCCTCCTCAGACCCCTGCTACCTCTCAGTTTTCTATGATCACAACTGTACAGTGGAAGATACAATCCACCAGAGAAAAAGGATTCATCAGCCAGAACAACAAGTCAAAAAACCCAGAAAGAAGCTCAAGAGTACAGAGCAGGGATGCAGAAGATAAGAACGACAGCTTGAAAAATTAAAGGAGGTTGTACACTTCCAGAAAGACACAGACATTATCAGAGAGAGAGAGTAGTTAGGCGATTCTGCCAGATAAGTACTTGGAAACAGCTGAAGTACCAGCACAGAAAAAATAAAATTTATATTGGGTTTTAATGAAGCAATACCACATACCCTCTTCTAGCCTATGAAGAGTTTCATTTGAAAAAAATAACAACTGATTACTTGTATAAAAACAATTCAGAATATTTCTTAAAAAATAAATTAGATATATCCTGTAAAATTGTTAATGTTTTTGTTTGGAACTTCTGGGTTTTTACATTTTAACAAGGTATTTTAGAAGTTATAAACTAACCTCAGAAAGCCAATGTAAGTTGGTTCCAAGACTGAAGGTATTTTGTTTTTGAGAATTTACAGAAATAATGTGAAAATAAAAAGGAAAGAGAATGAGAATAGTACCATAAGAATGATATAAGTTTAAAATTAAAAATTAACAGTTTACTGAGAGAACTTAGTTGTATTTTAAATCAGAAGTATGGGTTAGATCATGGTACATAACTTTTATTGACACATTCTTACTTGTAAAGACGCATTTACCTTTCTTAACCACTTGTCAAAGACAAACTGACAAGTCAACACTTTGTAAAAGAATATCTTCAGAGAAGAAACTGTAGAGTCTTTCCATATCTAATTAAAATGGTTAAATAACTTTATAATGAATGGGTTTTTAAAAGGTGGGCCCCTCTTTTTTCCCCTCCCACTGTCTAGCATTATAAAATTAAAATTGTATCTCCATGGAAGAAATGCTCTTCGGCAAAGGAGGCATGGTTACCAACGAAGAAGTGAAAATGGGGGCCTGATCCGTGGAGTGCCTTTTTCTCTCCTTACCCCGCCCTCCCTGAGCGAGGTTAGGGGCATCCAGTCCCAGTGACTGTGGTTACGTTTGCACCCAAATCTCCAACAACTAAGTTGTGTCAGTAGAGTCTGATTTGTGTCATGATATGGTGACCTGGAACTTGACTGACTGAGTTTGGTCAAGGCTTCACAGAAACAAAATGATTTCTTCACTTTACTATTTTTCATCCTTACCCAAGGACACTGCTTTTGCTTTTAGAGAGAGAAGGGAGAGAGAAACACTGATGTGCGAGAGAAACACTGGCTGGCTGCCTCCGGATGCCCTGACCGGGAATCGAACTGCATGGGACAACGTTCCAACCACCTGAGCCACGACGGCCAGGGCCACTTCGTTAATTCCAACCCCAGTTAGAAACTGCACCTCACGTTACCGAAACGAGTGGTTTGTATTCAGAAGCAACCTAATAGGCAACGTTTATTTTCCTGACTGTTGAGACTTAAACACTGAGGTTTCTGTTCAAACTGTGAATTGTATTCTGACTTTGTGGTAAATTTTACATACACCATTGGAAATGAAATCTGTCCTGAGTAAACAAATACTGCCATGGTAGGACTGACATAGATTAACTATTTCAACTGTAATTATTTTAAATTGCAAAGTGCACCGAGACAGCTGAAGAGTAACAAACCTTGTAAGGCAGCGTTAAAGACACGAAACTGATGCTCAGTGTCTCCGCAGACCTGTTTCGCAGTGTCGCTCACGGCCAGGCCGCGAGTGGACAGTACTCTGACTCATGGAGATTTGATTTTTGATGAACTAGTATTACAAAAATAGAAAATTCTGATTAGAAGATTACTTGATGTTATTAGTCTGATAATATTTAGAACTAACTCTAATGAATCCAAAGACTTCCTCTGGTTATTCATGGAACTCATCACTGTTTCTGAAGTGGCAAAGTCTCCAAGTACTTCGTTTTTACATTTCATCTCTCCAGCAATTCCTGGAGGATAGGTGGGTATTTTGCCAAAGTATATGTATTTTTATCTGAATTGTCATCTATGTAAAAGAAAATCTGCGTGTGTGTGGGTGTGTCCCCTGAACTGAGACTCCAGCACCGAATTGTACAAGCAGTAATAATAACTGCTTAGCATCTTAGCACTATGATTTAACCTGAAGCTATTATATTTCCTTTTCGTAACAGACATAAATCCATGTTTGGAGAGAACTGAGCAAGAAACGTGTACATCAAACGTTTTCATGTGAATAATTTATCGTACTTTAAAAAAAAGAAGTTAGACTTACTGTGATCATTTTGCAATATGTACAAACATGAAATCATTGTGATGTACACATGAAAATAAGATGATGCCATATGTCAATTATACCTAAATAAAAAAATTGATATGAAAAAAGATGTGGGTCTAAAAACTTAAAACCAAGCTAAACCGATCATTCAACAGAATCCAAAATCTTGCCCCATCTTCGGAAAACAGACTTTAGAGCGCCTGGTCCAACCCGCTACTGTCAGAAAGGGAACTCGCTCCCGCAGCAATCCACACAGACGCTCACCGGGGCCTGCCTAATGCTTTCGTGGAGATGGCAGTCACACCTTCGTGAAGCCTTTTCTTCATTTCAAAGCTTCACTGTTCTTCGTTATGTTAAACCTGAATCTAATTTGTTTTATGTCACACTTATGGGACTAGTTCTCCCCACCACAGAAACACGGAATACCATGGGACTACTCTATGAATATTTCTTTTTCAATGTATATCCGGTGGGTCACTCCTCACTCCTCTCCAGGCCCACATACACCTGTCCCTCAGTTCTTCACAGGACTTGGTACCGGACCCTGCCTGACCGGGGCCGTCTCCTTCTGAATAGATTCTCATTCGCCCATTATGTGCACCACCTCATGCACTGTTTTTCTAGAGACTCTGGTGCTTGCATTTAATATGAATTAAAGATTCTGGGCAAAAAGTATTCATATATGAATTCTTTTTGTTTAATTCCCCTCGATAACCCAAGCAATTAACACTACAGATAAATTTTAAAAATTCCTTCTGTGAAGAACTGCCTTAGCAGTTTAATTTTTTAATTATTGGACATTCTAGCCATATCATCCTGCTTGGGCTAAGAGATACCACACCTCTTACAAATTCAATATTAACTTGACATTGGAACACAGCCAACTATGTAAATTTTTTACTCATATTCTCCTTATAGCATCAGTTTTATACTACTTACAAACCAAATGGTATTTTAGACTACAAATAAAATAAAAATTAAATGTAATGTATTCTACCTATAATTCTAACATTTCTAAATGTGTCAGTGGTTTATGAACCATTCCAATCACTGAGTGAAAACTTCCAGAATTAAAACAGATTGGATTCTTTTGGACAGACCAGCATTTAATAACTGACTTCGACATATTTCAGATAACATAAAAATGATTTTCTCTCTAAATGTCAAAATAATGCCTTAATTAAGAAAAGCCTTATTATTTACTTGGCCTCAAAGATGTCATTATATAATTACATAAGTATTAATGATTCTCCAAAGGAAGGGTGTCCAACCTTTTGGCATCTCTGGGCCACACTGGAAGAAGAGTTGTCTTGGGCCACACATTAAATACACAAACACAAATAAAAACCGGTAAGCAAAAAGAACGTTTTAAGTAAATTTACAATTTTGTGCTGAGCTGCATTCATAGCCGTCCTGGGCTGCATGCGGCCCGTGGGTTGGACGCCCCAGCTCCAAAGCTTTGCCAAATCACAAAATTTTAACTTACTTTAGTTTACATTATATTTTTAAATATCAAGTATTTTTGAAAACTATGAATATTTCAAACTTTTTAGAGGCAATTGTTTATAATAAAAAATTCATATGTAAATAATTTTACTGTAACAGACTTTAAAAACTCATTTTACACAAATTATTTCATTTACTGACAAACTGGCAGGTAATTAATCATAGTCCCAAATATCAACTGACATGACTTATCAATAGATGGATTTTGTTTATCTAACAAAATTTTTTAAAAAGTGCAATATTTTCTTCTATTTTGAGAAGTGTACACTATGAAAAATCCATCATTGTCTTTGACATATCATAGCAATTACTTTGTAATCCATATTTTGTACTTTATGTTACTAACTTCCTTGGAAATTTAAAAATAGTTAAGATTGCTTTATGATGCTCCATAGATTTTATCACCTATAAAATAACCAAAAATTAGAATACTCTAGAATTAGAATAATCTTATTTAATATATAATTAAAAACAACAGAGGAGATGGAGGCATAGTTAGCATGCTTTGCCTCTTTGAGCAACCACAGAGAGAGTTACAACTATTTCTCAAAATAAGTAACAACCAGAACCGTCAGAAAATCAAGCTGTATGGAAGTTTGACTACCAAAGATTTAAAGAAGCCACATTCATCCAGATGGGTAGGAGGGGTGGAGTAGCAGAGACAGGAAGAGAGACAGTGGTGGTAGAAGGGGCAGTCTCACATTCAAGTGTGGTGGATAAAATCAGGCGGGATACCTTGGGTGTGAGCGATCCCAGCCCTAGGCCAGACTGCACGGCCTCAGGTTCCAGCACTGGGAAGATAAATCTCCATAACATCTGGCTGGAAAAAACAGTGTGGGTTGGGGCAGTGGAAGAAACTGCAGGATTTTCAGAAGAGTTCATTTAAAGGGCAAAGAGTTAAAAAAACTGGCTATCAGGAAGCTCAAAAAACTCACTGAGTACAGCAACGACATAAGAAGTAAAGGTTACACTAAGTGAAATAAAGAAAAATCTACAGGGAACCGACAGTGGAGAGGATGAAGCCAAGAATTAAACCAATGATTTGGAACACAAGAAAGGAAAAAGCATTCAATCAGAACAACAAGAAGAAAAAAGAATTAAAAAAAAAATGAGGATAGGCTTAGGAACCTCTGGGACAACTTTAAATTTACCAACATCTGGATAATGTAGGTGCCAGAAAGAAAAAAGAGCAAGAAACTGAAACTTATTTGAAAAAATAATGGAAGAAAACTTCCCTAATTTGGTGAAGAAAATAGACATGCAAGTCCAGAAAGCACAGAAAGTCCCAAACAAGTTGGACCCAAAGAGGACCACACCAAGACATCATAGTTAAAATGCCAAAGGTTAAATATAATCTTAAAAGCAACAAGAGAAAAGCAGATAATTACCTACAAAGGAGTTCCCATAGGACTATCAGCTGATTTCCCAAAGAAAGTATGCAGGCTAGAAAAGACTGGTAAGAAATACTCAAAGTGATGAAAAGCAAGGACTTATGACCTAGATTATTCTATCCAGCAAATGGGGAGTTTCCATTGGACTGTCAGTTGATTTCACAAAAGAGACCTTACAGGCAAGAAGGGGCTGGAAAGAAGTATTCCAGGTCAATGAAAGGCAAGGACCTACATCCAAGATTGCTCTATTCAGCAAAGCTATCATTTAGAATAGAAGGGCAGATAAAGTGCTTCCCAGACAAGGTAAAGCTAAAGGAGTTCATCATCACCAAGCCATTGTTATATGAAATGTCAAAGGGACTTATTTAAGAAAAAGAAGATCAAAACTATGAACATTAAAAGGGCAACAAATCCACAACTATCAACAACTGAATCTAAAAACCAAACTAAGCCAACAACCAGAACAGAAACAGAATCATAGATATGAAGATCATCTGGGGGCGGGGGTTATCAGCTGGGAGGGGGAAGGGGGAGAATGGGGGAAAAGGTGCAGGGAATAAGAAGCATTGTTGGTAGGTACAAAATAGGGTGATGTTAAGAACAGTATAGGAAATGGAGAAGCCAAAGAACTTATATGCATCACCCAAAGACATGAACTAAGGGGGGGGATGCTGGAGGGAAAGTGGTTACTGGGTGGGGAGGGCAAAGGAGGAAAACTGTAATAGCATAATCATTAAAATACATTAAAAAATAACTAATAGCATAATCAATAAAATATATTTTAAAAATATAATGGACAACAAAAAGAATATATATACTGCCTGTAGAGTGTGTGTGTGTGTGTGTGTGTGTGTGTGTACATATGGAGCACACACCCGCACTGTTTGTATATATGTATGTGTATGCACATGCACACACAGAGTTTTCTTACCCCCGAACTCATCTCTGTGCCTTTTGGCTGGCTCTGTGGTTGCTTATGGTGTCCTGTCAGCAAACCTCCAGCAGTAAGGTTTGGAAAGCTCTGAAGATAAGCCTGTGACCCTGAGAAATTTCCTTCTGCTATTCCCACGGAGGCTG
Organism: Glossophaga mutica; assembly: GCA_039655065.1. Lineage (NCBI taxonomy): Eukaryota > Metazoa > Chordata > Mammalia > Chiroptera > Phyllostomidae > Glossophaga > Glossophaga mutica. The sequence continues at coordinate 46,629,249 of CM077307.1, read as the reverse complement.
GCTGTTTCTCCTGAGTATTCCCTTGTCCCGGCCCAGCTTGTCCAGCAATGTGCTGGTTTGGAAAGAATGGTAACATGCCCATTCCAGCTGTTACAGTTGTTTGTGTTGGAATCAGGTTAGATGCTATAGTGGAACCACAAATGCAAAAAAACTTCTGGTTAGACGAGACTCATTCACAATAGTCATTTTGATTTTGCTAAGTTACAGGCAAAACACAAATAACCCCTTTTTTAACCTGCTAGAGAACAGTCAAATTCAAAAGGTGAGGTCAGGGGCTGTATGTCAGCATGCTCCTGTGTGGGAAAACAAAAACCTGCAACAGGGATCATGCTTTTCTTAAGCAACTTCCAGAACGGTCTTAAGGATATTTTTTAATTCTACGTTTTAGTTGTAAGTTTAAATTTGGAGATTACATTTTTTTAAATGATACAAATAAATACACTTTAAATTTACAAACACCAGATATTTCTTTAGAGAAGCTAATGGTTTCTCACCCGGGCAAACACTGCACAAGTGCGCACGCGGCGTGTGCTGGCAGCACACAGCAGGCAGCGTGCCGGGCTCGCGCAGATCTGCGCCTCCGCCTCCCGCCGCTGGGAGCCCTCATCCCATATTAAAGCCTGTCCCTGTTGGATACGCTTCTCTGGGCATGGAAGCAAGTTTATCGGTAACTCACCAATAGTTTTCTAATACTAAAAACAGAAAAGCTGAAAGGGCTCTCAAAATTTTAGATGACTGAATAAAACTCAAATTGGACCTTTCTGTAGAAAGTAGAATACAGGTAAACTATCTTTAAATTTCCAATCTGACTGTTTATGGAGTTGCTAGTAAATACACATCACTTACTTTTATGTGCTTCTCCATGGTGACCCAACTCTGCTTTCAAGGGAAGCCCCGACCCTATCCCGACTGCAGTCTGAAGCACCATGGCTGGGGCTTCGCCAAGCAAGCCTGGTTTCTGCCAAAGGAAAAAAGAAAGTGAGACTTTTGCCAACGGCAGCAGGATACAACTGAATTAAAAGCCTGCACAAGTGGAAATTCAATCTGCCCGACAGCCTGATTATAGAAAAAATAAAAATGAACTAATTCCAAACGAAAAACCCATCCTTACGTTATTAGTATGAATACTCTCAAACTTCATTAATTGCTGCTGTGCCAACGGTACATGGGTAAGGTTCTGAAGGAACAAACGAGAAGTATTACCCACAACTGAGCTCTGTGAAAAATGATAAAACATTAAGTTAGTTTAATTGTGAAAAGCTGCCTGTTGTATAACCACTTCATACAGTTCAACTCTCTAGCTGATCTGAGCAAAAACAACAGCTCCTGTGTATCTTGCTTGGCAACTTCTGACAACACCGAGTACTTCTTGTAATCATATGTAAGACGTGTCCATTTCATCATCAAAGGAGTTCCTCATCCTCTCCTCCTTTTCTTTCATCCCCCACTCCCATCCCTCTCTGGCTTTAATGTCAGCATCACTCACTCACTCATTTATCTATTTCATCATTCCACAAAGATCTACTGAACACTTCCTGTGTGCCAGGCACTGTGCTACATAGTGAGAAGTATGACATGATCGGCCCTCATGGATCTGAGAGTCCCCTGAAGAAAGAAGGCATTCACTAACTATAAAAACATGGAATTACAAATGGTAGTGAGTATATGAAGGGAAAATACAAGGAGCTATGAGAACAAATTGTAGGGGAAGTGAATGATACTGGTAAATTCAAAGAAGGTGTTCCTGAGGGACTACTGTACAGAGACCGAATGTTGCAGAAAAATAACCAGGTGAAATCAGGGAATGAGGTGGTGTTGGGGTGGGGGGCTTTCCAGGCAGAAGTAACAGGAAGAGCAAAGGCCCAAGGAGAAGGGAACAAGGCCCTCTGAGGCCCAAAGCAGGTCCCTGGAGCTGAGACAGTGATGCCCAGGGAGCATGGGAGGCAGGAGAACCCAGCCTGGACATGCCTTCAAAGCAAAATTAGGCATTTTGACCTTTATTCTAAAATAAAGAGAATATTGTCAAAACTCTGAACACCCTTCTTCTATCACTCTTCATATCCTGATGTAGTTATTTAATGTTTGTTTTCTCTGTTCACTGGAATTCTGTAAGAACAGGGACGATGAATGCTGCAGACTCAGTGATTAGCAGAGTGTTTAGTACATGTTAGATTCCAAGTAAAACGTGTTCAGTAAAGGAATGAATAAGGTCCTGTAATGTATAAGATCCTGTGTTAGATGCTAAGGATGAAAAATAAAGGAGAGGCCTCTCCCTGACAAAGCTAGGTTTAGAACCAGACACTCATTCACACAAAACACAATCATCTATTATGTACTGGGTTTGATCAATAATTAGGCTTGGATATGAAGACAGCCTCAACACTACCTGAAATGAATGTTCATCTCCAATATTATATTTACATATACAGACACATTTTAAAATACTTATCTAAAAAAGGTAAAACCAGTTTTTACTTTCACAAATATATGAATTATTTTTATAACATCAATTACATTTTAAGAATAAGAGTTACTGTTCATTTTTTCATTCTTTCTTTCTGTAAACACTTTTTTGAGTTAAGACCCCATCGAAGGACTTGTTTTGAAGTACAGTCACGCACCACATAACAACATTTTGGTCAGTGATGGACCAGACACATGACGGTGGTAGGAGATACAGGTCCATGCATGTCACTGCCCCTCGGGACCTTCCAGTGGGATAAGATGTAGGGGTGAAAGACAGTGATGTTGATGGTCCTGAGGCTAACGTGCATTTATGTCTTAGTTTTTAACTCCGAAATTTAAAAACTGAAAATAGCAAGATTTTTAAAATAGGAAAAAAACTTACAGAGTAAGGCTATAAAGGAAATATTTTTGAATAGATGTACAATGTGTGTTTTAAGCTAAATGTTATTACAAGACTTGAAAAGTTAAAAAAATTAAGGTTATAAAGTAAAAAAGTTACAGTTAGTGAAGGTTTACTTATTATTGAAGAAACTATTTTTTAACAAATTGAATGTAGCCCAAGTGTACAGTATTTATAAAGACTGTACCAGCACACAGTAATGTCCTAGGCCTTTACATTCACTCCTCACGGATTCTCCCAGAACAACTCCAACCCTGCAAGTGCACTACCAATTTTTATCCTTTTTAACTGCATGTTTACTGTGCCATTGCTGTGTTTAGATATACACACACTTACCGCTGTGTTACAGCTGCTTACAGTACTCAGTACAGTAACACGCTGTACAGGTTTGTAGCCTAGGAGCAACAGGCCATACCATACACCTAGGTATGTAGTAGGCTACACCATCCAGGTTTGTGTACGTTTACTCTGAGTTCACACATGACGAAATCACCTAACTACGAATATCTCAAAGCCAATCCCTACTGTTAACCAACACATGACTATACTGATTTATAGAGAAATATACCACAAAATATACCTCTGCCCTTCCTAATGCCCTACAAATAAGAATCAATAAACACATAACTATGTTGCTTTGATTAGCTTTGATCGGATGTATTCATTAAGTTATGTTTTTACATAGCTGTAATCGTGACTATGGATTTTTTTTAAAATATGCATTTAACTTCTTGAGGATCTGACTTGTTAGGAACAAACAAAATATTCACTCTGAATTTTTGATGCTCCAACACTCAATGCTGTTTATATACCTGATGGGCTTTATTCAAATGTAAAAATGCAGGGGAGATGGGTGGACTCATCAGGCGTGGCAAGCTGTGAAGGGTTCCAAGAACTGCTTTAAGAAAATAAAAGTGAAAATTTAACTTCAGGATACATATGGAATTTAAAAATAAATAAAACAAACTTCAGAAAGGATAAATGAATATTTCTTTAAACTTGTAACAAATTAACTGGCCGTTCATTTACATACTGACCTTGTCATTGCACAAGAAGTGACAGGATTCGTTTTGTGGGAGCCGACCCTAGAACAGGATTTAAAACTCCCAGACCTTCTGTCATAAATGGTGAACCCATGCCATTTGCTCAGAGCTTTCGTCAGGTTTGGGGGATATTCAGGCAGGGTGTGGAGGCAAGGATTTAATACCATCCTGTCCTTAAAAAGCTTATAATCCAATTGCAAAGAGAATATATGTACGAAGAAATATTAACATAATAAAAACAAACAAAAAAACAACAACACTGTACAGAGTTGATAAAAAGAATAAATGGTAACCACACTCTATCAAGTCTATCTAAGAGCACAGATACCAGAATACACATCAGGAGATGACTTTTCAGAATGAACAACATATACACAAAAAAACCATTATAAATATATGAAGCCATTTCCTATTATTATAAGGTAGCTGGAAATAGTCATAATATACACAGTTATCTAACAATATAATAATTAGAACTAATGGAGATTAGACATAGAAAGCACTTTAAAAAGCATGTAAAGCAACAATCAAAAATATTTGAAATTTATATATAACATCCCTATAAGTTCATCCCATGCTTTAAAAACCCTGTTCCAGGTTTTTATTACTTGCTGAGGCAGTCCATTACATCTTTGGAAAACCCATCACTAGAAAGCGCTCTCTTTAGAATGAGCCAGTTTCACTATTGGTGGTAGGAAGATTAGATCATTAAGATGAATTGCTTATAAAGAAAGACACTGTTTATTAGGAAAGAGGGAGAGAGACAGTCATTTCATAATGATAAAGGGGTAAATTCATCAAGAAAATGCAACAAGCTCAAATGTCTCTGCAAAAATGACAAAGATTCAAAATATATAAGGCAAAAATTTCTAGCACTTAATGGAAAAGTAGGTAATACCAAAATTATGGTTAGAAATTTCAAAAGCACTTCCTCTCTTTTCTTAGACAGTCACCTTATTATGTGATAAAACATTAAAATATATTTCACAGCTCTTAGTGAATACAGTATTTTGCAGTTTAAAACAACCAGAATCAAAATACTGAAAATGCCCACTGCCTCACGTCTAGCTGCTTCTACCCTCAGCTCTTGGTGAGGTCTCCCACTACATTCCATCCTTCCCTCACAATAATTAATAGAATAAGTTGACAGAAAATTAACGAGGATATAAAAGACCTGAACAGCACTACCACCGGACAATATATAAAATGATTACAATACACTATGACTAAGTGAGGTTTACCCTAGGAATTAAAGATTGGTTTAATATTCAAAAATCAATCAATGTAATCCATCATGTTAACAGACAAAAAAACCTACCCCAAACCAAAACACCCACGCAAGATAATTTCCATAAGTGGAGAAAAGCAATAGATAAATTTCAGCAATAATCATGATATAATTTCTCAGCAATAGAGAAATAGAAGAAGGGAAAGTTTCCAGGTTGGAAAAGAAAATCTGTGAAAAAGACTGTAGCTTAAATAATACCTAATTACTAAAAAAAAAAAAAAAAAAAAAAAAGAGAGAGAGAGAAAAAGAAAAAGAAAAGAAAGAATGCTTTTTTGTAAGATGAAGAAGAAAGCAAGAATGTCCACTCTCACTGGTTCAATGCATACATTATGCTAAGATTTTTACCTAATGCATTAAAGAAAATAAAACATATAGATATTGGAAAGGAAGAAGTAAAATTGTGTTAATTTGTAGATGACATAATTGTCTATAGAGAAAATCCTAAGGACAAAAATGTACTAGAAATAATAAGCAAGGTTGCAAGATACAAGATAAATACACAAAATCAACTGTAATTGCATATGCTAGCAACAAGAAATAGGAAATTGAAGTTTAAAAAGCGATCTTATTTAAAATAGTATCAAAAATAAAATACTATGGATAAACCTGACAAAATATGTATGAGATTTGTACTCTGAAAACTACAAAATACTTCTGAAATTAAAGAAGGGCTAAATAAATTCAGAGATATATACCATATTTCTGACTTGGCCTCAAAATTGTCAATTCTGCCCAAATTAGTATAGAGATTCAATTCATTATCAATAAAATTTCCAGCAGATATTTTCACAGAAATTGACAGGCTAATTCTGAAATTTACATGCAAGGACAAAAGATCTAGAACAGGCAATACAAATTGAAAAAGAATAAAGTTGAAGGACTTACTTTAACTGACTTTAGGGCTGATTATAAAGCTACACTTACCAAAACAATGTACTATTGATATAAAGACAGACATTTAGATCAATGCAACAGAATACAGAGTTATAATCCAGAGGTAGAGACATACATACATAGTCAACTGATTTTTGAAAAAGATGTCCAGAATTCAAGGGAAACGGATAATCTTTTTAAACAAATGATTCTGGAACAACTGTAAATAAAATTAACCTGGACATTTACACCTCACACCATAAACAAAAATTAACTCAAAATGGATCATAAATACAAAGGTAAGAGGTAAAATTATAAAACTTCTTGAAGAAAAGATAGGATATTTTAGTGACCTAGAATTTTGCAGATGTTAAATATGACACAAGAAAGACAAATTATAAAAGAAAAAATAATACATTGCACTTTGTCAAAATAATAAATTTTGTTCTTCAAAAGACATCGTTAAGAAAACAGGACAATCTACAGAATGGAGGAAAGCATTTGCAAACCCATGTATCCAACAGAGAACCTGTTAACTAGAATAAAGAACCCTTACAACTTAATAAGAAGATAATTCAATTTTTACATGTGCAAAATATTTAAAAAGATATATTGACAAATACATAAAGATGGCAAATTAGCACATTAAAAGATGTTCAAAATCATTGGTCAAAAGGGATATTCAAATTAAAACTGCAATAAAATAGCATTATACACCCAGAAGGAGGGGTAAAGTTAAAGGACCAACGTATCGAGTGGTGGTGAGGACACTTAACGAACTGGAGTGCAGGACGCTGATGGCGAGAATGGGAGGCAGCGGGGAGAGTGTCTGATAACGTAAACATACATCCACCACGTGACCTAGCCATTCCGCCACTGTATCTTTACCAAAGCAAAATAACGGTGTAAGTCTGTATTAAAGACGGTACACGGATGTTCGTAGTAATTTTATTTGTAATGACCTAAACCTGAAAATAACCTAAATGCTCATTAACGAGTCCATGAATATGCAAACCGTGGCATGGAATACTTATGACTCTGCATTAAAAAGGGAAAAAACCTCTGATACATGCAGCAACATGTACGAATCTTAAAATAGGCTGAGTAAAAGAAGCCAAACAGTACATACTGTGTGATTTCTTTTATATAAATTTCTATGCAATACAAACTACTCTATAGTGACAGAGAATAAATTAGTAGTTTCCTGGGGGTGAAGGAGAGGTAGATTACAAAGGGATAAAAGGAAACTTTTAAGAATGAATATGTTCATTATTTTGATTGTGGGGTTGACTTCATTGGTGTATACATAAGTCAAAACTCATCAGTTGTACACTTTTTAGTTGTACAGATTAATGTGCATCAATTATACATCAATAAAGCTGCTAAAAATACAGACGATAATTACAAACTACTTAAAATACAAGGTGGGACCTGGCTGGTATGGCTCAGTGGATTGAGCATGGGCTGTGAACCAAAGTGTCACTGGTTTGATTCCCAGTCAGGGCACATGCCTGGGTTGCAGGCCAGGTCCCCAACAAGGGGCACATGAGAGGCAACAACACATTGATGTTTCTCTCCCTCTCTTCTCCCTCTCTAAAATAAATAAATAAAATCTTTAAAAAAATAAATAAAATAAAAATAAAAAAATACAAGGTGGGGCCAAAGAAGGTTTACAGTTGTTTATATGGAAAATAATACAATAATTAATAATAACAAGAATAAACTGTTTTATGTACTCACAACTGTAAACCTACTTCTGCCCCACCCTGTGTGTCACACACACATAGATATAAAGAAAGGAATCTAAAATTTTATTGTGTACATTTTTTAAGGTAATTAAAAGGTCTGAATTGAAGAGAAAAAATCAGTATGGCCAGAGTAACAATCAGCATGGGTCTGGGAGGAAAGTCAAGACAGAAGAGGTAGACAAGAGTAGTTAGGGATGCACGGATCATAACACAGTATGTGCAAGTTGTGAGCTGAGATGTAAAGAAAGGGGTTTAATCAGCAAACAAACATTTAAGTAACTTTCTCTATAAATAAATAACGGTTCTGTTTTAGGTGCTTGGGATGGACAGGTAAGTCTGCCATTAGGGAGCTTCTGTCCTGGTGGAGACAGACATAAACAAGGAAATATGCGTGAGTTACCCGATAAATAAAACACTGAGGAGGAAATCTGGCCAGGGTATAGGTACAAATATATTTTATATATAAACATGATTATAAAGAGTTTTGATTCTTTTTCTTAGTTTGCTCAGAGGCCTCTGTGAGGAGTTTTCAGGGCATGGTAAGGGATATAGTTAAGATATAATAAAGGACACAGTAAAGTAAAAACAAATGGATCTTGTTTGTTGATCAACAAGAGTGGACGAAAAAGGGGCCACAGACTAAACCTGACAAGCTCAAGGGAGGGCCTGCCTGATGGGATTTACAAACTCAGAGACCTACAGAAACCACACAGGATGGTCTGAAATTAAAACTTTCTAACTAAAAGTGAGTCATGGTGGGTAGTCATGTCCTAGGCTAGTGTCTCCCCTGACAAAGGTCAATCTTCACCTTAACTGAGCCTATCTATTGTCTTTTTTAATTTATTTGGTAGCATACCTTCGGACTGTCAAACTTATCCCCCCTCCCCTCCCACTCAGTGAACCAGAGCAGTGACCACAAACCCCTCTTTGCTATTGTCATCATCTTAATTCACTTAACCACCCTCACCCACAAATGTAAAGGTATGTGTCTGTTCATTTTACTTTTTATCCAACCCCAGGGATTTCCCTGCTTTGCTTTCTCCTGCCTCCCTAATCTATCACCAATTGGGTTTCATGTAACCCCTTACTCCTTTGACTGCAGTGTATAAAATAAGGGGCAAAATTGCCGTTCTCTGGGGCATATATTCTTAATCCGTGAAGATTTTGCTTTCCAGCAACTGTCATCAATTCAGCTCAAATAAATTCATAAAAATTCTCTACAGGTTTAAATGTTTGTTACGTGGACACAAGATACTTGGCCTTTCCTGAATACCAAAAAAACTTTTCACACGTTCTCCAGAAGTCTGGCATGTGTTCAAGTGAGGTGGAGCTAATCCTCTTCCCTCGCCACTGCACTCAAAGAAAAAGCCACACTTAGTGAGAGAATTTCTCCATCAGTGTAATATTGGAACATCTTACTTAAAATTGTGAAAGTAGCACTAAAATAAAGATGCAGAATCTCTTATGTCCATACATCCATCTGAGAATAAAAGGAAAGTAGAGAATATATATTCTTAGATGAAAGCAAAGACAAAAATAATATTGGAGAGGAGTTACTAAAGATAGCCAGAGTCCAAAGGTTTGGACAACGCTTTCTAAAGCACCCAAGAGCATGACACACTTCTTTAAACACTAATACAAGCTTGGAATGCATTATTAACAAAAACAATAATCACGGGAATGAAACCCGGCTGCACTTTGTGTGGCTCAGATCCTGCCTACAGAATGTGCCCATCTGTGTACACCCCATTTCAGGGCAACCCTGACCTCCGGGCTTTGTCTACAGGAGGACAAGTGGTGCAGGGGACCAGAGAGCATGTGCCGACATGTTATGGGAAGTCAGACAGAGAGATGCAGTCTCCAAAGAGATGTAAGAGGTGTAAAAAGAAAATATTAGAACTGTTTATAGTTTCACAGTGAAAATAAAATTATTAAGCTTTAACATTTCTTCCTATATGAGCTGACAAGGGTACATTCATATAACTGAACAGAAATGATACATATCCTGTATATATTGGGGATCTGCTCAAAATTTATTTCACTGATAGGGTTGCAGAGTGAATACATACATACATACATACATACATACATACATACATACATACATAAATAAAGGAGACCACTGGGCTGGAGAATAGAAGACAGTAAAAAAACAAAGGTGACTAAGACTTCAGGTTAGTTGTTTTCAAGTATTAGAAGGCTTTTCTTACAGAAGAAGCAACAGTCTTCTATGTTTCTTCAAAGGAAGAACTAGAATAAGTGGCTAAAGATTATGGGAATTACTATCCAATCCAAAGAAAAACCTTCTAGTAATTAAATTTGTCAAACCAGGGAATAGCTGCCTTAGGAAATAATGAGCTTCTTAGGCTTCAATTAGTCAAGACAACATAAATCTCTCTACAGCATTAACACTGTAGAATAAGTATCTGAATGCATAACGGACTGGGCCAGAAAAACCTCTGCACCTGCTTCTTACACACAAACAAATGATGAGAATCCAAAGTACTTAGCATGAGTATTGTTACAGAATGAAGAATTGATTGGTCCTTGTGCCTGGTTCCTTGAAGGAAAACTCTAAATCTTTGGGATTTCCCCAGTGATGATAGTTATCTTTTGTATGCTAATGAGGTGACTCCCGTAGGGCCCCTAAATAGCTTCAGAATGGGGGCTGGACACACCAGAGACACCAAGCCTGTGATTACAGGAGTGAGGCTTTAAGCCACGTGGGATCCAGACAGAGGAGGAGGACTGAAGATTGAGTTCGATAATATGGCCAAATATTATGCCTACAAAACAAAAACCCCAGTAAGAACTCTGGACACCGACTTTACTTCAGTAGAGATCCCTGGCTTGCCAACACTAATGTGTGGGGCGGGTAATGTTCCCTGGTTCCATAAAAGCTGTGTGTTCGAAACTCTCCCAGCCCCAGGTGTCTCTTCATTTGGCCGTTACTGAGTTGCAGCCTTTATTATAAAACTGTAATCGTAAGCATAGTGCTCTCCTACCTTCTGTGAGTTGTTCTAGCAATTTATGAAACCTGAGGGGGTCATAGGAACCCCCAAGTTTGTAGCCAGTTTGTCATGCGAGTGGCCTTGGGACCCTCTGAATTTGTGGCTGCTGTGTGAAGTAGCAGCAGATGTGTTGGGGATTAAGCCTTTAACTTACGGGATCTTGGCTAACTTTCTGTAGTTAGTGCTAGAAATGAACTGCAGTCCACTAGCTGGTGTTAGACCAGTTAGGGTTGAAACTGAATAAACACACTCAATATATTTTTACTCTAAAACCTAGTGTTGAATGTACAAATTCATTTCCTCATAATGCTAAAAGTATACATTTTGTGTATGTTCAGTTGTTCATTTCAGAAAGTGAGTAAGCTCTTGTCAGAGAAAGAATACTAAATAGGTAGATATTCAATGTATACCGTAATGATTTAAAATTTCCATAATGCTTAGAAAATAAGGTTTTTGTCATTTTCTACAAAATGAAACAATTTTATAACAAAAGCAAAAAGGAAACAGACTTTTAGCACTTTTCAATAAAGTAATTCTGCTCAAAATAGTGCATAGAAGAGTATCATATCCTTTGATGATGTGATTCTAAACAACATAGTTTATTAATTATTATCTGGTCTATAAATTCTTATCAACTGGGAGCTAAACCAAAGATTTAATATTTAACATTTGTTAGTGGTAAAAAAAAATTACATAAGCAGAATGTATCCACCAAAAAGAGCTAAGACATATTATCAATTCAGGTCATTAATTTAAGTTCATTGAAAAGTCCTAGAAAATTAATGTTTTTGGACTAATTTACGTGTGGTTTTCCTGTATGTAAAACAGCACAGAGAACTTCACACCAACATTCTACATTTAACCAGCACACACGTGCTTACCTGGCTTCGCAGCTCGCCCACAGAGCTGGGGCTGCAGAAGAACCTGCAGCATGGCAGGGTTGTTTAAACTCTTCATAATCTGTGCGGGATTCGGCTCTGGGAGTAAGCCCTTCTGACTGCTGTGCATCTTCAGTGAATACAGAAACAGGAAACATGAGAACAGGATAAGTAGGTAAGATGAAATTTTAAAGGCTTACTTTCAGAAATTCTCATTCATCTGAAAAGATCTATTTTATGATAAACACAGTTTGCTTTGTATTATATTGTACATCTGTTGTATGCATTTGACCACAGCTCCTACTTATGTTAAGATATTCTACTATACAGCATATGCTGAAATGCTCACAGAATGTCTCAGTTAAATACAAACTGGCTTGAAGGCTAACAATTCAGTAAGATAAATCTCTCCACATAAGTAGAAAGATGCCAAGGAGATTGGAATTTATTAACAGGAAGACAACTGTTGACACAACAGGAGCACCTGGACACCACGGAGAGCCTTCCTATAACGCTGATCTAAGGCGTAACGATGTGAGTTGCCTTGTGTAACCAAGTTTTCTTACAATAAAGGTCTTTATTATTTCATTACTTAATCTTCTGATATAAAAAAAAGATGGACTGGCCTTACATATATGTAATTGGGTAGCCTCCTAAAAATATGAAATTGTTCTAGGTTTTAAAAGCCAGCCTGTTAGATGAGGATATTAGTAGCAGGTTATAAAAGGAAAACTATAAACTGCTCGCCATGAGAAAAATGGAGAATGGATGATGACATCTTGGAATCCCTTTACAAACCCATAAAAAGACAACAGATTTTTATTGGTAACATGAAACAACAACAAGTAGTGACAAGGAATAACCAAGTGGAAATACTGAGTATTAAAAAAAGTAATGGAGAAAAAAATAGCAGCTCTCCCTTACTATATAATCTAAGCATTTTACATGGATTATATCACTCAATCCTCCAAAACAACTCTCCAGGATCGGTATTACAAACCCCATCACACAGATGAGGAAATCAAAGAAACTCATAAAGTATTACTCTTAACCTCTATCCTGTGCTATAACAGGTTAATCAGTGCTATAAAAGGTTAAAAAGAACACACGTGACTGAAAGACAAAATAGTGACCTGAAAGACCAGTTCAAAGAAAGCTCCCAGAAGACATCAACAAAGGAACAAAAGGAAAAATACAAACAGGTAAGACAAACCATGGAAATGGAAAGTGCAAACAAAACAAAAGAGAAAAAACAAGGCAATGAAGAGGGCAGAGGTACCAACGTACATGAAATCGGCATCCCTAACGGAGAAACCAAAAAAGGAAATCTTTGAGGATACAATCTTTACCCCATCATTAAAAAAAAATTAAAGACCACAAAATGAAAGGGTTTATAGTGTTCCAAATATGAGCTATAAAGAGAAAACATATCTAGTCACATTTATGGTGTGAAATTTAAGGACAACGCCAAAACAAAAATGCTAAAAGCCTACAGTGAGAAAGAACATTATATCAAAAAGTACAAGAAGCAGATTAATATCACCTTCCCTCTCAAAGCATCAGCACTGGATTCAAGAAGGCAATGAATTAATATTTTCAAAGTGTTGCAGGAAAAGAAATCTGAATCTAGACTTTTTTATATGCAGCTAAACTATACTTCAATATGTGAAAGAAATAAAAATACTCCTGACATAAAATTTTTTTAAAGTTTTATCACAGGAATATCCTCTCTGAAAACAAGAACCAAGAAACAGCAAATGCAAGACAATATGGCATGATGCATGGAAATTCAGGTATGTAACATCAGCAGTCATTTCAATCTTGCATACAAAAGCCAGTACCATAAAAACAAAACAAAAAACAAATGTATGGAGCAATGACTGACAGAATAAGGACAAAGAAAATTCAACAACTATACAAAACAACATCTAATACATTCTTCTCAGACACAGAAAAATTAAACAGACAAAAATAAGATATGGAAGATCTGAGTAACAATAAGCTCAAACTAACATTTATACACACGCATATGTGTACATGAAACTTTATAACCCACAACAGAAAATACAGATTGTTTTGAGGCCTACACAGCACATTCACAGAAATCCATCTTGCAGTAAGCCACAAAAGAAGTCTATAATATCCCCATCCCACAAATCAACATTAAAACTGCATTCTCTACACTCGCTGATCACAATGCAATGAAGTTAGAAATTTATATTGGAAGAATAGCTTTTAAAAATTCCTAAGTAGCTACAAATTGAAAAACATCAGGAAAAAAAAACAATTAATGAAGCTTTTAGTTTAAAAGGAAATCATAAAAACTTGAGACATTAATAATCTAAAATTTATGATAGATAGGTACAGCATTAGTTAAAAGGAAATTTGCTTTAAATTTATTCATCAGAAATCATCTAGACTGAAAACAAAGGCACTAAGCATTGATATCAATAAAAATGGAGGGGAAAGAGTAACCCCAAACAAGAAACAAATGCATTATAAAGATAAGGGCAGAGATATGCAAAAGATAGAAACAATGAACAAAACAAGAACTGTTTCTTTGAAAAGACAAAATGGAGAAATCTCTTATAAGACTTATTGAGGAGGAAAAAAGATAATAAAATACATAATGAAAACAAGAATGGACAGACAAGTTCTAAAAATTATAAAATATTAGAACTATGTGCCAGTAAGTTTGAAAACTCAGACAAAACGGATAAATTTGTAGAACAGAATCAAATGCCAAATATGGCACAGAAAGAAAAAATACTAAAATATCTAAATATCCACAGAAGTAAGTTAAGTGGTAATCAATCAATTCCCTCTAGAAGAGGCTCAAAGACTAGGTCTACATGGTCTCATAGATGAGACTTCTTAAACTTTCAAAGAATTGACAGCTGTATTTTATACAAGTTTATCCATAAATAAAAAGAAAACAGGGAAGATAATATTTAAATCATTAAATGACATCAGTGTTCTATTGATTTCAAAATTAAGAATGGTACAAAAGCCCTGGCTGGTATGGATCAGTGGATTCAGCACAGGCTGTGACCTGGAGGGTTGCCAGTTTGATTCCCAGCCAGGAAACAGGCCTGGGTTGCTGACCAGGCCCACGGTTGGGGCACGTGAGAGGCTACCACACACTGATGTTTCTCTCCCTCTCTTTCTCCTTCCTTTTCTCTCTCTCTCTCTCTAAAAGTAAATAAATAAAATCTTAAAAAAAAAAAAAAAAAAAAGAATGGCACAAAAAAATTCTAAGCATTTTTCACTTAGAAACACATTTGTACATATACCAAATAAAATATTGTCTAATCAATGTATTGAACAAAATCACTATCAATTAGGGTTTAAAACACAAGGATGGTTTAACATTAGAAAATCTATCAATGTAATTCAGCACATTAATAAATTTAGGGAGAAATCATATGGTTATCCCAACCGTTGTTGAAGTACTCTAATAAAGTTTAGTAACTATCCATGATTTTTAAATCTCAGAAAACCTGATAAAGGATATATACCAAGAATCTATAGAAAATATCAATGCAATACATTACTTTTGAGACTGAAACAATTTAAGATTTCTCACTATCACGGATATCTAGTCATGAAGGGCACTGTAAGTCATGCTAAGGAACCTGAACTTAGGCAGGCATTAAAGAATGTTAAGCAAAAGAAGTACAAAATCTGATCTGAGGAGGAAAGAGATCTCTCTGGCACTGAGGAAGGTGGATCAAAGGGGCAGACTAACCTCATGGTGATCAGGCAGGGGCTATTCTAATCATCAAGGTGAGAAAAGGTGACATCCTGAGTGAAGTAACAAAGGTGCTAACAGGCCTCAAGGATTTAAGAGACATCAGGAGGTGCAACTGAGAGGATTTGCTAATATTTTTGACATTTATATTTGGGAAGTGGGTGTGGGAGACCAATTATGGTTAACTAAGTTTTTTGGTTCAGATAGGTTTAGTTTAGATGAATTGATGCTATATATAGATACCACAAAATGGAAAAGAAAGTCCCAGAAAAAAATAGGTGTTTTTTTGCACGGGAAAGTTGAAATTAAACTATTTATATAACATAAAGATGGGATGTCTAATAATCATCTAGAAATACAGATTTAGTGCTTAGAGTACTTTGGTTCAAAAATGTATGCTTGAAAGTAATCACAGGCAACAACTAAAGCCACTGGAGTATTTAAGATGAAAAAAGTGAGGTCAAATACAGAATTCTGATACCAGCCCTTAGAGAAAGTGACAGAGAAAGGGGGTGCAGCAGAATTCAAGGTAACAGAGGGTTTTAAGTATTGTGAAGAGGCCAAGCAATGACGACTGAAAAGTAACTATGTGACCTGAATTTCTTTTTACTTATTTTTAGACAGAGGGAAAGAGAGAGAACATCAATGTGTGCTTGCCTCTCATGCACCCTCCACTGGGAATCTGCCCCGCAACCCAGGGATGTGCCCTGACCGAGAATTGAACTGGTGACCCTTTGGTTTGCAGGCCAGCACTCAATCCACTGAGCCACACCAGTCAGGGTACGACCTGCATATTAAGAAATCCCTGTTGATCCTCATGAGAACAGATTCACTTGAACAGTGGAGGCAGCAACAACACTGCATTAGGACGAGAGGGAAAAGGGAGCTGAAGACACGGTAACAATGAGTGAGGCCCAATTGTTCCAGAAGCTCTGATTATTGTGAAGGGAAATAATATAAAGGCCAGTATGTAGAGAAAATTTTTAAAGGAAGAGACTTGAGAATATTTATAAGCAGATGGGATGGAGCTAGTGGAGCAATAAGTGAAAATACGGTAAGTAGAGAGATGAGGATCTCTCTCTTGAGACCCTTGAGGACGGGGCATGTGGTCAGGAGCCCCTGCTTTGGCAGGAGGAAGCACAGCTCTCCCTCCAAGAGGGCAGGGATCTTTGTCTGCTTTGCTCACCGATGATCCTAAACATATCTAATAGTGCCCAGCACATAGTAAGTATCCAATAAGTAACTGTGGGATGAATGCTATTGGAAAGCAAAAGTAGTAAAAAAAAAAAAATGGGGGCACATTTGCTAGAGGAGTACGAGAAAAGGTGAATGAATGAGTCCAGCACATGACCTTTATATTTCTATAAAGTAGGGGCCATGACCACCTGATAGAAAGAAGGGCAAAGCAGGAATACAGTGAAGATTGAGACAGTTGCTATAGAAAATGGAAAGGAGCGGCTGATGAGAGATGCCTTTACACACTCAGTCCACCTAGACCACTTACCACTCTTCAAGCAGACAAATTCAACTCACACTACTGCTCGAAAGGTTTTGTTCTACCTAGAATCTGACCTCTGTCTCTCCCTCCTTAGAGTTACTAGAATTAGCAAGTAAAAATATAGGATGCCCAGTTAAATCTGGGTTTCAGATAAGCAATGAACAACTTTTTAATATAATTATGTCTCACACAAAAGCTGTATTTACCTGGCAATCCTATCCTCCATCCCCATCAACGTATTTCAAATTCACATTTTAATGTCACACTCAAATATTACCTTCATCATGAAGTTTTCCCTGACCTCTTCAAAACTGTATTCCTTCCTTCCTTCAATCAACAAATGTGTATACTGTGCTCAGCGCTAGGAGTAAAAACTGTGAAGAAGGAAAAGTCTAACCTGCATGGAACTCCAGACTGGAGAGGCAGAGAGAGGATTAAGGGGACAGTCACAACAGAGAAGTAGCTGCACTGTGTCCTGCAAGCAAAAACGAAGCACACATCTTCCACCACTTGTACTACGGATACTTATGAACACTTTGGAAAAAAGAGGCACGTTACACTCAAAATTTAGAGCAGAACAGGAACTCAAATATTTGTCAAATGAATGAACTTCCTTCAAAACATTTCCTAAGGTGAGTACACTTGATGAAACACAATTTCTTCTTTTGTAATGACTCTTGGCTTGATTTGACAGAGATGCCATTTACGATTTTTTAAAAAGAAGAATGTCTTTATGTAGTGGAAAATAATGAAGGTCCAATCAATGATAATTAGGTTGGATAGGTTTAAAAAATATTTGTATTTTTAATATGCTAATAAAGAACAACAAACTCACCACACGCTGAGCTGCTATCAATGCTGCTAATGTACTTCGCCCTGGTGCTCCTGGGGCGCAGAAGGAAACTTGGACTTTGCTTCCCTTGATGGTCATACCATCTGCTGCTTGCTGAATCTCCTCAGCATGCTCGGCAGTGTTATACTCAACCACTGCAAAGCCACCCACATAACTTCCTTCATCCTGTGCAAGCTGATGTAATACATTTTATTAAAAGGGAGTTCTATTATTGAGTTAGAAATACTTATTTACAATATATAATTTTCAAATTCAAGAACGAATGTATCAGAGCATGATATTGGTGAAAATATGCTCTTTCTAAAAATAAATTTACTAGCCCTGGCTGGTGTGGCTCAGTCAATTGAGCACTGGCCTGTGAACCAAAGGGTTGCTGGTTCAATTCCCAGTCAGGGCACATGCCTGGGTTGTAGGCCAGGTCCCCAGTATGGGGTGTGTGAGAGGCAACCACACATTGATGTTTCTCTCCCTCTCTTTGTCCTTCCCTTCTCCTCTCCCTAAAAATAAATAAATAAAATCTTTAAAAAAGTAAAATAAATAAAATAAAAATAAATTTACTAATTGGTTAGATACAATCCTTTCTAAAAGGCAGGATGACAAACAAGATCCTGTCATTTCTTTTGAATTCTTTGATTTTCTAATTTATTTTAAAAGTCAAAGCCCAAATTATAATATTCCCTATACATTAAAAATGTATATAATTGATAAGTTATAGGATAATGAAGACAAAATAATGAAAACTCTCTTTAAAATAAGTCCACCAGATACATGAACAATGAGACACACTGAAACAATCATTTGACCACATATCAATGTAAAATAAACTCTGTACTATCAAGAAAGGCAGGAGGAACCATATTCAACTTCTATTTCAATATTTTAGACATATCCCAGGAATTTGGTCACGTATACCAAGGTAAACCTTATTTGGAAAAACTATGCCCCAGTTTTATTAAACTATCATATGCAAGATACAATTTTTATTTCTGAATGTGCCTTAAATAAACTCCTAAAGTGTAGAACTCTATTTCCAGGCACCCACCTGTAAAAGTGTAAAGGAAGATATTAAAGTCCTGGATCTGTAAAGACTGATACAAAGAGCAAAAATAAGAGCAAAATAAGACACTAAAAAGTTTCTAAGTTTTATATTTGTCTTAATTAATTTAAACACACTCACACTAGAAAGTTATAAATGAGGTAAAATTCAGCTTGGTGTATCTTTGAGAAGATACACAAACAACCCTTCTACTTGGATTTGGCACCTTACAAGTTAATATTACTATTAAATAATTTCTAGTTTATTTTCTCTTATTTTTGAAGCTTAACTTCTATTCTCTTGTATAGTAGACCAAATTTTGATTTTTTCCTTCATTTTCTTACTTCCTTTTAAAACTGTCCTCGTATGTATTTTTCTCCATAAAACTTTTTCCCAGTCACACGGGAGAAAAGGAAGATATCTGCCTCATCCAAATGTTTCTCCTACAACCCCATTCCTTTATAATCCGAACCAGATCTTAAAATCAGATTTGTAAAAGCCATTATTAGTCTCTCTGGTCTCTTCTGATCACAGGATAACAGACTGTGTCTTCAGTATAGTCTGTATCAACCTCCCAAGCAAAAGAGCCTGAATTAAACAGATCTACGGATAAAGGCATCATAAAGTTGTTTTCATCAATCTTACAAAAAGTTTAAAAGCATTTTGATTATTCCTGGTTCATTATGGTAACCTTCATGCCTATATAACTTATAATACTATTTGAAGTCTTTCCAAAGACCAAAAGCAATCTAAGTCCACAGCATAGGCAGTTGTAGAGAGCAGTATTTCAGTCCAACACAAGAGCCATTCAGATACATCAATGGTCTGACCTATGATCTGGTTAATACTCCATTATTTTGAAATACTTTAACCAAAGCTGAACCAGTCATGCACAAATACTGTAACAAACGTTTTTTCTACGAGATGACACCCTTAAACTCTGGGATTCATAATTCAAATAAAATTTGTGCTAAATGGCTTTTCTCCTCTCATTGGTTTCAAAGGCCTTAACTTAACCTACAAAGAATTATGTATGGCCACAGAATGTTACTATACAATTTTTAGTATAAGGAATAGCAAATTGATAAAATAATCAACTTTAAATGACTGGTCCGAGATTTGATAAAAAATTTGTTGAAAAATTTCATAAAGTTCTTGGATGGTTTCTTTGATGCTTATTATATAGGAATTTGAGGGGTGGAAATTTAAGAAAAGATGGTAGCATTAATCATATATATGTGTGTATGTGTGTGTGTGTAGGTATGTATTTATGTATCTACATGATTATGTATCTGACTCCAAATATCCTACTACAATTGTGGAGACTCAACAAATGTCTGATTAATGAAAAAAGAATGGACAGGGGAGGTAAGAAAAGAAGGGAAGAGAGAAAGTTCATCAGTTAATATCTTTTATCTGTAAAGGAAATAGTTACACATAGTATGCACTTTTGTCTAATTAATTGAATACATTTAATTACTGTATAAGCAGCTTGTAATTTTTTACCAGTCTTGTCAGCTTTTAGGATCTTTTCTAAATGTCTCACTTACCATGACCCCATTAAGACAAAATTGTATATTCTCTTTAAAACTCACTACACTTTTCTCTTTTCCATTATTATCACTTTTCACGCAGGATTTACAATCATTAGATTGCTCGTCAGTCTCTTCTACAAAATTGTACAGTGTTGAGACAATCTTTCTGTTATCTATATTTCTCACATTTAGCAATTCAGTGTCTGGCATGGAGAAGGGGACAAATAACGAGTAGATCAGTGGGAGAATGGTGTAATGAACAGATGAAATGAGGTGTGTAAGTGATGGATTTGCTTAGATGTACTTAAATATGTTGCGGTAGAGTTTGGCCCATCAACAAAAGGAACTGATTTAAAATTTACCATGACATTAAAGTCTTCATTATAAAGTAGAATTAGATTATCCACTGTGATATTCATATAGGTATAACAAATTTGTGACTGCATGTAGAATACACACATACGTAGATATTTTAAAATATTTCTAATGATATCTTAAGAACACGCACCTGGCAAAACACAGGTTTATGGATACTGGAAAATACTTGCAACAGCCCTTCTGAGTCCCTGTAGTCAGCAGGGAGTTTATCCACACAAAGGCACTTGGAATGGATGAGCTCTGCGGTCAACAGGTTAACGTCCATCCACTGTGCGAACAGAGCTGATGCTCCCAGCTGCTTGCCCAACAGCTCCAACCTGGCCTTTGCAGCGAAGTCCTTTTTCATGTATTCTACAAATCCATAGCCTTTGGAATGGCCAGTAACTTCACTATAGACCAGAAAACATCTCTCGATATTTCCGTAAGCACGAACAAGTTCTTCGAACTCTTCTAGTGTAAAAGAAGTGGGCAAGTTAGTAATACACAGCAAAGCATCTGTTGGCTGGAGCTGGACTACTAAGTCTTTTCCTCGAAAAGAATATTGATGAAACATCTGAATTGCACTCTGGGCTTGTTCCCCATTCAATAAGGTAACGAAAGCTGGAAGACAAATAAAGAGTTTTCTAAACTTGTGTTTTCAAATTTTGACTGTGACTCACAGAAATACATTTTATGTCTACACTCATTACAGACACATATATATGTTTCTGAAAAGTATGAGAAAGTAATACTCCTACCACATGTAAAGCACTCAGGTACCTTCCATTCAATTTCACCGTGATGCTGACACCCTCACTAAACTTATATCATGACCAGTAACTGAAATTTAACATACAGAAATTACATAAGGAATGGACAATGGGCAGTTCCACTGCAAAATACTACAATATTGGGGGGAGGGGTTGTTGTTGTTTTAATTTTATAGGCCCTGGCCAGGTAGCTCAGTTGTTTAGCATGTCAACCCCACAGCCAAAGTTGCAGGTTTGATCTCTGGTCAGACAGGGCACATACGAGAAGCAACCAATGAATGCATAAATAAGTGGAACAACAAACCAATGTCTGTCTGTCCCTCCCCCCACCACTTCCATTCTCTCTTAAAAAAAAAAAATCGATGAATTTTTTAATCATAGATTTTTTTAAAATTATCTTTTCAAAGTACATGTAGATTTTATTCTTTTCCCCCAGAAAACTGTGATGCAAAATTCTATGAAGCCTGAAAACCTTTCTTTCTTTTCGCAGAGTTTACAAGACCCTATTAGATAACAAGGACCTAAGAGGTAGAGCAAAAAAGGGACCAGAATGCCCAGAGGAAGCCAGTTCTTACTCCAAGTCATGTATGTTTCCTTAAAATTAGATTAATTAGATTGAAACAATACACAATTTGGTATACTTTTGGGGTTTTGTTTTATTTTGTTTTAATCCTTATCTCAAAATATGTTTATTGCTTTTAGTGAGAGAGAAACATGATTGGGTGCCTCTCAAACATGCCCTGACTGGGTATCAAACCTGTAAGTTTTTGGTGTATGGGACGACGCTCAGACAAACTGAGCCGCCCAGGCATGGAGCAATTCGGTACACTCACTGGATGAAAAATATGGTATGAAAAGATCACAGCGTTGTGATACTGGGCAAGTAGCTTAACTCTGAATCTTTATAAAAGAAACAAAAAATCTGTCCTGTCTACCCAATGAAGTTGTCGCAAATCAAGCAACAAATACATGTCACAATTGGTAAAATCAAAACATGATGCAGATATAAGTTCTAAATCATGAGCTATTACACACATTCATACCTGATAAAATTATAATGTAGCTGTAATAAATTATTTATCTGTTATAATAAAAACAAGGAATATAGCAATTTCAAGCAATATTGTAAAAAAGAAAGAAAAAAAGAAAAGGTTAAGCCCTGGTTAAAAGAAACAACAAAGGGCAATCCTCAAATTACAAATAAATGTCTCAAAAGTTCCTCCCTGTCCCTCTTCTCTCTCCTCTGTTTGGAAGGACAGTGGAGCTGCTGCTCCCTTTGAGTATTTAGCTCCCCCAAAGTCAATTACAGCAACCTTGCAAATGCGCACACAGCAAGAGAAAAAGAAGGAATATAAATAGCACAGGCCATCGCGCCAGTCGTTTCACTCAAACTGCTCCTCCCTCGACTGGCCTTGGTGCCCGTGTGGCTCTCAGAGTGTGAGCATCTCACAACACTGAATGTGCAGTTAACATTTACAGAAACACATTTTTTGTTTAACGCTGTCCCCACACACACGGAAACTACTGCCAAAGGAATAGCTAGCTTTTCCAACATGAGGGGGGAAATGGCACTGCTGCACTTTTTGAGAGAATAACTCTTGGTTTCCAACATCCCTTTTTAAAGACTTCAGTTATTTTTATTCTGTGTCTTTCTTGCTTATGCTGACATAAAATACCTTTTAACTCTATTCTCAAAAACAAGCAAACAAGCCAACAACTTATAAATACTGGTTCTATTTTAGATTAGCCCATAAACTTGTCAGTTCGTATCTGATTTGAATTCTTAGGGCATTTGAAACTTAACCATTCCCTTCCCTAACTTTCTTAATATACTTCTTCCCAATTCTCCTCATACCTCTCCTTCCTCCATTTCCTTTTCTAGATCTTTCTCCTCCCATCACACCTATAAAGTGGTGATCCTCAGGGTGCCTTTCTGCAGAGTCACACACAGTAATACCTGTGGCTGTATCCAGCACCCCTGAGCCAATGACTGTCCCCTCTTCTCTCTCCCCCTGCACACTTATGTCCCTTCCCATTTATTCCACACTATGTGCCAGGTGCCGAGTCAGGCACTGTGAGTGAGCTGTTGAACAAAGCACAGAAGATCCCTTTTAATGTAGCTCACAATTCAATAACGGATGGCAGACATTTGACAAAGAGTTACAACGGTGGTGTTACCAAAGAAGAAATATGAGGGGCTATAAAAGCAATTAATAGAGCAAAATGACCTAGTCTGGGGCTCATAGAAGGCCCCCTATACCCTGCTAACTCCCAAAGTTACGTTTCTATATATGGTTCCATATATATCCACATAGATTCCCACATGACAAAACACAACTTATGATCTTTATCCTATCTTTGCCTCCCCAAATATCTCAATATTGCTCTTCCCTTATTCCCTATTTTAATCGATAGCACCACACTCACAAATCAGAAACCTAGGGGTTACCCTAGATCAAGGGACTCAAACTCATTTTCACCGGGGGCCACATCAGCTTAGCGGTTGCCCTTGAAGGGCTGAAATAACTTTAGGGCTGTATAAACATAATTACTCCTTAACTGTTAAGGAGTTGAAATTACATTTGGCCCTTTGAAGGCAACCACAAGGCTGATGTGGCCCCTGGTGAAAATGAGTTTGACACCCCTGGTCTAAACCCTATATTGCTCACCTCCCACATAAAAAGAATCCTCAAATTCTATCCTCCAAAGAGGTTTTGAATCCACCTTCTTGTTGCGGACCATTCAGCCTGGTTTCAGGAGTTGTAACCCTCACCCCATGGTGGGCTGAGTAAGAGCCTAGGGACCCGCTTCATCTGGGTCTGTTCTGTCAAAAGGACATGACCTACTAAGGAGACAAAGCTTATCTCCCTGGCAGGAGCGCCACTTCTGCCTCATCCATCTCTGGCCCCAATGCTTGGTTGGTTAGTCAATAACAGGTAAGACTCCTCAAGGGAGAGGCAACCTAAGTCAGGAACGACCACTTGGGAGGCCCTCATGGTAGGACTCGGGGTGGGGGGGGCTGCAGCAAAGAGGGGGTGATGGACCCTCACCCCCTGGCTATTCTGACATAGCCCAAGGCCCCATTTCCGTCTGGGAGATGTATTCTGCTTCCTGAGCCTAATTGGCTTAAAGCCTGAAACTATGAGGGTGAGCAGTGCAGCCCTGTGCAGGCCAGAATAGTTTCCCGGGTGATTGGGCATAAGAAAGAATTCCTAAAGCCCTGTGAAACCTGCTCTGCTAAGAGTGCTCTCACTTAGGTGATAAGTGTCCCAGGAGGAAATGAGTATGTCTCCCAAAGTTTGGCAACCCCCTTTCCTGACAGACACTGACTCAGATTAAGCCCTCAGATTTCTTTGACATGTTAAACTTGTATTCCTGTGTACTTGAACCCAATAAAAGCCTAGTGAGGAAGGGGCTCTGGGTCATTCTCCTCTGAGAGTTTGTCCACCTTTCCTCCCCAAGCAGTCATGTCTTGGTAGTTTTATTTTCATCCGTGATGGAGGGATGGGGCTCTGCAGGCAGAGCCCCCCCACATCTGGAACCCAGGACAGGGGTCCCCTGCACCTTCTTTTCTTCATTCCTTTTTCACATCAACAATAAAATGATCTCTCAAAAACAGAAGTTTGGTTGTGTCTATTCACTGCCAAAAATGCAACGGCTTGGGACTGCCGGTAAAGCCCGGTCCCAGGTCCGTTACCGCGCCCTCTGAGGACCCCTGTGCTCTGACCCAGACTCAGGAACTGCCACGTTTCCCCTTCCCTACACAGTCCTTTCTTCTCCCAAAACACTCATTCCCTAGATATCCACTTGTTTCAGGCTTCTCTAACACCTGCTACACATCTGCTTCCCCTGCCTACAAGATCTCTCCCCATGTTTTCAGCGCCCCCAAAACCTGTCAGTAGACATTCAAACCCAGCCCAAGGACTACTGCATCATGATTTCTGGGAGCCTTCCCTGACAGTCTTTTCCAGTTCGAGTTAACAATTCCTTTCTTATCAAACCGCTGTACTTTGATCATTGCTTGGATTGTTGCACACATCACACTGTGTTACAACGTATTTGTTTAGAGGTCTGCTACCCTACTAAACTGTGAGCTCCCTGAATTAACTGATGGATACATCACTACTAACTACCACAGTGTCTGGTGCCAAGTAGAAGCTTTGTAAATGTTAGCTGAATGAATGAAGGTGTACGTACTTCGATTAATAAACCTAACAATTGACAGCCTCTTATTTCCCTTCCCTTAGAGATCCGCATTCGCTCAACCTAGGTAAGACATTTTATGGTAGAATTTAGATAAAACAATGAAGCAAATTTTAAAGTTCAGGAAGTAAGGAAAGGAGCCCAATGATTCTCTTCTATAGCTTCTTCCATTTCTTTCCCAAGGCCACAGATTCTCTTTTAAAAAGTCCAAATTTTATTTCACATTGCCTTATGGAAATGGCAGGTGTCACTCTACAGAAAAAGGGGTAAGGGATTTAGAGATTAATTCTATTTCTACTTTCCTATTGAAATTTAAACATTCCCCAACTGGTTCCATCCTTTCCCAAGTCATAATTTTATCTATCCTTTACCATTGTTTGCTCTACTAGTTAATTTATTGTTGAGACAAATTTCATGGCAAGCAGGCAAAAAATTACGTCCCTAATGTATCCTATTTTAATACAATTATTTCCTCTAACCTACTATAGTAAGGTCATAGTTTGTAATTATAACCAGGTTTTATTAATCTATTAATTAATTATCTGGTTCTTCAAGCACCACCATAGCTAGTGAGGCAACATTACCGAACACAGTTATTGAGTTTCTTTGTTGTACTATTTTAGAGGGTGATTTAGGGTTAACACTATATCATTTTTAACTTATCACAGTCTATCAACAAGAGATATTGACCAGTTCACGTAGAGTCTGAACTTCAGCAGTACACTCCCATTTACCCCTCCCAGCCTTTGTATTGCTGTTGTCATACATTTTATTTCCAGTTTTACACCCTCCATAACAGTGTTATTATTTTCACTTTAAATAGTTACCTTTGAAAACATTTAAACATTAAGAAAACAGTCTTTAACCACATAGTAACCACATCTGTTAGTCTTCACGTTTTGGTGCAGATCCAGATTTCCATCTACTACTATTTTCTTTCTGCTTACAAGACTTCCTTAAACATTTTTTATAATGCAGGCCTGATGGTGAAGAATCCTTTCACCTTTTATATGACTGAAAAACCATCTTTACTTCACTCTTGTTCTTGAAGGTATTTTTGGTAGGTAACTAATTCCATACTGATCTTTTTTTTTTTTTCCCCAGTAAAAAAGAAGGAAAGATTTTGTCCCGTGGTCTTTTCACTTACATTACTCCAAGAAATTCATGGTCATCTTTATATTTGTCTTTTTTTTTTTTTTAGCTGCTTTTAAGATTTCCTCTTTATAACTAATTGTGTGCAATTTGTTTACAATGTGCCTTGTCATTTTCTTTTGTGTTTTTGTGCTCCAGGTTGGTTAAGCTCTGCAGATCTCTGGGTTTAGAGTTTTCACAAAATTTGGAAATTTTTCAGCCTCTAACTCTTTAAAATTTTTTTCTGCAGTCCCCCCACCCTCTTTCAGAAGCTACAATTACTCTAACAGTAGGACTCCTGAAGTTGTCCAACAGCTTACTGGTAGTCTATGTTTGTTTTAATAGCCTTTTGCCCACTGTTTCATATTAAGTGTTTTTATCTCTACGTATTTACATTCAATAATCTTTTCTTCTGAAATGTCTACTCTGCTGTTAATGCCATCCACTGCATTTTTTATCTCAGACATTATAATTTTCATCTCTAGAAATCTGACTTGGTATTTTTAAAATATTTTATTTATTCATTTTTAGAGAGAGGGTAAAGGAAGGAGAAACAGAGGGAGAGAAACATCAACGTGTATTGCCTCTCACATGTCCCCTATCAGGGACCTGGCCCACAACCCAGGCATGTGCTACAACTGGGACCTGAACCAGCAACCCTTTGGTTCACAGGCCAACACTCAATCCACTGAGCCACACCAGCCAGGGTGGTATTTTTCAATTATCTTCTATATTGCCATTTAATATATTCAAACGTCATTATAATCTCTTGTACAGATGGAACACTGTTATAAAAACTGTTTTAATGTCCATTTTCATTAATTCTTCTGCTTCAATTCCAAGTAGTTTTGATTGATTACTCTTCTTATTGTCATGTCTAGTAATTTTTTATTTGATGCCTGACACTATAACTGTTACCTCATTGGATGCTGATGGTTTTGTATTTTTAAAAATATTAAGTTTAATTCTAGGATGTGGTTAAGTTAACTAGGAAACAGCTTGATTCTTTCTGGTCTCACTTTTAAATTTTGTTAGGTAAGACCAGAATTAATTTTCTTGATTCTTGAGTCAAGACCCTTCTGAATACTCCTTCTGATGCACCGTGAATTATGAAGTTTATCACCTAGCTGATGGAAATATCACTATTCTTGGCCCTGGATGAGCCCTGAAGCCTGTTATCTCTAAATATTGACAAGTATCATCGTCAATATTTATGACAAATATCATTGTCAATATTTAGTAACATTGAAATTGTACATATGACCCAGTAATTTACTTGTGGAGAAACTGGCAATGTATAAGACAGACAAAAGTATATTCATTACAGCATTATTTGCAATACTGAAAAGGTTAAAGCTTCCTAAATACCTACCAGTAACGAACAGATTTATCAACGGTGACAAATTCACAGGACAGAGTAATAGGTAGTAGTTTAAATCAGGGAACTAGAGCTATGTGTACTAACATGAAAAGACCTGAAAATAAGGTTGAGGTGGGAAAAAAAAAAAAAGAAAGTAACTAAATGAAACACACACAATACCATTTATGTAAAGTTTTAAAAACACTGAGAACGACACTATTGATTACACCTAGAGTGTAATAAAATTACAGGTATTAGTCAAGGTAGTCTGGTAACAAACAGCTTCACAATCTCAATGGCTTAGCAAAACAAAAGGCTTTGTTGTTGTTCACATTACACATCTCATGCTGAAAGGAAGAAAGGAAGGATGCAGGCTTTTCTCATCATAGTCACTCTGGGACCTAAACTGAGGGCTGCATCTTCCTCAATTACTTTCGCAGGGAGAAGAGGAACAGATGAACCACATGCTGGCCCTGAAATCTCCGACCTGGAAGAGATACATGTCATTTCCATTTGCACTTTGTTCATCAAAAATCGAACCACGCGTCCACACCTGGCTTCACAGAGGGACAGAGGAAGACTGTCTTGCCTCACGTCCAGAAGAAACAGAACGAGAGTCTGTGGACAGATCTCAGGACAGCCACAACACAGTGGTGAAGCATAGAAAGTGTGCACCAAGTCTCCTGATGCTTGCCCCCGGGAACAGAGGGCCAGACAGGATGGAGTCAGCGACAGGGACAAACTGTATTTCGCCTTCACCTGGAACACTCCTATGTTTAACAACTTTTTTTTTTTTAAAGTTAGAAAAAAAATAAATGCAGAATTCCTGACGATACTACCAGAGACTTTTAGTCAACAAATCTACCTTAAGGCTCCAGCATGTGTGTGTGTGTATATATATACACTTTAAAGACAAAATTTTTTAAACATTAAAAAAATATTTTTATAACACATTTGCTAATTTGTGAATGGATATGTGCATAGTGGTTATATCATCCTCCATACTTTTCCTTACTTTATTATCTCAAAAAAGAAGTTTTTCAGACATTTCCATTATCTTATGTAAACAAAGGAAATAATCTAGATTAGTCTTTTAATATCACAGATATAAAACTAATACCCAGAAAAATTAAGCAATTTCCCAATTGACGCAGCTAAGGTCAGTTTATTCACTGAGTCTAGTAATAAATTATTAAAACTGAAGATAAAAAGCCTATTAAGAATATTCATAATAACATTAAAACCTATAATATTAGAATAGTCATCATAAAAATTCATAAGGCTCAAGTAACACCATATTAATTAATGTGATTAAAATTTAGGATACCGATCTTCAGAAAATAAATTTTTTGAGTTATATGTAAATGGTTTAATGCTTAAGAATTTCAGTGATCAGCTTAAGAATGAAAAGACACTAAGCTTTTGTTTTATAATGACTAATGTACAATCAAAATGAAATCAGATGCTTAGAACTAAAATCTTACCTGTTCTCTTATTTCTGTCCACATAACAATACTTTAACTCATAGTCTTGTAATAAATCATGAACTTCCTGAAAGAGACCAAACATGAATTCAATTAATACACAAATGCAGTTACTGCACAATCTAGGTGCATTAGCCTACCACTATTACCACCACCCTCCCCATGTAAAAAACCTTCCATGAACTTCTATCATTTATTTAAATTAAAAGCATGTAAAGCCCACCGGACAGGACACCAACCTATCTCCCCAAATATATCTCCAGTATAACCCCTACACATTCCCATGTTCCTGTTCAAATGACTGCTCACTGCCTCATGACTATACCACATACGGTCCTCACTCTGAACTTCTATTGATGCTGGTACCTTGACCTAGCGCGGGGCAAACATACCACTAAAGCTCCCAAACTTGACCTGAAATCACATGCATCCTTTGAAATGTCAGCTCAGATGTTCTTCCAGGAATCTTTTCCCAATTCTTTTCCACAGGACAAGACCTTTCCCACATCTCTGCTAGCAATGGTGACACTTTATACCTCTCTTATAGAAAAAAAATACTGATATTGAACATTTCTACTTCTGTACTACACACTAAGTTCTTAACAAGTAATAAACCTTTAGATGCTTATAGTACCAGTATGGAGAATAAATAAATGTAGACTGCAAACCTAACTTAGAGACCCTGGGTATGAAAACAAGTAACTACCACTAGGGTATGGTACAGTTCAGTTTGTCTCCCCAAGATGTTTAAACTGGCCTTCTGGTTCATTCTGCTCCTATTATGAATCCAGTCTTAACTTGTTTCTTCTTTTTCTTTCTTTTTTTTTTTTTTTTTTTTTTAAGATTTCAATTATTTATTTTTAGAGAAGGGGGAAGACAGGGAGAAAGAGGGAGAGAAACATCAATGCATGGCTGCTCCTCACAGGCCCCCCACTGGGGGCCTGGCCAGCAACCCAGGCATGTGCCCTGACTGGGAATCAAACCAGTGACCCTTTGGTTTGCAGGCTGGCACTCAATCCACTATGCCACACCAGCCAGGGTGTGAACTTGTGTCTTCTGATATCATCCATCCACGTGGGAGCCTGAAAAAGTACATTTCTATTTCTAGTCCTTCCTGTTACATTGATATACTTGAGTACAGGAACTATATTTTATATTTGTATATTACTCATATTGCTTTGCGTATACTAGACAAATATATATTAAAGTGAATAAATTTAATTATTTTAACACTGAATTGATATTTGGCCTTGAAAAAAATATACTCAATGCACAACAGATGGAGTTATTATTTTTTAAAGGAACTGAACTTCCATACAGGTGGACATTCTGATCTCAGATTGGAGAGTTACAGCCAACCTGTTCTATATTGCAAATAAATAAACCAAATATACACAAATAGTAGTATGTTAAGTTTACAATCTAAACTAATTCAATAATAATTCTTATTAATACCACTGTTATAGTTAATATTCATTTAGCTTGTACTAGGTACCAGAGCACTGAACTTACCCCTTTCATGAAAAATCAGGGAACTAGAGCAGAGCAAATTCAAGTAGGTTGTCAAAGTCATATACTTGGAAACCTGCTGAGTGAAGCCTCACACACCAGTCTGGTTCCAGGACCACACTCTTAACCTCTGCGCCATACTGCTTGTTCCTTCCAGTGTTAATTAAAAACAGTACACTACCACTAATAGTTATAAGCACAGTATCACTACTGCCCTAATAAGTAATCATATGGGAAATAGATAAAAGGACAGTTACAAGTTGAGAAATATTTTTCCTTTTAACCCAGTGCAAGGGGGAAAAAGAGTGATATGACAAAGTACATAAACAAAACGCTGGGCCTTTGGCTCTCCGAGCAGCACCATGGTGGTTGGCAAGAACAAGCGCCTTACAAAAGGCGGCAGAAAGGAAGACAAGACGGAATTGGTTGATCTATTTTCTAAGAAAGGCTGATATAATGTGAAAACACCATTATGTTCAATATAAGAAATACTGGGGGGAAACTAGTCACAAAAACTCAAGGAACCAAAATTGCATGGATGATCTCAAGGCTCCAGTTTCTGAAGTAAGCCTAGCTGTTCTGCAAAATGATGAAGTTGCATTTAGAAAATACAAGCTAATTACAGAGGATGTCCAGGGCAAAAACTGCCTAACTAATTTCCATGTGTGGATCTTACCCGTGACTCCATAGTCAAAAAGTGGCAGGCCACAACTGAAGTTCATGTTGATGTCAAGACTACTGATGATTATTTGCTTCACCTGTTCTGAGTTGGTTTTACTATAACACTCAATCAGATTTGAAAGACCTCTCTTGCGCTCAGCATCAACTGGTCTGCCACATCTGGAGAAGATGACGAAAATCATGACTTAAGAGGGGCAGGCGAATGACTTGAAAGAAAGTGGTCAATAAATTAATTCCAGATAGCACTAGAAAAAAACAGAGGAAAAGCTTTCCAGTCTATTTATCTGCTCCATGGTGTCTTTGTTAGCAAAGTCAAAATGCTGAAGAAGCCCACGTCTGAATGGAGAAAATTCGTGGAGCTTCATAGTGAAGGCAGCAGTTCTGGAAAAGCTCCTGGGGATGAGACAGGGGCTCAAGTTGAATGAACTGTTGGATATGAGCCCCCAGTCCAAGAATCTGTTTAAAACTCAGACATTGAACAGGGACAAGTTTAAAAAATCCTATTTATGGGAAACACAAAACAATGCTGGGCGAAAAAAATGTGATTACAAGGAAGACAAGAAAGATAAAAAAGGTAAAGTTGGTAATTTAGTATTCCTAATTAGCAAGTCAATATTAGAAATGTTTTAAAATACATATACTTACCAATTCCATAAAATATTATTTGATTATATAGTAATATGATCAATAAACAGAGTTTATATATTACTATGGTAATTTTTTATCTTGTAAACTCTGATGTTTTCTTGGACTTAAAGGGCTGGCCCTTGCACTCACATGCACTGGTTGAGAATCTAGAGGGACACCTCAGGTGCAAAGGTGCCCCCTGAAGAGTGAGGGTCTCAACCCCATGCTGGGATCCCCAGCACAGATCTCCAGAGCTGGGAAGAGGAGCCCACACAACATCTGGTTGTGAAAATCAGTGGGGATTCTTCCCACCAGGAAGAGATGAGAGTTGATTAGAGACCTAGGCACCATCTTAAGGTCAGCGCACAACATTGTGTTCTTGGTCATTTTCCCAGGGCTCTGATGGAGGAAAGGTGACTAAGTACAAACTGGAGTCATTCCAAGAAAAACTGGGTTGCATGGCCCCAAGGAGAGATCCAGAGGGCCAGCCCCCAAGGTCTCTGCAGACTTCTGTGGGGAGTCGCTGTCCCACACACCCACAGATGCCATCTTCTCTGAGTGGAGCACTCCTATCCTTACAGCACCAGTCTAGGGAGTGCACTAGCCCAGTCTTCTAACTACCAGTGGCCCATGCCAAGCTCTCCACCTGCAGAGAAGTCTGCTGCAGTTAGGGCACAGTGTGCTCTGCCTCAGGGAACAACGAGGAAGACAAGAGTCTTGGACAGACACTGAGTTATGTGGCTCCAAAGTAGGGGCCATCCCCCCCCCCCCGCACAACAGCAATGCCACACCCCAACAGGAGACCCACTAGCCCCATCCTCCTGACTCCCAGTGGCTCTGCCCTGCCCAGCAGAAAAGTCTGCTGGCTGTACCCAGGCAGAACCTGTGGTGCACTTTTTCTTGACGTTCTTTGTAGGAGTCTTAGACAGGGACTGTTACACAAAGGGAGAAATTGACAGTAATACAGTTATAGTAGAGGACTTTAACACCTCACTGACACCAATGGATAGGTCTTCCAGACAGAAAATCAACAAGGATACTGCGGCCTTAAATAACACACAAGACAAGATGGATTTAACTGATATTTTCAGAGCATTTCACCCCAAAGCACCAGAATATAAATTCTTGTGAAGTGCACATGGAATATTCTTTATAATAGACCACTTGTTAGGACACAAGTCTCAATAAATTCAAGAATACTGAAATAATATCAAGTATCTTCTCCAACCACAACGGTATGAAACTAGAAATCGATCAAAGAAAAAAACCTGAAAAATGCACACATGGAAGCTAAATAACATGTTACTAAACAATGACTGGATTAACAATAAGATCAAGGAAGAAATCAAAAACTACCTTGAGATGAATAAAAATGAAAACACAACAACATAAAATCTATAGGTCATGGTGAAAGTAGTTCTAAGAGTGAAATTCATAGCAATACAGGCCTGCCTTAAGAAACAGGAAAAACCTAAAATAAACAATCAAATCTTACACCTAAAGGAAATTTTTTTAAAAAGCAACAAACAAAGCCTAAAGTGAATAGAAAGAGGAAAATAATAAAGATCAAAGCAGAAATAAATGAAATAGAGTAAAAAAAATACAGAAGATCAATGAAACCAAGAACTGGTTCTTTGAAAAAATACAAAAATTGATAAAGCTTTAACCAGACTCATGAACAAAAAAAGAAGAACCCAAATAAACAAAATCAGAAATGAAAGAGGAGAAGTAACAACTGACACCACAGCAATACAAAGGTTTATAAGAAGATTTTACCAATAAATCGGAGAATTTGGAAGAAACAGGTACATTCCTAGAAACACAAAGTCTTCCAAAACTGAATCAAGAAGAAACAGAAAATCTAAACAGACTGATTATAATTAATGAAAATGAAGCAGTAATAAAAAAACTCCCAGCAAAATAAACTCTTGGACTGAATGGTTTTACAGTTTCATTTCACCAAATATTCAAAGAAGAACTAACATGTATCCTTCTTAAACTACTTCAAAAAATTCAAGAAAGGGGGAGACTTCCAAGCTAATTTTTTGAGGCCAGCATTTTCCTGACTACAAAACCAGATACTACAAAGAAAGAAAATATCCCTGAAGAACATAGAAGCAAAAATCCTCAACAATATATGAGTGAAAAAAATCCAGCAAATCCATTAAAAAGATCATACACCATGATCAAGTGGGATTTATTCCTGGGATGCAAAATTGGTACAATATCCGCAAATTAATCAACATGCTAACAGCACATAAACAAAATGAATGATAAAAATCCTACGATCATATCAATAAACTCAGACAAAGCATTTGACAAAATGCAGCACCTTTTTATGATAAAAAAGTCTCGGCGAAGTGGGACTAAAGGGAACATACCTAAACACAATAAAGGCCATATATGACAAACTCACAGCCAACATCATAAATTAATAGGCAGAAACTAAAAGTGTTTCCCATAAGATCAGGAACAAGATAGGGATGTCTGCTTTTATCTCCCTATTCAAAATAGTACTAGAAGTCCTATAAAGCAATCAGACAAGAAGAAATAGAAGGTATCTAAACTGGAAATGAGGAAGTAAAATTGTCAATATCTGCACATGACATGAAACTGTATACAGAGAACCCTAGAGATTCCATAAAAACTACTAGAACTGATAAATGTTAAGTAAAGTAGCATGATACAAAATTAATATTCAGATATTGGTAGCATTTCTATACACCAATAATAAACTGTCCTACAGGGAAACAAAATTATCCCATTTACATTGCAAGAAAAGAAAGAAAGAAAGAAAGAAAGAAAGAAAGAAAGAAAGAAAGAAAGAAAGAACCAAGAAATAAACATAGGAAGGAGGTAAAAGACCTGTACTTGGAAAATTATAAAGTACTGAAGAAACTGAAAACAATACAAATAAATGGAAGCATATATCGTGCTCATGTAGAAAGAATCAACTTCATTAAAATACCCATACTACCAAAATCAATCTACAGATTCAATGCAATTCGTATCAAAATACCAATAGCGCATTTCACAGAATTAGAAAAAATAATCTAAGAATTTATATAAAACCACAGAAGACCTTGAATAGCCTTGGCAATATTGAGAAAGAAGACCAATGTTGGAGTTATCATGTTACATGATTTCAAACTACTACAAGGCTATTGTAATCAAAATAGCATAATGCTGGCATAAAAACAGACATATAGATAAATGGAATAAAACAGAGAGCCAAGAAATAAACCCACACCTATACCGTCAATTAATATTTGAAAAAGGAGGCAAGAACATACAATGGTGTAAGGACAGTGTAGTCAATAAATGGTGTTAAGAAAATTGGAATGATACATGCAAAAAATAAAACGACAGAGCTTCTGGCCAAGATGGAGGTATAGGTAGATACACTTTGACTTCTTGCACAACCAAAAGGATAACAACCAATTCACAAACAAAACAAAACAAAACAAAAATAACCAGAACTTCCAGTAAATTGCACTGCATGGAAGTCCAACAACCAAGAAGTTAAAGAAGAAACATTCATCCAGACCAGTAGGAGGGGTGGAGACGGGCAGATGGGGCTGAGAGAACATGTGGCAAGGCAGAGGCTGGCAGATGGGGCGGTCCTCCACTCACTCTCGAATAAAAACCAGGAGGAACAACCAGGGAGCAAGATCGAGCAACCCAGGGCTCTATCGCTGGGAAAATTAAAGCCTCATAACTGCTGGCTGTAAAAACCTGTGGGGGTTGAGGTGGCAGATGAGCCCCACTCACCTGGGAATCAGCACCCACACAGTACCTGGAAGGGTGTCATTTGCTTGTGGGAAGCAGAGGAAGTGACTGAAAGCAGAGTGAGAGCCAAACAAGTGGCATTGTTCTCTCTCTGACCCCTCCCCCTAACCTCTGGCTGTAAAAATCTGTCCTGGTTGCAGCAGTTCTTCAAACTGCCGGTCTCTCAGGAGAGTGTGTTTCAGGGACTCACAGGGTCCTAGAACCTACACAAGCCCACCCATTCAGGGTATCAGCATCAGGGCAGCAACTGGAAGGGTGCCAGTCACTAGCAGGAAGTGGGGTAAGTGACTAAAATCAGGGCAAGAGTAGAGCAAGAAGCACCATTCCCTCTCTGACCCTGCCCTCACATACAGCACCACAACACAGCAAAACAGGTTGGCCCCACCTAGCGAGCCTTAACTAAAGCTCCACCCTTCACAATGAATTATGAGACAAAGAACTATGGCCAAATGAAAGAACAGATCAAAACTCCAGAAAAAGAACTGAGCAAAACAGAGATAGCCAACCTATCAGATGAAGAGTTCAAAACACTGGTAATCAGGATGCTCGGAGAAATGATTGACTATGGCCACCAAATACAGAAGCAAAGGCCATACAAAGTGAAATGAAGAAAAATATACAGAGAACCAACAGTGAAAGGAAGGAAACCAGGACTCAAATCAATGATTTGGAACAAAAGGAAGAAATAAACATTTGACTGGAACAGAATAAAGAAACAATTTTAAAAAATGAGGAGAGGCTGAGGAACCTCTGGGACAACTTTAAACGCTCCGACATCCAAATCATAGGGGTGCCAGAAGGAGAAGAGGAAGGGCAAGAAATTGAAAACTTATTTGAAAAGATAATGAAGGAGAACTTTCCCAATCTGCCAAAGGAAAACAGACTTCCAGGAAGTCCAGGAAGCTCAGAGAGTCCCAAAGAAGTTGGACCCAAGGAAGCACACACCAAGGCACATCATAATTACATTACCCAATATTAAAGGAGAGAATCTGAAAAGCAGCAAGAGAAAAGGAGACAGTTACCTACAAAGGAATGCCCATAAGACTATCAGCTGATTTTTCAGAAGAAACCTTGTAGGCAAGAAGGGGCTGGCATGAAATAGTCAACATCATGAAAAGTAAGGACCTACATCCTTACTATATGAAATGTTAAAGGGACTTATCTAAGAAAAAGAAGATCAAAACTATGAACAGTAAAACGACAACAAACTCACAACTACCAACACCTAAAAAAAACAACAACTAAGCAAACAACTAGAACAGGAACAGAATCATAGAAATGGAGATCAAATGGAGGCTTATCAGCAGGAGTGGGAAAGGAGAGAATGGGGGAACAGGTACCAGGAGTAAGAAACATATTTGTTAGGTATAAAATAGACAGGAGGAGGTTAAGAACAGTACAGGAAATGGAGAAGCCAAAGAACTAATATGTATGACCCATGGACATGAACTAAGGGGGTGAATGCTGGAGGGAATGGGGGTAACAGGAAGAGGGGGATAAAAGGGAGGAAAAAGGGGATAACTGTAATAGCATAATCAATAAAATATACTAAATTAAATAAATAAAACTAGACTACCTTCTTACACCGTATCCAAGAATAAACTCAGGCCCTGGCTGGTGTAGCTCAGTGGATTGAGCGCGGGCCTGTGAACCAAACAATCGCAGTTCGATTCCCAGTCAGGGCACATGCCTGGGTTGCAGGCCAGTTTCCAGCAAGGGACACATGAGAGGCAACCACACATTGATATTTCTCTCCCTCTCCCTCTCTCCTACCCTTCCTCTCTAAAGATAAAAAAAAAAAAAAAAAAAAAAAGAATAAACTCAGAATGAATTAAAGACATCTAAGCTTTGAAACCATAAAACTCCTAGGGAAAAAAAATAGGCAGTAAAATCTCTGACATTTTTGTAGCAATTTTTTTTAATATATCTCCTTGGGAAAGTGAAACAAAAGAAAAAACAAATGAGACTACATCAGACTAAAAGTTTTTGCAAAGGAAACCATCAACAAAACAAAAAGACAACCTACTAAATGGGAGAAGATATTTGCCAACAATACACCTGATGACAGGTTAATATCAAAAATTTGTAAAAAATTCAGAAAACTTAATGCTAGGGGAAAAAAACATTTAAAAAGTGGGCAGGAGACCCAAAGAGATACTTTTCCAAGGAAGACATACAGATGGCCAACAAACATATGAAAAGTTGCTCAATATCACTAATCACTGGAGAAATGCAAACCAAGATGACAATGAGCTACTACATCACACCTGTCAGAATGGGTATCATCAGTGAATTAACAAACAAGTGTTGGCAAGAATGTGGAGAAAAGGGAACCCTCCTGCACTCTTGGTGAGAATGCAGATTCATGTACCCACTATGGATAACTGTGTGGAGGTTCCTCAAAAAATTAAAATGGCATTATGACCCAGCAATTTTGCTTCTGGTAATGCATATATCCAAAGAAACCTGAAATTCCAAATCAAAAGAATATGTGCACTCCCATGTTATTGCAGCATTATTTAGAATAGCCAAGAAATGGAAGTAACCCAAGTGTTCATCAAGTACATTAAAATGCTGCGACACATATACACAATGGAATACTATTTGGCCATAAAAGTAAGTAAAATCTTGCCTTTTGCAAAAGCATGGATGTACCTAGAGGGTATTATGTTAAATGAAATAAGTCCATCAGAGAGAGAAAGACAAATATATGATTTCACTTACATGTGGAATCTGAAGGGCAAAATAAATGAACAAACAAAATAGAAACAGACTTACAGATACAGAGAACAACCTTATGGTTGATAGCGGTGAGGGTTGGAGGGCTGGATGAAAAAGGTGAAGGAATTAAGAAGTACAAATTGGTGGTTACAGAGTAGTCACAGGAATGTAGATTGCAGCAGAGGGAATATAGTAATACCATGATAACTACATATGGGGCCAGGGAGGTTCTTGAAACGCCAAAGGGATTGCTCTGTATAGTACGTGATTGTCTAACCACTATGCTATACATCTGAAACTGATACAGAACAATATCGAATATAAACTGTAATTGGAAAAAAAAAAAAAACACATTCTGCATTCTTCATTAGGAAAAGGCAACCCTCTCAATAGCATTATGTATACATCTTGCCAATCGGCTAATTCAATACTTTATGGAGACAGTGACATGGGTTGTTTGAAGAGATCCAGTGCATGCTTTTTAGCTGCACAGACTCTAATCGCTCATCTCACTAGTTAACAGCTGTCAAATGCCAGATAAAGAAAACCTGATGCGGCTCTTCACATTATCAATTACCTGTAAACAAATGACAAGCTATGTTACTAAGTCAACTGAGAGATTTGCCTGAGAGATCTCGAGTATTCAAAGATGTGTTATCCAACTCAGAAATTCAATTTTTAAAATATGTATATTTCTAACCACAGCTTTTCTATGTCTCAGATGTGGAATGCAGATTTTGCCAACTTGGAAACCTAACAAAGCTTCCTGCAAAGAAAAAAACTATTATTTTTCTCCATGTCCTGATTGTTTTGACCCAGGCAAAAGTGGGTCACCCCTCAATCTGAGCCTTGGAAAGTTGGCCAAATTAAAAACTTAAAACCTGAAAGAGTCCTAACAACCATTTGCCAAAATTCTACCATGCTCCACCACACAGAACCAAAAGGACTAAAATTTTATCTCCCTTTACTAATCCAGCTGTACATTTCTATTAATTTACAAGTTAATTTTAAGAAACAATGTGGCACTTTTGATGAAAACACTTTGTCTTCTGACCATCAATATCATTTACAAATCCCTTACAGTAAAATGAGTTCATCAAAATTGATGATATTAGATTGCTTTAGTAGCCTATTCCCAGACCAGATTCACTATCACTCCCTGGAATTAAATTAAAATTTTGCATATACTCAATGTCTCCTGGGCAGAGGACCAATAGCTTTCAAAGCAGTTTGTCAGTGACCCTCCAAAAGTTAAAACACTGTCTTTCCAGTTGGTCTGGATTTCTTCCTGAATGAAATTCCGCCATAGTTTTAAACCTGTATTACACTGTCTTCTAAGTCCTTCACAGATTTACTTTCATTTAAAAGTAATTTTTCTTCAAAAAAAGGGCTTTCATAGATTAAAGCGTTCAACTCTTCAATTCTACTTTTATAGAATTAAAAAAAAGAACCAAATATCTTTTTGAAATATGAAAAGATTATCTGCAGCAGACATTAAGTTATAAGGCATAAATAATAATGAAATAAGTCCTCAGGAACTCACCACCCAACTTAAAGATTAGAATATTAGCAACAGAGTTCCATCGACTCCTGCATTTGTTGCCTAGTTCATCCTGCCACTTCCCACCATGTAGGTATGGGGTCCCTTATGTGGGGATGTATCTCCAAACAATGTTGTTCTGTTTTACCTGGATACTCGTCATTTTCAGAACTTCTCAAACCCTGTCATCCTTGCATTTTGATGAGAAAAATATGTTTCAGCACTCAGTGCTTGCTCAGAACTTGTCACACTTGCTAGAAGTTGTATGAGTCACAACACTGCCCCACAACAGAAAATAATTCATCACTCGTTGCATTCGGTACTCTTCGGTTTCGGCGCTCCTCACAAGTTCCAGAACGAATTAAAGACGAGTACCAAGGTACCACTGTACTTGTTTCTGAGCTTTATAAAAATGGTACTAGGCTAGTTTTAATCTTTTGTGCATTGCTTTTTATACTCAATATTATGATTTGAAATTTCACTCATATTGCATGTGACTGTTCATTTATTCACTACTGGTTTATCATCTCATTCTGTAACTATAGTATGATTTATGTATCTATTTTTCTATCAATGAATATTTGGCTGGTTTATAGGTTGTTATTTTTGGTGACTTACATTGAAAAAAACTATTATCCCATTCTTATAAATTTTACATATGTATTTCCTGGTGTTCATGTTTAAGACTTTCTGAAGGAATGAAATTCCTGGGATGTACACATGCAAATGATCATCTTTATATCAAAGTGCCAACTGTTGCTGGAATGGTTGTACCTGTTGACATTCCCATGAACAGTACAGGAGAGTCCCGCTGACCCAAATCCTTACAATGTCTGATGTTATCACTGAAATTTTGTCAATTTAATGGATATAAAATCGCGCATCATTGCAATCTTAATTTGCAGTCCCTTAATTAGGGCATTGTGATGGCTTTTTGTGTCAACTTAGCTATAATATACCGTTATTTAATTAAACACTAATTTAAGCATTGCTGTGAAGGCATTTTGTAGACGTGGTTGGTATCTATAATCACTTTAAGTAAACATCACCTTAGATAATGTGGGTGGGCTTCGTCTAATTTGCTTAAGAGCAAAAGCTGACATTTCCTGGAGAAGCCTGCCTGACTCAAGACTGTAGCATCAATACCTGCCTGAGTTTCTAGTCTTCTGATATGTATGCCTTACAGACTTTGGACTTGCAAGTTCCACAACCAGTTGGTCAGTCAGTCAGTCAATAAATCAATCACTATCTCTGTGTGTAATGTAAACACATATGAATAGTATATATACTCTGTTTCTCTGAAGAACTCTGATGCAGGTATGTTCTCAGGCTTAACTGTCATTTATATGTTTTCCTTGCCCAACCACCCTATTTTCTGCCTAAGAAATCAGACAGGGAAAACCTGCTTCAGGAAGGAGAGTTTAGGATGTCGCCTTAGCCTAATTTGAATGAAGTATGGTAAATAGGAGGGCTTCAGGCAGGGGCCAGTTAGCCAGATACCTTGGGTCCCATTATTTCTGAGTTGCCTAGCAAGGGTTTTTCTGCCTTTTGTGGTCTCCTCTTCCTCAACTACCTGTACATCACCCATTCTCTCTTCTGAACTCTAAGACCCTATATCCACCTTTCTCTTTGGTCCAAAAATGTCTTACATACCTAAATGTTGCCTTCCTGTCATTGGAATGTTCATGTCTATGTGAATTCCCCATACACATGCATTAAAAATTTGATTTTTCTCCTGTTAATCTGATGGGGGAGTCAAGAGTTGGAAAATTTTGGTTTCAAGTAATAGTTAATAAGCCTAGTAGTTAATGCATGTTAAAAGCTACTGTTTCAGGAACTGCAGGTGTGGTCCGCCCTGACTCCAGGAGACCACAGGTGACTGACTTTTGTGCTCCAGAAGAGAACATAAGTCACAGAGGGCAAACACAAGGCCCACAGGCCGAACCTGGCCCTGCACCTTGTTTCTACCTGGTGGCAGCACCAAGCTCTCGCTTAACTGTTAAGGGAGTAGTTACATTTATGCAGTCCTAAAGTTACATTTGGCCCTCTGGAGGCAACTGCAAGGCTGATGTGGCCCCCGGTAAAAATGAGTTTGACACCCCTGCCATAAGTAATCAAGGTGGTATCTGAGCTTTGTGCTCCTGGGAGAGGCAGATAAAGAAAATCACCCAGGACACAAGACACAGAGAAAATGACGGGTCAGCGGACTAAAGGATGTTAGAGAAATTGCCGGACTGCAGCTTTTATCTGATTAATCTCTTTCCTGAATTCCAAATCCCTCACTTATACTTTTTCCCTGGAATGCCAGATCCCTTCCCTACACTTTTGCCCTTTTATAAAAAAGGCTGGCTTGGAAGGAAAGGTAAGGTGGCCTGTTAGGGTAAAGACCCGCTGTCTTCCCAGATCCCCGGCCATCTGACTAAAGCGCCCATAAGGATTCAGTCCCTGTCTCTGCTTATTGGGTCTGGTAGGTGACAGGCAGCACAAATGCCAGCTTTTCCAGTTTTAAGTCTAGCCCAGCTACAATAACTTAGAAGGCAGGGGAAAAAAGTATTAATATTTTTGGCCCCACAATATGATTGCCTTTGGTTTTTCTAGATAATCTTCAAGTTTGAGGAAGTCCTCTTCTAATCTTTAAGTTTTTACCATGAATAGTGTTCAATTTTATTACGGATAGGTGTTAAATTTTATTAAATGCTTTTTCTGCATCTATTGAGATGACTTATGTCTCAGCTTCATTCCAGTGGTCACCAAATTCTTATTTCCACCTCCAACTTCTCTCCTAGGCCCCAAACGTACCTATGCTGTCACCTGCTTGGAACTGCGTCTGGGTGTTCCACACTAGATAATACTCACTGGGGTGGCCCAACAAAGGGCTTTATCACATAACACTTTTCACGACATTAGCTGAGTAAATGTGGTGTCAATTTTAACTTGGCTAAATTTTTAACAGCTTTCAATGCAGCTGTTTTGCTGGAAAGTTCATTTGAACAGCAACTTTTTGCCAGGGCAATGTTTTTACTTGGCCTCAAAAAATTTAATGAACTTTCAGCTTTTTTATTAGCAGTATAACAATAATAATTTACTGAATGCTTATTCATACCAAGCACTTTATATACACATTATCCCATTTAATCCTAACAACCCAATGAAATGGATTTTAAAGGTAAATTTTAATAACCAGATTTTAAAGAAGAGGATATTGAGGCCTAGAAAAGTTAAGTGATTTGCGCAGTACTGATGGCTCTGGGATTCAAACCCAGATCAACAGGCTCCAGAGCAAACATAATGAACTACTGCACGATCCTGTACCTTACGTATCACCAAAACAAAAATAGAATCTATGAAATATTCCCATCACATTCCTAAAGCTTATGCATCACTGACCTCCTAAACTTAGGGGATCAGAGGGGAAAAAAGTAAGATAAAAACAAACAACATTTTTAATTTTTGACAGCTGAAAATCTGATTGCATCATTCCCTTGTTTAAATACTTTAATGAATCCTCATCTCCCCTAAAATGCAATCCAAACTCCCTAAAGTGGCTTACAAACTTATAGCCATCTTGGTCCTGCTTCCTGGGCCAGCCCCTATACTGAACTGCCCCTCTCCATCTCCATGCCTCAGCCACAATGAATGCGTTTTTGTCACACTTTTACTCGTCTTCAGGACTGGGTATGTTGTGTTACCAATGCTACAAATACTCTTTCTTCTCTCTTTCCTCCCTTCCCCTACCTACCTTCTCTCCCCCTGGGACTCAGCTTAGATGAGTTTCTCCAAGAATCTCTCGAGTATAGATTAGATATGTTTCCCTTGTGCTTCGACAGCATTTTTTCAGTTTCCCCGCCGCACTTAATAGTATCTATGACCCATATTTTAACTGCTTATATACCTGTTATCTTCATTAGACTGCAGGCTTAGCAACAGCAAATGCCACACATCTGCCTAGTTCATGAGCCGGTCTCTCATGTCTAGCACAACACTTAGTGAGAAGCAGACCTTCGATATTTGTTACATGTATGGCCCAGATTGCTTTTGCCAACCCCAATGCAGCATTATTTTTTTTCTGAGATTATTTTATAATCT
Source organism: Glossophaga mutica (assembly GCA_039655065.1). Lineage (NCBI taxonomy): Eukaryota > Metazoa > Chordata > Mammalia > Chiroptera > Phyllostomidae > Glossophaga > Glossophaga mutica. Next base: position 46,584,611 of record CM077307.1, on the reverse strand, counting down.
TAACATAAACCAGCATATGTTTGAAGTGCTTAAAAAACTGAAAATATACTTTTTTTTCCCTGGCCAGGTGGTTCCGTAGGTTGGAGCATAGTCCTGTACACCAAAGGTCGTGGGTTTGATTCCCACTCCGTGCACATACCTAGGTTGTGGGTTCAATCCCAGACTGGGGTGTGTACAAGAGGCAACTGATTGATGTCTATCTCTCATGAATTAAAAAAAAAAAAAAGAAAAAGAAAAGAAAATAGCACTGGCTGGTATGGCTTAGTGGATTGAGTGCTGGCCTGTGAACCAAAGGGTCATAGGTTCAATTCCCAGTCGGGGCACATGCCTGGGTTGCAGGCAGGTCCCCAGTGAGGGACAACGACTCATTAATGTTTCTCTCCCTCTTTTTCTCCCTCCCTTCCCCTCTCTCTAAAAATAAATAAATTAAATCTTTGAAGCACTTTTTGCTTATAAATGACCCCAGATAGAGCACTTCAGTCTTCAGGAGCTAGATTTGGATAACTGTCCCTCCCAATAACCGTATGTAAATCACAATCTCACCTTCTCTGATGCACAAAATGCTCTTTCCCCCTTCAAATATCACCTGGCCGTACTATGTTTTCTATTCCTGTGCAACGAATTAGTACAAATTAAACTTCTTAAAACAACACCCATTTATTATTTCTCAGTTCTATAGGTCAAAGTCCAGGCAGGCTCAAGTGGTTCTCTACTTAGGGTCTCTCAAGGCCAAAACCAAGGTGTCAAGCAGGCTGCATCCTTATCTGGAGATTGTTAGGAAAACTATGTTGCCACTCATTAAAGTACTATGTATAATTCCGTGTGGTTGTGGGACTGAAGTCCCTGTTTTCTTGCTGCCTGAGAGCTGAGGACCACTCTCAACTCACAGAGGCTGCCCTAAACCCTTTGTACATGGCCCACTTTATTTTCAAGCCAAGCCAAAGTGCATCAAAGCCTTCTTGTGCTTCAAACCAGCGGATTTCTCCTTCTGCTGCCAGCCTGAGAAAACTCTCTGGTTTTGAAGGACCAGTAAGGTTAGATCAAGCTTACAGAATCTCCCTTTTGGTATCTCTAAGGCAATTGATTAGTAACCTTAATTACACCTGCAAAAAAAAATCTTTTTGTCATGTAACAAGACAATTACATACATGAGTCCTTGTCACATTCACAAAGATTAGAAATCTTGGGGGCATTTTTAAAATTCTACCACAACTATCACTAATAACAGACATCATCCACTGTACAGTTACACATACTTTACACAAAATATCCTATTTACTGTCTCAGCTTTCAGACCTCAAGCAAAGTGAGAAGGACATCTGCACAGAAGGAGAGCCCAGCACAGCGTGTCAGGACTCAGGCAATGTGAGAAGGCCTCTGGCTGGGGCAGGCTCAGGACAGGAGGATGGAGCACAAGGCAGACATCTGCGTGGGGGAGGGGCAGCCATTTGCAGGGGTGATGGAGTACTTATTACATAAAAGTGGTTGTTCAAATAAGTGAATATACTGAGGATAACAAATAGCAGGTTACTCACTGTCATACAACAGATTAACAAATATGGAATGGGAGAAAACTAGAATGAACTCTATGGTGTTAGACTGTAGTTTGATGTGGCAATGCGAATGCATTACTTTCAATAGGTAGGTAGATAAATAGATAAATGTGTATACTCGTATATATTTACATATTCTCTAGTACAGAGGACCTGAGAGCAGTGACATCTCAATAGCCATGAGTACACGTAGCTCCCAGACTTTAGCTGCCACAACAAAATACCAGATTGTGTGGCTTAAGCAATATAAACTAGTTTTCTCAGAGTTCTGTGAGCTAGAATTCCAAGATAAAAGTTCTAGTTGACTTGGCTTCTGGTGAGGTCTCTCTTCCCGGCTTACAGACAGCCACCTCCTCACCGTGTGCTCACATGGCCTTTCCTCAGGGCTTGTGCATGTGGAGGTGAGGGGGGAGATAAGACACAGAGCAGAGAGTTCGTTCTGTGGTGTCTTTTCTTGTAAGGACACTAATTCTATCTGATCAGGGCTTTACTCTTATAACCTTATTTGATTACTTCCATAGAGTCTCCATTTCCGAATACAGTCACAGTGAGAGTTAGGGCTTTAACATACGAATTTGGGGAAACACAAACATTTAGTCCATAACAGGTACCTTCATGAAATAGCTGGTTCTAAGGCTGAAGCACAGAAAGTACAAAATAAGCTACAACATCTTGTTGTGTCAAAAACGAGTTTAAGATGATGATCTAGGAGCCTTGCAGAAGCTCTCACTGCCCAAATGTGAAATATTGGGCATCAAAATACTCATAGTAATGGAGTATAACCCACAGAACAACATGGGAAACCATGAGCCTATTTTTTATATAAATTAATAAATGAATAAATTGAACACTTGAAGGCAAACAGAATTATTTACAGTTTTAATTAAAGTATCTCCCCTCAAAAGCCTTATTATTTAAAAAGGAGAAAACTTTCCCTGGAGAAGCTCAATGGGTACTGCTTGATTCAGTAACTAATATGAGAGTGAGGAAGGAAGAGGGGAGAGGGGGAGAGAGGGGGAGAGTGAGGGAAGGAGAGAGGGGGAGAGTGAGGGAAGGAGAGAGAGGGAGGGAGGGAGAGGGAGGGAGGGGGGGAGAGAGAGAGAGATGTGAGAGAGAAGCATCAACTGCTTTCCTCCCGTACACGCCCCACCAACCAGGAATCGAACCTACAACTTAGGCATGCACCCTGACCAGGGATGGAACCTGCAACCCTCTGGTGCACAGGACAACACTCCAACTGAGCCATACCAGCCAGAGCTTGCCAGGTGCTACTTTAATAATAGTCAATCAAAATGATCAAAGTTAACTTTATCAACAATGAGACAAATCTAAAACATGCACCATCCCCCCCCCACGATATTCCTGCCAAGGATACACAAGTTGAATCTAATCATGAAGAAACCACAGACAAACCCAAACTGAAGGACAGGGTACAAAGTGGCCTGTAATCTTCAAAAGGGTCAAGGTCATAAAAGTGAAGGAAAGACTGAGGAGTTGTTCCAACTGAAGACAACTGAAGAGACACGACAAGAGAGCACAACACGCGATTCTGAAGCCGTCCCTTCCACTAAACAAGGTATCAGTGGGACAAACGGCAAAACTTAACCACAACCTGCGGATCAGACCGAGTATTTTGACTTTCATGGTAGCAATGTCAGTTATGTCAGAGAATGTCCAGATTTGTAGGAAACGCACAACAAACACTCAGGGTGGCAGACCATCAGGTCAGTGCTACTCTCACACAGTTCAGGAAAAAAAGTTCTTTGTGCTGTACAATCCCGCACAAAATGGTGTGTGAGTCTGCGGTGGGCCACACATACGACGGGGGCCCCAAGAGGTTATAAAGGACCAGGAAAACTCCCATCGTGTAATGACGCTGCAGCCATTCTAACAGCACAGCGCTACCTACGCACGACTCCTACGTTTGTGATGCTGGTGCAAACAAATGCACTGTGATGCCAGTGTTGTGTGTCCAGCACACAGCACTTGATAATGATAACAAACAACTGTAACTGGTGTTTGTGGTTACGAGACTACACTTTTTATCATTAGAGTGCTCATTCTACCTACAAAAAAAGTTTGCAGTAAACGGTACACTGTGTTAACACCTGCAGCAGCCTCATCCATCCCACGTTTACTACCCTCTGAATCGTACCACCTTTCTCTTGTGCTTGATTTAATCTGTACAGGAACACACCACAGGTTTGTAGCCTCGGAGCGGCAGGCTACCATAGTGTCTAGGCGTGTAGTGGGCTCTGTCATCTAGGTTTGTGTACGTGCACGCTGTGATGCTTGCAAAACGATGAAATCGCCTTATGACACGTTTCTCAGAGTGGCGGTATTGTACTTACAACTTTTCTGTAGGCTTAGATTATTTCAAAATTTGAAACTTCAGATTCACGTCTAGATCAGGTGGCTAAAATCCTACTGGGAATAAAGTCAGAGAACTGGAGACTAATCTGGAATCAAAAGCAAGCAGTTAAACTTGCAGGTAATAAAAGATCCAAAGTCCAGGAAGTAAAGGCAAGCTGGGAACTAAGAGCAGATAATCACTGTGAGGAAAGGTACAAAAACTGAGTAGCTGGGGCAAAGGGGGTGGGGTGGTATGGGGTGGAGCGGGGGGGGGGGGGGGGGGGGTGCTGGGTGTGAGGAGGTAGCAGGAAGAGAGACAAAACTATGCATACAAATACAGGCTAAAACAAATTCAATGAATTCTAATGCTATTCTGGCATTCAGGTGGTAACAAATGTTTAACAGAATCAGGTAGTAACAAATGTTTAACAGAAAGCTTCAAACACACAAGGAAAATGTACAAGCATAGGGAAGAAGGAAGTAAGTTCACAAATCTAAAGATAATGATGGTAAACAAGCACAAAATTAAGCACCAAATGCCTGGAAAAACAAGTTTAGTAACTCAATGAGTAGGGGACTCACAAATCTAACAAACGAAATGTTTTCTTCTTAGCAATAAATACTTACTGTGAAGAACTCTGAACAGAAAAGAATAGTAGTCTTGACATGTTGCAACAAGAAACATTCTTTGCATCATTCTTTGACTTTTAATAAATGTTAAGGAGGAAATGGTAAACACAATTCCTTGTAAAGTTCTTGGAAAAAACTTTAAAAACTTTTTTCATTTTGCTCAGAGTTCATATTTTTTAAGATTTTATTTATTTATTTTTAGAGAAGGGAAGGGAGGAAGAGAGAGACACATCAATGGGTGGTTGCCTCTCGCACGCCCCCTACCAGGGACCTGGCCTACAACCCAGGCATGTGTCCCAATTGGGAATCAAACTGGTGACCCTTTGGTTTGCAACCCAGTGCTCAATCCACTGAGCCACACCAGCTGTGACAGGAAAAACTTTTGGGGGCATCTTCTGTTTCAGGCACGGTGTGCTGGGGGACCAGAGAACAAGGAACTTGTACATCAAACATGGAGCGACACAGCTGACTTTTTAAGAAAGCGTATTAAGGAGGCTAATTTATATTCTTGCCTCGTGGAAGATCATCCCACCTATAGCTAAAACTGCCCACAGCAGTTTTTGATAAAACTCTTCTCAAGAAGCAACTTCAGATCTGCTTCAGTGGTCCTAACACAGCTGAAGTCCCAACAACATGATGAAAATTACATTGGTCTGGAATGTGCTTCTCAACCTGCTCTACAATCCCCAGTGAGATCAGGGATAAATTACAAGACTTCCATAATCCCTTAAAATTACAAGCAAAATTTTACATGCCTATGAATATTAGCTTTTTTTAGAGAGACAGGGTTTACAGTTTTCAACTAACTCATAAGCCATAAACAATTGACTGAATAATTGTTAAGTGAACCAAGTAACTTCACTGTCAAAAAAGAACAGTCTCACAATGCAAAATTTGTTCATTTTGCCAACCAATCCTGGGCACTTGCCACATGTCAGAGAAAATTAATAGAAGTACTGCATTTCAGAACAGAAAGTTGAAATGAAATTCCCCTTCTGTTTTAAATTTCCCCTGGAACAATGTGTCAGGTTCTAGGTTTTACACTGGTGATACACAGTTAACTATATGATCGCTGTCTTTTGAAATAACACAGCGTGTGCACCCAGGAACTGCAGCGTAGGGTAAGGTAGTGAGGTACGAGCTCTGGAATCAGATGTTATTTCTTCTCTGTTCTATCACTAATCAGCTGAATTACCTTGGACAAATATCTTGACATTCATTTTGCTTCTCTGTTTCTCTACCAATAAAATGGAAATAAAAAATTGTGACCCCACAGTCTTGAAATGAAGGTTAAATATAATATAAACAAAATACAATGTATAGTGCCTGGCAACAGTAGGAACTTGATAAATAAAGGTTATTTTTATTTTTATTTATATTTTTTAAAGATTTTATTTATTTATTTTTAGAGAGGGGAAGGGAGGGAGAAAGAGAGAGAGAGACACCAATGTGTGGTTGCCTCTTGCATGGTCCCCACTGGGGACCAGGCCTACAACCCAGGCATGTGCCCTGACTGGGAATCGAACCTGTGACCCTTTGCTTCGCAGCCCGCGCTCAATCCACTGAGCTACGCCAGCCAGGGCCATAAAGGTTATTTTTATTACAGCTATCCAGAAGAAAGAAATTTGTTCTGGCTGAAGGATCACTGTGAGATCTCAACTAGACAACTATGCTCAATTTTGGGTGCCACATTTTAAAAGATGCAATGACAAAGTGATAGTGATATGTGTTCAGAGGAAAACACAGGGTGGAGCAAAAGTAGGTGTACAGTTGTTCATATGGAAAATAATACAATAATGAATAGATAATGATATTGGGTTGGCCAAAAAGTCCGCGGTTTTTCTTCCATAAAAATAAAAGGTACATTTTTCATTTTTACCAATAAGTTTATTGATTTGGATATTTTGACTATGTTGGCTATCTCCCACCTGGTGTAATGTTGACTGTTCTCAATTAATGTCTCAATTGATCGCTATCAACTCCAACTGGTCTACCCAACTGGGGAGCATTGTCCAATGAGAAATCTCCAGCGTGAAACTTCACAAACCACTTTTGACATGTTCGATCAGTCAAAGAACCTTCTCCATACACTGCACAAATCTTCATTTGTATCTCAGGTGCGTTTTTACCTTTCTTAAAATAATAAAGCACAATCCACCAAAAATATTGCATATTTTATTCCATCTTCAATATTAAAACAGCTACACAAAAATTCACAAATTTTGATTTTTTTTAATGCACACTGATGTGACAGCTGTCATACAATACAATCTAACAAAATTTTTTCAAATGAAGTAAAGACAACTAAGTGCTATTAGAGCCATCGTACAGAAAAAAAACAAACGAACTTTTTGAGCAACCCAATAAGATGGTTAGGAAACTTGGGACTCATGTCCTGAAAACTAGTGGTCTGAAGGAACTGAAGTTATAAGTCAAAAAAGAAGCTACCATAAATTCACTGTTACCGGAGGGGAGAAACTGAATCAAGAAATCAAAATTTCAGAGAAACAAATTTTACATATTCAATATAAATATGAAATTTATAACAAAGAAAGCTGTCTGAAGATGGAGAATACCTTACAAAGTGATGATCTCTTTGAAACTAAAGGTGTTAAAACGTGCTAGAATTCATGTGCTGAGGACTCTGTAAATTGAATTAAGCAAAATGCTTAGATAAAGTGTCTTCTACCAATGTTTCCAATACTGATACTTGTTTTTTTAATTAAAAGTCTGTATTAGTTAGGATACTACTTGGCAGTAACATAAAACCCAATTTGAAATTAATAAAACGATAAAGGGAATTTAGTGGCTTTCATAACTAAGAAATCCAAAGGTAGATTAAGCTTCAGATATAGCTTGATCAAGGCTCCACCACAGCTTCCCTACTTTTCCTACCACCTCCCAGGTCAGTCATCCTTTGGATGTCTAGTCTGTCCTCAGACTGTCAGCTGCTACCAGGGCAATATGTCTCTGCACTCATACGCAGTGCGAAGAAAGAGAATCACTTACCCTAACAGCCAAACAAAAGTCCTAGGTTTCTCTGTTACACCAGGCTGAAACCATCAATGTGGCCAAAGAACAACCATTTATTCACTGGCTCAGTTCCAAGATACTGCCTATCTTTTAACCAATTCCAAAGACAGAAGGGAAAAACCTTGTTTGTTCATTTATGTCACCCCTACAAATGGGGAGAGGGATAAACCCACACAAATCATTTAGTTGCTAAATAATGAGGGAGGAGGAGGTCCTCAAAGGAAAATCTGGGTGCTGTTAGGAAAATCAAGAGGGCAAACGGAGACTGAGTAGGCAACAGTACCAGTCCCAGCAAGGAACAGATGGCACACTCAAAAACAAGGTGATTGGAGAGAATTTTTTACAGAGACTATCTACAAAGGTTTGGTGTGGGGGGTGGGGATCCCATTATTAGCAACAATCCTCTACAACCCCCAGGCCTAACGGAGCAAAGGGAATGAATGATTACAACAAGATGAAGAGCTTAGCTGCATGGAAAGCACCACTGGAAAGAAACCCTGCGTGCCCTCTGAAAAAGGAAACAGACAAGTCACAGTAACCCCGTAAAGAGGGAGCTGGGTGAGTAAGTGCTCCTCTCTCTCTCCCCTCCACCCTTTGATCTCCCACTAGTGGATCTGGCCAAATGCAACCAGAAACCAGAGGATGAGAAAGCATTGTCAGTGCAATCCCCAGTACAGGTTAGTCTTCCAGGACACAGAATAGGTAAGAAGGGTAACAGATGTGGAGGAACAAATGCAAGATATCCAGCACAGGAACGGAGGATGATCCCCTGCAGATAATCATGAGGCAAAAAGTACAGACAGGTGTTCAATCTTCCCACTTTCCGCACAGTGCCCCTCTCAGTGCCTGGTCCCCTTAGAATTGGGCAATTGCCTCTTGAAGCAAACAAAATACAAACAGAGCCAAAGTCCCTAGTAAGCAATTTTACAATCCTAAAATTTAGATAATTTTGTTTTCCTTATTTACACTCATTTCTTCATTTGCTTGCTTCAGCTCTGCTGAGTATAGTTAAGCAATACAGCTTTTGCCCACAGATAAGAAATAAGCTCTGGAGGCCCATAAGGGTCACTAGCTATAAGGGAGGGAAGATTAGAACTAAGAGACAAACTCAGGAGGTTAGTGATAGGGACTCCTTTTGCAGAATAGCATTCGATCGGAGTTGATCTCATTTAATGCTTCCCTGATCTGAATCTTGTTTATTTAAAGAGCAATTCCCTTAATGCAGCTCCTTCTTGAGTCTCTGACATAAGATACAGGTGTACCCATCAATGATTTGAAGCTGGGAGAGTCTCTGCTCTGGAAAAAGCTGATTAGGTATTATTGCACTATTTAATCTTATACGTCAGAAGCATCGGAGCCTAAATAGATGTTAAAATGTTAGCTGCCAAAACTAAATGCCACCTACCATATTCTTTCTACGGGAAAACATGTTGCAAGTCCAAAATTAATTTGTAAGCATTAGGGAATGGTCTATAAATCACCTGAGACTTCTTTGGACTGCCTATTAACACACCTAGCGTCGAGATGCTAACCACAACGTGCTGCTTTTCTGGAATGTTTTCAGAGCCGAGAACAAGCACAGCTGAAACACTTTAAGAATTTCTGCAAAGACTAAAAACTTGGAGCCAGTGGAGTTGCAGAAATCGAGAAGGATATTCCTCTAGCAGCTTTCAGTGCCCTTGCTACCTTGGAAATAGGGTATTAAAACACAAAGAAAAGAAGTAGAACACATATTCAATTCTGATTAACTACATTAGAAAAGAAAGTATAATACATAATTTTTAAGTAGTATAAACTACATTAAAAAAAAGTCACTTCTGGAAGTAAGCAAAATGGCATTCTCGATGGAAAAAGAAAAGAATTTCCAAGTCTGAAAACATTCCAGTACTGTCAGAAAAGTGGTAATAGCCCTGCTTTAAAACGAGGCAATAATACTGAATACACTGTTAGACAAAACAAATAATGTATATTTTTCTTTTCTTTAAATATTTTATTTATTTTCAGAGAGAGGGGAAGGGAAGGAGAAAAAGAGAGAGAGAGAAACATCAATGTGTGGGGCTCTCATGTGCCCCCAACTGGGGACCTGGCCCGAAACCCAGACATGCGCCCTGACTGGGAATCAAACTGCCGACCCTTGGGTTTGCAGCTCGTGCTCAATCCACTGAGCCATACCAGCCAGGGCCAAATAATGTACACTTTTCAACCCCACAGTTAAAGAACACAAAGCATGTAAGAAAATTCTATTGTTTTTTGAAATATAAAAGAAAAATTGGAATAGGCAGCTTTTAAAAAGAAAATTAACCAGGTTCCTACATTTGGTGGTTTGTTATTCTAAAAAGTGCCTGGCTGATAATACTATGCTTTCAAATATGCCTCTGTGAATTGATCATCAAGCTTCTCAATTAACTACCACAATAGACTACCTCAAAATGAAAGTTAATAATGCACAAAGTGAGACAATAGAATGTTTCTTCTATTACTGATCTTGGCTATTAGCCCTAAGCATGTCACACTTTTTTCTAATGACACAATAAAATCTCTTTTAGATTCTACCATAAACACAACAAAAACGAAACACATATACATCCAACATGTAAGAAAAAAACTGTGTGAACTCAAGTGATATAGAAAATATACAACACTGTTCTATCCATTTTGAAACCCCAGTAACAATGCTATTGAAACAGAACAAGAGTAACCATAAAAATAAACAATATATAGAAATGCAATAAAAAGCACATATTAGGGCATTACCTTAATAACTATAATTCTAAATTCAGAGTTGCAAAAGATTAATCACACACATACACAATGGCTATTCTGAATAAGAACCAATGTTCGCAACATTGTTATTATTCACTATAATTATATTATTTACAATAAACTAATCACTATAATTACATTCCAAACACTAACGTTCAAAGACATGACTAAAAATATCCAAATCATAATAGTATGAAGGACTTGGGGATCTAGGTATCTTATAAAAACTACAGTAGAATCCAATGCAGGACTAGTAAGAAATGAGAGTAAAAATATAGGCAGGGGCCAAGTCACAAACTGCCTACAATCTTAGATTTCTATCCTATCATGTCATGCTTTCCAACTTGAGTTCTGAGTGCTTCATGGTAACAAAGGAGTATAAAAAAACTACAGGTTAAATATAATGCATCTTCCACAAGTGTAAGTTTATGAAAAAAATGTGGAGGGAAGTTAAACAAGTTTAAGTCACTGTTTTTATATTAACTCCAGTTGTACTAGAACATAAAATTATGATTTTTTCCAACAGAATATGAATCTTCAAAGCAATTTTGTTCTTACAGAAAGCTAACTCAGGTTCACTATTCCTTACAATTTGAGGAAAAGAGACAAACTGATGAACAATTTAAGGAAAGTTTGAGAAGCAGTGCCAGGAATGCGGAGTCAAAGGATTTTTTTTTTGTTTGTTTGTTTTTTAAGTTGGAGAGTGACACCAGATTTGAGCTTTGAGAAGCTCTCTTAAGGGGATCAGTCAGCAAGATGGGCTAAAACCTAAGAGACAGGACCATAATGAGGGTAGATAACAAAACAGAACATTGGTACTAGTCTGTTTAAGAGATGAAAAGGACATGAGCTACAAAATCACAGAGGGCTAAGAGGGTTCAAGAAAGCAGGAGGCTGGCCAGACGGCACCGGATGGACTGCACAGTCACCATGCAATGACACAGCTTCTGAGAACTTACTAGTATAAAGGTGGTTTTTTTTTTTTAGAGCTAGTATGTCTAAGGCATTGACATATGTATCTTTAAAAGCTCCCACTTAAAAATAATACTTCCAGCGTGCCCTGTAATCATAGGTGTAAAGTTGTGAGATGCAACCATAATCTGTCATATGAAAAATTAAACAATATTTGAGTAAGATTTGTAAAAACTATGTTTAATAAAGGTAACACCTATATTTTCAAAAAATAAAAAAAATTATTGGGCTCCTACAAATCGGTTACCAATGTAGTTTTTCTGGAGACATAACCCTAAAGCATGAGAACTAGAGTTAGGAATGGCTTTGATCCTTAAACTAATATTCTAGAATAAATGAATGAATACACACAGATTCTTCTAGAGAAGATCAAGAATTTCAGTATTTAAAATATCTGATTACGTACAGCTAAACAAAAAGGAGTAACTTTTTTTTAAAACATCTTAGTGATTTCATAAGAAGGAAACACAGCTATAAGGCACAAAATAAAATTAAAGTTAAACCTTCATTACAGGTTGTCAGTAAAATGCAGCCACTAAGAAAGAAACATTAGAATTGTTCAGATATGAAAATCCTTGCTGAATATATTCACAAAAATATTACAACTTGAGAAAAAGTAGATGAAATAAATATTAACTTTATTGGACAAGTAAAAATAGCAATTCTCAATCTGAAGAATCTAAAGAAAAGACTTGCTTTTAGAAACTAGAATTCTTTGGTCCATTCTTATTTACACAACACAGATCACTGACAGTTATGACTGTAATCAGAAAACTAGAAAAGGTACAACTTCAAAAGATGACTGGAACTCAACACTTCTCAAACAAATGTTATTTGTAATCAAACACTGATCTGTTTAGATTTTGAAACTACATATCAGAAATATCAAAAGCATTTTATTAGCAATATAAAAATCACAGAAAAAAATTATAGGACAAGTCTGGACAAGTCTCTAGGTCCTAACAACTTTTATTTTTTTGGCTTTTAGAAAAAGGACCTTCAACTCTCAAAAGACATGAGACTTTAACTTAACATAAAAATTTAAGATGCTTGGCAGTAAAAGACTCACCTAGACATACAGGTCTTACACCAATCTTATTCCATAGTTTATGCTTGCTGCCTTAGGGAACATCCTAAGATTTAGGCTAACCACAAGTTCATAACAGAGAATGAATACCTCAAAAATACAAATCAGTGTACCAATTCTCGTAAAACCTCCTACCAGGAGGTTTCACAGACACCAGGTAATTAAAATTGTTCCTTTTATTAGATGTTTTGATCTATTTTTTCATGTCTCTTGAGAAGAGCAGTAAGAAAAAAACAAAGCAAGACTACATAGAACTGTCTAAAATTTGGGATCTAAGTATTTTCAGAATGCAAGAAAGTGTGACAAAAATAGATGCCATTCTACAAAGGAAATCAACACACGTCCCCATCTCTCTTCTCCTAGATTATCTCCACACACAGCTGCTATTTCTTCAATTTGCTTTTTAAAAAATGCCATCTGCCTCTACCAAGCCTCCCTGTTTCTGAGCTCCCTTGCTCTCCTGTTTGCATGGGGCGCGAAAAGTGCTTCTGTGAAACTGCTCCATTCCAGGTGTCCTTATAGGCAGCATCCCAAGACATTACCAACCTAATGGGAAGTGGACAATGATAGATTTGAAAGTGGGCTAACACACAAGGCTACCACAGACTTTTCTACGTTGCTTTTTGGAACGAAATGGCCCTTCATAGGTAGATGGTTTGAAGGTTATATGCTTACATATATTGTGAGAGGCTAGATAAGGTCTAATTACATAGTAATGAGGTCCTTAGTCTCATTATTTTATGGATCACGGAGGAACTGCCCTGCAATTTTCAACAGCCAAACCACTTGCAATTCCCTGCCTCCAATACAGGAGAACTACACGAATTGGCCAAAATCTGCAACTACCAGGACAGCCCACCCTCCTATACACACAGATATATAAATTCAAGTTATATATGAAATGTAGACAATTAAGAAACCCTGAAGAATCAAAGATAAGATCTCTCTCTCAGTAAAACAAAAATACATAGGTATACATACGAACAGGAAGAGAGAGAAGGATAATACCCCATGCTAACAACGGTTACATTTAAGTATCAGAAGTACAGGTGATCTCAATCTCCCCACTTTTCGCTTCTCTGTATATTCTTGCTTTTCTGAATACAATTGAATATATAACCTCGGCAATGCGCAGGGAGGGAGTTAAATGCTGATCTTCTAACCTTAAAGCAACAGTTTTTCTGGATCATAGAGGCAAAGTTGCCAATCTTTAAGCTCACTGGGAGTCACTAAGGGAGAAATCCTCCAGCAGTTGGCATGCAGAAAACGGCTGCAAGGCTCCCCAAGGCGGAGTGATAACCTCTTTATTCCAGAGCCTTAGCAAACTGAAGGGGCAGAGTTGTTCCATACAAACTTGGTCAAGTGCTTCAGCAGCAGGAAAACTCACTCCCAGCTCTCCCATGAGGCCGTCCCCTCCCCCCATGGCACACCCAAGTCCGGAGGACCCCAGGCGGGACCCTCCGCCCCTCTCAAGGTGCTCCCCAAAGACTAACTCCCCAAAATTGAGCTCCACACTCTCCTTCACCTACTTGCTCCCGACCCCTCCCCCCATCACATACCCAAGGGGCCACAGCAGAAAGAGTAAGCGGGCCAGACTTGGAGACAGACGCCCCGGATTCCGGTGACCTTGGACAAGCCGCAGCGCGTCTCGGAGCCTCAGTTTCCTATTCTGCCACTCTTACAGGGTGACCTCAGGCTCAGAAACCCAGGTTAGGGGTGGAGGGCGAAAACTACGGACCGTCCTTTAACACTGCACCGACCTCCTCCGCTCCCAAACGCTCCAGGCGTCGAGCACCAGCCTGGACACCTCGGGAGCAGCTTCTCTCGGGAGCCCAGTCCCGGTGCCCCCGGGACGCGTCTCCTCCCAGCCCAGTCCGGTACCTGGCAATTGCTGTCCTGGGGCAGGTTTTTAACCAGTATTTTCCTGCGGTTACTCAGCTCCCGGCGCATCCGCTGCAGCCGCGCGGCCACCTCCTCCGAGTGTAGCGCGGAGGGCGCGGGGCCGCGGGCGTCCTCGCAGGTCTCCACGGAGGAGCAGGACCCGTGCAGCTCCCGCCCGGGTCCCAGTCCCGGCCCCGACCCCGCCGCGCCGCCCAGGCCCGCGCCCCCCTCGCCGCCGCCGCCTCCCACCGCTGCCGCCATCTTCCCGGCGCCCCGCGGCTGGCTGCGGGTTCCTCGGGAGGCTCGAGGGGAAGCGGAGAGAGAAAGCGGGAGGAGGCCCGGGCGGGGGCGAGGCGGGCAGAGGCCGCGGAGTGGGCCCAGGCAGGGAGGGGGAGGGGGGGCGGCGCCGCAGCCAGCAGCCGGCGGGCGGGAGCGGAAACCTGAGCACCGAGGAGGAGCCGAGAACTACCTCGCGGGCACCTCCCCCTCGGCCCCCGGCCGGAGAGCCAGGGCCGCGCCGGCCCACGGGGCCCGGAGACACCTGTGCGGGCCGGCGCGCTCCCAGCAGCGCGTCTGTAAACTTTGAGGGTGGGGCTCTGGGGATGCGCCCCGGCGCGGGCAGCTTCCCGAGGGGGACGCGAATCCCAGGCGCTGGTCCCCGCGCGGCCTCGCCGTGGGACAGCGCACGCCCCTCGAAGTTCCCGCGCCGGGGCTGCAAACGCAAATTCAGTCACCCCAAACCTGGGGAGGCACCCTGCTCCGGACCGGAACCCTTCTGCTGTGCACACTTGATGAAAAAGTTTTAGTTTACAATGAAAAATAAAATTTGAGATTTTGTAGGGAGTACAAGGAGAGATGCTGGAGGAAATATATTTTTGGAAATACCTCACCGCAAAGAATTTTCCTAACTCTGTATACGAGAAAGCCAGTGCCCGTCACCAGTCCCTCCGTTCCTTTTGTGCAGCTCCTAAGACGTACAACCCGGGTGGTTGCATGTGCAACATACAGAGCAATGCTGAAACCAAGTATAAAATGGAAGAAGAGCAGAGGGCCAGAGAACACGCTAGTGGAATATCATTTTAACTGAAAGTTATAAGGAGAGTTGTATTGTAGAACTATTCTTAGTCAAAGTGATGTTATCAGGTCAAACAATCAGGCAGCCTTTGGCACCAGCCAAAGTAACTATCAGCAAGGAGGAATTTGTATCTTAAGTGTGCAGCATGCAAATACAGGAGGGGAAGGGGGAGGAAGTTTGCTTAGCACTAATATTATTCCATTAGAAAAACTATTTTAAATAAATGTAAAAAAAACCCCAAAGTATTTAAAAATACTATGTATTCAATACTTACACCGTGCCCCCAGGTGTTTCTAAGTACTTTACATATATTTTACTCTTCGCAATAATCCGGTTTTATTTAATGTTCTATTTTTCTCATTTTACGTATTTAATGTTTTATTTTTCTCATTTTACGTATGAAGAAATGGAGTCTTGTCTGATTAATTCTCAAGCCCAATGCTCTTAATTATATAAAGAGATTCCTCTGTAACCCCAACATAATGACTGCTAATATTCCTGAATTTATTCTCTGCCAGTAGATACTTGTATCATTAAAATGATTCTGCCGTATATCTGTGTTCATAGCAGCACCAACCATTCCCAATAGTCAGAATGGAAACAATCCAAATGTCCATCTACCAATGAACAGATAAATCATTGCATATACATACAATGAAATATTATTCCACCATAAAAAGGAATAAAGTACTGCTAGAAGGCAGATGAACCTCCAAGCATTAAGCTAAGTGAAAGAAGACAGACACAAAAGATCACATATTGTATGATTCCATTTACATGAAATACCCAGAAAAAGTAAATCATCGAGACAGAACACAGATGGGGAAGGAGGGAATGGGAAGCAACTATATAGTGTGTACAGGTTTCCTTTTAGGCTAATGAAAATGTTTTGGAACTAGACAGAAGTACAGTGAACCAAGAAAGTGAATATACTAAATAGCCACTGAACTGTTCACTTTTTCATGTTATGTGAATTTCACCTCACAAAAATTTTTAAATGATATTCTGCAGTTTACAGGTTCATTGCATGCCTTTTAAAGTACATTTATTTTCTAAGCCTTTTTCTACGTCAATATAATTGAGCATCATTATTTTTCATGGCTGCGTAATATTCTACATAAAAATTACCATAATTTCCATCATTGATCTTCTAGTATTAGACATTCTTGTCTATTGTGGAAAGCACTGAAATTAATACCCTGTGTCCATATTTGCAGTCTTGATTTTTCAATAGAATAAAGAACTAGAAGCAAAATTTCTTCATAAAAGAATAAGTATATTTAAAGATTTTTGATGTGTATTTCCAACCATCTTCTTCAGTTTTCCCTA
Source organism: Glossophaga mutica (assembly GCA_039655065.1). Taxonomy (NCBI): domain Eukaryota; kingdom Metazoa; phylum Chordata; class Mammalia; order Chiroptera; family Phyllostomidae; genus Glossophaga; species Glossophaga mutica. The sequence continues at coordinate 46,567,936 of CM077307.1, read as the reverse complement.
TCACAAACATTGTCTGACAGCGTGCATTTTCCACTTGCATCCATAATAATTTGGTGTTAAAATATCATCACATTTTGTTTTAAATGTTATTGCCTTGATTTAAAAAGTTATAAATTTTAAAATCCATTAAGATTTTGTTTTGCAGGCTGAAACATTCTGAGAAGTATATTCTTTTAAGTGGGCAGGAAAAGTGAATAGCTTTAGCATATGCTCTGACCTGGAGTCAGTCATTAAGTTTCAGAACATGTATTTATCCAAATGAGTACTGTCTTCTTCACAAACATTTATTAAATGCCTCTATGTGCCAGACAATATATGCAAAGGCACTAATTATACAGAAATAATGAAATAAGATTTCTGTGTGATAGGGGCTCAGTTTCACTAAGAGAAAATTATATAGTAATTATACATAAACATGATAAATATGTGAACAGAAATGCCAGGAGCATCCCTGGAAAATGGTGATCTCAGTCCAATTTTGGTGATTGCTTTTGCTGAGAATACTTTTCACACTGCTTTTTTGTTATTGACTTCAGGCTCTATGGCAAATTCTTCTGCACGGTTTCTGTGGTAGTGAGTGTTCATCTCTTAGAGATTGGTTTGACTTTTACAAATAATTAAATGTTATTGAAAGCCAAGTCTGGTGAATGAATCAGAGCTATATTATGCTTTGGGGATCATGATTATGTAATGGGGGTTGGGGCCTTAAATGGAACATGATTACAATGTTATGAAGTTATTAAACCAATTTTATTAAGTGGCTACTTAGAATTGATCCCACTCCTTGAAAAATATTGCTTTGTCCTCTACAGTGGAGGCTTTCAAATTTTGACCCAATGCAGTGGGAAATAAATACTACAGTGGGAGATATATTTTACATCACAACCCAGGAAGCCCATACAACATACAGTTGAAACAAAGACTTTGCAGAACAATATACACTTACCTGATACAGCACACTCTAGTATTTTTCATTGTATTATATTCCTTTTTTTAATTGCTAGAGTGACACTAAATTGACTTCATGTGCCACGCATGAGTTGTTATGTCTTGACTATTATAAACACTGCTCTAGCTCTCAAATTACTATCTTTCCTCATTACTTTGGCTCAACTGTTTTCAAGGAATTCAGGGAGGTAATAGAACCTACTGATTTTTAAATTATTTAACTGCATTGACTATTATTGCCACATGAAAGAAGTGGATGGAAATTGCAAAGATTTGGAATGCTACTATAATTCTGAAGAGTTCCTCCAATGCAAGGTTTTAGTCTGACTCTCTAAAAAGCAGCTTCTGTGGCAAATTAGAGAAATGTTCTAATCTGAATCTAGAGTACATTCAATCATCAAGCCGCAATACATTTACCAATACCCACAGGTAATTATTCATGATCTCTATAGTTACCTCTTCTTATAACATGAGCCATGTGCTCACTTTTACCTTTATTTTTTTAAATATTAGTGGTTATTTTGCATATTTTTAAAGCTCTGAAATTGGGTAAAATGTTGGAAAAGTTTAATAAGTCCCAGTTAATAATAACAATAATAATAATAACACAGCCTCTTGTATCCAAACAATCTTATGCTTACATATTATGAAAATATGATAAAAACAAGTTAAGTATGTGAAAAGACCTTGTAAACTACGAGAGTGATACTTCTAGTTATCATTTACTCATTCAATGCTATATATTGGTTGCCTACAATGTAACAGGTACTGTATAACACACCAGATTTTATTGATTTCTGTTCAGAAATGGTCCTTTTCCTGGTGAAAGTAATTGCAATACAGGAATTTCAAATTTGGCATGACAAATACTATGAATAAAACACTCTTAACAGCACAGAGGGTGTTTGAGTTTGACTTCAGGGAAGTTATCACGAGGAGGGGGGTCTTGAAGGACACAGAGTGTTCTAGATGATAAGGCTCATGTACTGAAACAGGGAGCAGAGAGACCCAAAGGCATCATCCAAGAGGCTGGCGTCTCCATGAAATAATAAGTGTGGTATTAATTACAGCTGTGCTACTTTCAGGAGTGTAGCAGGGAATGCACAAGAAAGGTAGAAGATGCCATGCTAAGAGGTTGATTCCATTTTAAGTCAATGCTTTAGTATGGCATCAGCCTGAGTTTAAAAAAAAAATAATTGACAATAATGGAGGGAATGAATTTAGCAGGTCTGATGTCAGGGAGACAAATTAAACATCTTTTGAAACAAAGTAGAAACATTCCAGGGCTTGTCCTTGAGTAGAATGAATAATAAGAGCATCAAGCTTCATATGGGTTACCTGAGTAATCTACTGTAGTAAATGTACAGAGCTTTTCATAAGTTAAGCTTTTATTCTTTGTTTCCTTTTTTTGTTGTTCACAGTATTTAATTTTAAACCCTATAATCAACATGGGATATAGCTAGTACATACCTATTTACCAATGAGGAATCAAAGGCAGAGAAGGTAGCTTGTCCAGTCACATAGCAGACAGACAGGGGCCTCAGAATTCCAAGGCAAATGTGTCTGATTTTGGAGCCCAGGTATGTGAATCTGTGTGATTACAGCTGGAGGAAGGGCAGGATTTGTGAGGTTTTTTTCTGAGAGCAAACAGTAGAGCAAAGTAGAAGCAGAATACAGTGATGGAGGGAGCAGGGTCAGGAGTTAAAATACCTGCATTCAATTCTGTGTCACCGAAGCAAGCTATTTAAAGCCCATGAGAGAATAACTCAAATGCACTAAGCCTCAGACTCTTCATCTCACAATAACAGCACCCCCAAGGCCGTCATTAGAGGCTATTATGAGAATTAGACAAGGTAACATATAGAAAGGGCTTTGGCAAAGTGCTTAGCTCAAGGGCTAGATAAAAAGGCAGTCATCATAATATCAATGGCAATAACAATAAATATTTATCAATTATTTGTAAAAGTCTTGGTGACTTATCAGGTGTCAGCACAGAGAGAGAAGTGAAGGATGGACTCTCTTCCACAAGAGGCTCACATATGGCCATGGCTGCAGGGACAGCCATGTCTCTAGTGATTCCTGAGAAGTCCCAGCACATTTCGTAGGTACTCAACACCAACATTGATGGGTGACAGAAACTAGGCTTTGCCATCACTGCAATGAAGGGTGTGGGGGGAGGAGATGCTCTTGTGGTGTTGAGGAAAGTGGACACCGACCTCACCGAGAGGGCAGGAGAACTCACAGAGGATGAGGTGGAACAGGTAATCACCATAATGCAGAACCCATGCCAGTACAAGATTCCAGACTGGCTCTTGAACAGAGAGATGGATGTGAAGGATGGAAAATACTGCCTGGTCCTGGCCAGTGGTCTGGACAACAAGCTTCATGGAGACCTGGAGTGGGTGAAGAAAATTTGGGCCCACAGGGCTGCACTACTTCTGGGTCTTCATGTTCAAGGCCAGTATACCAACACCACAGGCCGCTGGGGTCTCACTGTGGGTATGTCTAGGGAGAAATAAATCTCTAGGCCTTGTCTGTTATTAAATAATTTATGCAAAATAAAAAGAATGGTATCATGGTTTCTAATATGAGAGATTAGATGGACGGTAGTGCCACAGCTAATGAGGGACCAGTTTAGGAAGTAAAGATACCGAGCTCAATTTAGGCATCAAACACTGTGGAATATCTAGACAAAAGCACCCAGTAGACAATCTAAAACGTGTTAGAGAACCAGGTAGTTTTAAAAAAAGGAGACTGCATGAGATCACTCGGACTGAGTACGTAGATTGAAGGAGAAGTCCAAGAAGTAGGATGGTAAAGGCCAGCAGGGAAAAAGAGTGGGGAGTGCTTGGCAGTCCTGTTTGGACTCTGTTTATTCTACTTAGGTGTCCCACCCATGTAAAGAGAGCCAGGTAAAAATGCAAAAGTCGTCTGGCAAACATGGTCAGACTACACTGGGTATTGTTCTGCCTATTCCTATCGTCCATCACCTTAATGGCGTCCTGCAGCCCCGAATCCTTGGTTCCCGCTCTGTTATTGGTCTGGCACATCCTCTCCTTGGCTCTGGTATCTCCACAATATTGAGTTTGGTTTTGGGGTTTTGGTTTTTTTTTTTACTTTGCTTCCTTTTTGGATCATAAACTGAACTGACTCACTATTCACTCCTTCCTGCTACTGACCTTGCATTCCATGACACACCAGCTGTAAAAGAAACCAAAATCAGAAAGAAAAAATAAAGGACTAAAAATGAACTAGAAAGAGTGGCTTCCAAGACAGCAAGGAAGCAAAATGTTTCAAGAAGGAGAATGGTCAGCTTGTGAACACAGCAAAGAGGGCAGACAGAATGAGAGCAGAAAGGAGAATTGGGTTTGGCAGTCAGGAGGCTCCAGGGTCTTTGAATGAGAGCAACTTGAAGACCGTGGTAGAGACAGAGGCTAACAAAGGAATTGGCGAGATAAACTTTATAACCTCTAATTTTCTCCAGGCAGCAGAAAGATCATCCTCTGGTAGGTTTTAGCAGGTAATTAAAATTTGTAATCCACATAGGTGATTCACGTATATTCACTTCTCACAACCAGCATCTGGAGTAGGAATTATTATCCCCATGTTATACAGTATTTCTAAAGTTATGAAAGATAACCTGAAAGTTATAAATATCTAAACTACAGATATTTCCCTTGAACCTGGAATTGTACAATACGAAAAGAATTTTACACTTTGCCATTGAAGTTCAGATTTTCTTGAAGCCCTGCTTCCTGAATTACAGAAGTCTAAGGAAGTAGCGCACTTTCTATAAAAATGCAATTTTTAAAAGTGGGAGCTATAAAATTATAGAAAGAGCCATGCAGCAAGCAGCATGAATATTTGAAAGATAATAAAGTATATAACCCAGCTATAGAGCAGGGAAACACATCTTTTCAAATGATAAAGTTTTTATGTAGAATGGAGGAACTTACCATTTAAGCAAGTGACATTTAAAAGTCATTTTGTTGAAAATCTTTTTTTAGGATTTTATTTATTTATTTTTAGAGAGAGGGGAAGGGAAGGAGAAAGAGAGAGAGGAAAACATCAAAGTGTGGCTGCCTCTCACATGCCCCTACTCTGGGGACCTGGCCTGCAACACAGGCATGTGCCCTGATTGGGAATTGAACTCTCGACCCTTTGGCTTGCAGGCTAGCATTTAGTCCTCTGAACCACACCAGCGAGGGATGTTGAAAATCTTTTTAAAGTAGATATATTAAGGAGCACACATTTATTTCTTAAAACAAATGATACTCAACCTGAATTATCTTTTTAGTGATGAATTCAATAATAGATTAATTGTCTTCTGGGTATATTGAGGATTATAGGATGATTTCCTTCTGCATCATAAGTGGCTTCATGAAGTTATGCCTTCTTAGTGCTTATGTCCACTTTTTATAGATTTTTTTTGTCTCCTTCCTTGTCAATGCTTATATCTCATGGCAGCCCATGTATTCACAGTCTCATTCACGCCTGTTGTAACATTAAACCAATGCAACAAATCCAAACACAGGTAAATAAGGTGAAATTTGCACATGCCCATGCTTATTATACAAATGTTCCTTGGGAGGCTCCCATTCCGTTCCCACCTGGCCTCCTGGCCTTGGCTTCTTTTTTTCTGCTTCTGTCACTTAGACTTGATTGAGACAGTGTGCCACTCAGCTCTCCCTTGAGAATCTCAGGAATCCAGCTAGCTGCTCTATATAGCTCCAGGTCTGCAGTATTCACACTGAGGCCATCCTCCCTCCAGGAAGCTCCTAGCCAATGACTAAATGCAGTGGGGCTACTATAGCTGGGCCACCTCCATCTCACACAAGATTCCTCCGTGGGCCATCTTTGGTCTGGGATGTCCTACCTAGTCAAGACTTTCTCAGGGCTGCACCTCAGCGCAGGGCTCTTCCTACCTAATCGTCTCTCCTTCCCTCTCTTTTACAAGTGTCTGACCTGCTTTGTGGCTTGAAGGCTTTCCCACCCACTCTTGCTCCACCTCCCCTTTTGTCCTTTAGAGATTTTTCCTAATACACCATATGCACACCTAATTTTGGCTTGGTATATGCTACCCAGAAGACCCAGCTGACACAGTTCGTTAAAAAAAAAGGTCCAAGTAAGCAGGCAGTCAAGTTAGGTTCACTCATGCTTGGCTGGCAGGTAGGACCTCATCCTGAGTGGAAGGTAGGGGACAGGTAGTCCTTGGCACAAAGCAGTCCCACAACTGCTGAGGATTTCACTACTGGTGACCTGGGAATGCATGCTGGTAGAGGGGAGCAATTTTGCTAGCTTGAAGATTTAGCTACTTGAAAGATATGGGGGGAATAATAATGCTTGCAATTATAATAGTGTTCACTGGTTATTTTAAAGTTCTATTGATGCCTTACAGAGGGATAACGAGAAACTGAGAAATAATGAAACAGTAAAAGGCACAGTGTGAGAGACAGGGAGCCTATTTAACTGGGAGCACTTTCTTGAAAAACGGAATTTAACACCTTTGCAAGGACATGCCCCTCCCTCAGGGAGTGGGGCAAACTCAAGGTAGGATGGCTCTTAGAAGCCTGGAAAAGGTGATGGCCCCTGCTGAGGAGGAAATGCCTGAGTTTTCATGACAGATGTTAGAGGAAGGAATAAAAAGGCTGTGGGAAGGGGTATGCTGCAATAAATTCATAATGTGAAGCCTGAGGGCCCACCAGAGGATTGCATTCCCCAGCAGGGTCCAGAGCACACACCATTCTCCAGGCCAATGCCGTGGTGGGAGGGACACCAGCATCAGTAAATCATCTCGTGGCAGCTCTCCTTGCAGGTCAGGGATGAAGCTGTCACAGATTTGGGTTCATGAATAGCAATGGGAGTGATCGCTCTCCAAAATAATAGAAGCCACATAACAAAGCTTAACTGACAGAAGCCAGGGGGCCACCATTGCTGTAACTCCCAGCAAGATTGGAATAGCTGACAAGGAAGCATGAACCACAGGAAGTTGTGGAAATGTTTAATAGAATTTGGGGCCCCTAGGGGCAAAATATAAGGGCAACAAATGACAGTGCCCTTTAGCATCTATAATCAGAAACAAGCAAGATCCAAGAAGCAGGAGGCTAAGGGTCCAACACAAATTCTTAACTCCTTGCTCAGTTCCTGGACCTGAGACAATTTGCAGATCCAAAATGCAGTGACTGAGAGTTGGCTGTGCCCCAAGAAGGAAGAACTCGGCAATACCGTGACAACCATTAACTGTAATGACTTCCCCAGTCCTGCCCCAACTGAACCTACAGCCATTTACTCAGGTGGCTAGGCACAAGGAAAAGGACAATAATCGCATATATTTAGGACTTTTGGACACACTTTCCTAGCTGACATTGATATCTATATATCTAAAGTGTCATCACAACCCCATGTTAGAGTTGGGGCTTTGGGACCCAGTAATATATGCAATTCTGGCTGAAATCTCACTTACAGTGGGTCCACTGGGTCCACAAACCCAGTTGGTGGGCATTTTACTCATCCTTAGTAAAAAAAATTAGGGTATCATTCATTGAAATTTGACTTACTTTGCTCCTTGACTAGTAGAATCAGAACAATCATATTGGAGAAGTCTCTGAAACAACCACTTCCCTGAGTCATGGTAGTGAATCAAAAACAGTATTGCATCCCAGATAATGAGCTTTATATGTCAACTTGACTGGGCCATAGTGCCTAGATAGCTGGTTAAACATAATTCTAGATAGTTCTGTGAAGGTATTTTGGGGTGAAGTTTCAATTTAAATTGGTGGAATTAAGTGGACTGCCCTTCATATGTGGTGGGCTTAATCCAATCAGCTGAAGACCTGAACAGAGCAAAAAGCTGATCTCCATTAAGCGAGAGGGAATTGTACTTAGAGTACCTTCAGACCTCACCTGCACTGGTTTACCAGCAGACAGCCTTGAGACGTGAGTTGAAACTTTTTCCTGAGTCTCCATCCTGTTGGTCTCATTCATTGGATTTTGGACTTGTCAGGCCTCCACAATCACATGGGCCAAATACATCTCTTAATTGTTTATAAAGATAAATTTATTAATTAAAATATATTTATTGAAAGCAAATCTCTCCACACACACATGTACAAACATACACACATCCTGTTGGTTTTGTTACTCTGGAGAACCCTCACTAATACAACCATTAATGAATGCGTGGGTGGTGATCCCTATCCTATTTCCATTTAATTCACACTCTGACACCTACAGAAACCATGGATTGGAGAATGACAATTGATTTCCACAAGATCGACCAATTAGTAGCACCATCGCAGTTGCTGTGCCAGACATCATGTTGATGATAAAGCTGATCAATAAGGCCTCAGCTATGTAGGATGCAGCTATTGATTTGATGATTGAGTTTTTTTCTATACAATCAGAAAAGAGGATCAGAACTAGTTCACATTGACATGGAATGGCTGACAAGGTTCATTTTTAATCTTGCTCCAGGGCTCTGTTAACTATCCACACCTTGTCATAATAAAGTTCAAAGAAGTCTATATTATTACATTGCTCCAATGCATTAGGGAATAAGTTGATCTGGCAGGACAAACCAGTTGGTGTGTATGCTGGAGGCCTTGGCAAGTAGCATGAGCTTCAGAAGAAGGTGGGAGATAAAATCTATGCAGCTCCAGGGACTGCCATTTCAGGAAAGAACATCTCCTGCAAAGTAAAAGACCAGTTGCTGTATCTTATAACTCTCAGAGGCACAACACCTGATGGACATCTTTGAGTTCTGGAGGCAACCTGATCTACACCTAATATTGGAACTATATTCCAGCCTATCGACCAGGTGAGATGGAGGGCTGCTAGTTTTGAGTAGAAACTGGAGCAGAAGAGGGCTTTGCAGCAAGTATAGGCTGCAGCTTAAGTAGTCCTACCACTGGAAGCTGAGAGGTGAGAAGGTCTGCAGCGGAAGCATTTGGATAAACATATGAGAGTGGATGCGAAGTGTGAAGATTTTTGTATTTCATGTTAATGGCCATGGTGGAGGATCCACTTTGGAAAAGGCACTGAAAAACCAATTACTCAAAATTACTTGACTAGTCTATATTAGCCAGCCTTTATCATTGGCTAGTTCAGAACTGACATAATGGGCACATGAATGCAATGGCCATCTTGTCAAAGGTGAAGTTTATGTATGGGTCCCATAGCATAAATTCCTACTTACTAAGGCCAGTCTCACTATTGCTGCCTCAGAATATCCAACCGACCAGCAACAGAGAGCAACACTGAAACCTGATAGGGTACTATTCCTCAAGGTGACCAACAGCCACTTGGTGTCTTAAGCTTTTCTGTCCTGGAAGGACTAGCAGTTCATCCTCATAGTGGTAGACACCTATTCTAGGCCTGAGTCTGTCTTTTCTGCCTAAAGGCCCTCAGTTAACATCAATATCCAGAAGTTTACACAATGGTTGATTCATGGGCACAGAATTCCATATTACACAGCATCTGACTGGGGAACCTACTTCACAGTGAGGCAGGAGCAAGAGTGGGCCCTTGACCATGGAGTCCAGTGATCCCTCACTACCCTAAAGTAGCCAGCCTGATAGAATGTTGGAACAGCTTACTAAGGCATAGCTAAAAAACCAGCTCAGAGACAACACACTGAAAGAATAGGGTGATATCTAGAATACAGCACGTAGAGTAAATCAGAGACCTCTCTGTGGTGCTCCAAATGAAAGAATATGTGAACACAGAGTACCGAGGGAGGAACAATTGTGGCCCCCTTACCATCGCTCCCAGTGACCAATTGGAGGGCATTTTGCTTCCTTTCCCTACAACTCTGAGCTTGGAGAGAGTGAGGTTCTCATCCCCCAAAGGAGCATATTCTTTCTAAGGGGACCGTAAGGGTCCTATTTAACTATATATTATAGCTACTGCATGTGCATTTGGACTTCCTATATCCAGTAGCCAGCAGGCAAAAAGAGAAGTCACCATCTTCATGGGGGTAACAGACCTAGAACAGCAGAAGGAAGTAAGGCTGCACTTCTGCAAGGTGATCATTTGGGTGCCTCTTTTATCCTCTCAATCAATGATAACTATGAATGGACACGTGTTGCAATGATGGCCTGAGAAGATACTGATTGCCAAGGAATCAGGTTCTTCTGGAATAAAGGTCTGGGTCACACCACTGGGTGAGCCACCAGGACTGACAGAGGCGATAGCTGAAAATGAGAAGAATTTAGAAAGGACAGTGGAGGAGTAAGACAATGAATATCAGCCAGTTACAGTTCTGAGACTGGCTGCAGCACCTAGAAGTGTAGTTTCTCCCACTAATCCCCCTCTCTGAAGTCTCCTCTCAGGAAGAGAGGCTCACAGGAACCATGAAAGAGCTGCTCCCCAAACATAGTGGCTAAGTCAATCTGAGAGGCGCAAGGGGGTGGACCAGAGCAGCCTTGCTGGTATGCCACTCAGATCTCCCCTCCAAAGAACTTGCCATAAAGAGTGTAGCTGGCTGACCATTGTCAGCTGCTGTGTTTCGTGAGCTGGCACAGCATTCATACCGAGGCCAGGCTTCCCCTGGGCTGCTCCTAGCTAATCACTAAACGCAATGCGTCTACTAGAGCTGTGCCGTTTCTCCCTAATGCATGACAGCTCCAGCAGTCTTTGGTAGGGTGCTTTGCCATTGACCTTGCTGCACTGCAGTCAGAGGCTCTTTTCACAGGACCCTGCTTTCTTTCCTCTGTCCATTCACAGGGGTCAGACCTCTACTGTGATCTGACAGCTCACCCCCATCTACTCCGCTCCCACTCCCTTTGTCCTTCAAAGGCATTTCCTTCCACACATTTCCTGTCCATCTCATTCTATCTTGATGTCTTGCTTCTTGGAAGACCTGAACTGGGACAAATTGTTTTTTCAGTTTTGATATTTAGAACTTCCTACAAAATCTGATATATCTTTGTCTTTCTGTGTTACTCCTCTGCCATCTTATTTAATCCACCTCAGTTTTGTCCCTTTAGTCTTCGGCCTCTGGCACATTTCCGTGCTAAGTTTGTCCATCTATACTGGAATATGTCATTCAAGCACACTTTTAAGACTGTATCTAATTAGCTCAGTCCTGACAACAGTCTTATCATTGATTAGTAATGGATTACAGTCCTTGGACAATTATTGCTTTTGAAGCCAAGCTAACAGGTGCTCCACATTGTCAATGCATAAATTATCTGGTCTAATTTAGCAGACTGTTAAAAAAAACATTAAACTTCCCTTCACAGATTCTATATTTCCACCTCCGTTCTGAGCCAGCTGAGGTGGGGGTTTTCAAGTTAATTCTCCCCATAACTTCCTAAACATATTGCTGGATCTGAATTCCTAGGATTCTCTAGTTAAACCCTGAATTTCTTATAGAATCATTAGCATTTCAGCTGCCCACTCAAAAGGAGTGTTCCTACAACTGCCTCTGTCGTCAGCTAATTTTACATCCCTCCATTTTGCAGTATTCCAGGTCTCTTGCCAGCTCTTCCATTTCTTTTTTTGGTTGTAATATTCCATTACCCCTTCTGCTTTTGCATTCAATTGTCCATTTACGGGCAGCATTTTGCTTTTACTCATCCAGCAAGAGGAACCAAATCTTTGAAGTTGTGCTATTCTAGAATAGTTTTCAAATGAGCACAGGTCTTTTTCCTAATATTCTTTTCAGCTGGTGAACTTATTCCTAACACAGAAAAAGATTCCAAGATAGGGCATGGCAAAGAAAACCTCAGTAAAGTAGGTTAGTGATGATTCCATATATACTGTTGAAGTTCCCCAGTCGTCCATCATTTTAGGAACCTGTATCTGTAATGCAAATGCACATTTAATGCAACTATAAATATTTCACTTACAGAACGTCCCTTTACAAAGTATCATTGAATAGAGTCTAACTCAGTACAAGCATATTTAGAACGGTCTCATAATGATCACTTTAGAGAGTCATATTCCTGAAGGGGTCTTAGGAAATCAGCTCTGCTGTATTCTTCTGCCTCCAGGCAGAATTGGACACAACACAACCCAGATAGGAGGAAAAGCTTCTCAAGCGAGAGTCAATAATCTCATTCTAAAGTTTACCAGTGAGCACAGAGAGGAATTTCTTCTTTGAATATAGAAATCCCTCTGCTATAGCTCAAGTCCATTTTTTTATAATAAGTCTGATAGTGAGGTTCAAGAATGCTCATTATGTTTAACACAATGAGTGAACATATTTCCCAAGTTGCAACTGTTTATTTCCTGTAGTAGACATTTTAATGTAAATGACCGTTTTCTATTTGAATCAAATTACAACTTAGTCATTCAATAAAAAGTGAATATTTATTAAATGTAAACCTTTATATTTATTAACCTCAAATTCTTTCAACAATTTTTAAAAGCACTTCTACTATTGGGAAATCACCATATGCTCACAGCTTCTTGGAAAGACTCAATGTCTTCCAGTTACTGTGATCATTTTAAATGCCAAATTTGTCACCTTTGCCCAGTGACTAAGCTTTCCTGTCTGTACTGTCCTTAAGATTTTAGACATTTATGAAAACATCTTTAGTTTTTTAAAACAAGAAGATGTATTTGGCTCTCTTGCTCTCTCTTCCCCTAAGTTCTGGTACCACATACCTTCTAAGGAGCCCTAGTTCCTTTACCAAAGAATTTTGTAAGGAGGAAACCTATAAGTACCAATGGTTCACATATTTTCCCCCATGGCTACTGAGTAGTTTCAATGAAGACCTATAGGATAAGTAGGAGTTAGTAAGTATATTTAGGATAGGTGTGGGGTAGGAGTGGGTGTGGGCGGTGACCTAATAAGGCAAGACCAACTGGGCATGGTGCTGGGAGTAGAAGGGAGGGGCCCAGAGGCAGCTCCGGACCATCCAAGGGTAAAGGGTAAACAAGCTAGCAGGCAGCATCACATCGCCCTGGTAACCAATCTAGCACATGACCGCAGATTCCCTGACCCTGGACAGAGATTCCTCAGGAGGAAGTCCTTACACAGAATCTACTGCAAGGCTAGCAAAATGTATGGATAAGGGAAAAGCACTCCTATCCCCTTCCGGTTCCTGATTGAAGGGAAAACTATGAGATATAGAGCCCCGTGTATCTAAAGGTTAACATGGTTGCAGGGGGAGGTGCAGACCTGTCAGTCTAGCCTGGGGTAAAAACAGGATTTGCTGCAGGAGCTGGACCCTTCCAGAGCACACAGAAGCTTGTACTAGGAGATGTAAATGGAGGGAGGGCAGAGACTTGCCCTTCTCTTCATCTGGGTTCCGGGGTAGGGACATGAGGGCTGGAGGGCTTGTGGACCAGCACAGCCAGATGGCAGGCCGTGGCTCACCCCTCCCCTGGTGCAGGAAGCACCAGGCAGTGACTGGCAGTGTGGGCAGTGCACACAGACTCAGGAAAGGACCCTGAGGCCCAATGTGATGGGGATAGAAGCCGAGCAGCTTGGAGGACGACTCAGAGCTGCCTTTGGGTAAAAATACCCAAAGGATGGTATTTTAAAAGATATTTTATGTATTTATTTTTAGAGAGAGGGGAAGGGAGCAAGAAAGAGAGGGAGAGAAACATTGATGTGTGAGAGAAACATTGATCAGTGGCCTCTGACAACTGGGGACTGGCCCACAACCTAGGCATGTGCCCTGACTAGGGATTAAACCGAGACCTTTCAGTTCACAGGCTAGCACTCCACCCACTGAGCCACACCAGCCAGGGACAAAAGGATGTTATTTTCAAATGGGAGAAGCAACTCTGGGGGCAGCTTTGGACTGATCTGGAAGAAGGTGGTGTGGTTTTTCTCTGGGTGTCCTGGAGGGAATGGACTCTGAGGCAGAAGCCTGCCATTTTTCCAAAATTGCGTAGCTTTTGAATAAAAACTCCTTTCCTTTTTCACCAAACCTCTGCCACCAGATTTTAACGGGCAGATTTTAATGGGCAGCAGGTAGCAAAACCCCATTTCTGTTTGGTAACAAGACAACAACAAACTAAGAAGTAAAATAATGTTTGCAAGTTGATATGAAAGAGGACATAAAGGGACTATGGAAGCACATCAAAGCAACCTCTTACCTGCAAATTGGCAAGTGTTGTGGTAAGGAAAGGCTTTCTGAACAAAGTGACTATTGAATTAGGGAGTAGAGCCCTAGCAGGACTTCCTGATTTGTGTTGTTAAATTCCCACTCTTAGTTTATCCCAACTGTGTGGTTACAAAAATGTAAACAAGTTGTAGCCTAATTTAATCTTGTCTGTGCCTTACTTTATTATCCCAAACTCACTAAATTAATTCCTTACACTTACCTAAATTAACGGATTGTGTTTCTCTCAATGTAACACACAGAAAATACACAGAAATATTCCAAGTGTACTTAATTACATAATTACGGTTTTTAAAATCATTCTGACTACTTTTATAGATCTTTTCACTTTTTAAAAATTTACCTTCTTCCACCCTGGCTGGTGTGGCTCAGTGGAGTGAGTGCTGGCCTGGGATCTGAAAGGCCACTGGTTCGATTCCTAGTTGGGGCACATGCCTGGGTGTGGGCCAGGTCCCCAGTTGGAGTGTGAGAGAGGCAACTGTTGCCTCTCTCGAGGCAACTCTTGCACATTGATTTTTCTCTCCCTTTCTCCTTCCCTTCCCCTCTCTCTACAAATAAACAAATAAGATCTTTAAAAAATAAAATAAAATTTACCTTCTTCCTGTTAAAATGTAACCCCTGTAAGGGCAAGGCCTCTGCTTTGTGTGCTCCTCCTATCACCAGAGATTATCACAGGTTGTGGCACACGTGAGGCATGTGATACATCTTTGTAGAGTGAATGATTCATTTCGTAAGAATTACTTGTAGCTGCAAGGAGAAGAACAGATTGGAATTCAGTGGGACTAGAAGCAGAGACTCCAAATGGAGACCCCACTGCTCTTCCAATGAGAAATGAAGATGATTCAGACCAATGTAATCACAGCAGGGATGGAGAGACATGAACGGATTTGGGATGTATTTAGAAAGCAAAGTAGAAAGGACCTGGTGATTGATTGGATGTAAGGAGTTGTGCAGGAGCAAAAATCAAGATTTTTCACCTTAGCAATCGGAACAAGAAGGGGAACCCTGAGGAGGAGTGAGTTAGGCAGGCACCAGGTGAATGGTAATGAGTCTAGTTGGTGTGGCTTCCCATGAGCTATACGGGTACCCATGCCCAGTAAGCAATTATATGTGCCCAATCCTGCAACTCACATGAGTGGCCTATATTTAAAAATGGGGTTGGGGAAAAGCATAGCCATAGAAATTTGCACCATGTACACATATGAGAGCAGCATACGTGTGAGAAGAGGACTTAGGATAAAACCCTGAGGATTACCCACTTTTAAGATTTTCTTTTTTGAGGAATCAGAGCTTGTTTATTGAATTGGTTGGACTTGGTAGGGCACTCAAAAATGGCTTCATTTCTCTCCCATCACTGTCTTCAAACCATGCACCTCAAACAATATCTTCAGATACTCCATTAATTTTTTTCTAACTTTTCAATATTCAAAGAGTCCCATTTTTACACACTAAAATACTCAGGCCAGTATAAATTAAAATTTCCATCCAAAAGTTTCCACCAGTCTAAGCTTTCTTTCTTCCTCCAGCCCTGGCCTCATTCTGATTCCCAGTCATGTAGTGGAGGGAGGATGTGGTCTGTTTTTTCACTCTTTTTGTGCCATATTTACCCCATTCCTCCTCTGGTTCTTGTTTTTTTCTAGGTAAATATAGAAATGTGGGGTAAAAGAAAGTATGGCAAAATTATTGGGTTGGCCAAAAGTTTATATGATTTTTCCAAAAAAACCACATTTTTAATTTTCACCAATAACTTTATCGATTGGGATGTTTTGAGTATGTTGGCTATCTTTCACCATGTGTAACACTAACTGTTCTCCATTAATGTCTCAATTCGATCACTATTAACTTCAACTGGTCTACCTGACCATGGAGCATCATTCAGTGAGAAATCTCCAGCACGAAACTTTGCAAACCACTTTTTCCACATTTGATCAGTCACAGCACCTTCTCCATACACTGCACAAGCCTTTCTTTGTATTTTAGTTGCATTTTTACCTTTCTTGAAATAATAAAGCATAATATGCTGAAAATGTTGCATATTTTCCTGCATCTTCAATATTAAAATGGCTACACAACAATGTACCAATTCTGATAAGTTTTTCTTAAATGCACGCTAATATGACAGCTGTCACATTACAATGTAACAAAATCATTTCGAATGAAGTCCAAGACAAGTTAGCACTACTAATACCATCTTATAGAAAAAAACAAATGAACTTTTTGGTCAAACCATATTTCTCTTTTGGTTGGCCATCAAATTCCCTTTCCTGTGACAGATGTTAAAATGCTCTTCTGTTGGGGCTTTATGAGCTCTCCAAAGGCCCTTACTTATCCCTCATCTTACCTGGGGACTTCTACATTATGCTCTTTCTTGACTCCGAAAATCCAATATCCATTTCTGGTCAAGATGGTGGCATATGTGAGTGAGGTACTTGTATCCCCCCACAAATACTTCAAAATTACAACCAAACTACAGAACAACCATCATTCAGAACTGCCTGAAAAGAAGAAGCCACACTGAGACTGATAAGAGGAATGAAACTGGTTGATCCCATACCCACATGTAGCAGACAAAAATCAAGAGGGATATCTTGGCTGGGGAGGTCCCCCCTGAGGAACAAGGGGTCCCAGCCCCACACCAGGACACCTAGCCCAGGGTTCCAGTGTCAAGAAGGGAAGTCTCCATAACTTCTGGCTGTAAAAACCAGTGGGGATTGTGTCTGAGGGAGACAAGGGCTTCTGGAGTTCCAGGCATTTCTCTTAAAGAGCCAGTGCATGGACCTACTCAGACTGACTCTCTCTGAACTCTACTGCTTGAGCAGAAGCTCAAAAGGCCCCAGGGACATACAGAAAGGAACTGAACTGTCTGGCATCAGGGTGCAAGATGGAAAGGCATCTTTCTCCCAGACAGAAATGCTGACAAAGCCCATTGTTCCTTTTCTGAGCCCTCCCCCCAGAGAGCTGGCAAACAGGCACCATATCTGAGTTTCCATCAGCCTGGCTCACACTGTTCACTACACCCTAGTGATTCACCAAGAACCCACCCCACCCAATCTGCGAGCCCACTCAAGCTGTTTTCAGTGGTTTTGCCATACAAATGTCCTGTCTTGGCGCATGCTTCACACTTTCCTCAAATCTCCCAAACAAACACAATGTGGCCTCAGAATGCTTCATACCTCTCTCTCACTAAGTGGCCCCAGGCCTGGCACTAGAGGCATCTGATCATCATTCACAGCTTGGCCTTGCCTGGGCACCCCCAAGCCTAACACTAGTAGCAGCTGTCTGCAGATTGCTTTGTAGCTCATGCTGGGTGGTTCCAAGGCAAACCACAGGAGGCAGCTGACCTTGGCCTGAACCTCCCAGAAGGCCCGAGAGCTAGTGTACCCAGTGGACAGCTTTAGACTACATTGCAGCATCACCACCCAACCAGCGGTAAATTCAAGAGGGAGACTCAGTGGGCACCAGAACCCTGCTGAAGCAAGTCCTGCTCTGTGGGGCAGGTCCCTGCACAGCTGATCCTCCACAGTGGTTGTTGGTTGCAGCCAGTCCTTGCAGCTGATTGGCCTAGAGATAGAGATAAATCCCTCCCACTGATGTGCCAACACCAATCAAGCCTCAACTACAACAGGGGGGTTCACACAACCTACACAGGGTTGGGGACACACCTGAAGTGATCAGGGAGGCTGTGCCACTGGACCTTACAGAATACCTACTACATAAGTTCAGTGTACCAAGCCCAGGATCTGTGGCAGCTCTACCTAATTCATAGAAACAAATACAGGGAAGCTGCCAAAATGATGAGACAAAGAAAAATGTACCGGATGAAAGAAAAGAACAAAACTCCAGGAAAAAACTAAACAAAATGGAGGCAAGCAATCTACCAGATGCAGAGTTCAAAACACTGGTTATAAGGATGCTCAATGAAGTTAGTGAAGATTCCAACAGCATTAAAAAGGACATAGAAACCATAAAAAAGAACCAGTAAGAAATGAAGAATACATTAACTGACATTAATTTACAGGGAATTAACAATAGATCAGATGAAACTAAGGTCAAGTCGGCAATTGGAATAATAAGGAAGCAAAAAAAAAATACCCCAGCAGAACAGCCAAGAGAAAAAAAGAATTTAAAAAATGAAGATAGTGTAAAAAGCCTCTGGAATAACTTCAAGTGAAATAATATTTGCATCATGGTGGTGCCAGAAGGAGAAGGAGAGAGCAAGAAATTGGAAAACTATTTGGAAAAAAATGACAGAAAATGTCCCTAACCTGGTGAAGGAAATAGACAAAGAAGTGCAGGAAGTGAAGAAAGTCCCAAACAAAATGAACCCAACAGAAGCCCACAACCAAGACACATCATATTAAAATGCAAAAGGTTAAAGAAAAAGAGAAAATCTTGAAAGCAGCAACAGAAAATTAGTTACCTACAGGGGAGATCCCATAGACTGTCTGCTAATTTCTCAACAGAAACTTTGCAGGCAAGAAGGAACTGGCAAGAACTATTCAAACTGATGAAAAGCAAGGACCTCCAACCTAGATTACTTACCCAGCAAAGCTGTCATTGAGAATGGAAGGACAGATAAAGTGCTTCCCAGACAAGAAGAAGCTAAGGGAGTTCATCATCACCCAATCAGTGTTACATGAAATGTTAAAGGGTCTTCTTTAAGAAGAAAAAAAGAATAAAAATATGAACAATAAAATGGTAATACAAACATATGTGTCAATGATTGAATTAAAAACAAACATAAAACAAATAAGCAAAATAGAGCCAGACTAAAAAATACAGAGAACATTTTGATGGTTGCCAGATGGGAGAGGTGTTGGGGGGATAGGTGAAAAAGGTGAAAGCATTAAAAAGTACAAATTGGTTGTTACAGAACAGTCATGGGGATGTAAAGTACAGCATTAGGAATATAGTCAATAATATTCTAATAACTATGTATGATGTCAGATGGGTATGAGATTTATTGGGATGATCACTTAATAAGTTATATAATGTCTAATCATAGGAGTGTATCTCTAAAACTAATATAATATTGTATGTCAACTGAAAAATAAAAATGACTTAAATAAAGAAAAACAAAACACAAACAAAAAGAAAATCCAGTATCCAACTGACCTCTCACAGTTTCCCTCAAACTCCATCCTTTCTTTTCCCTTTGGAATAACCAAGTCCCATGCAGCCCACTTCTTGAGTCAGGTCTTTGCAAGATCATGCCGACAACCTGTATTAATCCAGATAGACTAAGTTATGCTATAACAGCTCCTAAATATTGTTTGAAATTACTCATGCTTTGTGTCCATTGTGGGTTAGTAGGGGACTCTGCTTGTCAGACTGTTCAGGAAGCCAGTCGGATGGATACTCCCTCTGGACTCATGTTTCTCTGCTCACCAGGGCAGGTGGAAAAAAAACAAGGCAAATTCTGTCTAGACTCTTCAAGCTCCTACCCAGAAGGGACACCTCTTTTATGCCCACATTTCATGGGCCAAGGCAGGGGACAATCCCAACTCTAACGTGAAGGAGAGTGACGAAGTACAACCCAGATAAAGAGAAGAACTGGAATGCTTTTTAAACAGCCCTAATAACTACCATACCCAGGTGGCCTGGAGGAACCTTTCCAAACACTGGTAATAGAGGCTGCTCCCACTGTCTCTTCCCATCCTCCCCCGCCCCCCCCACTCTGTCTGCTGACACAGCCTTCCCAGCCAGCTCTATCTTTATCACATACACTGTTAAACTCTTTGAAGTCCATGTCAGGCTCTCCAAAAACTGTGCTTGGCTCTGGTACCAGTCTGAAAGTGGAACAAGGAACTTTTGCATTTCAGCAAGCATCCAGCTGGGAGTAAGAAGCCAGTGTTCATTTCTGGAAAGCGCTCACCCTAAATTGCTCTGAGTGTTCACTTACTGCCTCTCTCCCTGGCTTTAGATGAGGTAGTGTGCCCCTAATCTTCTCTATGTGAGGAGGAAAAAATGCCTCAGCATTTCCAGCTTGGTCAGCAACTCTCTGCTAAGAAGCCCTGTTCCTCTAGTGAATCCCTAGATGAGTTAAGGGGCAGAGGACAGGATCTGTTCATGCTCAGCAAGGTATAAAACTTCTCTCTTAAATACAGGGGTGCATGTCATTTGTTTTCAGCTTTGGGTTTCAGCTTAAATCTGAGACATCAGAGAACGTCCCATTTGGCATTTTATTCCATCTGACTGGGAATCAAACCCACGAGTCTTTGGTTCACAGGCTGGCACTCAATCCACTGAGCCAGACCAGCCAGGGCAAAATAAATACAATCTTTAAAAAAAAAAAAAGTGTGGCTGTGAAGGGAAGAGGGCTCAGGTAGTGCTTTGAGAGACCTAGGGGTAAGAGGAAGGTTTATATTTTAAAATGAAAGACTTCATCATGTTTCAGTGCTAATAGAAAAGGAACTAGTTGAGAATGAGAGATTAAAGGATGATGAAATGGTTTTCAGTCAGCAAGTTTTCACCTCTAAAGGAAAACAACCCCACTTCAGGGATGTGAATGTTCACTGTGGAGACGCTGATAGGAGCGGGATGCTCTTCACTGTGTTGGTGGTGGGGGTGGGGAATGAGGAGCAGAATGGAATTCTGTTGCCCTGACTGGTGTGGCTTGGTTGGTTGGGCATCGTCTCACAAAGTGAAAGGTTGCTGGTTCGATCCCCAGTCAGGACACACATGCCTGGTTTGCAGGTTCAGTCCCAGTCTGCACACATGCAAGAGGTAATGGACCGATGTTTCTTCCTCTCGTTGGTATTTCTCTCCCTCTCTTCCCCTCTCTCTAAAAGTATATAAATAAAAATTAAGAAAAATAATTGGAATATTGTCTCTGGGTGAATAACAATTCACCCAGACAGGCTCTTGGACAGCGGTGGTTTTTGCTCAACAGAATAGGTATGTTCACAGAGCTCTAAAAATTTATAAACCTCTTTGAATCCTCAAGGGAATACTTTTATTCTCTTGGTGGTAAATAAAAGTCTTAATGTGCTCCTCTGGTGCTGTTTACCCAGCTCATTAAAGTAAATTTTGATGTATTTTATTGCTTATAATTGGAAAACCCCTCAAGGTACCAGTTAGCATTGGAAAGGAACTAATCTGCTAAGTGCTTTTTGTTTTCCAACTCCCACTCAAGTACTTTGTTGCAGCAACAACCATCTCTCCCTTCCGGATGTGTGAACTTTTTGATTTTTGCACATTTTAAATTATTTAATTTGGGATGACTTTTTAAAACCTGTGCTATCTGCAAAAAAGAGGTGTTTCCACAGCTCCATTTCAAACTTAGTTAGGTGGATTGCTAACTTCGATCTTGAAATATTCATAGGTCATAATAAAAAACCAGGTTAAGTGTTTTCACCTCAGCCCCTGACATGCCCTTCAACTTTCCTCCACGACAACCATCTAATACTGTGCCTAGAAAGAGTAGGAGTTTACCCAGGGACAGATGAAGAGATGGACGGAGGAATGTGAGAAAGAATGAACACAGAGTGTTCGTGCAGCAGATAAGACAGTAAGCCTCACTCCACTCTATTCTCACCCCCTTGTAACATGCTTTACTAAGCAGTCAAGCTTGGAAAGCTTGAAAGTATGTGCTTCAGACTTCCTCTCCTCATTCTCCACATATAACTGGCTTCCACCAAGCAGGTGTATCGAAGTAAAACTGTAGACAGAAGTGACCATTGTGAAATGGAAAGCATGTGTCTGACAATTCTCTCTAGAGGCTTTTAATTTTTTTCATAGCAGTGGTAGCGGAGCCTCTAGAACCTAGTCCTTAGCTCTGAGGGTATTTGGGAATAAGGAACATCTCAATAACTATGTGGCTGAGGCAAGGTGGTCCTAGAATCACAGTCAGAGGCAGCAACGTCCCTGATTGGTCAGTTCTGCAGTGTTGTTCTGAGAGTCATTTGTGGAAGATTAACCCAGAGCCCCTTCCTCCAGTCTGTCCAGTGATTGGGTAAGCAATTAGGGCTGCTTTCTGGTCATGTGGTAGGACTGCTCTACCCGGCCCCCTTGGAGTGGGGGGTGGCTATGTGATTGCCTTGAGCCAGTGAAGTGAGAGCAAACATCACCTGTCTCTTTCTATCATGGCTAATATCAATGTTCTGGAAAGTGGTCTCTCCATTAGCTTTGAATTGATGATGCTACAGAATAAAATCCCCAAGCAACTCATGATGTCCATGAAGCAAGTGTGAGAAATAAACCTTTGTTGTTTTATAACAATAAGATTTAGCCCTGGTTGGTGTGGCTCAGTGGATTAGGCGCTGGTCTGTGAACCAAAAGGTCACTGGTTCAATTTCCAGTCGGGGCACAGGCCTAGGCTGCAGGTCAGGTGCCTGGTTGCGGGTATGCAAGAGGCAGCCAACTGATGTTTCTCTCTCACACTGACGTTTCTCTCCCTTCCCCCTCTCTCAAAATAAATAAATAAAATCTAAAAAATATTTAACTCTTAAAAAAAAAAGATCTGGGACCGTTGGTTACTGTGGCGCGGCCAAGGCTATCCCGTTGATCCATTAAGGCAATCCTTTCTTCTTAAATTACAGTAGCTTGAGTGAATTCTGTTGTTTGCAATTGAGCCCTGAGCAATTATTTCCAGGAATATGACACTAACATACTGCTTAAAAAGGAAACACTGCTAAGCTTATAAGATCATTATTATTCTTCAAATGAGGAGAACCATCTAGTACTTGTTTAATTTCCCCATATACACGGAACCCAGCAGCTGAACCACCTCGTTGCACATCTCCAGGGAGTCGTATTCACACTGTACTTGTGCCCTGAGGAGATTACACAGTGGCTGATACTCCTGGGTTCTGGCAATCCCAATGCCCCGCTGAGCCGAGTGCTTGAGGCACAGCAGGAAAATTACCTTATTTGCTCGGCCTTGTTAGAAGTAGGAAAGTAAACAAAACTATAACATAATGTTTCAATAAATTATTGACTAAATTAATATAGTTATAATGACAATAAGGCCCTGAAAGGGAGGACAAATTATTTGGAACTACCAAAATTTGTATTAAAATGTTCAATACAGTTCTGGCTTTTTAAAAAAATGTTCAATTAGAGTTGTTCTACTTTTTCCCCATTGCTCTCCCACCCTCCTCCCACAGTCAATCCCCACTTTGTTGTCTATGCCCATGGGTCCTTTATACATGTTTCCTCACTTGCCCCTTCCCCTTCTTTCCCCCGTTATCCCCTGCCCTCCCCTCTGGTCACTGTCAGTTTGTTCCTTATTTCCATGTCTCTGGTTCTGTTTTGCTTATTTGCTGGTTTTGTTGATTAGGTTCAGTCCTGACTTTTTATTCTGAGGTTTTAAGCCTCAACTCCATCATATAAAAGAGGACAGATGGTGTACTTGCTAGGATTAGGTCCAGCTATCCGGGGCAGACTAATCCCAAATAACATTGACTTATGCAAGACAGAAATTTCTTTCTGTTACATGAAGGCTCAACAGGAGACAGTCCGGGATAGAGCAGTTTCATGAGGTTGTCAGGGACCCAGGCTCCTGTCATCCTCAACATGTGTCATCTATGTTATAGCCCAAAAGGCTGCTCAAGTCAAGTTGCCACTTCTACATGCAGGAAACAAGGACAAGGAGGAGAGAAGGGCGTGTTCCTTCTCTTTAAGGATTCACACCATGTTTCTGATTAACCAGAACTTAGTCACAGGATCATACTTTCAGCTGTGGGACTAGGAAAGGAAGGGTTTTTTTAATATCCTGGACAGCCTTGTGGCTAATGAAGAATAGAGGTTTATATTACTAAGGAAAAAAGAAAGAACAGTTTGGGGGATATTTAACAATCTATATCATCGATGGTTAGTGTCCCTCCAAAATTTACGTCCACCATTCTGAACCTCAGAATGTGACCTTGTTTGGAAATTCAGTCTCTGCAGATGTAGTTAGTTAAGGACATCAGGATGAAATTATCCTGAACTTAGCATGGGCCCTAAATCCAATGACTGGTGTCCTTATTAGAAGAGGAAAGGACACAGAGACACAGAGATGAAAGCCATGTAAAGACAGAAGCCACCAGAAGCTAGAAAAGTCAAGAAAGTATCTTCCCCTAGCACTTTCAGAGAATGGGGGGCTGGAGGTGGCTGGAGGCCCTGCCCCTGCCTTTATTTCAGACTTTTGGTCTCTAGAACAATGAGATAATAAATTCCTGTTGTTTGAAGACACCAAGTTGATAATATTATGTTCCAGCAGACTCAGGAAACGCATAACGTTAGTTAAATATTGTTTGTAGCTGTTTTGAAATTGAGGGCTGTCAGAACGTAGCTATAATAATAATGGTAGCATTTCATTGTAAGTATAATACCTATTGTAATCCAGAAGCAGGCTGGCTCTCACTGTGGTAGCCTATGCACAGTACTGAATCTGTGCTCTCACTATTCTCATCATGGACCCACGATGTTCAGCTCCTCACAGAAGAAAATGGAGATACAGTATAAGCAATTGACATTTATTTGGCACCTTCCAATGCAAGTACCCGACATATACTTTTTTTAAAAAGATTTTACATATTTATTTTTAGAGAGAGGGGCAGGGAGGGAGAAAGAGGGAGAGAAACAACAACGTGAGAGAGAGACATTGATCCGTTGCTTCCTGTACATGCTCCGAATGGGGACCAAACCCACAACCCAGGTATGTGCACTGACCAGGAATCCAGCCAGCAGCCTTTTGTTTTGTAGACGATGCCCAACCAACTGAGCCACACCAGTCAGGGCCCAACACCCACTTTCTAACTTAATCCTTACAACTATCCTATATTTTTAGTGTTATACCCACTCAACAGGTGAGGGCACGGATGATAGAGGTTAATTACAATATGTGGCACATGTGTGGTCAAGGGCTGACTCAGTGCTAACAGTCAGAGGTCTGACTCTCAAGTACAGGCTCTTTCCCAAGGGGTGATAAGGCTGGGGAACATCTGACTCACCCACCTGACAGAACACTTTGTGCCAAAAGCCAATTCATTTGCAGAGGGGATAAAGCATTCTGGTGTGTACGTGTTCACATCTAGGCGTGACTTCTGTGTCAAAGCAATTCAGCTCAAACGGTCGGCAAATCTTTATGTGCAGGGCACTGAAGGGGATATAATGATCCGTAAGACAATCCTTCTTCTCAAGTTGCTTACAATCTTAGCAGTGGTTAGGGACTAGAAGTCTGTAATAGGACTACATCAGTGTCTTTGTATACTGGCACTTATACATGGCTATATATCAGAATCAGCTGGGCATTCTTTTAGAAATTCAGATGCCTAGGCTCTACCCTAGCCTATGGAATCAGAATACTTAAGAGTGGGCCTCAGAACTCTGCCTTTTAAGAAAGCTCTGGGTAACTCTTATCTAGCCAGTCTAGCCCCCATTTTAGGAATTCAGACCTTTCTGATACAGTATCTTAAATATTAGTAGTAAATAAAAATACTAGCTACATATGATAATGTATAATTTTTCTTAGTAGTAATTGAATACTAACATATCTAAGGAACTCAAATGTAGGAGCACTCTTTAGACATTTTCTACATGTATTCACAGTGCCCCTGTGAAGATGGAACAGTATTTCTTATTCCTCTGATAAATACGAAAATAGATTTCAAAGAGGTCATGTAATCTCATTCATGTGCCATCAAAAACACCAAGCAGTAACCCAGCTCTATGACATGTTGGTATTTCTCATGGACCAAGGACTGAGGTAATGGAGTTTTTCATTGTAAACTAGCCCATGGTGAATTCAGAATTTGGAGAGACAGAAAGATAGGTACGTCAACTGCTGTCATGGTTGGACTCTCCACCGATAAAGACATTTGAATCACAAGGTTATAATTAGACTTGACGTTCCTGCCTATTACAATATTATCTATTCACAACAAATCCAAAGTCTATCACTTTCACTTGGATTATGTGTAACCTCTTCACTCCCCAGGCACTTAGGTTGGTTTTCTTTAAAGCTCTTTCCACTCAGCTGAATGGAATGCTCTAAAGATGCACTCCATTTAATAGGCACAACAGCTGCCAAACAGCTCTACTGGCAAGCTTATTTAAATTTTTAATCATCGTGGAAGATGAATACAGAAGGAAAGAACGGTATAAATTCTCCCACTAGTGTAGCAATAAAAAGATCCAACTAGCACAGGGAAGACCAATTCAACCTTTTTCCATTTTGTAGAAATAAGTTTTGCTGGGTACACTGCACCACTTTTTTCTCAGTCAAAAAATACTTGCAAGGCGTATAGATTCAATTAGGTATTACAGGCTATATATTCAATTTGGTTTATTATCAACAATAATACTAGTTTTCCCTTAAATACCACTTTTCCATTAATGCAAAAGAGATTAAACTAAAGCAAGAATTTCACTTGGGAAAATAAATCACCATTAATGCAAAAGAGATTAAACTAAAGCAAGAATTTCACTTGGGAAAATAAATCACTGAGGGAAATACATGAATGACAGACACATGCTGGGAAAAATGGGTTTTTCCCCCCCTCCCACCCATAAGAAAAAGCAAGAAAATGTTAAAATAGTGAAACAAACCCTTACTTGCTCTTTTAAAATTCCAAAAGTGAAAAAATTTCTAGTTAGTTTTTTACCGTGTTGATGATGACAAGAGGAAGCCACTCCCGCCTTTCGCAAACATTGGTCATGCTACTTCCCCCGTCTGCAGTCCTGTTGGGGCTTTCTTCCCAGAAACCACGTGCTTCTGAGAGGTGCAGGGAGTGGTTGTGAGGGCCATAGATTCTGGGTCTAGATCGTCTGGATTCAAAGGCCGACTCTCCCTCTCAGAGGCTGTGTGACACTGGTCACAGAACCTCCCTGTGCCTTAACCTCTCTGTGCCTCGGCTTCCTCCTGTATAATGAAGGCAGTGATAGTACCCGCCCCACAGGGGTATCGTGAGGACTAAATGATCTACTGCACATGACGCCCTTACAACAGTGTCTAGCCCAGAGGGAGCACTCAGGAAATCTCAGCTGTTATCATCACCCTAATTCACCTGAGGGTTGTTACCCCCTTCCTAGTGTACCAGAAGAACAGGGGCCAGCGTGTAAGGGATGGGCTCCTACAGGGCCTGTATCAAATACACCCTATAATAATGGGGCAATTCAACAGTAAATACGACAAGCTGGCACTGTTGTAGGTACCCAGAATACACCAGTGAACAGAAATAAAAACCTCTGCCCTTGTTCAGCTTACATTCTGATAGGGGCAGATGAAAAATAAATAATAAATGAGTAAATTTTATCTTATATTAAAAGATAAGTATTTGGTGAAAACATAGAGCAGGATATAGGGAACTTAGAGTTCAGGTAGAGCAGACCAGTTGCATCGAGAAGGTGGCGTTTGAGGAAGACAAGAAAGGGACAAGAGGCGTTGACACCACCGGGTGTGAGCAGGAAAAGCCGAGGGACCAACCTGTGTAAAGACCCTGAGAGCAGAGAGCACGCCTGGCCTGGTCCAGCAACGGCTCGCTTCTTACCTGTAACCTTGCCACTCCTGTAGTGTTGTCAGTCTGTCCACTATTCGCCGTATTCCAGCCACACCGTTCCAGCCCTGGGGCTCCTCAAAGAGCCACCCAGCGTCCTGTCAGGGAGCCATTCGTTGGCTGTGCCTTCTGCCCAGAAGGCTCCTCCCTCAAATGCCCACAGGACCCTCATCTCCTCCAAGTCCGTGATCAAATCTCACCTTTTCAGTGAGGCCTACCATGACTACCACATTCCTGTAATTTTTTTTTAGCACTCATCATGTTTTTATATCTCTATATTATGTTTTTTAAAAGTTCTCTCTCTTCCCCGCTAGAACATAGCTCTACAGAGTTGAGATCTTTGTTCTGTTCACTACTGTATCTCCGTACCTAACACAGCGCCTGGCACGCACTGTGCTCCACAAATACACGCTGAGTGAGCAAGGGCCACAGGCTCTGTTTCGTGTGACATTTTTACAAGACCATGGTTTCAGTTTTGCTTTCAAAGTACTTATAGTAGTCTACATATCGATGTTGGTCTTGGCAGTATTTATCCTGATAATGTTTTCTCAATTTTGACTAACTGATGACATTATGTGAGTTAGGTACTGCTTTAAATATGCCAGGAATTTTGTTTTTATTCAGGTGAGGCCCGCAGATCAAGAGATGACAGCTACTTAAAAGATGGTTTGATGGATGTTATCTGATTTTGCAATATATACATATCAAATCATCATGTTCGACACCTAAAACTAACATTATATAATGACAATGTTATACATCAATTATATCTCAGTAAAACTGGGGAAAAAATATACTTCATTACTCATAGTTCCCAAGAGTGGGGCGTGTGCCACACCACGCAGGACCACGTGGGGAAACACCCCGATGGGTTAGGAGGCAGAAGGAATGCTGGGAAGGTGGAGGCACCAGCCTTTGGGGTGGTTTCTGTAGAAAAGGCCAAGCGAGGCAGGGTGAGCAGATGCAGGGTTGGGGCGTTGGAGCGCTTTCAGCGGGCTCTGGGCTGCAGGGGCAATCTGTTGCTGTACCCGGCCCTGGGATGATGTAGGGCAAGGGCCTAGTGCCAGGGACTGCAGGAGCCTGATAAAAGGGAGCATATGGAATATGGACCCAGGTTTGCTTGGTTTGCAATCTGTAGGAATTAGCAAGCCCTCAGAGGGGCAGTCTCCAAGGTCCCAAGATACCATCACATCATAAAATACAGAAAATAAAAACACTTGATTAATTTAGGGGCATGTGGAAAACTACAACTCAAGAAGCTTTCTGTCTCATTCAGAACTTGTAATATACTCTTCCCTTGCCTGAAATCCCTCCCCTTTCCTTGTTCCCATGACTATGACTCATCTTTCAGACCCTAACTTGAAGGTCATTTATCAGGATGGCCATATAAGAGCAGAACTTGTCCTTTCCCTTCATCGTCACATTGCCAGTGCAGAGCACAACGCCTGGCGTGGGGCGGAGGCTCAGTGAACATCTTTGTGATTCTAGAGAGAAATTTAACACAAGTATTAAGCCTTAAATTATCAGGCTCTGTTTGAGTGAAAATGACACATCTATTTCCCAGAGTTAAAGTTAATGCATTTAAAATATTTGGATGGCTGTGAATCAGAGTTTTCTTTTTTTTGCTATACCCAAAGGATTTATAAAATTGTATAAACCATTGGTGTGTTAGAGAGTTTTAAATTAGCAGTTCACTTCATCAATTAACAGCCTGACATTGTGATTTGAAAGTAGTACATTACACAATTTCCTGAGCCTTTAAACCTCCTCTGAAATTTAGTGGGTCAGATAACTTCTTAAAGACTTCACACCATCAACATTCACTAAGGCTGTTAATGCAAGTGGTTTCTCAACTTTGAAACACATGCTCCTAATTCCAAAGTACTATTTTGGAGTTGTTGGAAACTTTAGAAATTTGACCTAGTTTCATCGTGTCAAAAAACCCCAAACTTTTATGTTACCCTATTTATGTACCATACATATTTTGTTCTATTGCCTTGGGAAAAAGACTGAATTCCAATGCTCCTGCACTTTGTCCCTGTAACTCTCCCCGATGTTTAAAGTAGAGCGTGGGCTGGCAGCACTCGGCACACTGGCTGCTCCTGAATGTCTGACAAAGGAATAATAAATGGTAGAAAGGGCCATTTGATTGCATTTATAAATCGATTTCCATTCTTTTCCTCTGATGACAAACTTCCTGCATTTTCCACATGAGGCTCTTTGCCCCAGGCCATTAAGGGGAGGTTTTCAGCTCTGCCCAGCCTTTAATTACAAGTGAATCTGAGAGCCAAATAAGTGGAATTTAACAGAAGATGACGGAGCCCCAGTGGCGCAATCAGTTAGCACACGGTACTCAGAAAACAGAAGATGACATTTCCCAGGCCTCGTATACAGAGTATTTTTTTGTAGAGTGAGTGGAGAGGGACTCAGAAATGTCCGTTTCCCTACTCCTCATACAATTATGAAAGGGGAATGCAGTGCAAGTAAGAAAAAGGCCTGGCGATACATCCATCATTCATCCTTCCAGGCTGTCAGATGGTGAGCATGTGGTGGGTGCCAACCACATGCCCAGCCCGGGGCTTGTGCTGGAAACCTGAGCTGAGAAATGCGGTCCTTGTCCTCACAGAGGAGATCGTTTTGAAGCAGTTAATGAGCTTGGCTTTACTTCTTATGCTACCAAAGGCATTTGTGTTAGATGGAGCTTTCGGTTTCAAGCAACAGAAGCCAAGTCGACTCAGATTAAGCAAAAATGGGGGATTAACAGAATTTAGGGGTAGTGCTGAGGACTCTGGAAAGGATGGACAGCGGGAGCGCCTTTGTCACCGGAGTCCGGCGACATTTGGTTGCTGTCTCCTCTCTCTGCACATCAGCAACATGTTTTTCTACTTTGAGGCCTACTTTCCTCTCCTCCTTGGACTATGAAGCTGAAAAATGATCACCCTCAAGCACTCAAGCTTATATTTCTTCCATTAGTGCAATGTGATTGGCCCCATTTGCATCAGGTGCCTACCTGTGGACCAACTGACTGCAGGCAAGAGGACAGGGTCATTGCTTACACTTGGGTCTGTGACCTTCCAGATTTAGAATGGGAGTTTGGGGACACGTCCCAGACAAGTTGTCTAGCTAGACAAGTAAGTCATGTGTTCAAAATAGCATTGGAAATTAACATTTTTTTAACCAAAAAGTAATAGTCATTGTGAAAAGTTTGGAAAATATTAAAGAAAAATGTAAATATTTGTAGTTTTGACATTAAAAATCCACTAATAAACATTTTAGTATATATACTTTAACTTTTGTCTACACAGACTAATCTATTTCTCTACATATTTAAGTCTGGTATTAAACATACAATTTTGTATTCTTTTCAAAACTTAATACTATATTTTATACATTTCTCATGTAATCAGTATTCTTTAAAAACAGTTATCAATGACTGCAAGGTATGCCATTACATAATGGATATGTTTTGTTAATTTTTTAATTTACTCTTTATTGTATTTTTTCCATTACCATTTAGTCCCTTATACGCCCCCTTCCCCCAGCGATCCCCACACTGTTGTCCATGTCCATGAGTCCTTTCTCCTGTTTGCTCAGTCCCTCCACCCCTAACTTCACTCCCCACTAGCTGTCATTTGCTCTCCATCTATGAGCCGTCCCCATTTTCCTTGTTAGTTCAGTTTGTTTATTAGATTCCACATGTGAGAGAAACCATACCATATTTTTCTTTCTCTGACTGGCTTATTTCAATTAGCACAATGTTCTCCAGGTCCATCCATACTGTTGCAAAGGGTAAATTGTCTTCTTTTCTATGGCCGAGTAATATTCCATTGTGTATATATTCCATAGTTATTTTATCCACTTATCTACTGATGGACACCTGGGCTGCTTCCATATCTTGACAATTGTAAATAACACTGCAATGAACATAGGGTGCTCGTGTTCTTTCAAATTAGTGTTTTGGGTTCCTTTGGATATATCACCAGAAGTGGGATCACTGGGTCAAAAGGCAGATTCATTTTTAACTTTTTGAGGTACCTCCATACTGTTTTCCACAGTGGCTGCACCAGTCCACATTCTCACCAACAGTGCAAAAGGGTTCCCCTTCCTCCATATCCTTCCACACTTGTTGATTTATTGATAATACCATTCTGAGTGGTGTAAGATTATATCATACTGTGGGTTTAATTTGCATTTCTCTGATGATTGGTGACATTTTCATATGTCCATTGGCTATCTGTATGTCCTCTTTAGAGAAGTGTCTACTCAGGTCCTTTGCCAATTTTTTAAATGGGTTGTTGTTTTTTTGGTGTTAAGTTTTGTAAGTTCTTTATGAATTTTAGATATTAACTCCTTATCAGATGCATTGGCAAATGTTTTCCCGTTCTGTGTGCTGTCATTTTATTTTATTGATGGTTTCCTTTGTTGTGCAAAATCTTTTTATTTTGATATAGCCCTATTTGTTGTTTTTTTTTTTTCTCTTTTTTTTCCAGCCCTCCCACCTCTCTCTGAGCCCCTAAACACTCCCTACCTGTGCGCTTGCATTACACTTGAACTGGGCATTATCCTTCTGGTTAGAGTTACAACATTGTATTCTAGTTGTTGACATGAGCTTGTGAGTTCCTGGAGGGCAAGGGCTGTGTATTTCTGTTCTTTGTATAGCCAATATCTAGCACAGAGCCTGGTACACAGTATATGATCAATGAATTTGTGAATCAGTAAACCAATGAGCGAATAAGTAAATAAGTGACTTGATTGGTTAACTTCCTGACTTCCCAGTAAATATAAGAATCTTCTTTATATGCTTTTCTTGAATATCTCGTGTTCTAGCCTGTGGAGAAAATGTGATGGAGTAAATTCATGATGTATTTACTCACTTATCTAATAAACATCTACTCCATGTCTATTACATGCTACGAGGACTCATATTTCTCGGTGATTGGTACAGAGCGCACCTGGCTTTCTGCAGGTACAGAGCTCTGAATAATGACTGTGACCTCCAAACATGTCTTTTTTTTCTCCCATATAATGTTTAATATTAAAACATTTCACATACAAGTCTAAATTGTTGGCTTCTCTCTTAAAAACTGGCAAATCTATATGGCAATAATGTTCAAGTTGGCTGCCCTTGTTAGATGGGCAGATGCCCAATTTATTAATTCACATATCAAAGGAATGCATACTCAGTATCTGTCTCGTGCCTCTCAGCTCCAGTAGGCCTTTGATGTCATGACTGCCACATGAGACTAATTCATCGAAATACCTAGAAATAGTTGAAACAAAAATAGAGTTTATGATAGACACAATTCCTGGGCAACTGAACTCTTGATTAAGAATCAAGAAGTCTGGATTTGAGTTCCAGCTGTCCCATTATCTAACTTTGTGGCCTGGAATAAAATGTTTATGAGTATCAATTTCCTTTTCTGTACAAATGAGGTGATTGGAGATGATCTCCAAGCTCTCTCTCACTCTGATATTAAATTATGGAATTATCATTTTGCAAGTCAGGGGAAGTAAAAATTACCAACATATTTGGGAAGATGACAAGTTTTAGAAATAGTAGTGATGGTTGCACAACATTGCTGATGTATGTAATGTCACTGAATTGTACACTTGCAAATGGTTAAAATGGTAAATTTTATAGGTATTTTATCATAATACAAATATTTTTTATTAAAAAATGGGAAGTATCCACATAAATTTGGGCCCAGTCCTCCAGCTGAGGACCAGCCAGTCAGCTCATTAATGGATGAAGTTTCTAAGACAGCGAGGAGAGCGGGGAAGAACCTGCAGGTTAGCTCAGGTCTGGAACTTGGATGACTCTGGTACAAGGGCACTCTGGCCTCCATGCTTCCCTCCCTCCCTCATGTGGATGCTCCTTCACTGTCTGCTTCCCCCAGGGACTGGTGGGGCCTTCACACCATCCGTCTCTAACCCAAAGCAGGAAACTACCATGTCCTGGATTAATCTGGACCAAATTATAACATTGTTTTATTTTCTCTTTGTCTTTTCTTCAGCTGAGATAGGTCCAGTTAAATCTGCAACCTACAATTCAATAAGAAATGTTTGCAAAAAAGCCAAAATTGTGTAACTTTTCATTTGCTTCATAGTTTACTGCTCTGGCTGCTGCTACTATATCTAGATAACATTTAGAACAGCTGTTTAAAGCCAGGAGGTTTTCTAATGCTACAGTTCATTTAATCCTCATACCGACTCCCAAGTATTTTACATTTTAAATCTTATCATTTATTTGGTTGGAAGTTGGTATCCCCTGTTAGGACTCTGTCCCGATGCCCTCCCCACCCTCCCAGCATAGGTCCCATCTTTGCTGAAATTTCATGTGGGCATCCGATTTCCTGTAAAATATGAAGGAACTTAATCTGAAAAGGCCACGGCCCTTAGAGGCCCACAAACAGCAGCTCTAAGGCTGCCTCTTTCTCTTAAGAGCTGACATGCATTGACTCGGTCTCTTTGCCCTTTCCAACTTTTCCATAATTAAAAGGCTGAACTAGTATCCTTTTCCTATTCATTTGTTCTGCATCCCATCTCTGTAAACCGATTCCTGAACACAAGATGCAGGCTGATCAGTTAGCGACTCCCAATTCCTCTCTGTGGTCCCATTTCTGGGGCTGGCCGCGCAACACTCACGACACACGTTCTCTGTAGATAGAAATACCTGCCAGCCACCGACAGTTAACACATGTAGCAGGTTCCTCATTTCTGCCCACCATGCTTCTGTGGAGGGCCAGACCTACCTGGTCATTGTCCTGTGGAGTCTGAGCTGAGCTCAGGTAACATGACCAATAAGAAGATGGCAGAGAAGGGAAATAGAAGATGAACATGTTTGAGGAAGGGCTGATTAATTCTGGGCAAAATGAGAATTTAAACCCTTTATTATGACAGTAAACTAGACACTTGTGATTTTGTTCAGTTTTTGAGGTCAAGTTTGCATGCATTGAAATGCACCTATCACAACTGTTGTTTTAACCAATGGATTCATCCACATGACCCACCATTCCATCACTCTAGTGCCCCTCACCAGTCCGTCTCCCCACCCTCAGAGGAAACCACAGCTTTGACTTTTTGGGGGCTATAGATTAGTTTTGCCCATCGAGAACTTTACCTCAATGGGCTTACTCAGAATGCATTCTCGAATCTGGCTTCTTTTGCCTAGCCTATCATCTGAGAGATTCAACTGCGATGTTTTGTGCCTCGATAGTCCATTTCTTTGTGTTGCT
The DNA here is from genome assembly GCA_039655065.1 of Glossophaga mutica. Lineage (NCBI taxonomy): Eukaryota > Metazoa > Chordata > Mammalia > Chiroptera > Phyllostomidae > Glossophaga > Glossophaga mutica. Next base: position 46,533,193 of record CM077307.1, on the reverse strand, counting down.
GAGTAGTGTCTTACTGTTGTACATCTAATTTTAAATGATTTTAATGATAAAAACAGTATATGATTACATTTTGTCTTGCAAAAATTTTAAACATTATAGATCAGAAGTCTCCTAGCCTTTGGCCACTGTTGCCCTTTGCTCTCCTCCTGGAGACCATTACTGGCCTCCGTCGTGCAGGTCCTCTCGGTCTTTTTCCCTGCGCACTCACACACCCGCACGCTGCGGGCATCACATCAGCCGTGTCTCTCTGCAGCGTGTCCTTGCACATATGACCATGTTTGTGCACAGAGGTCCGCCTTCTTTTTAAAGCCGCTGGCTGCATGGTATTTCAAAGCAGATATTCCACATTTTATTTAGTTGTTACTGAGATAGTATCCAAACTTTCCATTCCAACAAATGCTTCAGTGCACATACTTGTCGTGCTTCCTGGTGCACACAGGCGTTTCTGCAGGGGCCCTGTGGGGAGGTGGGACTTCTGGGTCAGACAGTGCTGGGCACTCACATTTCAATAGCTTTACCAAAGTATCTACACTGATTTACACACCCCCAATAATGCTTAGAGTTCTATAAAACTTAGAGATTTTGGCCCATCCATGGGGGGGTTATGTCATTTTAATTTGTACTTCGTTAATTCCAGAAAGGTTGAACATGTTTTCATATGCTTACTGGCTATTTGTTGCTTTATCATTTTTGAAAAAAATGTTTTAAAGTATATTTTATTGATTACATTATTACAGTTGTCTCATTTTTTTCTCCCCTTCATTCCCTTCTGCCCTGCACCGTGCCACCATCATTTCCGGCCCTGCAACTTAGTTCATGTCCATGGTCATACAAATAAATTCTTTGGCTTCTCCATTTCCCATACTATTCTTAACCTCCCCCTGTCTATTTTCTTCCTACCATTTATGCTTCTTATTTTCTGTACCTATTCCCCCTCTCTCCCTCCTCACACTCCCTGCTGATAACCCTCCATATGATCTCCATTTCTGTGATTCTGTTCCTGTTCTAGTTGTTTGCTTAGTTTGTTTTTTTAGGTTCAGTTGTTGATAGTTGTTTGTTGTTCATATTCCTCTCCTTTTACTGTTCTCACATTTTACTGTTCATATTTCTGATCATTTTCTTTTGCTTAGATAAGTCCCTTTAACATTTCATATAATAAGGGCTCGTTGATGATGAATTCCTTTAACTTTATCTGGGAAGCATTTGTTGGCCTGATTTTATTTATTGGGTAATTCCTCTTTTGCATAATTGTTTTATTAGGTTATTATTATTAACAGGTGCACTTTAATATATATTATTATTAGCAGTGCCAAGCCTTTGTTCTATTTTTGCAATTAAATTTTTGTTGGGTATTTTTGTAGTACAGAGATTTTAAATTACACCAACCTCTTAGTTAAGACTTTTGCTTTTTCAGGTCCTGTTGAAAAAAGTCTTCTTTCCTCCAAGGTCATAAGCACAGGGTTTTATTTTTTTTCTGGTATTTTTATAGTTGACAGTTGATTTTGATGTGTTTCTGGGACATTCTGATAAGGCAATTCCAATCTCTTTCAATATCTTAACAAGTAAACCTATTCCTATCATTTTAGGCATCTTGAATTTTCAACTATTTCTAGTCCAGGAGAGCTAAATAAAAAAATATGATGTTATCCCATTTTAGTATCTCTTGTTCTTTTTTCAATCCACCTTAAATTCAGGTCAGAAAAAAAAAGTTTATTCACTCAGCAAATATCTTTATGTGCCTGCTTGAGACAGACACCTGGTCTGTAAGCTTAGCCTGGTGGAGAAGGCAGCCGCAGCACCAGAACCTGCCGTGTGATGACAGGGAACTGGGAGATAACCCAGACAGGGTGCTGCGGTGTCAGCTGCGGTCAGCTGAGGCCAGACTGTCCTGGAGATGTAACTAAAACAGGCTTGGAGCTTCTCTCCCATGCCCTGTAGGAAATCCAGTGACTTTCCAAAGATTTCTGTGAATACCTCAGGGCTTTTTCCACCTCCGGCTCTGAATTTTTGCCTCACTCAATTGTTTCATTTGTCTCTCACCTCTACAAATGTCCTCTGCTCTTTGTTCTTTCTGTCTCCGGTCAGAACTTGGTTCATTCTCCTCGACTGCCCCTGAAGTCACTCACTCACGGCTTCTTATGTTTATGAAACTCCGGTGAAGCTATGGAAAGGGGGAGGTGTGCATGCAACAGCCAAACTGAAATCCAACACTCCTTTCGTCTCCTGGCCACCTGGTGCCCAGCACGACTTCCACTGGTTACCTTTCTCTGTGGGTACCAGAGCCTTCACGTTTGGTGTCTTCTTTCTGCCTCAGGACTCCCCACATGTCTCTCAGCTTCTTGCTTTCCTAGTCCCTTCAGAAGCTCCATTTACCCCTATTGATTAGGCAGATCAATTTCACAGAATAAAGAACCTCATCCTTTCCCAGCACAGAAAAACTGGCAGAAGATTCAGAGCTTGTTTTTTTTTTTCCCCCTTTGTAAGTAGAAGGGGCCAGTTTAATGATGAATTTTCTCACTAAGGATTATGGGACCCTCTCTGTTAGCAGGAAGCAGCTGCCGTAACCAGTTTCAGGTTTAAACAACTTTTTTCCCCAGCGGAGAAATGTAGCCAATGCCTTGTGGGTAGTCACTGAGGGAGTGGCATTGAAGCTGAGATCTATGGAGGAACAGTAGTTATCCATGTGACAGGCAGAGCTGTGAGGGGTGGGCTTGGAAAAGAGTTCCAGGGAGAGGGACTGCTGTGCAAAGGCCCTGAGGTGGACTAGAGCAAGGCTTAATTCAAGAAATTAAGAGAAGACAGCAGGACGGAAGGGACTTAGGGTAAAGTGGGGTTAGATTGACTTTGTCCCAAGGGCAAAATGAGGGTGAGGGTAATGGCAAAACATTTAAGTATATTAAGTCAGTAACGGGTTTTAATTTTACATTTTAAAAAAAGATTGCTCTGTCAGATATAATTCACACCCACTAGGATGACTATAATTTTTTTTAAAGGCTAAAAAAACAAATGTTGCCAACGAAGTAGAGAAATCGGAACCCTTGTGCACTGCTGGTGGGAATGCAAATTGTTTCAGCTCCTCTGGAAAACAGTCTGGCGGTCCTTCAAAATGTTAAAACATAGAATTACCACATGACGGAGCAATTCAACTCCTAGCAACGTATCCAAATAAGTTAAAAATTGGTATTCAGACAAATACTTGTACAGAAATGCTCAAAGTAACACTATACAGAATTGTCAAAAGGTGGCAATCACCCAAACGTCCATCGCATGATGAATGGGTAAACACAATGAGGTATGTCTGTGCAATGGAGTATTATTATTCTATCACAGAAAGGAATCGAGTAGTGATACATGTTATACTATGGATGATGCCAAGTGGAAGATGTCAGATACCAAATGTCACATTTATATGACATGCACATAAGTAAATCCATAGAAACAGAAAGTAGGTTGGTGGCTTCCAGAGGGTAGGGAAAAGGGGAGTGACTGCTTCATGGGTCCAGAATTTCCCTCTGGGGTGGCAAAATCTTTTGGAAATAGATGGAGGGGATGGTTGTATAACATTTTAAAAATGATTTTTATTTATTGATTTTTGAGTGAGGGAGAGGAACATCAGTCTGCTGTTTCACCTAACCATGCATTCACTGGTTGGCTCCTGCACGGCCCAACTGGGGACCAAACCCACAACTCTGGGGCACCCCGCCAGGGCACGTAACATTCTAAATGTACTAAATGCCACTGAACTGTGTATTTTAAAATGGTCAATTTTATGGTATGTGCCATTTACCTCAATAACAATAAGATTACTGGGACCTCCACGTGGAGAAGGAATTGGAGGGGCAAGAAGGGAGATGGGAGGACAATGGACGCGCTGCTGCATCGGTCCTGGGGGGGGGGAATGAGAGCAACTGGGAACAGGGCAGGGACGGGCATCTCGGGTACAGCCCAGGGAGGAGCAGTGTCCTACGGCTTGTAGCTGAAGTCGCAGCAAAGGACGAGCTCCCAGGGCGAGGGTGAGCAGCAAGGAGACAGCCTGAGGAAGGAGGCTGGGGTGAAGTCTAGAGGTCTGATTTCAGATTATAAACCTACATTGCTTTTCTTTACAATTTTAAAGTACTGGTCCAGAACGACAGAGGAACATCTAACAGTAATCTCAGGGGAAAGCCAGGTTCAGGGAGGTTTGTATTTGTAGGCTAAGGCAGCGTTTTTGGCACCAGGGACCGGTTTTTCTGCAGGGGGGTAGGGGGCGGAGACAGGAGGCGGAGCTCAGGCGAGTTTCCCTCTAGGCCCAGTTCCTAACAGGCTGCGGCCGGCCCGGGGGTTGGATTCCCTGGGCTAGGGGATCCCCGAGTGCCTTCAGCTCAGAGGAGGAGCCAGGACCGGGATGGGACTGCGGGCTGGCATATTTGATGTAATTCACTAGACCAAGAGGACACAAGCTGGCTCTGGGGAGGAGCTGGGACAGGACTCCCTCTGGGAAGACAGAAAGATGGTGTCGGAGAACAATCTGGATGTGGAAGGCCCAGCAGTTGAGGACTTCAAACCAAACGGGAGGGAAAAACATATGGCAGCTGCGGTGGCTGTGGCAGGCCTGGGTGCGGGGCTGGGCAATGTGGGAACGTGTGGGAACAGATTTTGAGGAGAATGTACCAGAGAGTAAACTGGGTCTGGATAAAGGATTGCCAAAAGCCCTGCAAGTCAGGAACATACTTTTGTAGGGGAGCCAAGCTCTTTGTTATGTTTCCCTCTCTGAAAGCACTAGGCTGAAGGATGAACTAAGGCAGTCATCCAGGTGGGTATACTGTTACATAAACTATCACACAGCACTTGGAGACAGAATAGGAATAGTGTCAAAGAAATACAAGAAGTCTTATGAGGAGCAGGATTTGAAAATTTTCCATATGTAAGATCCTTCTTCTAAAGAAATACTATTTAAAACTAGATTGGACTTTGTGTCCTGGGGTGTGACTTGTGTATGCTCCCTAATATTAGAAGTAAAACAATAACAAAAACTACACTGGATAAGTAACTACACATTTAGTCAACAGGAATTATTTTTCACTTTGATGTGTATATGTCACAAATTATTATAATAAAATATAGGTAACCTTTCAAAGGCCTATGTACTGAAACTATATTTTAGGGAGTTGAGACTTTTTATGTCAGTGATAACATTAAAAAAACTTCCAAACATGTAACACTGTATTGTTAGTACAAAAAATTGTTAGTCTAAAAGTTAGTCTAAAGTATTCTTAGTCTAAAAAATTGTTGTACTCAAAAATCAAACAAACAAAATGGAGCTCATTGATAGAGAACAGATTGCTAGTTGCCTGAGGTGGGGAGTTAAGGGTGGGTGAAATGAATAAAGAGGCTCAAAAGGTACAGATTTCCAGTTATAGAATGAATAAGTCATGCGATGTACGGCATGGTGACTGCAATTAAAATACTGTGTTGCATATTAGAAAGTGGCTAGGAGAATGGATCTTGAAAGTTCTCTTAAGAAAAAAATATGTAATTATGTATGGTAATGGATGTTAACTGGACTTATGTGGTGATCATTTACATACATACATGTAAATGTTGAATCGTTACATTGAATGCATGAAACTAATATGTCAATTATACTTCAATTTAAAGAAAGTGTTGCACTAACTGATTAAGCAAATATTTTGGAAAAAACAGTGTGCTTCATTTACTACTTTAAATGCTGTATACATTTTGTATGTTGTAACTAATTAATTTATGGCTGCAGTTGATACTCTAGAAATTTAATCTTTTAAACAATGAAGGCCCTACAAAGTATAGGATATGGTCCATGAACATCACAAAGAGCAATAATAGTCCTTGCCCTTAGAAAATTCAAGTCTAGTTGAGTCTATAAAAGAGTTCATGTAAGCCTTGGCTGGTGTGGCTCAGTGGATTGAGCGCTGGAGTGTGAACCAAAGGGTTGATGGTTTGATTCCCAGTCAGGGCACACGCCTGGGATGCGAGCCAGATCCCTGGTGGGGGGAGCTCAAGAGGCAACCACACATTAATGTTTCTCTCCCTCTCTTCCTCCCTCTCCTCCCCTCTCTAAAAATAAGTAAATAAAATATTTTTTTAAAAAAAGAGTTCACATGAAAATTCAATGGGAACATTTTGTCAAGTACAGGATTATATAACCACCAGGTTGTACACCTGAAACTAATAGAAAATAACATTGAATGTAAACTGTAATTGAAACAGTTAAAAAAAACCTTTAAAAACAAAAGAAAATGCAGCTAACATCTAAGCTAGCATGAACTAGAAGTTGATGACTGGTGGTACAGCTGTAGTGGCATTGGAGAAGCTGAGGGCCAAAGGTCACTTTTTAAGTAGGTAAGCAGGGTTAAGGAACCTGGTCGTGAAGAATCTGTGTTTGAATTGCTGGAGAGGAGCAATTATATCTCTTTAGAGAAGAGAAAATATAAATAGATTTTAAAAATGTGCACAAAAAGTGATGAGAAAGAAGGAAATTCTATCTTTTGCAAAGAATTGGATGGACCTCAAGGACACTATGCTAAGTGAAATAAGCCAGACAGAGGAAGACAAATATGTGTGGAATCTTAAAAAAAAAAAAAAAAAAAGCCAAATTCACAGAAACACAGTAGAAAAGTGTCTGCCAGGGGTGGGGGTAATATGGAGAAAGTTGGTACAGGGTACACAGTTTTAGCTATCAGATGAGTAGGATTGGAGGATCTAATGTAAAACTTGGTGGTTACAGTTGACAACAGTGTTATAATTGAAATTTGCTAAGAGAGCAGAACTTAAATGTTCTCAGTAAATAAATGAGGTGATGAATGTGTTAACTAAATGGGGGGAATCATTTCACAGCAAAGGCATATATCAAATCATCATGATGTATACTTTAAATCTTTTATGTTTATTATACCTAAATAAGGCTGAAAAAAAAACCTCATATGCAAAAAGTATAAACAAAAACATATATCACATCAGGAAAGTCAGAAGGTGTCTGGCCAGAAGGCCCATTGCTGGAACACAGCAGAGATATGCAAAGCGTAGCATGATGAGGTTCTGGATGTAAGCAGAATGTGAACTCAGGAACAAGTCACTGAGGGAATTAGGTAGGTAAAGCAGTAAGACTGGAAGCTCTCATACGGTGCTCAGTGAACAGAGCTCAATCATATTAAATGAGGTAGCAGATGAGAAGAACTTGCCACAGTGCTGGTCACTGAGTAAACATTCCATGTGAGTCGAAGTCATCAGTAGTTACTGGGCTGAGCTTTGTAGGATGAACTGGACATGTCTAGCCACCTCACACTAAATATACCGAACATCTCCAGCACAGAAAGTGGAACCACTATGTAACTGTCCAAGTCAGGAATCCTTCACCCTGCTCCATTACCAAGCCATGGTGTTCCTACTTCCAAAATGGATTTTCTACCATTCTGCTTTCCTCCACTTTACTGCCAGCATCCTAGACATATGCAATGGTTTCCTATCCATATTTCCATTTTTGCCACCTCGCAATCCATTTTCATCTCATAATGACCTTTTAAAAGTATAGCCTCACTCTATGCTTTCTTAAAAGATCCTATTGGCTTCCCCCCTTATTTTACCCACTTTTTCTCCATGGATTACAATAGCCCATCTTCCTATATTTCACTTTCCCTTTAGCTGATCAGTTCTCTATCTCAAGCCCACTACATGTTTTTGTTCTACTTCCTCTGCCTCAAATGTTAGCCTACTCACTGTCCTGTCCTGCAGACTGGCTCTTTCTCAGTCTTCAGTGGCAGCTTTAACATTACCCTCTCACTTTCCATGAGCATCGAATCCAAAGCAGATTCCTTCTGTGCCCACCTCCTCTATGGGTTATTTTGTCTGTCACACTTTCTTTGCCTTCACAGTAAATAGCTATGTTTGGAATTGTACTTATAATTTTGTGTTTGCTTCTGTAATGCCTATGTTGGAAGCTTTTGGGTGCAGATATTGAAATGCCAACTCAAAATGCCTTACACAAATAAGGACCTTTTTATCCAGAGTTAGGGTGAGGTTCAGATTAGGTCACGTGTTCTCCCAGTCGTCAGGAGGAATGCCTTATGGTAGTTGCCTTGACTCTGAACTCAAGACCAAGTAAATAGGATGTGTTTATGATGACTGTGGTAGGACTAATGAGAAATACAACTTTGGGGATGAGGTTAACTCCTGGGATCACATTCACCGCTACACCATGAAGAGCGGGGCAAACACTGTTATCCACTTACATCCCCACATTCAGGGAGAGAAGGGATTGCTCTGCTTAATTCATTCCCGTGTACTCACAAATCTGACATGTAGTAGGAGCTCGGTGAGTACTTGCGGAATAAATGAAGAACTGGAGAAAAGAGTCTGGAACCAGCTGGAGGTCACTGATGCAGTGGAGGATATAGACAGCTTACAAACCAGTCCCCAAAATGGAAAGGGACATACAAATGCAAGGATACTGTCTACTTAGAGACTTCGGACCTGGCAATGGACCGGAAGTGAAATGAGAAAAGGAGATGAAGTTCAAGGCAGTTCTGAGCCTGGGATCAGAGGCTTTGGTTTTAGCTCCTGGCCTCCTTGTTTTCAACTCAGCGCTCTAGCACTCCAAGCAAGTACTAAAAAGGGGGCTAAGGACAGAACGTCAAGGCACACATTCTCAAATTGAGGAGATACTGACCACAAAGGGGTGAAATGGATTCTTGGCAGAGGAAAGAAATCAGATATTATAATGGTTTATAGTCCTCCAAAGCTCCACCCTCTCCAACAAAATCTTATCTCCTAGTATTTAATTTTTCTTGTTAGGATGAATCTAAATTAGATAAAAAATTTTGTCCTTAGGAGGAGGCAATACTGAATTTCAAAAAGGGTTAAGAAATACTGAATTCAAGGATGAAGCAGATGTCTTAGGAGCAGTGTAGGACTGAGGAGGGAGGCTGGGGGAAGAGAAACAGAAAAATCTCAAATGCATACACATCTGTACATATTAACACGCGCCTTAGCTATTAAGCAGACCATATTATACAGTTATAAATAATAGCCATAGAAATATAGCTTTCAACTTGATTCATTTTTACTGAAAATTTAGAAAAAAAAATCTGAATATGGCATTGTATTTCAGCCAGGAAAATCCGCACTCCTCCATTGAGAAACAGACCAAAAAGGACACAGATGAGACTGGGCTAGTCTGTCCTGATTATTCTACCAGACACACATTTAAAGAATGTAACCATTAGAGCAGGCCATTGCCAAAGGAAAGCAAGCTCAAGTAATCTTCCAGGATTTCTTTCCACACCTACCAGTTACTCTGACATGCAAAACAAAGCTGACTGAGTAAATCATACAAAGGCTTTCAAATAAAAATATTAATGACGTTTAGTTGAGCATTCAAATTCAATCGAGATAGAAGAAGAAAAACTACATTTCCCAAAAGATCTAAAATAAATGCATCTAAAAAGCAGATAAATACAGACAATGAGAAACAACGTGGATCTGAACCCTGTTTGGGCCGCAAATAGGCAAGTTCCTTCCCTAGATGTATAAAATGACCCGGAACACCTTTAGCTCTTGGTGCTGATCAACAGTGACAAGCAATGTAGGGCCACAGGCATCCTGAGGCCTTAGCAAATGAAAGGCATGGATAGGTCCTCCCTCCAGGATTTCAGGGAAGACTCCTGCTTTACAAAGCCAGGTAGCAGGGGAGCAAAAGAGAACAATACTGGTCACTATGATAAAAAGTTTCCAAAAACATATTTTTCCTTTTAAGTAACGAAAACAATACAAAAACCCCAAAATGTTTAAACAACATTATATGTAACCTTAGGGAAGAAGACAAAAGGTCATTTAGAAGATCAAAACTTTAATCCAAATGTCACAAACCTGTATGTCCTATTCTATAGGAACTATAAAACACAGGTTTTCCTATTCAGGTATAAGAATTTAATTGTTCACCTCTAAAGTTCAAGGTAAGGGAGTTACTTATTACAAAAGACACAAAATGCATTTCTGTTGCTATAGCTGAGCAGGCTGTAACGTTTTTTATTTTTAAGCTCTAGTTTTGTGATTATTTTCTTGAAAGCACCAGGTCCCCCCTTATCCCCCATCAAGAAGCTGGCATTATAACACGAAGGTTCTGATGAACTTTAGAAAAAAACCCAGTAAATCATGGAGAAGTCTGATTTTCTGGGAAGACAGGAAAGTCACCCATTCTCTCCAGCAGTTAGAGAATAACCATTTATTCATTATTAATGACACAATTTTAGATGTTCAGGAAGGGGAGCTACGGCCCACACACTTTAAAATATTTGCTTTTAATTTTTCCCATTACATTTTTAAGTTTCTTTGCATGTTCAAGATGGTCAAGAAGCCCCTGAAGTTGACTCCAGCCTTAAAAGGAGGTCTCCTTTCATTTTGGCAACCGATCTGCCAGGCTACAAAGTGAATATTATCTGCCCTGAGGCACAAGCAGTGGTACATTAACAAATCACTATAACCACTAAAACTGTCCATTCATACAGTTTATTCCACTAGACTGCAACTTTATATACAGTACGAAGGGGTGTCCTGATAGCACATGTAGTTTACTTCCTGTACTGCTGAAGAACCATTAATTTTTTTACATTATATCATAATACCCTATCATTAAAACATTATTCAGTGAATTTTTGCCAACTACATATAAATGGAGATTTACCACACACACGGTGCAAGAATATCTTTATAACATATTGGAATCACAACATGTGAATCTAAAATACATCACTGTAATTAGAACACTACTTTAAAATTACAATGCCATGTTGTATTAGCCCAATTTGATTAATCTCTGTATACATCACAAAGCAGTTTGGTGGATAACTTCTTGGATGACTGGCAGCAGCTTCGAACTATGATTTCAAAAGAAATCTTTAACGCGCAATCAAAATTTTGAATTTTAAAAACTTCTTCCTTCGGGTATTCAATATTCTCAGACTCAAAATGGGATATTTTCAAATTTCTAGTCTCTGAAACATGGAGAATAAATGCAGCCCTCCCTTAGCTGAAAGGCTGGGGTGGTAATATTAGGTTTCGTAGAAACCTAAGAAAAGCATTGTATGGGGAGTGGGAAAGTGTTAAAAAGAAACACAATTTCTTTAAAAACTTCTTGGATTTCTCTGCCTCTCCCATCTCTGTGAAACACAGAGAAAGAATACTGTCTGCATTACAAATAAAGGCCTGTGTCCACGAAATCATGGTCTAAAGACAATGTTTGTAAACAAGTCAGAGAGAAACATTTCTTCATTTTCCCATTTTGTGGAGTGGGGCAGTGGGATGATATCGGTTAAATAAGAAACAACTCCTTAGTCAAAGAACCACTTCATTACACACAAAATAGCTAGGGATAATTGCTGAAAATTTCTCATGTTTCCTCTTCTTTCCCCCAAGTTTGAGAATGTTTGAAAGTTCAATAAATAGTAGAAAAATAATCCTTTACTTAGAAATATTGAGATGCATCATTCAGAGCTTAACATGAGTCCCATACAGCAATCGTGGTATCTGGGTACCGCTAAGAAACAAAGTGAAGTCTTCAAAGCACACATTTCTCTCCGGCGTGCCACGCTCCCGGTCTCCAGTTCAGCACATTCTTCTCTCTTCCAGTTAAGGAGAGCCGGATGCTTCTGGCTCCTTGGGACATTCCTCTGGCTCAGTGTAACGAAGGTTCCCAATGTTTCATTTATAGGTTTTGTCTCTATGTTTGGAGGTTTGCCTTCTGTTCCATTCCGTTAGGACCATGGCAGGTTCATTTATCAGGCTAATTTCCCCTCCATTCCAGAACCAGCCTGGCACCTTCCCAAGTGTGATTTTGTTTCTCCCGTTGTCAAATATATTCACAGGCAGGGCGGAGTTAAAACCACCCTGGGCAAAGCCCAAACACAAGGGATTTCTTGCTGGTTCTTTTTCCTCTAGAATGTTCTGTATCTCCCAGATCCCGTCTTCTCACAGAGGTGAGGGGACTGTTAGCATTCCGCATCCACGGTGTGAACCGTCACGGCGGCCTGTAGGTGGTGGCTGTGATGGAGCGTGGGGTGGTGTAAGCGGTAGTGGTGGAACTTGTTGCTTAGCAGGGCTGCGGTCTGAGGCGGGGCGTCCAGGTCCAAGTCCTCGTCGTGGTTCCCCACATCCACCCCTGCTGACAAGGGGTCATTGTTGCACGGAGGGTTTTCACTGTCTTCTTGCGGGCTCATGGTGCTGTAGCCTGAAGAGGAACACAACAAACACGTCGCTGAGAACTTCCTATGCAGGGAGATGCCACTTAAGATTTCTAGGGCACCAGGAGGTGTTCCTACCTTTGTGCTACACAGATGTGAACGCTCGCGGGCTCTCATCAGATGGTGAAGTGACATTTTTAAAGACATCTTTTGTTGACTGTTTCATTCTTAAAACAATTACACAAGAAACACCTAATCGTTTCAGACAACTGAGAAGTCTAGATAAGAAAAAAAAGATATGCAAGAACCTTTTCCTTAAAGGAACAAAATAAAAACTAAAATTACCTCGTGTCCCATCTAATCCATACATCTAAACCACTGGGGACATTGGGGGAACTCTCTGCCTACACTTTTCCCTGAGATGAGATTAAGATTATTTTTTATTTTAAAGGAAAAAAAAAGGCAGGTTCAAGAAGAGGACCCTTCTTGACAGGAGTCAGATCAGCTGGGGGCTGGTGGTCAAAGCCAGGCTTCATAATGCCGGGATGCGATGGGACTGCGAGAAGAAACTGCTGTCGTTGCTGTCTGCACGCTCTGTGGCAGGCACCGGTGGCGGTGTCCCTGCACGCCGAAGGTGGCAGTGTGGGCTCATCTCTGTGCACAACCACACCAAAATCACAACTAAACTAGGGAACAACCATTACTCAGAACCATCAGAAACTGAGCTGAATGGAAGTCCTACAAGTACAGAATTAAAGAAGAGACGACAATGTGGCTGGTAGGAGGGGCGGAGGCATGGAAGGGGCTGGTCCCACACCCACTTGTGGCAGATAAAAACCAGGAGGTGTATCTCAGGAGTGAAGGGTCCCAGCCCCACACCAGGCCCCCAGCCATGGGTTCCAGTGCCAGGAGGAAAAACCGCCATAACTTCCGGCTGTAAAAACCAGTGGGGATCCAGTGGAAGACAGAAAGTGCCGGACTCCTTGGCAGTTCCTTTTAAAAAGACTATGCACACACTTAGTCAGATTCACCCAGACTCACTCCCTCTGAGCTCCAGTGTGGGGGAGCAGCAGACTGAGAGGCATCAGAGATGTACAGGGAGGAACTGAATTGTCTGGCATTAGAGCAAGAGCTGGGTGGCAGCTTTCTTCTAGACAGAAGTACTGGCAGAGGCTACCATTCCTTTTCTGAGTCCTCCTCCCACAGAGCCACAGAACCAGCAGGTGGGTGCTACATCTGAGACTCCATCAACATGGCTCCCACTGTTTGCCCTGCCCTGGTGATTCCCTGAGGCCCTGCTCCACCTAAGTTGTTTCCAGTGGTTTTTCCATATGAATGACCTGTCTTGGCTCATGCTTTAGATTTTCTTAAATGATCTCAATCAACCAGCATATGGCTTCAGCAAGCCCTGTACTTCTGACTAAGTTGCCCCAGGCCTGGCACTAACAGCAGTGGGCCTTGGTTCATAGCTTGGCTTCACCTGGGCACCTCCCAGCCCAGCACAAATAGCAGCCATCTGCTGATTGCTTTGTAGCTCATACTGTGCGACCCTGGACAGAACACAGGCTGACCTTGGTTGTGCCAAGAGCAATCAGGGCTCAATTAAACAGGAGGGTGTACAAAGCCCACAGAGTGGGTGTACCTTGAGTACCCAGCTTGGGTAATAGAGGAGGCTGTGTCACTGGACCCTATAAGACACCTACTACATTAGGCCACTCTACCAAGCCTAGAAGATGTAGCAGCTTTACCTCATACATTGAAACGTATACAGGGAGGATGCCAAAATGAGACAAAGAAACATGGCCCAAATGAAAGAATAAAATAAAACTCCAGAAAAAGAACTGATCAAAATGGAGAAAAGCAATCTATCAGATGCAGAGTTCAAAATGCTGGTTATAAGGATGCTCAAGAAAATTAGTAAGGACCTCAACAACATAAAAAAGATCCAGTCAGACATAAAGGATACACTAACTGAAATAAAGAACCATGTACAGGAATCAACAGTAGCATAGATAAAGCTGCAAATCAAACCAGCAATTTGAAATATAAAACAACAACAACAAAAAAAACACCCAAACAGAACAGCAAGAAGAAAAAAGATTCCAAAAAAGCAAGGATAGTGTAATGAGCCTCTGGGACAACTTCAAGTACCAACATTCACATCATGGGGGTGCTAGAAGGAGAAGAGAGAGCAAGAAATTGGAAATTTATTTGAAAAAATAATGAAAGAAAACTTCCCTAAGGAAGTTTTTTCCTTAGGTGAAGGAAATAGACATACAAGCCTAGGAAGTGCAGAGTCCCAAACAAGATGAACTCAAAGAGGCCCACCTGAAGACACATCATAAATAAAATGCCAAAGGTTAAAGACAATCAGAGAATTTTAAAAGCAGCAAGAAAAAAGCAGATAGTTACCTACCAGCGAGCCCCGATAAGACTATCTGCTGACTTTTCAAAACAAATTTTGCAGGACAGAATGGATTGGCAAGAAATAATCAAAGTGATGAATAGCAAGGACCTACAACGAGGATGACTCTACCCAGCAAAGCTATCATTTAGAATCAAAGGACAGATAAACAGTTTCCCAGACAAGAAAAATCTAAAGGAGTACATCATCACCAAATCAGCATTATATGAAATGTCAAAGGGTCTTCTTTAAGAAGATCCAAAATATGAACAATTAAATGGCAACACATATCTACCGACAACTGAATCTAAAAAACAAAATAAATAAGAACAGAAGCAGAATCGTAGATACAGAGAATGTTTTGGTGGATGCCAGATGGGAGGGGTGTCAGGGAATGGGTGAAGAGGTGAGGAGATTAAGAAGTACAAATTGGTTAAATTGGTTGTTACAGAACAGTCACGGGGATGTGAAATATAGCACAGGAAATGGAGTAGCCAAGGAACACATATGCATGACCCATGGGCGTGGACAACAGTGTGGGGATTTGCCTGAGGGGATGGTTAGGGGGTGCTGAGTGGAGGGGGGCTATGGAGGAAAAACTGGGAAAACTGTAAGAGCATAATCAATAAAATGTAATTTAAAAAATTCCTGCATACCAACATGGCATGTATTTTAATATCCATTTTACAGGTGAGAGAAGTAATTCTCAGAGAGCTTAACGAACCTGCCTGAAGGTCCCGTACCTAACGAAACACCAACCCCACATACACCCAGAGCAACCAGCAAAGGAATCACCTATTCTCGGAGGAAGCTGCCTCACTGTATTTAAAGATTAATTTCTTTTGGTATTCTAAGTAATACATGTTTCAAGAGAAAATGTCCCTGTTGATCAAAGGATTCCATTCCAAGAACCCTGGCATGTTTTTAAATATTGCAAAAATCCCCTTTAACATTTTTGAGAAGTGACAGCTCATTAATATTTCCACTGCATCTACAGTTAGCATCAATCAGCACTCACCCGTGGGTAGTGCTAGTCACATTTGCGGCTGCAAAACTGACGTGCTTGCATACAGCCAAGCAGGAATAGCTGGTGGTGGAAAATGTGTGCTTTGTGTAAAAATGATAAAGGTGATTCTGTTCTCAACGAAACTTTTCCCAACTGACAGAATTAGTTAAGCCAGTCCAATGCAACAAATATTTATTGGGCACCCTACCTACTATGTATAAGACACCATGCTGGTCACTGCAGGAGACACAAGATGAAAACCTGGACCTTGCCCAAGGAGCTCAAAAGCCAGTGCTTGAGAAATATGAAAAGGTACCAACATGGCTAAATTCAAGTATTCATTAATTGCAGACCACTATGGGGCTGGAGGGGAGACTATAAAACATGAGTAAGAGATGTCTCTTTTCCTCAAGGATTTCATAACTAAGTATGAAACAGATATTTATGAAGCTAGGCTTACTCTAATGCAGATAATGGTTAAGTGTTTTAATTGAGGTATAATTAAAATTCAAAACAGGGAATCACTACTTCTGGCTGGGGGAATGAGGAAGCATCACAGAAGAACTCATATTTAATTGGTCTTAACTGGAAGAGTAGGAGTTTGGTAAGTGGATATGAGCAAAAGCACAGGTGAGCACAGCTGCAGAGGGTGGCGGCCTAAGGCCACTCCTGTACCATGGGGCCAGGATGCGTGCCGTCAGGTAGCTGGAGAACAGGGCAGGTGGAAGGTGGAAAGGTGAGTTAAAGTCAGCTCATAAATACCATGCCAAAGCGCAGAAACGAGAAGGTAGTGCAAGATTTTGTGAAGACCCCTACCCTGAAATATGACCTAATCATTTCTGTGTTCTGTGTTTTGCCATCATTCTGATGGCAGCCTGAATGATGAATATAAAGAGAGAGAGGGGCAGTTAGAAGGTTATTGCAACGGCCAGATGAGAGATGAAGAACTGAAAGTAGGGGTATGGAATTGGGCAGATTTAAAATGTACCGTAGGGGTGGAAACAATAGAAGGTGGTAAGTAATTGGATGTGGGGCATTACAGGGTGAGGGAACCGTGACTTTGAGTCAGGGTGATTAGAAAGGGTGAGCCAAAGGTTCTGAGTCTCGGGGAAGAAGAAGAATTTGGTTTTTGCACACCTGGATTGTGAGAGTCTATGGGTCACAAGTGTGGGGACGTCAGGGCAAATGAGTTCACTGATATGCATACCTGCTATGAGTGAGTGGCTTTTGGGAGCCGGGAGCCAGGCAAGGGGCTCATCCAGAAAAGGAGTGAGGTGAGGCCCAGCCTCTGAGAAGTGCACAGCCAAGAAGAGAAACAAAGGTGCTAACACAGAGACTGACCAAAAAGTACACCAGGGAAGGATACTTGAGGAGGGGACACTTGCGGTGGCCCTCATGGGACAGGAGGAATTCATTAGGAAGAAAGAGAGGTGGAGGAAAGGCGCCACAGGCAGGGAGACGAGCGCATGCACAGACAGAGCAGCCCAACCAGTTCCAGCGGATCGGCGCACGGTGACAAGCGTGGCGAGTGGGAGAGAAGGACGTGGGAGACACGGCTAGACAGGGAGGCTGGGCCAGATCAGCAAGGCCGGTCAAAGCTATTGTACAAGGTAAGATTTAGGAATGGGCAAGGGCAGGCTTATGGCAAAGACAGACTGTGTGCTTTAAGGTGCTCCCCTGTGGCAGTGAGGAGGAGGCTGGACTGAAGGAAAGAGGAATCAGGGGCTCGGAAGACCGGGCTGGCGCATCAGCTGGAGGAGATGCCGAGGATGCCAGTGGGACAGGAGCAGTGTCTCTGTGGGGCAGCGGTGGTGACTACACGGTGCACACTGTCAAGACAGTTGACATCCTGGGATAAGGCCAATGTTTCTAGGTTTGAAGGCTGCGGAAACTGTGATGCCTTCACACAAGATGAAGAGATCAGGAGCGAGAACGAGTTTCGCAGGTTCTCGGCTTGGCAGTGCTAAGTCTAGAATGTAAGAGTGGCCACTGGGCTCTACAACTTCAGTCACAAAGTGCCACCCACACTCAAACCACCGCTGGCCCGCCTGTAAGGGGCTGGAGTCAAACACCTGGTTTTAGTAAAAGTTCAGTGTGTGATCGTTTTTGGCGAATTGTCAGAGCTAGGCTGACTTCATCCTTCCTCCAAATGCTCCTGAGCAGCCTCCTGTCTCTGCTCATTTACACACACACACACACACACACACACACACACACACACACACACAGAGGCTGATTATTTACTTTCCCATCCCTGATATAAAATTCACGGTAGGCCGTCCTCCTGGCTCGCCATCCTCCTGGCTCAGCTTCCCACCGCTCCTCATCCTGCCGTTGTGCTCCACGCTTCAGTCTGAAGGTCTTCTCCTGGAAGCATTCCCAACCAGCGCCCCAACCCCCAGACCAGTGTCCCTTATGTGAGTTTAAACAGTATTCTGTGGACATCTCTATCTTAGATTTTACCATATTACAATAAAATATAGGGCCATCTTGTCCATTACCAAATTCTTTCTAAAAAAACAAAACAATGAAAGGACTTATTTATTTCTGTACTCCTAACATTCAATGCAATTGATTCACACAAATCAGGCACTTAATTTAAAAAAATCATATAATATATGCCCAAAGCAAAGGTATCAATGATTTTTTTTAAAGTTATCTGTGGTGGGATTCACCAGCATCATCTAACAATGAAGACAACTTGAGGTTCACTGGGCCCTGCCCAGTGGCTCTGATGTAGGGTCCAGGGAAGCTTTGAACCAGACTGGCCACAGACCCAGGGCGGCAGTGATGGTACAGCTGTCCTGAGGCAACGGGGTGGCACCCCAAATTTCCTGGTGCCTTCTGATGAGAACCCCAGCAGAGGTCCTTCCAAAGTGAATCCCTCACTGCAGGGCCATTCTATTTAATTTGCTCAATCCCTCTGTGACTTACTCAAGGCCTCCCCTTATCCCAGGAATTAATGGAAATCTGAAGGAAGGGAGCAGCAAGTTGTGGAGAAGCAGGAGCAAGCCAAACACATATTCCCACTTAACACGTTAATTGTTTACTCGGTGCCATGCGATTCCGTTGGGCACCGGGAACAGTGATGAATAAGACAGACTCCATCTCTGACTCATGGAGGAGGAAGCACTGTTTAAAACATAAAGGGTATTTACAAATACTTTCAAAGGCAAAATTTCTTTACTATCCCAAAGTGTACATAGAAAAATCTCTGCAAAGATGATCTCAACCAAGACAAAGGCTTCAGGAAGGAGGTCAGGTGTCCATTAATAGAAGAGTCAAGATTAATTAAGCTTCTGATCTTTGGAAGTCTGCTTCTATTTAGCTGATGGTTCCTAAGAAACCTGTTTTGATGGTTGGGGATGTCGGTCTCTCTGGGGACTACTCACCACCTGGTGGTCACAGAGAGAAACTGCGGGATAACATCTGCGCCTCAAGAAAGTGGTCTCTTGCTGCACTGTGCAGTTTCTGATCAGGGTTTCTAGGTTTGACATTGGCCTGTTGGATCTTTTGGAATTTGATTCACTAGGGAAAAATTTCCCTCTTACCAAGAAAAATATTGCTTCATATGCATAAAGTCTCTAATGAGATGGTAACCAAAACATAGATTCACAAGGAACAAACGTATATTGGTAGTTTTTAAGTTACAAATAAACCAGTAGATGATTAGATGGAACATAGCCTTTTCAGGAGGAATCATGGGCAAAGGCAGACATCTAATGGGAAGCACAGCTAGGTGGTAACTGTTTTTAACCTCTCGTGACAGTGACAGTTGACAGCTGAGTGCTGACAATAATTGTTTTTACATGGCCCTAGCATACCGACAAAGATCACCCTACTTTTAAAAAGCCACTTATTCGAATAAAGTTTTTTTTAAGACACAAAAATTAAAATTGGATTCTTTTGAACTACAAAACTCTCTTGGCCGTATTAAATATTTCTAAATAAAAAAAAAATGCAGCCTGGTAACATTTAATTTTAATTCTAGGAATATTACAAATCTGAACCAAAACACCAAAGTCTAGTGTGTGTGGTATTTATATATTTATCTATGCTGCTCTTTTGAGTTTCTTTCTGTGTATCAGATCCCAAAACTCTTGTGCAAATACGCTCGCTGAGTAGCAAAGAACCACAGACCTCTGATTCTACCAGCTCCAGGGCCCACAGATGACACTTCCCACTCACCCCTGGGGTCTCCCACATCTCCCCACCTTCCTTGTTCCACTCCTTTAAGAAAGCTGTCATATTCAGTCTTTTATCAGTCTTAGGAAGACACGTTCCGTTTCCTCCTGGACTGTAAATTCCTTGAGCATAGAGTGGGGATGAAGGTGGGGAGGTCCACCCTGAGCTCCCATCTGCCACACATTATTGCATTTAATCCTCACAACACTACTGGGGAGGAGTTTCTAATCCTGTTGTAAGAATTAGGAAATGGAGGTCCAAAGTAGCCGTCTTAAGGTCTCCCAGCCCGTAAAGAGGAAGACAGGTGAGACACCAAGTGGGCTCGGCTCGATCCTCTCCTATAAGCCCTTCCACACCACGGCTGCCTCCCATAAACAAAGAGCAAATGCCAATAGTCACCATATAGGAAAGCACACAGATGAGCAAGAAGTGTGCTGACAAAACAATTAGATTAGCTCCTTTCTTTAATGTGTACATACATACAGCTCAACCTCTGGGCATGACAGGGACATTCACCCAGTGTCACCGATTGTGGTGCTCCACTGTAAGGGTTCAGGGGTATGACAACATGCAGGTAAGTGCTATTGATTTTGTAGTGCATTTGGAATCACGTGGAATGTTAATATCTCCCACTTCTTTTAATGTTGCACTCTGTCTGCACAAGAAACTATTTTTTATTCCTTGGGGATAACAGGGATCCAATTATTGTGAAAAATGAAAGAAACCAAGCCCTCAGCTAGATTCCTTGGCTTTCAGATACTGACACTGCACTATTCCTTTTATCTAAGCTGTTGCTTCATATGCCATTTTACTAAGACAATGGGAGAGCTAATGGAACATTGTCACCGTCACTCAGAATTCCAGTGGCACTCAGAGTTCCAATTTCGTATTGAAGCAATTTCTACTGTGGGAGAAAGAGGGGGAGGTGGAGGGGAAGGGTGAGGAAGGGAGAGGTGGAGGGAGAGAAGGGGGGAGGAAGGGAGGGAGGGGGGTAGAGAGAGAAAGGACTTAGTATTTCTGCTGAATAAGAAATTATTTCTGTTGAACTTTAGTAGCCTCAAACCTGTTTTATTATTCAAAGGAGAAGAGGCACAGAACAGCCTGGCAGAATGCATTTATGAATGTTCAAAGGTTTTTAGGGAAAAAAGGCAGAAAGTCAAAGAAACTGGGAAAAAAATTTTGACTCTCCATAGAAACCCAACGTTTCTATTTAGTTGGTGGGAACAATGTCATTCAGAGCTCAAATTAACAGTCTCCAGTTTACAATCAGAGCTTTAGCTTCTATGTTCCAAAGGGAGTCTGAATACCTGGCTGGCTTGTAAAAGGCCACAGTGGTTGCTTTGACGAATATCCACTCCTGCATTTTCTAGCACAGGTGTGGGAGCACTGTTTGAAGATGTGGTTTTTTTCCCCCCTCTCCAGGGTAGATGTGGAGAAAGCAGAGTCGAAGGCATAAGTGCATTATTTATGGATTAAAAAGAAACAACCCGGATTCTGAGAAGAAAATATTTCTTGAAAATTAAACAGTTATATGAAAAATAAAAGGATTTTGCAATCACAGGAGAAGTCCAACCCCCCCCCGATCATGTCTCTGCGGGGCTGCGGCAGAGCTGTGACTGCTGCTCTCCGTGACGACGAGCTCTGTGGGCACCGGGAGGGTGAGCAGCTGAGTAGGGGCCGGGTCTCTGGCACAGCACCGGGACTTTATAATCCATAGTTCATTTGGTCCTCAGCACCTTTTCACAGTTCAGCCTGGAGCCCCCCCCGAGCATCCTACAGGTACTGCACACAACTCTGTGGCTGCACACACTAGTCCTTTTGCCCCGACTTTCTGTCCTTCCTCATCCTTCAAGACCCTGCGCAAATGCCTCTTTAATGAAACTTTCCCTGAGCCTCCCAAGAAAGGCTGGAGGGCAGGGAGGGGAATGTCAGAGGATGGTGATGACTCTTGTCATGTCCCAAAAGTACGTGCCTGGGAGAACTCTTGATGTCGCTCGTGTTTGCTAAGTAACAACACTGGACAGTACGACCCACAAGGCTGCCGATCTACCGAGAATCAAGTGGGGTGGTAAGCAGGCGTCATTTAGACAACCTAAATCCCCATTCATGAAGAAAACCTAGGAAGCCCTCTGTGTGCCCAGAGGTCATCTCACCTGCGCCCAGGAGTGCTGGGACACATGCAAAGCCACCCCTGGGCTCTTTATAAAAGGGTCATGTTGGAATGTGTCTTTTCGGAGAACTATGTGAAGATAATTTGCTTGAGCACAGAACAGGAAAGAGAGAGAAGAGTAGGTATGAGCATTGGCCCACAGGAGTCCATGGGTTCCTCAGGCCCCTCCTGTGCAGGGAGCTAGACCTTACCGTGATCACTCTCTGTTCCCGATCGGCCCCAGTAGCGACGCCTCCTTTCTGGACTGTGAGCGTGCCGTTCGATGACTGCGGCTATGAATCGTGTATTGCTGACTGTGGAAGGCAAGGATGGTTAGTTACTCTCATGCCAGTACCCTTGTTGGATCAAGTACGTTTTCTCTGAGCAGGCTGGCTCACTCACACGCTGGGGTTATTCTGTGGAGGGCTAGAATATGGAATTTTTAGAGAACTCTGAAGATTAAGGGAGTTGGTTTTAGAACTGGGGCAGGGAAAGGTCCTTAATTCCCTGTCTCCAACATGCATGAAGAAGATATGCTCCAAGTAGCTGAAAGCCAAGCTATCTCAACATTAATGGAACTCAGTTTCGATAAAGAAATGCTCCTTTGCCCCTGATTTGTATCCATTAGTTTAGGGATTAAAAAATGCATACTTGATGATTCCCTTCCTAAAATACTATGCAGGAACGTAAGGACCAGGAGAAAAAAATGGAAGGGTGAGGTGTCTTAGGCCAGAGCACTGAATTCAAAAAAGAACATCATGATATCTTTTGAAATTTTCTAGAACAAAGCAAACACCTGCACTTACTCCTAATGAAAACGGGGCGGGGGGCGGGGGGGAGATCCCTCCATGTCACAGCTCCTTAAACTTTAATACAGCCAAAAGGATGTAACAAGGAATATTTATTCTGGATTAGCCTCCTGCTGACGCTTCCGCAGCGCGGCGTGAATACTCACTGATGCCTCTGTCTTCGTGGCTGTCGTCGTCCCTTTCATCTCTGTCATTCTCCAGGTTGGACATACGCACTGACATTTCTACCCGTCATCAAAAAGAGAGAAACATGACTATTTCATCAAACAAAATCAACTACTTCAACACCCTGCAGAATGTCATTGGATGGCTGACTGACAGCTTCCCATTGAGAATGAGTCCTGTCTTGGAAAAGAATGGACTGATACCCCATCTTTTTTTCTTTTCTTTTCCTCTCTTTCTTTTTCTTTTTTAATGGAGGGGAGAGCAGGACTCATGAGAGAGAATAGGGGGTCAGTCAAACCTGACACTGATTTCTGAAGAAATAGGAGAAGTTGATACACTGACAATTCTGCTAAAGTACCCGAAACAGGAGGAAGGGGTCACACACCACAGCTGGCTGTGCTGATGAGATGGAGTCACACCATCTTATAAAAGGTCAGGCATCAGTGAACACTGGCTGGCAGCCATCCTCAGTCTAACGGAATTTTACCAAGGGGAAAGAGCTTCATGATTAGCCCTGCTGTTAAATCAGGCTGCATCATCCCATGGTCCTCCATCAGGACCAAGGCCAGAGCGAAACATGCCCACATCACCTGTCTTTACTGCTGCAAGGGGGAGCTCAGCGCTCCTGGCCCAGTCCAGCAGGAAGGCTGAGCGAGCTCACGCCACACAGCTCAGGTCGGCACCTGCCTGGGGGCTTTGAGGAAGGAGGGCAGTTTTGTCCCTCGCAAAGGAACACAGACACCACATTCAACTTTTGGTATGGAAGCCATGATTGCAGATTAATTATCTTGTACCTGGCTTCATTTACCTATCCTGTTTTAAGAGAGGTGATCATCCCTTTGAATGTGTGTTCATTCACAATATGTAATAAAATACACAATAAGAACTGTGGTAAGAATAATTCATGTTCTTGCTAATAGTGCCCTGGGGTGTCTTTGGTTTGCCAGTGTCTTTGGCACAGCAAAGGCAACGCATCTGAACTGAGTGAAGAAAACTTCCCACTTGGTGTTCCAGCTCCCCAGCCAGCCTGTTCCAGAGGCAGCCTGTGGTGGGGGAATGCTGTGTACAAAAAGGGAGGACCCAGGAATTTCCTAGGGAATCAAAAGGGAATGAAGGAGGAAAGCAGGCTTTGGGGGGGGGGGGCTTCCGAATCCACTCTGGAGAGGCTGAAAATGGGCACTGCTCTCACAACCGCCGAGAGGCTCACCCAACTGGCCACCGTCCCCCAGACCAGGAACCACCTCAGACAAGGAAGGCTGCTGCCCACCCGGGCAGCTCTGAGAGTCGTTCTGAGCTCACCTTGGGCAGCCAGAGGAGACATGTGCTGATGACTGCGGCGGTGAATCTGGTGGCGGTAGGCGTACACGGCAAGGACCAGGACCATGATGCATCCCATGATGCCGCCAGCCACGGGGCCCACAGGGGCACTTTTAATCATGTTCAATGTGACCACCTCGTCGCCTTCAGGAAAGCAAACAAACAGATGTCCTGTGTAAGGATTTCCCAAGTGCAGTGGCAGGAGTGGGGATGGGGGTGAGACGGGAAGGAATAGAGCGGGGCAGGGGTTTGGTGAAGATAACAGGAGCTGCTTTAAGCTCTGACTTCCTCGAAATGCACCGGGATGTGGGAGCAGTGATTTCATTTAATTCCTGGTTCACAAATGAAATGCTAATTGCTCAGCAGAGCAAGAGCACAATTAGCAAGACCTGGTAAAACCAGTCAGTAGATGAGAATCAAAAATAGGTGGCGGCCTGTGCTGGGAGCCCAGTTCCCTGGGCGGGGGAGGCTGCACTTGGAAGAGAAGGACAGAGGGGAGGACAATGGGACTGATCTCACAGAAGTAAATGGCACCAGGCTTCCTCAATATGTGCTAAAAAGATCACATTTCAAAGCTTATGGGTTCCCTTTAAAACCCCACTTGCAGTTTTTAGACAGAAAACTGCAGGCGGGCATATAAAGTGACTTTCTTTGAGCAAGGTCACCTCCCCCATGTGCTAACCTGGCTCAGTAGTAACGTGTGAGCTCAGAACCCTGCCTTACATAGGGGCTCTGCTTCTGCAGACAGGCTGCTGTGGGGAGATGTTAATAACCGAGGTATTAACTAAAGGCTTAAATATTTGCCTCATGGGCCAGCTAAGCTTCAGGAGTTTGTGTTAACCCTGGGAAGACGCAGAGAAAATCTGACCAAGGGGGGCAAGTGGTACTTTTTGAGGTCCTGGGGCCTGACCCAGAGGCTTTCTTCCCTACAGTGTCCCCATATCCTCAGCCACTCTAGCTGGCCTGGGTAACTCTGGCTCCTGTTGACAACGAGGCCTTAAATAATGATTTGCAGCCACAAGACTTCTAGCTCTGCACAAGTTGTGAGGGACAGTGGCAGCAGGAAATGGGTGTGCAGTGGTCCCTCCGCCCATCACTGGCCCTGTGCTCTGACAGCTGGAACTCGCATTCAGACAGATTCTAGGGTTCAGCCACGAGAAGATCAGGCCTGATATTTCTCAGAACAAGCTTTACGGGAATGAATTCCAGGCTTGCAAAATTTGGCAGGACAGAAGGCTGCTGAGAATATCTAGCCAGCTTTGAAGGTAATCATCTGCCTTGGTTCTGCAACGAAAAACTGTTGGCAAAGGGATTAGGGAAGGACAGGGTCATTTTAAGATTTCTGTCCGAGCATTCAGACAGAAAAAATGTGTACTCAAGAATCGCATTACAGTGGGTTCTCAACAGACATACCTATGGCTCCCATGTCATCGACGTAGGGACTTTTGGCTCCCACAATTCCCCCAAAGCATTCTTTCTGGGGTGCACAGTAGGATTTGTCCAGGTGAGTCTTTCCGTCACTGTCCACCATGCACCACTCACAGTCCAGCACGCCAAAACAGTCCCTGCCAGAGAGACGATGAGGAGAGTTCCAGGAAGCAGTGTCAGACGGGGGGCACGTGGGCCTGGGCCTCCATGTGGGCTGGGGCCTCCGACAGCACTCAAGAGATCCATTACCTATCCGGGCTGTAGCTCCCTGAGCATTCGTTTCCTTTCCTTGTAAAATGAGAATAGCAGCGACCTGCCAGGGGAGAGCTGCTCTATGTCCCTCAACAAATGAGAAATGAGAGATGAAGCTGCTCTCTCTGAGTCAAACCAGGAAACCCATGGACGAGTGCAGGAATACCCAAAGTCATCTTAAAAGACCAAATGACCACAAGGTTTGTTACACTCTGGCCTAACATTCCCCAAGTGTACAGTCATTTAAAAAGAAAAGAAAAAAGAAAGGAAGGAAGAAAAAAAATGATCGAATAATTTCGGGAAATACCTGGGAAGTTAAACAGATTTTCTTACTGTCAATTTCTTAGAACTTTTAATAAGTTAAGAGAACGATGACTCTCCAGAGAGTATGTGCGGTGTTTCTCAAACTTAATTGACTTTGGCTTAGTGCATAACATCTCAATTTATCTGATGCCCTACCATTCTTTTGCCAAAATCTACACCAAAAGTAGAACTGGCTGCCTTTCCTACCCATTAACTCTGTCTCATCAAATGGTAACCTGCAGCTATGTACATAATAAAGAAATCACTCCACTGCCGCTCCTAGGGAGCCAGAGACATGCAGTTTGCAGTTCTCAAAACTAGCTGCTTTTCAAGGAAGAACACTGATCAGTTTCAGTGTATCACACACATGGCCTTGACTGCTGGGTTTGGGAGCCTTTGAGTTGCTGCCCCTTGCCCTTGCTTCTTCATGCCATGTCCCCTCACTTATTTACCTTCCTATTTTACCTCGAGAATAACTTTCCCATCTATTTGTAACATATGGTACAAATGCCAAGTAGCAGTAACAAGAGAAAACCGGACAAGCTTAAACCTGATGGATAAAGGACTTATGGATATCAGTTTTGGATCTGAAAAAAACAGGTACTACTTTTTAAAACATCAAGAATGGGAATGATAAATACCAGCTGAGAAAGCTCGGTGAGGACGCCAGTCATTGGGCTTTTCTAGGTTCTGCTCCCAGAACCATCACGCTGACGTACAATAAGTGCTGGGTGCGGCTTACCCACTTTCCATCCTCTGACTGCACCTGCTGTTGACACACTGGTGAAGAGCATCTTGCAGGCCAGGGTCAGTGGCTGTGTACGTCACTGGCTCCTGATGGACTTCACAGCTTGGGTTTCTATTCGGGAGCAAGTCTAGAGGTTAGGACCACATATATACCAAGCTCTCGTGTCCCTGGCCCCTGTGGTGTCAGAGAGATCTGGGTTTGAATCCTGGCTTTGCCACTTAGATATATAAAATCTTGGGCCAGTCACTTAATTACTCTGAGCTTCAATGTGTTCATCTTTATGTATAAAAAAATAAAAGAATGAGGAAGTCGTAGATATTTAACAAAATAGGAAAACATAGAGTCAAAAGTGGCTGTTACCTCCCCTCACTCGCCATTCTAAAGCTTACTTTTCAGAGGTGACCACTGTTAATAATTTAATGGAGTCCTTTTAGATATTTCTTCTATGCCTAAATAAACATGTACAGTTGACCCTTGAACAACATAGTTTTGAACTATGAGAGTCCACTTGTATACACACTTTTTTTTTTTTTTTTTGCAGTAAATACCTATCTTGTTTTTGATCTGAGGCTGGGAGTCTGCAGATGCAGAGGGCTGACTCTACGCATTATTTGATGCCATTTTACAGAGTGGCCTTGAGCATCTGTGGATTCTGGTGTCCATGGAGGGTCCTGGAACCAATTCCCTGCATATACTGAGGGGCAATTAAGTTTCTGGGGAGTCAAAAGTTATACATGTATTTCAACTGTGTGGGGCATTGCATCCCCTAACCCCCGCTTTGTTCAAGGCTCAACTGTACTAGTATGCACACACACTTTCTTTTAAGTTCTGGACAAGGGACTTACCACAATTTATTTAACTCATCTTAAGATTTGCCACTAACATCAATAATGCTATTTACGTGTGAGCATGCATGTGTGTATGAAAGATACCTACATATTTTTCACAGGGTTAATTTGAAAACTAAGTTGCTTAATGTGCATAAAATATCCGACACGTTAATGCCTGTAACAGTCTCGTATTTTTTGTATATAGCACATACACCATTAATTCTTCCACAGCATTTAAATTTAAACCTGGAAGTGGACTTCATTTTAAGGCTCTATCGAGCTTGAAATACAGCTGACTGAACAGTCACATCAGTAGAATGAATTATTGTCTTATGTCCCTACCCCAAACAAACCTAAAAATAAGACTCAAGGTGTATCTACCGTATTTTTAGGACTACAAGATGCACCAGACCATAAGACGCATGCAGGTTTTAGAGGAGGAAAATAGGGAGAAAATTTTTGAAGCAAAAAATGTGGTAAAATATTTAATAACCTGTGACCCCGCTCCACTGCTGTCCCCACCCCCACCCACAGTGAGTCAGGTAAACTACATTCGGATTATAAGACACACACCCATTTCCGCCCAAATTTGAGGGAAAGGTGCGTCTTATAGTCCAAAAAATACAGTGTATACTCTCATATATAGTACATAATTTTTTTTTACCGGTTCTCTGCATTAGTGAGGTTGCCAGTACACTCATTGACCTCTAGAGGGCACTCACAGGGACATTCACATTCGTTTTGTTCCATTCTGAAAAGCAAAAAGGAAGTTACTATGCAGAGAGGGTGAATAACAAATTATAAATGCATCTGTAACCAGGGCTTTCCTTTTCTTCAGGACATACCCAGCATTTTTTTATTTTGCAGATGCCACTTCAGAATGACTGGCATCAGTTAAAATATTCAACGGCATAGTAAATAGAGAATATGACCCATTGCATTTTTACCGGTGACAGTTGAGACAGAGCCGGTCCACCATGCTACAAGCACAGAAGGCAAGAGAGTCGCACGTTTCATTGACGATGCCGACAAACGCATTGGTTCCTGGGATCCTGGCCAGTCTGTATTTGGAACAGTGGCTGCCGTGCACAAGGTTCGTCAAATCCCCCTGCGGACAGCCGGGGCGTCAGAAGTGACCAGACAGCAATGCAAGAGTCAGCCTCACCACGGTGAATACCCCTCAGCCACGTGCTGAAAACAGCTTAAAGCAAAACTTAATTTCGGGTTACAAAAGCAGTACAGTTAAAAAACTAGAAGATAAAAATCATTTACAATCCCTTCATAGATAATTCTCATTGTGTATGCATCATTTATTCATTTACCTATATAAAAATAAGAATAAAATTTTTATAAAAATAAAATTTTCACAGATGTTTTTGTAATCTCTTTTATCCTTTTAAACACATAACAATATATCATAAAATGGAAAAAATGCAAGAATCAATGAAAGACAGTTTTCTGATAAGGAATAGTTTGAAATGTATTCAAAGGCAAAACTAAATAACTAGAAAACATGCATTTTCCCCCTCCCCAAATAAAGACATCTGTTCTTCTAAAATAATAAAATTATTTAAAAACCAAAGCCTGTTTAAGAGGCCAGTGTCCCGCTTCCAGAATATTTTTAAAAATCCAAGTAACAACAATCTGTGATAGCCAGTTTCCTGAATTGCCACATTCACCACCACGAGAAAATCAAAGATGCAAAGGTGGTATTGCAGCACTCGGCACAGTCATTTTCCCCTCCGTGTGGGTCGTACGTAGTAGGCCAATTATTTAAACACGTGCTTGTTTCCATGCCAGAACCCCATATGTGCTTGGTCCAAATAAGCCTACCTCTCAGAATCACGGCTCTGAGTGGGTGCATGGAGGTCTGGATGAATTTCCCACTGCCTAGCCAATGCCCGCCTCTACAATATAAGCAATGACATGGGCTTTGCATCTTGTTAGCTCCAAGACCCAGGAATGCTCCATTCCCATCTTGGGATAACTTACACTGTTAAGACATTATTCTAGTTCATACAGAAGTGGGCAGAAGTAGGTTTACAGTTGTGAGTACACGAAACAGTTTCTTCTTGCATTATTTATTAATTACTGTTATTTTCCGTATGAATGACCGTAAACCTACTTTTGCCCACCACTGTATTTCACTAAAATTTGTGTTCCTGAAAAATTTCTGCTGGAGTATCCCGGCTTTGTCTCAGGAAATCATTGTACAAGTAGATCAGACACAGAGTTATTGAAACTTTCTGGTGAAAGTCTGTCCTGGCAGTCTCCCTCTGACCACACTCAGGCCCCTCGGTGTCCCCTTTAAAGAGGATGTGGGGTCTGAACAGAGTAGTAACGACTTTTCTTGCTTTGAGCACACTATCATTTAAATATATTCATTTTACAATTCTTCCCCCCCGCCCAAACAATTGTTTTTTGCAATTGCTTGTTTTGGGGAGGGGGGTGACTAAGTTTAGATTTTCATTTAACCTATCATATCTTTAGAATTAACATCTAATTATACATTTAGTGATATGAATACCTATTTTTAAATAAAAAGCTTACTTCTTTTAAATAACCTTTTGTTTTGAATGTTGGTTCTGACATTACCTGTTTCTGTACTCTCCCAGGTAGGATTATTTATAAATCATCCTAAAGATCTTAAGAAAATCCTTAGGACAATTAACCATATCCAGGTAAGTTTGCAGTACCTCAAATCACACAGTATTTGACTGAAAAAAATATAGTACTTTTGGAAGGTGTACATGAGAACTCCTGTCTTACACGATGGATGACCAAGAACTGACTGACGGTGGCTTTAGAAATTTCAGGAGACCAAGTGAGTTCTAGAAGACAGGAAGACAGAAACCCATGGTGCCACATGTGTTTATACAAGAGAGTGGGAACAGACTCCAGCAGACATTTCGTGCCTTTGAACAAACAAAACTAAAACAAAATACCAAGTGTGAGAACTCGGGCTTTATATTCCACAACTGTCATACTGCGGAGCTGGACTAAGGTCCTGTTCTATTGTTCTATAATTCTAATTCAATGAAACAGCCCAGAGTAAAATAGACATTAACATTATTCTATTTTACATTCCACAGTGGGAACGGACAGGAGAGTGGTAAGGAATCAACTCACCACAAGGCTCGTGTTGAATTTATAAAACCTCTGGACTGTCCTGTCACTGAAGCTGTTGCACAAGTTCTTCTTCACAAAGTTGGGGTGGTTCAGGATGTCATTTGCTACCAGGGGCTCCTAACAAGGCCAAGCAGAAGACAAATGTCACGTCATCAATGAGCTGCAGGCTGCTGGAGAACAGAGCCACCAGCTTTGCAACAAATACCTTGTGGGTTATGTGCTGTTGCTCCACAGGTGCGTGTCCTTTGGGGTCAATGAGGGTGGGGTGTGCCACCAGATAACCTCTGTCCTCCATTATGAAGCACCTGCACCGAGACAAGTGACAACACGCAGTCATTGGAGCTATTTTTCTGCGCTTTCAGAGAGCACTTAGCTTGTAAGCCATAGAACAAATTGCATTTATCTCAGGTTCTTAATAAATATTCATTGATAAAATGAAGGATGACTGACAGGTAGACTGATACACTATTCTTTAAGTAGTGGATCACCTGGTGGCATAAAGTTTCGGGTGAGAAAGTCATACCCGCCTCTAAAGTCACCTGCACAGCTCACACATAATGGGGCCACCCTGTCCAAGTAGGTTGGACTTGAAGATCTTTGGCAACGAAGTATAAGCACAAAGTTTATTCTTTATTTTGAGGAGGAAGATTCTCAAAAGAGTGGCCTTGAATATTTATAGGCACAAAGGTTAAGTAAACCATATAATTTCTCCTTTCAATGATAAACACACATAAAGTAGGACATGCAGGGGACAAACAAAAATATAGTTGCTGGAAATACAAAATAAGTAAAGTCAGAACTGCTATAATCAAGACAACATTTCGCTCTATTTTACTTTACATTCTTCATAACAATTTGCCACGAATCTGTTATTTCCCCTTTACCGGCCAAAGTGAAATTTAGTTGTGATGTGAGGCATGGGTCATGAGACTGAGACAAGAAAGCTGTTTCTGAAAGTGGCTGGCGTTAAATCAAGGGAATGCCCTCGCTTTGATCAGATGTGCTCTTTTGAAATTCAGGAGAGAAAGACTTTAGTCGCAGGAGCCTCTTTCCAGGGAAATGTAAAAGGGACAGTGTAAGTACCTGAAACATCACACAGAGACTTTGGTTTGATAACGAAGTTAACATCAAAAGTACTATCCAGGAGTACCCTCTGGTCTTTCTAGCACCCAAAATATAGGAAACCTCTGATTACTGACTTCTAAAGAAACAAGAGCTTTCAGAGAATTCTGTGCCACCATTACTCTGCTGCTTATGAGCCAAGTCTGTTTGTCTAAATCACTACTGGTAAGCACCTGAGAAAAAGAAAAAAACCCAAAAACCTTCTTAATAAAACACCCAGAACAGAGACTCAATTTTTGGTCACGACCTTGACAATGTGGTTGCCATTCAACTAGAGATTACCCAATGCTGTTTTCCTCGTATTTCTCAGCTAGAGAGGAAATGGTGCAGCCGAAGGGCTCACCTTATTTTGTTGCCGCCATCCTGGTTACAAACTGGTAATAAGTCCATGAGAACTTTGTAGAAGTATCTGAGTGTGAAGTCAATGCCCATCACAGCCACGGTGTGCCCAGACGACATCTGTGTGCTTCATGTGAAAGATCAAAGAGAAGAAGAGGCATGTTGATCTAAAGGTATAAGCTATGTTCAATAGTAAGAAGACTGTATGGTATGAGAAATACATGCCTAGAGTTTCCACCCCTATAAAAATGAACAACTAAATGACAAGCTAGCATAACATGAGGATGTGATGAGAGAAAAATTTAAGACTAAATGTAGCACTTTCTTAAAATGAGCAGCCCAGCTAATGGGCAGGGATTTGGCCAGTCCTGACTATCGATGTTCAGACAATGACTGGATTACTGTTACCAAGAATAGGAGGGTGGCGGGGAACAGGTGTCAGGTAGGAGGTGGGATGCATAGCTACTATGGTTCCTTACAAGGAACCTTTAGACAAGGAGCCCGAGTGAGCCCCTTAATTATTTCCTTCATTTTACAGGGAAACAGATGTTTCCAAGGTTAACTGACTAGTGTAAGATCACAAAAAATTTAGTAAAAATGTCTAGTTCTTTTCATAATACTAACATTGGTTGCTACTAACCCATAGCAGAGCTCACATTTTAGAACAAAACTCTTCTGGTTCACAGGCCATTCCTTTCGTCATTCTGCAACACTGCTCTCAGAAACAGGAGCACCAAGGAAGACACAGTTGGGCAGTGCGACACAGTGTGTACCCTTTCAGCTCTGGAATCAAGTAGGTCTGGGATCAAATCCTGGCCCTTTTGGTTTCTATCTATGTGGCTCCTGGGATAATACTTAACCTTTTTAAGCTTCTGTTTTCTCATCTGAAAATGGGGATAATCATAGTATCTAATTCATAATGCTGTCATTGGGATGAAATGAGATACTGTGTGCTTAGCAAGCTGCCAAATATATCAAAAACACCAGATAAGGTGTTATAGCAAAAGTTATTCTGAAGAGAACTAAATAGAGCTTAAAATCCTAGACCGAGAGGGAATCCATTATTCTTTTAGAGAAACTGCTAGATAAAGCAGAAGCACTGACTTCTCACTTGGAACCAAGGTTCTTTTTAATCTATGTCCATGAGCGGCTGAAAGGGCTTGGTTGCTTGGACCCTTTTGTGGCTGGGAATTTTCAAGGGTTATCTAGCATGGCAAGTTCCAAGAGCTCATAATCATCATCATCCACCCAAAAGATCTCTTTATAAAGAAAATACCAAAAGAAAAATGACATTGTTATTGACCAAAAAAAGGAAACCCCCCCAAAAAAACTTAAAAAATTAATTGGAAAGCTCAGAAGGAATTTCCCCAAGTAAAATCCTATTTTGGAAAATCACAACTTGGGAGTGAAGTTAGCTTTGCCATATAGGCAACTGCTACCGTCTGGCCACTGCCAATGCTGACACTGACTTACACTGCCCCAAACCCCAGCCTCATCCCACCACTCGCTCCAAATAAATAACCACTAGAGAAAGGAACCATGGCCCACAAAGACATTTCTATCGGAGCTTTGCTGTCAGAACTTTGTTTGGTATCGGATGGGGAGGACCATGTTGTGGGATTATCTTTGAGAAGCTACTGCCTCAATACGAGCCCCATTTTTACTAAAGTGACTTAAATTCTACCACAGAAGAAATTCAAGACTTTATCACCTTACATTATGGTACTAGAACAGCTTCTATTTAGTGAATATTCACAATTTATAGACACTCTGGTAGGCATTTCTATGTATCATTTCAATTATTTCGTCACAAAAAATATGGGTAATATCATTTCTAGAAAATTCAAGCTTGGGAAGATTAAGTACTTGGCGAAAGTCACGCAGTGAATAACGAGTGGAAGCAAAAATCTAAACTCAGTGTCTCATATCCAAAGTTTATACTGCTCCTCCTCATCAGGGTACACTATCCCCTTAGATCTGCATGGTACTTAAGAGTTTCTGAATAATTTTACATGATCCATTTAATTTCCTGCAGAGATATCAGAAAGGAATTACAGTAACTACTTAAAAAATTAAAACTTAGGTTTGGAAGGGTTAAAAGACTTAAGCAAGACTGATTGATCACCTTTTATTTATGATACACAGTCCAGCATGCAAATTTGGCTCTTTCTACAATACTTCAGCTGCCTCAGTTAAAAAAATACAAATCTGGTTTTTGGGAACAAGTTAATTTTATATCTAAAACTTCCGCTGTTTGATTGCCATCTCTTCCAATATGATCAACAAGCTGAAGTAAAAGCATGCATAGTGCCCACATAAGTCTAATGTTCATATTTTACCTGCATTTAAAAAATGTACACTGTTACCATAACAACCCACAAAGATTATCATAGAAAAATCAAACCAACCCTACATTTCTAAGTACAATAAACAATGTTGTTTGTGAGATTTTCTCTCTGTCAGAAGACTTATCTGATTAGTCCCTTAATCACTGACCGAATTTTATAATCTTTATCAGCATTATCACTCTCCAAAGAACACACACCTAGATTCTCAGGCCATTAATAATGCTATGGCAGAACCACAGGTCTGTTACTATGAGTAACTGGTAAGTGAGCAATGAGCCAGAAAAACTCCTCCCCAAGCTATAAGCCAAACCACATCTATAAACACCAGGGGTGAATTGAGAATGCCTCCTGATATGGTGAACAGCAGCTAAAGTTCCCTCTTCTCACCGATTAAAATGCCAGAAATTGAAAGCAGGAACAGAATGATAATGAAAATAACTTATTTATTTGGGATTTGATATTGTTAAGCACAACGCTAAGCATTTTACACACATCATCGCTAATTCTCTTATCATTTGATGTGGGCATTCTTATCTCTGCTGTGCTCAGAGAGGTCACAGAACAGAATAATAGGCATTTAACATTTACTGAGCCATTGCCATGTGCCAGGCACTGTTCTAAGGGCTTCACATACATTACTTAAAGTACTCATGAAATAATCATTTGAGATAGATCCCGATATCCCTGTTTCATAGGTGAGGAAACCACGGCAAAAAGGAACTTGTTTATAGTCATACAGATAGTAAAGCAAATCAAATTTTTCAGAGTAGAATCACATCTTAGGAGATCAGGTTGGCACATGAGGCCAAAATCACTAGTAATTATTTGAAAAAAACTATCTTTGCAGAGAGCCCATCTACTAATACATCTATTAAACCTGTGGATGCTTTGGTTGAGAACTGGAAGTGGTGGCTGCTTTGCATTTCTAAACTATGTTGAATGAAAAATACATGGCTTTAAATAATAAAAGCATGCTCAGCTAAGGAAATGTTCAAATGATCAAGTCCATGAGACTGTACATCGATCAAGGCATGAGCAGGTACTTATTCTTGGAATACACTCTCCCTGAGTGACTGGTGGATGGAATCCAGGATTTAAACGGCAATTGAACTCTTGTTAAAAACTTAACCAAACTTGTATGTGTTAAACACACTATAAAAACTAACCAAATAAGGAAGCTGAACCGAGGTACTGTATTTTGCCATGCATAATGTGCACCCATGATTTTGGCTCAAACTTTCAGGGGGGAAAATCTTTCATTTTAATTTTTTAATTTATTTGTATTTAGAAACAAAACCGATTATCATATTCCAGGGTATTATTTTGCATATGCACATTATTATTGCTTTCTTGCATTTTTAAGAGTTACACTTTTAACACATAAGCATAAATAAAAGAATTAAAAACATTTAAATAGGTACAGAATTAGTACTACCCACGTATAATGTGCATCCTTATTTTTTCCTAAAAAATTTGGGCAAAAAGTATGCATTATACACTGCAAAATGCAGTATTTCTAACTTGAATGCCCATCATATTTCCATCAGGCTTCATTTGGACTGACACCATAAATATTTATAAATAAACTCAGTGAAAATTCTCCCACCCATTCAAATTCCCCAAAACAAGGACATGTACTAATGCACACGAGCATTAAAATCTGTACCTCCCAAGGGCAACCCTACTGTGCCATCGAAAAGAACACTGTATAGAAGGGAGGAGAAAAGCTAATGGATATGGATGATGAGTGGCAGGTGGGAGAAGTCTGGTGGAACGCCAGAGACCAAGTAAGAAACACACGGTCATTATTTTCAACCTGCTTCCCTATGATACCTTTAAGAGCCTGTTCCATTGTCATCAAAGACCAAGGTAACTAACTGTCCTCTCAAAGAAATCACCTATGTTTATTTTTCTCAACTGATTAGTATAGAATTGATGACAAGTCTTGCTATTCAGACAATAGTAGGTGTATGCCTGGCAGATGGTCTGTTAATGAAAACATTGGAAAAGTCTGCTCGAAATGAGTATTTCCTTGTTTATATGTGAAATATTATAGCATGGGAGCAGGTGACAGAGCCAAATAGATACGTGCCCTGCAAAGGAATCAAAACTTGGCTGGTGGCAGGGCTCTGCTTTCTGCAGAGACACAGGTCACAATGAAATGCCACACAGCCCTGCTTCCCAATTCTTACTCCTAGTGAACCTGCATTAGAAGAATTCTACTGAATGTCAATCACTCGATATATAATGAGCACTAGTGGAAAGCATAAAGTTAAGCAAGGAAGCTTGTCTCCCACAAATCTTAAGGCAGCATTACAGGTACCAGTTAAAATATGGTCTTTCTTGGTTGCTAGGGAAAAAAAATAACTATTTGTAAAAATGAAGGGGTTAAAAATGTGTTCAAGGTGTTTGACTTGCCTCTCCACCCAACGCTTCACTGACATTTGCAGATTAAATACAGAAACTTCAAAAACAGGAACTATAAAGCACTCTAAATATATTTATACTTGACAGTGACATTTTATAGCATTCCTGGAAAGTCAATTTTCAAAATGCCCTTTTATTTTTCAGGAGGCAGTGAGAAGACAAAGTAAAAACAACAAACTCCTATATAATTCTAAAGAGACCCCAGTACAAGAGGTCATAAATTTGATGTCTTGATTCTTCTTTCCCTCCACTAAACATGCTCCTTTCCTTTGGGAAATACTCTCTAGTGATGGTAATTGCCAGGCTCCTATTGCTGTTTCTTGGATTGGTTTAAGACTGACATTTCTACAACGTGCTCTACTGAATCTAGCATCTTTCCTTTTCTTCTACCTAAGCATCATCCTGGCTGCCAAGAACAGGACTATGAGCTCTTCATGACTCAACCCTGTGAGGTAGTACTACCCCCATTTTACAGAGGGTAGAAGGAAGCCCAGGGAAGCCAAGGTGACACAGCTAAAGAAGATGCTCATACCTCAGCTTGCCTCATTTCAAAGGTCATGCTTTTGCCTTCAATCTACTCGAATTTTCAAAATACCCTTGCTATGTTTACGAAATGCCTAAAAATTACAGCATTACCTGGATGAATGGATTGTATGACTGATGGTCACCACATAGCCAGCTCCTCCAACATCCAAGTAAGGGCCGGTCAGAGAAATCAGCCCTGGGTTAGCTACTGCGTGGAGATACCTAATGGAGACCAAAGAAAGTCATGCTGTTTGAGGGTCTGAACAACTCTGTAAATTTTAAAGAAAAGAGAGCTTGTAACTCAAAATAATATTTATAGGGGACTGAGTGAAGAAAAGTGAAAGGATTGAGAAGTACAGATAGGCAGTTAAAAAATAATCATGGGGATGTAAAGTACAGCACAGGAAATACAGTGACTAATCATGTAATCACTGGGGTCAGGTGGGTACTGGAAATATCAGAGGGAGCACTTTGTCATGTACGTGATGGTCGAACCCCTACGTGGTACACCTGAAACTAACACAACACTGTAAATGACAAAGTTTTTAAAAAGGTCAAAAATACTTATTATAAATAGTGCCTATTTACAATAAAATTCAAAATGGCTCATCTTTAATTTCTGACCACAGCATCAACATAAGAGGTCAGAAAATGTAAAACTCCCCTTTAAAAAAAGATACTGAACTAAGGACTTTTATAAGTCCTTTAAAAAATATACCGAACTGAACTTTTAATAGGATCTATTCTATAAATGTTTTACAGGTTAAAATAAAAATAAATTAATGAATGAAACAGAAACAAATACAATTCAGCACACAGAAACGTGTCCTGGGTTGGTAAGGAGAGAGGAACAGGCAGTAAAATCGATAGCTGACTTATCAGTCACTTGGTTACCAAGCAGCATAAGACTAGAAATTTTGTTTTTATGCCCAAGTTGTTCCCCTGCTATATCATCTGACCAGTGTTTGTTTTTTGAAAGCCAGAGTACAAAGAAAGCCCAGAAGTTAAACAAAAAAGCTTTTGAATTTACACATGTTCATTTTTCATAGGTCTTGCATGAGCTGCAATATGATGCCATAGTCACGCGCGGCGACACTGAGCAAACTCCCTGCAGACACCTTGCACATGAAGCAGGAATCAAGCAAACCACTAGGAACTGAAATGGCTGAGCATAAAGCATTTCGATCTCAAAATTTCAACGAAGAGATAAAACACTGTACACAGAGGAAACCCACAAAGCTGTTGTTAATACATTTTAAAAACTAATAAAAATATGTTTTCAGTGCCATGAAAG
Source organism: Glossophaga mutica (assembly GCA_039655065.1). Taxonomy (NCBI): domain Eukaryota; kingdom Metazoa; phylum Chordata; class Mammalia; order Chiroptera; family Phyllostomidae; genus Glossophaga; species Glossophaga mutica. The sequence continues at coordinate 46,494,225 of CM077307.1, read as the reverse complement.
TATCTTCTTTAATGTGACTGCCTGAAGTTGCTTTATAGTATTTACTTATCATGTCTCTCCAGGATTTGGGGGGAACCTTTGATAATGCAAGCCCCTACAACTCACCATTGTCTCCTAGTGGGATCAAATGCTTTGTCCATGAGGGAACCAGGATAAATTCTGAGGACGCCATTGGGTGTTGCTATGTAACGGCGGACAATGTACGTGTTCAGGCTACTCATTTCCATTTGTGTCATCCATTCATCTGTGACGTGGCTGGTAGCCATTACTTCATTTCTGACAGAGAACTGGGCAACAAAGGAAGACATAGCAGGGATCCTTTAAGACGCACATGAAAAGAGAGCGGACTGCTTGGCAGGGCTTCCCAAAGCTCTCTTGCAGAGAAGCCAAGCCCAATTACTTCTTAAAAATCTTTCCACAGCAGATGGATATAGCCAAACTTGGTGAAAACAAAAGCTTACTGAAATACAGCCAGGGGATGTGTGAGTGTGTGACTTACTCCATTGTTCATCCTACTGAGGCAAGACCCTACAGTGAGGCATCTCTCTCTCTCTCTCTCTCTCTCTCTCTCTCTCTCTCTCTCTCTCTCTCTCACACACACACACACACACACACACACACACACACACACACAGAGCCCAGCTAACTCTCTGCTCCTTCAACTTCATCATATTTACCTCAACAGACAAGAGCGGCACTTTACTTCTTCCTCCTGGGAAAAATGGGTCTGGGAAAGTTTTACTGATCTCCAAAGCACACCTCCCACCTAGAAAACCCCTAGTGCATCTAAGGTTCTCCCCAAAAGTCTTCATCTGGCTCACAGGGCCTCTTAATCCACCAGAAGGGTCATCACCAACCAACCTCCCCAGGGCCACATACTGTCTTTCTGGCTCTGCAGCCAAAAGGCACAGACCCAGAGCTGGGCTTCCCACTTTGAAGATTCCTTGCCAGTCAGTATGCCCTCCTGGGCCTGAGGAGGGGCACACCAGAAACAGGCCCCACGCCGGCGCTCACCTTGAGCCCTGGGTTAGCAATGAGGCGGGTGTTGTCGCTGAGATAGGCTGTGTAGTGCTCCACCATGCGCTTTGTCTCTGGCTGGCTGAGGTGCTCGTAGGGGGAGGAAAAACTGCCAGCGGACAGCATGACGGTTGGACTTTCTGAAAGAGAGCACACAAAGCAGGCCTGAGAACGCTGAGACTTCATCTCAGGCCCAAACAGAAGCAACCCTAAGGATCTGCCAATCCATCAGCTGTGGTGGCACAGCCTCCCGTAAGGAAAGCAAAGAACTCGACACCGAGCTAAAAAGGAAAAATGCCACATTTCCCTCCCTTTAGGGAGCTTACAGTCATGAGTGAACCAGAAGTGATACATGTGCAAATATATACAAGTGCCTGAAATGGCCAATGTTCAAGATACCTCAGACCTACACGTAATATACTTATTAGGACCAAGGAGGCAGCACGTGACATGGAGTCAGATGGAGTTAAATCTGGGCTCCGCTGTGTCCTGGCTGGAATGTGTCCTACTTAGTCTGTCCTGGTCTCCTGATCTCATATCCAGACAGAAACTGTAGGACAACATTTAACTAGGGAAACCGAACACATGCTCTCATATGTCAGCACCGGTGGCTTCTATCCTTGACCCCCTTCCTGTCTGTGGCCCCTCTAACTCAGTTTGTCAGCTGTTAGGATTTTCGAACCCTAAGTATTTCAACAGTGGAAAAGAGAATACCTATTTTACAGTACTGTGAGCGTACTGTGTTGTTTCAACAACACACACCACGAATGCCTAGCACGTGGGCCTGGTGCACGGCAGCATGCACTACAAGAGGAGGCATCATGGCCCGGAAGGGGCATGAGTGACAGCCCAGCCTTGCTGCTTTCTGTGTTACCTTGGGAGTGGTTTGTATTTCCAACAAACCCAATGTCCTCATCTGTAATAGGTCTACTCAGAGGAGGAATGTAACAAATAACAAATATAAATTCCCTTTTGCTTTTTAAAAATTATTTGCCTATTTCCTAAACTCTCTTGAAGACAGGGACCTGTGGTAGATACAGATATGCTATACAGACACATAGGTATGCCGTTGTGGGACTCCTTTCCCTATTTCTCCACTCTTACCCTGTATGCCCCCCAGTCCCCGCATCCCCTGACCCCCACATCTGAGTGCTTGCCTCTTATCAGGCCATAACTACAACTCTCTCTGATGGACTGTCTGTGGGCTACTAAACCCTCTTTTGCAGGCACTGGCTGAAAGCCGAAAGTGACTATGGAATATGGAAGTCCAGCACCTTTCTCGAGTCTGGGCAAACTCTGCAGTGTAATTAAACTCCAAAGGCCCCCTACAGGATTAGGCTGAGGCTGCAACTTTACCTAAAATTAAACTCTTGCTTGCTTTCTCCTCCTTCCCTATTCTGTTTCCCTTACTTTGTCGCTGCTTTCTTCCAAGAGCCCATTCTTAATAAATCAACACACAAATCTTCACTGCAGTGTTTGCTGGAGAACCAGTTCCAAGGTAAGGCCTTACATTGTTTTCACGTTGGCATCCATCCCCAAAATGGCACTGCGGACATGCAACATCTTCTTTTTTAAAAAAAATTCAAACTGATATTTATGGTGAGCTATTATGAGTTAGACCACGAAGAAGCAGAGAAGTGCAAGGCTTTACCTAGAGTGGCCAGCTGCTTGAAGTGGAGGCAGGCGCTAGGCTGGCCCAGGAGGTCCAGCCGGTGGTAGAGCAGCTTGCTGCTCGGAACAGTGTTGAGATTCTTCAGTTGTCTGACAGGTATTTCTGGTTGTATCACCACAATGCAGAGAATAAAGGAAGTGTCCTGTACCTGGAAACAAGTCAATAAGGAATTTCTAGTACAGAAGACGAGGGCTCCTGGGAATAGCGACTTCGCCCCACATTATATTTTGCTGTCTCTGTCTTCTATCCCACACGGAAAAATGCTGGATGAGCTGATGGGTGAAAGAATGACATGAAGATGGCACGACAGACAATATCTCTGGCAAAGATTACATTTTATGTTTTCTATTTTCCTTTCTGATAGAGGAAAATTAATGTGTGTAATAGAAAATCATGAAGCTAATGAAGGGCTGAGAAAATCTAGTCTCTTTGAATAGCGACCCCAGCCCTCTTTTGCTTATTTAAGCTGGAACATGGCACGAGAATACAACTGTTATTTCTTACGGGGTTTGAAATGCAATTTAAAATACAGGGTCCAGCAGAATTAAGGCCTGCTTGAGTGCGGTTGGTAGGGTAATAATACGGGTGTAATAATTTATAGTTTTAATTTGAACATTTCACCTAAAATGTCATATGGTGTGCTTGAGTGTAATATTGTGATGTTACAGAATTCATGCTTATGATTTTGTAATAAAAAATGGGATATTATTTGTGCCAGAGCCTATATATAGTTGGTTTTGCAATGAGGGTTTCAAGAAATGCCTATTTTAAAAGCAAATTACGAATCCACATATACAGCCCATCCAGAATCTGGTTTCTTCATCCTATCCAACCTTCTCTCTTCCTGGTTGGCCATGGCCAGGATTTCCAACTCAGGACAAGTACAAAGCCTGTGGCTCCCTCACACAGCCTGCCCGACGTGTCACTTCCGACCAGGACATGTGAGGTGCTGCAGCTTAGCCTGAATTGTTCAGCTTATATATGGGAGTACTTTCAAACTCACTTTGCTCCTAAAAATGAATGCTTGTATAAAATTTAGTAAAAAAAAAATGTCCACCAAAGTATCAAAAACAAGTTGAGCCACTCAGTTCTAGCTCCTTGACTTAAAAACATAAGAAGGCCAATCTCCTTAAGTCCACTGTGTTAGGAGAGGGACGGAATCTATTTAAAAGATAGTATGTAAATAAATGAAGAGTGATAACCAGCTAAATCAGAATTAAAGCAGCTCAAAGGATTCACTTAATGATCAAGGAGAAAATTTTAACGAGGCAGGTTGGAGTTATGTGTAATTTCGGGTTTATGAGGATGGTGGCAGAATCTTTTTAAACACAGGAGAAATGTGCATCTTTTTGAAATTGCTTTCAAGAACTGCTACTGAGGATATTCAATTAGATTAGCGAATTTAATCCTCTTCCTCCACCCACCAAATTAGAAAATGACAGGAGTTGCCAAGTGGCATTTACTGTTTCCTTTCTTCCCAACTCACTGAATCATCCTTCCTCTTACTTTCCTGTGCTGCATGTTCCAAGGAACCAAAAGATGAAAACTTTACCAGAATGACCAGAATTTAAGTTTACAATTGTGTCTATTTAGTAAGAGAAAAATAAAGTTACCCCAAGTCCTAGACCTATCGGGATTATCAGTTAGTAAGGTATATAAATGTCTAATCATTATGTTGTTATACCTGAAACTAGTATAGTATTATATGTCAATTGTCATTTAAAAATTTCAAACAATTAAAAGCAAAGTTACCCTAGAATACTTTATAAAGAGTTATGTTTATGAATAGTTCTTAGCTACAAGGAACACAGATTTCAGTGAAGGTCTCCCTATCATGTTCTTCTCTGAAAACCACAGTCTCTGCATTCCAGACTATAATGTCTCCAGAAGGGCTCTCTGTGACTGAGGAGTGGATTTCTCACCGACTGCCCAAGGGATTCGTGTTTTGAAGTGAAGCATGGCTGTGTAACACAGGACCATAACGCCTCTGAGAGTCCATACTTCCTTCCCTCACAGCATGTAGCCTCCTCAAATGCTTGAAAATGGACTTGGATTACATAGTGACAGAGTAGTAATCTCTTCAGGCTCCTAGCATAATCCCTCACATTATATTTAAATTAATTCAGTGACATAATCCATTGATCGATATATGCTACATATAAAGGTGCTAAGCCGTTTAACCAATTATTCTCAACATAGGCTAAGTCTATTTGGATTACTTAGTAGAGGAATCTATTTTATTCCTGAAAACAACTTGAGTACCTACTACCCTTCCCCTAAAGCAACTCAAGAGAGCTTAAAAATATTTACTCTCACCGTCAGGTAACCAGGCCAGCTTTGTATTTAAAACTCCAATCTCATTACTTATTACCCTTCCATTTTTCACTTGATATTGATGGTCATGATGACTTTAGAACTCTGAGAAAGCTAATGCTTCTTCTTCAACTGATTACATGATTATACCCATTTGGTGGGACAGAGAGGGCCAGAATTCACCAGCATCACTAAACAGACAAACAGATAAACAAACAAAACCCCTACCTTAACAAGATAATACTTCTTTCCAAAATGTTAACATTGGGTTTATTTCTACACAAAGAAGGTCTTAAAAATGCCTACATTCCCTTCTTTCTCTTTTAATGCCAGCACATATTTAAGGTAGATATTTTCCCAGGATGTAACTGAGTTGGCTTCAATCAGATAGACTGGAGGTAACGAATCTCCAATTTCAAGTACAAAAGTATTGTTCAATCAAGTATTCCGGTATCTGGCTCAAACTTTCTGATGTAAGAATTAAGCAATTCATCTTTATTTAAAAAACTGTTTAAATACATGAAAATAAAGGAAGATGATTGCATTATTCTAAAAAAATCCTGAAAATGAACTCAGAGAATTTCAAAAAGATTCTGACCTTCCTCAAATGTGTATTATTAAACAATAAAATATCAGTAGAATTTAGTTTATAAATGTAAGTGTCTCAGAAAGTTTCATTTATTATTTTGTTTGCTTTTGTTTTCGTTGTAGCTATCGCTGTTGCCGCAGGATGCTTTAAGAACCAAATAAGAAGGTCAGAGGAGGGAGAGTCTCGTGTAATCCATGCTGGCTACTTCTAACTCTTGTGACTCCTATGCCAGACGTGGGCGCCGCCTGACGCTGTTTAATGGTCTGCGTCCACCACCAGGCTGAATGCTCTCTGAAGGCTGAGAGAGTATCATTCTTTTTAGCTCGTCATAAATGTTCAATAAGTAGTTCCTAAAGGGATGAATACATAGACCCAACTGGAGTTACAGGTTAAACGCCAGATATGGCCATCCAAGGGAAGCTCAAGTGTGACTGTATTTGGACAGTAGTGATTAAAATTAGATGATAAAAACGAAAGTCCACTCTTCTTTTGGTCAATTACAATATCAGGGCCCCACAACAGCACGTATGGTGTACCTGGAGGAGGGAGTTAAGGACAGAAGCAGACGCAGTATGGATGGTGTGCGTTAGGCTGTTTCTCTGCAGCCCACTGTCTGCACGAGGCCAGCAGGAGACGCTGCAGTGGGCGCCGCAAGTTATACCTAAACTGCCAACCCACTTGCGGTGAATCTGAATTATCTAAATTGTAACGTAGAAGTTTCTTTTCTTGGGAATATATTAGCAGAGGGCTTTCATATCTCTTTCTTAAATTCCCCACTTCCAAAATTTGAGTTTAAAATGATAAAAACTAACTGGGCAATACCTAAATGTGTATGAATAGGGAACTGTTACAGAAATTTGGTTCACCCATGTAATACCATGCAGCCATTAAACATGCATGCACATGAACTTACATACATACACTGATTGATATACATGCCCGTGTGTAAATCAAAAATTTTTAAAAGACTTTGGGAAGGGAGAAGGAGAAGGAGAGAAACATCAGTGTGAGGGAGAAATATTGATTGGCTGTCTCTTGTATGAGCCCCAACCGGAACCAAACCTGCAACCCAGGCATATACCCTGACCAGGAATTGAACCCACAACCTTTTGCTTTGGAGGACAGCACCCAACCCACTGAGCCATACCAGTCAGGGCTGGATAAAAAGTTTCCGGAAACTGACCGAAGTGGTTATTTCTGGGGAACAGGAGGTCAAAGCCAGGGTGGAGGGAAGAGCACAGTTTCCTGTCTACTTGCTGTCCTTTTATATGGTTTGACTTATTCATCATGAACAATACTTGGTTTTATAAATAAAAAAGGGAAGGATTTCTAAAACATCTGAAGCATCTCTTCTTTTTCCAACCACTTTAAAACCGATGAGTAACCTTACCCGACCTAAGGTCCCCAGAGTCCCTGTGTGACGGAGCGCACTGTGCCCACAGCGGCCCAGGCCAGGCACGGCCCGCACTCACCATCTTCCAGGCGTAGCTGACGTTGTACGCCTCCTTCCCCGTTTCTCGCAGCTTGTTGATGTGCCAGGACAGGGATGAGTTCACAGGCACTGCGATAATCTGGCTGCCCAGAGGGAGGCTGCGTTGGCAAACAGAATGGAATATTTCAGGTGAAAGATAAAAATTAAGCACTTAATTAAAGGCTGGGGAGAAGCTGAGAGCCAATGACTACCTCCAGATTTTCAAAAGCAATGAAGTTCATCACTTTTTAAAGAGATAATGTAAGATTTTCAATTTTCTAAAAGCATTATATCAGCTCTGCACTAAAAACATTCCTTACTCTCCACCTTACTACCCCCCAATTCTAATTCTTTCCAGAAACTACGTTGTCTCAAATCACTCAGTTATTACTTGAAAACCAATGAGCACAAAGACTCATTTCTCTATAGGTTACCATCTGCCAAAATAATGTATCATGGTTGGAAAAAATCCAATCTGTTTTTTATTTCAAGAGAAAATGTTGTATATGATTGTGCTGTCAACTTGGAATGGACACTACCTTGCCAAGTGATTTTCTGGCATGCTACAGAGCTGGTCCTCAACTTAACCTTTCATTTTGCCAACATTTTTCAACCTAGTACAATGGGAGTATTCTTTTTTAAATGAGATAACATATATCCGATTTTACAATTAAAGGCAATGTAAATACAGAATTTGACTTACCAGATGTTTCTCCCAAATAACAGTTCTCAGAGACCTTACCTATTACTCAAAGTTAACATGTTTTGGGCTATTATTAGTCTTAGGGAAAAAATTAGTGAGTATACTCTTGATAACATTAAAACAATTTATACACTTGTTTTGTATCCTGTAATAAACACTCACGCTTGACCTCAGAGGATCCTATTCTCAGAGAAAAACAAAATGCTACGACCCTCACCTTTTCCTTACCTTAGGATATTTTGCCGAACCAACTCAAATTTGGGGATATTTTCATAATGAATGATGTCAGTATGAAGAGGGGGTTCTGATAGTAAATACGGCCTGGTGAGGGATGGGTGCATAAGTGTATACCCTGAAATAAGAAAACAGAAACACAGACCATGGAAAAAGGCTGCAGGCAGAACAGGAGGGAATCGAGGGCACTGTGGGACACTCGGGGAGGGCTGCCCAGCACCCCACTTCTCAGTGCGGAGCTCACCAGCGCAACAGAAACTGAACATGGTTTATATGCTTTTGCACAAAACCCCCAAAGTGTGGAAAGATGTCTTAAATTATCGAACATCTGTCTAGTGAAGAATATATTGGAGGTACTGGTTGCTTGGTCTTTGTTTTGCAATGTTATAATCCATCGTATAAACCTTCATGTCAGTAAATCCAAAGACAATAAGAGACCAAAAACGAAAAAAAAAAAAATCTATCCAAAGTTTCACATTCTATGTGTCATTCAACCCTCAAGTCCAATTTCCTGATGTTACAAATAGCTGTTACCTAACCCTCAACACAACATAGGAACAAATGCATAATTTTAGATTCATTCTGTCATTTTTATAGTGTTGTACTATAAATAGTAGTCCTAGTCACACTGTGTTTGTAAAAATATTATCATTTTCTTCTTGGCTAGGATCAGAATATCTACAGATTATTTCTTTTCAGGTTGCTAAAGAAATAACTCCCATGATTAATTTCTAGATTACCTTTGTCATCTATGAGAAAAGTATAGGAAGCCAAAGAGTCTTGGTAATATGTCACGTCTTCAAGGATGTATGCCAGGTTCACGTCCACACCTACAATTCCCAGAAGCAGGTTTCCAAAATAACAGGGTTTACTCACAGTCATTATCAAACCTATGGGTTAAAAAAAGAAAAATCCAAAGACTAGCAGAGAAGGATGAGGACTAGAGCCGTGTGCTAGTGAGTCAGAAAGGCTGCTACCACCCATCTCAATTTTGCCAGGAAGAAAAGTTTCTGGTGTGATTCCGTAACCAATCACTGCCTTTCCCGACAGCGTGAGAGTACTCGGGAAACAGAGTTTTGGGAGTTCGGATAGTTCAGTTAAATTGAGGCAATGTGTACATTTTCCACTATTTTTCACCTTAAAGGACATGATATTCCAGATCAGTGCCAATCATCATCAGCACCAGTCATCATCAGCACTTCATACATCACTCTCCTTCCTGGGGTAGGGGAAATTTAGCCGAACTTGAAAGACACAAGGTATCTAAGTATCTGGGTTCTACCCAGCAGTGCCCCTTATGTATCACGCATATTTCACTGGATGTAACTTCTCTAAGGCCTGATTTCCATGTGTGTTTAATGGACACAATAGTAACTGCTATACTGACTTCTAGGGGCTGTGAGGTGAAAAGACATTATGGATAAAGGAAAGCGTATAAGGCACAATGCTTCATTAACGTATCCTATCCAAAAAACAGGAAGATGGAGAGAAAAAACTTAGGTAGAGAATCTTGTTTTCCAGCCACTTAGAACTCTGAGTAGCTAAAGGAGACACTACATTTCCAAAGAAACATATTTCTTATCACTTGGATGAGGAATTTACAAACTTACGTAAAGAACTAGATAGTAAGTATTTTAGGCTTTGTGGGTTATACAGTCTCTGTTATGTATACTTTTTTGTTTCTTTTTTTAAACAAGGATTTAAAAATATAAAAACAGTTTTTGGCTCTTAGGCCATACAAACACAATAGGACAGCTAGGGAGAGAGAAAAGCAAAGGGGAGGAAAATGTATAGGTGAGAGCAGGCCGATGCACAGCCCTGAGCATCAGGACAGCTGCGCTTCCCGGCTGGTTTCACTGCTGTGTTGGGTTCAGTTGGGCCACCTCTCAGAATAAGACTTTTCATGTATCAGGTGGGGAGCTGAGACAAAATGATCTCTGGGACCCCATACAATTCTACAACCCTATGGCTCTAAATAAAGCTCAAAACAACAAAGATGAACAGCTTCTCTCCATCTTCTTCTTATATTTTCCTGTGCTTGATGGCACATTCATGCCTTAGCAGCACATCAGAAAGCCATCCTTCAATAAACATGCGGGAAACTGCTCTGGATCCTCTTAAGGTTTTCTACAAGGCATGGGCTTCTATGCAGAGAATTGTGTTTGAGGGTCCACTGGGTAATATCAACAAAATATTGCTGAGTTGCTGTGACGGTCAAAGCCAATCACACGCATCTCACAGTAGGAGGAAGTGGGTATAACACTGCAAAACTTGTGAAAAGTTATGCCCAGTTATGAGTATGTTCTGAGGACGTATAGCATATTGACTACTGTTAACCAATACCGTACTGTATATTTCTAAGTTGCTAAGAGAGATCTTGAAAGTTTTCATTACAAGAAAAAATATATAACTATGTGAGATGATGGACATCAACTAAATCTATTGATCTCTCTTTCTCTTATCAAACTTAAATACTTGCTGTAGGTGGGTGTTTGGTTTACCCATCATTGCCCGACATGATGCTTAGCTGGCACTCAGTAATACTGGTTAAATGAACAAAAGGTTGCTCACATTTGAGGCTTGACATTCCCTATAAAAGAAGTAACCTTGTCTAAAGGTGGGCGTTTTTACCCTATACACTTCCATGGGGTCTGTCAGAAACAGGAAGGATAAAAAAATCAGGTGTAGAAGCAACTGCCATATTTCTTCCTTATAGGAAAAAACATGTTTACCTAATTCTAGAAAACATGCTCTCTATAGGCTTGTTACTTTTTATAGATGAGTTTCCTCTGAATATCCATATTTGTGAGAATCCCTAGTTAATGGAACATGAAAATCACATCTCATGTGGTGATTTTGCCTGTTTGGCTAGTAATTAACTGCCTCTTCAATCTTTTCTGTCAAGGAAGAAGAGAGGGAAGGGTGTGGGGAAAAAGAATAAGCAAGAATATGAGAAGGAAAAGAAAAAGGTTGTACTTTTACTGGGCATCTACTGTTGGCCTGGCATTTTCCTAGATGCTTTACAAATATTAGTGCAATTAATCTTCACAACTGCATTGAGGGAAATATTATCTTTCCCATTTTATAGACCAATAAATTCAATCATGTGAAGATTAAATACCTCACCCAACTTGTGACATTAGGGTGATGATGATGATGATAATAGGAACAAAAACAAAATAATAAATAAATTATGGGTAAATTGTGACATTAGGATGATAATGATAATAACACAGGTAAAATAAACAAATAAATGAGAGCAGTAATTACTATTGAGAAGAATGCCAGGCACTAATAAATCTTATAATCCTAATAACCTCAAAAATTAATTACATGAAAAATGTTATTACACTTTTAACAGATGACCAAATGGGAATTAAGAAGATGAAGTTACCAAGAACAACGACTCAGCTGCAGAGTGGGATCTGAGATCCTCCCCGATGCCACGCCTGTATCTGTTGACTATACCGTGTTGCTTTGCCTTTGAGGCTGAATTCTAAGCACTGTACAGCTTTATTTACCATCAGTTATGCAAAGTTACTCTTTAGTTCCAATTCACTAGCTTTTGGATATGGGAAAACCCTCACAATTAGATATTCCTGCTCATTATGTCGACTGAGCTGGGGCCATGAGGAAGAAATAGGACACAGTGGGGCCAGGCAACCCTCTGACCAGAGAAAGAAATGTCCACTCCCTCACCTGCCCAGACCCTCCAATGCTCACAGGCAAGTATTGAACAACATTTAAAATTATGCTCCTCGTAGACTCACATCCACTCCCTTTCCCTTTCTTTTAGCAGGAAGTTTCCTCTAAACTCACCATCTCCCATCTCATCAGAGAAGGGGAGGCTAAAGACAGCTTCGTCAATCATCCGGTTGGGAAGGTTGGTGTAGAACCTGCCGACCGTGGTCTCCAGGTTACTCAGCTGGTTCAGCACCATCATGCTCCCCTTAATCACAGGCAAAGCTGTCCGGTCTGGCACGCCATACTTCCCTGAGTTCTGTTCAGCCAGATCTCTCAGAAAAGCCAGCTCTTTCAAACCAGTCACCCCATCTGAAATGGGAAGCCAAGGAAAGACAATGTAAGGCAAAATGGCATATATTTCTATGATCATCTTGTTGTTTAGAGCTAATCTTAGGGCATGGCTGAGGTCTTACTGTAATGCCTCTGCCAAATGATGACCCCTCCGCCAAAGAGGTCTTTGCAGAGACAATCTGGACTCAGGATACGGATAATAGTTCTTGCTGAGGAACAAAGCCTGATGTGTAGTCTTTCCTCAGATAGCAAAGAGTGCAAAGTGGTTCTTTAAAAGGCAACAATGATGCCCTGACTGGTGTGGCTCAGTGGATTGAGTGCCAGCCTGCAAATTGAAAGGTCACTGGTTTAACTGCCAGTCAGGGCACATGTGTGGATTGCAGGCCAGGTCCTCAGTTGGGGGCACATGAGAGGCAACTGGTCTCTCCCTCTTGTTCTCCCTCCCTTCCTATCTCTATAAAAGTAATAAATAAAATCTTTTAAAAGGAAGGCAACAATGATAAACACATGAGTAAATAAAGAAGCCCCATTTAGCAAAGATGTTCTTCCCTAAAAGTTTAATTATATTTAAAGTATTTTTTTTTGCATTTAACATTTGAAGAAGTCTGTGTTAATTTAAATTAGTAGATGAAGTTGTAAGAGTTTAAAGGACAGAGGTTTACCATTTCATTTCTTACCTCCTCACCTATTAAACACTTGTCAAAGTCTCATGCAACTAAAGGAAAGAATTACAGACTGCATTTAGGATGCCTCCAAACACTGTGTCTTTAAGCTTATTTTAATTACAAATGTTTTCATGCATGATAGTATTAGGGCAATACTGGATTTGATGTACTTTATGTACATTTTTTACATTTAGACAGTTTTAAAAGTTTGTAAAAGATTCAGGCATATGGGGATGTACTGTTCTGCAACATCTGTAATCTATAGCACAAAAATTCAATAAACCTTTAAAAATTTTGGTTTGCTATTTTTGGAACACAGTCAAGAGGATTAGTAACTGATCCCATATGGGTACCACTGTAAACAAATTCAAATGATTTCAATCACTACTGAGATCCTACCAGTGAGTTTTTAAAAGGCTTTGCCTCATGTTCTTGAACTATTTAGTCATTAAAAAAAAATCCGAAGAGTTCATGGCTCACGTACCTCATGTGACATTAGCACTGTATAATGGGGAGTGTATACACTCTTGGCCTTGTGAGTTTATTTCTAAAGTCACAGCAGTATCTAATGGATATCATTTCTTTCTTAACATATTGTATTTTAATAACTTGGCTTTTGTTCCCCTCATGCAATGCTTAAGGAGAGTCAGAACCAGATTACTGTTCCCTTTGTGTGACATAAAGTTGAGATCGGGAGTAAGTGGCACCTTTAGGAGTAACAGACAACACAAAACACAAGACTGATCCCTGACCCCTGACCTTCCACCCTTGAGAAGCTCAGGTGCTCCCAGAGGTGAATGATAAAAGGAGACAAGTTAAGGCAATAAATACATTTTCTTTCTTTATCATGTACTGCTTGGTGCTCTCAAAATGTAGAAGAAAAGTAATTAACAGGAATATCCTCTAGCTAAAGAAGAAAAGTGTGGGATGCAAGGCTATCAAAGACTGGAAATTTTATATCAGCCTATCAAGAAATGTTGTTATGCAGGGCTGGCAGTAGAGGTGCAGACTGGTTTAAGAATGCTGGGTGATTCTATTAGCAACACACTCATGCCAGGAACTACATTTCCTAGAATCCCCTTCCCTTTATGCTTCCAGGTTAAAGGTGAACGAAAGTGAAGTGTTGTGAGATTTAAGAAAAATGAGAGAACGGTGGAAGATGCAGAAGGCCCAGAATGTCCTAGTCTCACTCGCTCTGCTCTGATCCAGTTTCCTTCCCCAGCTGCTGGCTGGCTCACCCAGGGTGATCCCACTCCAGACACTTCACTCGGAATTCACAGAGGCAGCGCCACGCAGAGCCAGCAACTCCCATCGACTTCCACACCAGGCCTCCTGAATGGCCTTCAATTTTTCTAGGTTCTAGAGACTCCTACAGGCTCCAACTTGTTCACCCAAACCACAGCTGGTTGCTAAACTCTGAATCGCCAACTCTTCTTTACCTTCCCAGTTTTCCCCAGTAATTTTGTACGCTGGGATCCTGATGATAAATCTGTTATACCAAAATTCTCAGAGTGGTCCTGCTTCCTTATTTGAAGCCTAACTGACAGAGCAAGGGAGTGGGTTGGTGCCCATGAATACGTGCAGAGATGGTACTCAGGAGGGGACCAAACGGCAGTGAGCCTGCATGTATGGTTAGGTTAAAGGGGGCAAGAAGAGATGGGGTGGTTCGAGGGAAGTAGCCAGGGGTTTTCCAGAATGAAACTATCAGGGGCAGAGCAGGTACAGAAGATACTCTGGTGGGAAGATTTAGGAGCAGTGAAGAGATGGGTAAGAGCAAGGAAGCCTCTTTACTCAGCATCTGCCTGAGCAGACCTTCAGATCTAATGGGAAAGAAGACGTGATCCTTCCTTTATGTTTCCTTACTCCTATACTATTGCATTTAATGTATCTACCTTGTCTGTCTGTCTTTCTCACTAGGTTATAAGCTTCCTGAGGCCAGGGACTTTGTATGATACAGCTCTAAAACCTCAGCGCACTAGGTTACATTGTAGGTTTGATAAATTTCCCTCCCCTTCCCCTCCCTTCCCCATTCTGATCCCCCCTTTCCCCTCTTTCCTTCCTTCCTTTCAAACCCTCTTCCTTATCTCTATCCCTTCCTTCCTCTTAAGAGTAAAAGAAGCTAGCCACATGAAAAAAAGAGAGACTAGCACTCAGAGATAACACTGGAAGGTATGTGTGCCAGGCAAAAACAGGCCATCCCTGCCCACCTCGGCTGTGCTCAGAACACACAGAAAACTAAAGCATTGTTCCTGTCTGAGAAGCTCGAGTTTGGTGGGACGAGGAGGGAAGAGACACCAGTATGTCTGTGAGCACAACACTGCAGTTAATAGGCAACATGCACACAGCAGTGCGCACACACCCTGGGGAGCGACCCAGAGCAGGGGAGAAGCACCTCTGCCTCGGAGCCATCCTGGGACAGAAATCAGTCTTTCCTTCTCTCCTTCGCCTGTTCTGAGGGACTGGTTGCTTACCAGGTGCTGTGTCAGGAACCTTAAACGCATCGTGTCTTGTTTACTTATTATCATGGCAATCCTATGTATATTTTATTCTTTCATTTTACAGACAAAATTACGGCCTGAAGCAATGACATAATTTGCAATAAACCCCAGGGCTAACAGATGGAGATTGGCACCCGGAACCTCTAGACCACACACCTGGTGTTCTGCCACGTGCAGTCCACAAAATACCTGGGAAAGGATCATGCTGCCCCAAACTCACATTCCAGGACCCCGCCCAAGAGGGTCTGAAAGAAAATCGGAGAGCACTGCCTGGGAGTCTGCTTTTCACAAAAATATCTCCAAGTAATCCTCAGCACATTAAAATATGAGAACCACTGTCCCTAAAGCCAATTGGTTCTACATGGAACTCTGGAAGTAGATGGGAGAAATAAAGGCCATAGGTGGGAAGGGGTGCTAGATCGAGACATAGCCTCTGAGAAACAAGAGCCTACAGCCACCTGGAAGAGAGAACAAGGGGCCTGAAGATGTTTTGAGAGACAGCAATGCATTAACAGGTGGGGAGACAAGACACAGCAGAGAGGTCAGAACACTGACTGTAGTCAGACTGGAGGATAGGATGGGGACAGAAGGAAAATTATTGAGCATTTCCTCAGATCTGCCAATTGACTAAATCCTTTCATATAATTAATGTCCGATTTAACAGCAAAAACAAACAAAAAACCCCACAAGAACTTTAACGAGTTTCTTGCAGGTGTCAGGCACTGTCCTGGGTGTTTAATACCTAGGGCGAATCTCTGCAACAACCCTGCCAAGTCCACAGTATTTGTCTCCATTATACAGCTAAGAAAGCCGAGGAGGAGCAAGTAGCAGAAGAGGCTTCAGGGTGTGAGTCTGTGGGGAAATGTGATATTCACGATCTCTCAGAAGAATGTAGGTCAGTGCCTTGACTTCCTTAAATCAGAGAAAAAAACTTAGTTACCTCCATGCAGTATCAAAATCCAAGAATATGAAGGAGAAATGGGGGGAAAAAAGGAGTTGTGCAGACTGCTCTGCAAGACCACACAACTGGAGAAGGTTTAGAAATGAGCTGCTGGCTGGAAAGACGAAGAGAAAGGACCGTCTAACACACACCCTGAATGCCCACATTAGAGAGAGAAAGCCGGGCTGAGGAAGGAAGCTGCTTAGGTGCCCTCTCCTTACACTCCTCATCAAAGCACACCGCGAGGGTTCTTTTCTATTTTCATGAAAGCAGCGTACACTTAGAGAGAACTTTCATCTGAAAGAAAAATCTCGAAACACTACCTACCGTTCATGAGGGCATAGGTGAGAATCATCACGGAGTTGTTTAGAAAGCTATTTTCTTCATTGATGATGCGGAGAGTCGCCTTTTTATCTTCTTCCGAGGAGTCCTTTGATGTAATGCCAGCTGACAGGTAAATTATGACCATGTCTGTATCTAAACAAAAACATACAAATTGTTACATTGGATTCTGGCTACAGGCAGCAGTTCCATTTCTTTGTCACGTCCCCTGGACTTTACCGCCTCAAGGACCTGCCTGGCCCACCGTTCCTGCTCCTTCGCATTTGATGCTGGGCTTTCATCTCCCCGCCTCTGCTTCTCATCCATGCTGCCCTTTGTGGACAACGAGGCCTCATTCATCCCCTGTCAGGTATAGAAGTGTTCCTAATAAATTTACCAGATAAAAGGAGATTTCCTTTAGGCACCCATGGCTCAGGTAATTTAGCTATCCGAAATGGAAGTCTCTCCTGCCTTCTGAAAATGAGGCTTCAGAACCTGATTTCATCTCTTCCTTAGTGACTCAGGGTTCCTGCCAAGAATGCACATTTTTTTTCCCCCTTGGTGTGGGAGGGACTAGCCTTTAAAAATGGTGGTTCTTCCAGGGGCTCTTGAAATGTATGTGCAGTTATTTTCTCCACACTAAGTAGTTTCAAACCATTTTTATTTTTAAAACTTGCCAGGGTAGAAGAGCAATAAAACGCAGATGTAGGAGCCAGGCTGCCTGTGTTCAACTCCCAGCTCTGGTACCTACAAGCTGTGTCTGGGTGATGCAGGCGGATTTCCGAACCTCTCTACATCTGCAGGTCCTTGTCCACAACATGGGGATGGCAGAACTTACCTCACCGGGGCACTGGGAGAACTAATCGGTCAATTTAAGACAAGGCTGAAAGCAAAGGGGTGATGGCCAATAGAGGGTGCAGGACAAAAGAAGAAACCGCCACATACACCCAACCACAAAAGAAAACTTGTGTAGTGGTGTCAAGTAGCACCTATGACTCAAGATTAACACTACTTTCCTACGCGCTAATGGGGAGAGTTAATTGAGAAGTCCTTTTAGCTCAGTGTGAAGAACTCCTTTCAAGTGGATTTACTCAAAAACAAAAAGGACAGATTTCCTGCATCGCAGACCCAAAGACAGAGGCTGAATAATGGCTTTAATGGAGGGACGGAAGTAAGAGAACTTGATTTTTACATTTTCTTTCTAATTTGAGGTTCTTTGATTCAATACAGATTTGTAAGACATCCTGCATACCAGTTTACATTTTTTATTGAGAAATACATATTTATACAATATGTGATATGCTTATTTCTTCAGGCCCTAATTGTTGTCATTAATTGAGGTTGCTTCAGAGTTGCTGTGGCAGGCGATCCCCAAGCTGGTCCCCCAGTGATCCCACCACCAGACATTAGCATCCCTGCACAGTAGTCTCCCTGGGTGTGTGGGCTGGCGTTACTGACCCACAGCAGAGGTGACAGGAGAGGTTAGGTTACAAGAAGACAGTGGCTTCTACCTCCGGTGCTCTCTCACCCTGACAGAAGCCAGATAGCATCTAGCATCTAGTTCTGTGGAGAGGAATGGGATCGACGCCCTGAGAATTGAATCCCACCAGCACCCATTTGAGTGAACATGGAAGCAAATCCTTCCCAGGCTGAACTTCGAGAAAACAGCAACGCTGGCCAATAGTTTGACTGCAACCTCATGGGACACCTTTAACCACAGTTACCCAGCTAGGCTGTGCCCAAATTCCTGACCTATGGTTACCGAAGTAATAAATGCTTATTATTTTAAGTCACTGAGTGTTGGGGTAATTGGTCAACCAGCAACAGATAATGTGTACAGTTACTCTTTTAAAAAATTATCCTCACAATGTTGAGGATACTGTGCTTCGAGTTCCTGCAATTTATAGATTTCCAATTTAGACTTGGAAAGTATCCTTTATTATGCAGCATTGAATACATCATTTATGTTGAATCAATGCTGCAGGCAAATGAACCGATTTGATAAAATTTGACTCAAAGAAGGAAATCCATTCAAAGTTGCTATCCTTTAGTTACTACTAAGACTTAGCATACAAGCCAATCTTTTGTTTAAATTTAAATTATTTTATTGTTGTTCAATTACATTGTCCATATTTTCTACTCCCTCCTCCTACCCACCCACCTCCTCCAAACTGACCTTGCTCCCTTGCTTCCACCCTCCCCCTTGGTTCTGTCCATGTGTCCTTTACAGTAATTCCTGAAAACCTTTCTCCCCACTGTCCCCTCCTCCCACATATAAGCAAGTCTTAAAGTCAATTTTGATGCTTGAATAATTCTCTAATAAACACTAACTTCAAATTTATATCACACTATTTATTTATCTATCAGAAATTGGGAAGTGAATACTGATGAAATACACACAAAATATCCATGAGCTTAGGAATATCCCTGTCTTAAACTAGGTGATAATATTTTTCCAATGTTGCAAATACACACCTGTAAACATCTCACTTAAAGTTTCAGACTGTTCTAAAGTTATGAGACAATATCGCCCTATGGCAAATGTACTGTGTGATAAATTCCTGGACGCACCTGTAAAACTGACTTAAAACCCACTAAGTTTCTTACTTAGCTTTACGATTCTGATGAAGGACATTGTCACTGAGACCTGGTTTTAGGGCACA
Source organism: Glossophaga mutica (assembly GCA_039655065.1). Lineage (NCBI taxonomy): Eukaryota > Metazoa > Chordata > Mammalia > Chiroptera > Phyllostomidae > Glossophaga > Glossophaga mutica. Next base: position 46,475,104 of record CM077307.1, on the reverse strand, counting down.
GGCCCGTATGTGGAAAGCTAGAAGGCCTGCAGCCCCCAAGTTCCTTTAGCAGCCAGGGTGTTTTCTCTCCGTCCTCACACTAAGACACACATTTGATGAGCGTCCTCACTGTCTTGGCCCCATCCCTGTCTTATTTTCAATCAAAACTGAGTTATTTTTCTATTCTTAGATACTGCCCCTGCAAATTTTGGTCTGATTTACTTTTACTTATTAGAATATCCTGTCTAGTCACTCAGTGGAACTTTAAACCCTGTGATCGGTAATGTCAGGGCCGAGTAATTACAGGGACTTGGGGCGGAGCAACAACATAGCATGGACCTAGGAGAAAATGCAGTGGACTCTCCACTTGGCGAGCCCCTATCTAGGCCGCCTGCATGTCTTAGGCTCAACATCGAAAGGGAGAGAACAACTCAGATCTGGACTTTGACCGTGCCAGCAGATCGCCACTCCTACCCATCTGCTATGAAGTGACCCACCAACCAATCGCCCCAATAACAAACCCAGGACAAACAACCCAGATGTATTGATGGTATCAGTTATAGATCTATTACATGACTGAAAAAGAGCCAGCACTAGATAAAAGTTTTAGATTCTTATTAGTGTAAAGCTACAGTAATTTATGACATGTATCTTTTGTTTATATGGCCACTGATACGGGGCTGATATTTTACTTTCATGCACAGATGAATCCTCACAACAATCCTACTGGGTAGGTCTGACTCATTAGAATAATCCCACGCCATGGCCTTAAAGCAGTGCCAGGTACAGAGTAGGTGCTAAATAATTTTCTGTGGAATGACTGGGAGTGATGTATAGTTCAGGCTCTGAGGAGGAGTACACAGAACCCCCACTGTTGTAGCCAAGGCTACTCGTGGGCCTCGGTCACAGTTAGGCTTGAGGTCAGTTTAGGATGCCTGGGGTATCTGTTCTAGGTTAGCTGCAAGTCTTGAAGGAAACTGAATATCATAATAACCACAGCTACATTTATTTAATATTTATGATGGAATTCTGGATCTTATTATCACCCCCAGTTTGTGGATGAGGAAATCAGTCCCGGAGAGATCAAATAATTTACTCAAGTTCACAAGGTTAGCAAAATTTCAGAGTAGGAATTTGAAACCACATTGGTTGAAATCCAAAACCCGCATGTTTAACCACTATGCTATACTGCTTGAGAGCACCTCAAATCTCCCTAGAATAAACTGGACAAAGCTAATTCCCGAAGTATTTGTTTATGCAACCCCATGGGCTCTCTTTTCCCCCTCCAAACTGTCAGGAGAAGTTTTAAGTGGAGACCTGTGAGCTAAACCTGAGAAATATGTTACTTCGCCTGAAAAAGACTACTCTACGCATTAAAAACAAACAAACAAAACACAGAAGACAAACGCTTCCCACCAAAGCAGCCTTCTGCTAATGTGCAGTGCAGGAAGATTTGTAAGAAGAAGTTTAATGAGTTCTCTACTCACAGTTTTAGAGCTGGAACAAATGTTAAAATTGAAAAATCAAGGGATTTCACATAAAAATCCAGATTTCTGGCTTCTCTTGAAACAGAAGATCTGGCAGCACTGGGTAGAAATTCCTCCCTGGAAACACAGGCTGAACAGAAGAGCAGCTGCCCTCCTGGCAGAGCAGGTGCTCCCAGACTGACGACGTCCCGCAAACAGTCCTTGTCCCCCTACCTCGGGCTTGCTGGACTCACATTCCCCACCGGGCCACTGCCAGGCTGACATTTCTCTCCATGATTTAAATAGTGTACTCATCAAAATTGGACTTAAACTGCAAAGCTGGTTTGATGGCCAAAGAATCAAATAGAAAGAACACTTCCACTGAGGAATGCCCACAGGTAGACAGCACCTGGGAGATGACACCTACCTGTAAATGGCATTGACCAACTAGCCAATCATGAATCTTGGATATTTAAGAGGTCAGCCTTATCCACTGGTCTTATTGAACCATGGGGAACTTTACGTTTGGCCATCCTGTCATATTGGTTATCAGTAGCTGGCACTTTTCAGGGCTGGTTGGGGAAATTCTAAGATGAGCCCAATGACCGACACCCTTGCATAGTCCCCTCCTCTCTTGAGTGTGGGCATGACCAGTAATTTGCTTCTAACCAAAAGACTATGGCAAAGTGATGGAGTGATTTTGCAGATGCAATTAAGGTCTCTAATAAGTCAATCACAAGGGAGTTCAACCTCATTAAATTGAAAGGGAGGGTGGGTCTGATTGATCTACAGGTGAGACCTTTAAAGCCTTCCCTGATGTGAGGAGCTGGAAGAGGAGATGCTCTCCTGCTGGCCTTGAAGAAGCAAGCGGACGTGGATTTTACAGTTGCAAGGAAATTAATGATAACAACAACTGAACTCGGAAGAGGACTCCAACCCTCCAAATGAGACCACAGACCTGGCTGACAGCTGGACTGCAACCTTGTGCGATCTCAAACAGAGAATCCAGCCAGCCAAGCTCTACCTGGACTCCTGACTCATGGAAACTGTGAGATGGTAATAATGAACTATGAGATGATCATACTCTGACACACAGAACTCATATGCCATCTACCATCACTAGTCACAATAATTAGAGTAGCTTCCTTCTTTCAAGGGCCCACCATGTGCCAGACACTGTGCTTTGAATGCACACACAATAAAGAGCTTACAAAGATACTCTTTAAATTTATCTCATGGAGACACTCATTTAAAGAGAAACCCTACAAATAGATTTTCAAATATAAAAGGGAAAATTATGTACATAAGATTTCTTTCAGTAGTTTCAAAGCGTGTGTCTTATTTCAAATATCCTTTTAGTATGCATCCTAATTCCAGATTTTCTTTGATACATAAAATTAAATTAGAGTACCTTTGTACATTTGAAGGGTAATGCCCATCTAAATGACAGCTGGCTAGAAGACAGAAGGACTTCCCTCTTCCGGGACTCTCGCTGCCCCGGTTATGCACACTGGGCATAAGCAGATGTCCACTCTAAGTCAAGGAGGAGGCAAGGCTGATAATCAGTATGAAAAAGGAAGTGGGTGTTCCCCTGGAAATACATGGGGATATGTTTTTAATAAACGGGCAGAAAGTGGAGGCTCTGAGAGTGAATAAATTGTGCAGACTGAGTACCTTTGATAGGAAAAGAAGAGAAAATATAGTTAAGACCCTAGCATGAGATGACCATTATGACAACACATGAACATTTTTTCCTAAGTCAATTAAAAAAAAAAAATCCCTCTATACACTGTGGTGTGATCCATTTATAATGTATTCCTATCACCATCCTTTATCCGTTAGTTTATAAGTCCTCTGAGAAAACGCACTTACTCGCTTGGAACTTGGTGTTATTGTTTGTGCTTCGAATCAGCTGGAACGCCTTTTGAAACCCTACTGCGTGCTGCGTGGGACTGTCCGAGGACTTGACGCTGCTAACGAAGGTGGACATTTTCCTTTTTGTCTCACTGGTGGCAGGAGACAGGAACGTCTTGTAGCACTGGTCAAGCGAGCAGGCTCTCACAGTGTCGGCCACAGTCAGCACTGAGATCTGGAGGAAAGAAAAACTTGTTATCCTACCGTGTAAAGGTGTTTTTTTTTTAAATTTCAAAAGAGCCCAAGGAATGAGAAGGCCTACAGATTTCTGAGAGTTTAAAAATAAATGCTTGGAGGCACACATCTATCAAATTTGAAAAGGATTAGTTAAGGATTGGTAAGAAGGAGGGATCCTAGAGGTTGATTTTGTTCCAAGATGAAGTCAGCGGTATGGTGTTCACATATAACATTAAAAAAAAGTATTTCAGGCAGAAAAAAAATCTTAGCAAGAACTAATCATCTTGATTTTCCAACTGGAGGTAGAGTAAAGATATGGGCTGTGTGTTTCAAACAACTACACTAGCGAGTAAAACCTTAGGAGTTGGAAAAGTCAAAATGAGAAGCACAAAATGCCCACAGGCAATACACTATCGTTAGCTGCGAACACACCTGTCTCTCAGGTGTCCTGGAGATTAGCACACCTCCAGCAGTCATCCCTGCCCCCTTCCCTCCCTCCCATCTATCTTCAGATAAAGTCCGGCCTGCCAGTGTGAAAGTCACAGCTAATTAGAAGTCTTAACAGGCGGCATGAAAGAAGTGCAAGCCTTGGCTGGGTGGGGGTGGTTTGAAAAGAGATTCAGAATCAGAGTTGGCAGCTGCTTCCTCAAATACTAGAGGGAAAACCAAGTCATTCTCTTTCCCCAACATCATTTTAAAGATGGATTTAAAAATATACATCATAAAACATAAAGTGCTTTTACAAAGGTGCTCAAGGCCGAGCCAATGCCAGGCGGGTCACTGGGATAACGGTCACCTTGTCGTGTTCGTCGATGGCGCTGAGGATGACCTGGGCAGCGTCCTTGGCGATCTGAAGCTGGGTGTCGGTGACGGAGGCCCCGTGGTCCAGGATCACTACTATGTGCTTTGACTGCGGCCGGACTGTAGAGACGTAGATAGGTCTAGAAGGAGCAGAAGCTCTCTGCAGTCAGTCCTGGTTCCAGTAAAAGGCCTCAACCTAACACAGCTGCGAGCACGACAGATGTGCGGACGTGCTGGTGTGTACAGGTTTTTCCACCGGGCACACAAACACGGGGAGATGGGCACAGGATGGGAAACTACACGGGTGCCCTGAAAACAACACCCCAAGGCAACGGCATGCATCTGCAGACCAGGGATTGGTAACGTTTGTCTTCTAAAGATTAAAGCAACCAGGTTTTAAGAAGCAAATCTTTTGAAAGGCTAGCTTTTTCTCAAAAGTCAACCATCTCAGCTGCTCCTGACAATGCTGCCACCATTACCCAACATCCTGCTACAGGAAATGGATTGGGGGGCCCCCTGAAGCTGCAGAGAGAGCATCAGAGGGAGAAGAAAAAGGTCTGCTTGCCAGTGCGAGGTCCTCCTTGGCAGACTGACAGAGTGGGACTCAGACAGCCCATAATCTGGGAGCATGCTGGGTGGCTTTGAATAGCAGGTTTGGTTTCTCTCCCCGCAAAACAAAGGCTAGTGCTAAGAGGGCCCTTTCCTTTCAGCACTGAAGCCATTCACACAGGTCAGCCACCAAAAGGCCCCTTATCTAAGCATTTAAAACTGTGCCATCAAATTTGTCCAAGCCTGTGATAGCCACTCTTCTTGCCAGGTTTTTGTTTGCCAACAGTAAGGAAAGGGGGGGGGGGGTTGGAGCTCCAAAGGAGAAATGCCCCCCATCAAAGCAGTACAGGACTGTTTGTGAGAAGAGGTTTAATGAGGTCTCTATTCACGGTTTTAAAGCTGGAACAAATTAGGGGGAGCTTAAGAAAGCAAATCAGCCTCAAGAGAATGCTCTCCTTTACTGACACCCCTCGAACATTAGATTTTTCTGTGAAATGTTAGATGCCAGTTGAGTCACAAAAGCCTGGGTACAAATTAAGAAATGTAGGCAAAGTCCCAAACACCCTCAACATGTGGCCAAGTGGACACTGCCGTTCTCAAGCCCGAAGTCCTGCATTGATACTAAAGGGCCACTCATTGATACCATTGTGCCAGCAGGGAAATGGGATAAAAGAATCCAGGAGACGTGGCTACAGAAATGAAAGAGGGAACCAAAAAGAAGAAAATCTAACTATCCCAACAGTGACAACCATGTGAAATACTCAACTTTTTAGGTCCTCCAAGCTACGTGAATGGATTTTTAAAAAAGGACACACCTTCCTCTTTCTAACTCAACTCACATAACTGTAAGTAGAATATGTGTTCACGGTGCCACAGCAAGTTGGTGAAAACTGTGTCAGTGAGGTATATAAATCACAACTTATTTACAGCTGGGATGCACGAAACCTCCCAGGTATAGGTGAACGTTGATTTGTGACAAGGTCCAGCTTGTCCTTTTGGACTATCTCTCACAGGTGATTCATTAAAAACAGCATGCCATCTAATTTCGACTTCCGAAAAGGGGGCGTGTTGCACTGACTGCAGAAGTTCTGGATCAAACACTGGCACTGCAAACGGGAGACTGTGGGGATTCCCAGGGAGAGCATCTTTGCCCAAGGGGTTCATTCTGTAAATTGATGAGTCTTGTCATACAAACGATCTCTCTATCACTGCCCTTCTGGCTAAGTGGTAAAACTTCAAGTCATTTCCGTGTTAATGATGGATCTTTAATCCAATGTTTTCTAACAACCTTCACCCTTCTCGAAACTAAGATTTGAGTGTACATTTCAAAAGGCTGGCCAAGCATAACATCACACAAAGGCACACTGGGCATCACAAACTCTACTCTGAGACAGGCTATCAAGTCTTCGAGGGCTGTACTTCAGGAGAAGGTACAATATCACCATTTCTGTCTCACCAAAGATGTCAGAAGCTCAGAACAGTTTGGGTACTTCGATCAATTCAATTTCTTTTAGTAAACATCCTGTTTAACTTGGCTTGTTTGATAGTTCTAGAAAAGCTCTGGACTCTATCATTTGCCCTTCCCTAAGACTTCCACATTTGACCTGTGTTCACAGGTGAAATCATTGCAGAACAAGCAGAAGTTTCTAAAGCCACAGGCTAGAGGAGGCAGAGCCATGTATGTAAACGAAGAACCTATATTTCATACAGCTCAGTCTTAAGCAGCAATTAAAACTTTAGCAAGTAAGTCAACATACCTACTGCGATGCTCATAGCTGCCCTTACACCGGAACTTGTGTGCTGGGAAAACAGTGAAAATTCCTTCTTCGGAACTGAAATACTGCCACTTAATTCCAGGGTTGGATTTCAGGTTGTCTGCAAGAACTGGAGGAGGGGGAACATGAAATACAACCGTCAAATCCACAGGTGCACGCCGGCACCACTCCGCAGGCATCTGTTTTGCATAAACTGCTTGTAGTACGAAGAGATCCCACTAGATATAAAGCTGTAAATTTTCTACTAAACATTTTTTTGTGTCCCTTAAAAAATTATCCCATCTTAGAAAATGTAATGAATGTTTCAGTCAAGTACAGCTATTATTCTCAACATTGAATGATGACACTATATGTCCTGGGTTATTTTTTCCAACATGAATGATTCATTTGCACGAATCCCTCCCCTTGCTGGACTGGACCCTGGTGGGCCAGCATATACTTATTGGCTTGTGGTACATTCTCCAACCATGGAAACCAGTGATGTTAATAGGCCTCGTCTCCAGAGGGACTAGATGTGTGACCTTGACCTTGCTCACTCCATAATGAGGGAAACAGTATCAACAGTACTTGAAAGGCCAGACCCATAACCATTCAATAATAGCTTATGGAATGATTTCAACGTGCCAGCACCGGGAGAGAGGCTTCCCTTTCTGTTATCTCATTTAACCCATACGACAACGCTAGGATCATCACGCCCTATTCTTTCTTTCTTTTTAAAATATTTCTTAAAATCTATTATGCTATTACAGTTTTCCTGATTTCCCCCCTTTAATCCCCCCCCCAACCTTCCAGCATCCCCCCCGCCCCCTTAGTTCATGTCTATGGGTTGTAAGAGTTGAGAAAATCTGCATAGAGAGCTTAAGGCTTCCTCAATAAATAGTTGACTTGGAATTCAAGCCTGGGTCTCCAGGTTCCTGTCTTCTTTACCTCATACAGCATTGCCTCCTTTCCTATGTATACTGCACCCCTGTCAATGATCTGCAGCTGGAGTGACAGCCACCTTACTGTGTGCAATCCTGTCCCCAAACCTCTATGAAGCCTTTCTTACCTTCTTTCCCTGGATTCAGAGCTGTCCCTTCTCTGATGCAATTGGCTCTGTTCCACACCAAACTCAGTGATGTGTTACACACTTACTATGTGTGGGGTACTGATTCATATGTTGCAAAATATACCAAGATGACCAAAAAACAAACTCTATTGTATTATCCAATATACCGAAAGAACTGTATACAGGGACATGGAATAGCAGGCAGTTCAAGAGAGGAGGAGTCTGAGCAAAGCCAAAAAGAAAGAAAAGTGTGAGATGCCTTGGAGAAAAACACATATAGAGCTCTGACTGCCACATGGCCATCATCTAGTCTGGCTCAGTGGTCAGCAAACTTCTGTAAAGGGCCAGATTACCAATGATTCTGGCTTTGCCCATCACATGGTCTCAGTTGGAATTATTCAGCTCTGCCACGGTAGTGTGTAAGCAGCCACACACAGCCGTACATGAATGCGGGTGTGTGCCAACAAGAGCTTATTTACAAACATCAGTGGCAAGCTGGGTTTGCTAAAGCATGTTCAGTGCCTCACACCTTCAGCAATTACCCTGCCCCCCACACACCAAGGAGCTGCAGCACACTTTACCCTCAGGAAAATCCTAGCAGTAACAAAATCATCATCCCCAAGGTACAGATAAGAAGCCATGATCAGAGAGGTTTTCAACCTGCTTGAGGTTTCAGTGGACAAGAAAGAAGTCAACCCAGTGTGTGACCACACCACCTGTCCCCTCCCGGCTCTGTCACGCAATGACCCATCAAGGTCATCACGTGGACTCAGGCAACCATGGTCTCTCCTGAGAGGGAAGGCAGATGTGAGTGTGTGTTCACACGGAAGAGGTCTTTCCTCTGCCTCTTCTCCTGGGGGTCTGGAGCATTAACCTCCATCTCATATTAGCACCGTTCTCCAGGCGGCCCTGCCAACCCAGCAATAAAAAGGCAAACATTGCCTTTGGAAGTAAAGGAAAGCTCAATGACCTCATTTAAAAATAACATCTGTAACAATAAACAGGCTACAATGAGACTATTAAAAGGGGAGCCACTGAGAGCAAGAATGTTTTAAAAATAAATCACAATTCATACAGTGCATGATACATTTGGTCTCACCACACACAAAAACCGCCACTCTGGTTCCCTGTAACCACTGCAGCACGAGAGCTTAAGTATCAGACTAGGTCTCTCAAATCCTCCCGCTGAGAACTTCTTTGGCATCTGATTAAATTTCATCCATTATTTGGTACTAGCAGAAGATGATGGATATGATGGTAATAAGGACCCCAGAGCCCAGAAGCAATCTTTCATCATGGCGTGCACCCCAGGCGGGCCCCTCACTGACCTAGATGTGGAGGTGAATGAGAGCCCTATTATCCACGCAGGCAACCCAGAGGGGGCTTCTCCATTCACATGAGTCAGTTAGGTGTTCTGGCCAATGGAAAACTTGGCCTGGGGTCCTGCGTACTCCCTTTCTTCAGAAATGCTGGACACCATCCAGGAAAAGCTGGGCAGATGCCCAGCCCGTCAGCTCATGATGCACAGCGTTAGCCCCTCAGCTCTCAATGGGCAGGTCCTGTATCTGTCAAAACTGCTCTGCACACCTACCTCAGACAGACACACTTGAAGGAGGCAATGAATGGTTTTTTCCTCGCTGGAGCTTATTCCCAAGACAGAAGTTATTGCACCCTCTGAATTCCTCCAGTATTTTACCTCTTCCCACCTTCTAGTTAGTATTATTGTTGTTATGGGTAACTTTTCACTTCATCCCTAGATTCTAAGATCCTCTGGGGCAGGGTCTCTGCCTGAGTTGTCTCTGTCCCCCTGAGGCAAAGCCCCCCAGTTCTTTCCCCACCAAGGCGCACACTCTATGAGAGCAGCAGCGTTGAGGGCTGCAGCATGTTGGCTGCGGACAGATGGTCTGCACGGTACTATTTCTCAACCATTTTTCTAATACTGTTGTTTGATAAATCCTATAATCTCACTTGCCTCTAATGCCGAGTCCAATAACAATGAATATTGTGACTAAAGCAATATAGAGCAATGATCATGCTAAATGTTTTGAAGGGATAAACACTCCCTTCTCCCAATGGCACCACTACCACAGGTACTTACAGACAGGTAAATGGAGGGATAAAAAGCCCGCTCATCTAAAGATTTCATAGGGTTATACATGTCAAAATGTGCCAGCTGTATATTTTAAGCATTTAAATTTATTGGATGTCAATGACAACCTCAGTAAAGCTGATGTGATAATAAAACAGTGAAAATTTATTGGGCAGTTTTATATATGGTGTGCTGCTTTTCAAATTTACTGAGTTTATTATACCCATTTTACAGATGCAGAGCTTGCTCAATGCCGCTGGGGAAGAGTGATGATTTGATCTAGGCATGTCTGTCCAAAGCCCTTGCTGTTCCCAGAATACCGCATGGCTTCCATATGTCACTGAATACGTGCTGAAATGAGTTAGCAATCATCAGATAGAAAGCACACTGAGTATTTCTTGAGAGGCAGAATAAACATATTTAAACATGCTGGTGTTTCTCAATCAAAATAATCAGTTGCATTAGTCTGTAAATACACAATATAAACAAATTAAGGAGACACGATGAAAAGAAATGATTTCACAATTTCACAAATAAGATGTAAGGCTAAAGTAGCATTTAATCTTGTGAGAAAAAAAAAAAAACAAACTGCTGAATTGCTAAAAATGGCACACGCCAGCTGGGGAGTCCGACGTCATGGGGTTCGCCATTGACCCCACAAGCTGGCATAACTAGAAAATGGCACAGGCACAAGCTACAGCTTAGAGGGCAGAGTCAACAGTAATTACAGCGCTCATGACTCCGAGCGACAGCTAACAGACAACACGTTTTGGATAATAGAAGGGGTTTTTGTTGAACTAAGACATTATATAGCTGAGACCTCTTAATTACTTTGTAGGTTTCTTTCTTTCTTTCTTTTTTTTCCTTTTCATCGGAGCAAGCATAAGTAAGCCATTTGGACATAGGCCCAATGCTATTTTGCACTTTCTATTTAATTCAGGTTGGTACTTAGGAGCTAGAAGGAAGACCTTATGATTAATCAGAATGGGCTGGGAATAAGAAGCCATGTGTTGAAGTCCCATCTCTAACACTGACAAGCCCTCTAACCTTAAATTTACTCTTTACACAGCATGTAAATCAAATGGAAATCAAATTCCACCGTGGATATGCTTAAAACCCTTCAAAGGTTTCCCACTCTACCACCCCTAGTACTAAATCCAAACTCAGGGAGGCTCTATACCATCTGGCCCCTTCCTATTCCCTAACTTCACCTTTCTCTTCTTCAACTCACTATACTGTATATGTTAAGAGCTTTTTCTATCAGTTTTGCAAATGCACCAAGCTGTTTGCACGAGATGATCCTTTGGTATGGAGTACTGTGGTCACATTCTCAGAGAGACTTTCCCTCAATTATCATCCTCTCTCAGAGCACCCAGTGCTTTCCTTCATAGCAAACATGGGCAATGTTTGTTGTGTTCATCTTTGTAGTGATTTGATGCATGTCTCGTGCAGAGGAGCTGCAAGCCTCATGAAGGCAGGAGCCAGGTCAGGTTTGTTCATCTCATTTCTAGTCTCCTGGCACATGCCCGGTTTGCAGGAAGTGATCAGTTAGTGTCTGCTGAGTGGGCTAGTAAACGATGATCTTGCTCTTCACCTACATCCCCTCAACTTCCTTATCTATGAAGTAACACATTTGGACAAGGTGTTCCTCAAAACCCTCTTTAGTAACTAAAAGAGAACAGTGTTAAGACAGCAAAGAATGAAGGCCAATAGGAGGGAACTACATAGATTTACAACTAGAGAGAAAGCGTGCACTTACAATTGGGTAGGGTTTGGTCCAGTTTATGGGGGGGAAAAAAAAGAAAGAAAAAAGAGCAACTTTACTCCCTACTGACTTAGGAGCTGTAGGTCAGCACCATGAGATACTAATAGTGACCCAAGACTAAACAACATGTCCAAACAGGACCAAGAAGCACTTAGATGAGGATGATGGAGAAACTCAATACTGGCGTTTAAAGAATGAAGAACTACCTGTGATGGCACCTTGTTCTTTGAAGGCAAGCTTGACCCCTCCATCCCCCTCCGCACAGCCTTCAATAAGCTGTTTGTCTTTCCTACAGTTCCTATGTTAATTCTAAGCAAAGACAAATAACTTTGCAAAACACACTGGCTTATTTTTCTTCAACTATAACACATAAACTGCTATCCGAAAAGTACCTAAAAATGTGCCTTTCCCCTTTTCAGGCATTTATTTATTTTTTTACAACTCCTATTTACGGAGTCTTGAAATCTGCCTGCATACAGGGTAATTCTAAATTATAGGCCCCAGATTCCACGGCCCCCAAGTATTCTACTTCCAATTTCGCTCTCTACATCTGACCTGTTCTAAAGCCATCAGCCTCGTCAGTAAAAACAAAACCAACAATGTTCCCAAAGTCTTGCCTACCCTCTTCAGTGCTTAAATTACCAGGCTGATGAGAAAGAGATGGATGACAAACTGCGTGTAGCTGGGCCGTCGCTTCTGTTTTTCTCACTACTGTCCACCAGGGGCAGGAACAACAACAAAAAATGCTCTGTAATAGGCGTGTTGCCTCCCACCTCAAGGAACTCAGGACTTTCTGAGGCCCAGCCCAACACCACCAAGCAAAACACCCACAGCTATCTACCTCCCACAGCTTACCAAATACAAAATATAAAAGCTGTCCTAAATACACAAAGTTGCAGACATATAAAAACACACCTACTTCCCCAACAGACCCGAAATTACATAGTACCTTTCAGTAATATTCTGTGCAATAGCCATCATTTTGGAGGGGAATGAAATAAAATAGCATTCTGATGGCTCCTCACAAAAATTCTGGCATTATACCCTATCACATCCTTCCAATTCCTGCTCCTCGCTCACATCCTGTAGATCACTTTACCATGTATTCAGGAGAGACTCTATTTCATGGACCCCAGATAATGTTTATACTGCTCCAGAAGTGCTAAACATATTGAGCATTTAACCATGTCCCAAGCACGTTACTGAGTCTTTCATATATATTAGCTCAGATAATTTTCACAACAGTCCTATGCAGTTTTATCTACTATTTAGGCAACTAACAAGAGCCAGAATATGGAGGTTCAACGAAGAGATATTACTGTTCCCGTGATATAGTTAAAGGCGTTCTGACTCAGAAAGGGAAGAGTGACTTGAGTTCTAAGCTGAACGAATCCAGAGCATGTAGCCCAGTGATTCATCCATCACACTGCTTATGCTACCTAAAACCCACTGCCAAAGTAATACTAATGACCGCTGACCCACCTATCCCACTGTATTTATCTTAGTGGAATATTACGTAGAAGACATCCTTAAATCTCTGTGGGATTTAAAGCTTGTGTTCCAAGCTTGTCATGTAATTCTGTAATGCAAAATAACCAGTCATTCCATCCCTGATTCAGTTGAGACAGCCTGGTCAGGGGCTCAGAGTCCAGATAACCCTCTGGGGCCATCAGTATAGGATCTACTGTTGTACCTTCTTCCTTTCCAGTTGGCTGCTCCCAAAGGACCCAAAGATCCACGTGATTTCAAACATTCATGGACGGAGTAAGAGAATAAGAGGGATGGAGTTCTCAAGCCTGGCTGAGCATCACAATCGGCTTTGAAACTGCAGATTCCCAGGCTTTACCCAGCCAACATCCTGGTTCACTTGGTCTGAGCCGGAGCCAAAAAGTGGCTGTTTTCGACAAAGCACTCAGGTAACTCTGACGATCACTGAGGTTTGGGACAACTGGACCAAGGCATTAAACTTCAGTGCCCCATTTCCTTAGTTTCACTTCTTTCTATACCGTCTGTCTTCAGTACATAAACACTCCCAAGTGTTCCTAACTTAAAAAACTATCAGCGGCAGCAATAACAATAAAAGCCTTCCTCTGTCTGACCTCTGAGTGTTCAGCGACCTTTCTCCTTTTCTCAGCCAAGCCAACTCAGAAGCGTGGTGTACGCCGATTCTCCTCTTCTTGCCATCCCACTCACTCCTCACCTGGCCACGACCTCCCCCGGCCCCTCCCACTTCTGGATGACCTTTAATAGTCTGCTGCATTTTCTCCTTCCAGGCTGACTACACTTCCATCCATTCTCTACAGAGCTCTCTTGTTTCTGCTGCTTAAAGCCTGTTGGTTGGTTGACACCAACCTAACAACAAGTCTAAACAAAAACCAACCCCCAAACAAAACTCTTTAGACTGACATACAAAAGGCCCATTAAATTCGGGCTTAGCACTACCTTCATTTTCTGTTACTTATGCCCTCTTACGCAGAGATCTGTGTGGCCTGCCCTTTGTACGGATTCTGAAACGGGAGAGGTGCTTCCCACCAGCATTTCACCGGGATGATCCCCGGTGTCCTGCACGACATGGCGCAGCCTCGCGCGTCTGGGTCGAGTGCCAGGGCTTAATTTACCACGATGGCACTCAGCACTGCCGTGTAACTGTACTTGTTGATTTTTCTCACTGCCCCAACACATACGCACACTCTTGCACAATTTGGTTGTGAACTCTCTGAGGGTCGGAACTCGGTCTTAATTACCTTGGTGTCTGCCCTATCACCCAATTGTCACCGGAGAGAAGTTTGTTACGAGGGAGTGCGAGGAAGGAGTTGGGGTTCATGCTGGGTCTCAAGCTTCAGTGAAAAATAAAACAGAGCTGCTATGAAGTGACACATGAAACATGAGCTGAGGAGGAGGTTTGGGTAGGAAGAGAGAAGATCCTAAGTTTGGCTTTAGACCTAAGCGTTTGAAGTATTGGGAGGCAGGGATGGAGATGTACCTCTTCATCTTAAGTAGTCTGTTGTAGGGAGGCCACTGAGCTAGGAGTCAAGACACTATGTTTAGTCATGTTAAACCAACAGTTTGTTGTTTGACTTTAGACGGATTGGTTACCTTCTCTGGGCCTGTTTCTCATCTGTAAGATAGAGTGGATACTTTCTTTGGTATCCAAGGTAAGAAAAAGACAAAAGGTTTATGAGGGACTAAGAAGTGATGGGTTGATTTTCATGCACATATTGTGTGTTTGGACTCAGTGTAGTTAGCGTCATGTGGCTACTTTACCCACCTGCGCGGTCTGGCTACTCTGCACACCTGAGACATTCGCATGTGCCGGTACGTTGCTACGTGAAGGAGACCAGTGCTACCTCACAGCAAATCACAACCACATTTCTTTCTTCACTAAGGTCTTTCAAAAGTCTTGGTTATTCCATTACAAAAATGAGGTAACAGAATTACAGAAAAAAATCCTAGTTTCATTCATTCATTCATTCATTCACTCGCTCATCGAGCATTTACTTCATACCTACCTACCTGCTGTGGGCAAGGCACTGGACCAAGCAGTAAGCACACAAAAGCAAATTAAATGGAGCAGAGGGTCAAATATAAGACATTAAAATTCTACAATAAGAATGAGCCATACAGTAAAGTCATAAACTCAGCTGGGCCACCACAACTCGGATGGGCCGGCATAGCTGCAGCTCTCTTGGCAGCACCCGAGGACGCTGCTGAGGCTGCATCTCAGCCCATTTCTCCCACTGCTCAGTCCTGCTTCCTTCCCTCTCCCCACAGCCTGCCAGTCCCCAGCTCTGAGTCTGCCTCCTGGTAAACCCAACGAGCTACAACACACAAGGAATTCTTACCTACGAGAGTCAGAGAAAAATGGCAAAGAACTTGGGCCCCAAGGAATGAGCAATATTTTATAAGGCGGAGAATGCAGGTACCGATTCTAGCACAGAATAAACCAATAATATGAATGAAAGTATGGAGGAATGACGGAGACTGGTGATTTGAAGAAATGAGAGTGAGTCCCTGAGGGCAGAGCTCAAAACACTTGAGGAAAGAGAAAGAGGAGCAGAAGATGAAGTTGAAAGGCTTCCACCTTTATCTCAAGGGGAGCCACCAGAGGTTTTTGAAAAGTGGATTTACAGAGCAGGCATTTTCAAAATACCTACAGTATGTATGTGGGATATACTGAAAAGAAAAAAAGAAAAGAGAAGTAGGGTAACCTTTGGGGGCATCTACATTAATTATTTTTCTAGAAAGGCAACAAGGATCTAAGTTTGTGTCATTTGCAACAGAGAAGACAAAGGAGATCAAGACACATCTGGGAACTACAAGCTCTGAGCCGAGTTTCCCCTCGCAATGAAGAGAGGACGCTGAGACTTTGGGCACAAATCGGTGTGACGAACAAGAGGAGGAACACACAGGCAAACACCTATTGGTGTATCTCGTAGACAGTAAAACCTGACACATATTCACTCACTCATGCTTTCACTTGGTCACTGACTCAAGGAAAGGCAAACTGTTGACTGAAACCTGGAGCCGCACTGGGTGGAAAAGGTGAGGAGCAGTTCCCAGCGTAAGCAGGGTGGCGGTGCTGGTAGCTGGGACACGATGAACCAGACTGGGAAATGAATTTAGAGGAAAGTTTAGGTTTTTGATAGTTTTATTTTTGTGTGCCCTGAAGTTGGTTACCTAATAACTAAGCTCAGAAGTAGGTCCTGGACGGAGATAACAATCTGGAATTCAGCAGCACATGGTGAGAGTTGACATGCTGGCTAAATTGAGAACATTCAGGGAGATAGCCGTAGGGAAGTGAGGAGAGACATCTACCCTTCGGAACCGAACAACAGAAAAGGAACCCGAGGAGAAAGGGAAAAGGACTGAGCAGAGAAGGGGATACACAGAAACCAAAGGATGGCAGTGAGAAATTCACTTGCCAACTGCCATGCAGCAGTCCAGTAAAATTGTGGAAGGGTCATTTGAAATCTCCCAAGGAAGCAATGACAGAGTGAATGTTTGGAACGTTCTAGATGTTGAAGTGGAACAGATGCATTAATTCAATAACATTATGTCATCACTACTACAACGATATAAAGGTGTATTTATTTATGTATGCACAAAAGAAATGTTCAGATACATTTGCCAAAGTAAAAAAAAAAAAACAAAAAACAAAAAAAACAGGCTCTATCCACTGTGAGTATGTACGTTACAGCAGAGTACAGGTGAGGATGCATGTGGCCGAAACCTCGTGCAATCACTGCCCTAGGGCTGTGAGAAACTGTGAGACTAGACTTTGGAGAAGTTCGCAGTGCAGGAACAGAGCTCGAAGGGGAGTCACGGTGAAGAAAAGGGCCCTCTGTGTGCTTAATATTGTATATGTGTGTGTATATCACACACATAAATAGAAACTGAATCACACAACCTTGAGACATCTGGATTGCTAGGTGACTGAATAGTTTTTAGATACTATATAAACAATTACCACATCTTCTATGGCACTAATGCAATCATGGAGCTGGGGTAAGTAGGCACAATAACAAACTAAAAATTCCTAGTTTGGTTGATTTTTATTCTCATTTTTAGGTAGAAAGTAGCTTTTCACTGCGTTAATTTTAGCATATTTAACAGAACTTTCACAGCACTTAAGATAAAAGAGAAGAACCTATGGCACGCAGCAAGTCTCTGCCATTCACAGGAGGAAGTGATGAGGCCGCTGAAATCAGCAGCATAGCCTCCAGCGCCCACCTGTGCCTCCTGCACATTTACTGTTGTAACGTGACTTACACATGCCCCTGACACCCCATGAATCCCGTTTCTCAATGAAGACTGCAATGCTACCAAGATCGAAGTTTGCAACTTCAAATGCTCTTTAAATCAAACACCATAAAGAAAGTCCAGACACTTTTTCTTTTGGTGAGAAAGGCGAACTCCCAGTTCCACTCTCACCTCAATTGCGTAACTCAAGAGAGCAAGAGGCAACTTTCCTTGGACTCTTCAAATAAACTCTCTTTAGGGATCAGGTTACTCACAAGAAAATAGCTCAGCAGGAATTTTGAAGGAAAAAAAAAAGAGAGAGAGAGTGAGCAACTAGGGATAAAGGCAAGAAAGAACCTGAACAAAACATTAGCAGCACCATAATATAACGCATGCACTGTCAAACATTAGTTATTTGAATGGAATCAGGGACAAGGAGTCAATTTAGAAAGTAGAGATCTGGCAGCAGTGGTTTTAAGAAAAAGAATACACATGTGTGTTGGATGGATGGACACATGACCTAGTTTTGGATAAATGAACTTAAGAAATCATTTACAATTTATGTGAGTCTGTTTCCAGCTAGTCTTAAAGGCAACCTGAAACTGTGTTATCAATTAGGGACTCATTGATGGATTATATACAGTCTGAAAAAGCCTAAGGCTGGACATCTTACAGATGTAAATATCAGACATGCGATAGCCAGTGAAGTACATTAATTTTGCTCTGAAAAGGGGACATGAGCTAGAGCGGAGGAAAGAAGGAGCTCTGAGGTCACCTTTCACCCTCTACCACTCCACTCCTATTACAAATGATTGCTCAAGAATGTGGACTTTGGGATGCAGCCACTGCCTGGTGGAATGTCACAAACTTGACATGCAAGCAAGTCAGTTCTCAAATACCTGAATATTGCCAAAAGCTGCTTGTAAATCTAGCTACGTCAACTGTGCTGAGAACAGCTCTTGTTAGGTAGTATGTTCTACTTGAGACGTGCTCTTGGAAATAGCAAAATTCAACATCATATCTTTAACTATATACCTCCACCCTCACCACACTCTTCCTTATCAAATCCAAGGGAGAGTGTTCACCACATTGAAGATGCTTAACACATATTTGTTGAATGAATTTTTATTGTACTTTTGCATTCTAGTTAGTAGGTGGGAGACCATTACCTGGCAGAATAAATGGCTTTTGCAATCACTAAGAAAAAGGCACAATAATACGACTATTAATGATGGAGATAGATCTCAACAATGTGCTCCTTATTATACACAGATATAAAATAAGGCAGTGAGGATACAGCCATGTCTGCAGCAGCTTCCAGACACTCCAAGATGTGGCCCATTAAGGGGAGTGACCGTGGCAGGGGAGCATCGCTCTGGCTCCCAAGTGAGCATGCCCCAGCCTCCGTCTGCCCCAGCCCACCCTTCTTACTGCCCCCATCATGCAGCCAGGAGGGCGACGGCGTGTCATCTAGAACCTCAACACCGAACAGGATATAGTACCAGAAACTTGTTAGTAAAGGTACTGTCTACCAAAAAAGGTGAAAATACATGGGGAAGTAGTCTATAATTTCTTCTTGTTTATCCCACCCCCACCCTGGTTACAAAGAAATGCATGTTTAGTTGAAAATTAAGAAAATTAGGAGTAAAAACAGCCCACTGTTCCACCACTAGACATTTAACATTTATGAGTAAATCCTTCTGGATTATATCTCTACATCTGTCTCTGTATCTATATTTGGAACGCACTGATTTTTTCTTATTAATTCAACTTGAAAAAATAAAATGTAAAAAAATAAACAACAACAGCAAAATAACCAAATAGCCCACAAGGTAACACACACTGTAAAAATTTTGACTATACGTATTGTTGGAGTGAATTGTGTAGTCCTCGGACACATTCGAATCTGATCCTGCTTGAAGACTGCTCTTTCCACCTCAAGTCTTCAGACCCAGCAACATGTCTCGTGTTACTGTGCCCATGTGAAGGAAGAGGGATGAGTGGACGAGGGATGAGAGGATGAGAGGGAAGAGTGCCTGAGTGGATGAATTTGGGAACCAGGAGACTCAAGTTCCAGCTATGCACCTTCCATAATTCACTTCCTCTGCCTGTTCTATGCCCTGCTGTGGTCCCTTCAGTTATGTTTTTTATGAAAGTTATTTTCATTTAGCATCCTTTCTAGTAGTAAACTTCACCTGCTACAGAAGGTTTCCTGATTTTCAGACCAATAAAAAAAAATAACTGAGGCCATCATATGAGTTGTTCTAGACAATATATGCCTGGCTGACTTGGGTTGGACCACTTAGCCAGCAGCTATAGTTTTATGATCTTTAAGCATAAAGCTTACAGTTCTACCTTTTCAGATCTAATAGATTACCTAGCTTGTGTATACAACTGCCAAAGACTGCGTTCTTCCCCTGGACCCAGAATGGATGGGCCTCTAAAAACAAATATTCTGGTCCTCTGGCTTTTCTCTTGGGTTTTACATGTCTGCAAGAGACCTGGAATTTGGGGGAGACAGTTCTTCATACTTAAGGATCAGATCCTTCATCTCTCCAGCAATACAGGAAGTCTTAGGATCCTTCCGAACCTTTGATTTTTCCTTGGTAAAATCTGAGAATTGAGGCTGGTAGGTGAATTCTAAAGCCCCTTCCGGCTCTGAAATGATGAAGGCTTTAGGTTCTGAGGTTCATCAATCAGCCAGTGTGTGTAACAAGACAAAGGGGTGAGACACATAAACTGAAACTCTGGGGCAAGAAAGTAGAGACACTAAGTCACTTTGGAGTTTTGTGTACACAGATACCCTAGGAGTTCTCTATATAACTGAGTTCCACTGAGACCAGGAAGAAAGTTCAAACTCAATCTAAAGCACTATGACACTTTGTTAGTAGAAAAGCTCCCTCACCATTCTTCTAAAATACCCCGACACAAATTAAAAATTAATAATAGAATTGCAAATGAAATTCGACACCTTCTGTTGCAAAGATAGAGACCCTCCTGGGTCTCTAAAGTAACCTTTATAATAACAAATGTAAAACTCCTAACAATGAGATGATGGATGAAAGAGCCTAGCAAGGTGCTTGGCATGTGCTAAAAACAGCTGGAGAGAGTGCTCAACCCACTGTGGTTGATTTTCTTCCTCCTTTCCTTCTGATGAATGCCAACGTTCCAGCAAGAAATATCCTATTTTAAGTACATAGTTTTCTTCAAAATTAAAAGGAAAATGTCTAAAGCAATACATTCATTCATATACTTGAATGCGGTGCAAGTTTATTTTCATAAAACTGAAAGAGCACTGACCTGAATTCAAGTCTCGTCCTGGATTGAAGGCCCGGCTATTAACAGTGGTAGAAAGTCGATCACAGCTAATTGTTCTAGATACATTGGTATTGAAGTTCCCATCGAATCTGGAAGAATGGGAGAAAATTAGCAATATTTATTTTGGTGGTTAATTCAGTATAGAAAAACAAAGCAACAAAAATAAAAGTTTATACTGTATATAAAATAGATCAGCTCATAAACTGTAAACTTATGACTTAGATTTTAAATATTAAAAAAATCAATGCAGAACAGTTTGCAGGGGAAAATTTGCATCTAGAAGGTTTAAGAAATCAAGTTCAATTCTCAGAAGATAAAGAAATAACCACCCTACAAACCAACTTTTCTTCATGAATCTGAGTCAGGTAAGATCATGAGGAAAGTAAGTTCAGACTAGAACTTAAAAAAAAATTAAGACTTAAGCTCTAATGTTACATATGAAACAATTCCTTAAATTACCCTATCTGAAAATCAACAACCAAGAACAAAAATAGACAGTAGTGAAAGTGAAAGAATGGCTGTAGAACAGGAAAGATCTAGATTGGAATCTCTGCTAGGTCACTGTTAAATGTTTGTCCTTGGACAAATTATTTAATTTTTCTGAGTCTCCATTTTCTTATCTAGAAAAAAAGAATAAAACTCATTTTCCAAAGCTGTAAAAAATATTATAAATAATGTACCCAAGTTCCTTTCATTCTACATGACAGCTCTCATTGTTTAGATTGTAATGTAAATAAAGTCTTTTCTGCTTTCTGGTGTTAGCACAATGCTAGTCCTAGAGCTGGAACAATGTTAGCACCTTGGCTACCAGCTGACCGATAAATACCACTACAATCAATGAGTCATTTGCTAGAGCTAACAACAATCTTCAAGAAAATAACAGTAATATGTACCAGCTCATCAGTCACTAAGAGTACTTTTTAAAGTGAATTTAATCCAGAAGTAACAAAAGAGATAAAAAAAATTTGAACTTTTAAGTAACTTATTTAGGATCTCAGGTACTGGGAGGAACTCATGACATTTCTAAGAATTCCCCCTCCCCCCAAAGCTAAATTCAATCTGAAATCAGGTTTTTTAAAACTCGTGTTCAAATGTGTACCTCAGATGACAAATGCCATTAATGAAATTCCACTACCACAGGCAGAAAGGCTGTATCACCTGTATCACCCAGGAGAAGAAATCCCAAAGCTCAAAACCCACTAGATTACTCACATGAGCTTTGATGATCCGCTGATTGGACCTCATAAGACCTACAGAACTGAAGAGGCTGTATAGCAAGGGGGCTAGGTTTGCACACAGTGTGTTGGGTTCCAAGCAAAAGTTAAACATTTTGTTTTGAAACACAATCTTCTCAAAGAAGGTGGTAACTGGGTTTTAAGAGACCTTTAGTCCAGCCTCTCATCCACTACAGAATTCCATCAACACTGTCAACTGTGCCTCCAAGGACACAGCTGCTTCACCACGTGGTCACTCCTCTTGGACCTACTCCAATTCGTCTAGACGAGAAGACTGCTGCCTCGAAAGCCGCAGATGGAGAGAGAAGAGGAGATTAGTACATCAGCAGCTGGCTGTGTGCGTGCTGGCAAAGCAGTGTCATCTCTCAGTCCCTCTCTTGTTTTAGGCCTTGAACTTCTATTGAGCAACAGCAGCATTGTACAAGTGACTCACTTGCTCTCCATGCTCCAGATGCCAGATTAAATCCATGCCCTTGTGTACTTTTTAATGAGACCAGATCATACATAGGCTTATGGGTCTGCCTGCAATTCACATCTGAACTTTGCTGGTCAAATTACAAATCCCTTTTAGACCTCCGCACTTCACAGTTGGGAAACGTGACACCAAGGATCACAAAGTCGGGGACCTAAAACAAACTTGAATCCCATCACTCGACTCCTCGGTCCAAGGATGAGCCACAAGCCACACGGCTCAATTGAGGCGACACATAAGGAAGAACCTGAGGAAAGGGTCAACTAAAGAGTTTCTAAAAAAAATTTCCAGAAAAAGTGTTAAGTTTGGGGAGAGCCCCTTTTTCCCCAGATGAAGTCTCCACAGCCAGGACCTGGGCTATCAGCCCCACCCCTCAGGAAGGCCCACGTCCAGTACTGGGCGTGCAGGGATCCTCTGGGCCTTTGTGAAGTGAACACTTGCTCCTGAGGACTGGGGAGATCAGGTAGCTATTTTTATAGATTGTTTTCTTTTCTGTATGGAAAAGATCAACTCTAAGAGAATTAAAGAAAACATTCTTGTAACATAAAAAATGACTCATTAACAAAAGTAGGCACTCAGTAAATATTTGTCATCATAAAAAGGCTTCACGATGTGGAGTCTATCATCAATCCTCTACCCAACCTTCTTCCCCACCATCTCCCAACCCACCGTGCTGACCAGACCTGTCCTTCAACTGCTGGATCCCAGCTGTGATGCTCTCCGGGGTCCACTACCCCCGTGCAAAGTCCAGCTCTTCCCGCCCTCCTCCCTGAACATCCTGCTGTCGTTTCCAGCCTGCGATGGCCCTTCCTCCTCCGAACTGACCAGTGTTATTCTGCGTCTTAATCCATGCTTGTGTCTTTTTTCCTATTTTTTATATTGCCTTGAAATCAAGTTTAACATAATGTCATCATGATTTATGTCCACAGCTCAACTGGTTTTACATTCAATTGATACCAACAAAATACTAATCAACAACAATTTAAAAATAAGATTTTTATAAACAATGAACAAATTATCTCACTTATTTTGCCTGCTCTGATTTTGTCATGAAAGCCTTATGGTCTAAATCTACTGCCAGCATCGGGACTCCCAGTGCTCTCCAACACCTGTCACATGTTTGAGAGGCCTCGTTGCCCTGATGGGACTGAAAGTTTCTTGAGGGTTTATATTTCCCTCTCAGGTCTAACACATTGCTGGGAAGTGTGCTCCATAAGTTCTCATCAGTGACTGACTAATGAGGAAGGGCAGAGAGCTAAGTCACTGGAAAGGGCTGGTGTTTTAGTCAATCAAAGCTACATGATGAAGACTTCTAGCCAAGAGGGAGGCGTAGGCAGACACACTGCACCTCCTCGCACAACCAAAAGAAGGACAACAACAATTTAAAAACAAAAAACAAGCCGAACTGACAGAAAATCGAACCGTACGGAAGTCCGACAACCAAGGAGTTAAAGAAGAAACATTCATCCAGACCGGTAGGAGGGGCGGAGTTGGGCAGCCAGGTGGAGAGGACTTGCGGCAAAGCAGTGGCTGGTAAACCAGGGTGGGCGAGGTGGCAGCAAGCGAACCATCAAGGCAGCAGCTCATGGAGCAGGCAGTCCCACATTTGCGCACAAACTGAGAGAAACAACCGGGGAGTGGGATGGACAACACAACTCAGGGCCCAAGCGCAGGGAAATAAAGCCCCAAACCACTCACTGAAAACACTTGTGGGGGTTGAGGCAGTGGGAGAAACTCCCAGCTTCACAGGAGAGTTTATTGGAGAGACCCACTGGGTCCTAGAACATACACAAACCCACCCACACAAGAATCAGCACCAGAAGGGCCCAGTTTGCTTGGGGGAAGCTGAAGGGACTGAAATCACACTGTGTCACAACCCAGTGACCTGGGTTGCCCTGCCCTGGTGAACACCTAAGGCTCCGCCCCTCACTAAGTAACAGGGTTGTCAAGACTCCCCCCCCCCAAAAAAAATGGCCCAAATGAAAGAACAGATTAAAGCTTCAAAAAAAAAAAAAATACAACTAAATGATGAAGAGATAGCCAATCTATCATATGCACAGTTCAAAACACTGGTAATCAGGATGCTCACAGAATTGGTTCAATTTGGTTGCAAATTAGATGAAAAAATGAAGGCTATGCTAAGCATAATAAAGGAAAATGTACAGGGAACCAATAGTGATGGGAAGGAAACTGGGACTCAAATCAATGGAGTGGACCAGAAGGAAGAAACAACCAACGAAACAGAAAACAAGAAAGAAACAAGAATTTAAAAAAATGGGGAGAGGCTTAGGAACCTCCAGGACATCTTTAAATGTTCCAACATCCAAATTATAGGGGTGCCAGAAGAAGAGGAAGAGCAACAAAAGTGGAAAAGATATATGAACAAGTAATAAAGGAGAACTTCCCTAATCTGGCAAAGGAAACAGACTTCCAGGAAGTCCAGGAAGCTCAGAGAGTCCCAAAGAAGTTGGACCCAAGGAGAAACATACCAAGGCACATCATAATTACATTAGCCAAGATTCAAATGAAGGAGAGAATCCTAGAAGCAGCAAGAGATAAGGAGACAGTTACCTAAAAGGAGTTCTCATTAGACTGTCAGCTGATTTCTCAAGAGACCTTCCAGGCAAGAAGGGGCTGGAAAGAAGTATTCCAAGTCATGAAAGGCAAGGACCTACATCTAAGATTGCTCTATCCAGCAAAGCTTTCATTGAGAATGGAAGGGCAGATAATGTGCTTCTCAGATAAGGTCAAGTTAAAGGAGTTCATCATCACCAAGCCCTTAATATATGAAATGTTAAAGGGACTTATCTAAGAAAAAGATAATAAAAATATGAACAGTAAAATGACAGCAAACTCACAGTTATTAACGACCACACCTAAAACAAAAACAAAAGCAAACTAAGTAAACAGCTAGAACAGGAACAGAACCACAGAAATGGAGATCACATGGAGGGTTATCAACAGGGGAGTGGGAGGGGGAGAGAGGGGGAAAAGGTACAGAGAATAAGTAGCATAGATGGTAGGTAGAAAATAGACAGGGGGAGGGTTAGAATAGTGTGGGAAATGTAGAAGCCAAAGAACTTAGATGTACGACCCACTGACATGAACTAAAGCAGGGGAATGTGGGAGGGGGGGTGTGCAGGGTGTAGAGGAGTGAAGGGGGGGAATGGGACAACTGTAATAGCATAATCAATAAAATATATTTTTAAAAAAGCTGTATGATGAATAAGGTACTGCCACCCTGGCAAAGCATGCTGATGTCACTGTCAGGAGCATGGGCTTGAGAGGTACATAGACCTGGACTGGAGTTTGAGTTTAAGTTGCTTACTGATTTTATATATAATCTCAATAAGCAATATATATATGGCACATGACTTACATTTTCTAAGCCTTTTTTTCCTCTTCTATAAAATGGTACTAATAATAGTACCTATTTCATAAAGTATTAAGAATTAAATCAGAAAATGGTTAAGAGCCTAGTATATAGTAAGCATTTAATAAATAATAATAACCAGTATTAAATGTATTAGTAATGATAACAGTTAATAGCTACTAAGTGCTTATCATATGTCAAGTATATTTCAAGTGCTTTACATGGATTAACTCATCCAATCTTCTCAAACCCTGAGGGAAATACTATTAATTATCTCCTTTTGAAGACCAGGAAACTGAGGCACAAAAATTTTAAATAAGAAGCCCCAGGTTCACAGCTGGGGATTAGCTGAACCAAGATGTGAAGATACTATATTGGCGCTCTCATTCATCATAATGAATACATTACACTGTATCTCAATAAATCAACCAATAAATCATCGGCAACATTATCTGAAACAGCAGAAGTAGAAGTCAGTTCTTTCAAAGGAAAGGATTACGCTGAAAGATTGTATAGCTTAGGGGAAATCTTTTGCTTTTTACTTAATAGAAAAAGACAGTAGCTAAACATCAGGCTTCATAGCGGATACCTAGAGAGAGAACTCTATGGATAAAGATGTGGATGGGGAGGAAGAGGAAGACGACATTAAAGACAGGTGTTCTCTATTAAGTACAGATAACTCAGATTTTAAAAAATGTTCACCACTGGGATAGCTACGGAACTGGCCAATTTGAGTTGTTTTAGTACTTCATTCTAGAAAAGCCCCCTGCTCTCTTCCCATTCACCACTGCAAGCAGCAAGGTTTAAGAGACAGAAGAGCTGACACATGTTTGTTGTCTGCACGGGACAGAGACGCATAGCAGACCTGGGGCCAGTTCACCCCCGTCCCTGCCTTTCCTGGTGCCAACCTCCTCCTCTGAGAAGAAAACCCTGCCATTCCGGTAATCTGCGGATCCTCAACAAACGGCTTATGTACAACGAAGACAATATAAAATATAAGTAAGAAAAGACCAAGGAAGAGAAACTTGCATTAAATTCTGAAAAATTCTCACTGGGACAACGAATACAGAATGCCGAGTGATGTAATGGATAATGGCCACAATTTAAGTTTTATGTCAATGTGGGCAAGACACAGCTCAGGGAAACTCCAGCTGACGTGGTGCCTTCCAGAGATCAGACTTGATCCAAAAAACAAAAAACAAAAACAAAGACCTCACCAACCACCCCCCCCCCCCGAAAAAACAAAACCCAACATAAAATGCCCAAAGTTCTTTTTCTGAAGGAATCCACGGGATTTTCCCAATGTTTTAGAGATAATAAGTAAGCACCTTTCAGGAGAACCTCAGCCAGGGGGCAATTTGACCCCTCTGCTCCTTAGCTCAAGGACATCTGGGTTTCAAAAGTTTGCTAGTAAGGGGTAAAACAGATTGTTACTTCATTTCAGAATATGATTTATTTTAATCCTTGCTTCCTGAGTAACCTGCATGTAGTGAATGCTGGTGGCTTTCAGTTAATTTAGTCCTTTCAGCGCCCCCCCATCCCACATTCTGATATTTCAAGAATTCAGAAACATGCCAACCACTCTCCATCCTGCTCCTTGCTAGATGCTATTACGTGGCATCATTGTGGTCTCAGTTGTCTGAGTTCCCTCACGTGCTGAGTCTTAGCCTTGGAGCCCGCACACCCCAGCTGAGTTAACATGAAATGCCTAGAAATGAACTCTGCTGCTATCCCTACCTATGCCACGTGCTGGTTAGGTAGGGGAAGCAGGTGTCAACAGGGAGCTTAAGAGATACAGGAGAACACTGTGTCCCAAGCTGGTGAGCCAGCTAGGAGAAAAAATTACAGGAGCCAAAACCCTGTGATTATCTCTTCACCCACACTCACTAGTGCCTGCTTTTCTCCTGGACTCCAACCACAGGAGGAAAACTTGCTTAGCCATCTTGTTACCTTAGCTACCTCTGGGCCCCCGAGGGGGTGCCTTGCCTAAGACAGGAACGCATTTTATAAATGTGTGCCATTTATAAAAAGAAACATGCCATTCACCTTGATTTGGAGATTCTGAGAAATATAAAGTTCATGGTCACGATACTTTATCAAAACACGTCACTTACTCTTAGGGGTTACCTAAAAGATTTTTCATTGAGAAGTATATTAGCTGCCAGTCTCATTTATATAATTCTAGGTTTATGGAAAGGTCAGGAGCTGTTATAATAATAAATTTTCACATAAAATGTGCAGGCAATTCAAATTATCTTTATATCTGTGCTTTAAAAAAGTATTAACAATAAGAGAATAATCCTTTCTAAATCTCCTGTAGATCCTCTCTGAAAAAAAGGAGATGCTGGATTATGATTGCTTTCTATGCTTATTTTTATAAGATAAAACCAGTGCCTGAAATTCAGTTTCAAGAGGAATAACTCCATCTTTCCTACCCCCTTAAGTTAAAAGAAAAACTTCCTTCTGGATTTACTTTCATGAACAACTGATCGAAACCGCATCCCGAGGGAGAAAACAGAACTGTGACTCCCACTTTGATCTCTTCCCCATGGAGAAATTCACTCCCTGCCTGGCTTGCAAGATGTTCATTTGATTGACGTTTGCTCTGATGTGCAAACTGCTTTGAACTTCAGACATTTAATTCCCATCAGGCTGCAGTCATTTTTATTCTCCTTCAACAGGATTTACAAGCAGGAGATCAGCAAATGTAGAAGATAAAATAAATTTGCAGAAGCTTTGAATCTTACATCAAAACTGTTCAAGTGAGTTCCAATTGGATTTCATTCAGCCTCGATTCACAGTGCAAATCAACTTTTCGGTGCAGTCCCAGTTTAGAAAGAAAAAGATATAAAAGGAAAGAGACACATGCACCAGTTGGGGTTTACTTCCTGAATCTCTTTCTTGGTCTTTGTTTAAATTTCCTATGGAAAGTGATTTGCCTGGCAAAAACCACACCCACAGTTCCGAGGGTGGTGGTGAAATGAAATGTTATTCATGGGCACATTTTTATGGTACTATTTCAAAAAGCAAATCCCTGTGGATATCTCAGAAGAGCAAGGCTTAAAACTGATAAGGGAGTCCATCAACAAAGCCAATATGATGACAGCAAATAGGGTAGTGGATATTTTTCGCTTGTTTGTGGCTTGTTTTTAATTACTGCTAAAATGCTGAGACAGGTGCAAAAGGTTAAAGAAAAAAAAAAACCACCACTTCTTCTGGAAGCAAAACCTGGTATCAGATCAGAAGCTGGTGGGGAGCGGATGCTGTGAGGCTGCTCTCTGAGTTCACAGCGCAAGGCAGGCTCTTGCTTCCAGGATGAGAGCCCGCCTTGCCCTGGAAGCAAGAGCCTGCTTGCTGCTTAAAATGGAACCTGACCATTCAGGTTCCATTTTAAGAGCAGCATACATTTTCCTGGGAAGCCAAGGAGGCAAAGCCCCTTGACCAGTAGCTGCAGGAGCCTTTAAAAGACCACCTGGACACTGAGAAACATCTATGCCTACCAGACCCTCCAGGCCCAGTAACAGCCCAACAGTGTCTGGTTTTCTATGACACGACGGAGACGTATCGCTTCACCTCCATTCAACCAGGTTCCTGCTCATTCTTTCTGGGAAGTGTCTGCTCTCCAAATATTTGAGCAACACCCGTTGAAAAGAATTAAACAAGAACGCCCTTATCTTCCACTTAACCACCCATGAGAATAAAGTTAAACAAAGAAAGAGCTAAGATAAAAATCAAACATCTGTACTGGCAAATATTTAAACTCTGTTTGAATGGTGGAGGAAGGGGTAAGAGTGGGATCACTTCAAAAAAGAACTATCACATTCATAAAGTAAATGATACTTGAACCCCCCCCAACTGCGTTTACTTATTCAAACACCTAAATTAATGGGCAAACTGAAAAGCTGTCAAATAATGTGTTCCAAGAAATGGAGTTTCCTTCCATCTCTGCAGAGATTGGAGAGATAAGTCACATTCTTTTTGTTCTTATCAGCAATAAGGATTAAACCTTCAGGGTTCAGTAACTCAGCCAGAGTGGAAACAAGGGCTGCTTTCAAATGCCCTTGGAAGGTAGGGCTTTCAGAGCAATATAGCATCTCTCTCTCCATTCAAGTCTAAGTATCGTACGAAGCAGCCATCTTTCTTCTTCACAGCTTCCCCACCAAAACAGATCATTGAGAGGAGGGCCTGCTGTGATCTTGGGTCTCACATCTGGATTCCAAGTATTATCCATTTAATCCGCTTTCTCACACAAGCTTGGGAGACTGCACAGGTGAATAATAGGGGGATTGGAAGTGGATCTGAAACCACAGTAAGCATTTATCCTTATCTTCCTCATCACCAGGTTGGGGCAGGGTGCAGGAAAAAGAAGAAAGGGTATCTGGAAAAATAAAGGGGAGAACAGGCAGGTGGACAGAGGCCCGGGGAGGGTGCGATCCACAGGCTCTGTTTGTGCTCCTCGGAAGCTCTTGTCCATCCTGCCACTTAACCTCGAAAAAGGACTTAACAGACTTTAAAATAATCTATACATATATACTTTTCTCCCTTGCTAGTTAATACACACAGAGAGATCCTTTCCTGTGTTTATCTCCAGGGCACAGCCCTGTGAAGTGCACAGGTTTTTAAATGTCTGCTGAATGGGTAAATGCAGAAAACCTAACAGGCTGAGACTTCCTAGGACTAAAGACCAGAGATTATAAATTCACGTGTTTTCTTCTTGCACGTGCACAGAGTAGTTAGTAAACAGCAGACAACTGTGAGTGGTAGGACACAGACATCAAGGAGAAGCACTAGCAACCTCAGAGGTAGCAGATGACCTTGAAGATGAACTGGTTTAATCTCTCAGGCTCATTGCCCACTGAGGGAAGCGGCCTGTCCAGATCTCCCTCTTCTCTAGAAGAAACATAAAACATAAGATATGAAATACTCCGTCCAACAGGTCCTCAAAAGAAACCACTGACCTAGTATTAAAAAGTTAATACAGCATCCCAGCTGGTGTGGCTCAGTTGGTTGGTCATCATCCCACAAACCCAAAAATTGCTGGTTCGATTCCTGGTCAGGGCATATGCCTTGGCTGCAGGTTTGGTCGAAGGTCAGCATGCGTATGAAAGGCAACCAATTGATGTGCCTCTCTCACATCAATGTTTCTCTGCCTCTCTTTTTCCCTCTCTTCCCTTCTCTAAAAAAAAAGTGAATAACGCTATGAGTCTGAAGATAGATTTGTACATCATCATTACAAACAAGCCACATCCCCTGAAAGACATTATAGACAGCTTTTTACATTTTGGCCTTCTTTGAAAACACTTTGAATTTTTGCACAAGAAAACACCAAAATCCCAAGGGAAGTTTCTGGTTCTTTGCTACAATAGGGTCTATTTCTTAAAGCTGGCAGTTTTTCTTTGCGACCAGATTTTTGGGGATGAAGAGAAGGAGGGCAAGAGAGAAGGAAGATGGAATGAAATAAGATCCTCCCTGCCTAAAATCCATAGAAGGCCACTGGTGAAATTCAGTATTCTAAGCAGAGTGGCAGGTCTCCTGTCATTCGTCCAGTAAAGGTCACTTAGGAAAAATTCAGAAAGCAAGCCCATCAGCAGAGCCAAATGCAGGTGCTTTCTGCAGTGATGGTGTTCATCAATAGTTCTAAAGATAACAGTATCCATCTATATACACAGACCCATGCACACACATAAGTGACACAAATTGCTATGGGAACACGTTTTTCAGATTGAGAAACAAGCTAACCATACTATTGGGAGCATTATATTCAGCCAATTTAGACACTTCAGAGGGTCATGCAATAGCCTCAAGTAAAATTCTTGGAAGAAATATATAGTTTAGCATTTCAAGAGCCAGATAAACCACCCCAATTTTACTACTTGGTGAAAATAACTTTATCACTGAAAGAAAATGATCTGGAATCAGGAAACCTGGTTTCCAAACCAAGCACCCTTGATCTCTGACACAACCTCTCCGGAGTCTACATCCTCCCTGGCAGAACGGGGGTGAGGCTGGGGAGGGCAGAGTCTCCACCTTCCCACCACGATTGAGACGATCACACGAAGAAGCTAATGAAGTAAAATGATGTTTACCGATGTAGACGCCCAAGAAAGTATTTCATGGAAGTGTAAACATATATAACTCCTTTACATAAGTTAATTAATGTAACTGAGTAGGCCTTCTGTAATGTGAAGCATTCTGCAAAATCTTTGTTGAATCTTGAGTTCAACTCAAGTCCTTCAGACACCAATAGCCAGAAAGGCTGCACCTGTGACACTTTGCCTGCCTGCAGGTAATAACAACTTTAAAGGGATTAGAGGTGAAAGTTTGAGATAAAGCAGGGAGAATGACTTGGGAAACTAAGTATCTCCATACAGTATTATCAGGGCACAATGCAAAACACATCTTCCTGGGGGAAAGAATAGGACCTGAAATAAAATTAAAACTTAGTGGTCAAGGACCAAGCTTGTCACATTATTTGACCTTGTGACACCAAAAGTGTCATAAGCACAAAAGCACCTGGCTAAGTCACAATGTTGTATTTTTCATGGGAACAGTAATAAGAAACAAATTCTCTCTAGGGTCAGACATGTTACATCATTTGTTTTTTTAATGTGTGCTACCTTACAATAGGGCTGGGAGAGTTGGAGCTGCCTACATGTGTGCCGGCTGTCCCATCTAGAAACATGGTTTCATACACAACTCTTCTGTGCATTAGCACATTAGCACCACACATTCCAGCTCTGTCCTTGCTTCGAAACTGCCAGGCAGAGAACACGACTATGGGGCTGAAAACATTCGCGGGATAAAAAACAACACTACAGGCTAATCTCAACTGCCTGCCGGATACTTCCCAAGCATGATCCACATGCAGTTCAAAATTAAAATCTAGATGTTTACACTGAATTCACCTTTGACCTTGTGACACCAAATGAACAAAGGAACAAGAAGCGTTAAGTACAAAAGAGTGTGACTAAGTCAAATGCTGTATTGTTTTTAGATAAAAACCTCCTTTCGCTCTGATTTTCACTCTTTCGTTAATTGATTCATATCTTGAGATGCTCAATTTAAAATTCAGAACCATCTTTTAAAATCTTCCTCCCCACCTAAATCCCCACTAAACACTAGTTGGCAGATTCTAGTAACCCACCACTACCCTGGACATCTCTTGTCTTCCTACAGTTCTTCCTTGACATGTCATTACTTTTCTCCTAGACTATTAGGATGGTCCAACTTGACAAGCAACATGCCTTTGCACCACAACTGATCCCTCGCTTGCAACTAATTCATCTGCCCAAATCACAGACCACCTTGCTTTAAAACGTACCGCGTATCGAGAGGAGTTTGCCCATGTGATCAAGGATTCTGAGCCCATCACAGCACATCTCTTACCCACCGCTCCAGCTGGGTCTTCCACCTCACCACACTCAATGCTTTATGGATTCTCGCTGTTTTCTGATCAGAAGCATCCTTCCCCCCAAGATCTATCTGCAGGGGTTTCACTCTTCAACGCCTCAACTGCCACTTCTCTACCAAGCCAGAGTCTAAGAAGCCACCGCCCATAATCGTTCTTCTCTAAAGGAGTTACTGGATTCCTTTCCCGACACTTGACAGTCTGCCTTTGCTCACTCTGAGTTCCTGGAGGTACAAAGTGCTTCATTCATCTTTGTTTATCAGACAGTATCTAGTACAATGTCTTGCACGTTAACTCCCTTGAACATGATACAGACAAGTGGAGTAGAAAATGATATAGAGTAGCCCCCTCTTATCTGCAGTTCCGCTTTCCAGTTTCCATTACCTGTGGTCAATTGCAGTCTGAAAATATTAAATAAAAAATGCTAGAAATAAACAATTCGTGAGTTTTAAATTGCACACCTTTCTGAGGACCATGATGAAATCTCGTGCCTTCCTGCTCCTTCACATTGGGACCATAAAGCACCCCTTTGTCTGGTGCATCCACACTGTATACGCTCCCTGCTCATTAGTCACTTAGGAGACACCTCAGTCATCAGATCAGCTGTTGCAGTATGGTGGTGCTGCCCAAGTAATCTTTATTTTACTTAACAATGGCCCCACAGCACGAGGGTTGAGATGCCAGCAATTTGGACACAGCAAAGAGAAGCTGTAAAGTGCTTCCTTTGAGGGACAAAGTGGAAGTTCTCGACTAAAGGGAAGAAAAAACTGTAAGATCTACAGCAAGAACAAATCTTTTATCTTGAACTTGTAAAGAAGGAAAAAGAAATTCATGCTAATTTTGCTGTCATACCTAAAACTACCAAAGTGACAACCACAATACACAATAGATGCTTAGCTAAGATGGAAGAGGCACTAGATTTGTGGGTGGGGGCATGAACAAAATAGGTGTTCTGCCTGGTGGCAGGTGTTGCACCAGGAAGCTTTGAACCTATACAAAGACTTCAGCAAGGGATCCCCTGGAACAAGTGGCCGCATACACAGAACTTTATTGCAGTACACTGTTATAATTGTTCTATATTACCATTAATTACTGTTGTTAATCTCTTAGTGTGCCTCATCATGATAAATAATAAACTTTATCATAAGTATGAATGTTTAGGAAAAATACAGTATAATATAGGGCTCATAAATTCCTTGGTTTTAGACAACCACTGGGGTTCTTGGACCATATTCCCTGTGGGTGAAGGAAAACTATTGTTTATACAGGTATTTAGACATTTTGTATTTTAAATTCACCCTGCATACAATCAGTTAATATTACATCATAATAATTATTCATATCCATTATTATTAATGACTTAAAATAGCTGATAACTGCAATAATTAAGTCAATATCAACTTCAGTTTTGCATCAGGGCTTATAACAATGGAATAATACTCAGATGAAAACAACAACTTTTATGAATGGGTATAAAAGTACTTGAATTTCCGCCTGAAGGTAAAGTACCTCAGTAATTCTGACATCATCACTACCACCATTTCTCAAAAACTAAAGACAAAATCCGGTTTGTTGCCACAGAGTAAACAGCTTCAGCAAGTATTTATTGAGGACCTGTTCAAGCAAGGTATTGAATGCCAAGTTAAATCTGACAGGGTCCCTGAACTCAAGTGAAACTGAGAAGGATGAGAGGGCGCAAGGGTGAGAATACGCCTTAGAACCTGCTACCGACCCCGCTGGCAGTTACCCACAATCAACCTCAACACCTTTGGATCCTCCCTCTTCCAACACGCAACACAGTGAGTGCCAACAGCCACATTCAGGCCCCTCTTCTTCCTCGCCTACATCAATGAAATCAGACTAGGTCTTCTACTCACTGCATGGTTCACAAGTAAAATCCCTTAAAAGCTCGTAAGTCCGCATTTCATTTCCTTTATCAAAAATCTTAGGTCAGTAATCTCTTTCCAGAAATCAGTATTTATTGGGTGTCCACTATTAGTTATACAGTAACAATAAGCAGCCAAGTGAGGACATTGTCCTTTACTTCATTTTCAGAGCCTATGCTCTCCTGAACGAAGTTTGGGTTCTTCAGTCTAGCATTTTTAAGAGTCTCTGTGAAATGCTATTCATCCAACTTCTCAGCCATGTCTTCCATCACTTGCTCCAGATGTCAGAATGACTGGCCATTTCCAGCAATGGGGTCTTCTTTGTATTGACATTTCTCTCCTGGAAATCACTTCCTCCGTATCTTCACATTTTCAAATCTTTTTTCTACTTTACACACTCAACTGAAATGCCTCTCCCATACACCATTTCACAAATGATATTTTTTAAAAACGAATGAACAAATGAGTGAATGAGGGATTTAACATCTGTAGGCCTTGCTGTATAATACCTTTTTTTCCTCCTAACTCTCAAAAAGAAGAAAACAAATTTCCTCGTGAACTCCAGAATGCCCAACTTTGGGCAGCAGGAAAAGTGGCCTATAATGGCAAATGGCTCCAGTTAAAAACAAACCTTCTAAGAAAGGTTAAGAGAAATCAATGACTCTAGAGAGACGGGTCTCTGGAGTATCGTTCAAACTGCTCATTTTATAGTAGAGGAAGCTGAAAAGTGTACTTCCATAGCAACGTGGCAGAAGGGAGGCCCATCCAGCCTTAGTACTGTAGTACTACAGTAAAACCTGCATCACAGCTGAACTTAAACTGAAAGGAAAACTGTCTCCACTGCTAAAGGTACTTCTTTCCACCATCGTAAAACTGAGCTGATTTTAAAAAAGGAAACCAAAAAAATGTAAAAGAAGCTTGCCTTTTCTTAAAATGAA
Organism: Glossophaga mutica; assembly: GCA_039655065.1. Taxonomy (NCBI): domain Eukaryota; kingdom Metazoa; phylum Chordata; class Mammalia; order Chiroptera; family Phyllostomidae; genus Glossophaga; species Glossophaga mutica. The sequence goes on along the minus strand of CM077307.1, from coordinate 46,439,172 downwards.
AGAAAGCTCATGTTTGAGTTTAAATTAAAGACAAACAAAACAAAACATGAAGCTAAGACATGACCTGAAGCTAAATCCCTTGAGAGCTTAGCACAGGGAGTTAAACATTATGGGTCAGGAAGTTAATCATCAAAATTAAAAATAATTCTCTAAGTAACTTATTTCTGGCTCTGATCATGTCAATACCACTTAAAGAACCTGAAATGTGAATAGCGAAATTTGCACAATATCAAAATCATGACACAAAAGACACAATCAATTTACATGAAAAAAAAAATTACTCAAATGCTAGGATTCCTTTCCTTTCCAGGTAGCCCATTAGCATGAGCATTAATGTTCTTTAAAAAATTGAGGAATAATTAACATATCATATTAGTTTCAGGTATACAACATAATGATTAGCTATTTGTATATGTTGTGAGTGTTCACTACAATCATTCTAGGTAACATCTGCCACCATACAGTGACAATCTTTTTTGACTTTAAGATCCACTTTTCTAGCAACTTTCAAATACACAACACGGTGTTACTAATTATAGTCGCCATACTATACATTACGTCCACGTGTCATATTTATTTTGTAACTGGCAGTTTGTACCTTGTGACCTATTCACCCATTTCTCTGACCCCTCACTCCTACCAACCTGTTCTTTGTATCCGTGAGCTTGTTTTTTTTTGAAAAGAAGATTCCACATATAAGTGAGATCATATATTTGTCTTTCTCTGACTTATTTTACTTAGCTTAATGCCCTCAAAGTCCAACCATGTTGTCGCAAATGACCAAATCCCATTCTTTTAGAGCCGAATAATATATAATATACATATATAATTTTGTATCATATACATATATAAATATAATAATATATAATATACATATAAATTTTGTATAATTTATATAATAAATTATATACATATATATAATTTTGTATAGATACAATGCTGCGTCTTGGTCTATTCATCCATTGATGGATACTTGGATTGCTTTCATAATTTGACTGCTGTGAATAATGCTGCAATAACATGAGGGAGCAGATATCTTTTTGAATTAGTGTTTTTCTTTCCTTCAAATAAATACCTAAACTGGAATTGCTGGATCATATAGTAATTCTCATTTTTCAAGGAATCTCCATACTGTTTCCCACAGTGGCTGTACCAATTTACATTCCCACCAACAGTGCATGAGGGTTTCCTTTTCTCCACATCCTCACCCATACTTGTCATTCTTGTCTTTTTGACGATAGCCATTCTAACAGGGGTGAGGTGATTTCTCATTGTGGTTTGATTTGCATTTCCCTAATGATTAGTGATGTTGATCATCTTTGCATGCACCTGTTGGCCATCTGTATGTCTTTGGATAAACAGACGTCTAGTCAGATCCTGTGGCCATTTTTAAATAAGATTTGTTTTATTGCTATTGAGTTGTACGAATTCCTTATATATTTTGGATATTAAGTTCTTGCCAGATACATGACTTGCAAATATTTTCTCCCATTCAGTAGGTTGCCTTTTCATTCTTTTGATGATTTCCTTTGCTGCGCAGCAGCTTTCAGTTTGAAGTATCCCACTTGTTTATTTTTCCTTTTGGAGGCAGATCCTGAAAATCTTGGACAAGATTGATGTCAAAGAGCTTACTGCCTAATATTTTCTTCTGGGAGTCTAATGGTCTTAGGTCTTACATTCAAGTCTTTCATCCGGTTTAAGTTGTTTTTTGTATATGGTGCAAATCGTGGTCCAGTTTTCTCAACACCTTTTATTTAAGGGACTATCCCTTCCCAACTGTACATTCTCGGCTTCTTTGTCATAAATTAACTGACCATATATGTCTGAGTTTATTTCTGGGCTCTCTGTTCTGTTCCACTGATCTGCATGTCTGTTTTTGTTTGTTTCCAACACATCTGTAATATAGTTTGAAATCAGGGAGACATCTCCAGCTTTGAAAGCTCCACAGAATGAGAGTCTAGCATCCTCCAATATAAACATGAGGGTTCATAAAAATTCAACTTCAACCTTAGATCTTCTATCCCAATTTTCTGTTCTGTCTTTGAAAGGTGGGTATGATGGTTAATTTTATGTGTCAACTTGGTTGGGCCCTGGTACCCAGATATTTAGTCAAACACTATTCTGGGATGTGTCTGAGAAGGATTTTGAGGGATAAATTGGTGGACTTGTGGGTGGGCTTCATCCAGTTAGTTGAAAGGCCCAACAGGACAAAGACTGACCTCCCCCAGGCAAGGAATTCTGCCATCAGACTGAGACTGCAATGCTTTCTTCAGCCTCTGTCCTACTGTGCTACCCTTCAGATTTTGGACTTACATCTCCACAATCGCATGAGCCAATTCCTTAAAACAAACCTGTCTCTCACCCTGTTGGTTTGTTTCTTAGAAGAACCCTGAGTCATACAGAGGGTTATAACAGTGGCTATTCATGGGATTGTAACCAGGAGCCCATTTTTTTCATCAGAACCCATGCTAGTTACTTTGCCTATAGCACAATACCCCCAACAGGTTGACTGATAAGACCAGACTCCTGAATCATATAGTTCTAATGGGCACCAGCTGGGGATGCATTTAATTTGGCTTCTCAGAAAATGACATGAATCCTACCTGCCTTCCCCAGTGACTGTATCAATCTCAGTGGATGCTCCAACTAAAAAAGCAACTTGTAAAATAGCAGGGATCCAATTTCATAACGGTTCCAAAGTTTCTTCATTTTTTGGAATCAGGGAAGCTTTTAAAGTCTCCCCTGGTGAATATGAGAAGTCTCTATAGAGCTACCTCCAGGTGGTTGGCTTCAGAGAACCTTGGAAATAAGTTGCTTACTTATTCTAGCTTCATCGGAGTATTACTTTGTTATCTCAAACCTAGTCTAGATGCCTTAATGCCAATTCCCACCATGATTAACAATTAACAAGCATGAACTGAGTGAGGTTAACAGCAATGAATCCACTTGGAGACACAAAAAAGAAAATCTAAGTTCATCTTCCCAGTATTCACCCTCAAGTTTACCCTCTCCATTGTTTCCTTTTTCTTAAATAATGACATCAAAAATTAAAAATAAGAATGCCACTGGGCAGGAACATCTCTAGGAGAGTGTGTGGACTGGGAGGAGAGAAATGGATTAAGAGATGTGGCAGATACAGTTGTTGTTTGGCCTATGTAAAAGCCAAGTGTTGTCAGGGCCTGCTGGCTAAACAACAGCTTCTGATGCACACAGCAGAGCCCCATCTCTGTGGCAAGCCAGGTTTCTGGGGTAGATAATCTTGGTGTTTTGCATAAAGGAGCTATATCTTTTACATTTGAGAGAATGAGAATGCATGCTTAAGTTCCAACAGAAGGAAATGCATATGGACATTTTCTTACATGGAATTTATTAACATTTATAGTCTTTTTAGATCATGAGTTGCAAAATCGCATGTTATGTGGGCTGAGCAGGCAATGAAAAGTCTGGGGAATGGGCGCATATGATACAGTATGGACTTGTGGAAACTGTGGTGAATGGGAGAATGCATGTCCTGTCTTCAGAGGGGAGATGCCCTGTGGGAATGTGGACTCGCTATTGTCAGATCTTCTTCTGAATTTCAGAGAAGACTAAAATTTGGATTTTTAACATGTGTAACCTCCCAAAGTTTAAATGTTGGCAACAAATTTTAAACCTTACCAATTTAAAAACCTTTGAAGCACTTTGTGGGGCCAAGATAAACACATCTATAGGCTACACACAGCCTGTATGTGTAACTGTGCATCTGTATGTCTGTGCTTTCTGTGGGACAGTCTAAGATCTCATGCAACCTCATCACCTGACCCAATACAACACAAAGGGAGCTATTAATGAAATTACAGGAATAAATGAACAGGGGGAGGGAGGGCAAGAATAGTATGGGAAATGTAGAAGCTAAAGAACTTATGACACATGGACATGAACTAAAGAGGGGGAATGTGGGTGGGAGAGGGTGTGTAGGGTGGAGGCAATGATGGGGGAGAAATGGGACAACTGTAATAGCATAATCAATAAAATATATTAAAAAAAGAAAAAAAATTATGTTATTGTGAGACACTGAAAATGAATTTGTCTTAGAGTAAGCCTTAACCTGTCTACTTTTCTCCATATTTGAGAATGGTAATTCGTCAGATCATTCCTTCAGCAAGCAATGGCGGGGCGCCCAATCACTGGGCAGGGCCCTATACTCATGCAATGGCGGGGCACCCAATCACTGTGAAGGGTCCTGCACCCAAGCAATGGCAGGGCGCCCAATCACTGTGCAGGGTCCTGTACAAAATAATTAACTTCTAGGGCTCCTGCATAAGAATTTTAAGAGTTGACTGATTCGAGAAGGAAAGTATCAAAATCATCTGAAAAATCGGATTTTCTGCTGCTTTGCAGGTTTCTCTCTGTTGTCAGCATAGTATAACCGTCAGGGTGTGATCTGCAGAATACTCTATGCTTTACAGCCCCCCTCTATTCAGCACTGGGAGTTTATTTTTTTAATATGCATTATTAAAGCTTAGAGAGAAAAACCAAATATTAATTATAAATCAGTAAAAATAATAGTCTAGGCCTAAAACAAAAAGTGGAAAGTTTCTTCCTCATATTACTTTATACATTTGAAGAAGAAGCAAGGTCAATAGGCCACAGGCATTAAAAACATTTGTGACAAGTAGCTAGAGTGTCAGTGCTGAGTTTTTAAAAATATTTATGGAGCCCACATATAAAAAATGGACAAGATCCAGATCTAAGACTAAAGATCCTTTATCTCTGAATCTGGCTGCTTATATATTTTTGTAATGGCTGTACTAATACATGTACACGTGGCCAGATGTTGGAAGGACTTCAGCAACAATCTTGAGTCCATTTTTCATAAACTTCAGTCATTACCATATCTATCACCTTCAAAATTTTGGTTACATTCACTTGATATTTTTATTTCAATTAACTTACTTTTAATTTAGGTATATTTATTTTTTAAAAAGAAACTTTCTGTTATTACCATAAGAGAAAAAACAATATCCGTTGACATAGAGGATAACATTGAAATGTGTAATGATCACATTTAAAATTTATGACCCAAACACATCTCCCAGTGAGGTGGGTACTGTCATTATTTTCATCTCACTGATAGGGAGATAACCCTGCATGGCAGGTACCATCTCACTGGTAAGGAAACTGAAGGTCAGAATGAAGTGACTTCCCAAGGTCAACTCATGAGTGAAAAAGGCATGGCTCAAAGCCAAATTTGCCTGGCATTTAAAATAATTATTTTTAGTATGCCTTTAAATTACTTCCCAAGCCTAGGAGTCTTCCTTTTAGAACTTAACTCCAACATGAACTCCCTCAGATTCAAATTGTACATATTTTCAGTGGGACTGGAAATAGGAGAGAGAGAACTGAAAATGTGCGCAGGAGGGCACCAGACAGTTACAGAATGCAGAGAAAACTGTTTTATGAGGGACTGGAACAAAGGCAACTAAGTATTCTCGGTCTGGTTTACCTCTGTTAACTCTGTCCACTTTTGTATCTTCATTTAAAAAGGTGAGAGAGTATTGTAGTTTTAGAAGGTAGTTATTGTTCAGCTAATGGCTAGAAAAGCATCAGCTCAGAGTTCATGCCAAAAATTCCTACACACAGGTCCCTGGAAAGTGAGCTCAAGGCACAGTCAAGAAGACTCAGTTAAGAGAAACGGTAGTTGTCACCTGCCACTTCAGTGGCAAAAGGGTGTTATCAGATCTCTCTCTAATGTGCCACCAGAGGGGCCTGTCTTTTGCTCACCTGTACATCTTCTGATTACTCAGCGTTGGAGTCAGAACTGCCCTGGTTTTACAAGACTCATCTCAAATGGCAGTTCTCAGTTCTGTCAACCACTAGTGAGGAGGGAAGATTGCCTCAGAGCTTCGCTGAGTCCCCGTGTGACATTCAATGCTGCCGTCTCACCTCTGAAGGAGGAACAGCCTCTCACACTAACCTGCGAGCTCAGCAGCATGCATCCTTCTAGGAGTACCATTAAGGTCTCTTGGATGTTAGACTGAACTAAATGAGAAATTCCTGGGGGGCAGAAACTAAATACATTTTATGTTTCCCTGTATTCACTAAAAGGTAGACCACTGTGGTTTTCCCAAATGTCTGGATGGCTATCTCAGACCTCCACCCTTATTTCTGCGTATTCAAAGTGAAAATGAACGTCCTTCCCGGAAAACAGTTTGGTGTGACTCCCCCCAAACTTTTAGTGTGTGTGAGTGTGTGTGTGTGTGTGTGTACACGCGCGCGCATGCACGCACACATATGTATGCATACGCATTTTCACAAGTAAGTCAATACTCTTCTATAGCACGGCTGCATCTTATCATCTCACTTTTATAGGATACGATTTCCTTAACTAACCCCTATAGCTAGAAAGTGAGGGCCTTTACAATGTTCTCTCTTCTGAATGGCACTACAATGACTTTCTTTACCTGTTTATCTCTATAAACATGTAGGATTATTTTCTTGTAATATTCCTCCAAATGACTGGATCAAATACCATGCCTATTTCTCAAGTTTATAGAGTCTTTAGTGATGATACCGACCTGGTACATTTTTCAGCTTCAAGGAACCACATCACCTCTCAGCTGTGTCACATTTTGCCTTAACTATAAATTATGTTCAGTATTTTCCCCCCACCCAATAATTTTTAAATTTGCTGAGGAATTCCAGTGAGGATGGAGGTGTAGGTAGACATGCCTTGCCTCCTTGTACAACCAAAGAAAAAATTACAACCAGATCTCAAACTAATAACACCCAGAACCATCAGAAAATTGAGCTGTATGAAGTCCGACAGCCAAGGATGTAAAGAAGACACATATATCCAGATGGGTAGGTGGGGCGGAATCACAGAGATGGGCAGAGAGGTGGCAGCAGCAGAACAGTTGGTCCCACACTCATGTATGGTGGATGAAAATCAGGAGGGATACCTTGGGAGTGAGTGATCCCAGCCACAGGCCAAACCACACAAACCCAGGGTTGCAGCACTGGGAAGATAGATCCCATTACCTCTGGCTATAAAAACCAGTGGGGGTTGGGGAGGCAGAAGAAACTGCTGGATTTTTGCTGCTTAAATGGCCCACATAGTCTTTAAACATATGCAAATCCACCCACTCCAGGATCCACCATCCAGCCAGCAGTTGGAAGAGCACCAGTCGCACACAGGAAGAGGGTAAAGTGACCAGAAAAGGGGTAAGTGCCAGGCAAACCTCCAGAAGCCAGGGAGCAGCATTGTCTCCTCTCCAAACCAACCCCACATAGACAAAAAGCAGTCAAGTGGTTGCCCCACCCTTGCAATTACCTAAGGGTCTGCCCTACACAATTTACAGGTGCCTTTTCTACAGTTGGCCATGGTACTAAGACAGGGAGTTAAAGCAGCTCTACCTAATACATAGAAACTAACCCAGGGAGGTTGCCAAATTGAGAAGACAAAGAAATATGGCCCAAATGAAAAAAGAGAAAAAAAAAAACAGAAAAAGGACTAAGTGAAACAGAGAGAGCCAACCTATCAGATGCAGAGTTCAAAGTACTGGTAATCACGATGCTCAGAGAACTTACTGAGTGTAGCAATAACATAAAGGAAGAAATGAAGATTACACCAAGTGAAATAAAGAAAAATCTACAGGGAACCAACAGAGAAGTGAAGGCAGCTGGGATTCAAACCAATGATTTGTAACATAAGGAAAAGATAAACATTCAACTAGAACAGAAAGAAGAAACAAGAATTAAAAAAAAAAACAAGGAGAGGCTTAGCAACCTCTGGGACATCTCCAAACGTGCCAACATCTGAATCTTAGGGATGTTAGAAGGCAAAGAGTAAAAGAAAGAAGAAAACTTTCCTAATTTGGCAAAGGAAATAGACATGCAAGTTCAAGAAGTACTGACAGTCCTAAGCAAGTTGGTCCCAAAGAGGAATGCATCAAGACGCATCATAATTAAAATGCCAAAGATTAAAGATCAAGAGAGGATCTTAATAGCAGCAAGAGAAAAGCAGATAGTTACCTCCAAAGGAGTTCCCATTAGACTGTCAGCTGATTTCTCAAAAGAAAATCTGCAGGCTAGAAGGGACTGGCAAGAAGTATTCCAAGTCATGAAAGGCAAGGACCTACAACCAAGATTACTCTATCCAGCAAAGCTGTCATTTAGAATCAAAGGGCAGATAAAGTACTTCTCAGACATGGTAAAGCTAAAGGAGTTCATCATCACCAAGGCCTTATTATATGAAATGTTAAAGGGACTTATTTAAGAAAAAGAAGATCAAACAAAGGAACATTAAAAAGGCAACAAACTCACAACTATCAAAAACTGAATCCTAAACAAACAAATGAAACCCTAAAACAAACTAAGCACTAAGCAAACAACCAGAACAGGAACAGAATCATAGGTATGGAGATCATTTGGAGGGCTACCAGCTGGGACTGGGAAGGGAGAAAAGGTGTCGAGATTAAAAAGTGTAATTGATAGGTACAAAATAGACAGGGGGAGGTTAAGAATAGTATAGGAAATAGAGAAGCCAAAGAACTTATATGCATGACCCATGGACATGAACTAAGGGTGAGGGGACTACTGGAGGGAAGGGGGGTAACGGGTGGAGGGGGGCAAAGGGGGAAAAATTGGGACAACTGTAATAACATAATCAATAAAACATACTTTAAAAAATAAAATATAGAATATAGTAAATAAAATAAAATATTAGCTATAATAAGTATTATAAAGAAGTATAATACTTAAGTATTATAAAGAAGTATAATACTTAAGTATTATAAATAGGAAGTATTTGTAATTGTTCCCTTTCTAGAGATGAAGACAGGGTAGCTCAAAGGCATTAAGTATCCAAGTCCATCTGAGTATAATGTGCTGTAGGTAGGAGTCAGATCCAGATAGTCTCATTCCAAATGGTATATGCACTTTCCACTTAATTTAGTAAACAACTAATCTGAGCTTCTTTGGGTCACAGACAGGGTAAGCCAGAGAGAAAGCTCATAATAATATCACATAGATGGAGAAACAAAGTATCTTAAGGATACTCTGCTACCAACATAGCCCACCAAGAAACTATAATAAGTAAAAACTTGCTTGCAGAAGCAAAGTATCATTTAACCACTAAACAAAAAACCCCAAAACTATGTCATATCCATCCCTTGAATAATCTCAGGAGCATTTATTGTGCAAAAGGGAGTAATACATACTAATTATGGTAACATTTACATTCACAAATTTTAAAGTATGTTAATACAGTTTACTCATTCTAAATAGCCCTAGAAAATTGGTATAATAAAGACTGCGATTCACTGGTAGAAAACTGCACATAAAAACAAACATTAAGTAACTTAAGATCACAGCTAATTAATTAAAGGCCAACTCAAATTGAAAAGTAAGTTCTCTGTACTCTAGGTAAGTGTTCTTTCTACTACAATTTCCAGCATCACGTGATACTCTACTCTTCCAGGTATAAACATCACCAGCCCAACAAATGAAAATATCCTCTACCATACAGATAATAATCCTCTTTCAATATTATCTGAAGCCACATTTCTCTTGGAAGCTTTAAAGGTGGTATCTACATTGAAATAAGGAGTGGGAATTTTTGCTGCTCTTATTAAAGATGAAAAGCACTCCCTTAAATTAGGCTAAGTACCAGGATCAGAGAGATGACCTTATTCATGACTTACTAGTTGGCACATGACAAAATGTTTGCAACTTTCTGGACTGAGTCAACTCTGCTCTCAAACAGGATCTGATGCTTCTGAACCTGAATTCCAGCCTGACAAAAAGGTGAGCTCAGAGGATCCAGGAATTCCCTGGACATAGAATATAGAGTCACACTTCTTTACAAATTACTTGTCTGTGTAATAATAAAGAGCTTATTTAAGACAGGAATACTCTATACACTGTATCCAATAAATAAACAGAGGTATATTTTGAATATGAATGGAGAGCAAGTCAATTCCTGGTTTAAACAACAATGAACAATCGTGACATCTTACTCCATCATGGACGGTGGGATGGTACAGCAGTCCTGGATGGCAGTGAGCGGGGAGGTCAGGTGAGCTGTATAGGATGCTTCCACAACTTGCTTGTTCCGGTTGACCACGTCCAAGTAACGGTTGAACTTCTCTCGGATTTTTTTGGCTAGCTGTGGGGACGACAGGACACATAATAACTAGAAAGTCCAAGACAATAACCCACTGTACTTTTTCTCATAAGCTAATTTGTGTCACAAACTGCATGGATTAAACTTCAGGTGAAATAACACATACCCAAGTCTCTTAATCCACTGTGTTCATTGAGATCAAAAATTGCAAAATGCCCAGAAGTCACAGAAGGATACTCAGATAACAATAAAGTACCATATTTTGCCCTGCATGATGCATACTCTTTTGCCCAAATTTTTGAGGGAAAAATAAAGATGCACATTATACATCGGTATAATGATTTCATATCATGGGCATAATAATGGGTATGATAATCTCATGTATAATGTGCACAATATGTGCATTATACACAGGAGTGTATTACACGTGGAAAAATACAGTAATATCTTTTGTTTTATAACTGAGGATGATGCATTAAGAACTTTTCATGTGTTCAAATTCAAATTCATATTCAAATTCAAATAGCACAGTTATTGGTCCATAAAATGCCTTGCTAGACAGGTAAACACAAACTTTCTTGATACGACTGTCCACATGACAGTGGGCATTGGCTGCTGCAGAGCAACAATAATGACTGGAAGGAAAAACTCCGCTGCTCACAGCTCTGGATTCACATAGATTTTTCAGGGGAAAATACATAAAGGAAGAAAAAAGACACTTGGTGTCTCGTCCTACGCAACTTCAGGGAGCACATCAGACTTCTGTGTGAGGGGCACATCCCCGGAGTTGTGCAATGCAAACCCCCATATAAAACAAAATAGTTAGAAACACACTTGGTCAGTTACACCTTTAAAATGGACAAATGTCTTTCTTAACTGCTGTGAACAGAACACTTCGTTATAATTTACTTTCATGTGGGAATAACAAAAGCAAATTGATAAGCATACTGCTTTTTCCTCCATTGTTCCCATCAAATATCACAGCTTAATTACAGATCTCCAAGGAAAACTGTTGTTTTTCTTCTCCTTAAACAGAATGTTACCCAAATGAAATGACTGATAGAATTACAGCTAATTGGTTTTGTAGAGCTATTCATTATCAGCTTACTAGCGGAGAACTAATCATCTCCTTTGGGTCACGCATCCCACACAATCCAACATCTTATAGGCTAAGAACTGGAACCAACTCAAAATATCTTCATTTGTTATTTTCAAGTCAGCTTTAAAATTTGATCTTCCTCCAGTGATATTTGGGAACTTTCGGTTTCAATTAAATAACTGAGGCTCTTGGCCTTGTTAAATATTGCACAGACTATAAAGTTTAGAAAAATTTCTGGACATAATGAGAATATGTATGAGTGTAATATTTAACTTGATAATGGGTTGTCCAAATTCATCGCAGCATTTTCAAAGGAGGAATTTTGTGTCTCAAAGATTAAGAAGTCCACCTGCAATTCTACTCCCTGAGCTAGAGTTCTTACCATTGAAAAGAAACATACGCTTTTCTCACTGGGGCCTTCACAATGAAATGTAGAGAAACAATTTATTTTCCCATCTTAGTGTAGACCACTGGTGATTTCAACCCCCCTCAGGAATACTTGGCAAAGTCTGAGACGATTCAGGTTGTTCCAACTTGGTAGAGTGTTACTGGCATCTAGTAGTGGAGGCCAGGATACCCCTACCAGCCTACAACGCACAGGGCAATCCCCATAACCAAGAATTCTACAACCCAAAATGTCGACTGTGCCCCATTTGAGAAAAACTGATAGAGCAACGCCAGAGACAATTATCCCAATTTTCTATGGAATCAGTAAGTCCCAAACTGTTATTCTAGGTTAGTTCTCCACCCATAACAATGGTACCTTAAGAAGGAAAAAAAAATCCAACAAGTTTCAATATTTACAGCTTTCTACTTTGTTTTTTTCCCTTCTCAAAGTAATAGGAAAGAGGTTTCACATATGTCTACAGTTCTTTAAAATGAAACGCAAATACAGAGACTCAGGACTCTGCCCCCATTAGTGGATGTGCTGTCGTGTTTTTTTAAACAGCAGGTTGCGCTACTGTAACGATCCGGGCTTCCTAGCCTCTCACATTCAATGGACAGTTGAGGATGAGAGACAGAGTAAGAAGTTCCAGCTAACACCTACTAACACACACTGCACTTCAGTGCTACTGTCTAACATCTGGTTACCCCACTAGACGGTATGCACTGTAAGGACAGGCAATATATACAGATGCTTGTTCTTCTCTTTACCTTTGGCACCTAGCATACTGCCTGGTATTTTAGGCAGACAAAGATTACTGAATGAGTTAACAAAGGTCCTCAAAAATTGAGCCCTGAGACTAAGCCATCAACCTTATCTTTTGGTCTAAGGATCCACAACCTCTTTAAAAACATGGAGTGCTGATTTTAAAAATATATAATGATACGTAGTTCTGGAAACTCCAAGAGCAAGTTCTACCTTTTCCCTTTAGGTTCTGAAAGAAATTAAATATTATGAGTTTTCCGCCTACAAGTATCAAGAGCCCTGGAACAAAAGTTCTACGGCAGGATAAAGATGAAACACCCTTGAAAGGACTGAAATTCAAAATATTTTCACAAACTTATTCCTAAAGTGAAAATGGAATTTGCAATCACTTCCTTCTCTCACATACTTAGAAACATACGCAAACACTTGAGAAGTACCCACATGTTTCTTCCACACATTTGGAAAATTCTGATTTAAAAAAAGTCAGATCTAGCTAATCATGGCAGACTAACCTGGCTCACTGCCTGCTTTTGTAGGAGCTAAGAACGACTGTTACATTTTTAAATGTCTTTTTCTAAAAAGGCGTTTTGTGACACTCAACTATTCAAAATTCAGATTTCAGTGTTTGTAAGTAAGAGCTTTATTACAAGGGTCAATTGTTCACGTGACATTTACGGCTGCTTTCGTTCACCCAGCACACCCTACAGCAGCTGCAGCAGAGACTGCGAGGCTCGCTTTGCTGTGTGTGAAAGTCGGAAGCCCTGACATGCCCCCAGATAGGAGCCATAATCCCTGTATTTTTACACAACTTTGCCGAACACGCCTCCCCATTGAGAAGTGGGTCTTAATGTCCCTTGTTCTCCCACTGCTTGAATCTGGGTGGGCTTATGATGGCTTCCACCAGCGGGGTAGGGAGACAGGACACTACACAACTTCTAAGGCTAGGTCATAAAGGGCCAGGCGCTGCTTTCTGCCGCCTCCTTTGGAATTCGCTCGGCTACCCTGCTGTGAAGAGGGTCTGAGACCACAGTTAAATGCCTGGTTGGCAGCTCCAGCTGAGCCAGGTCTTCAAGTTACCCAGCCCAGGCTCCAGACTTGAGTCAAGAAGCCTCCCGACAACTCCAGCCCCCAGTCTTCCCCTGATGAAGCTCCAGACATCACAGGCCAGAGATAAGCCATCCATGCTGTACCTGGCCCAAGTTCCTCACCCCGAACATTCATAGACACAAAGATATAGTTGTTTGTGCCACTACATTTGGGGTGGTTTGTTATGCAGCAACAAGTAACTGGTACACACAGGAGAGGCAGAATTCCATCCTAAGATAAACATACTGAAGCTAAACTAAACAAAGCTGCTCAGATCCATGCACGGTATCTACACCATCAGAATTACCAGGATAAGAGCCCGTGTGTTATAAACCCATCGTCAAGGGATTTCAGGGTCCTTCAGAAAATTCTAATAGCAACCATATAGTGGTACTTACCACATACATTAGACACACAGACCCTGCAGTGCAGGTATTATCAATTTATGAAAATGAGGTTATTTTGTGGCCCAAAGCTGCAAGATAAGCAGAAGAACTCACTCACTTATTCAAAATCAGAACTGTCTGGTCTACAAAGCCTGTGTATTCATCTGCTCAGCTACGGTGCCCCAGACAAACCCAACTTAAAAGAAGCTGAAAAGGTGCCTTGAAATAAAAAAATGATAAATCATAGACTCAGGAAGCCATAGACTGAGGAATGGAACGTCCATTAACATAGTCAGCCAAGGCACAGAGCCATGTAAATGTCTGCCTTTGGCTTCCTGGCTAGGCTGGGCCTCAAGCTTCATTCTTCATCAATGCATGCAGGACACGCATGCACACACACGCGCGCGCACACACACACACAATTAACAGAAGGTCTCAAATGCAAACTCTCTCCACCTTTGTTGGAAACTCCTCAGCTTTCATGTTCTGGCACCCCATCCTGCCACATTTACAAAAACGTAATTGCCAACACTTGCTGACTGCTAACTCTGTGTAGGGTACCATTCTAAGCACCGTACAGGCATATACCAAGCCTTCAAAGAACCCTAAAAGGTACACATCTCCATTTTTGAGAACCAGACACTGAAAGTTACATAGTTTGCTCAAGGTCACAAAACTAGTAAGTAGAGCTGGGACTCAAACCCAGAAGTATTCTAACTTCATAGCCTAAGATTTCAACCTTTATGCAACACTGTTCTCTTTGTAACACACAGACTGACAACCTCCTCCCCCATTTCTTTTCAAATCTTAACAAATGCTGTGAAATACTTGGCAGAAAACCCCAGCCACACACAGTCTTATTACCTTGTAATAAGAATTAGATGTTTTAAAATTAATACTTCATTTAGAATTCTTCATGAGTCCTCTGAACATCAAGATGTTGAGGAAGTGTAGAACTGCTAAATTCTACCACTGATATAAAAAACGGGATAGGGCCAAGTTTGAAATAACGTATTCTCCAAAAGCAATGCCTACGTGTTATACTGTGGTGAAAGTTACATCAAACTAACTTACAGCATTCTAATCACTCCATGGTGTGTGTCTGTCCACTTGATCATAACCCGGAAAGAGAACAGAGTGAATGTACTGCTCCTTTCCTTCAGGAAGTGAATTTCAGAATTTAATATTTTCCTCTGGATTACTTTAATCTGCCATCACAGTGTTAAGATGAAACTGTAATTCCCATTTTACAAGTGAAGAAACTGAGGCATATGGGGAGCATAACGGTCTCTTGCCTCCCAAGGGGTGAGCTGGCCTCCCTCGACCCCACTGCCTGAGACAACCTCCCTGTGCCCTTCAGACAGGCATGTGATAGGGACTCACTATGGAAACCTCAACTCGTGCTCCACTGCGGGGTGTTTTTTCTCTCTCTGAAAGCAATCTCTTTTAGCATGCTAACCAAATCCAGGTTGCTCGGCAAGCGTAACAGAATCTATTAGAGGAAAGATAGCCCACAGAGAGATTAAATCCTGAATGTATCGGTTAAACTGAAGAGGACCGGCTACCAGCGCAGACCTTTCCCAAAGGCCAGACAGATTCTGGGGCTGCCATGGTCTCTGCAGACAGGAGAAAACAAAGGACATTCTCGACAAAAAGCTACAGGTGGACCCACAATCCTCCTCAGTGTAATTAAAAACATTTTTCTTTCCACAGCTCAGCTTTCATCTTTTATCCTTCTTTATCCTCTCCCCTTCATCCCCTAAGGGGTTCCTGAATGCTGATGAGACAACGGGACTAAAACCATCTTGTCATCTTTTGGGTCAATTCTTCGGCTAGCTAACACCCAGCCATGGGTCAAATGATCAGTAGGTACTGCATCGGTCCCCATGGGAACGGATTCTAATTTGTCATCATCTCCAGTGACAACGTTTCATCACAACATCAATGAATTTCTTTCTTGCTGAATTTCACTTCCCTTAATTTTCCCATAGACAATTCTGTCATTTGCATACTTCCCCAGAGCCCTATTTTAAAGCTTTTTACCTTAGCTTTATACTTCTGAAGACTGGGGGGGGGGGGGGGAAGCACACGGTTAAAAGAAAACAAAAATGCAAAGGCATAGTACACACTTTATTTATGTCCCCTTCCTAAAAGGAAGGGCTGGAAGGAGTTTCGAATGTAAGGGGACGCTTTATTTAAAATACAAAACAATGAAGCTGACAGGCACAGACAGGAAAGGTGCCCTGGGGGACTCACGATTCATAGCAAAATTCCTATCAACTGTAGAAGAGTTTAACATTTGACATTCAAAAACCTTGTGCCATGATTAAGAATTTAATAGCTGATCCCCGTCCTTCAGTTCTAGCCTTATTACTCAAAAATAAACCTTTTGCTTTCCAGCAAGTTCCAGGATTTGGTTATTTTAAATGTATGTGGCAGAGAAATAATTTTAAGTGCAAGCAAGCAGAAATATTTAACATCGCTGAATATCACAGCACGGCATTCCAAAAGTCCTAGTAGAAAACATTCACACTGTTTCATGTTGCACACTGTATATGGGATCTAAGAATCGCTCTACCCTTGCTACTATTTTTATTAGTAATAGTTGTAACATTTCAAACAGCTCTCTCAATTACTGGCTGGGAATCTGGGCAAGTTCTTTGACTGCCCTGCGCTTCAGAGCTTCAGTTTCCTTGTGAGTAAAATAAGAATAATACCCTTTTTCAAGGGCTTTTTGTGATGATCAAATGAAACAATGAACACATAAAGCCCAGGATAAGGACCGGCATTATAGCTATTGTTACACCCCAGTCTCTGGCCTAGAAAGTACATGTGGTGCTGATAGGGAAAAATAACATGGGAGGTCTAAATTGTCCAACAATAGAGCTGTAAGTAAAAGGAGAGGGACTACCTGAACTTTCCTCATTTTATTCATTTAACTCATATCCATGCCTAATCCTCCACAGGAAACCTGGCAGAGGGTCTGGGGGTGGGGGAAACATTTTTTTCTCCCTTAGATGAACAGCAAAAGGGGGCTTAAGCTTTGGAGTCAAATAAATGAGTTCAATCCATCTCTATCAGTTATTAGCTAAAGGGAACCAGGCAAATTATTTCTCTGAGTCTCAACTTAATTACCTCTAAAATGGAAATAATAATAGTTGCTTCAAGATGTTGCTTGAGAAATAAGAGATATCAAGTTTGCATTTAGCCAAGTGTCTAACACCTGGTAAGTGCCAGAGAAATAGTAGTGGCTGCTGCTTTACTATCATTGTTACTGCCATTTGCTGCTGTTGTAGTTATTGTTATTGTCTGCAGGTCTTTACACACTGACTCGGGTGCTCTGAGTGGACATCCCAAGAACATATTTTCGGCAACTGGAGAGGTGTCAGGATGGATGTGTTAACAGTGGGTTCCGACCTTCCTAGGGCTGTCAGTGCCTCTTCCAAAGCACTGTCACTCAGGTCACATAATGACAGACAGTCTCAGGTAACCAGGGGGCATTTTGCCTTGGGAAAGCATTTTTACATAACTCGTCTCATGAGTGCCTTCCACTATCCCTGAGAGCTAAGCAGAGCAGGTATTCCTCATCCCAGGGTTGTTTTTTTTTTTTTCTTTCTTTCTTTTTTTAAATTCAGGAAATCAAGGCTCAGTGGTATTCCTAAACTCACGCTGCGTAAATGTAGAAAACAAAGAGACCATTTCTTCTAATCCCTACTCTAGTCTCTTCCTGCTACAAGCTCCCCCAAATTGCAGAAAAACGTAAACTCTCCCAGATCAAATTCTTTAGGTTCTACTCACTCTCCCAGTACTGGCCCAATGTTTGCCTTTCTGAAGGCCTGTCAGACCCCCTATTCAGAAATGGCCCAGGACTCCCCATGGGCGCCACTGCACCCTGACTCATATTGCTGTCCTTCCTCATTGAAGGGACTCTGTTTTCCCCCAATAAAACAATAACATAATAATTAGCATAATAATTAGCATTCACTGATTGCTTACTATGTGTTGGGAACTTTGAAAGTGCAACTTTACATGATGCCTTTTAATTCTCACAACTCTTGGTAATTGCTGTATGCTGTCTTTATAGATGGTTCTGATAAACTGCCCAAGGTCACTCAGCTAATAAATGGAATAATTAGATCAAATCGATACTCTTGAAACACTGTACTATGCATTTTTAAAAAAAATTATTGATTTGAGAGAGAGAGAGAGAAGAAAAGAAAAGAAAAGAAAAGAAAAGAAAAGAAAAGAAAAGAAAAGGGATGGGAGGAGGGAGAGAGGAAGTAGAAACATCTATTTCTGTTGCCCCACTTACAGTATTATGCATTCATTGGTTGAGTCTCATATTTGCCCTGACGGGGATCCAACCAGCAACCGCAGCAGCGTATGGGGACAATGCTGCAACCACTTGAGTCACCCAGCTAAGGCTTGCATTTTTATTTAATACAGTGCCTAGCACCTAGAAGAAACTTAAGAGCATTCATTCCTGTATTCATTTGCTCCCCATACAATATACTATTATTTGCCACACTGGAAAAATCTGACTCTAGTTTTAGAAAAGAGCAGAAAACCTCTGAATATTGCTTATACCTAGTTCAAGGCAATCAGAAATTCTGGGCTTGTCTAGTTTCCAATTTTGACCTTCCTCTGGGGTACAATCAGCTGCTCTGAAGTAAGCCTGGCAGACAGAAAGAACATCAGTCCTGATGGCCACTGGCCATAGTTGTGATGTGGCTGTTCCTCCACTATTAGTTTGGGCTTCATGAAATCACTCAGTAGAGCAGAGCCTGGGCATGGCAGGCAATGAAACAGGACAAGATACATGAAGACCTAGAGACAGAATAGGGCCAGTCTGAATTTCCGATGGCCTGCAGAGCCGTCGGGATTGTCTGAAGGGTGTGTGGGAATAGCACATCCAGCGAAGAAGCGGGGCAGCTGCTGACAGACGAACTGCAGGTGGACCAAGAAGATTTATGAGCAAGGCTGTCTGGGCTCCAGGGTCACACACCCCAATCCTGTGAGAGGTGAGGCCCCGTGAGCCGGGGAGGAGTGCAATGGAAAAACCCTAAGGCAAGTGCTGACGTGCCAGAGAACCTGAGGAGGCTGAGCTCTGGGAAATGGGTGAGAGTGGCAGCTTCTCCCGTGAAGCAAACAAAATGCAAGGTTTGCTTCAAAGGTTACAATGGGGTTTGGTTTGGGCAGCAGTTTGTATTCAGTATTCCAGGAGAGTCATGGACACACACACCCATGTCTCCTAAAAGCCAAGGTTATCAACTCAAGGGCTCACTGGGCTCCTGCCCTGCTTTTCACCCCACTCTACCCTTCACAACCAGATCATAACAAAAAAAACAAAACAAAAAAAAAAAAAAAAAAAGGAAGGGCAGGCATCAACCCACTCCTCCTCACTTTACTCTGTAACTGGAGCCTCTGCGCTGAGGTTCCTTTAAACCAAAATAAGCAAGCACTCAGGCCTTGGAAGTTTGCAGCCTGTTGCTTCACAAAGAAAAGAAGTTAAACCTAGTCTTGATCTCACAAAGATCGAGAGGCTGAGAGAGCTGCGGAGTGGGGGAGAGGCAAGAGCCACGGCATACAGAATAATCTCTACCATTTAATTCACAACCTTTGAAATAAGTTTGTGGAGGATATTAATCAAGGAGCAAAGGGGTAAATGCTCTGGGGTTGAGAACTTAGGAATTCACCGGTGGCCTCTGAAGTACGCAACTGTGGAAAAGGAAAGACAACCCAGTCCTTTTACTCTTACCACGTAAAGCTCTTATTTAGAATACAAATATCTGTCCATATAAACACGAAGTGTAACTTAGAAGCAGTCCAAATAAGGGGCGGAGCCACTTGAGGAACCAAGGAGCAGCTGGAAGGGCTCTGGGAACATGCAGCCTATTTTCCCCACACCCAATGCAAATAATACCTCATCTTGACCCCTGTTTGCAACCTGGGCCAGAGCCTGGCACCCCGCGGGCACTCAGGAAATGTTTTCTCTATAAACGAAGGACGAAACCTGACCTACTCTCCAGTTATAGGCCAACTGACCAGAGCGTTTTAGGGTTCTTCACAGGCCCTTTGAAAGCATATTGATCAAATACTTGCCAGCAAGTATCAATTAGCTCAGCAATGAAGTGGAAAAGATGTCACTGGCAGGGAAACACATCTGCTGTCACTAACCACTTCCTTACCCTCAACTTGGCCAATAACTTATTGAATCCAATTCCTGTAAAGACAATCTTGAGACACAATTTAAAGAAAAACCTAGATATTTCCATTTCTCCTTTCTTAATATTGTAACCTGACTTACTTTTCCAATGGAAGATAATAGGTACTGTGCCATTTAAGGGCTTCAATGCCACACAGCCCTTGCCATGGTGGTGGAGCTTAGTTAGAATAAGGGTAATGTCACTCCCAGTTCCCCACTGCAAAAAGGTAAGTCAGTGTGAGACACAGCCTTCCTAATGCACAGTGCATTCCATATTTGGAGTAACAGTTTTTACGACCCAGATTCCCTTTAAAACTAAGAGAAAATAACAGTGCAAAGAGAAAGCATCTTGTAAACACTTGATTTCTCCAGCTGTTCAAAACTGGCTTTGAATACCCACAATCATCTGAGTCTGGAGTATGGCAGAACAACTGCAGGAGGCGGGAGCACGTTCTCTCCTTGTCCTACCTTCAAACAAGGACACCAGCTTGTAATGTGCTTATCTCAGTAGATAGAAAAGGCCCTTCTTGGCTTTAGCTTCAACGTGCTTGAATAGTGACACAGCAGCGCCTGAGATCAAGGAGCCTTTCTAATGCAGGCGTGGAACTGTAAGCACCAATGCAGAGGTAGGATTTTTTGTTTGTTTGTTTTTTTGTGATTAGGAAAAACAACACCACTCACACAAATCAATCGGATGAGGTGCAAATGTTTGACGCCAGCAGGAAACGCACTGCTATTAAGACTTGCTAGAAACAACACCACCAGTAATGTTTCCCATGTGGGTTCCAAACCAGAGGAATGAGGATATTTGCCTCAACCACAACAATTTTATTATATCCTCCTCTCAACTATTCTGTGTGTTCCCTTGCCAAGCGGCATCTGATATCATTCTCTAACTCACAGTTGGATTTAGTAAGGTCTTCTCATCCCCGATCTGATGACAGGGAGGATTGCAAACAGAAGAACCGGCCCGTCTGCTCTCCATTGGCTGTTTGTTTCCATAGGATTCAGGGCTAACGCTTTCCCCGGGAGGGTGGCGCCTGACATGGGTGCTGGCATCTACGGCAGTGACACTGCTCATGACTCTGAAGGACCAGTACGTACTTTGCAGCATATAAAAGGACTGAAGACTGCTTAAGTAACAACCAGTGTGAATGCCCGCCCGTGAATAGCTATTTCAGTACGATCCTACCTGCCAGAGTCTTCTAATATTAAAATAATTTGTAATTCTTAGTAAGCTTCCAAGTTGATCATACCGTGTGTTATTTCATGGGTCCAGATTTTCAAAGCATTCAGCTGGTCCAGGAGTTCTTGGCATTAGCAACAATCAATTCCTCCACATCACTACCACAGGTATTTCCTATTGCACCGAGGAATATATTAGGGATGAGCTGGTCCTGGTTCTTAACTTCTTTGCCAGAAATTAAAATACTCTGAGTTGAGTTTCTGTTAATGCATTCTGCCAGTGCAGATGATTTGAAGTTATTTTATTTTTCTAGTAGGAGCAGCAGTTTTGGTGGAAGATGGAGTTGAAGTTGGGGGTGAGGGTGTGGAGACTTGGAGAAGACTTGACTGCTACCTTCTCACCAGCATTTCTGGGTACTCTCCAACCTAAGATACTGGAAATGTGTGTAAAGTGAGCTTGTTTCCATTTTTAGCGGAATATTCATTTCTCGTGATGAAGGCTTCCTGGCTTTTAAAATGACAACTCAATCTATTTCCTCTTAGTGAAATGAAGCTTTGAGGGCTTGAGTCAGAAGCTTGGGCCCGTATTTTCAAGGGTCTGCTTCACTGAGAGAAGGTATGTGCACACGAGTGAATTGCAGAGTTATGTGAGAAGCTTATGTTCCAGCTGGGACAGGGCGCAGGGAGGCTGCACGCCACGGTGGGCGCTCACATGCCTTTTCCTGCCCTGCCCCAAAGGCCCTGCCCGTCCTCTCCGCTGTTGCAGCCTTTCCTCTCCAGCTGCGCCTGCCTGCAACACCCCCGGGGCTCCCTGTCTTTGCTGATGGAAAAACAGTACCAGCCTCCTCATTTGTTCCCTTACCAACAGCACAACAAAAAGTGTGGGATCAAGGGAATGAGCAACATGGGCTATTCTGCGTTTTTTCAAAACAACGCCACGAGAAAACTGTAACCGGAATTTTCAAGCCGAAAGTATTAGTGCATGGTGGTGGTAGGGGACATAGAGATTTCTATCTTCTATCATTGGTACAGGTGTATGAATACAAACGTAAAAAATGAATATTGTTATAAATACTATGAGTATATGCACAGAGCACAATTTACATATGTAAACAATAGATATATACTGCATTTTTATGTGTTCAAAGAGAGTACAGTATATAAAATGCGTGAGTATACAGGAGGGGATGGGGGTGTGTTAGCAAGATTATCTCAGCTTATCTCGACAGCAGGCACGTACAGTGGCTAATAATGTACGATATGTGCCCCTGAAGCCCGCTGGTCTATATTTAGTGCAGGACTTAAAGCTTTCATGCACGCACACACGTACTTCAGCAGGCAGGCAGAACATATGCTGCATATATTTTTCCTTAAAATATAAACAAGATGATTAACTAATTTAAATTGAAAATTGCTATTTATTAAATAGTGAGCTAGGGAGGGAGCTGTCAGACTGGTTCCTCTCTCCTGGCCCACCTCGCTGTTCCCCCAAGAAGCCAGCTGAGCAGTTTTCCAAATATCCTAGTTATTGTCAAAGCTTCATATTGGAAGAGAACCTCAGAGTTCTGAGAGGGAGCTGAGGGTCTGCTCCATTCTTCAGGGAGAATGCATTAACAAAAGCTTTACCAGCCCCTGTTCTACATTAAGAATGCCCGAGTTCAGCTTTTCCTTGTGTGCGACAGAGCAGAAGCTCACTAGGTTCTACTTCAACCCCACATGCTGCTAGACCAAGGGCCACAACTTCTCTCCGTTCCCTGAAGTCCTTATTCGGGAGTACTTACTTACTACAACAACATGAAACCTCAACGAAACACAACAACAAAAAAAATCAATAGCCCAAGGAAATTCCAAAATGACACAAATTAGAACCAACTGCCTGAAGTTATATTAATAATAGAGTAATGATAAATTGTGGAAAGGACAGAAGAGACTTGTCTTCAAATACATCAAGGGCTTCATTTGCTTTTTTTATATCTTGTTTATTGTTCCTGCAGGATGATCCATTAGTATTAGAATGCCCTTCCTCCTAAGGCACAACTTACATCTTTTTGATTTACCAGAGCTAAAAGGCTTTTCCCCAACAGCACAGAAGGCGCTCCCCACCACTCTTTAACCCATGTCAACTGAGCATTTAAACTCCATCTTTTCCTCATTTAGCAGCTAAGTTTTCATCATAGTACTTACAATGTTTAGACATATCATTTATATTACTTTGGTTGATGTGCAATATTCTCAGGCGAGAATAAACCGCCTTCAATTAAAAAATTGAAAATGTGGAAAAATTGGCGGTGGAAAAAGTATGAAAAGTAACATAGCACAGTGGTTAAGAACATGGACTTTAGAGTTAGGCCACATTGACTGAAATTCTGGTCCTACCTATCACCTAATTCAAGAACGATTTTGGGAATGGATTAAAGACCTGAAACCATAAAACTCCTAGGTGAAAACATAGGTAGTAAACCTTTTGACATGATCTTAGCAATACTTTTTTGGTTATGTCTCCTCAGGCAAAGCAACAATAAACAAATGGGACTACATCAAACTCAAAAGCTTTCCACACAGCCATGTAAAACAAGAACAAATGGCGAACTAGTGAAGAGGAGAAGATACCTGCAAATGATATATCTGATAAAAGCTTAATATGCAAAATAAATAAAGAACTCATACAACTCAATATAAAAAAACAAAAGCCAATGATCCAATTTAAAAATGGGCAGAAAACCTAAGATATTTCTCCAAAGAAGATATACAGATGGACAACAAACACAGGAAAAGCTGTTCAACCTCACTATTCATCAGGGAAATGCTAATCAAAACCACAATGATATATCACCTCACAACTGTCAGAATGGCTATTATCAAAAAGATAGCAAATAACAAGTACTGCCGATGATGTAAAGAAAAGGGAACCCTTGTGCATTGTTGGTGAAATTATAAATTAGTGCAGCCACTATGGAGATCAGTATGGAGATTCTTTAAAAAACTTTAAAAAGAACTACCATGGGATCCAGCAATTCTATCTCTGGGTATTTATCCAAAGAAAACAAAAACAATGATTTGAAAAGATATACCATATGCACTCCTATGTTCATTGCAGCATTGTTTACAATAGCCAAGATATAGACGCAACCCAGGTGCCTATCAACAGATGAATGGATAAAGATATGGTATATATACACAAGAGAATATCACTCAGCCATAAAAAAGAATGAAATCTTACCATTTGTGAAAATATGGATGGACCTAGAGAGTATTAGGTTAAGTGAAACAGGTCAGACAGAGAAAGACAAATACCACATGATTTCACTTAGATATGACATCTAAAAAACAAAATAAACAAACAAAGCAAACTCATACAGAGAATGAGTTTCCCATCTGGTTGCCAGATGGGAAGATGGTTGGGGAATGAGCACAAAAGAAAAAAGGAAATTAACAAGTACCAACTTCCAGTTATAAAATAAGTCACAGGGATGTAAGGTATAGCGTAAGTCATTGAGTCCATAACATCATAACTAAGCACTATTACAGATGGCTACTAAACAAACTGTGGTGATCTCTTTGTAAGGTATATGAGTGCTTAATCACTATGTTGTACACCTGAAAGTAACAGAATACTGCATGTCAACTATAATTAAAAATAAATTTCAACATTTAAATAAAGGCATCTGAGCCTTGTTTAAAAAAGAATCATTTTGAGAAATTAATAGACCTGACTCTCAATTCCCTGGCTCTAAAAACAGGAAGAGAAAATGTATTTGTATCACAGGGTTGTGGCAAAAAGTTAATGGGATATCTCACATGAAGCAGTAGTTGTTAAAGAAACATAAACTGTCATGTTAAACAAATAATCTTTTATAAAATATAACACAATCCAGATACGTACTAGTTCTTGTACCCATCCCCCATTTATAAACATTTTAGAAAACACATACATAATTTGAACATAACCCAAAGTACTACCACACTGAATGGGATCTACTGTCTATTTAGACCACCAATCTGCTTCTCATAAATGCCCAAAGAGGGCATTTCTGTCCTTCAGGGCATCGCCTGCAAGGGATTAGCTACATACACCAAAATAAGAACCCGTCTTATTCAATGTCTTGTGACTACACTATGTCCTTGGGATAGGCTCTTTGTTTTTCTTCTTACAATGCCAAGAACATAATAATTCCTAAACAAATGTTTGCTGAATTAATCAACTGCCTACCATTTACCAGAGGCATGACAGGACCTAATTTTTATTTTTGGAAGAGGTAACGAATACCAAAAATGTTCTCTCTGCTATAAAAATATTTATTGAATATTTTCTTAGTCCTTCCAAAAGTTTAAGGACCATCCTCTAAACATGACATTGTTGCATTTCTTTTAAAATAAATTCAAAGTCAAACTTGCATGATTTTTCTGGGAAAGCACCATGATGAAGTATAATGACATAAATATTTCCTTTTTCTAAAGTGATATACCATTTAAAAAATCTCATACTAAACTCCAATATACTAATCAAGTAAGGTGAATTGTTAGAAAAGGGATTAGAAAAAGAACAGAACCTGGTTCCTTATGTCCCAAAATAAATTCTGCCCCTGCCCAATACCTTAGGGCCAAAAAATTTGAACATATATAGGGAAGCACTGAATCTAAATACACCTGAATTCAAAACCAGGTTCTCTAATCTCTTAGCTGACTTTGGATGAAATATTTCTTTGTCCATAGTTTTCCTTCTCAGTAAACCTTACAGAGTTCATTTTGAGAATTATTAATTTATGTAGCAAACAATGAGTTGGCCAATAAGTCCATTACGTTTTTTCCGTAAGATGGCTCCAGTAGTGCTTAATTGTCTTTAACTTCATTTGAAACAATTTTGTTAGATTACATTGTGACAGCTGTCATATCAGCAAGCATTTTTCAAAAACTTATCAAAATTGGTGAATTTCTGTGCAGTCATTTTAATATTGAAGATGGAAGAAATATATAACATTTTAGCCATATTAAGCTTTATCATTTCAAGAAAGGTAAAAATGCAACTGAAATGCAAGAAAAAGATTTGTGCGGTGTGTGGAGAAGATGCTGTGACTGGCCGAACAAATCAAAAGTGGTTTGTGAAGTTTCTTGGTGCTATTGACATTTTGGCCAAACAATTCTTTGCTGAGGGGCATTGGAAGGTATTTAGCAGCACCCTTGGCCTCTACCCACTGGAAGCCAATAGCAGGAGATAGCTGACATACTCAAAATATACAAATCAATAAAGTTATTGGTAAAAATAAAAAATGTCTCTTTTATTTTACAAAAAAATTTAATGGGCTTTTTGGCCAACCCAATAGTTACTGAGTACTTACCTACCATACACCACTTGAGATATTTTTCATGGTACTGGGGGCATGACAAGGAATGAAACAGACAAAAATCTTTGCTCTCACAGAACTTATATTCTATTAGAAAGGATACATAGTGAAAAAATTCACTAAGTCCTAGATGATCAATTTTAAAGATTTAAAAAAACAGGAGAATGAAATAAAGAGGGGTGCAATTAAAAAAATTTATAAATGGGCCCTGGCTGGTGTGGTTCAGTGGACTGAGTGTTGATCTGCGAACCAAAGGGTCACCAGTTCGATTTCCAATCGGGGCACATGCCTGGGTTGTGGGTCAGGTCTCCAGTTGGGGGCAGGCAAGAGGTAACCACACATCAGTGTTTCTCTCCCTTCCCCTCTCTCTTAAAATAAATAAATAAAATCTTTAAAAACTTAGGAACATTAAAAAAAAAAACAAACTTTATAAATGGGTATTCAAGGAGGGCTTCACTGAATGGTAACGATGAGCCAAGACTGAAAGGATATACAGAAACAAACCATGTGGCTAAGAGAAAAGATTTATGGACAGTGCTTAATTAATAACATATAATAATTAGTAATATATTCAATAAATGCTAGTTATTATCATAGCCAATATAAATATATTTATGCAATAAAAACAAAGAAAGCACAAAACTAGGATTAAAAATCTGTCTCAAACACTTTTGCGTTTCTATGAGGCCTTAACCACTTATTATATCTCTGAGTTTTCCCATGTGGAAAATGAGTTAATAGTACCTGCACTATTTACATCATTAAGATGCTAAAATGAGAAAACATACATGGCAACACTAAGAAAACACTCCCTTAACTATTACAACCCTGTTGTATCATCTTTCCCAAGTGAGAGACTACCATCCCATCTTGCTAACAAAGCATCCTAAGATTTGATAGGTAGTCCAGGAAGAGGATTTTCTGAGATAAAAATTAGCTTTTCTGGAGAGTCAGACCAAGAACAGTAGAGCTGAAACAGACCTAGATTGATTTTCAGTCAAGGAAACCTGAACACTAACCAGCTAAACTTGCTGGGGCTGTGGTTTGAGAGAACAGGCATTTGTTTGCTCTGATCCTTCGTTGACTCATCATAATTGCCCACCTGGGCAGCTTCAATACCTCTCAACCTTTGTTTTGCCTTCCTCCAGATTTAGTGCCTTTTATTCACCCATTCGACAAACATTTAATGAATACTGACAATAAACGCAGAGCCAAGTGTAGATTTGGGTAAGGGGTGAACTAAACCAGGACTCAGCCTAAACGAATCCCCTGGGAATAGATGGCGGAAAGGTTGAGGGCAAAGAAAGAATGGAATCCATCCACACCACCTCCAGGATTCCTCTAGTCTGGACAAGTCTGAGCCGTGAACGTACTTCACTAGGTAATTGTAAACAAAATGAGAGCCTTCGGGCTACCGCCACACAAGTTACACTCGGCAAGCCAACACCAAAACACATCTAGATACTGAAAATATGAATATTGAGATGCAAAACTATCTCCAGTCATTCCCCCCTGCCACTCCGCCCCCCAAATACTTACTAATTTCCTACCTAGTACCAAGCAAAGGAAGCCAGAGGTCAAAGATGAGATTCCGAAGTGCTCAGCTCTTCAACGCCCTCTCTTATCTAACCATTGTCCCTTTTCTCCCGGTGGTTCAGTGCATAGCCTGACAACATACCTAAACTTTCCTACAGTGGGGTGTTTCTAGGCGTAGCAACACAGAGTGAACACAGATGCAAAGCTGGTATAAATCCCATATCCAGTCTCACATTTCTTGACTATTTAAAGGTCCCACCAGTCCCTCCCAGGGCCTTTCTGTGATCATTCTCTCTTGGAAATTCTCCTTCTAAAAAAGTTTGCAGATCTTTCCTTCCAGGCATAAGTTACTTAAGAAGATTAAATAACAGACTAAAAATAGAAATCATCTCACGAGTGTACCCTTGTATTTACACTCTACCACCATTTTTGTATTCGGAAAGCAGAACACAAAATACTGAAAGCCTACTCTGAGCCAGCCACATAATCTTTTAAAGAATCTTGCAAAATACACTATTTCATCTTTTATAGATGAAACTGATGTAGACACTGAGTTAAATATCATGCCAAAAGTCAAGCAGTCATGACAGAATCCTGTTCGAAGCTCAGGTTTTCAAATCGAAAGATAAAGTTCTTTAATTCTCCATCCCAAGCTACAACATAGTTGTCCAAAAAAAATGGAGGGAAGCTTCCTAACCTTTCTGGCCCTGTACCCATGGACTTTGAGGTCCCTTCCAGCTTTAAAATCCTACAGCATCATGCTAGTTAGGATCAATTCTTCATATATTACCACATAAAGAACTTCCACTTTGAGACTGGCTTGCTATTCATAATCTCTTTTTTAAAAATTTCCATACACATTTATTTAAAAAATTTTTAGAGCATATGTTATTGATTATGCTGTTACAGTTGTCCCAGTATTTCCCCTTTGCCCCCCTTGGCTGGTACCCCCTTCCTCCAGCAATCTCCCCCACCCCCTTCTGTCAACTCCATGAG
This sequence comes from Glossophaga mutica, assembly GCA_039655065.1. NCBI lineage: Eukaryota > Metazoa > Chordata > Mammalia > Chiroptera > Phyllostomidae > Glossophaga > Glossophaga mutica. The sequence continues at coordinate 46,410,082 of CM077307.1, read as the reverse complement.
TCATTCGTGTAAGTTCTTTGGATTCTCCGTTTCCTATACTACTAACGTCCCCCTTTTTTGTTCCCACCAATTATGTTTCTTGATCCCTGCACCATTTCCTCCTCCCCCTTCCGGCTGATAATCCTCCAAATGATCCCCATACCTATGATTCTGTTCCTGTTCTGGTTGTTTGCTTAGTTTGTTTTTCTTTTTAATTTTTAGATTCAGTTGTTGATAGCTGAGAGTTGGTTGTCATTTTAATGTTCATAGTTTTGATCTTTTTCTTAAATAAGTCCCTTTAACATTTAATAATGGCTTGGTGATGATGAATTCCTTTAGCTTTATCTTGTCTTGGAAGCACTTCATCTGCCTTTCCATTCTAACTGATACCTTTGCTGAATAGGGTAATCTTAGTCATAGGTCCTTCCTTTTAACACTTTGAATAATTCTTGCCAGCCCCTTCTTGCCTTCAAGGTTTCTTTTGAGAAACTGGCAGACAACCTTATGGGAACTGCTTTGTAGGCAACTCTGTGCTTTTTTCTTGCTGCTTGTAAGATTCTCTCTTTATCTTTAACCCTTGGCATTTTAGTCATGATGTGTCTTGGTGTGTTCCTTTATGGGTCCAATTGTTTGGGACCATTATGCTTCTTAGACTTATATGTCTATTTCATTCACTAAATTAGGGAAGTCTTCTTTCATTATTTTTTCAAATAGATTTCCAATTTCTTGCTCTTTCTCTTCTCTTTCTGGCATCCCAATGATGTGAATGTTGGACCTCTTGAAGTTGTCCCAGGGGCTCCTTGCACTACCCTCTTTTTTTTTCTTGTTGTTCTGATGGGTTGCTTTTGTTTCCTTATGTTCCAAATTGCTGATTTGATTCTTTGCTTTATCCACTCTACTGTTGTTTCCCTGTAAATTGTTCTTTATTTCAATTAGTGAATCCTTTGTTTCTGACTAGGTATTTTTATGCTGCTGAGGTCCTCACGAAGTTCCTTGAACATCCTTATAGCTAGTGTTTTGAACTTTGCATCTGATAGATTGCTTATCTCCATTTCATTTAGCTCTTTGTCTGGAGTTTCTATCTGTTCCTTTATTTGGGCCACGTTTCTTTGTTTCCTTGTTTTGGCAGCCTCCTTGTGTTTGTTTCTATGTGTTAGGTAGAGCTGCTTTGACTCCATGTCTGGGTAGTGTGGCCATAATATAGTAAGGTGTCTTACAGGGTCCAGTGGCATAGCATCCCCTATCACCCAAGATGGGTATTCAAGGTGCACCCCCCATGTGGACTGAGTACACCCTTCTCTTGTAGTTGAGCCTTGGTTGCTGTTGGCAGATCATTGGGAAGGATTTACCCAGGCCAGTCAGATTTGTTGTGATCACTTACCTCCAATCTCTGCCCTCCGTGGAGGATCAACTGTTCGGGGGCAGGGTGGTGGTGCTCTAAGTGGTCCGTAATTATGCGCTGGCCCTGGGGTTTCCTGGGTGGTGCTGGCCAAGAGTAATCCCAACCTGTATTTTGCCCCCGGGGTTGCCCTTCCTGAGTTATAAAGCAATCTGAGAAGGCTGCTACTTGGGCTGGGCTTGGAGACTCCCAGGCAAAGCCAAGATGTGAAGCAAGACTGGCTACTGCTAGTGCTGGGGCTCACTGAGGCCAGTTGTTGCTTATTTGATAGGATTTAGGAAGTTGTGAAGCATGAGCCAAGACCAGCCATTCATATGGAAAAGCAGCTTCTGTGAGTCCTTATGTTGGATGGGGTGGAGTTTCTGGGGATCTCCAAGGTAGGTCAAACAGTATTAGCCAGGTTGATGCAGTCTCAAGTATGGCAACAGCCTACCAGCTCTGTGGTTCTGCAGGGCAAGGGCTCAGAAAAGGGACAACAGCCTCTGCCTGCCTTGATGCTAGATACTTCGGTCTCTCCCTGTGTACCATTGGTGCCTTTCAAGCTACTACCCCAGTGCTAGACCTCACAGGTGTGAGTCTGATTAGGAGAGTCCATGTGGCTTCTTGAAGAGGAACTGCTTGGGGCTCCAGAAGTTTCTTCCACCCACTCAATCCCCACTGGTTTTTGCAGCCAAATGTTGTGGGGACTTCTCTTCCTGGCACTGCAACCCTGCGCTGGTGGGCCTCATGTAGGGCTGAGCTCACGGTGTAGGGCTCCTGAGATATCCCTCCTGAAAATTTTTATCAACCACACATGAGTGAGAGACCAGGCTGTTCTGCATCTGTACCCTTCCTACCAGTCTGGATGGATGTGGTTTCTTTAATTCTGTAGTTATCAGACTTCCATTCGACTCGATTTCTGACAGTTCTGACTGACGGTTGTTCTATATTTGTAATGTTGATGTGGTTGTTCAAAGAGGTGAGCCAAGTCTGCCTATGCTGCCATCTTGACCAAAAGAGTTACAATTTCTTTAAAGAAAGAGCTATTTAATGGAGGCCACAAGTAAACTGTTCTGCTACAGTATATCTTTATTTTCCTGTGCATAAAAGGATATAAATCTTGCTTTTCAGATGGCTCCTAACCCATTGCTTTAGACTCATCCAAATTCCTCATAACTGGGGCCTTGCATTCATATTTATGTAAAAGAATAATTTGGAATATTAGCACCTAATACGCATCAATTTCTTTTTTTTTAAAGCTGTTATTTATTTTTAGAGAGAGGGGAAGGAAGGGAAAAAGAGAGGTAGAAAAACATCAATGTGTAGTTGTCTCTTGAGTACCCCCTACTGGGCACCTGGCCCACAACCCAAGTATATGCCCTGACTAGGAATCAAACTGGCGACATTTTGGTCCACAGGCAGGTACTCAACCCACTAAGCCACAACAGCCAGGACAGCATCAATTTCTTATAAAACCAATATGCTTCTCCTTTACTCTGTCCCAATAAATAGTAATTGGTAAAGTGAAACGTTAAACTTTGAATCTTGCAGGTAGAACTGCTAGTATCAATAATTTATAAAAACAATTTTAAAAACTAGACTTCTATCATAAGGTTTTCTAAGTGCTAGAGTATTTGAAACACCTTTGGAGGCAGAATAATTCCTAGATTTCTAAACAATAAATGTATAAAGTAAACTACATCTAAATAAACTGAGTTGAAATTTGAGCTATTGATGCAGACACAAATTATTAGTCTTTGTCCAGTAAGTTAATTGCCTACTAAAACAAACAAAATAATCAGCCCTCCTTACAGGAATATAACAAAACCCAGAGTTCTTCACTGATGCAGACCCCAGCTTGTGGGGTCCACCACATTGCAGATGAGGCATGAAAAGTTCACACGGACTACTGAGTCCTGTGGAGGAAAAGGGGCAGCATGGCTTTTCTCTCAAGGGGAGCCAAAGCCTTGGCCCTTGCCATGACAGGCTTTTATTGGGTTTCTCAGCACATTATATGAAGGTCCTCATTTACTAGGCACAGGTTCGCTTTAGGTGGTTACTTTTTACAAGAAAACAATGGAGCCAATGCAAGCTAATCACATCACAGAAGAAGGATATTTTCAAATGAAAAGGGAAAAGTAGTTGAACCGGTTACACTCATTCTTGGAAGGTTTAGCATGGATTTTAAAAAGTTACTTTGCAGTAAATGTTTGCTGCTTCAATTCAGGGCGAAGGAGTTTTAGCAAAAGCAAGTCTCATAGCAGTCTAGGTACAATGCAGGTCCGATTCCACATGGGAGAACTTATCCATGGGTGTGAATCCTGTCTGGGCTCACGCCACGCAGAATGGTCTCCTACACTTCACAATTTTTAATTTCTTTTGACATATAAAGAAAAGCAGAGTGTGACCGATTCTCAATTCAAAAGACAATCAACAGAGATCAGCTTCAAGAAACTCACAGATGTTAGAATTAGCAAACAGGATTCTAATGCAATTATTATAACTCCACTGAAGTATACAAAGGAAAATATGCTTGCAATGAATTGAAAAGAGAAAAAATTTCACTAGAGAAATAGGAATCTATTAAAAAAATGCAAATGCCGGAGCTTAAAAATACAGTATCAGAAAATTTAAAAATATGTATACCTGGAGAGGTTAAAAGCAGAATGAAAATAATAGGACTGAACTTAAGGACAGACTAATAAAAATGATTTAATCTCAAAGTCAGAGGGTAAAAATATTAAGAGAAGAGGGTATTATCTGACAAATTGGTTGTAAAATATCAAAACATCTTCCATAAATTAAAGTTCCAAAAGGAGAACACAGGATGAGTTAGAAAAAGCATTTAAAGAAATAATGGTCAAAAGTCCCCAAATTTGATGAAAGACATAATTAACAGACCCAGAAAGCTCAACAAACACCAAGCAGAATCAAAATAGAGACTCCTATGTCCAGGTAGTCATAGCCAAATTGTTGAAAACCAAAGAGATAGAGAAAAATCTTGAAAGCTGCCAAGAGGTAGGGGCGGGATGATGACACTGCAGACAGAGTAAGAACTTCAACTGACTTCTCATCAAAAACTACGTAGTCCAGAGCACAGTGGAACATCAATAAAAAACTGTCAATTCAATATTTAATCTCCAGCCAAAACATCTTTGAAAAGACAAAATAGCGACATTTTATGAGGAAATTCCATGAAAAACTAATATAAGTCTCCACAGCCTCAGTCGTGGGCCCACCTCTGCTGCCGGAACTGCAACTGCGCACCTAACCCTGGCCCCAGCATTGGAGGGCGCCCAGCTGCACCTGCGATCCCAGAGGTGCGCCACCAACCCAGCTGCCCTCCACGTCATCCCGGCAGCCGCTTGAGCGGCTGCGCACTCTCACCTGAAACCCGGGGGATGGTGCATGCAAAACCCGCGGCCCAGTACCAGTGCCACTCCAGCGCTGGAGGCCAAACGCCCACGCCCACAGCCCAAAGGGCGAAGCGCGCCTGACCCCGCCGCCCCTGCTGCCGGGGCAGCTGCGCAGAGGCCCCATGCTCACACCTGAGGCCCGCAGCACAGTGCGCACCTGAATCCCCGGCACAGTGGCTGCCTATCCCGCCCCAGCAGAGGAGGCCGAGCGCTCACGCCAGCAGCCCCAGGGACTGCCCGTGGCTCAACCTGCGGTCTAGTGGCTACCGGTCCCACCCCAACGGCAGAGGCTGAGAGCTCACACCTAACACCCTGGGGGTGGAGTTCAAGTGACCCTGCCACCCAGAGGCACCTCCTGCCTAACCAATCCCCCCTCAGCTTGCTGCAGCCAGGAAGACCAGCAGAACTGGTTTAGCTTGTTTAAAGCCAGCAGGAGGCTTCTTTAAAAAAAAATAAATTCCTTCTTCCTTTCTTTCCTTTTTTTTTTTTTTTTTATTCCCACAAGTGAGACGATAAAACCTGGAGCTGTGAAAGGACTAGAGTTAGACCCAAAGAGGGGTCATCCCAACAACTCAAACAGTGAGACAGATTTCACTCTGCTACTCCAGAGAACTTGCAGGTTATTTTTTATATATGTATTATTATTATTTTTTCATTATTTTTACATCTTTTATTTTATTAGTATTTTTTTACTTTTTCTTTCTTTTTAGTCTTCTTTGCTTGGTTTGTTAAATTGTATTGTTTGACTGGTTTCCCTTGTTCTCTCTTCCGTAGTGTATTTTTAATTTTCCATCTTTGACTTCACTTGTGTTCCAATAGCACACTACTCTAGGTCCTGTACTTCCAATTCTTGTTATTCAGATCACATAGATTTTGCCATACGATTGTTCCTCCATTACTATTATAAATAATTGCAGTTCCTCCATTACTATTAAAAATAATTGCAGTTCCCGCTCAGACCTCATCTCACTTCACCGTTTCCGGAACTTCAATGCTGTTGTGGTCAACTCTATTCTCTCGCACACTACACCTATTTTTAATCCTTTACTCTCACTTCACCTCATAATCTGACCTCCCACAAACTCACTGCTTTCTAGATTCAACTCACAATCCTTCCCCCCTCCCCTCATAACCAGAGTCTTATCTCTTTTCCACCCTTTCTAAAATGTGGCTACTTGGGTGAAATATCACAGTTAACACTACACATATCCAAAGGAATTCCTATCTCTTCTCTACAGGTTGGTAGTTTATATACCATAGAATACATTCCCACTGTATTAAACCATTTTGCCTTCCCCCTCCAACTGAAAACAAACAAACAATGGGAAGACAAAGAAACAATCCACAAATGAAAGGAGAGGAAGAAGCCTCAGAAAGAATGCTAAATGAAACAGAGGCAAGTCAACTATCAGATACTAAGTTCAAAGCAATGATTATCAGGAAGCTCAATGAGCTCACAGAGAATTACCAAAAACTACAGGGAAACTACAATGACCTCACTGCAAACTATATCAACATGAAAGGGAAACAAACTATCAATGAGGGCCAAGAGGAAATGAAGAACATAATTTCTGAGTTGAAGAACACAGTGGCAGGAATCAAAAGCAGGCTAGATGAAGCAGAGAATGGGATCAGTGAGCTGAAGGACAAAGTAGAAAGAGACACCCAGAAATAGCAAGAAAAGGAAAAGACTCAAAGAACAAAGAGGGGTTAAGAGAAATGGAGGACAACATGAAACGTAACAATATCTGTATAATAGGGATACCAGAAGGAGAAGAAGAAGAGCAAGGGGTAGAAAACCTGTTTGAAAAAGTAATGATGGAAAACTTCCTTAATTTGAGAGAAAAAGTCACACAAATGTAGGAAACACAGAAACTCCCAATCAAGATGAAAGAGACCCACTCCAAGACACATCATAATTAAAATGGCAAAATTCCAAGACAGAGAGTCCTACAGGCAGTAAGGGAAAAACAGAAAGTAACATACAAGGGAGCCCCAATAAGACTAGCAGCTGACTTCTCAATGGAAATGCTCCAAGCCAGAAAGGAATGGCAAGAAATATTCCAAGTAATGAAAACCAGAGACCTGCAACCAAAACTACTTTATTCATTAAAATAGAAGGCCAAATAAGCTTCCTGGACAAAAGAAGCCTCGAAGAATATACCTTCTCCAAACCAGCCCTGCAAGACATGCTAAAGAGTCTGCTTTAGGAACAGGAAGAAAAACAGTGAGTGAGAGAGAGAGAGAGAGAGAGAAACATAAGTACAAAAAAATGGCAATGAGTAAGTACCTATCAGTAATAATATTAAACGTAAATGGATTAAATGCCCCAATCAAAAGACATAGAATATCAGAATGGATAAGAAAGCATGACCCACACATATGCTGCCTACAAGAGACCCACCTCAGAACAAAAGACCTACACAGACTGAAAGTGAAGGGCTGGAAACAAATATTCCAAGCAAATGGACAGGAAAAAAAAGCCAGGGTAGCCATACTCATATCAAACAAAACAGAGTTCAAAAAACAAAAAAGAGCCATTAAAAGAGACCCAGAAGGTCACTTCATAATACTCAAGGGAAGTATTCATCAAAAGATATAAACATTGTAAATATATATGCACCCAACAAAGGAGCACCCAAATACATAAAGAAAATCTTGGAGGACTTCAAGGAAGATATTGACAGCAACACAGCAATAGTAGGAGATTTTAATACCCCACTGTCAAAAATGGACAGATCTTCCAAAGAAAATATCAACAAAGATATTGTGGCATTGAAAAATGCCCTAGATAAAATGGACTTAATTGATATATATAGAAAGAGCCTTTCATCCCAAAGAAGCAAAATACACATTATTTTCAAATGCACATGGAACATTTTCAAAGATAGACCACATGATAGGACACAAAACAAGCCTCAACAAATTCAAGAAAACTGAAATCATATCAAGTATTTTCTCTGACCACAAGGGACTGAAACTAGAAACCAATCTCAAGGAAAAAACTCAAATACACTCAAAGTCATGGACACTGAATAGCATGCTATTAAACAATGATTGGGTCAAGAATGAGATCAAGGAAGAAATCGAAAAGTGTCTGGAAACAAATGAAAATGAACTCGCAACAAACCAAAACTTATGGGACACAGTGAAGGCAGTCCTGAGAGGAAAGTTCATAGCGATACAGGCATACCTAAAAAAGATAGAAACATTTCAAATAAACAACCTAACCCTATGCCTACAAGAACTTGAGGAACAACAACAAAGCCCAGAACAAGTAGAAGGAAAGAAATAACCAAGATCAGAGCAGAATTAAATGACAGAAAGAGTAAAAGCATAATCCTAAAGATCAATAAATCCAGGAGCTGGTTCTTTGAAAAGATAAACAAAATCGACAAGTCTTTAAGCAGACTCATCAAGAAAAAAACAGAGAGGACTCAAATAATCACAATCAGAAATGAAAGAGAGATTACAACTGATACCACAGAAATACAAAGGATTGTAAGGAATAACTACGAAGAACTATATGCCAAGAAATTTGAAAACCTAGATAAAACCGACCAATTTCTAGAAAAATATAATCTTCCAAAAGTGAATGAAGAAGAAGCAGAAAGTCTGAACAGACCAATAATACCTGATGAAATTGAAGCAGTAATCAAAAAGCTTCTGACACACAAAAGCCCTGGACCAGACAGTTTCACAGGAGAATTTTACAAAGCATTTAGGGAAGTGCTAACCCCTATCCTTCACAGATTATTCTACAAAATTCAAGAAGATGGAATAAAAACTTTTCATAAAAAGAGTCTGGGAGTCTTCCCAAACTCTTGGGAAGGCATCATCCTAATCCCAAAACCAGATAATGACATAACAAAGAAAGAAAACTTCAGGCCAACATCACTGATGAACATAAATGCTAAAATCCTCAACAAAATATTGGCAAACCACATCCAGCAATGTTAAAAAAGATCATACACGATGATCAAGTGGGATTCATTCCAAGGATGCAAGGATGGTACAATATTTGCAAATCAATAAATGCAATACATCACATAAACAAAAGCAAAGACAAAAATTATATGATTATATCCATACATGTGGAAAAAGCATTTGATAAGGTACAGCACCCATTTATGATAAAAACACTTAGCAAAGTGGGAATAGAGGGAACATTCCTCAACATAATAAAGGCCATAGATGAGAGACCTACAGCCAACATCATACTCAATGGGCAAAAACTCAGAGCTTTCCCACTAAGATCAGGAATAAGACAAGGATGCCCGCTTTCACCACTCCTATTCAACACAGTATTGGAAGTCATAGCCACAGCAGTCAGACAAGAAAAAGAAATAAAAGGCATCCAAATTGGAAAGGAGGAAGCAAAACTGTCATTGTTTGCAGATGACATGATAGTATACACGGAAAATCCTATAGGCTCCACCAAAAAGCTACTCGACCTAATAAGTGAGTTTGGCAAAACAGCAGGATACAAAACCAACATTCAGATATCAAAGGCATTTTTGTACACCAACAATGAAATATCAGAAATAGAAATTAGGGGGAAAAATCCCATTTGATGTAGCAACAAAAAAAATAAAGTACCTAGGAATAAACCTAACCAAGGAGGTAAAAGACCTGTACTCAGAAAACTACACAACACTGAAGAAAGAAATTAAGGAAGACACAAACAAATGGAACCATGTACCTTGCTCATGGATTGGAAGAATTGACATAATCAAAATCCATACTACCCAAAGCAATTTACAGGTTCAATGCAATCCCTATTAAAGTGCCAATGACATATTTCACAGTTATAGAACAAACATTTCAGAAATTTATATGGAACCATAAATCACCCCAAATAGCTGCAGCAATTTTGAGAAAGAAGAACAAAGTAGGAGGGATCACAGTATCTGACATCAAACTGTATTACAACACCACCGTAATCAAAACAGCCTGGTACTGGCATAAGAACAAGCAATGGAACAGGATAGAGAGGCCAGAAATAAACCCAAGTCTCTATGGTCAATTAATATTTGACAAAGGGGGAAGAAGCATAAAATGGAGTAAAAATAGCCTCTTCAACAAATGGTGTTGGGAGATCTGGACAGCTACATGCAAAAAAAAAAAAAAAAAAGAAATCCAATCACCAACTTACACTATACACAAAAATAAATTCAAGGTAGACAAAACACTTAAATATAAGCCGTGACACCATAAAAGTCCTAGAGGAGAACATAGGCAGGAAAATCTTAGACATTCTATGCAGCAACATCCTCACGGATATGTCCCCTAAAGCAAGGGACATAAAGGAAAGAATAAACAAATGGGACCTCATCAAATTAAAAACCTTCTGCATGGACAAAGAAAACAGCATTAAAATAAAAAGAGAACCAACTATATGGGAAGACATATTTGTCAATGATATCTCGGACAAGGGTTTGATCTCCAAAATATATAAAGAACTCACACGACTCCATTCCAGGAAGACACAAAACCCGATTAAAAAATGGGCAAAAGACTTGAACAGACACTTCTCCAAGGAGGACATACGCAGGGCCCAGAGACATGCGAAAAGATGCTGAGCATCACTAGCCATCAGAGAGATGCAAATTTAAACCACAATGAGATACCACTTCACACCAGTCAGAATGGCCAGCATTAACAAATCAACAAAGAACAAGTGTTGGAGAGGTTGTGGAGAAGAGGGAACCCTACTGCACTGTTGGTGGGAATGCAGACTGGTGCAGCCACTGTGGAGAACAGTATGGAATTTCCTCAGAAAACTAAAAATGGAACTGCATTTTGACCCAGAAATTCCACTGCTGGGATTACATCCCAAGAACTCTGAAACACCAATCCAAAAAGAACCTATGCAGTCCAATGTTCATAGCAGCACAATTTACAATAGCCAAGTGCTAGAAGCAACCTAAGTTCCCATCAGTAAATGAATGGATCAAAAAACTATGGCACATTTACACAATGGAATACTATGTAGCAGAAAGAAAGAAGGAGCTTCTACCCTTTGTGACAGCATGAATGGAACTGGAGAGCATTATACTAAGTGAAATAAGCCAGGTGGTGAGGGACAAATACCATATGATCTCACCTTTAACTGGAACATAATCAACAAAATAAAAAAGCAAGCAAAATATAACCAGAGACATTGAAATTAAGAACAATCTGACAGTAACCAGAGGGGTGGGGGAAGGGGATAGTGAGGGGAAGGGCTTTCAGGTGCTATAAGGGACACATGGAAAACACCAGGGTGGGGGAAGGGAGGATGGAAGCAAGTGGGGGAGGTGGGTTTGGCTGGGGTGGAGGGGAGGAGTGGTTGGGGGGAAATGGGGACAACTGTAATTGAACAACAATAAAATAATTAAAAAAAACAAAACTAATACAATTTGTCACCAGGAAATCTGCACAAGTAAATATTAAAGGAATTCTTCAGATTCATTATCAGTTGGTATTTTTAGAAAGAAGTGATTGAGCACTGGAAATTGTAAATATATAGAATTTTTCTTTTAATTACTTAAATTTAATTTATGAAATTCATGACAATTTAAAGCAAAACCAATAACACTTGTGCGCAGTTTGTAATATCTGTAGATGTAACAGATACAATAACCTTAGCAAAATGTATAGTTATAGAGAAATGGACCTTTAAGGTTTTGAGGATTCTATATTTTACATAGTGATAAAATATTAACTCTAAACAGACTGAAATAAGAATATATATTATAATTTCTAGAGTATACACCTAAAATATGTAAAGAAGTATAGCTAAAAATAAAATATATTGACATGAATTTTTTTTAAATATTCAAAAATCTGTAAGCGGGTAGGGAAGGTGAAACCAAGAAACAAAAATCAGAGGGAAAATGGAAAACAATAAAATTGTTGACCCAAATCCAACAATCAAACTTAATATTGACTAAATAACCCCAATTTCAAGACAGAAATTATCAAAATAGCTTTTAAAAGTCTCAACTATATTCTATGTAAAGAAACACATTTTTAGTAATAGAGATATTGAGAGTATAAGCTTATGAAAAGACACGCCGTACAAATAGTAAGCAAACAAAGATGGGAGTAATGATATAAACATCAGGTAAAAGATACTTAAGGAGAGAGCATTATCACCAGAGATAAAGAGTGACATTTCATAATGTTAAAAGTAGCTCATCAGGCAGGTCTAACAATCTCACTCACCAAGATAGAACATATGCTGGGTCATAAACCCGTTTTAAAAAATTAAGGATTTAAATCATACAGCGTTATGTAACAATATTTGAGAAGACCTGAAATGTTTTGGAAACTACACAACACACTTCAAAGTAATACATGGGTATAAGAAGAAATCACAAGAGAAATCAGAAAATATTTAAAAAGCAAATGATAATGAAAAAATATATATCAAATTTTGTGGAATGTGATAAAACAGTGCTTAGAGGAAAGTTTAGAGCTTTAAATTCTTGTATTTGATAAAAAGGTATAAAAATCAGTGACCTAATTTTCTAATTTAAGAAGAAAAAGAACAAAGTTAACTTAAAATACAAAGAAGGAAATAATAAAGAACACAAGTCTCTGTGAAACAGAAACAAACAAAAAACCTCATGAAGCCAAGTTCGAGTAACAGTTTTTACCAGCTTGCCCATTTCAAAAGCATCCTGATTGATGCCTTCTAAAATTAGCTGCTGCCAACAATCAATACTTTATGAAATACTGCATTAATTATAAAAATATGCTTGCCATTTCACTGAATAAAAAATTACTAGGGCATTTCAGAAAAAGTTAGAGCAAGCTCTTGAAGTAGTACGTCCATGGTGACTGACTCCTTTGGGGATCTAATCAAGGGTCTCCAGAGGCTCTCTCTCCTTTTGTTTCCTCTCCGTTGCTTTTTTTATGGACTATGTTTTGCTATCTTCTGGGGCTCTTGATCAAACATTTATTTTTCTTGATTCAGGTTCAATTTTATATAATGCTTTCATGTGCTCACACAACTTAATTTCTTAAAGTACTGGGAAACGGAGTCTATGGGAGGCGTTCCGCACAAGAATGTGTGCATGGGATTTGTATTTTCCTGAGGCTGTTGCCATAGTTTTTTGGCAGCACACTACTTGTACTGAACTAATTAAAGATTCAAAACACACTGTTAAGCAATTCTGAACCACATTCTGAAGGTTAATTTAAAAGAAATAATGAGAAAAAGCAAAGAAAAGTCTATACCATAGAGAGTTTTGTGGTAAGAGTCAAGAATCACAAAATGTTTTTTATTAGTTTTAATTACTTTGCTCCCCTAACCAGGAGATATAAACAACATGTTAGATTTAGTGCCAAGTTACATAGAATGCACAAGTCAGATCCAACTCTCAATAAGATTTGATTAGTAAGGAGGAGGGCAAGAACCCATGGGGCTCTAGTTTTCATTACCCCAAATAAGAAATGATGGATAGAAAATCTCAAGTCAGGATTCCACATACTACAAAACATCAAAAAACACACATAAATAAGTGCAATCTTTTCAACTAAAGATTGTGAACTAAGATTAAGAGCACATAGGTCGATAATCTACTCTGAATAACTAGTCTCTTTTTGGCTTATCAAACAAATTGTATAAGCAATTGTAATTGTTCTTATTAATTGTTAAGAGGCCAGTGTCCTGAAGGGAAACCGAAATCACTGTCAGAGACACCGAGTCCCCAAACAAGGGGAGAGCTAGAAATCTGGGAAGTAAACCAAAGCCAAACCCTGCTTTCACCCTGAGAATGCGTGCACAATCCGGAGACCTTGAGCTTCCACTCTGATGACAAGAGCACAGGGCACCAGGAAAGGAGATAAAGTGTAGTGCTTGGCCAAGATGGAAAAATCTGATATTGGGTTGGCCAAAAAATTCATTTTTTTTTCTGTAAAATAAAAGGCACATTTTTCACTTTCACCAATAACTTTATTGATCTGGATATTTTGAGTATGTTGACTTTCTTCCATGCCGTATAACATTGATTGCTCTCAATTCAAGTCTCCGTTTGATCGCTATCAACTTCAACTGGTCTACCCTAACTGTGGAGCATAACCCAGGGAGAAATCTCTAGCACAAAACTTCACAAACCACTTTTGGCATGTTTGATCATTCACAGCACCTTCTCCGTATTCTGCACGAATCCTTTTATGTATTTCAGTTGTGTTTTTACCTTTCTTGAAATAATAAGCATAATATGCCGAAAATGCCGCAAATTTTCTTCCATCTTCGATATTAAAATGGCTACACCAAAATTTACCAATTTGGTAAGTTTTTTTAAATGCACACTGATATGACAGCTGTCACAATACAATCTAACAAAATTATTTCCAATGAAGTTCAAGACAACTAAGTACTACCAGAGTCATTGTATGGAAAAAAACCAAACAAACTTTTCAGCCAACCCAATAGAAGACTCTGCACAGACCTGTAACCCAAAGAGCTCAGTATAATGGGGGAGTGTAGAGAGGACAGCTTGTTTAACTAGAAAGACTGTACAGATATTTGGAAATTTTAAAACATACTTCTAAATAACAGATCAAAGTAATGATAATCAAAATTAAAATATACCTAAAACTAAACAATAAACATAATAGATATCATGTTTTGTGGCCACTGTCACCATACTTACGCAGTACTTTTCTAGAGGTCAGTATAGCAAGACACAGAAAAGCAATAAGAAGTATGAGAATTAGAAAGAGAGAATCAAAACTGTCTTATAGGAATCTATGACTATGTACACAGAAATTCCGAAGGAATCTACAGGTAAATTATTAGAACCGATATGATGGGTTAAGACGATAACTACATGTAAATACATAAAACACAAATAGCAACAGTTAGAAAACTGTAATTTTTAAAGCTATTGTTTATAATATGAACTGGAATATCTAGAAGTAAATCCCACACGCATGGATTTTCAGGTATTTTGTGAACGTGTTACAAAACCAAGCTGAAAGACATAGCACAGTACATGGAGAGCTATACATGTCAGTAAAGATATTACCCTCAAATGGATCTATAGATTCATTATAATGCCAATTAAAATCCCAATAGGCTTTTCTCTCATAATTAGACAAACATTCTAAAATTCATATGTAAGAGCAAGTGGCCAAAAATTCTTAAGTAAGAACAAAGAGCCACAGATACTCTCAAGAAAAATAAGTGAAGGGCTGGGTCACCCTACCAGACATATGGTACCAGCACAATGAGAAAATTCACCAACAGAACCACGTCAAACTCACACATATGTGGAAACTTGACTAATGACAGAAAATACACTGAAAACAAGTCAGGGGAAAAGATAAATTGTTCAATAGATAGTTCTAGAACATTTGGAAATACATATGGGGGAAAAATAAGAAATTAGATACCTACTTCACATCCAATGCCAAAATCAATTTCAAGTGGATAAAAGTCTTAAATGAGAAAGGCAAAAGTTTTAGAAGACAAGGTAGGAGAACATCTTTATATCTTTGGAGTACCAAAGAATTTCTTTAACAAAACACAAAAAGCAGAAAACAAAAAGGAAAAGACTGATTTTAAAAACTATGAAAATTAAATATGTATTCTTTTCAAAGGTATCATAAGGAAAGTGAAAAGAAAAGCACAAATGGGAAGAATATATTTATGAAACAGATCTACAAGGGAATCTTACACGATAACCACTGGCCACATGCGGCTAAAAATTAAATAAAATTTAAAATTGAATCACTCAGTAGCTCTACCCACATATCGGCTGCTCAGAAGCCACATGTGGCTAGTGGCTGCTCAGTTAGCACTGATATGAAACTAATCATCTCAGAAAATTCTCTTGGACAGCACTGATGTAGAATATGTATGGAATTTTTAAACTCTAAAATAAACAAGAAGCAACCCAATTTAAAAAATGGACAAAAGACATTAGTAGACATTTGACAGGAGAGGAAATACATAAAAATGTATCATAAATACGCAAATAGTCACTTCAACCTCATTAGTAATCAGAGTAAAACAAATGAAACTCATTAGATACCACTGCAAACACGCCAAATGGATGAAAGACTAAAAATCGGTAACACGAGGCACTGAAGAGGATACACAGCAGCACATCTCCAATACGCCGTCTGGAGGGAGGAAACCTGCGACAGCTGCTGCCCGCCTGGCAGCGTCCAGCAGTTCCACTCCAGAAGGGGTTCTCCATCCGAGCTAAAGTCCTTCTCCTCACCTAGGGCATTTGGAAATGTGTGCAGATACACCCACCACCACCACTTAATTGGCAGAGGCCAGGGATAAAAACGTTCCTTCAATTAAAAGAATTACTCCACTTAAACTATGTACCAGATGATAGGAACAAAAATTTTTAAAAATTGAAACCCTAAAATTGCCAAATATCATCAATAAAAAAATGTATACATACACTGCATTTAATAAAATAGCATAAAGAACTGAAAACAAATACACTTTACAGATCTCAACATAGGTGATTCTAAGGAATATAACGCTGAGTGAGAAAGTAGTAAGATACATGAATATAAACAATATACTTAAAATTTATATAAGGATATAAGGAATAAAAATAGTCAAACTGTCTAATTATTTTAAGGAAGGAGGGAGATACCCTCTGGGAGGGTCACACAGGCCTTTCTAATTGTGGCCATGCTGTATTTCTTTAGATGGGTAGCAGGTTGAGATATTCATTGTAATTTCTTTACTCTCTATGTATATGTTTTATATACTCTTCACATGTTTAAAAAAAAAACTTAGAATTTTAAAAAAGCCAGCTTAGTTACATATTAGCTAGGACTCCTTGACCTTTCTAAATTAAAAATAGTAACTCCACCTATCTTACAGAGTTATTCTGAACTTCAAAGCAGGTAAAGGGTGCGAGAGTGTGAGTGACTGTGATGAGGGGCCTATGATACGATAATGAACGTAAGAGATTCGCATTTCCCTAAAGATTTCATCACTGGTACTATCCAGCATCTCAGGGTCTGCAGTTCCTGGGCAGTTACTAATCAAGTCAAGCAAGATGGTAGGAGTTTCTGTTTCCTCACTACGAAATGGGGATAACTCCTGTCCAGTTCAACCCACAGGAGGATCACAATGAAGTGATAGCAAAGTGTTCAGTACATATGCAAATATAACCTTTTATTATGGGTCATTGTTTCAGTGACCACAGAACTGAAAGGAAATGAAAGTCATGTCAAAGAAGAAGAAATAATTTAGGACCTCAGGATTTTCTTTCTTTTTTTTCTTCCTTCCAATTTCATTTTGTATTGGTTTCAGGTGTACAGATTAGTGGTTAGACAATCATACACTGATACTTTACATAGTGTTCCCCTCGATATATCCAGTAGGCACCATACATAGTTACTGCAACATTATTGACTATATTCCCCATATTTTACTTACATCTCTGTGACTCTTTCATAACTACCAATTTCTACTTCTTAATCCCTTCACCTCTTGCACCCTAACATCATCCTAACATCCCTCCCTTCTGATAACCACCAGTCCCTCTCTGTGTCTATGAGTAGCCCCTGAGTACTTTTAGATTTAGGCTAAATGATAATGATAATGACATAATTATCTCCAAGTACCGGATGCAAAAGAGTCATATGGTCCATTCGTTCAGGGCTCATTCATAGGACACACTGCAGAGACTGGACACAGAAGTACACTCTGGGTCAGTATCACAGAACGCTTCGGACGTTCAGAGAGAGGAGAGACAAAGCTGAGTATGTGGGTAATTCTCCTTCACTGGAATTATTCAGACAAAAACAAGAGTTTTAAGAGACTCCTGTTTTGGATGAAAACACAAATTGTTCAAATACTGTTAAAATAAAAATACAGGTAACTCTGTGTCAAACTGATTTTGAAAACCAGCTTACTTAACAGTCCTGAGGTTGCAGGTAACTTGTCTTTTGGAGTTTCAGTTTCCTCATCTGTTATAAGGATAATATCCTTCCTACAAAGTTATTCAGAAAAATCAATGTGATAATAAATTGAAATTGCCTAGCATCAGTGTTCCATAAGTGCTCAATCAGATGCTATAATTTAAAAAAATCATCACTGAACACTTCCAAACTTGTTCACAGTTAAATAAAGCAATGACATCGGTACAAGAAAACAAAACAACCTGCACACTTGAAAACAGCTGAAGGAAGAACTTGTATCTGTTACTTAAGAGAAAGCAGCAAAACTGATATCCCTGGATCAGTTTCTTTAACAATGTTCTCAAGAGGCTGTTGGTCTCCCCAAAAGTTTCCTTAAACACGCTCTGTGCCGAAACCCTCCCCCGTAAAACCCTTTTAAATTTCATGATCCTGAAGTGCTTTCCAGTTTGCTGGAATGAAAATAACACGGGAATTATGAAGATAGCAAATCATTTCATATTCACTATAATTTCAGGTCATTCGGTTTTTTAAATATCTAAAGCTAAGAAAAAATATATATGGCTGCTTATATCCTATACCTTTAATCTGAAAAAAATTTTTTAATGTCTATAAACAGGAAATGCTGAACTTCAAGACTACAGGAATTTATTGTAAATAACTGTCCTATATATATAACTTCAGTCTAACGACACTCGCAAAGCTTTCGCGTCCTGTACGCACTTCTGAAGTTCAGATCAAGTCAAGCTGTTTTCCATGCATAAAACAAAGGCAACATCTCAGAGAGTTTAAATTATTATGTGTTTTCCTATAGTGATCTCTTTACTCTGTGGAAGTACTGTGGCACACTCTGGTTTTTTAGCCTGGTGCTGTTTATTACTTAAATTTCCAACCCAGCATCAAATTACCAGTTGATGGTCATATCGTGTAATGAAGTGGGTGGATTAGCTGAAATTAAAACCCAGAATCCTCTTTACCACCCTTCTTTTCAAGTGCAGATCAATTATTTATGACCAAGTTCACTAACACTATGTTTTAATTTGGGAAGCAGTCCATTTGAAGCCAGCTATAAATAAAGTGAAGAGAATCTGTCCTCAGAACTTTCTGACCTTACAGAGCATTAAAAGAAGATGGAAGGAAAGAAGCAAAGGAAGAATACAAGAAGAGGAAAGAGAAACGAAAAAACAAAAGAAGCCAGTATCTATTGAGCTGCTTCTATGGCCAAGCCCTCCACATAAGGATTTCATTTATGCTCAATGTGACATTACTTCATTTAATTCTCAGAATCTCATAGGGCAGATATTCTATTCCTTTTATGTGAGACTGGGGACCTGCAGGTCAGAAAGGCTCAACTGCTCACTGGGGGTCACAAGTAAGCAGGCAAACCAGAGTTTGACCTTTGGTTCGTCTGATTCTAAAACATGGGCACTTTTTCCTATCTCAGATGAAATAATTTCCTAATATTTTAAAATATGAGTAGTTTAGGAATTTCCAAAACAACAAAAGGGAATTCAATAATATTTCCAAAGTGACATATAACAGGAAACCATCCATATAACTATTATTTCAACTGTTGCCATTATGTTTAGGATGTCTATGAATTCATACTCAGAGAACAGGAAACCCCACATGGAGATTGTGTGGAAAGAGTAAGGAAGCCACGTCCAAAAGCTAAGACAGAATGTGAAGGACTAAACGACCTCTTACCTGCTGCACTTCACTTTCTCCATTTGAGATTTTCTCAGTGTAAACAAAGGAGTTGAATATTCGCTGCAACAAAAAGAAAATGAACGCGCATTAGATTTTCTAAATAACACAGCCAATTTCTATACGAGTGTGTGTGAATAATTTGTTTACACCATAAATAGAGTCGAGCACAAAAAATTTAACTGAAATAGTTATTTTTCACAGAAAAATCTAAATATCAGCCAAAGTCAATCACACTTACATAAGCAATACCCAGGCTCCTCTGTAGTGAAATAAACCAGATGTTATACTATATTTTTCATTTTCAAAAATACATTTAATTACAGATTTCCGGAGCCCATGCCATTTTATCCGACCGGTATAATCTGACAAAGTTGTGTTTCTCATTTAAATCCTAAACTCCCTGAATGCTGTAATTGTTTACAGACACTAACATCCAGTGTAATAAAGCTCTTTCGAAAGGATTCTTTCCATAGTCTCTCATGTCCCTGTCCAACCAGTACCTACCCAATATTATCCATCACCTTCGCTACCTAAGCACCCCCTCGGGAGGGTAACAGAACAGGGCTTGCCAACTATGCGCGGCCTTAAGAGAAGATCCAGTGCTTACACGCCAGGAAATATGGCCGCCGTGCCAAGACATTAGTCCACACCGTGACACACAAGCACGCATTCTTCGACTAACTGGTTCCCACTCCCTCGTACATTGCCTGCATTTAAAACATCTCTGTAGACTTAGGACTTTATCAAAACCTGTCATTACTAAGCAATCGCAAGAGATTAACATACAACAAAAGAAAAAATAAGAATCCAAGATATGTATCTGGTAGAGGCACCAAAAAAAAAAAAAACAAAAAAAAAAAAACAGGAGCAGCAGCCTCATCATTTATCTTAAAACTTTAAAGATATCTCTGGAACTCTCCAGATGAGTAAGGAGTCAGACCTGGAGACATTAGCCAAAATTTCCCCTTTGCCTTTCTATCTTCCTGCCAAGGGTTTGTCAGCATGTGGGACAGCTTCCCAGACAGCCTAACACACCTGCATGGTTGTGATGAGGAAGACAAGCGCCAAGTTCATCAAGTATGGTGCAAATGGAGGAAGATCAAGGTGCTAGTGGGTGGTGTTGGGGAGGTGGAAAGCAAACAACCTTGGCAAGAATTGAAATGGAATAGGATGGATTATAGTCTAGAAAATTCTAATTATGAATTATAATTTTCTAATGCTCCATTCATTCAACAGATACTTATTTTCTCTCTCTTTCCTAAAAATGACTCTGATAGGAAAGGCACAAACTTTTAGTAGTGGTGATAATAACAGTGATATTGGCTACTATTTACTGAATGCTGAGGATGGGGCAGGCACTGGTCTAAGCACGTTATACCTATTTACTTAAGTTTCATCAAACCATGTTTGTGACAGGCATTGTTATTATCTCTATTATAGAGATGAAGAAACTGATGCATATTTATTGAGTGCCTAATGCAATACATACATCATGCTTTGCATGCAAACTTTATTTAATCTTTATAAGAAAATGGACTGCAGCTCCACAAATGAAAAAATAAGACCCTGGAAAGTTAAACAATCTACCCAAAGTCACTCGGCAGGGCTAAAATTGGAACCCAGGCAGAGTGACTCCATAGACGCTGCTCCCAACTCTCTTGTCTCATAAGAATTTGCTACCTGCCCATATAAAAAGCACTCCAGTCAGGAGCTAACACCCAAACATAAAGCAGACCAACAGTCCCTTCTGCGAATTCCCAAAATCAACAGACAATGAAAATCAAAAGCTTTACGTGACACATCTGTTAGTAAAATATGACAGGACCTGAACTTATTTGGCAGTAAATCCTAACTTCAACAGATGTGTATTTATAGTCTTCATTAAACCATTTAGTGTGAGCATTCATTCACTTAGATGCAGATGTATTAATGTATTTGATTATAGGGTTCTGCTCCAGATCTTACTGGGGGTGTTTTATCATTAGGAGGCATTCTGAATCCTAAAACAAATCTTATTTCAGGAAAGGGATTATGAACCTGTACGCTTCCATTCCCACAACTCTATGTTCCCAATTTTCTGGGAAACACCTAATAACGCTTTTAGAGGCCGGGTCAATATCACTGCCACGCACATTCCCAGACCACATTCTGTATTTCTATAGAGTTTGATTTTTAAAACCTGTTCAGTACCAAGAAAACACTTTTACTAAAAATTAACCTAATTCCTGTAGCATCTCCAGATCGTAATGCGTGTGATTAATTCCTGATTTCATTTCTGGCGTGATGTTCTGATATGAAAAGAACGATGAATTTCTCAGCAGTAATAAGGAATACATGGGGGGAGTCTTTGTGCAGCTGTTCTAGTCCCTGTTTACTCATTTATTACCCTAACAATGATAAATAATGATTGCTAAAACTTTTATGTGCATCTTTTTATGGCTTGTAAGCATTTCTATATTCTCTACACCTAATAAATGTGGGTAGGTAAAAGAAAAATTTAAAGCAAGAAAGAAGTTCTAGAAATGAGCAGTAGTGACTCTGGCTGCCTAGTTTATGCAACCCTGTAATAAAACTCCTCCTCCAGAAGTGAAAGATGACCTGTAATAGTTTGGGGCTCTCACCAAAGCAAAAATTTTTGCCCGTCTCCTTTCCCCTGTGGGAAGGGGTGTTAGAAACCAGAAGAATCTAGACAAGTAACTCATAACTAAACAGGTCAGCCAGCGGCGTCTGGTGCAAGGTTAAAAGTTCAGGCTTACGTGTGTGCACAAGATCTCAAGGTACAGAGGGAGTTTCCACTACACTCTAGGGCAGCGATTTTCAGCCGGCGTGCAGCAAGAATTTTTAAAACATGCGACACCTGACTATTTAGTCAGGGGCACTGACCTCTTTCCCCTTAGATTGTCAAATAAACAAACAACAGCCTACACAATAGCCATCCAGTGTGACTGAATCAAAATTATACCTGTTTTTTTGTCAGACCGACAAAATGTTCAATACATATATTTTTGGTGTGCCACATAGTTTTAATAATTACTTCGTGCGCCATTAGAGGAAAAAGGTCGAAAATCGCTGCTCTAGGTCAATGGGCGGTGCTCATCTTTCTTAAAACACAGGGTCTGCTAAGCCCGGCTCTCAAAGGCTTAGGTTTAGTACTTTCATAGTTTATAACGTCACATCAACGGTCACATTTGATCCCCATAGCAACACCATGTGGTAGGAAGAGCAGGGATCTGAAACCAATTTTACAGATTTAAAAACTACGGCTCAAAAGTTAGAAAATGTATCACAGGTAAAAAATTCAAGTGCTGAGCTCTGAACCTATGTTTGGAGTTAAAAACAGGCATTGGTTTTAGCAAAACTATTAAGTTTATTCAACTCACCTTTTTGTTCCAGATAATCTAGGAACCCTAATGCCTGCATGTAAGCAAAAAAAAAAAAAAAAAAAAAAAAAAAAAAAAAAAGGGATTTGGGTTTTTTCTTTCCATTTCATTTTAAGCAAGATATAATGTGCTGTTATAATCATACATATGACCAATGTCAGGAGTAATTAATCCCAGACAAAGGCTTTATTTTTTTAATGACTTTCTATTGTTATATGAAACTGTGAAAGGAATAGAATACAGGATTCAAGGAGCTTTTGTTTTTAATTTGAGCCAAGAATTCCAAATGATATACCTAGCTGACATTCTGTTGACTTCAGGGTAAAGAGTTTCTTGGGTACTAGAGGACTTGGAAAATGAAAGTGGAAAAGTTTTCCTGAAACATGAAAATGATGAACAATCCCAAAAGATCAGCTTCTTTAGTCCTCGTGATGATTTACTCACAGTAACAGGGTTGGAGAATGGGTGGGTGGGTATCCTGCATTCTATTTCCGAGTTGTCACATTCCCTTACACCAGTTCCCTGGAGGAGCCAAGGAATTCCAGAAATTTGAACTCTTAATTTGAGGCTCCCTAGAGGGAGTCTGAACTCTCTCCTTGCTGTGCAAATCCCTCCAAGGAATGGCCAAGAGAGTACCCACCTTTGCCCATTACTCTTTCTCACTCCCATCAAATACTACAAGTAAATATGTTTTAATGCACAGTGAAAAAGATAAAATGGGTGAGGAGTTTTAAAAAGTTCTTTTAACTAGACACATGTCACCAAATCCTCTTTATTAGTTAAATTTATTTCCACAATAAAAAGAAAACATCAATAACAAGATGCCTGATTCTGATGCTCGTGAGAAATGAGTTCTGTGATCTAAAGACAAACTGATCTTTCTCTCGTTAATACTTTGGAAAAGTGGCCGTCTCTTCTAAAGTTAATTATATGCATATCCCATGACCCAGCAGTCCCCATCCTTGGTATAAACTGAGCAGAAACGTGCTCATATGTTTATCAAAAGAAAAGCATAAGACTTGTTCATAACAGCACTACTCATAATAGCCTCAACCTGGATGTTTATCCAAATGCACATCAGCAATAAGATAGAAAAATAATTTGCTGTGTATTCACACAATGGAATACTCGGTGATGAGAATAAACACACAATCGCACCATGTATCAATGTGATGAGGCTCACAAACTTAATATTGAGTGAAAGAAGCCAGGTATGAGAAGACAAAGTGTATGGCTCATTATATCAAGTTAAAAAAACTGGCAAAACTAATATCCTCCTAGAAGTCAGAACAGTGCTACCCTCTGTGAGACAGTGAACAGAATGGGGCATAAAGGCTGCTTCTAGAAGGCTGAAATGCTCTATTTCTTGATCCGGGTGCTGGTTACAGGGATGTGTTCAGTTTTGTGAGAACACATCAAGCTTCACATTTACGATTGTGCATTTTTCTGTGTGTATGCCATACTTCAATAAATTTACTTTAAACATGCATTCTAGGCAGTCTCTTTAAAATATACCCTGGTCAAATGTTTTAGTATGTTTTTTGCTGTTGTTGTTGTTCCACTTATTTATGCATTCATTGGTTGATTCTTGTAATGTGTCCTGACCGTGTATTGAACCCGCAACCTTGGCATATGGGGACAATGCTCTAACCACCAGGGTTACCTAGCCAGGGCTTTGTGTGTTTTTAAAACTATACATTTTTAGAAATGACAAGACTCTATTAACTGGATTATTACAAATACTCAAAGAAAAATCAACACCCTAATCTGTACGCCAGATGAAACCGGGACAGTACCCACTCAAGAGTCAAAAAGGAATTCACACACAAGGTCTCATGAGCCCTCCCTGAGGCTACATATTAATTGCTCCCTCAAGCTCTAAGTACATAACATTACTCAGTTCTTTAGCTTCCTATCCAATGGTACTGCACAAACCTGAGTTTTCAGCAAGGAAAAAAAGGCATCTTTATTAGAGTTTCATCCAACCTGGATATTCTAAACTTATATAACACAATTTAATCAAATCTCCTTGTTGCATATTCTGTCCCTTTATTCCCTAAGCACTGCCTTCCCCCATCTCCCCACAAAGGGACGTTCAATTCAAATACAGTTAAAAATTAAAGAGTCATTACCAATTGAATACAATCCCCCCTACCTCTGCTGCAAGAGAAGAAAAGACAGTTTGCTCTCTCTGTGTCTGTGTGTGCACGCTAGGCAGCCTGCACCTCCTTCCCCTCACCTCCTAAGGGATGGACCACAGTCCTTCCCTATCCCCACGCCACGGACCCACCTCCCCTGCCCCATCACCTTCCCTCCCACATCTATTTCATTGGGCCTGCCTAACAGATGGCAAGAGAGTCCTACTTTGCTAGAACAGGAACGATTACGTGAGTGTTTAAAAAGATGGTCAGTCCTGACAGTTGGCCTTACCTTCACTCTTCCAACAGCCCTACCAAATTTTAACTAGATATTTAAATAAACGGTATAACACAATACTGCAGTGAAGGAATACTTTTATAAGCCTAATGAAGTTCTGTTGGTCTCCCTCCCTGATCTCTGCTAAGAAAATGCAGGACTGAATTTTTATTCAAAAGATCATTCTCTTGATGTTTACAGGTCTCTGTCCCAAGCCAATTTGGCTGACAGTTCACTAATAGCTTAATTCTGCTCTGGATTTCTTCCTATGATCTAGGAACTGTGCCCAAAGAGGAGGAAAATCAAGATTACCACTGTTATCTCAAGAAGCTAACATTAACCATTAAAAGAGAAAGTGCTGTCACTAAAACAAACTCCAACAGTCGGTGCACAGGGAAAGAAAGGCAACTCAATTTAAGTGTTTTGGGAAAGAAAACATGTGTGTGTCTTTATTCTGCCCTAAGCATGCCCCATGAATAATCTTTTACTAGCTTTTAAGGGATTCCTCCTGCCCAGATTGGACATTGTCTGATTTTTAACAGACTATTTAACCTCACATGGTTAAACATATGGAATGTCCGCAAAATGACATTATCTAAGGAGACTTATCATTCTGCATTCAGAGGTCACAAATCTGGTGCTATAAATCTTAGCCATTTTAAAAAATCCCTCAACTTGTTCATTCTGAATACAGGTGGCTCAAGAAAATAGCTTACTGAGAACATTAGAAAGGGCACCACTAAAAAGAAAAATAGAAAATAACCTAGATGTCCTACAACAGGGGAAAGATTAAATTGCTCTTCATCTAATCAAGAATATTACACAGCTTGTACAATAATTTTGTCATTGTTAATATTTAAAAGCAGCATTTACATATACAAATACTGTTCTAATTGTGTGTGTATGAGATGCATTACGTATAATAATGTTATCATGTATATTATGAAGGGCCAGAATGGATTCAGGTGCTTCATAACACACCGTATTTAATATTCACAACACACCTTATTTAATATTCACAACAATCTTCTATTTAGTTACTTAGTCATCATTTTGTAGATGAGGAAACTGACATTCTGAGAGTTGTAATGTGCCCAAAGTTGACCATAACTAAGTAAGTAGCCGGTCTTGATGCAAAATTGGCCTTACTTCCAAGTTTACGTATCATCTTCTATGTAAACACAATATAATAGAAAAAAACTTATGTAAAGCCTAGAAAAGTAACCAAAATAGTAACTGTTTGTGACTAAGGAATACAAAATGTATTTTCTTTCTCCTCCATCCCCCATCTCAAAATAGAGCATGCATTTCCTTTATCATGGATAGTGCCAAACAGTTTTCAAAGAGTTGTCACACTCAAAAGAGGGGCCATACTTTTGGAGTTACAACCTAACTCTACAAAGAACCATCTGCATTAGATCCCCACCTGTACAGCTTTCAGAGGCAAAAATAAACGCAAGGGCTTATGCCTTATCCTCACTATAAAAATCAGACCTTGAATATCACAGTGACTTGTGAGAAACAGGGTTATTCCAGTTTCATGACAAAGGGAAATGTTTAGGTACTAAAAATCATGGCAGAGGAAGAGGCCTACCTTGGAAATTTGAAACAAAACTAATCAGTACACAATGGATGACCTTGTGCAAATGGTACATGGGGTACCCGTGTCCTGGTCTAGCAGACTTCCTTGTTCTGGTTTAAAGGTTGCTATATATAAAAAATGGTAACAGCTATTGCTTATACAGTGCTCTCTGTCTTGCACTAGGTACTTTACATGTATTCACTCATTTAACTCATAAAAACAAATGTGAGGATGAATTTACCTAGAGTACACTAGGAACATTATGAATGTATGTTACATACCATTATAACAGTTACTCAAACAGCCTTGATAGTTATTCTATTATTATTCTACTCATTGTTAATCTTTAAAGACTATTCTCTTTAGTGATTCTGTGATGGAGGTATGGGGAGAGAGCAAACGTATCTGAAGAGCTATTTACCAACTCCAGGCCCTCTTCATTCTTAAGCAACCTCCCACAAATGGTAACCTCATCCTTTTCTGAACTTCTGTACCAAAGACTGTCTATGTTACAATTAAAATAGTATGTTCGATGTAAAAAGTTTGAAAATATGTAAAGGAAGAAGAGGAAAAAAATCTATTGCCTGACCACTCAGTAAAAGTCAATTACTGTTTACATTTTACTCTATTTCCTTCTGTTCTTCTGGATTTCTAGGTCTTAACTTTGTCCATGCCATGATTTTTTACCAGTGTGCATTGTACACAGTAAGCATAAGTAACCATTCATGTATGCATTAATCTAGGCATTAAATCATTCAGATCATTATTGTGGTTGGTATAGCACAAAAAGGAGGAAGGTATCCTTTCTCTTTAAGATAAAAAAAATGTTCCCCCCTCACCCAGTTTTCCTTCCCTGTCCTGTTTTGGCTCTAAATGTACACAGGCAGCCTTGCAGATACTTCAAGTTCACAAAAGAATCAAACTGTTAATTCCTTAGTCTGATGGCATTTAACTTAACACCCTTCAAACCACCACAAACTCTGAATAGTAAGAAAGCATGTGGGAGAGTCACACGTAGTGACAAGTGTCACCTTTACAAAGGACTGCCTGTTTTGGCCCACTCTACCCCTCAAAAGAAATTACCGCCAAAAAGGAGTAGTTTGCAGTCTTGATTTAGCAGGGAAAATCTAAAGCAATAATCTCAGCAAGCAAAGTTTCTAGTCTTGATCACTTGATTTCCTGTTGTAGCATTCAAAACCAGGAGAGTGGTGGGTAAATATAAACCCAGAGAACAAAGACAGGCAAAACAAGACAGAAACACTTCCCTAAATGCAATAAAGCTTCGGAAGGGTTATTGGATTTTTGTGTGTGTGTGTCGTCGTTGTTTTGGCTTTCAAAGGGGGTAAGAGGGAAAAAGGCAAGTAAATCAGTTCCACATGTTGGAAAGATTCCGCCTTTAGCCAGTGTAACTTGACTATAAGTAATATTCATGACAATGCACATGGCAACCTCTCAGAAAAGGAAAGCTGAGTTGCCCAAACGCTTTGCAGATGGTGCCAAATTTCCACTCCCCTAACTCCTAATTCCCTGACTCCCCACCCCCAAGATCCCCATTAAAGCTTTTTTTTTTTTTTTTTTTTTTTTTGGTTTCACCTTGAAAGAAAAAAGGGAGGGGAGTTATTTAATGGCTTTACATTTATTCTTAAGGTGGGAGAGGCACTTCAGGTGTATAAACCTTCAATATTCAGTATTCTGTGTGTGCACAAACCCACACAAATGCTTGGGTCTTAGAGAATCCATCCATTAAGGACAAAGGCAACTGGAAATCCTGAAATGCTTAACCATCCAAACTAAGTGACAATGTTTAATTAGTAACTCAGTCAATCAATCATATCCTTTCTAAAGGAGTCAGAAACCATGTAAAAGATGGCCCCACATTCTTAAGAAGCTCGCCCTCCAGTTGGGTGAATAAATTAAAAAGTAAGAAGTAATAGGGAACAGTACAATACAGAACTTGGTATGAACTCAGTATGTTTGGTGGAGGCTCTAAGTGCTGTCCAAGTGAGGAGTAGGGTAAGAAGAGGAAATGACTACTCTGAAGAGATGAAGAGATGGGACTAGGGCTGCACCCTGAGGTCAGATTTAAGTGGGAAAAGAGAAAAAGAGCTTGGGTGAGAGCATCTCAAAGCATTCACAGAGAGAGTATGTACGGAGCACTTTCAACTGAGCACCGTTCTAGATGATAGGGATACAAGAGTGAGCATAACAGACAAAATCCCTGCCTGTGTGCACACTA
Organism: Glossophaga mutica; assembly: GCA_039655065.1. Classification (NCBI taxonomy): domain Eukaryota; kingdom Metazoa; phylum Chordata; class Mammalia; order Chiroptera; family Phyllostomidae; genus Glossophaga; species Glossophaga mutica. The sequence continues at coordinate 46,381,095 of CM077307.1, read as the reverse complement.
CATTCTCTTGGCCTTGAGAAAAACCGTATAAAGGACTCACTAAGCACTGGCCTGTATACTTGCAAGGGTGTTCAAAGATAAGAATGTTGCTTCTTTTTAGGAAAAGCTCACATTTCTGGAGAAAGATCCCGAAGTCAATAATTACAATACAAAGTCAAGCTTCATAACGGGAGCTTTTGGAACTAAAACTGAACAAAATGGAACAGAGATGATGAGGCTAGACCGTGGAGGTATTTCAAACCAGAAAGAAGAGTTGATTTCATGCAGATGGTAGGCACTTAGTAGATACATTTTGAATGAGTATATGAATATATGAATATTTGCCAAAAATAAAGCACTGTTAAAAGGATTTTTAGCTGGGGAGTGACATGATGAAACAGGAGCTTTAAAAATGCTTATATTCCACAAGCTCAGAGTCACGCACCCACTCTCCTAAAACTGTTCGTCCATTTAGGGACAGTTTCTGCCCCAAGGATCTGTGACAACTTTAAGCACCAAACAAACTGGATCAGTTTCTAGAATGACACTTGAAGGACCCTGAATTTGAAGTTTCCCATGTGTCTTACTTCCTCTGTAAAATTATAAAATCCTCTGAGGGACTGTTTCACTCAATTTTGCATAAATCCCTACAGCACTGGGGCAATGCTATGGATTGAGACTGAGAAATACTTGTTAAAAATAATTTCGAAAGAACTTAATGAAAAACAACTGCTGTGGTTGGAAGCACAGTTGCAATGTTGCATCCTGAGATAAGGATTAGTTAAAATATGCTACTGTGAGGCTGTTTGGGTGTCTTTCCTTGTTTCTTTCTTTCTTTCTTTCTTTCTTTCTTTCTTTCTTTCTTTCTTTCTTTCTAAGATTTTATTTATTTATTTTTAGAGAGAGGGGAAGGGAGGAAGAGAAACATCAATATGCAGAAACATTGATCGGTTGCCTCTTGCACGCCCCCAACTGTGGACCTTGCCTACAACCCAGGCATGAGCTCTGACCAGAATTTCGACCCAGCAATTCCACTGCTTGGATTATATCCTAAGAACCCTGAAACACCAATCCAAAAGAACCTAAGCACCCCTATGTTCATAGCAGCACAATTTACAATAGCCAAGTGTTGGAAGCAACCTAGGTGCCCATCAGTAATGAATGGATCAAAAAACTGTGGTACATTTACACAATGGAATTGTGCAGCAGAAAGAAAGAAGGAGCTCCTACCATTTGCGACAACATGGATGGAACTGGAGAGCATCATGCTAAGCGAAATAAGCCAGGCAGTGAAAGACAAATACCATATGATCTCACCTTTAACAGGAACCTAATCAACAAAACAAACAAACAAGCAAAATATAACCAAAGACACTGAAATAGAGAACAGACTGACAGTCACCAGAGGGGAGAGGGGAGGTAATTTCAGGGGAAAAGGGGAAGAGTTTGGAGCAACAAGTATAAAGGACACACGGACAAAAACTATGGGGGATGGAAATGGGAGGGAGGGAGGGAGGGAGGGAGGGAGGGAGGACTGGGGTGGGGGCTGGGATGGGAGTAAAAGACAGAAAACTGTACAAGAACAACAAGTAAAATAAAAAGAAAAAAAGAATCGGACTGGTCACCTTTTGGCTTGAGGACGTCACCCAATCCACTGAGTCACACCAGTCAGGGCTGTTTGGAGGTTTTTGAAATGAAATATTCATTTCTACCGTATCCAAATAGAAAGAATTTTTATAAATGCAATTCTGGTATATCCTTTTATTTAAAGAGATACTTATTTGTACATAAGAGATACTTGTTTAGTACAATGATTAAGTACAGAAACTATAAATCAAATTTTATCACACAAAATTAATAGTGTCAAGTTGCAACTCTGTACAAACTAACTCTCTGCCTGGTGAAGTCATTTAGCCGCCCTAGGCCTAGTTTCCTTCACCTATAAAATGAAAAACGGAGCTAGATTATATAAAAACTCAGTGATCCTAAAATTCCCACTCTATTGTTGTGCTAGAATTTTATTGAAATACCAATTGCTAGACTTTTGAGAAGCCACTAATGCTGGGTCTCTCTCTGCCATCTGGCTGGACATTTCAAGAAAATCATATTTGCTGATCTAATCTGAATTGTTTTTTAAAAGGTTATAAACATAACTGTAAAACGCTGCAGGAGGGGCAGCCAATTATTGAAGGGATGAATTTTTTCAGATGACAATTTACATACAGAGAGAAAGCCAATCTTGAGAATGGTGGGTCTAACCGTGGATGTTTAGGACATGCATCAAAGCAGTTTGCCTTTCTGCAATCAATGTGATACTAACACGGATGCATCAATGTCTCCCTCGTCCTCCTGGCTATTGTTTTTCAGGCTCTCGCAGGCAGGGTGCTTGTCACACACATCGAGCACCATGGCAACAGCCCTGGCCTGCAAGGGCTCCAGCAGGACAAGCTATGAGTCTCAACAATAATTAACTCTCATCTTGATGAATGATGGCTGTCTGCGCTCAGATGCACAATATAATTTTAATAAATAAATGCTGTTTCTTCCAGTTTTAGGGCTAAAACAATAGAAATGTGAAAGGAGAGTTTTAAAAGAATCCTATTGTTACCTTAGAGAGGTTAGATTTGCCCCATTTCCAAATCTGTAAAGTAGAGGTGATAGCAATAGGCACACCTCACAGGGTTTTTAGGAGTTTCAATACACGTACAGCACTTACTCCTTACATACGGCGAAAGCTCCATATAGAGTAACTTTTGTAACTCCTTCAAAAAGAACAATGATTCCCAGGAATAAAAAGTCATTTGAGAGGATCGGTATCCCCATTTGAATGCCAGGAACTTTTCCAAGTCAGCATTTCTGAAGCTTTCCAAAGTGATGAAACTTGGTAAAACCCTTATTTCCAGGAAATGGTTTTCACATGAGTTCCCAGTACCTTTACAAGCTTGGCTCCCAGTCTCAACAAACTGACTTCGAGGTTCTTTAGAAATCCATATGCAAGCTGGGTCCTTGAGAAAGTGACCTTTCCCCTTGATTACTGATAGGACCTGGTAGGGTACACCTTTCTGAGCAGACCCCTAAATCTACAGTTTACTTGAGCACAAGGCTTTATAAACATACCAAGGAGGCCAAAGGAGTAAATTGAGGTTGGAAAATAGTTTGCAGAGGTGCTTCCTGGTGCCTCCTGATCTAGTACTGCTCAACAAACAGGGTTCCTTACCTCTTGCAGAGCAATACCAATACCAATACCAGGAGAGGTAAGCGGTCCCTAGAAGTCAACCTGCACATACTAAGCAAACAGGGCCTGCAGGAGAGGAGGAAATGCAATCACCAGCTATTACCCCCAACAGAATGCAGGGGCTCATCTGAGATACCTTCACAGACTTACTCAGAGACAAAAAGATTAAAGCCCCTTTAGTGCTGTCACTAAATATTTACTTTCACATAGTACCACACATATTTGTTTATAAACATCAGTAATGACCTTGCAGAGGGCAAGGACAACTCCTGATCCCCTGGAGAGGAGTGTGAGGACGAAGCTCTGTGCCCTGGGATCGTCCAGACCTCAGCTATTGCTGTTGCACCGCAAATTATTTAAACCTTCTGAGCCTACGTTTCCTCACGGGAATTTAAGCAAAATGCCTCCAACTCCACAGAGACAGAACAAAGTGATAATCACCACCTCTAGGTTTGCTGTTACAATTGAATGGAATGACAAGCTAGGACAGTGTCTGGCATATTGTTTGTGCCCAATTAAACATAGCTGGTATTGAAATTCTTATCACTTTCTCTAAATACGTAACATCCAGTGTAATCACTATCCCATGTCCAATAAATACTTAATAAATAAAAGATTTGCTACAACTTGCTCATGTGACAGAAAAACCAAGTCTCAAAGAAGGAAGGCGACAGGTCACTGACCAGGCACACAAACACCGGATTCTCCCAGCTTTCAGTCTTCCACAAGCATATTTTTTAACATGCTGATTTTTCATGGAATTTTAAAAAATCTGGCTGTACTTTATACTGAACTAAAAACTAAGCCCTATTTATTTACCCTACAATGCCAGTTGGAACAGAAAGGGAGACTATATTATCTAAAACTACTGAACAAGGATAAAACCAGAACATCAAATTATTCTCCTCCCAAAATAAATATTTAATTTGGCTTGAGTCCTGGAAGGGAGCATGGTATAGTGGAAAGGCATGGCTTTGGAAGGAAGGAAGTTGGATTATGGCCTTCAGCTCCCTACTGTGGGGTGGGAGGCATGCTGTTCAAATGTCCAGATCCTCCATTTTCCCATCCCTAAAAATGGGTATAATAATACCTACCTTTGGGCAGGGACTACCAATGTGTATAAGGTTTCTTTTGGGGGTGGTTAAAATGTTCAAAATTAGATTATGATGATGGTTGTATAACTCTGGAAATATACTAAAAACCATTGAATTATACACTTTCAAGGGGTGACTTTATGGAATGCAAACTACATCTCAATAATATCTTCCTTATGGTCATAGCAGTGAGGATGTAGTTACTATCTATGTGAAGACAATGACACAGAAAACATAGTAGGTGCTCAATAAGTTATATAAGGCAAATTTCCGTTGCTTAGGTAGTAATTATCAAACGTGAGTGGTACAAAACTAATCCTGGCTGGCTTGTTATGAAATGCAGGTTCCTGGGTCCCCACCCCCATAAGATATCAGTCCAGTAGCCCAGGGGCAGCCTGTCTATAGAAGAATTATCAGGGATGTCCTGGTGGAGATGGCCTACTACTCACTGCTTGAAAGTCCTACACTAGGGAACCTTTCAAACCATTAACGCTTCTGTGAGTCTCCTTGATATGTCAGCAATGGTCTCCCTGTACTGAATTTCTGTAGAAATCCAAATCTCCATTAAGTATACATTAAAGTATGGTCTGGCTAAAAGAAATTCATTTTAAAAAAGAAAAGAAATTAAGAAAAACAAGGGAGGAGAGGGAAAGAGAAGTACCCATGACTGCTGATCACTCAGAGGGAGGCAAAGGGGCATTTCCTAAATCTTCAGGCACCCACGGCTGCTCTCCTCCACTTGCGACCAATATTTAGAATTAAAGATGAAATAAGCTCTGGGTGGGACTTCCTGAGAGGACAAGAGGAAGAGAGGCAGGAATGGGCCCTCTGATTAGTCATGCCTCTGCCTTACCACCCCCTGGAAAGGTATGCATTAGTATCCCTGTTTTACAGATACGGAAACGACAAAAGATGCCAATAAACAGAAACAAATCCTCCTCCTCTTATTTACTGCTGCTGATGCTACTACTATTACTTTACTCCTCATTACCTAACCTTTCAAGGTAAGAGTAATAAGCCTCATTTTATAGATGAGAAATCAGAGTTTTAAGTGGCAGGGCTGCAATTTGAACTTAGAAGCTGACTCTAAGGTCAGGGGCTCTTGTCACTTCCAATCCCAAACTCTCTGGTAGCTTTCCAACCAATTCAGAGTAAAAGCTCAAGTCCTTGCCCTGGTTTTGAAGCCCCACCATGTCACACGTGCCCTTTGACCTCCCTCCCCCTTTCACCTCACCCCCTTTCTCCTCCAGATACACTGGCCTCCAGCTTGCTACTCTGATCTGATGAGCACTTTCCAGGCACAGGGCCTTTGCACCGCCTGCTCCCTCTTTCTGAAACACATGGGCTCTGGGTGGACTTTCTCTCTGCCTCCAGGGTCCTGCTCAAATGCCGTATTATACCAAACAGCAACCCCAGCAGCTCTTGTCACACCTGACATGTCCTGTACTTTACTCTTTGCTGCCTGTCTCCCCATATTGGTAGGAATGCTGAATGAGCACAGGGACTTTGTTTCGTTCCCACAGTGTCCCGTCCCCAGTGCCTAGAGCCCCTCGGTGGATGAATTCACAAGGGGGCACAAGCTGTGTGTCTACCATGAGGAAAACCTAGCCCACTGGGGTTTTATAACACGGGGAATCATGCAAAGAGGTCGTTTCCTCTGCCTAGAAAGCACTTTGCCTCTAATTTACCTGATAAATTAAGGCTCTCTTAATTTTCACCTCCTTGGAAAGTCCTTCCTGATCTTTCTGCAATGAGAGCATCCCACTGTTACACTTAACAACACACCTTGCAATTTATGTTTACATATCTACCCCTGCCCCATATCCTGTGAGTCTCTAGAAGATACGATACTCACTCATCTTTGAATTCCCCAGCCCATCAAGTAGGCATGTTATTTTTGACTATATGGTGTAATTCCAATATGCCCCATGGAAGCAGTATTTAGGTAACCATCTTAGAGTCTGGCGTTAACCTAAACCGTGCCATGGAAGATCTTCTAGGCACAGACAGCAGTATCACCAACTACACCAGTCAGCGCATGAACACGCTCAGACTGTTTGTGCAGCAAAGAGACATCAGGGGTAATAAGCACATTAACAAGCTGAGAATCACTCTAAATACATTTCTCTCTGTAAATACGAGTTCTGCCAGAGTTTATGTTCTTGTTGACCTTGTTCACCTCCCCAAAATAAATTCTTCAAGGAGGTCTTTCTATTTCTTTTTCTCTCTTTCATGCCTGCATGTGTGCATGCACACTTATGTCTGTGCATTTGTACACCTGCATATACATTCACATTTACCCCAGGACACTAACAAGTGAAAGGCAAAGGGACAATAGAAGCAGAGGTACTTGCTAGAGTCTTGGGATTCAGTTTCTGACAAATCAGATGTTTGCTTGGTTTCCTCCCTTCACAATCTCTTTGACCTTAATTAAATATAGGAACAATCCATAAAGACTCGAAAAATGCAGCAGGTGAACACTTTACTTCATGTCAGTAGAATAATATTAGATTGCAGTGAACTAGACTCCCTGTAGCTGTCTGGTTTTCAGACTTCTGCAGTGTTTCCTTTCAAAGATGTTCAGGACAGGCATCGAAGGAGGGTGCTTTTCACTGTGTCCACAATAGATTAATTCCAAGTTTAAAGAACTAAGCCAGCGAAGACACACTCCATGCAAGGAACACTGCATTATAGAACTAGGTGAATGTGATATACAATTAATTGCTAATAAGATATCCTCAGACTTCTTTAAAAAACAAATTTCCGCTATAGGATGAGGCTTAGGGAAGAAGTAGTTTATTTTTATTTCATTCTTCCAATAAAAAGAGGATGGGACACTAACCCTCATGTGAGCTCATTCCTTCCCATGAACTGTTCAAGGGAAGAGTCGAACCATTAATAATGGTTGAAAAAACCCTGCATCACTCACTCTTCACCTTGATGCGGTAAGGCCAAATGTTTATCTCGCTCTATATCTTCACTAGTTTTAATCTTGGTCTTTCTCTAACTTTCCTTTACAGAGGCATACAATGAGAATATCTAAGATCTTGTCAATGGCTTTGATTTTCTTCTCAAATGTCATTTCAGAAACATACATTTTCACTTCTTTAAAAGTTGCTCTTCTTAAACCTGTAGGAATGAATGTTGAGACTGTAGAACCAGGACTGGGAAAAGTCAAATGACCCCAGGTAATGTCACACTGCTCGGGTGCTGGGCAGCAGCACTGACACACCCAGGGTTCTTCCATTTAAACCCCAAAGCAAAATGTTGAACCTCGTTTTGAATTTGAGAGGAAGAGTTCTGTGACCTGGCTCTTTCTGGCCAGGCACTGTGCTGCTTCGGCAGATACCATGGGATTCTAATTATAGAAACCCATCAACGAAGGCCTCTTCCACATTCCTTTTTGTTTTCATTCTAGCTAGTCAATCCTTATCAATCATAAACAATAGGGATAAAAAAAGTAGATTTGGGCAAAATCACGGAAGACCTAGAAGCAAAGCTGTAAAGACTCGTAAGTAATAATGTAATGTAATAAGCCTTTGAAGTAACATCACAGAGCAAGGGAATGAGTTGATCTGATCTGGACATGCAGTAATTTGCCAGCAATAGAGAGAAGACCCATTATTATTATTAGCAAATTGAACCATAATATGGTGTTGAATAGGGATATTAGGGTCAGAGGCTGTTGTGGATTCAAATTCCAGCTCTGTCAATTACTGAGCAGCCCAGGGCACATTACCTAACTCCCAAGACTCCCCCGCTCTGTGCCCAATTTCCACTCCATAGGACTATTATTAGTAACAAAATAATTCATTTATAACACAGTGTAAATGTGGTAACAGAGTAGGCAACAACACATGGCAAGTAATCAGTAAAAGGTAAGTTTTGTTGCTGCTACTGTAATAAGCCAGAGGGAGGAGAGGGGGAGAGAGGGACAGAGGGGGAGAGAGAGAGAGCTGGAAAGAAGGTGATGGTTTAGGAACTAGAATAAGGAATATGAACGTAAGGGCCATTTCTGAGCTTTCAGTTGCTAATTAGTTGTGGGGTATTGAGAGATGCAGCAAAAATGCCAAACAAGTTTGAAAGCTGGGTAATTACAGGAACAGCAATGACAGGTTCCATTTTTAGTGTGTTAGTTTTACCTAGTCAAACTGAAAGAAACAGGAGAGAGAGAGAAACAAAATTCTTCACAATCACTGCAAAGGCAGAAAAAATTAAAAACTTCGTTCCTGAAAGTTACCCCATCCTTTCAAGCAGATAGGATACAGAGATTAAGCCATTTATTTTAGAAAAGGGGTTTCTCAAGAAAATCTCATGGAATTTAATTAAAAACATTTTTTGAAACATATATAACTTATACTCTTGCAAAAGTGAGCACCGGAATTATAGACTCACAAATTTAATCCCCATTTTCCCAATTCATAACTGATACTTGCAATGGCATGCAACTAGAATAGGATATAACCCTAGGAAAGGTAGACAAGTATGGTAAGGAAAAAAAGGTAAGACTTTATTTTAAAGTGTCAGATGTCAGCATTAAAAAGTAAATCCAAGGGTCTCCTATCTAGTCCCATGCCATTAAATTAAGGGACTATCATCAATTATTAGAATATTTTTAAAAGATAAAAACAGATTACAAAAATCAATGTCAATAAAGTTATTCTTAAATAATAGTAATAATGATGTTTCTTTTTAGACATCCCACAAACATGTTTATAGTACTCTAAATCTCATGAGTCTACAAAAGCAAATAAAGCACTAGTTTTTAGCAAAGCAATAAATGCAGGAAATTTTTTTTCCTGACAAAGGCATTTTCTCTGGTCATTTGACTTTACTCTTAACTTTAAACAAAAATAAAAAGGGGGTAGAGTTTTGTCTCTGGAGACAAAACTAATAATTTATTCAAAGTAAATCTCTGCTGTGATATTATGCAGACGGACCCTATTTATATTAACTTCATTATTTAGGACGTCCCATGCTGATCAAATATATAATGTCATCTTCATTAAAAATAATTAAGATTCCCTAGGCAGACACTCATGGTTGAAATGGGGTGGGGAGGGGGAGTCTCAATTTTTTATATCACTGCAAGCTTTTCTAAAACTCATTCATATTTAATTTTTAAGAATGCTTTGCAGCCCATTAAATATTTAACAGTCGGAGGGATTTCAAACTAGAATGCTAAATGTCAACCGATTCCTCCAAAATACTTTTTATTTCATTTGCAGTAAATTAGCTGGACCTCCCTTCAGAAACAGGAAAGAAAAAAAAGCCTTCGAATTTAACTCACATTAGGACATTGAGATAATAATATCTATCTACATAATTAGACCATGTAAGAGATTTGACTTTAAATACCAGGCTTATTAAGTATCGTAGAATACTAAAGTAGGGCAGCTCACATTATAAATGGAGATAATCTCTCAGAAACTCATCCCCCTCTCCTCTCCAGAATTCATTCTGCATTGTGCAACACCCATTAACATAGAGAATGGATGTGATAAGTCAGCACCAGCGAGAGCAGAGACAGTGAGATTCCACAGCCCTGAGCCAATTAGCAATACAAAATGACAACTGAGAAACACGGCTCACCACTGGACCCGAATTAAGAAGGTGCCTTAGAAGCCCATTTTGATTTTTGTTGGGAGTTAGTACTGTGAGGTCACAGACCAGGTGGTAATCAATACTTGCTAACCCATTACAAAAAATAAAATATCTTTTCATATGTTTGTATACTCATTCCAATGTTATAAGTGATAGTAAAATCTGCTTTACTTAAAACAGAGGGAAGGACATTGGTTTTAAACCATGATGATAAGGAGAACAGGAAAAAGGTATTTAAAAAAAGGAAGAATGGAAAATCTCTAAGACCCAGAGAATCCATGAGACTGGACCATGTCGGGTCAAAATTTAGTTCCCCCAGACTTAAACACTGGGCCCACACCATGACACAGACAATTCCGTGCCCTGGCTGGGTTGTTCAGTTGGCTGCGGTGCCATCCTGTACACCAAAAGGTTGCAGGTTTGGTCCCTGGTCAGGGTATTTATAGGAGGGAAAGATGTTTCTCTCTCTCTCCCGAACTCTCTCTAAAATCAATGAACGTATCCTCAGGTGAGGATATTTTTTTAACTATTTCATAATCACACTGTGTGAAAGTGTGTTCATCCTGTTAGCCCACAAAATACATGATGACAAAACTTCCTGAAGAAATCAAGAGGCATCCAGCAGCTTCACAATGTGTCCATAATAAAAAAGCAAACAGCACACGTTAGAAAGGCCAGCAAGGAGTGCTCTCTAGATGCTGCACGGGCCGCACTCCAGGACCCCACCATCAGGGTACCCTTGACCTAGAACAGTTTCTGCACAGAAGGAAAGGTGGGCAGGGCAACAGCACTGGGTCCCCACCCTGCTCCACTCCCCGGCACTCATCAAGAAAGAATCAGATTATTTTCCTGGGCATTTTGGAAGATGTTCTTGAAAAACAAAGCCTCCTTTCACTCCCTGTGTTGTTCTGATTGACCCAAGAAGAAACATCAGGGAAGATCCATGGATGCCAAGTTGATTGCTACACCGAAGGTTTGCCTCGCCGAGTGCCTAGGAAAGTCCCGCCAGTTAACCCGCACGTGGGCCTCTAGTTCAGTGACTCGTGTGGCCGTTCTCTTCCTTGGAGGGAAAAAATCATAAACTGAGGCCTATAGTCTACGGCCCAGCAACCTACACCCAAACCCCAGAGGTTGTGGGGGAAGGTAGGGGGAATGAAGAAAAATGGTCTCCTCGAGCACTGGGGCTCTCACATAGCAGGGCTCCAGACACCTCGAAGGAAAAGAACAGGTCTCTGACTTACATGGAAAAAATAAATAAATCTGGAGAGCTTTTTGCATTAGCAAGAATGGGAAATTGCTTCACTTCATCAATTTTGAAACTTCAACTTAATTGCTTCTTTCCCTAATGCTCTCCTCCCACCCCAGTCTCTTTAAACTTCATAGTCTAAAAGAAACCCTGTTACACAGCAGTCAGTCGGCCCTCTGGGAGGTTTTCAAATTCCAAAACAAGTCATCACAGGCTAGAACTCTTCTTCCGGGAATAATATTGTTATTGTTATTAACTACATTTGTTTGTCTCTCAAACCACTTCAAGGAAAAAAAAAGTCACTTGAGGTCCTCATGGTCCCCATAGACATGGGACATGAATCATTTCATAAAAGTTTCACCACTGACAGATGAATGGAAAAGAAAGCGGTAGCTGGGAGGCGAAGCCACCCATTACCTGGAGTCCCACGCATGTTGGAAGGATGGCTCAGGAACCCATTCCACATAGTCTGAGAAATAAAAACATCTGACAGCTCACACCGCCTCTGTGAGGAGCAGACACCATGGCAATTAGGCCCATTTTACCAACCAATACATGCGGGCCCTGAGGGTCAGGGCTTGCTCGAAATGAGTTGAGCTCAAGCTCAAACTCCCACCTTCTGACCCTAAGTCCCAGGGAGTTGCATAGTTCATGAATCAAATACAGCAATGCTGGCACTGGTTTTTATTTGGCCAAAGAGTAACACTTAATAACGATTCCATTTTTCCCAGTTCCTAGATCATCTATCCATTTGAAAGCAAAAATAATTTTTAAAAGTAAGCACACACCCAGAACAAAAACAAAAATATTAATGCTTTCATTCCTCGTATTTTTTATAACTGCATGAAAATGGAGTAGGCAGTGTCCTCACGCTCACCTACAGCTTTCTGGGAGAGCAATCAAGTTAGCGGGTGGTCAGTGGCCCACTTAGCGGGGTTCTCCTTCCTCCCCTTCCCTTCTGCACACAGGCATCTCTGTGCAGTCACACAGGCAGGCTGTGGAATGCAGTGTGGCCCTTACCCAGTGACACCCCAGAGTGTACAGAGAGAGAGAGCTAACCGGTTACAGAACACGGCCCATGTGGGCTCAATTAGGTGGAGGTGACCTTTGCGTTTAGGAAAATGCTAAAATGCTAGCCACCCCCCTTTATGCCTGACCTACATCTGAAACTAAAGAACAGCAATAATGCTTAAGATACGAGCACTTCAGGCTACTGTATTTGGTCAGCACTAACACAGTGTCGGAGGGGGAGAAGCCACGGGAAGGAATTAAGTGAGCTGCACTGAGAACCCGCATGTCAAAACTGGACCAGCTTTTTCAGAGCATCTGATTTGACCCACTCATCTTCAAGGGAAGGAAAAGAATGCTTAGAGAGATCATTATTTTCTAATTTGGGGTAAATATCTAGGTGACATTCTTTGACTATGTATTAATCATTGAGAGCTTCTTCGCTACCTGTCATTTTAAATCCTTGGAGGATCCCATCTCCTTCCCTCTGTCTCTGATCATGAATACTCATTTTTCAATGCCACTCTTGATGGGAGACCTAATGCCAAGCGTTTCTTGTCTAGGCTTTTAGGAGTTTCAGAAGAATCATACAGCAGAATACAAAAATAACATTATGACTTTATAATTTGGTAATATTTGTTCACGGCGAAGAGAAACGAGCAAGGGTGTATTCGCCGAGACTGCCCGCCCGTGGAGGGGCAGTAATGGGTACAGAAACACGGAACAGTCGGCAAGCCTCTTCAGCAATGAAGTTCAAACCCTGCCTCCCCGCTCCCTGACAATGCAATCTGGGGCCAGTTCCTTGGCCATTCTCGCTCAATTTCTTCATCTGTAAAATAGGAATAATAACTCTCTTACCCGTGGGATTGCTGTATTTTAAAAAATACACAGAAACCAATCGGTAGCCAGGATTATAATAATAAGCACAATAAAATAAAGCTGTGGTAATCACCACCACCACCACCACCACCACCACCACCACCATCATCAGTGTCTTAGTTTCAAAACATTTTCCTCCATTGGACATGTTATTTTTGTGTTTTAAAAACATCATTAATTTTTTTCAAGGATAATTTCTCCCTAATGCTGGCATTCAATCATTCTTACAATACAGAAAGTCAACTTTGAAATCATCCTTTTCTAGAATTCTGCTCTGGGTCTTGGTTGTGAAGTATGAGTTGTCATTACTCTCACACATTCAGTTGGGTGGGTAGGTAGATATCGTGTATTTAAAGGACTTCTTACATAGTTAGGTGAGAAATGGTATATTGTTCATACGCTCTTCGCATGAGGCCAATGATGTGAGCGATGGCACACAGTCCTGTGTCAAACACCAGTGCACGGTGCTGCATGGTCCTGAACTGCGCTGCCTCATCGCAGACACGGAGCCAAATACGACAAAACGCTCCGGTGGGTGTTCTGGAAAAAGGGGAAATTCTTCCTACACACAAATTATTCACACAGAGGTCAATATTCATTCTTACACTTGCTTATCATTATTCAAAATAGTAAAATAACCTAGAGCTGCTCCAAGCTGCTCTTTTCAGCTAAAACAACACAGACAGTTTCATTGAAAATATATAAAAACAAAACAAAAAAAAGTCAGCAAAGCCTTTACAGGCCTTTTCAGAGTCTGGCACCATTTACATCACAAAGTTCAACAATCAGGGGAGAAGCTGGAGTGCGCATGTTTTATTGTACCAGCAAAACCAAGAATAAAGCAGAGAATAACGTCCAGATGGTGCCCTTTTTCGTACAGATTTTTCAGCTCAACGTTGTTCTGAAATCTTTAGTCATCTCGATACAAAGCTGCAACAATTCTATGCAAGAACTTTGTTCCTGGGTAAAGACTTCCATACTACATTTACTGGGATTCCTAGCCATTAGAAAGAAGGCAAGGGGAAAAAAAAAAAAAAAAAAGCATGTGAAAGTCTCTTTTACAAAGGCAGGAATCGGTGATTAGAAAGAATACAGTTCAACCCCAAAAGGACCAAAGTCTCCATGGACTATTTCTGACTTTTTCTAGTCATCAAATGTATGTTCATAAATGGACATTTTTAGATACAAACTTCCATTTAAAAAGTGCCAAGATTTACAGAATCATGGGTTTAAAAAGCTTCAGAAAAATAAACTCACACTACTACGAAACAAAGGGCATTGCAGATTAGCACCTAGAACCTGCAGAGCGAAAAGGGCACTGTAAGCCACAGATGAACGTCATTAGGGCTCTGCAGCCCTCAGACCCGGCCCAGAAAGGCTCTGTGAACTCAACTCAGGTTTGCCTGGAGATGTGTGTGTTCCAGTCATGGCTCCCCAGCCGGTGTAGGCAAGGGTGTCCAGCTCCCGAACGCAGCTCCCAATGAAAATGCCTCTCAAATCTCCAATGTTGCATTAAAAAATGAACATGCCCACCCAAAACTCTTTATTACGGAAAACTATAAAAAGACAAAATAGCGTAACAAACTGCCACACAACCATGATTTAGCTTCAAGCATTCGCAGCTCACAGTCTGGTTCATCCATATGTCCGCTTTTCCTATAATATCATCCACAAATAGCCTATATAAAAGTCTAAAAGATAAAAGCCATTTTTGTAAAACAAGAAAATCACAATGCCATAATCGCACTAACAACAATTCCCGAAACCATCACGTACCCAGTAGGTTTCAAATTCAACTGCTCCACTGTACAGATGCTTGGCTGAAAGGACCAGGAGCAGCAGTGAGGAGAGGAACATCACAGGAGTGTGTGCCTTTGGGTTAGAACTGTGCCAGCACGTGGGGCACATCGTGGCCGAGTTCCGTGGACACGTCATTCCCAACTTTACTGTGGGTCCTCTCTTTCTCTTACAGCCAAGATGCAATGTTCTTTTATTTGGAGAGGAGGCCACATCAGGCTAAAATACAAGAAGCCATTTTTCTCATGGGTATTTTCATAATTAGGAAGAAACTACTAGATAAGCCCAAATCTTTTGGATTTTGCCTGTGCCCCAAGAACATTTAAAAAAAATTTTTTTTTTTGGTAAAAAGAAATCAGACTTACAGGTTGCAAATACAGTACAATGAGTTCCCACATACTGTCTACCTACCTTCCTGGTGACAATGTCTTACATAACAGAACTTTCAAAAAACTAAAAATGGAACTGCCTCTTGATCCAGCAATCTCACTGCTGGGACTATACCCTAAGAATCCTGAAACACCAATTCAAAAGAACCTTTGCACACCAATGTTCACACTAAAGTGTTATTTACAACAGCCAAGTGCTGGAAACAGCCTAAGCACCCACCCGTAAATGAATGGATCAAAAACTGTGGTACATTTACACAATGGAATACTACACAGCAAAAAAGAAAAGAAGGAAGGAGCACCTACCCTTTGTGACAGCATGGATGGAACTGGAAAACATTATGTCAAGTGAAATAAGCCAGGTGGCGAAAGACAAATACCATATGATCTTAACTATAAGTGGAACCTAATCAACAAAACAAACAAATGAGCAAAATAGAAGCAGAGACTTGGAAATAAAGAACAAACTGACAGGAATGAGAGGGGAGGGGAGAGGGAGATAATGGGAAAAAAGGGGAAGGGACAAACAAAGGAACATGAAGATAGGACCCACGGGCACAATCTGGGGGGATGACTGTGGGAGTGGGGGGATGGGGTAGCTGAGAGCAATGGAGAGAAAGGCAGGACAACTATGACCGAACAAAAATAACAAAAAAAGAAAATGAAAAAAAGAATCTGAACCAGCCCATGTGTCTATGGTCCACTGATTTTAGAAAAAAGTGCCAAGGCCATTCAACAGTGAAAGAAGGGTCTTTTCAGGACATGGTGCTGGGGCAACTGGAGAGTCGCATGTGAAAGAACGAAACTGGATCCTTGCCTCACACCCTATATAAAGAGTAACTTAAAAATGGCTCAAAAGCCTAAGTGTAAGAGCTAAAACTATAAAACTTCTAAAAGAAAACATACGGGCAAATCTTCATGATTTTGGATTTAGTAAAAAGTTCTTAGCTATGACATTAAAATCATAACCAACAAAAGAAAACAATATTGGATGTCATCAAAATTTCAAATTTTGGTGCTTCAAAGGACATCATTAAGAAAATGAAGAGGCAGCCTATACGACAGTAGAAAATAATTACAAATCATGTATGTACTAAGGGACTGGTGTCTAGAACACACACAGTATTCTTACAACTCAATAAGAAAAATAATTCTAAAGTAGGCAGGGGATCTGAATAGACATTTATCCAAGGAAGACAAACAAATGGCCAATAAAGCACACGAAGAGACATTCAACATCATTACCCATCAGGGAAATGCAAAAACCACAAGGAGATACCACTTCACACCTACTAGAATGGGGAGGCGCAGCAAGTCAGATGAGAAATGCTGGTGAGGAAGTGGAGAAATCAGCACCTTCATACGGTGCTGGCCGGAATGGGAAATGGGGCAGCCAATGTGGAAAACAAGTCTGGCAGGGCCTCAAATGATTAAACAGAGTTACCATATAACTCAGCAGTTCCGATCATACGTATACACCCAGGAGAATTGAAAACATATGTCCACACAGGCGCTTGTACACAAATCCTTATGGCAGCATTATTCATTGTAGCGCTAAAGCAGAAACAACCCAAATGACCATTAACTGAAGAATGGACAAGTGTGTTATACCCGTACAATGGCATAGTATTCGGTCATGGAAAGAAATCACATACTGATCCATCCTACAACATGGATAAATCTTGAAAATTTAGGCTAAGCGATAGAATCCAGTCACAAAAGATCACGTATGATCCTATTCATACGAAATGTTCAGAGCAGGGGACTCTACAGAAACACAAAGTAGATTACTAGTTGCCTGAGGCTGGAGGAAGAAGAGGAAGATCAGAAGGTGACAGCAAACAGTGCAGAGTTTCTTTCTGTGGTGATGGGAAAAGTTCTAAAATTGACTGTGGTGACTGGTTGGCAACATTTGTGAATGCACTAAAACCACTGAGTCGTGCGCTTTTTTTAAATGGGTGAAATATATGATATGTGAACTATATCTCAATAAAGCTGTTTAAAAAGTAAAATCCATATATATTTTAAAAGATGACTCTACACTACTGGCTTTTGGTCTTAATTCTGTAGTTTTAATGAGTTTTTCCTGGCCTCAGTCAGGCACACATCACTTCCCTACACAAGAAGGAAAAGGGAAGTGCATGCAGATGGCCCTTAGAGGTATCAGTGAAGTTCTGAGGTTCTGAGGAGACAGACAAAGGGCAACATCTAAACTTTTCATTTACTACTTCAGAAAAAAAGAAGTACCTGAAGTTTGTGCATGTGCATGTGCGAGTGCACACACACACACACACAAACCCTTTCTTTATATGATCAGACGTAACAAAAAAATGTTCTGCAAGGGAAAAGCAACAATTCTCTGTTAAGAGTGGTGTGTATGATATGAGTAAGTACTCAGTGTGTTCTGTTTGACTGATTTGGAAACAAAATTGACTTGGGATAGAAAAGCATCAATGGGTGGTGTTCCAGAATCTTGTACAGGACGGCATCTTGTACCCAGCGCTGCCTGTAAAACCGATCCATTAGGAAGACCTCCGGTCTAAGAGCATGGTGTCTTCTGGAAGCAAGAGCACACAAGTGGGAATTAGAAATGTGTGTTCTCCTGGCTGCAGGGAGAGTGAGTCACAAGTTCTCCTTCCTCTCTGGCTCCCTTCTCTCTTTCTGTGAACAGCGGTACCTCTGGGAAGAGGGCTTAACTGGTAAGGGGCACAAGGGAGCCTTCAGGAGTATTGGAAATGCCTGTTACCTCGGCCTAGGTGGGTTGGTGGACTACACAAGGATATACATATGTAAAATTTCATCAAGTTATATACATTTAAGATTCACGTACTTTATCTTGTATCTCAATGAAAAATAACATAGGAAATAATGGTTTCTGAGAAAACACTTTGTAAATTGTCAGGCTTTATGTAACTGAATTATCATTCGAGAACACTCTGAATAAGGAAGGAGTCATACATTCTCCCACAGTCCTGACATGTGTGATTTTCCTCCCTGTGACAAGAGATGGCGATGAGTATGTGGAAGTTAAGCAATGCTTTGTGAACAAAGGAATCCTGACAAATCATTTCAAAATCTAACTCCTAGAGAGCACCACTGGTAACAGTGGTTTCCACCATGAGGTTCCCAAGGCAGCGTTACGATGCCTAATTAACTTAGCAATAATTCAGTATAGGTAATGTGGTATCACATGTGAGTTAATTAGGTTAAGCTACAACTCAAATGCAGCTGGAATTATATTCAAGAAGGCCCCCTCCCAGGGGTAGGCAGCTCGGGCTCTGATAGCAAAGCTCATGCTTCAAAAAGAGGCACTGCAAGTGTTTCCATTATCCGTGTGAATCAACACCAGACGCTTTGCTAACTGAACGTCAGAGGTGGATTGGGCAGGGTGAAATGAGTGGCTTATGAACAGGCATCATAAATACCAGAAATGACCCTCACTGCTGAGATGAAGGATATAGCCAAGCTATAAGAATAGGCCAAAATATTTCAGAGCTATCTCTACCCATGAATGAACAGAGTGTGGCCTTGATGATCTTGGAAGGTTATCGGTTGCTTGATGCTGATTATTAAGGATAACAGAACGCTCCTCTGGAATGTTGTCACTTCTAGGAGAGTAAAGGTTCCATGCAAGGCAGTGCTCAGAGCAACTCAAAGAAGACAGCTGAGTCTTAATCAAGCATGCAGAATGATTTTGTGTGATCTGTTTTGTGCCCACTGGCTGATGTATGGCTGTTAATCAACATCGGTATGTGTAGCAGAATTGTGTCTCAGACTTGTTTTAGTTACAACCAGGTGGCAAGGTTGTGGGATAGTAGTTAAACCTCACTCACCTCAAACAATTTGGCTGCTATCAAAATCGGCGCCCCCAAAACCCCCTAGGAGTTTGTGCATAACCGGACTGGCTTAGGTCAGTTTGCAACAGGTGGCAATGATTGAGAGCCATGTGCAATTTTCTTAAAAAGTCAAAATTTGCTTGTCGTAAGATTAAAACATCAACTTGTTTGGTTTGCCCTGGAATTATACCAATTTTGTATCATAACTGTTGAATCTGAGCTGCTCAGAGATCTGACTGACAGTTAATAGCAGTCAATGATAACTTTTTGCTGGAAGGAAAAAAAGAGTTAATTTAGACTTAGATAGTTTGGTAGGTATTTTTAAAGTATTAAGAAATAATAACGATCTCCCTATCACTAGGTTAGTCACTCCTTTCATTTTAGAGCTAAGGGAACTGAGGCCTGGAGCAGATGAACACTAATTTTTCTGAGGTGTTCCCCATGTTCCATTTCTGAAGTCAGAACTCCTTCGGGAATCCGATGTGACTCTCTCTGGGAGAGATTCCTGGCTGCGCCTCAAACAAAAGGTCCCACTGCCTTAACCTGCTGGCCTCGGATTATTCAGCATCTGGAATTTTCTTCCCCCATTTCCATTGCTGATGGCACAAAGTTTATCAATCAGGCCCCAAAAGCTATTTGAGTCTCTTTGTGACTTTTGAGTAAATTCTTCCATTAAGTCTGTTATCAAATGGTAGCAAGGGGTTAATGAGATACAATACTTGTCCGTCTCCTGAGTATCCTCCCTCAATTGTAAAGCTTTAACTCAATTAAGAGATGCCTACCTCCAAAGTTACCCCCAGATAATTAACATAAAGAAAAAATATGGGATATTACAAGTGGCAGAAAGATATTTGTAGGACCATTAACTAGAGAACAAGTCTCGTCAGCATGTGGGTTGGAAGGCACAGGCTGATGGCCTGGTCAAGGTCATTTTCTACCGGGTTCTAGAAAGCAATAGTTTATAAATAACCTGAAGAAAGCCAAAAGCTTCAACTCACAGGGAATGAGGCAGTGGGGAAATGCCCAGGCTTGACATGATATTGTCTACAAAAGGTTAAACAATAACCATCCCCAACCTCTTTCTCTTCCCAAACAATAATTTCAGCAGAAAAGTTGTTCTCAACATCTGGCGTCACAACACTAGTAACTTGGTGACATCTGTATACCTTATCCTATGAAGCAGAAAGGGCACATGTGACCTCAATCCACCAGAGATGGGGAAACTCAGGCTCAGAGATGCCACAGTAACACAGCTACCTGACAAAGCCGGGCATGAAACCTGGCTCCTCGGACTCCAATCCCGCGTGCTCCTCTGTTAAATTCTGCACCATGACCTGCTCCCATCCCGTCTACCATTCCCCTCATATCACCACATTCCTAGGCATGCATTAAAGAAAAAAACAGATTACATATTAATTTGGTTGAGAGTAACAGGATACAATTAGAACAGTGGAAGACTGTCCTGGATGTTGAGAGTCAGGTTTAAGAACCATTGATCCTCACTGGAGACATTACACAGAAACATCGTCAATCCCTGTGTGTGCTGAGGGTCTGTCTGCCTCTGTTATCTGGGAGGAAAGTAGTTAAGCATGGGTCAGGAGCTGACAAATGAGTACACTTAAGCTCTTCCTCCTACCCCATAATGGATCTTCCTCACTGTAAAAAGATACAAACGTTTAAAAACTACTAAACCAACCAACACCTCCCAGGATCCTCTACAAAGATTTCCTGGTTCAGCGTGGGAAGCCTGGAAGACATCAAGTCATGTTCAAAGAGAATCACAAGCTGTGCTACCACAGGATTCTACTTTCCTTCCCTCTTAAAATCTAATCATTTCCTTTGTTTCCCAAGGAATACAACCCTGACAGCCACAGGGCTGCCAAGTCCAATCAATGACACAGAGTACGCAGGGCAGCTACCCTGGGGTGGTGGAATATACTTCCCCCCATACATTTGAAGTGTAAAAGGTTAAGCTAATAGGAGAAAGAGAAGCAAGGAGCTACACTGCTCAGGGCACTCCTCCAGATGAGAAGCAGCATGATGATGGCGATGGTGCCACGCCTCTGCTGAAGACCCCCCAGCAGCTCCCTATTACTCTCGCAATGGCCTCTAAGGCTCTAATTGTCCCTCTTACTGTCCTTCTGCCACCTTGGTCTCCTTGCTGTTCACCCCCACCAGCTCTTCCCAGAGATCCACATGGCAAACTCCCTCCCCGCCTTCCTGTCTTTGCTCAATTAGCATTTTCTCTGTGAGGCCCATAGTGAACACTCTATTTAATGGCAACCTCAAAGGCCACCCCAGACCTCTACAAATTTTCTTGATCCTTCTTACCCGCCTTTCCTTCCACTTTGTTTAATAGCACTAGCCACTCTCCAACACACAATACAATTTACTTCCTAATATTCATTATGTCTATTGCCTAGCTCTTCCCTGCTGGAATGCAACTGGAATGTAAATTCCATGCAGAAAGGGGTTTTTGTTTGTTTTGATAACTGATGAATGAGTACGACCCAAGACTGCCCTCCATATAGTATGCACTCAAATATCTGCCGAATGAATGAATAAAATATACCCCTGTGCTAATGACAACCACAGCAGGTTGCAATTCGGAAATTATGTCTCAGACACACAGTAAGTGCTTACCCTCCATTATCTCATGTGACCCCTACAATCATATGAAATAGGTACCAACAGTATCCCTAATTTACATAAGACAAACCAAGACATGAGTGACTTGTCCAAGATCACACTGTTAATAAACAGAGAAGCCAGAATGAAAACCCAGGTCTGGCAGACTCCAGTTAACTCCATGGCTATGTTTCCCGTTCCAGCTTTGCTTGACAAGTTCCTGTGGGTTTGTTTTTGGTGGAATTCTACTAGTCTTTATTCGGGGGAAGGGTTTATAATCTGAGAAAGAATTGCCTTACTAAATTCAAGGAGAGAAAAGTGTCTAAAAAAATTTTTCCTAGAAAGATTACTGTATCAGAAAATATTCTCCTGTGGTATCATGGTAAGAACAATAAGCAGAGGATGAAAACCTGGGTTCAAATCCAGACTCTTCTTCCTAACCAGCCCTGAGGTAGATGTGGGGCTAATAAATAAAACGGCAATGATGAATTGATGCCTATCATACAAGATTGTTTTAAGGATTAAATAAGAGTGTTCCCAGAAGTGCAAGAAAAAAAAAAAAATCTGTCTTGTTATTTAGTCCTTCCTTTTTTCCAAAGTTGACAAGCTCACTGATGGAAACTTTTGATTGTTTATAAATTTATAAACATTTATTAAGCACCCAGTGTGTGCCAGGCACCATGCTGGATGTTGTGGTTACAAACATAGTAAGATAAAGCTCCCCTTCCAGAGATGAAGCAGATAGGCAAACCAGCTACTCTAGAACCACATGAGGAATGATGCCACCAAATTATGCACTGGACATCACGGGACCCGTAATGCTGAAATGAACTGCTTTGGCTCCAGTGAGAATGGACGGATACTGATCGTTGCCAAGTCACCAGGGAAGAGAAAAGAGAGTATGAAAAAGATAGATATATTAAAAATTGCTACCACACTGCTGAATAAAGGACCTATATTACATTATCCTTAACTTAGAATTCATCAGAAATGTTCATCATCAGTCTAATTTAACTGCTACTAATAAAGAAAGACTACTTGAATAAAGTATTTTCTTTATTTTCTTAGACATGTGTAGTCTGTATGTGAGAACCCTATCACAACAATATCTTCCAGCACTCCTCTAAAAAGCACACCCTCAATTCCAAACACCTAGAGGTCTCAAAATCTCCAGTTTTAAACATGCTTTACATTCAGAAACAGAGCTAGGCAAGGGGTGAAACCAATGTTCTTAATTTTTCAAATTAAAACCAACAGAGTTGGAAGCATGAATCCCAGCCTAACATAGAAAGATTAACACGTTGGTGTAATTTCTGTCTACCACTTCAGACCACCTGCATCCCCAAACAGTGCCAGAGAGCAGGCCTTTCTTCGCACATTAATTTTACATCGCCCTCTCTCCCAGGCAGCTAGGGAGCTAACAAGCAGTCCCTGCGGCTCGGTCTGAACAGGACTGGCATGCACTCAGGCAACACAACTACAGCTGTTGCATAATAGCATTTTTCATATGAGGAAGCCATTCCACCACAAATACTAATAGTCGAAATGATTTAAGAAGAAAAAAATGCTTTGAGGTACTCTGAACTTTCAAGGATAGAAACTCATTTTCGTTTTTAATTGCATAAGCTTATATTCCAAAGGTCCTAGACAAATGTCAAACCAATCAGACTGGAAGTGCATCTGGTTGGAGGAGACTCTTAGGGTGATTTAAATTCAGTCTCTCACAAGCAGTGGTAGGGTCTGTATTATTTCCTAGCTGTTGTCATTATAACCTGAAAGTCTCTAACTTTCCCACAGCTCCACAATTCTGTTTTCCAAAGTGTGTGACAAAGAAATTAATTTTTAGAAGTATGCTATGCAATTCAGGTGAATAGATGTTTATTGTTAAATTGTTAAATAGTTTGTATTTAACAAACTGTTTGTAATGGGAGTTCAGGATTCTGGAAAAACAAGACAAAAATCTAAGAATTCATACTATGCAGATTAATCTAGAGCCCTTTTTAGCCTTCTGTGTCGCATGCACGTGTGTGTGTGTACGTGTGTGTGTGTGTGTGTGTGTGTGTGTGTCCCTCCCAAGCCATCCCATACTATACTGTGACAAAAACCCCATGGATACCAACGTGCCAATGAAGAGCTCTGAAGAACTTGATATTGGGGAAATACCTCCATGATGACCCAAGAGGAACATATGAGCTGCAGAGCTTATGAACTAGTCAACTTCATGCTCTTTCTCAGCATGTTTTAGAATAGATTACTTAATTATAATTACTAGGGACAAGTCAGAATTCTGTAACAACAAATCGGGCCAAAGTATGCCATTTACTTTACTAAACAAGTAGAAATTGTATGAATTAATACATAGCTTGATTTCCTCGAGGCATCTGACGAAGTAATTTCATGTTTCATTCTTAAGAACAAGATGGTGCACTGAGCTTAATGGCCAGACACGAAACTGGGATACCATCATCAAAAGTTAAACTACCTCTGGAGACTTAAAAGAATATAAAGAGAGGTTATCACTAGCTTTGCTGCTGAGATAAAAACCAGTAATCCTACGGTCAACTACGAATCTGGTTCAGCTGCCTAAAAACACATTTCTTCCCCATCCCATAGTTTAGGTTTTCAAAACCTAGGAGTATAAGGAGAAAGAATTCCTTCCCTACAATGTTAAAACTGAAAGACTATTATGTAAAGCTACAAAAAAAGGAGGAGGAAGGAGGAAGAAAGAGGAGGAAGAGGAGGAATAAGTAGGAAGGAGGAGGAAGAAGAAAAGAAAACTCACAGTCAGGCTGGCAAGAGTCCTTTTTAGCTAGTCATATGGACACCTCTTGAAGAAAGCCATATGGTTATACTTGTTATTTTTGGCCTCCTTACCTTTAACTTCTTTCTTGTATATAGAGGCCTCCAGTTATTACCACCAAGTGATAAATCACTTTGAATTTCCAAGGCTACAAAAGGCATTTACTGGCAGCCATTCCAGGTTTCACTTTTAGCTGAGGACTCAGGGGAATTCTTAAGTGAAGGATGCTCACGCTTTCCAAAAAAATGTTATTTTATTTAAACTAGGTCAAAATTTTAGATCTAAACTTTATCTTGATAGATAAGATTCAAATGGAGAAAGTAAAACATGGATAAAAATGAAGAGTATACAGTAAGAGGAACATACCAGTTTAACATTTCCTCTAATAGCTTTTTAAGTGAAAGAATGAAAAAAAAAAATCCCTCCTCCCCCCACCCTAAAAACATGACCTGGAACAGAGGCTGTAAACTGACAACTTAATTTGACCTCCATCGGTCTTTGTTTGACCATCACAATGTTAACTGTTGTTTTAAATTGAGCTAATGTTTAAAATTTGGTAAATTTCACATTTTACAAAAATCTGCATTTTAACATCTTTTGATACACTCACTGCAAGATTGGGCAACACCAGGCTTCCACTGAACAAATGTCCTATTTATGTCGTTAGTACAATCTCCAGTTTGACACGTGCATTTAAGGCCTACTTCTCTCATTTCCATCTTCTAGTTCTACCTTGCCATCACCTTCCCCGCCATAGCTGCTTGGAAGCAGGTGGTTATTGTATCTTTTCTTCACAGCACTGAGTTTTACCTGAAGTAGATACTTAGTGAAATGTCTAGTAGTTACCTCAAAGCTCTTCAGCTTGCAACAGGCGTTTACATATAGAACAGTGTTCCACCTCGTAACAGTGTTTCTCAGCTGGGGGTCAATTGTGTCCCCTCCCAGGGGAGATTGGACATTTTTGGTATCACAACTGGTGCAGGGAAAGGGGGAACCACTGGCATCTGATGGGTAGAGAGCAGAGATGTTAAATATCTTAAAATGCACAGGACAGACCCTTTTCCACACCACCACCAAATGTCATTAGTGTCTAAGTTGAGAAAGCCCACCTTAGAATCACTCTGGTAAGAAAAATTACAAGAAACAGTACAATCCTGCAGACAATCACAGGCTAGGAAAGGCCAGCTGAAGGCAAACTAGTTTGCAGTAGAACCAAGGGTTTGAACTCTGGTGCCAAGCTCCTGGATTCTCATGATAGCAATTGATAACAGAAAAATTGGACCCATTAAGGATGGAAATTTGTGCCTCTGGCATAAATTGGTACTGAATATTCACAGGTCAGAGATTAACATTCGGCTAATATAAAGTGTCTCTCATCTTTTGTGAAATATATAGTGTGGCCTGATAATGGTACAGTCTGGGGCACAGCTGGTAGAAACGAACTTAACAGTATCTTGTTGCGTTCACCGCATTCCTATACTGAAAAACAAAGTTGTCCTCCGAAGACTTTTTATAGCAGCTATTCAAAACAAATATATTAAGTGACACCTAATCCACATGTAGATGAATATACATGAATAAAATGATATTTTCAAAAGGAAATACCTTTTTATGAGAAAGAAAAAAGGAAGGCACGGCAATTTGATTTACAGAAGTGTTGGACTCAGAGCGTGACTATCTAGTCTGCTGGATGTTTTATTTTGCCTCGGTGACTCCGGTCAGCCTGCAGCAGCCTTTCTCCATTCAGAGTAAGGGAGTGATGGGAAGTGTGCAAACAGAAAGACCAAAAGTGAAGTTATTTTCCCCTGAACACCACGGTTTCCACTTGCTTTTTCTACGACTCTCGGGAAGCTCCATTAGTTTTCATGATCTGAAAAATGGGGATAATAATTTCTACCTCAGACAGTTGTGGAAAGGAATAACTATCAGTAGCAGCCTTATAAAACTTTATAGAAAGTCTACATGCCAGTGACTATGCCAAATGCTTTAATTTATTTGCTCCTCCTAACAGTGCGAGGTGGCCACCATTTATAGATGAGGAAACCAGGCCTTAGAGACTGCATGTGAGTTGCCCAAGGCCACTGCTAGTAAGAAGAGGAACTGGGATTCAAACCAAAGCCCTCTGATTTTCGAAATCCGGTTCACAATCACTTTGCTGTCTAGCTTTATAATTATTATTTTTAGTCACTAAGAGGTTATGACTGGTAGACAGGTAAACCTGTAGCCAAAGGAAATCCTGGGATTCACAGAGAATAAGTTTCTAAGAGCCAGAGCTGCCCACAGATGGAACAGGCCATTTCATGAAGTAAGATGCTCCCATCACAGCTGCAGGAAGAGGCTGGGTGACCATTTCAATAGAGGGGTGATCAGCTGGAGAGGATGATATGATGAGCCTTACTCCTTTAAGGTCTTTTCTCATCCTGCAATTTCATGACTCCTTGTCCCTTGATTTCTCAATAATCTATCTCTGGAACCGAATGCTTATTTATTTTCCTAGATATCCTCTACTCCTTTCTCTGGTCTTTCTCGCTTCCACTTCCTTTTTTATTTTCCCTTGATCCTAGCATGCATAGCATGGAAAGCGCCTTGGTTTTGAAACAGAGAAGGCCTGGATGGAAATGTTCAGTCTCCCATATAATAGCTAATTGATACTGAACAAGTTACTAAGACTTCCTCTCAATGAGGATCCATGAATAAAGGAAGTAACATCAAATGAGAAAAAAAAAAAAAAACCAGATTAAAGTATAGAAGCTCGGTAAATAGGAGTCTTCTTCATTTGCACTGTTCTCTCAGCCCCATCTGCTACACTGTCATATTCTCACAATCAGCTTTATAGTGTCCTGGAGAGCCTAGAGAGATCTAAGGTATGCAAAAAATAAGTACAGTCACAAAACAGCTATGCATTTAACCTACCACATAGTGAAAAGCAAAAGGAAAATGTCCTGCTTTCTCTGGCTCATTGTGGACTCAACTCTGCAAGGGCTGGACCATCACCAAATTCTGTGCCCTTTCTTTGATACTGTGAACCCCAATGTATCCTTGGCCATACGAACCCAATCTCATGGATTTCTCCCTCATCAGGGGACATGAATGAATGCACAGGACTTTAAGGGTCCCACAGCTCCAACATCTCATTTAAATCATACAACAATCTTGCAGGGAGAATTACGAGAACAATTGGCATTTACCTGAATTTATCTGAATCTTAGTTGCAATGGGCCAACTCTTTGCCAATTTCTGGTTTTTATAGTTTAAAAACTGTGCAGTGCTAGAGGATGAATACTACCAGCAAAAACAATGTATCAAGATGACAGTTAAGTTCAATGAAAAAGGAAATGACTAGAAACATAGTAAGAGGCAGAAACTGAGTGTGCTTAGATAGCTGAGAACATTCCCCAGGGGATCAAATCACCCAAACCGCCTCAGTGGATGGCCACCATGGATACCTGGCTGTCCTGTCTCTGGAATCCCTTCTGCATGCATAATCTTAAATCATTAACTGTCCTTGTTGATTGCTGCCTGAATATTTAAAGTCCCAGACAGGAGTCCCTGGGTGTCACCTAGTGTGGGTACCACAACCATCACCCTAATTGTTATGGAGCACGGAGAAGAACCAACTGCCCTACCTCAAAAGAGGTGAATAAAATGCAGGGTAGCCCAAACAGCAGCAAATATCCAGAATCACTGAACCTTCATCACAACCCCAACCCTATGGGAGTGAGTCTA
This sequence comes from Glossophaga mutica, assembly GCA_039655065.1. NCBI lineage: Eukaryota > Metazoa > Chordata > Mammalia > Chiroptera > Phyllostomidae > Glossophaga > Glossophaga mutica. Next base: position 46,352,874 of record CM077307.1, on the reverse strand, counting down.
CTTGTACCCCCCCCCCACCCCCGTCCTTTTTTGACAAGAGAAGGTATTGACTTGTTCAGGTTCACGCAGCTAGTCAAGTACCCACATGAGGTTCTATCCCAAACTCCTGATTCTTGACTCCCAGTAACAATCTGTGTATCATAGGCAGAGACAACAATATGATAGTTACCAGAGGGAAATGGCGTAGGAGTGAGGCAGAAAAGGGCAAAGGGGGTCAAATATACGACATAACGAGATCTGACTTTGGGTGGTGAACACACAATGCAATATGCAGATAGTGTATTACAGAGTCGTATACTTGAAACTATAATTCACCAATGTCACCCCAATAAACTCAATGAAGTTTTTTAAAATGTTTAAAAAGCAGCTTTAACAAGCCCCCTAACTTGCCCTAGATACAGGCTTTTTTAATGAATGATCTTCAGCATTCTGTAAATATGTGATGTGCAAGTACCGAGCAGAGATGACTGTGTATGTGCACGTGGAATGGGTGCTGTCTGGGTTGCTGTCTTTCGGTGACCTTTTAAAGACAGATTTTTCTGAAACCCATCACTTCTTCATAATCCTGAACTCAAGAATCTTAACAGTAGTCATGCAAAAAAAACATCTGTCGGAGTATCTGTTTGAGAACCATCTGTCTCTACTATGTCTTAATCTTTCCTACTATTAATAAACAGAAAAATGCAAACATCAATAATACTAAAACAGGTGTATGTATTAAGTTTTGAAAAAAGTATGTTTTTATAAAATCCACCTGATAGTTTTAACTTGATATTTATATATGTTTGTAGTGGTTTCCTCTATCCTTGGGGATTGAACAAAATTTCTCTACTTTAAAAAGCCCCCTAGGACCGAGTTCACGGTCAAAGAAAAACAAAGCCTTAGAAAAGAACTCAATAACTTCAGTATTTTGCCCTAAGACCCTTTTCCCTCCTACCCATTTTTTAAGCCAAGAAAGATAAATGAACTAAGCCGTTCATCTTTAGTTGATTCAAATCTACCATTTTAATAGCAAGTGGCTGATGCCCCAAAAAAAAAAAAAAAAAAAAAAAAAGGATTAAAGACCGTGTTCTTTCAACAATTCCTTATTATGGCCTGGGATTTGCTGTGCAATTAGTCCTTCCTGGACACAGCCAAGGCCAAGTGAACTTGTTATTACTCTGTCTGGAGATCTCTAAAAAATGAGAGCTCCCCATTTGCTAAGGGGCGGGTACAACAACCATAAAGGTGCCCTGGTAGAGGAAGTCGAGAGAGGTCTATGCTGACAGCAGTTCAGAGAGGTGGAAAGGCCCAACCCTCAGAAATAAAAGCAGAGACCACCTCCCGTGACACACACAGTTATGAACGAGGGAGCACACACAATATGAACTTAAGTAAATTTTGAGTCCTGTATAAGTCTCAGAGTAATTTTTCTATGATGCCCTATTACTTTCTCACTTATAATTAGCAAAAGGGGGTAGGGATCTTTCTCCTTTACGCTTGACATCTGGGCAGCAAAGATGCAGGAGCATAGCCAATCACGTGAGGGAGAAAGAAGAATCCTGAGAGAGAGAGAGAGAGAGAGAGAGAGAGAGAGAGAGAGAGAGGAGATGGCTGGGGACACCAAAGGAAAGGCAAGTGGCTGGGAGCCCAGGGGCCTTTTCAAGGATAAAAGTAAAAACCACGGAGGCAACTTATCCAGGCTGGAGAACCTGTCTTGGTCTTAACATAAAAAAAAAAAAAAGGTTTGTGGAGGTTCACCAGTGTCAGACCTAAGAGAGTTAGGTCAGAACACTAGTATCGTTCTCAAGTCACATCTGTTTCACCTAGCCTGCTATTTTTTTTAAAAAAAATACTTGTTTATTGACTTTAGAGAGAGCGAGAGGAAGGGAGAAAGAGGGAGAGAGGGAAGGAGGAAGTGAGGAAGAAGAGACAGACAGACAGACATCAATTTGTTGTCCCACTTATTAATGACCGGAGATCCAATCCACAATCTTGGTGTATTGGGATGATGCTCTAACCAACTGAACTACCGGGCCAGGGAACCCAGCCCACTATTTGATCAATGAGGACAACAACAACAGCTTGTGGACTCAGTAGGAACACATCTATGTGAGAGAATAGCATGTATTTCATGTCAATCACTGAAGCAACTTTTGTGTCCCAGCTCAGATACATTTTTTTCCTAACAGGTCCACTACAGGGAAGGTAGGCATTACCATCCTCAGTTTACACACAAGGAAACTGAGGCTTCACCTGCTCTCAAGTCCACTGAGTCTTAATCCAACACTCTTTCTTCTATGGAAATTCTCTCTCAGCCGGATTTGTGTTGTGTTTTACACTGAATACCAGAATGCTTCTATGGGCATCCTTATGTAATTCCTACAAAAATGTGTTAGGGAGCCTTTAAATTACTTGGCTAGGAATACACTAGACTACTCTTTAAGGTAGGCTCTTTCCTTTAAATATCACACTTTTGACATATCAAAAAGAAGTTATTTCCCATGGAGCTCAAGTTCCAGACTCACTCCCAGCTCCTGAAAGCTCATCCTTGTCTTCTTTCTGGCTCATCTTCCTAATTCAACCTGAGTTTCCACATTCCCTATCTGCTGGGCTGTCAGCAGATTCTTCCTCCAGTTCCCCCATTCTCCTGCTGCACCTCTTCCCCAGAGGCCTCCAAGACTTTGCTTTCCATGTCTCTGTGTGATGTTCCTTTTCAACCTCAGAGAGTAAAAGAATAGCAACACAAACTAAAACCATCACCTTTCGTCTCAGCATTACCCTGGCAGCCCATCAGTTTGATTTGATCAGGACGTGCTGTATGCAGTCTCACGTGCAGAAGCAAGGCTGAGTAAGGGCAGTGCCTTACACAAGGAGCTCATAACCTAGTGTGGCAGGCGGAACGCACACACCTCGCTAATACAAGACTCTGGTAAGTGGTAGAAAAGTGAGAGGAACTGTTTCTACCTGGAGAAATGAAGAGAGAGCTCTGACTCTAATAATCTGTTTCTGTCCGATCCTAGCACATCAGGAACAACCTCCAAAGTAAGATGCATGGACTGGTACTGATTTACAACTAATGCTTTTACAACACCTTTCTGCCTAATCCCTTAAAGTACTCACATCTCACAAGAACAGATGGCAGAGTTATTACTAACCCCATTGTACAGATGAGTAAGATAAAGTGCCTGCCTAACAAACGGTCATAAAAAGAAATGAAAAGCAAATTCAGCTCCTATCTATCAATGTTTCAACCACTTTGGAACTACATCTTTCCTAACTGCTCCTATAAAACATGCTCTAGTAGGGAAAGTTACTCCCATAAAGAGCAGGCAATTTGAAGTATTCATTCAAGAAAATTCAAACCAAAATACCAAAGAGCTTTATCCATATCTGAAAACATTTTCTGGGTACCCTGCGACCTTCTTCTATAAACCAGGTGGGAACACAACCACGACACACAAGCTACGCCAGACCACCAGGCACTCAGCGGAAGCGTCCTCTCTTCTCTGAATCTTGCCTGACACATCACACTGCTCCAAGTAGGAAAAGCACACTCCCTCCCACTGGAGCCACTTACAGTCTGCCTGGCTCTGACTCAGACACAGCTCTGCTGTCGTTAGGACATGGCCCTGAGTAAAGTCATTTCATCTTTGCCCCTCCATATCTTCCTCTGCATTAAAATACTAACAATAGTACTTACACTTCATTGGTGGTTGGGAAGGTTAAGCAAATTAATACACAGGAACTGTTCGGAACACTGCCTGACACAGCATCACAGGCGCTCAATGCACTGCACCACTTTATTCGTCTGGTTGAGTCCCGTGGTTGAGAGCGCCTGCCTGGGTTTAAATGCTGGCTCTTCCATTCGCTAACTAATTCGAGGGTCAATCGTATTCTCCACCTGGTAGCAAAGTGGTGAGGATTACATAAGGTAAGAGCATTACATGCAGGTAAGAGTATTTAGCACCTAGTAAGTTTTCAAGGCATGATAGTTACATTACCTGTCTGCATTAATGAGGAGCTTTGGCCTCTGAAAAAAAAATTTTTTTAATTCCTAGAGCCCTGCACAACACCAAGCACAGCGTTAAGCACTTATTAAATGCTCCAATGAATGAGTGGCAGGCAGCAGTTGAGTTCAGACAGGTGAAACTGATCACTGGTTCCTTCTTGGCCTTGTTTGTCTGCCACCACCTGGCACTTAATAGAAGCAAAGGAAATGATGACAAACCAGTGAAGGACCGCAATTATCCTGCAGTGCCTCAATGCACCATGGCGTTTTGCATGGAAAATCCGCGCCCATTTTAAAAAGTGCCTGTTTGTTTTTATTGAGAGCACATCAATAACCTTAGGCTTAAAAGAAGAAAAAGAAGAAAGACGCAGCCCAGAGAGAGTAGGAGTGGCAGGGAACTGGAGGTGGTAGAAGAGGTGACGCCCAGCAGCAGCCCCAGGGTGGGCTAGCAAAGTTCGGTGGGATCCTCAGGAGAGGAGCAAGCGAGGTTTGGGGGTGGAAAACAAAGAGCAGAGTGCTGAGCCGAGAAAGGAGTAACGCAGAGTGTGGGGCGGGAGGGTGCTCGGGCCGGCGGAGGAGCTGCACAATGCCCACTGTGGGGAACAAAAGCTGGGACTCTGGACGGGGATACCCCGCGACCCACCGCGAAGCCTCGGGTGAGGGAGGGCTGGAAGGCCTGCGAGGGGGCTCTGCCAGGAGTGTGGAGTGGTTGGCAGGGGGCGGGGCACAGCGTGGGGGTGGGGCGAATGGGGTGGCGGGAGACGGAGGTGGAGGCGGGCAGACAGGGCCCAACTCCCAAACAGAGATGATCTGCACCTGGTAAGGCTTTTTCTGGGCTGAGACCCTTCCCCAGCTCACAGAGGCCTAGGTGAGTGGAGTTTATAGGGCAGCCTTATCAAAGGTGCGAGGACAAGAGTCCCCGCCAAACAGTCATGGTTGGAAAAGGGACAACAGGATGACAGCTTTTATTTATCGCCTGCTGCTTTCAGGAAGGGGGAGCAGAAGCTCTCTTTGGTATGATTTGGGAAAAGGTGTCAGACTGGCGTTTGCTGAGGTTCCGGCTCTCATTCCAGGTGCAGGGGCCACCGGCCTGGCACTAACAGGCCGGCTCCCCTGGCTGGGTACTCCTCTGCCAGGCTCACCAGTGGCTCCTGACTGTCCTGTGTTTGGTCTCTTCCCCCTGCACTCGGGATAATGACGCTAAGAGATCCAAGGGCTATTCTTGCATCAACACCCAGAGCTTGAAACTGTGTGGTGTTGTAATAGAAAGTTAGCTCTTGCTCCATATCTAGTTAAGATGCAGGGATAGAAGAAATCTGACCTATACTCAGAACAGAAATGCTCTTCTATGTGAACAAAAAAAGTGTTCTTAGAAAAAAAGACTTAGCTTAGTCTGAAGAGTCATTTTTTGAGACCACTAGCCTCACAAACATCAAGTCATGGTAATGAAACTGTGAAAGCTACTACCATTTATGGAACAGCTACAGGGTGCCTCCGTCTTCACCATCATGCAAACGTCCAATTGGGGGTCTTCCATGAAGACGCACTGTGCCAGGTGTCTGGGATGATAAATGTACAGAGGGAGGAGGTCCCAGGCCTCTGGGAACTTGCAGTGCACCCTGAAGTGGGTACAATTTGCAGAGGAGGAAATTAACAATAGGTAATTTGCCCTGGCGAGGCCCCCAACAGCCTAGGCGCCCTACCACACCCCACCTCCTAAATGCAGTAGGGTTTCCGTGTTAACATCTATCTGCCTTACCCTTCTACTTAGGGAAAACAAAAGGAAACCAAGGACTGGTGCCTACAGACAAACTAAAAAGGACGAAACCCACAGGTAAATCGAATGTAAAACTAACAGAAAGGATTCTGGTCACACATGCAAGAGAGGTTAAGAATTACTAGAAAACTCATTAACTCAAAGACTACATTCCTCAAGATTCAAGTGTAAAGATACCATTAGTTATAAGATGTGATTAAGATGCAGCATCCTTTAAAAAAGGAGATTTTTCTCTATTTTTAAAATTTTAACCTTTTATATGCATTTCCATTATGCTCATCACTGTTAACTTTTGTTAGGAGTTGTCAAAGCTTAGCTTACATTCCAAAAGTAAGCAGAATAACAGGGCTCTCAAGGGCTACCTGCAACCTCTTCACTTCCAAGAAATAGGGAAAGAGTCCCAGAGAGGTTCCCACCACTGGCAGATGGCTGGCCAGACCAGGTATCAGAGCCTCAATCTCCCAACCAATTATCTTTTAAATAGTTTAAGTCCAACAAACCCGTGGCTTATTCACATTTAATTCTCCAGAGAAGCTCTTTAGCTGTAAAATACAACTGAATCCTAAATGTATGTGTGGAGGGGGATCGGTCAATAAAAACATTTCTAAAGAATGTCTCAATTTACTTAATGTAAGTTATAGGTATGTTGATGCTCCCAACAAAACTCATCAGCTCTACCCAAAAACATGTTGAAAAAATGCAGGCTGGAAAAAATATCCAGCAGGTAGTTTCTCTTGTGACACGCACGAGTGCATGAAGACATCTTAAAAACAGGAAATCATACTTTGCATGAACAAAGATGATTCCTAAAAGGCATCACTCAGTACAATTTCTTTTTTCTTCTTTTTTTTTCCACATAAATATTTTCTGTACTTTCTTTCAAGTAAACCAGTGCTTTCAAAGATTTTAGATTTTTCTCCTTAACTAAAGGCACTATTCAATTTCAATGTCCTTGGAGTGTTTTATCTGGGGATTAGACAACTGTACCAAAACACAGCTGTTCCAGTTTTTTCTCTTTATTTTTCACATTTAAAAATTCTCCCACTATCAGCCAGTCCAATTAGTTACTCACTATCAAAAGCCGGCTTTGGCCTTTCATGTTCTGGAAAACTGGATCCAAGTGACAGGGTGTCATGGAAACTGTATCTCGGGTCATTTCCTGTTTCAATTGTTTAGCCACAAAAAAAAAAAAGTTCAGCTCTATCAGATGGAAATTAATGAATGCTTGCTGTTGCCTTTTGAAGTGCATGCAACTAAATGAAAAAGTAATTATCCTTTCTGACCAAGTTTTCCCACCAACACCAAGGAATAAGGGGAGATCAGTGCACCTAGAATGGGGAAAGAAAAGTACTCTGACTGATGCAATGAACCCAGGCCTTTTTCAGTTCAGTTCCATAATTCGGGGGTCAGTTTTAAGGCTGTCACACTTGGGTTGGAGAAAAGTAATACAAGGTAAGTGGTTTTAATTGTAGTTAAGTGTGTTCTTACCCTTCCACTTGCAACAAAATTTCACCTCTTCACCCCAATTTTGGCATTAACTAGACAGAGCTGGTTCTCCTCTTTACCTGAAATCCCCTCAATGTAAGGGGAATGTGTAAATGAAACAAAAATTGTAATATAGTCTGCAAAGATCTCTTGCTGTACTTCTTCTCTGCTAACAGAAGAAACACACGCGTGCGCGCACACACATACACACACGAGGGAAAAGCAGAACTTAAGGCCTACAAGCAATACCAGACAAGCACATGTGTTTAGGAAATGAAGCCCTGGCTGGAGTTCAGTAATAATGAGCCCCTTAGTGATCTAATGCACACCAGCGTACTCTGCGGATGGAAACCGAGTGCCAGACAGGACAACAGGGAACTCAACTCGTGCTTAATACGTTTCAGCTCTGTCTAAATAACTGTTGGCAAAAAATGGGGAAGTGATACAACAAATCAATTTTAGGGCTCCAGAGGATTTGCTCAAATAAGAGAGCTATGAAGTGCACGTTACAAGAGATGTTCACAGCTCTGTTGTGGGAAAGGTGCCTACTTGCACTGTTGTCTTTTTTAGGTTATGGTGGTATATCCTCCCTTTTCCAAAACAGGAAGTGTCTGTGCTTATTTTTCTTAGATTTAAAGAAGACAACTGGAAAAACATCCCCCAAGCCAATTAATGCTCAATGTTATCAAAGTTAAGCTAAGTACTTCTTATTTACTTCTTATTAATAGTACTTCTATTACTTACACCCAAATTACTATTTGGACAATTTCTATAGAGAAGGTGGCGAAGGAAAAAAGGAATACCATTTAACAGTAACGCCGGAGTTCTAGACCTTTCATCTGTCATAAAGGCACTGTGTGTATTTAATCAGTGCCTGCAAAGACACATCTAGACCACAGCTTCTCTCCTAGCTGCTCACATGTGCCTCCCAGCTTCTCTCTCCAAATCTACACATGTGCCCCTGAGATACTATCATGTATTAAAAGTAAGGTGAAGCTGATAAATTTCTAACTGGAAATCACTTCTACTTTCTTGTTAGCCTTTGAGGAAAGTACAATAGCCATACTTTTACACTTTAGGGGGAGAAAAGTCTCTAATTTAGGAGAAAGTTACTGCAGGCAATCTTTCAAAGTGTTTATATTATACTCACCATGATTTGGTCTTTCTGTACACAAAACACCAGAAGTAGAAGTAATTTCCCCAGAGGTAATATTTGCCAAAAGTAGAGGTTATTTCTAGAAGCCATTCGGATAGTATTTTCTTACAGAAAATATGGAACTTCTAGTTAAAATATGGAATTAACTGCTGAAGGCATCAACAGAAAAAGGCATAGATCAGTTCAAAGAGGTAGTGAACCCAGACTAAAGTAAATCCAACAATACAGCTACGAACGAGACTTGAAGGCCTCTGGTCATGATGAGTGAAGTTGGTTTTATCCCAAGAGAAACAATACATAAAATAAAGATGCAGGTGGTACAAGGGGTTGTGAACTGTAAGCGAGGCAAGAAATACAGTCAGTGTATTAAGACAGACCATCTTTATATTCTGGTCATAACTCACTGTTTTTCTTTCAATTTTTTTACCCTAGAAAATGCCATGTTAGTGAGTTCATTGCACTTTCTACCTTATACACTAAAATGGAAGGGGAAGAAACAGAGACTCAATTTGTAAGCAGCAGCTCAATTATAGAAGAATTCTAATAAACATTCACTATCTACATAGGAATAGGTTAATTTTTGTAATCGGTGTATGAACTTCGATACTGAATTTTGTGAAAATTTCAGTGCCGGGTTTTGTCTGGTTTGTTTGCATGCCCAATCAAGGACTATTTAGAACACAGATATTTATCTGGCATCTTCAATGTTGAAGGATACAATGCTCTAACAGTTTTGGACAATGAAAGCATACTATTGTGCAACAGACATGCATGCTGCCTCCTGGACATCCCAAGTGCTCTACCATACACCCCAGGTCCTTTGCAGTCTGGTGGGAGTCCTACGATCAAGTGTGGCCAATGGGTCGTGATCAGAAATGATTTATGACAGTGAACAGACACCCAGGGCTTCAAGATGACATCAGTGATACCAGTAAAGGAGAAGAAACTCACAGACATCAAAAAAGGGGAGCTGCCAAGCTGGATATTAATGCAGGATTTCACCCCTAAAGCCATCGTTGCAGCATTTCAGTGCTGCTAGTACCAGTATTAAAAGTATGTCAATGTGGAGAAAGGGGGCATCTCTGGGGTTTCCAAGGTGTTGGCAGCTTACACGTTTTAACTGTTGCCTTTCTTATAGCAACTCGGCTGTGAATAATTATGCAAGTACCACGCGATTCCTGACCATGACCTTCTTTGCTTTGGCACCCCTCCTTGAGGGACATGATCATAAATGAATCCTTTCGTAGCCTAATTGAGAATTAAGGCCCCTAGAAGAGGACTGGTATGTGTAAAAAAAAAAAAAAATCAACCTGTGTCACTACCTAGCCAAAGCCTACAAAAATGAGGGTACCTAGCCAAAGCCTACAAAAATGAGGGTAAGTTCTCCATGCCTGTCTTCTCCTGTTGAGGCAAATCTGGAAGTCACAGATTGAAATGTTTAGGTCTCAAGATAGGGGAAAGCCATGTCAACCCCTGAAAGATATTAAGTGAACAAGAAATATCTGTACACTGAGATGCAGGGACTTTCTTCTCATTACCACAGCCTGTCCTAGGCCAGGGAGCCTTAGTTTTGTGTGTGTCATAAAGCCCAGGGGCTGTGCGGTCAATGGACCTCTTCGCAGAACCAAGTATGTAAATGCATAAAACAAAACACACAGGACTGTAAAGAACACCAATTATAAAATGTTTTTTAACTTACATAGGTGTGCTTCCTTATTGATACACTAAACAACAAGATAAGATTCAGAAGTATGTCTAAAAACTACTATAATTTCAAAGTAGTAAAGATCATGTTATTTCAACTTATCTGTGATACCTACAAAAAGTTATTGAAATATCTGTGATTTGTTTTGATGATAAAATCTCAGGTACTGCCAACACTATTGGGATTTATTATCTACATCATTATGGAAAGAGAGGATAAATTACTGTTAGAGGTTTTTGTTATAATTCTTTCTGAATTCTACGGAGCCCAGAACAAGCACCCCCAAGTTTTACCCTTTTCTGAGTAATACAACCATACTACAAACTCTCCAGCAGAGCTCTGTGGGGCTGTCCACTGCAGAACTCTGACAGTAGATGACACGGTTGACAGTTGAGTGCACTGTGACACATGCAGCGTGTTCCTCCGGGACTTTCCTTCTGCCCCCGAGTTTTGTGTTCTCACCTATGTTAAACATGGCCGGAGCTGATTAAAGGAAGGGTATCATTCAGGTTGCTAACATGCAAATTTATGGGGGCTTAGGTGCCTTCAAGGCAAGATTCAAGAGAACTGATAAAAATCAGCCCATAAAAGGGGTCTAAGTCAAGTCCTTTGACATCGTAAACAACACCCAGTCTGGGAAAACTCACCAACAGTTGTACAAAAGGCAGCTGGTAAAATACTCTGTCCAGAGACTTGTCATGACTTCAAAGAAACGAAGAAGACACGTGGAGATGGCCAATAGAGGATGCTGGGGTCACTGGGTCAGAATGCCACCCAGTCCCCAGCTGGTCTGCTCCACACACTCTTCCTGGAGACACACCAGGAATGTGGGAGGTCAGATCTATTTAATAAGCCTCTGAAGGCTGGGTAAAGCAAGACAAATAATTCATACTTAAGGTATTCCTCCATTCTATAAGTCGCAGAGAGGAAAATGATCAAGGTACGTTAACATAAACCATTATATTGCACTTTCTTAAATCGGCCTAGCATGGGGGTCAACACCTTACTCAAGAGTATGTGAGCCCTGGTTGGGTGGCTCAGCTGGTTTGAGCGTCATCCCAGGCACCAAAAGGTTTGTGGGTTCAATCCCCAGTCAGGGCACATACCTTCAATCCCTGGGCCCAGTGTGTATGGAAGGCAACCAATCCATACTTGTATCTCACATCAATGGTTCTCACTCTTTCTCTCTGTGTCTCCCTTTCTCTTATGCAATAAATGTATCCCCCGGTAAGAATTAAAAAATAAGAGCGTATGTGAGACTGTAGACAACTGAGCTCTCAGCCCTGATGGGGAGAGAAGGATCAGAGAACCAAGAAAGCATTTTAAATCAAGTAACAAACCCTGCAGACAAGACTTGAGAACCAAGAGTTTGAGGCCTGGGAACCAACCTTGTTTCATGTGTAAAATACTAAGTGGTGGTGTACTACGGTAGAAGCACCACTGAATGGAAAGTCAGGAGACCTGGCTTTTAATCTAGGCCCCATCTCCAATTACCTGAGCAAACCGGGTCAAGGAACGGCACTTCTAAGAGCTTCAAATTTCCCTCCTTTCAAATGAGGAAATTAACTTTGAAGGTACCTCTCACATAAAATTAAAGATTTGGTAACCTGAAATCTCAGGAAGATGATAAAATAAGTAGAGTACACTGTAAAAATATAATAAAATACAGACTTAAACTGAATGTTTTGTAAAGCAAAGAGTATTTCCATTTCAAATGGTGAGAAAGTAAAGAGGAGAAAAGAACAGCTCCCAAGTACTGAACCACAGTGCGGTGCTGGGCACTGTGTTGGGTCCTGTACAAACGTGAGTTACAAGCTGCACCAATCACTATCTAGATGCTACTGTGAGTCCCTATGCTTTCTCTGTGGTAGCCCTGTCTGTGCTTATACACCTAACCACTGATTTAACTGTCTATTAGCTTCTTGAAGGTGTAACACAGTTTGGTTTAGGGGTATATTCTCCCAGCATTAGAAGAATCAGGGAAGTTTCCTGAAGAAGAACACGTGAAGGCCTGCCGAAGGGTCTGCAATGTGGTCTGCACTCGCTCCCTGTCCTTGGTCCACGTCTCCTGCTCCTTTATGCTGTCCTTGTGCATCCTGTTGTTATTCTGACTATTTTTCTCCCCAGGGACTGACCCACTTACTAACAGCAGAGGGCTCTTCAGATAAGCAAGACAGTAAGTCAGGGTTTAATGTCTACTGATTCCAGGCTCTTTCCCAGGTATTTTTCCCCCTGAACTGTATAACTACAAATTGCCTTCATTCTCATAATTATTCACATTAATTTCACCACATTTGGAAACCTCTTTATGCTCCCTGGCTAAGGGTCTCCTTCCCTGCTTGTCCCTGTTGGGCTGGTCAACCACTGCAGGCTGTCATTGTGCTAGTGAAATTTCCCAACTCAGAAGGACCTGTCGATTTCGCCCAGCCCACCAGCACAGGAAGACACGCATGGACTATGTCCTTTCCTGCTTCCACCCCAGGCTTCCGGAGGCACTGCAGAACACACAGTAGTGGCTAAAATTGTCATCCAAATGAATGGATGCTCAGAGGACCATGGATGGCCAAAACCCTGCATCATTACTGGCTGATTAAAAAAAAAAAAAAAAAAAAAAAAAAAAGACCAAAACAAAAACTCTATCTTCATATTGAGGAGAGAAACACTATAAAATCAGATTATTTCTTTCTCTCTCTTTACTGCAAAGCTAATAACTAATTAATAGCTGATAGGCTGATTACTCCTTGACCCTCAGGCATTCGGGAAGAGAAAGCCAACTTGTGTGTGTCTGTACACACACACACAATTGGGGGAGCTGGTGGGGGGAGCGGAGTGAGGGGGGAACTAAATTTCAACCCTGCTTTGATACATAAATCCTAAGGATCCCCAGGTTAAAAATGACAGCTAGAGTCCTTTAATCTTGAAAATGTTCTCTCCATGGAAACCTTGAGGACAGGAAACCACTTAGGCAAAGCTCTCTCTGTCTCTTTTTTTTTTTTTTTTTTTTTTGAGGCAACTTCTAAGGAAAATCTAGGTTTTTGAGGAAATTGGGCTTTCATGCACAACTATCATGTATGAAGACAGTCCAGGTCATATGATCTCATTGATCCATGAGTCGACCCATAAATATAGGGCTTTCCAAGCTTGGCTCAGCTGGAAGAGCTGACTGTCTTCATTCACTTCTGATTCTTGTTCTCAGTTCCCAGTGCACCATCTCCACCATTAAGATACTAACTAGACAGAACAAGTCTGTTTTGTCCACCCCAGAATGGTCCACACCATTTTCACCCAAAGCCGGTGAATTTTGTAAGCTGTAATTTTCAGGTTCATCAAGCACCTAAATGTGATGCTTTTGACTACAACAGACGGGGAAAATGTGAGCACATAACCCTAGAAAATGAGACCTGGAAGATTACAGGAGGAAACTACAGCACAGAGAGGTTAAGAGATTAGCTTAAGGTCCTGCCAGATATAGAGCACAGTTTCCTAACACAAAGGTTCCTAGATTTCTCTTGACTCCCTAGCATACCACCTTTTAGATATTCCAGACTGGCTAAACTTAAAAATAATAATTAGCTGAAAAGCAATAAAAATATTTCAATAAGAATAAGGTGGGGGGCAGTTGTGCAAAATCTTGACAATCTTGACATCATTTATAGAATCTGGAGCCTATTAGTAGGAGTGAAATATTCCACATATTTCAAAGGATAAGTCTAATGTAGTTCAAACAAGCTCCAAACCTCAAGTCACTTTCACAACCACCCAAGCTCTAGGATGTGTTGTCTGGGACATCGGCCAGGTTGGCAAACAAATCATTATAAAATGCAAAGGTATTAAGTGCCCTCTTGCCTTTGGCAGTACATTCAAAGCTATTCAAATGCATTACAGTAAAACTAAAATATAGCTACCAAGGTCTTAGCCAAAAACAGGGAGTGAAGTCTATGCATGTCTCTTTTAAAAAATTTGTTTAGGTACTGCAACTTTTGTTCTATTTCCTTGTGAAAGACAAACCTAGGAAGAAATGGAGAAGTGGGGAGACGTAGCCATAAGCTTGTAGAAAAAAAGAAGGAAAAAGGTTGGCCGTGATGAAGAAATTTGAGGATTTCAGTGCTAAGGGCACTTTAAAAACTCATAGAAACTCAGGTTCAAAATGGGTCAAAAAAATAAAAAAGCTAATTCTCTTAGGTCTGAGTCAATAAAAAAGAAACTTTATTACCTCTGTCTGTGCATGTATATCTTTCTAGCTCTCTCCCAACCAACAATGGAGGGACAAAGCCCTTCCATCAAGCACATGGCGAATACACTCTTTTGTATGGTACATAATGGAGAACTTAACAGTCTTTCAGATATATGAAGAGACTGTGTGTATAATGACAGCAGCCACTTTATCTCTTTCAACAGAGGTAGCCAAGAAGAAGTAAACTTAAGATTACACAGGGCAGTTTTCCTAACACATCAGGAAAGAATTCCAAAATATAGGATAGACACTATAATACCCTACACCTGAGACTGGAATTCGGCATTCTGTTGTCAGATTTTCCTCCCTCACCCCAACCCGCCCACCCAGTGATGATGACAATAACACTGTATTTGCGTCCATTTCCAGTTTCCAACATACTTCTACATATACTCCATTCTCTCCAAAAGGTGGGGGGTTTCCCACAGAGGAGTGAACTAAACAAATGTGTCTTCTATGACTGGATCTGCTCAGTATTTCCTGTTGTCTGAGCTACAAAAATGCCAGTTTCTCCCATTACCCACTCTTACATTGTCTTGAGTTTCCTACCTGAAGAAACAAGATTTATCCAGACAGCAAATAATAAGGGGCTCATTAAATGCCGATTTCATGTAACTAACCTAAGTCTCAAGCAGAAGCTGACAGAGACTTGAATCTAACCACTTCCACTTTGTGACTTTCAAAACTTCAGCAAGTTGTTTACACTTTCTGAAGTCAGTAACTGCATTGGAAACAGAACTTTAACCCTTAGCGTAAACGTCTGGCACGTAAAAGAAGGCCTCAAAAGTGTGCTATTAAAAGTCCTACTTACCTATAAAATATTGTCCTCAGGAGATATTTTTTCCTTTCCTAGTAATTTAAGGAACCATATCAGGCAAAATCCTGTGGTTTCACTGGTAGTGAATACAAGCAGCTTCCATTTGGTTAAATTCTAGATTCAAGCTTATGAAATTAATGCAAGAAAAAAGAAAGCGTACATCCTTTGTCTAACAAAGCTTTGGGATGCTGTCCGGGAACTTGAGAATTGCTATCCTTTATAAGTAAATCCTCTTTGTGACAACTGCTCATGATATGTCACTAACGCAGCTTGACTTGTCCACAAATAAGAATGTAAAAATTCCCTTCAAATTAACAGAAAGCAGGGGGAAAAGACATTGGAACAGATGCGAAAATTTCACATGTCTTACGGGGCGAAGCCAGAGCCACAGCA
The DNA here is from genome assembly GCA_039655065.1 of Glossophaga mutica. Taxonomy (NCBI): domain Eukaryota; kingdom Metazoa; phylum Chordata; class Mammalia; order Chiroptera; family Phyllostomidae; genus Glossophaga; species Glossophaga mutica. Next base: position 46,337,316 of record CM077307.1, on the reverse strand, counting down.
CCACATTACAAACCCCTACCTGGTCTAAAAGAAAGTTATCTAAAGCATTAACTAAGAGGATAAGAAGCCACCATTGTTGCAGGCTTAAAGTGATCCACTTTCACTAGGGCTCAGGGTAGTGGGGCCCTCATTGAAAATGCAAAATCCCTAGCTGGGGGTAAGAAGAAGAGAAATTGTTTAAGATGCTCAGCTCTGAAGTGCCAAGACCAAGGGTCTGCACATTCCAACACTCAGTCTCCTCCCTCAGTCCCCCCTCCACCCCCCATTATCCTGGAGCAGGTCCTTCCCAGCTCTGCCATTCAGTGTCAGGGAGACTTGGAAAGTGCCCGAGGAACTGCTGAGAGATGGAGAAATACACAAAGGCTCCCTTCCACAAAGCATTCTTTCACAGAGGCAGCCGTGTCTATTAAATACGGCCCCTGAACGTGCATACACTTCTATAAGGAGATTATGAGGACCACGAGCTCACTCAATTAGCCCCACAAAGTGTTGTTAAACCCACTGCAGGGAGGAGAAAAAGGTATGCATGGCAGGGAGGAGGGAAGACTTAAAATTAGTGGCAGGGGGCCTCCTCTCTCCTTGGTAGTTCCCAAGGGAAAAGAAGGTGCACACAAAACTGTCCAATAAGGCTGCGGCAGCTCCTGGGCTGAGCCAGTTGGCGCCCGCACAATTTCTTTCCTGCACTTGCATTCTCATATTGCCAGCTACGGGCCATTACACATTCAAAGTAGTCCTTCCTAGACATAAGTCATCAGAGAGGCACAATTCCCTGTGCAGTAATATGTGCTTTTCCAACTGTACCTCAAAAATTGGAAGTACAAAATGTAGTAATTAATTTTCCAATAAAACTTATGATACATTTTCTCAGAGTATATGACAGTATTAATGAGGTGCCCAACTAAGTATGTGTAAATTATTAAAGCACTCATGGGCCATCATTGGCTGAATGAATGAATAAGTTTTTCGCTTCATTATTTCTTCCAGATTACTTCTTCCTGGAGACTAAGTGATCACACAAGAAATAAGCTGATGCACATCAATAAATGCAATCAGTGTCCTTTTATCTAGACATATGAAAGATAAGAAATCTTTCACTCAAAAAGTATTTTTGAACTCTTAGAGTAAGATGCGTATTATTTTATAATTCACAAAGGGATCTCAGAGACAGTTGTTTGATATAACAATAGCTCTGTGAAGTGTTATTTACTCTCATAGGTGAAGGAAGAGACTCAGAGGAATTAAGGTGAAAACCCCTGGGTCTTTGCTTCCAAATTTATCCATGCATCCATCCATCCATCCATCCATCTCTCTACCCACCCAGGCATCCAGCACTTACTGAGGGTCTACTCTTGCCCTGGGCACTATACAAGGTATTAAAGATTCAGGGAAAGCAGACATAGTTTCTTCCCGTAAGTAGCTCACAAGGGCAAGTACAGAGTTCTAAGGGGTCACGAAGCAGCAGTACTCAACCCAAACACAGGTGTAATAAAAGAGACAACTTTGTAGAGTAAGGAAGTACAGTTGGTTGTCTGGTGTAGATAATTAAGGCAATGCCATAATTAAGTCCTCAAGGACAAACCCCGTGTTCTCTTCATACCACTATGCCTTCCACTACTCACCAATGCCAAACTAGGCTAACAAAAAATGGACCTGATGATGGCATTTGTTCCAGAAGATAAACAACTGCACAGGAAGTCCCAGCAGCAGGGCTGTCTTTGAGACCTATACAAAGTCTGAAAATAAGATAGGTGAAGTCTAAGTGTCGCTGGGCACAGGTAGGTACTCCATTAAGATTCACGTGTGACAAAGAATGTCTGAACAGGAGAAGTTCCCTGCTGTGATGAGCAGAAAACTCATTCCTGGGAGGTGAGCCTGGAGAGCCCTGGAGCCAGGATCCATTTGGTCCCAAGGCATGAAGTCGACACATGGCGTGGGAACAGGGACAGAGGCCAGAGCTGCTGGTCAAAGGCCCATTCTAAGAAAATAATGGAAGACGCCAGCTCCATGCTATGAGAATAAAGGCTACCCTTCCCTGTATTTTTCTGAAGTTATATAAATGCCCTCATAACTCAAGCAACAAAGATTTCCAGTGGCCTTTCACTGAGGGTAAAACATCCCCCAAATACAGCTGCTGTTTTTACTGCAGCTGTAGAATATGTTCTTCAGCCCTCCATTTTTCTCCTAAATGAATAACGCTACCCAGATTTAACATTTTTTTTTCCATTTTTGAATTCCAAACTTCCTTTTAAAATCCTAATCTTTTTAAAATCATGGACAAATATTTTGAGAGTCCTAGGGTTTCAAACCATCTTTAGCCAAAAACAAAAACTAAGTAAAGGTCTTTTAAGGAAATTAAGGACAGTGTATAATTTTAACACACACACAAAAAGCTAGTTTCTATTTATTTTTAGTGATAATTTCACAAAATGAGAAAGGTACCTAGCTTCCCACTGCTTTGCATCACTAAATAGAGGGCCCTGACATTCATGGAAGGAACCTTTAAAGTTTGGACCATTTGAAAGCAAACCTGCCCAAGTTCTAAATCATGGTAATAAATTAGAATCATTAATAATATTATAGTCACATCATATTGGTCTCCATGGGTTATTAATAAGAAAGTTTGATTATGTACTTGCTTTTTAAAGTTACTTAAGCCAAGTTTTTCTAGAATTCTCTTCTTTTTTTACACAACAACCTAATAGGGTTGACAGTATAGGGAATATAAATATGCAGGAGCTTTCGGTCCTACATTTTGAAAGAGGAAATGTTACTCTGCACCTGTATTCCCACCACCATTTGCTGTCTGTCCCGTGAGTAAAAGTTTATACCCAAAGAGCATGATAGGAAGCAGTTTTATATACATGCCTCCATTTGGTCTTCGCTGCAGTCCTTTGAGGAAGCTAGTACTCCCCATCTTACAGACAAAGAAATTGAGGCTAGGAAGCTACGTCATGCAGCCTTAATACAACTGCTTTGTCATTGTTCTTGAGAGACAAAATAGTTTTGAAACTCACTGAATGGGACCTCTGTGGGAAGTGCAGGGGTTTGCTGACACAAAGTGAGTTCCCTCCCCTTAGATGTCTGAAGGGCACACACATCTTCCGAGAGATGGAAACTCATAAGCTTCAGGAGAAAATGCCAGGTTTAAAGTGAAGCTTGTTAGAGAGGGAGCTATCACAGATTATTAATTTAGCCTTCTCTCCCAGTGAGTGTTTGATGTAAATGGCAAGGGTTCAAAGGTCAAAGAGGAAGAAGTATGTGCTTTAATTTCTCCCCCCTAGAGGTGCATGAGTGTTTTCTATTAACAAAAACCCTGTAGCCAACAAATCCTGGGCTAGGATCAAACAACCCCTCCATCTTTTTAAGTTATAACATCACAGGGAGGCATTTCAAGAGGAAACCAGGCCCAGGCAGACCTGCACTACCAGGGAGAAGGCTGTTCTGCCCCTTGGGAATTTGAAAAGCATCTTTCTTTTTGCTGAAATTGCTTAGTGGCAGACAAAAATGTCCCCAAATAGTCATTCTTGATCTATAGATAGGGACTAAGTTGAAAAAACGGAAGTGGGCAGGGGCTGAAACAGAGCCATTTGTACCTGAAGAACCAACCCCTTTGGCCAAAGCTTTTAGGAACAGACATTTAAGCAGCAAGCTGAGTCCATTGAGCTACGTCTGAGTTAAATGAAAATAGCCAATACTTAACCTCTATTACAGTACACAGTGCATAGCAAACACTCAATCCACAGTAGGTAAGATTATATAACCCTTCCTTTTTCCCAGGCATTAATAACGTAGGAGAATCATCCTACTTCATTTCCCATCCCCATCCACCTAAGACCCTCCCTGCTGCTCAAAACCTAGAAGTGAGGGGTGGAGCGTTAAATTCTGAATCCCAGCAACGAATCCTTTCATAAAGAAAAGGCTAACACTTCGTGAGACCTCTGACATCAGGCTTCGTGCCAGATCGTCTCACAGACTTTCTTATAACCCTACAACCATGAATGCACCCCTGACTCTCACAGTGAGAAACCTGAGGCTTTGAAGGACAGTGAGGGGGCTTGCATTAAAATCCAAGTTTCTCGAAACAGGCTTTTTTGTGAGTTGGCCTGGGTACTGGCTGTGCTTTTATAACCCCTTTGGGTGAATGTTGTTTCAATCAACAGGCTTTGAAATGAGTTTTGGAAGCCAGAGTGTCGTAAACTGAGGATAGCTGGAAGCGTTCAGCTTTCTTGTCACCTTTCAGGAAGGCCTCTGTACTCTTTAAAAACGGCTTTTTTTCTTTTCTTTCTTTTTCTTTTTTGCAACACATCCCCAAAGCCTCCAAGAAGGTGAGCATTCCCATTTCCTAACAGGACAGTCCTAAGAGACTGGAGAATGAGGTGAGTCTCAGAAAGCTCAGTTAGAAAAAAGAAATAAAAATCCAAGTTAAGGGTTTATAGGAAACACACAGAAGAAGAATAAAGCATGGTAATTGTTTACAGGCCACTTGTGAGTCTTTGAAAAATGCCATAAACAAGAAATGTGGCTTGTGAGAGACTAGCTTAAAGGGTTTATCCCTCAGAATCCCTCAGTCCGTGACCCTTCCGCATCCATCCAGCCAAAGTCTTGACCATTGCATGTGCATAATCTCCCGGAATGACCCTGGTCCCCCACTGTTCCCAGACTGCTTCCTCGTCTCCCCAGGACAATGTCTGCTCCAGGAAAGCAGGACTGTACTCTGCTGACGACTCTCTCCAGCGACTCCAACAACGCCTAACGAGCAGCAGACGTTCATGTATGTGAGATGAGAGGTTACTAGTTCACCATTTACTTAACTGTCCTGGTTGAACTGTTTCAATTCAAGAATCATTTCTAAAATTTTAAAAATGTTATATAGTGATGTGACTTTTAAGAAAAAGTATTTTTACAGAATTCTAATGTGATCATAAAACTAAGAAGAAATAGTCCAATGTCTATCTCATAACTAAGAGAACCAGTGTATAAAAATAAAATTCTAATGAAATGAAAGATACCAAAAATTACGGAATGGGCGCACTGCTTGGTAGCTTGTGAGCATGTTGTCAGTGTGTTAAAAGAATGGCTGGAAGAACAATAATGGTTATGGTTGCAGACTTCCCACCTCTTGATTCGATGGCAGATATTATGGGAAATGGCACCACATACCTTTACTTTAATAACCTATGAATGTGCTAAGTGAAAATTGTGTTACATTCAAGTCTTGAACTCTTGAATCAGATCAAATAGACAAATTTTTGGAGGGTAAACTAAAGAAGGATATTTATCACACTCCACCTTCTTAATAATATTTTACTGTCAAAATGAGGTTCCCTTAACAATGAATTCTTATGAACTCTGTCCAAAATAGATGGTGATTATTTTTGTAACTACAAATCTCACAAAAATCATTTATTAAAATCCAATAAAATGTGTATTTATGTTCATTTGAAAATATATTAACCATTATTTAGTTTTAGTCACTAAATGAACTAAATGCAGGCTGTTTAATAATCACACTGTAATGCAGCAATTCTCTTCATAATGTTTCGAAACATCATCATGAAACAGACACAAACAAAAGAATTAGGGATGGACAAATGGCGATTGGTTGAAAAACTAAAATTTGCAAAACACAAGTTACAAGGTATCTCCCACCAGGTGCTTAGAAACATAATTCTGACTGAAATGTGTTATGTGAAGAAACATATTATGTTATTAGGATGCATCTCTAATAGCAGATTTATAAAATATAAACTCCACTACCATGGGTAATTCCAAACCACAATCATCTCACATAAAGCTAAAATTATATTTTAATATATAAATTATTAGAATTGCCTCTACACTAATTGATTTGGATTCTCCACTAAGTGAACAGATTAAGCAGTCCCAGATCACTGTGCTAACATAACACCGTCAAGTATTTGCTATGTTTCTTGCAGGAGCTCAGTAAATAGTCAAAATTTTAAAGTCGGGGAGGGAGAGTCCAACAAAACGAAGGAACTTGCCAAGATGATCTGAATCATTCCCATATTCTCCTGCATGGAATGATGATAGTGATAACTATAGTGAACATCTGTGTGACCCCCCCCCCTGCTGCCCAAATCACTACACTACGCACCAGTCGTGAGATGCGGGTGGCATCGACCCTGTGTCCAGCTCTAGGAGTAGCTCCTGAGTGGCACAAACCAATGTAATCCCATCCTCCTACATTCCACTCACCGCAGTCAAGTCCAAACAGGGTGAGCCCACGACAACCCACAATGAGTGAAACAGGGTAGTATCCTCTTCTGAAGAGTACAATGTGCCCCTGAGGGGTCCAGAATCACTGCACTCATTTTACCACAGGCAAAACCAGCCTGAGAATTAGCTACTATCCAGAGGGTGACAGAGCCCCAAGAGTAACAGGGAGGAAACACGGAGCCAGGGCTCTGATCAAACTGTGTCTGCAGCTCACTCACACTCTCTGGAAGCCTTTCAGTTATTTGAGCCAACAAACCCTCTTTATCCTTTAAGGCAGTTTCAGGTGGGATGGGTTGTTACTTGCAATTCAACATATCCTATGACAGCAACGATGATGACAATGAATCTATGGCATACGCTATGACCCTTAACAACCACCCAGGGTTGACACAGGTATGCTTTTTCTATTTATAAAGTGAGAAAACGGAGGTTATGAAGAGGAAAGGACTTATATTGCTGGTAAACTAAGTCTTAACTGCCTTTAATCAATAGCTCAGCAGAGAATGTCCATAAGTACGACGATTATCAATGTTGTCTCTTATTTTCTGTATTGACCAGTCTTATTTTCTTGACTCTTTATTCTGTTGCAGCTGTCCTACCTTCTTTCAAATCATAGCCTTGGCCCAGTGGGCCCTTGTTGATGTGCATACAAATAATACAATTTCATTACATTTAAATGAAATCACAAAGGTAAATGTGAAAAATAAATACCTTCGCTACTCTCTCCACCTCCACCCACACCCCATATAACGAGGGCTCCCAATAGCCAGGAGGGATATTTCTAAAGCAAAAGTCAACCAGGTCACTTTTGTGCCTAAAATCCTCCAAATGCTTCCCATTTCAGTCAGAATAAAATTCAAACTCTCGTCTCCACAGTGATCTTATCCTTTCTCACCTTCCTCCAGCTCCACCCTCCTTCGGTGCCCTCTCTCAGCCCGCTCACACACAACAAGCTCGTCCTCCTCGCAGGCCCTATGGTTCCTACTCCTTCCCCCAGCTTCCCAGGCCCCTCAACACCCTTCACGCCTCAGCTCAGCTCCAAGAGCAGCGCCCCCGCCCCCCAGGAGGCCTCCTTTGAAACAGCACATTAACCTATATTACCTCCCTCATAGAACCAAGCAAGGTCCAATGTTATATTTAATTTCTGCATATTTAAATGTCTACCTCCCTGTTTTAGAAGGTAGGTCCCTGAAAGGCAGGGACTCTGTTCTGTATCACTGAATCCTCACACACAGAGCAGTTCAGAGAAAAGTTCAATCAGTAGTTACTAACAGATTGACTAAATCTAAAAATCCACACAGGCCACGTTAACCAAAACTTTTTTTTTTTTTTGAGAGAGAGAGGAGAATGGAGGGAGAAAGAGAGGGAACATCAATGTGCGGTTGCCTCTCACGTGGTCTCCACTGGGGGACCTGGCCTGCAACCCAGGCATGTGCCCTGACCGGGAATCGAACCAGTGACCCTTTGATTCATAGCCTGCACTCAATCCATTGAACTACACCAGCCAGGGATAACCAAAACTTATCAAAAATGCTTTGTTTTGAGCCGAAAACGAGAACTACAAAATCCACAACTCTCTCTTAGAGATTCTGATCTACCCTGGTTTACACTTTATTCTTTCTAATCCTGGAATTATTATTAAGTAATGAAAGCAAATTTCTTCTGAGAACAATGTCACTTAAAAAAATACTTAAGAGTAGTAGAATTTGGCACTCATAAGGAAAATAAAAAGTGCATCTGAATTAAAAAGCACCTGTCAGAACTCAACAATAAACAGCGCAGAGAAACTCCTGGGGAGTTACGGAAATGTCATATAATGGAATGGTGGTGATCACTGTACAAATCTACAAACTTAATAAATCGTTTTTTAAAATCAATATTAAGGAAACAACCCAATTTAAAAATGGGCAAACGTTTTGACATTTCACCAAAAAAATACATGTATATAGGAACGGCAAACGGACACATGAAAAAACACTTGGCACCATTAGTCGCTAGGGAAACGTTTGTTAAAACCACAGTGAGATACCGCTTCGCACATTTCACAATGGCTAACATTAAAATGACTGGCCGACCCAGGTCCGGCGAGGGTGTGGAGCCATCAGGACCCTCACACAGGGCTGGTGGGAAGACAAAACGGTACGGCCCCTTTGGAAAACAGACCGGCGGTTTATTACAAAGTTCAGCAAACACTTAACATACGACACAGCAATCCCAGCCCTAGAGATGGGAAAGCATACATTCCAACAAAAACTTGTCCATGAATAAACATATAGGAATGTTTATGGTAGATTTATGACCTCAAAAAATTCCAAATGGTTTTCAGTTGGTGAATGGATAAACAAACTGTGGTACACCCACACAGTGGAATTCTACTCAGCAGCAGAAGGAAATGAACTATTGATATGTACCATATAGCTGAATCTCAAATGTATTATGCTACATTTAAAAAGCCAGACTCAAAATGCATACCATAATGCATCCATTTATACACCACTCTGGCAAAGGTAAAATTGCAGAGCTAGAGATGGTTTCCAGGAGTTCCAAGTGAGGGGGTGAGGGAAGTGACTACAAAGAGTTTGGGGGGCTGATGAAACAGCTATGTGTTTTCATTGGGGTGACAGTTACATGGCTGTGCATTTATAACAACTCATGGAACTCTACACCAAAGGGAGTACATTTTCAAACGTATTAGGATGGCTATTATTTTAAAAACTGCAAGTGTTGGCAAGACTGTGGAGAAATTAGAATTTTTGTTCACTGTTGATAAAAATATAAAATGGTGCAGCCATTATGGAAAAAAGCATGACTGTTCCTCAAAAAAATTACACATAGAATTATCACATGATACGGCAATCCCACTTCTTGGAATTTTGGGTGTAGACCCAAAAGAATTGAAAGCAGGGATTCAAATATTTGTACTACCCATGTTTATAGTAGCAGCAGTTACAGTACTCAATTGATGGAAGCAACCCAAGTGTCCATCGATGGATGGATGGACAGATAAAACAGGTACATACAATGGACTATTATTCAGCCTTAACAAGGAAGTAAATTCTGATTCATGTGTGAACACTGAAGATACGGTAAACGAAATAAGTCAGTCACAAAAGGACAAATATACAATTCCACTTATGTGAGATACCCTAGTGCAGTCAAATGTACAGAGACAGAAAGTTAACAGTGGTTTGCAAGGCCTGGGGGAGGGAGAAGGGAAGAGCCGCTGTGCTGCGGGCCCAGAGTGGTAGTTCGAGAAGATGGAAGAGTTCTGGAGGTGGCTGCCCAGCAATGCGAACACAGCGGATGCCACAGGACCGTGTATTTTTAAAAAGGTTACAATAGAACATTGTATGTTATGTATAATTTACCACAATTTTTTTAAAAGAATGAAAAGATAATGTGTGATACACCTCACAAATTTTGGTTCTAAAGTTTAAAGCCACATTAAAAAAGTGATCTTTTTGTTGAAAGTGATCTTTGCTATTTGTCAGGAAGAAAAAACAGAGTACATTTTACTGTATATAAACCTATTAATCGATCCATCCATCAATGTAATACAATGGGGGGAAGTACACCTGAATCATTACTGCAAGAGTTCACTACAGGCACAACTCAGAAATATCGCAGGTTCAGTCCCGACCACTAACAATAAAGCGAACATCACAATAAAGCAAGTCACATGATTTTGGGGGTTTTCCAATGCACATAGAAGTTATGTTTACACTACACTGTAGTCCATTAAGCATTATGTCTTTTCAAAAAAGCAATGTGTAGACATTAATTTAAAAATACTTTATTGCTAAAAAATGGTAACCATCAACTGAGCATGTTGGGAAAATGGCACCCAGACTTGCTCAGTGTGGGGTTGCCACAAGCCCTCAATTTGTAAAAAAAAAAAAAAAAAAAAAAAAAAAAAAAAAAAAAATGCAGTATCTACAAAGCGCAACAAAGTACAATAAAAAAGATATTCCTGTACTGTATTCAGAGTTGGCTCTAGAAGTTTGGTTGGGTTTGTTGTTGTTTTTTGTTTTCTTTTTTTGTTTTTTGGGGTTTTTTTTTTTTTTTTTTTTTTTTTGGCCAAGAAACAGGAAAATAACATGGAAAGCATGATTTTTTTAAAATTCTAGATACAGAACAATAAAGCTACATTTTAACATTTTTTTCTCCGCCTTGGCTGGTGTGGCTCAGTGGATGGGGTGCTGGCCTGCAAACCAAATGGTCAAGGGTTCTGTTCCCAGTTAGGGCACATGCTTGGGTTGCGGGCCAGGTCCCCAGTAGGGGGTGCTCAAGAGGCAACCACACAGAGATGTTTCTCTCCCTCTCTTTTTCTCTCCTTTCCCTTCTGTCTAAAAATAAATAAAATCCTTTTAAAAAATAAATAAATTTTTTTCTCCATGATATATTTTAATGAAGCTATAGTTTCCCTTCTCTCTCTACTGGAAGAGGGAGAAACAACTGGCCTGTACAGACATTCCGGCTTCCAGACTTCCAGACCTGTCCACAGATCCAGGGTCTTTCACCAGCACCTTCACCTTTTACGGGTCCTTATCAGTAAGGGCGTGGCCAAAAGAGTTATTAGAAAACAACTATTCTTGCATTGATTAGGAATAAGAACCCAAATTCCTCACTTGCACCATCCTTCTGCTGTCATGCTAGTCAGCTGCCTAGCTTTCTTTCAGTTTCTTCAAGCATGCCAAAGTCCTGCCTTTCCACGCAGGCTCTTCCCTCTGTTGGAATGCTCATTTTCCCAACCCTTGTTTGATTCTCCCTTTTTCCTTCCACTAGTCCCCAGCTCCTCCCCAATTGGCCCCTCCTCCTTTTGTTAGCCCTCCAAATCCACCCGATTGACTCCTCCCTTCCATTACTTCCTCAGATTCTCTCCCATACCACCCAGTATAGAGTTGTCAGTCCCACTCACCCTTGTCCAGTAAGCACTGATTGAGTGATTCTCAGTGCCAAGCACCATTCTACTGGAAAACAGCTGTGAGCAAAGTTACCTGGGGCAGGTATGTGCTTGGAGTGTTGGAAGGACAGTGTCTGGGGTTGGGGGGAAGGGTGGGAGCCAGGTGAGGGAAGGGGAGAAAAGCCACAAAGATATCAGGGGCCAAATCATATCTGGCTGTGAAGGCCACTGTAATTTGTGGTTTTACTTCAAGTCAGATGGGAACCTTCAGTGAATTTTAAGCAGAGAAGTAACATATTTGACATATTTTTAAAGGCTCTCCCTGGTACTCTGTCCTTGTTTCCTTCATAACACTACTCAAAATCTGTAATGTATATTTATTTGTATGTTTATTTCTTTAATGTCTATTTCCCCTAGTAGGTGGTATGCTCCATAAGAATAGGGATCATGTCTCTTTTAATTAATAACATACTCAAATCCAAGTGCAGTACCCCACATACAGTATGTGCTCAATAAACATTTGCTAATAAGCAAATTAACCATTGAATTTAACCTTTAGGATAAAGTAACTCTAAGCACACAGTTTGCAAGTATACACACATTTTTCCATTGTTTTATATTTCTAAATGTCCTCAATATAAATCCAACTTTCTCTAATATGAAAAAATTAAACATCAGAAGCACCTAATACTTGGAGTTCTAATGTGCTTGCTAGACACTTTCACTCATCTTAAATATTTTAACTCTTTAGTAGCAAGTAATGGCTCAAGACAATTCATTCTAAATCTAGAGTAATGAAATTCACACACGGAACATAGTAGTAAAAGTTTGCTATAATAACTTTTAGAGAGTTACACAGTCTGCTGTTTAAAGATGGGCACACCATTTCTGTAGTCCAGACATTTTTGAGTCCTTACCCTGTGCCAGAGATAGTGCTGAGCATACCAGGCCTACAAATGAATAAATCTGGGCTCTTTCTTGTGGGAGTTCATGCTCTAATAGCTCTCATCTGTACAAAGCTTTATTGTCTGCAACTCTTGCCCACATTTATTATCTGAATATACACATATGCAAACGAAATTACCCAAGCCTCCTTGATGGCTATCTGAATTTACACTACCTCTAGGGATCTCAACCCATAGCAAATAAAATTGCTTCATAATCAACACTGAGTCTAGTCCCCTTCCAAGGCTATGGAGGGGCAAATATCTGTTTCACGTAAGGTCACTGAAAGCCACTCTGCATCCAAAAGCCAACAATGCCAAAAACCTCAGTTCTCCCAGCTTTCTCCAAACCTGCCCAGGGCAGCAACAACCCAGTGACAGTTTCCGAAGGAGGGAGCAGATACAGCAGGAGAGCAAAAAACTGGCTCTCCTGCATTGGCCAAGGGCAGCTCTTGTTCAGAGAATGCTACCCAAGGCAAGCCCAGCACCCACACCTCAGCACCTCCTGTCTCTGGACTGCCAGGAGACGCACTGGCTTTGGAGAAAGCCAGTCAACAAACATGCATGGAATTAGGACAAATGAGTCCAGTATGCTGGCAGGGGCCAGCAAAGTTCTGTGAAGTTTCATTTGAGTTAGCAAATGATTGAGGATGGACAAAAAAACTCCAACACGTCTTTCTATACCTCTTATTTCCTAGAGATAAATGTGATGATCACAGTAAAACTTTTAAGACTATCTACGTAGTCTAAGGCCAAACCACGGTGAACGTACCTGATCTCGTCTGATCTGAGAAGCTAAGAATACCTACATAATGCACATATTCCACCAATAAGGCCATAAAAGTATTCTCATTTATAAATATTATAACCCATATCAGGGAGGTGATGTCCTTCAAAATTTCTCCTTCAAGTCGTATTGTGGTTAAACATAGCCCAGTAATTCTCAAGTTTTATGGCTTCCCTGTGATTTCTTTTCTAGATAGAACCCTCTCTTTGTTTTCAAGTGACACAGAAATAGGAAGACTATTTTAAATTTGTTATTATTTTATATATGGAGTCAGAGCAGACTGATGAATCTGTACTTCAGTGTACTTACAGATCATTAATTTCTGGCCCTTCCTCCTTTCAATTAATTTTTTAAAAAGAAAGTTGGCCATCATCTACTAGACTCAGTTTGTCTTGTTTCCTTAACATACGCCTTATCAGCTCTGCCGCAGCTGAAGTGATTTCAAATTGCTTCATGACACACTTGGATTTTCTCCCCCTAATAATTCCTCCTTCCTGCCCATGACTGGCAGGCTTCTTCCACAGTGCAGTAATGTGGGACAGCTAATTATCTACCAATCCACCTTGCTATTCCGCACTTGGCAACTTTTATCTGCACAGGACAGCTGCACTCTCCCTGTTTGAAGTAAAATGTCAGTCTCTGCTAATGCAACAAGGCTTACATCACTAATGATGTCTCCACACTTTGAAGAAGCAACTCAAAGCCTAATTAAAAATTCAGATTCATTCTCACTGGCTTGCCGATTTTCACTGCCCTTCCACCAGGGCCTTGGAGTAGCTTTTAAAATACTCCATGTAAAAAAAAAGAAAAAAGAAAGAAAGAAAGAAAGAAAGAAAGAAATTTCAGGAACTATCCAAGGGGAATCAAGGGAAAAAATGCTGCAGTATTGGTCTTCGACAGAGTCTTTAAAATAACTGTTATGGTTGGAAGAGAAGCAAACGTTATCACATGCAGCAGATAAGAATTTCCTTGACTGGCTTCCACCCTGCAGTCTCAATAAAGCTCACCATTTCCAGGGAAACGACGGATCAAGCCACTCTCCCGTCGATCCACTCCAGTAGTTAGGTATTGGAACTTTTCTAACTGTAATTAATTCAGAAATTATTGAACTATGTAAATGGACAGTAGAGGAAACTTCTTTTGAACTCAGAAGAGTGCAAAGTAACAAGTCATTCACATGACATCATGACATTTTGTGTCATTCTCAAGTCACACGACCCTTCCAAAGTACTAACACTATCGTAATGTTTGAAGGAGAAGAAGGAAGAGAAGGAACAAACTTACTTCTTACCCCTGGGGACTATGAAGACAGATGGAGGTCCTGAAATTCAATACAGAACTTTGCCTGAAAATTACAGGTAGAATTTCCTTCTGCGGCTTTTACAAACACCACATACATACACACGACCACTGTTCCTCCCCAACATTTTTTTCTTTTTATTCGGTACCTTTGTAACAACCACATTCACCGTGGTTGTTATTAAATTAATTTTGGTGGTACAAGTTCACAATTATAAATAGCTGTTTACCATTTATATGTGCTCTTTTGAAAAATATCTAAAAACATTATAGTAAGTCTGAGAACTTTTGTATTTCTTCAGTGATTCACTGACTTCTAGGTATTTAAGAAACAACATTTTTTTTATCCTCACCCGAGGACATTTTGCTTTTTTTAGAGGGAGGAAGGGAGAGAGAGAAACATCGATGTGAGAGAAGCATCGACTGGTTGCCTCTGTAGCACCCAGACCAGGGACCAGTGCCAAGATGGGGGATCATGTGTGTCTGGACCTGGAATGAACCCACAACCTGGGTATGTGACCTGCCTGGAAATCACCCCCACAACCTTTAGGTTATGGAATGATGCTCCAAACACTGAAACATACTGGCCAGGGCAGTAACAGCTTAACTTAAAAACAAAACAAAACAAAAAACTCAGTCAGCTGCAAATGAGACTATTAGCTTTAAGTTTTCAGCCATAAAGTAACTAAGCCAGACTATTTTTCCCCCCAGAAGAGAAATGTAAAGGTTCTTAATTCAGTCAAGTTTGCTTTCCGTTTTAAGGCAACCTTCCTTTGGAAAAATGGAGCTCCCACAGTATCGTGAAAAGGGTCAAGAGTTCTAAGACTAACTTGAGTTCTAAGTCTACCACTTACTGCTGGTATGATATCCAGGCGGCCAATTTCCCACAGGGCCTGTTTCTCATCTGTAAAATAAGGGAAGCGGATTTGACTTTCTCTCCACTCTTTCCCAGTTCCCATGGCACCCAGTGATCTGTGGACCAGAGAGGTCAAGAAGAAAAGGCATGCCAAGGGCAGCCCTGCTGAGCCTGGATTTGTACAAGCCATGAGGGCAGACCACAAGACCACAGTGGGAAGCTAGCCAGACAGCCAGTCTGTGAGCCAGAAGCAGGACGACCACAAAGCAGGCCCTCCTAAACTGAGTTTAGGGAGGCAGAGTCTAGATATGGTTCAGGCTCTGGTTGCTAGTGGCTGCTGATGGTGCCTGAATCCTAAATCCTTCAGCTGAGTGACAGGTACCAAGCTTTCTCCAGATTTCTAGGTCCTCTCCCCCAGAGCACATCTCCAAATACAAGAGACTCAGGCACAAACAGCAGCCAGTTCCCAATTCAAATGCTGGTAAGCTACTGCCAGCCATGTTGAAACAAAGGGGAGAACCCAGTTAAGGAAAGCGAGCATGCAAAGAGAGAAAAAGAGGGTAATGATCACATCGCTTGAGCCTTAATCCAGCCCTGCCCAAAAATCTACCCTGTTCAATTACATAAGGCAGTAGGTTGCTTTCACCTTCAAGCTAATAAAAATTGGGTGTGCTATTACCTGCCATATAAGTTGCAACTGATGTGAAGGATCCAAGGATCTCACGATGTGACCTCTTCTGCACCCACTCTTCCCTGTAGTGCACTAAACTCCAAACCTTAATGCTATCTTTCCATTCCTCAAAAGTGCCATTACAAAAGAGACTTCTGAGAACTCCATTCTTTGACTAACCAACTCCTATTCTTTCTACCTTTTCCAGGATTTTCAGAATCCCTTTCCATCCCACTGAAAGGTCAACATACTTTCTCTAAGCATCCAGAACCTCCTTTCTCATAACCTTCACTGCAACTGATACAGTGAAAATTAATTAACTGATGGTGGATATCTCAGGCCAATCATAGTTGCTGAATGCTTATTTGGTGCCAGGCACTATTTCTTTAAGTAACTACTATGACAAGAAACTCATCTTCCAAAGCAATCCAATTTAGAATTCTATCAGCATGTTTTCCTTTCTATTACACAGAAACTTGCTTCCCCACAACCTTACACACAAGCACTGATTCTACCTCCTGGGACCCACTGAATAATTCTAATCTAGTCACTGTGAATTGGTGGCCTCTGGCCTGATGCAGCCTGCAGACATGTTTGGTTTGGCCCCAAAAATCTGAATCAGTTGCCAACATGTTAAGAATCAAGAGATTTCGTCTAAAGAGCAGATATCCAGCTTCTGAAAAACAGAGGCATGTGGCAACACTGGACCTGCAATGACAGTGGCAACCATTGGAGGCGCTGAGCAGCATCTGCGCCCCTCAGCCTGGCACGCGCCCTCCTGGACAAAAGCGTCACCAGTCTTTACTGACCCACACCTGGCCTGCATCACTCACTTTGTCTAACCGACCCCTGTAAATGTTCAGTTCAATAACACTCAGTGTAATCTAGGTCCCATATTTTAGAACTTCTTTCTATACCATCTTGACCTATACAAATTGGGTAGCCTCCCTGATAGGACGTGAGCTCTCAAGAGATGTGGATGTCCTGTATTTCTGCCCTCTTTCAGCCTCCAATTTTGCAAAATGAGGCACCCAGTGAATATGTGCTGACCGGCTGATTATTAGACCAGTATGTATGCAGTCTGGCTTTTCCTCTTCCACCCTCCCCTCTCTCCCCCACCTACAGTGTATCTTGCCTTGTCCCTTTTTCACTCCTTCCTCCTCTTGGAGGGGGAGAGAACAGGCGGTAGAAGACACGGCCCACACTGCATGGCTGTAAGAACACGTGGAACCTCACAGCCTTGAGCGGCAACCCAGGCCTGAAAATGAGGGCCACGCGGCATGTATAAGGGAGAATGAACGGGTTCCAGAGGTGCTTCCCAAAAGAAGCCTGGGCATTACTTCTGGAAGGCTAAAGAGGTTGCTCAGCAAAACTACTAACTATTTGTAAAGGGCTAGGGGACTCAGAGTGATGATATGCTTTGCTCAAGCATATCATCATAAAAAGCTAAATATATACCCTCCAAAATATCTGTGTTTACATGGGGATTGCAAATTCTACATGCTGGTGTATCAATGTTATGTATATTATAAAGCATTTAAAATACAGAAATTAAATAAGAATGCAATAAAAGTGTTATGGATAAAATGATATGGTATCTGGAATTAGCTTCAAAATAATCAGGGGGAGAGAAAGAGTGGATAGAGGCAGAGATGAAGCCAGCCTGACCATGAGTTAATACTGTTGTGGCTGGGTAAGACACAGGGCATTTCAATGCTATGCTCTTTACTTTTGTGTATTTCTTTCAAGTCTTTGTAATATAAAACTTTAAGTAAATAACCATGAATAGCAGGTCTAATATTTTCTTCATAAACCCCAGAGGATGGTTTTGCACCACATCCTTGAGGCCAGTGCACCACACTTTTGTAACCCCCGGGGCAGAGGGCTGACTGCACTGAAATATGCAGGTTCTAAAAATCAGATGTCGGATTCATTCAGGCTTGGGAACCACACGTTTGTGGCCTCCCAGGTTCTCTGCCCTGGCACTAAACAGACTGTCCCATATTTATTTCTATTTACTGACTGTTCCTATATTATACCTTGTGCTAACCACTGTTAAAATATATTTCTCTCCACTCACCAAATGAAGCACTAAAACACGCAAGTTCAGAGCAATTCAGTAACACAAAGGTTATGCAGTCAAAACTACTGTCCCTGAATGTCAACTGTAATTGAAAAATGAATTTGTTTAAACTGTTGCCCCTTCATATTTTGAATTTCCACACACTTTTATACCAGGTCCAAATAGATCCAAAATAAATCCCACTGCACATAATACCAAAATTCCAGAGTTCTGCAAGGTTCCTGTCTGCTCATCCACTTAAGCTCAAGGAAGGAACTCCTCAAGCAGCAACCAGAAATAGCATCAAGTTATAAAGTGTGAAACCCTCTCCTTGCCCTCCCCCCTACCCCTCCAGACTCAAGTATGATTGGCATGAAAAACATTAAGCACAGGCGAGGATGCCAACTATAAGACAGGTATTAGTGGAGAGGAAGTAAAGGAAGTCCTAAGCACAACAGGGATAGTCCATCGGAAATCCTTCAACATGCTTTTTCTTGGGCTCATTCTCACCAAGTTCAACTCAGAGTCATCCATCAATGGTCAATTTTCTTCTACTCCAAATATTCATTTTCAGAAGGGAACAAGTCAGCAGGTTTTCCATTACAGCTTACATCGGAGACAGGGCATAGACTCAAACCACATTATTTGCAAATACAGGTGATTTCTCATCTCTAAAACATTCTATATTACCTAAGTATACATTCAAAGCATCCTCAAACATGCTGTTCCTGGTAATGACGGACACTATTTAAGGGAAGATACAAACCTTACCTAAATGTCGCTGCATACCAGCATGCAGTAATAGTAGAGCCAACAAGATGTTTATGTCCAGTAACTACACAAGCTCCAGGGGTGATGGAACCAAGACATGGGGCCACATAAAGAGATACAGGTGTCACAGCCATGCCCTATTCAGGCATTCGAAATACACTAACTATCTTGTCTAGTACCATCAATGGGAATTAGAAATGTCTGATGAACTACTGACTTGGTTACCCTTCCATTTTGAGGTGGGTATGCTTTCAGAATTGGCCTATGTGTGTAGCCAGTTCACTGAACAGGCTGAAGGAGGAAGAGCCACCTTCTGTGACCTCACCAGATGGACCGGGGCAGCCATCTTCTGCACTCACACAATGCCCTGTTCCTCTCTCTACCATGGCACTACCTCTACTGCATTCTACCACCTCTCTGCCTCTCACTAACCCCTGTATTATCAAACCTGTTTTCGTATGTCTCCATCATCAGCTGAGAGCGTAAGGGTGAGTAACAACCAGGCCTTATTCACCTTCCCTATCCAGCTTAGTCTAACCCGAGGCCCCTCACAGAGCAGAAGACCCCTCCCCCAAAGTTTGCTGAACACTTGTTGCAAAAATGAACAATGAACTTAGACAATGCTGTTCGATTGCAAAGAGGGCCTCCCTTTCACTTTCAGCTGCAGCCATTATTTACAACCTTGCTCCACATTTTCAGCCAATACCTCACTGCAGTCCAATCAAGCCCTTCAGTTCCTGAAATCGCATCTGTCCTGGCTGCTGCTCTTTCTTCAATTTGACTTGAAGCTCTAGTTTTTGCTTCTGGTATTTCTTCTGCCTCTACTAGAAGGGCCCCTAACTCCTTCCAGGCCACGTACAGCAGCTGTCTGACCAACCTGCTGGTGTGTCTGCCAAGTTCACAGTGACTATGCCTGGCCCTGCAGAGCTGTGTTAGAGCTAACTTCAAGGAGGGCACACTGGCTGTGTGCCAGGCTCTCACTGTTAGGAAGCCTGTATTGTCATATAATGTGAAATGGGCCTTATAAGTGCCTGGTGAAATGGCTCCCAGAGCCAGATATGCCTTCTAACAAGCAGGCATTGTTACTTCACCGTTTTACCTGTGCAATCTTACCTCCTCCTCCAGATTGTAAATGTAAGGAGCTGTGCTGGAATACCCCCTTGTAAATCCCCCAAACACCCAGCACAGTGCTCTGTGCACAGTAAGCATTCAATGACTATTTCTCCATTTAAGAAAAACCACATCCATCAACATTTCTCAGTTCCAGCTTCACATTAATGGATGCTTTCACATGCACTCTTTCCTTTAGGTCTACAGAGCAAATCTCTGAGAAGAATCATCATCCCCAAATTTGCAGATGAAGATCATGCAACTTTAAGTAGCAAAGTTGGAACGCAGTATAGAGTTCTTTCCCTTCCACTATACAGCTTGATAAACACGTGTCGCATGAATGAATAAGCAAAAGCAAGTCTCCCTGGACACAGCCACTCTCTGTTCCCCAGACCATGATGTAGATGGTTTCACTGCACCAGACCCCCAAGGAGACGATGATTAGGTTTTTGACTTTTACCCATGATGTATGATGTCCTCTGCTGGGGCAGGGGGGCAGTATTCAGTGACAGCTTTCCCAGGCACTGGCAAAATCAGTTGGTGCAAATTATTTCAAGATTTTTAAAAAGTGTCTCCATTACTAAAAAGGAGCAACAACAATAACAGAAAGAGCGAGCAGCCTCCAGGAGAAAACCTTTCCAAGAAAATCTTTAAGATGCACCACTTTTCAGACTGTCTCCTCTATCAGTGGGCACAAAACCTATGTCACAGGAAACTCCAGTGCTGAAAGAAGGCTGGGGTTTTTTATTTGTTTGTTTTGGGGTTTTGTTTTTTGTCTCATTTTTTGCAAAATTACCACTTACAACCTCCTGTGAGCACTATGTGTTACCATTCGAAATGCTGGAACAGGCCTTGTTTCAAGACTGACTTTGCAATTTCTCAAAATTAAAAAAATGTCTTTGCAGAATTTCAGCCGCAACAGCGCAAATGAAAAAGTCTGAAAATAGGCTCTTTACATAAATGCTGACTTTGAAAGTTTTTCATCAAGTAAGATGCTGTCCTGAAAGGTCTGCATGAGCTGGAAATGCTAAGGTCAAATGCAAGGAGTCGATCCCTTCACCAAGGGAGGACATTTTTCCTCCCGCAAAGGGACACAACCTTTCCCCAGCCCTCTCATAAGGAAGTCCGACCTGCTCACCTTAACGTCCACATGAGGCTTCCTACCTCTGAACAGTTAGGTCTACAGCTATAAAACTCAACATTCCACAAGGGAGGACCATATGATCTGCGCTTCAGGTAACCAGCCCCACAAAATTTCAGGCCCACTGAATAAGTTCCTGAGGATTACAGAGGAAAATATGAGGCTCACAATCTTTGTTCTAAGGGTCAAAAACCTAATCTGCCTTAGACTTGGTTTTACAAGTACTTCCACCCACTCCCACCCCCCAAAAAAGCTGACACTCTAACAAAATTCAGAAGAGACTTGCCCCCATTTTCCCAGGTGAAGGCAAGTGGCAGGTCAATGTACAGTTCAAGAAGATGAATTTAAATATTAAATGCAGTATGTGTTTCTCCTTTCAAAAAAAGGAGAGAAGCCACTTCACATTTTGCCAGACAAAACCCTGTCCCCCCAGGAGGCCAGTTTCTACAATGAGGTTGCAAAGGTGTTAGAAAGAGGCCAGTTGGGAGGAGATAAAGGGCCATTTGGGCACAAACCCCCCACTGATCAGAGCTTTTTTCTAAAGTGTCTCCTTTTCAACAGGGAAGCCTTTTAAAACTACATTTGCTTTGGATCCCTACCTGAATGACAATGTGTTAGGATCCGATTTCACCTTTTGTCAAGGATCGGGTGAGAAACAGAAAACTGCTGTCACTATCTTAGAGAAAGCAAACCCTCAGCTTAAATGGGGAGGGGAAAAAAATCCTAGTTCCCTTGTCCAGCCCTAGTGATGAGGTGAAGGTGACAAATGCCTACTAATCTTACAAGCAAAGTCCAAAACAGCAACATATTACATTCCCTTTATTAAAAGAGGTGTCTCTATGCAAAAATACAATTGTTTGTGCTCTGAGTTGAAACATACATCACTGGGGGAAAAAAGTCCTAGTTTTTTATCCTAACATTTTAGTTCTATTTCCTCTAAAAGTCACTTCACTCCTAAGAACTCTGTCAACAGTCATCAGAAATCACAAAGTGCATATGGAAAAAATTATAACTGGATCTAACCCTGAAAGATGTGCATGGAAAAGGACAGTTAAATGAGGTAACTTAAAAGCTTGTCTATTATTCTACAGAGGAAGAAGAATCTGACTTTATTGCACTTCATGGCCGGATGTCTGCAAATAAATACTGAACAGAATTATCTTCCCAGCAAACCAACCACTCTTCAATTTCACCTCACTGCTAAAAAAATTTTTTTTTAAATCCTAATCGTCTTCTACTTTAGTGTAAAAGGTCTGTGTTAGTTGCTTTAGGAAAACTGCACATCCTGGGAGGAGCCTGGGGAGGTCGGGGGGCGGGGGCGGTTAAAAAAAGACGTCAGAAACCTGAATCCCACCGAAGCAACTCAAAACACGTCTCCCTCCTGGTAGGAGGTGGACCAGTGGTCACAGTAAAATCGAATTCTGAAAGCTATTCCAAGAACACATTCCTGAAAACTTCGTTCTTTCGAAGACCACATTCATCTTCATTATTGTTAGAAGGCATAAGAGAATGAGGTTGTTTTCCCGAAGAATGATACATACAGCAAAGGTTTCAGACTCCTAATGTCATCTCAACCTCTCCTAATTCAGGGGGCCTTCCCGACCAAGTAGGTTACAATACCGGCAGGATACAATCTCCAGGTGGTTGCTGTTTAGCCATTTTTACTACGGTTGGTTATTAGTAACATCTTCAGGATTCCTAATTAGCCCCGCTCATTTTTTTTAAACCCCCCTCTTCTCCTAGGGAAGAGCGACACGGTAAACAAACTACAGAAATACGAACCTTATTCACTGTGTTCCCCTCCCTGCCCCCCAAAAAGGTACACACAAAACAAAACAAAACAAAAATCGTACAGCGGACAGCGCTCAACGGACAATGGCAACAGCAAACAGCAGCAACAACAACAACAAAAAACCCTCTCCCACACAAGACAAGAGTAGGGAATCTACCAGGAATATACCAAGCCATCCCCTCCCCCAATGCACCCGGGCGGGGACAAGGAGCGCGGAGCCTGCTCCCGCGCCGCTCTCCGCCGGGACCCAGGTGGCCCAGAGGCAGCTGCTGGTGCCTTTCCTCTCGGCGTCCACGAATGAGCCTCGGTCCGGAGGGACACGAGGAGGTGGTAAGAGGGTAGACTAGGGCTTCGGAAAATCGTCCGAGCCAGACGGGGCCGTCAGCCCCGGGATGGGTACACAAAGAGCGAAGGGAAGTTTGCAGGGGCGGCGGGGTAAACACAAGACCGCGGGGGAGATTGGAACAAATTAAGGAAGGAGATGCGAGGAAACCAGAGAAGCCTTGCCGAGCTGAAGGCGCTGGGCGGGAGAGAACGTGGGTTCTGTGCAAAGGGCAGGGGCTTCTGCAGAGGGGTGGGTACCTGAGTGCTAGGAAGAGTTGGTGTGCAGTTGGGGGTGGGGGGATCCTGTGCAGAGAACAGAGGTATCCGGTGGAAAGCGTGTGGGGGGTGGCCTGTGCATGCCAGAGAGGTCGGTGTAGGGTCAAGGGGACCTGTGCAAGGAACGGGAATCTGCGCGGGAGACACAGGGTGCCTGCAAGTTGGGGGGCGCAATGGGAGCCACTTACTTGCATGGTGATGACCCCCAGCTCCTCGGCCGCCAGCCTCCTCATCTGACTCGCCAGCACTTGTGCCTCGTCCAGGATGGAGAAGTCGGCGTCGGCCACCGCGCCCAGGAGCCAGCACGCAACCAGGCAGAACAGCCAGAGGGACCGCCGCAGCGCTCCGGCCCTGGCCCGGCCCGGCTGGCCTCGCCAGCGGCGGGCCAGGGCGGCCGCCCCCGCCGTCTCCTCTTCCTCCGGCTCCCGGGCCATGGTGCCTCCCCCCACTCCCCGCCAACGGGCTCCAGGCGCCGGAAAGCGGGGAGAGAGCAACGGGAGGTGCGTCCAGGGCCCGCTCGGAGCACCCCGCAAAACTTTCTTCCCCTAGTGCAGACTCCTCTCCGCGCTGCGGCAGCTTCCAAACTTAGGGGGCGCCCGGCTACAGCGCGGGAGCACGGGCGGCCACCATCGCCGGGCTCCGGCGGCCAGGGGAGAGGAAGCAGCCGCCCGAGCGGTCTCCGGGACCCGGGCAGGGCCCCCACGTCGCTGCGGACGTCTCGAAGCGCGGCGGCGCCTGCACCCGGGTACGCTGGCCGCGCGGCCGCGGGACTGACAGGCGGAGCGCGAGCTGGGAGCCGCGGAGCTTTCGCTTCCAGGAGTCCCGGCGCAGGGAGGCGAGGGCGGCCGGCGGCACCCAGCGGAGGCGGAGCAGCAACCAGGCTGCTGGACTGGGGCAGCCACCCGAACGAGGAGGGAGAGGGGGAGGCTTGGGGGGTAAAAAATAATAATAATAACTGGAAGAAAGAAAGAAAGAAAGCGGTGGGGGAAAAGGGAGGTGTCTGGTGCCACCACGCTGCGCTCCGGCTCCGCGTACTTCCCGGCTTGGCCGCCGCCGCGGCTGCGGTGATTTATGGAACAAGCGAGAGAGGCGGGGAAATTCCCCCAGTGGCCCCTCCTCTCTCTCCCTCGCTCCCGCCCCAGAACTGGCCCCCAGAGACTCCCGGTGCAGGAGAGCAAGGCTCTCTTCTCAGGTACCAGCCCTGCAGGGGCTGGGGTCACTTGAACCTTCGGGTTGCCGGGGACTGTGCCCCACCCCAGCTCTCGCTGCCTCTGCCAACGCGAGTGACTCCGGGGTCCCACCCGTTCAAGGTTCCACCCATCGAAAGTCCCTTAAGTTCTAGGACGCTGGCTTTCTGCCTGGCAGAGATTTGGGAAGGAGGGGACTGCCGTTTAAGCGTCCACACTGCTTTTCTTCGATGTTGTTAATGACAGTAACTAGCACTGGTTGGATCAACAGATTTCTTTTTTTAATCAGCTACTCTGTGCCCCGCAATGTGCTCTGGGGTTTGTAACATTATCCTTTAATCCCCGCCGCATCTAGATGAGGTACATATCTTTATCCCAAATTTTTAGGTAACAAAGACTGAGGCTTAGAGAGGTGGAATAAATTGCCAGAAGATCACCCAGGGGATAAGAGGCAGATCTAGAATTTAAGCACAAGTCTGACTCCAAGGCTCTTGCTCTTAAATATATCATTTTTTTCTTGTCTTTGGAAATGAGCAATCTGATCCCATCAAAGCAAAAACAAAACCAAAAACCCCACAAAACTGCTGAACCGGTGCTCGCTCCACACATACTCTCTGGAGCTCGCGAGGGAAGCAAGACTGTTAACCTTCCTATTTCCCCCCTGATTCCTGGCTGAGGTCTCTGAGAAATCACCTGTTGGAAGCACCTGGAACAAGTGGATGGGGGAGGGGGTTGTTAAAACTGCCATTCTTCTCCCAAACCTTGTGAGATTGCTGTTTGTAGGTTTCTGGAGAACAGACCCATGCCCAGGACGATTAAGGACTAGAACCTGGATGTAGTGCCCTCTTCACTTTCCAGAAAAACCTTGTTTTCCTTCTTTGACTATATTAAAGACGCACCTCCTGTAATCTTTCCCTGGCCCATTTTACCTGATTGGTTGTTTCTCTATTCTGAATCCCTAGTCAACATTGTCTCTGCTATACTATGCTTTCATTTTGCGATGACTCTCCACTCTGTCCCCTTTGAGAGGGGCAAATCAGACTCTTGCAGCATTTAGTATCTGCAAAGTTTGTTTTATGGAACTCACACGAATCAGAACTAAGGTAAGTAAGCCTTTTGCCAGCAGGAACCAATCCATCACTACATCATCCACAGTTAGCTCCTTGATACCAAACAAAGTAGGTGCCATAAAAATGATTCTTGAATTAATAATG
Source organism: Glossophaga mutica (assembly GCA_039655065.1). Taxonomy (NCBI): domain Eukaryota; kingdom Metazoa; phylum Chordata; class Mammalia; order Chiroptera; family Phyllostomidae; genus Glossophaga; species Glossophaga mutica. The sequence continues at coordinate 46,311,743 of CM077307.1, read as the reverse complement.
GGATAAAAAGATATATGTGTTGTCTTCTGTTGCCAGAGTTGAAGTGACATTTAGTAAATGATCCTGTAACTTCTGGGTTTTGAGGGGTTTTTTGCTATATCACTGCACACGATAGTGAACCAATCAGGGAAACAAAATATATCAGCCCTGTGGTAAGTGAAGAGAAAAAAACCAAAAAGGCATCCTGGCTGGTGTGGTTCAGTGGATTGAGCACCAGCCTGCAAACCAAAAACAAAAATAATAATGACATCCAGCATTATTAATTGTTTGTATTGGATTCTTCAAGATTATTGTCACGAAAGTTGTCATACATCTCCCAGCTATCCTTCTGAAACTCCTTTGACTATTTGTTTGTATATCGTTATTATGAGGGGACCTATTTTTCACCATTCTGTGTTCCTTTTCTTCATTCTCAGATTCTTTTTGAGGACTCTCAGTACATCTTTGCCTTCAATTATCACCAAGACATCAGAGTTTTGGCAAATTTCTAAACTAAGCTCAATCTCCCTTTGGAGCTGGAATTTCATTTTCCCGACTATCTACTGGCTTTTCTACTAGGTACACCTGAACTAAAACTCACTCCTGCTTTTCCCTATTCTCCACCTCAGTCTTATCTGACTGCAAATGCCGGGGGTGTCACCCAGTCTCCAAGCTAGGTGCCGTACTCCCTCACCCACCACCTGCACATCTCTCCTGTCCATCCCCTGCTCTCCATCTGTATCCCATTGGCTGGCATCAGCTCCTCATCACAGCTGCCCTATGATTATGACCACTGTTTCAAGTCACCCCCAACATTCTGTGCCCCACACTGAAACCAAAATCACCTTTCTAAAAGTAAAATCCGAACCCATCTCTCACTAGTCTGAACACTTCTGATGCCCCATCTCAGAGAAATAAACCTACATCAAACAAGGCTCTCTGTGCTCTAGCCTATCTGCCTTTCTTGCCTTGTTGAAGCCACTCTGCTCCCCAAATCCTCACCATCCTGCAGAAAACACCTTTGTCCACAGTCTTGAATGCCCTCCTCCTTCTCTTCACCTGGTAAGTCCCTACTGAGCTGGGAGCACCTTCTCTGTCACCACGCCCCACAGTAGTTATTGCTTCCCCTCTGGGGCTCCAAAGCTCTTGGTTCTTCTCTCAGCACTTAATGTCCCCCAGCAGTTAATAAGCAGCATTACGATTAGTCATTTGAAAGTCTTATTTTCTCCTCCCTAATGCTTCTCATGAAGTCCCCTGACCACCTGCATCCTTAGGGCACACCTAATAAACTGCAAATCCTGTGCTCCAATCCAAGTCGACTAAAGCATAGTCTCTGGAGGTGAGCTAGGTCCTACAACGTGCATTTTATAGACACCCATCCCCCAGACGAGTCTTACGAAGTACTACTGTTGGACTGCAAAAAAGCTCCCCAGGATGGTAATGTACTCACCTGGGAGCTCTAGCATTTTAGCTCAGTCCCTACACCCAATAGATCTCAATACCCAGAAAGGGCCGTGTGACATTTATGTCACCAGTGGGGAAAAGTTTTCAGAGAAATAAAGTCATTAGCCCAGGGTAATACAACCTGGGTGCCAGTGTGCGACCCAGGTCTTCAAACAGCAGGCTCTGGACTACTAGTCTGGTGTTAGGGGAAAAATGGTTTACACACATAATATATACTGGTACATGACAGACCAATAAAAGCTTGTTGCCTAATAAATTACCAACCTTAATGTCCCCAGCCCATATAAGTGAAATTGCCCCACCATCGACCTCTGTTCAGTATTAGTTTGTTGTTTTCCAGAGGGATAACTTATTGAACCAGGGTGAGCATGGGACATGAAGGTAGCCAACCTATGGCACCCAAAGCATGGCAAAAAAGATCATCTGGTGAAGCAAATTTTCATTCTCAAAATTTTTAGTTAGGAAATACCAAGGGTAAAGGCAGAAGTGGTCATTGAAATGAAAAGGATGTAAGAAGGAGACAGGGGCTGCAAGTCTCACAAAACATATCGCAGGGAATATATAGCTGTATATATGCGCATGTATACGCAGAGATATGTACATAGGGCTACATATTCCCTGATGCATGTTTATGATTCTCTCTCTATAGTCATATGTGTATGAGTAAGCATATAGCCATTAAAAGCATGGATCTTGGAATCAGAAAACCTGGGTTCAATTCTAAGGACAATATTTATTAGCTGTATCATTTCTGTAAAGTTTAACTTTTCTTACCCTCAATTTCTTCATCTGTACAATATAAACAATAATATCCAGAGGCTTTGCAAAAAGGCACATAAAGCACTTAACATAGCACCTGTTATGTACATAGAAGCACCCAATAAACAGTGGGTATGATTCTGCACACAGAAGCTAAGAAAGCCAATCAGAGAAAGTGTAGTACATAGAGCATGTGGCCTTCGAGGGACCATCACCAAGACCCAGAACCAATTTTCCCATTCCAATTCCAGTCTATAGATTCTATTAATAACAGACTCCCTTTTTCTCCCTTTGTCTTGATGTAACTCTCAGGATCAAGTTCAATCATGCATTCTACATAGAGAGGACACTATTGACTGTGTAGCTATTTGAAATACAAAATAATGAAAAGACTGGTAAGACTAGGGACCACTGTCCCTAGAAGGCAATAGACAACCATGAAAACTGTCTGATGGTCTTCTTGCTTGTGACAGAGTTGGACACCTGTTCATTATCTGTCTCCTCTCCATAAGCCCAACACTTAACATGTGACCTTGTAATTGTCCATTTGTCATTTTCTCTTCTGTACCTTAATGTTTCTCAAAGTATGGTCTACAAGTACCCACAGCAACATCACCTGTCAGGGACTGTGTCTGCTTTATTCACTACTGCCACAGAATCTAGCACCATTCCAGACCAGAGTAGATACCTCAAAAAATGTTGGATCAAAGAAATGAGGAAAAATAGGATGATTCTTGAATCATTAACTATGCAAATAGAGGCACAAACGACTTTGTTCTTTGACTACTAAAGAAGAACAGCCCAATATTCCTCACCAAACTGGCTGCTCTTCCATGTTTTGGGGGTACAAATCCACTTCAGTGACAGACCACTTCATGGTACTAATTGGGCAAGATTCTCACCACAGAGGAACTCCATGTCTAACTGCTCTGAGGAACTCTAGTTCAGATTTCCGAAAATGCAGTATGGCGTTTCCAAGCCACTGCAATTCCCCTTTCCATGCTCTGAATGGAAAACAGGGCCAAGTTCACACAACTTCTCAGCCTAATGCTGCTGGGAGACCTCCCATTCAAAACAATTACTTTTCAATTACATTTCGCAGGCAACAATGCTGCCTGCAAATGATATTGAACCTGTGAACTCAGGGAGTTCAGGAGACTAGAACCACTAACTCCAAGGGCAGAAGTTAGCACTTGCTCACTAACTTCTACAATAATTCAAATCTCAGCAAGTGTTCTTTACTGTTAAATATACAGAAATGGCCATTGGTCTAAATAAAATTCTAGAACACAGGTCCTCCCTGTTTTTCATATTCTTTCCGTTGATTTTAAAAATTATCAGATTTCCCATTCCCCTTCAAATTGGGAGCTATCACAGATAGAATAGCAGTATGAGATGTAAGTTTTCAACACCCCAGCGCAGGTCAGGTACTATATATGGCACACAACATACCATTTTTTAACTTTTAGTGTATTTCCTATGTTTTACCACTTAAGCATCAGAGCAGAGAAGACAAGATTATTATTACAATTTCATGCACAGGCAGACTGAGACTCAAGGTTATAGATTAATAAGCAGCAAAGCTGGGATGGAAACCCAAACTCAACTCTTTTGCCGCTCTATCAATGGCCTCTGTCTGAATGAGAGAAAAGAAAGGAAGTAGTGATAATTGGCACCCATAGATCCCTCTTTAAGAAGCATTCTTATTTCCAAGACAACAGCTATTTTTTTCCTGTTCATTCCAATAAACATCTATTGAGAACTTGCTATGTACCAACAATTTTACTAAGTGCTAGGGATACACAGATGAATAAGATGAGTTATCCGTAAGAACTTTATAGTGCTGAGGAAGTCAGAGGATTTTAAGACAGATAATATACATATAGCAAGTGCTTCAGGGCCTTCCCACGTGCTGGTCCCTGTGTCTCGAATGCTCCTCTTCCGGGTGTGTGTGTGCCTATAACTGTCAAGAACTGTGAAATCTGAGAGATTTTTCTTACTTGCAAGCCAATAAGTCAGCCCACCACAGCCTCAGGGATGCCTGCAGAAGAGGCGAGACTCCTGGGTTAGAGACAAAGGACTCAATTACTCAGCAATACCAGTAGTAAGAGTGTCAGCATTTGTGCCAGTTCCCCAAGCCCCAATCCCCACTGGCAACGTGATGAAGGCCAGGTGGCCCCAGCACACATCAGGGAGCACTAAAGAAGAGGAGCCCAAAGCTTAGAGCACACAAGTCTCATTTATAATGAAATGCAAACAAAACTGCCCTTTGCCCCAGAGGAAGATCTCTTTAATATACTGGACAGAGAGCAGTTTTTCCCTTTGCTCCAAAGAGAGACACTATTTCTACTTGCCAAGGCTGTTCACTGAATAAACTCCTTGAAAATGTAGTACAGAGCAATAGGGCAGTCCGTACCTTGCTCACAAGGCATGCAAAAGTGCATGAAACCCATGGAAAACTGTCTCCCCACATCACCTTCTTCTAGGCTGGATTCAAATATAAGGGGAGGCCTTTCCTCACCATTCCATTTAGGATTGTAACCCCAGGAATTCCCTATATCCTACCTCTCTGATGTACTTACACCATCTAATATCACATATATTTGTTTACATATTTTGTCTACTGTAAGCTCCATGAAGGCAATAGTTTTTATGTGTTTTGTCAACATATCCTCAGTGTTTGAAATAGTACCTGGTACACAGTAACTACTCAAGAGATAGTGGTTGAATTAATAATTCTGATATAAAATGGTCTAGAGAAAGAGATTGTGCATTAGGTACAATGGGAGCAGTTCTTGATCTAATTGAGGGGGGAGGTCAGAGAAAGCTCTGCCTGAGGAATGTCATCAAGAATAGGTAGGGGTTGCCCTGGCTGGTGTGGCTTAGTGAGTTGGGTACTGGCCTGAGAACCAAAGAGTTATGTGTTCGATTCTCAGTCAGGGCACATGCCTGGGTTGCAGGTCAGGTTCCCAATAGGGGGCGCTTGAGAGCCAACAACACATTGATGTTTCCCTCCCTTCCCCTCTCTAAAAATACAGAAATATATTTTTTTAATTTTTAAAAAAAGAATAGGTAGGGATTGCTCAAATGTACAAAGAGCAAAATAAAAAACAATGTGAAGAAAGGAACTAGAAATTTAGGGTTTCTACAGCACTAAGTGGGAAGGGGAAACAGATTAGAACTTCGGTGAAAACAGTAGCCTTAGTCCTTGGCCAAGTGACTTGGACTTTCTCCTGTGAGGGATGGGAAGCCACAATAGGATTTTATGTAGAGGAGTGACATTTTAGAAAGATTACACTATAGTTGTGTAGTGGACGGGTTTAAGTCAGTTTTTTACTTAGATTTTTACTAAGATTACTTAGATTACTAAGTTTTTACTTAGATTCATTGACTGAACTGAATAACATCTCAAAAGGATCTAAATAGTTCTATCTAGGACCTTTCTAAGGGAAACATGTACGTTTTCAGTTAAAAAGGACAAAGCTGAGCTTTAGCAAAATTCCTCATGATTTCTTTATAAACATAATTGTAATAACTTAAATATAACAGGGAGTTTTAGAAAGCACAGAGCAGGAATCCACTGTCGGCTATTCATTTCTTTATACTGAAATCAGATGACCCTTTCCTTTCATGAGCTTGGTGACCCCTTATGGCAGGGGTGTCAAACTCATTTTCACTGGGGGCCATATCAGCCTCGAGATTGCCTTCAAAGGGCCGAATGTCATTTTAGGACTGTATAAATGTAATTAATCTTTAACTAGGGACAAGGAGCTTGGCACTGCCACTGGGTAGAAACAAGGTGCCTGGCTGGATAAAATAAGGTGGAGGGTTGGATTCAGCCTGTGGGTCTTGTGTTTGCCGCCTGTGCCTTATTGGATATAAGCAGTCTAGTTTTTTCATCTTACCCAAAGTTTTAAAATTTTCTAAAAGCTATTTAAGGGTGATAGAATTATCAATACACTAAATCAAAATAACAACAGGGTGAACATTTACTATAGACAATGGACCGCACTACTTGCTCTGAGTTCATACTTTAGCCAGGGAGGCAAGAATTAAAAATATAAAAAATGAAATCACAATAAAAGATTTAATCACAGATCAAGGCTGCAATAGAAGAGATAGAATAAAGCAAACAAATTAGATAAACAGTCATCAGCATGGTGAATGGTGACTATGTATGGAAGTAAGTTAATAGCTAACATTTTCTGTGTGCTTATAAGGTTCTAGGCATGATGTTCTGTGTTTTAAATGGAATTATCACATTTAATCCCTAAAACTATCAGTCACAATAATAACAGCTAATGTTTATTGGGCTCTAACTAGATTCCAGGAACTATGCTAAGTGCTTAAAATTTTTTAAAGATTTTATTTATTTATTTTTAGAGATGGGGGAAGGGATGGGGAAAGAGAGGAGAGAAGCATGGATGTGAAAGAGAAACATCAATCAATCAGTTGCCTCCTGTACCCGCCCCAGTTGGGACTGAACCTGCAACCCAGGCAAATGCCCTCACCGGAATTGAACAGCTGAACCTTCACTTTGCACGATGATGCCCAGCCAACTGAATCACACTGGTCAGGGCACTATGCTAAGTGTTTTATTTTATCCTTGTGAGGACCCTATTTAGTAAGTATAGTCATCCCCATATTACAGATTAGGAAACTGAGGTTTAGCGAGATTGAGTTCTTTGCCCAAGGTTTTACAAGTACTATGTGATGATGTCGTCATTTAAGTCCAGGCCATCACTCTTTTTAAAAACAATTTTTTAACCTTCACCCAAGGATATGCTTTATTGACTTTAGGGAGGGAGATAGAGGAAGTGAGAGAGAGGGAGAAACATTGATGTGAGACAGCAACATCAATTGGTTGCCTCCTGAACATGCCCTGACTGGGGACTGAACCCGCAACCCAGGCATCAACCTTTTGGTCTATGGGACAATGCTCCAACCTACTGTGCCACCAGGCCAGGGCCAGGCCATCAGTCTTAGTTACAATGCTCTCCTGCTTCATAATAACGTGTAGATATTATTATCAAATCCACTTTGCGTGAAGGCAACTAGTGCTAAGAAAAGTGGAGTCATGAACACATGTCCATGTAAACGACAAAACACAGTATCTTAACTGTCTTGAAGGAATACATTTTATGTTATCAATGTCCAGCTGACATGCACTTGAATTCTTATATGAGTAACTTAGTGATAAATGGGGAAATCAGATTTTAAAGTCTGCCATTCACTCACACCAGGCACTTTGTTATATGCTAGAGAGCGGAGATGTGGCAGGCATACTCCATACCCTCAAGGAGCTTACACTTTGGTGGCAAAGACAGATACTGAACTAGCAATTCCAAGAATAAGGGAGGAGACACTTTCATATCAGTGGGGTTTTTTGGTGGTTTGCTTGTTTGTTTTTGGTATTGATGTCCTCACAATGCTAGGGAGTTCTAGAATTCCTGCTGCAGTGGACGTGGACATTTGTACTGAGCATTGTAACTTCACCACATAGTCCCAAGGGTCAGGAATAGGGAAAAGAAAAATCATGCCTATTTGTGTTTGCCCCCACTCTTAAACACTCAAGCAACCTTTGCTAGTGTTGTACCAAAATTTTGCAATGGAAGCCTCTAAAACAAATTAGAAGACCTCTCATTTCATCTGCCATTCATTGCTCTAGTTTTCCCTGGTCTATTCAAGCCCACTCTTGACTCGAGATTCCCACTTTCAGTATCCCTGGTTTTGATGAGCCATGTTGGACCCCCTACATCAGTATGTCACCTGAGAGATACTTGGACCATTTACTCTCTGGCACAAGGCATTTGACTCCAGGTGCCTTTGTCTTCATGTCACAGCACTAACTGGCCAGACTTCTTCCTGCCTGCCCTCAGAGGAGGGGCTCACACAAGTGCAACCTGATAATGTCAAGGTTGAAATGGAAAATGCCATCCTTGAAGTCTCTGTTTTTGAACATGGTTAAATCACTTCATATCTCCAACATTTATGTATCACTGATCCCACGTAAGCTTCAGGGTGAAATGGAGATTCTCAGCACACAAGGACTTGCACAACCTGGACCTAGATACATCTCTCTGTTTCCCTGGTGCCCCTCCTCCCAGCATGCACCTGTATCACCAGTCAAAACAAGCCACTTGAATCCCTGACACAAACCCTCATTGCTCTATCTTTCCCTGCTTTTGCTCTTTTAATTTCATCTGCTTGGAATGTCTTTTGTCACCTTCCCACCTGGATAAGACGAGCTTATTTCTGCAGGTTCTGGCAGAATCACCTTTAGCTAGGAAACCTTTCCTGACCAGTCTGACCTCTCCCGCAGGTGGAGGTCAATGCCTCTTCGTGATGCTCCCTCAAGCTTTTCCAGTCGTCACCTTCCGCACTCTGCATTGCAACTCTCAGCTCTTGACTGTCTTTCTCAGAGGGCAATCACTCCATTGAGGGGAAAAGCAACCAGTTTTTAATATCTCACTTCTCAACAGCAGATGGCACACACTGGGGACTTAATAAACATTTGTTGAATTGGTGAACATGAGTCTACTACTTCCTACTTAGCCTTTTACTAATTTGGAGGCTATTAAGTGTTTGCAGAAACATCATATTCAAATGCTTACAGATACCAGGTAGGTAGTGCAAATGCATTAACTAGCCATGCAAAACACATGTCTAAAGTGGCCTCTGGTTTAGGCACGAGGTATTTCTTGGAATTGCAGAAGGAACCCAGGCAAGTCATCTATTTACTCCTTCTGCTCAGAGATGAAGCTCTACTTTTTTTCATATTTTCAAGTAAAGAGTTTCACAACTTTCCCTGAAAGTACTATGCCAATAAGCTGAATATTAAAACATCAAATTACCTTCATCTTTCCTACTGTTTTCTCCCAAGTTTCTCTGCCTATCACGAGAGCAGAAACTCTGTTGTTCACATGTTCTGTTTACCACTTAGCACATGGTGAGTGTTTAATTAGTGCTAAAAGAGTAATCATAATATGCTGAAGGTGAAAGAAAAAGTTATGTATTTATAATAAAAGAGTGTGACAATTATTTTTCTTTTCTTTCAATTATTTTCCTTTTGCATATGCATTCAACTTAAATGTAATCAGCAATAGGAGAGAGAAAATAAGTTTATGTCAGAGTAAAAAAAGCATTGAGCTCCCATCTTCTCTATTTTGGTCATGAATTTATTCATTTAACAAATAATCTATGCTACTCTGTGCCAGGCACTGTGATTATTACTCGGTTGCTTTTAGTTCATGTCTCACCTTCCTCTTGAAAAGTCCCAGGTGTTCTCCACTGTTCCTTGTTGCTGGCTGATATCCATTTCTGGCCAAGGTCCAGTTTGCTGCTGTGAACCAGAACTTATTTCCCATAACTTTCTGTGGATGTTGGCTGGAAACAGTGTGCCACCACGAGGGTGCCCTCCCACAGTCTCTGCCTCTGAGCTCCAGGGGTGAAATTTACACCCAACATCCCTGAGCTCTTCATGAGTACCACACGCTCTGCTAAACAATTGACCCTCATCCTCATTCAGCACTTCCCCACACTTGATGACGAAGACACTATCGTTATCCTCATTTTATAGATGAGAAAACTAAATGACAAAGCAAGATTCACACACACACTGTGTGGGTCCAGGCACCAAGCTTGTCATCACTGTGTTAAACTACCAAGAGTCACCCTCCAAGTAAATGGCTCTCTTAGTCAATAGTAGTCAATAATAACAATAATAGCAGACAATAATAACAATGACTCAGTGTGTGGTAGAGACTCCTAGTTGTTTTTGACTATTGAAGCTCTCTTTCTTTTATACTAATAACATCTTTAATTTTAGCCAGGCAAATGGCTGCCTATAAAAAGGAGTACATTTTCCAACCCTTTTTGCAATTCTCTATAGCCATGTGACCAAGTTGTAGCCAATGGTGTGAAAAAGAAGTGGAACAGTTTCCAGGAAGTTTTAATTGTTTGAACTCTTGACAGCATTCTACAAAAGAAATACATTTTAGGTTACATTATGTGATTTTTTTGTGTGTGTGTGATATATATATCTCACATATACACTCACATATAGTCCTGAAACAAAGTTTCATGTAGAAATATTTATCTTCGCTGTATGGTAAATATTCTGATATCGTCTGTTCTATTCTATTTTATTTTTTAAAGTTATCCTTTACATCATTTGATGACTCACCAGTGAATCATGACCCACAGTTCAAAAAACATTGTTCTGTCAGACAATGTATATATGCTCCTCTCTCTGTTTTTCTTTGTCCATTCTACCATCCAGATGCCTGAAACACAAAGCCTCTGCTTTGGACCATGAGGTCAAGGCCACACACAAAGGAGTATCAAGATAGAAGACACCTGGGTCTCTGATGTTATAAAATGTCACGCTAGCCCTAAATTACCTGCTTGAGCTTTTATGTGAAAGAAACACGAGCTCTACTTATTTAAGCCACAGCTATTTTGAATTATTTTTTTCCTCATGCCAAACCAATCGTAACTGATGGTGCAAATGAGTTGAGTATTGCTTTCAGACCCATTTCTCTCTGTTTTTCTGCTCTGCTTTTTATTACAAAGGGGCTGAGCTATAGGCTTAGACAGCAGGGGTACTGGTGGGAGAGAGAAGGGCAAAGGAAAAAGAAGTTCAGGTACTTTGCCTCAGGCTCTCTGCCTTGGATGGTGTCTTCTCCAGCAAGAGTTGTACCTCCTGTCTTGCCAGTTCCCACTAAGTGGGGTTTTTGCTGGGTGACCTCAGGTCTTGGTCTCTGGTAACACTGTCCTCTTCCTTATGTCCACATTGTAGGGATGGCAGCTTCCTGCTGTGGCTGATCTTCGGATTTCCTCACCTTCCCTCTTTAGCTTTCAGTTCTTCTAGCACTTATTTAATGAAGTCCCTTCATTAAAGTTCCTTTGTTGTCAATACAGAAATAGTTGCAATTTTCCTGACAAGCGCTTGACTCACGCTAATGTATCACACAAAACTCTCCAGGTAAATTTCTCATTTCCTCTTTACCCTGTAAGAGAGGAACAACTCGCCACTGCTCCTTCCCTCCTCTCACAAATGATGAAAATTTCAGAGAGCTTGACCTTCATTTCATTTGGATTTCCTGACTTTCAAAAAGTAATCATATTTTATCACATGAGTTTTCACAGACACAAAAACTGTTTGCATGACATCACTCCACGTTACCCAAGGAGGTGGTCTCCATCCCCAAGCACCTTCCCAAAGCTGCCAACGCCCTGTGACCTCTCTCTGCCTTAGAAAAGTTTCCAGTCCTCCTCCAAGTCCCTTCATAACCTGGATTAGGGGAGTGCTTTCCATTCCTTCACATCAAATTATTAATTATTACTCAAGGACTGCATTTACTTCATCATAAAATGTTTATTGAGTGCTTAGTGTGTGCCTAAGGGCTAGGGTCTGGGACAGAACAAACATGAATGAGACTCAGTTCCTGCACTTGAAGAGCCCATTGTCTGGGAGGAGAGACAGGTACACGAAATAATGAAGGCCTTACACATAAGAAATGCTTTGGTAAGATCCAGCACAATAGCAGCATAGTGGAGGAGTGGATCTTGAGTTGGTTATTCTGAAGAATAAGTAGTAGTTTGGGAGGCTAAGAAGATTAGAGGGATATTTTAGGCTAAAGGAATTAACATATGCAGAGGTTCAAAGGCATAAAGTATTTCACAGCTTACCCTTCAATATGAACCTTAGCACTTTCATATTTACCCAAATAAATGTTACATACTTGCATGTAAATATACATAGGCATGTATACATATATTTATACTATTATATGTAAATATACACCTTTATATTTTCTGTTTTTTCTTTTCCTTTTTGCCATTCCATTATATTAACCTACCTTATTTCATAAAAGCATAAAGATGAACAGGAGAATTAATATATTATTAAAGGAAAGAAATCTAATTGCCTGGGCTATGTCTGTAGCTGTATTCACCACACTAACAAATACCCCAGGAAAAATGATTGAAATATAAGCCATAGCCACAGAGCTTCGTACAAGGACCTTCCTCCATAGGGAGAAGCCTAAATGGAGCTTGCAGGCTCGGGTTCCTTTCTGGAACACCATCAAAGAAAGTGTCCTGCACTCGTTACATTTTGGCTAAAAGTGAGATGTGAATAATAAAAAATATTTTCCACTGGGCTGAGGTTTGTTCACATTTATCAGTTGGCAAAATGACATCTGTCTAAAATTCCTTTTGCTTAGGGCAGTACGACTCTGGGAGGGGAAAAAAAAAAACAATAATATAATGCTGGCCAGAATTCTCCAAGGACCTTTTGCTAACCTCCTGAATTCCTACCTGTTGTTCACCTGGTCCTCCACCACAGTGGTGTTCAGGGAGGGGCCTCCAGTGCCTCCCTCCAGCCAGCTGAGCCAGCCTCTGGGGAGACTGTGACATCTGTAACACGGGGTCGTTTTTTCATGACTGTCTTTTTCACATATTGTCTTGCCTCTCCATTAGCTGGTAAGGTTCCTGAGGACAAGCACTCTCTAAAATACTCTGTTCTTTGGGAATAGATATATTGTTTTCTAAAAACTTATCTCTCCTGGTTTTCCAGTTTTCTTTTGCCATTCTGGCCTCAGGACAGGGAACATATGAATCACCTTGGAGAGGAGGAGAAAATGATGTACGGGAGACCCTTTCGGACAGGAGGAAAAGGAAAGATAGTCCTTTAGACATCAATAAATAGGACTTTGGAGGAGAGGAGAGTAAGAAGGGGAGGTGAGACATGTGTGTCTTCTCTGGTCTATAACCCCAGCGGATAAGAGTGGGCAAGGACCTGGAAAACAAGCAGACACATTTGACCCAGGCAGCACTGATCACAGTACCACTGACATGGAAGTCAGAGAGGCTTAGAAAGCTAGAAGTAGACAGATCTCTCCAGTTACTCAGGGTCCCGGATTGGAAAGGAGAGGATTCTGTGTTTGCTGTAGACCCAGAGAAGGCTATGGAAGACAGACAGATGAGCCATGTACACCCGCTTTTCAAGAGATTGTGGGATGGATTTGACACTCAAAATCAGAGAGCTAATGCTTAGAGGTTAAGGAGGAAAGTCCCAAAAAGGCAATTGAAAATGCGCCACCTGACAGAGCTGACAGAAACAGGCGACTAGCACCAGACACATGAACAAGTGAGGACACCATCAGCTGGAACCATCACTTGAATAGACCAGATGTTTCTTCAGCTGCAAAATGTAGCGGTGGGTGCCAGCCAGATGCCAGGGACGAGAGCAGAGTAGCCACACTGCATCGGAAGCTGGCAAAGCCCCAGAGCATGGGATGAAGACAAGAGCTCTGCGTTGACCTGGGGAACCAGCAAGCTACCTTCCACCAAGTCTAACCACTAGAGAACGGGGAAGGAGGACACCCCTGAAAGGTGAGTAGTTACCCTGAAGAGAACAAGTTAAAACTAAGGAAATGAATTTAACTGAAAGAGATATTGCTGATTGATTCTTATGTATATTTTCCCTTTTACCCAATGGGATGAAGAGTACTGAGGATTTTTAAATTCATTAGAGAACATTTAAAAAGTTATAGGTTTTCACATGTTTGGAGTTCTGTGCTGTGAACTATTTGAATTGACTACATTTTCTAGTAGGGATTGTCTCAGGGAATCTTACACATGGTAGACATGCAATATCTTAATAAATGACTTGGATGGATAAATAAGAATCCATAATTCACTTTGCCCAAGTAATTGTTAGATGGATATCAAATTTACTAACCATCTGTAATAAAGATTCCATGGCTTTCAAATTAACTAAATTTTAATGTCTGAAGATAATCATTGCTTAAGTCTACCCTGGAATCTACAAATGTACAAATTCTGCATTTACTTTTGCATCAATTCCATTTCAAAGATCCACTTCACGTGTGTTTACTGCACTTGTCAACCACTCCCAGCCACTTACTATTAAGAAACAGAGGGAGAAAAACAAATGGCTTTTGCAATCTTAACGTGTTCTTAAGGTTCGCCTCTGTCAAGGTCTGCCTGTCAACTGACCATCTTTATCTACCAGCCATTCAGTTATCTACAGCAATAGGCCTTAAGTATTAAGGTTAAGTACTTTTTACCATGGTGATTAGTTGTAACAAAATTATCATACATTTGCCACTTTACAATTCACAGAACTCTTCTAACATTTCATCTCTTCTAATTTTAACAACTCCAAACCTCTCTATGACCCATTCTCATCAGGCCTTTGTAGCTCCTGGTCTGTTGATAACTTTCTCCTCGGGGTGGCTGATGACCTCCATCTTGCAAAATTCAGTGGTGAATATTCAGTCCTTATCTTACTGACCTCTCGACACCACTCAAACACTTTCTGAAAGCATTTTTTCACTTTGTTTTGGCTTATCTCCTGCTTATTTTTTTCTAAGTTAGTGGCTTCTCCTATTCAATATTCTTTCCCTTTTCTTCTTCGAAAGGAAACATTGAAAGGCCCCGTGTTTCAGCCCTTGACTTCTCTTCTTTGACTTTCTGGGGGTCTTTTGCCATGCCATGTCTTTTCATACCATGCTCATAAGCCCTGGATTCACTTCTCCAGTTCCATCCTTTTCAGTCTTGAATATCCAACTCTACTTGGCATTTCTGTTTGAATGTCAAGAGACATTCAAATACATGAGACACCAAAAACCGAATTACATCCACCTGTACCAGTCCTCCCAAATGTGTGTTTTTCTGGCTCCCACCTATCTTCCTAGGTTTTTGTGGGGTTTTTTGTTTGTTTGTTTGTCTCGGTCTAATGACTATGCTGATGCTACTTCTTTTATGTCCCTGTTTTTGGCTTTACTATGTGGTCTGACTTTAACCTTAAATTGACCTCCACTTACGGTCTTGTCCTTGCTTCAATCTGCTCTACACCTGTAGTCTTGCTTTGCCCATTGGCTTCCAGGCTCTGCCCCTTATTTGCTCCTTTTTTTGTGGTAAGAGGCTCCAACTTCCTTCAACTGGAGCAGCCCTTCCCCTATATCCAAGGATCTGGCTGTCAGTGATTCTGATGTTACTATCTGCCTGACAGCTTACTTTTCTTCGAAGGCTGGTACCCTTTAAAAAGCAGTAAATCCTGGTTCATTTATACTTTTTCCTGTAACAAGGAAAGTTAATGACATGGCCAATAGGCTATACATCATCAGAGCATCACCAGAGAAAGTTTATCAGGCATTCAACTGTATATTGCCTTGTTCTTGCCTTTTAGGTGATTATAATCAGCACTGGCTGAAATGTTTATCTCCATTACCATTTTCACTTGACCGGTACTAGCTATCTGGAGTGCATTTGGGAAGCTTATTAAAGTCAGTAAATTCAGCAGAAAAAAATGCTACGATCAGAAAGTAACGCTTACCATTCACACTGCACAAGAGAACCTGTCCTGTATTTGCTGTCCATGTATAATCTATTAATCGCTTTCCCAAACTCTTTTCCTGTTCTTGTAGCAATAGAAACAATTCACTAATAAATAGTTCATTAACATCATTAACAATACTAATGCTATTATTCATAATAGTTCATTAGTAACTGATTAATATAGTAGTAGCAATAATGCTGCTAATAGTAAATACCATTCTAGAATATTACACCCTTTACTCAACAATATTCCAAAAATTTTGCTCAATTAACTCATTTAAACCCTTTATTTACCCTCACAATTACTATTACCTCCTTTTACACATAAGGAAGTGAGATAAAGAGATAGGAAATAATGGACACCATTTCTCTTTGCTAGTTAGTGGTAGAATTATTCAAATCCTGGTTTGGCTCTAAAGTCAGGTCTTAAAGGTTTTGCTAGACTGTCAATGTAACATTTGTTTAAAAAATTTTAAGACTTTGATGTGTAACATACGTAAAGTGCACAGATCTTAAGTATATAGCTCCATTTTACAAAGACTGACACTCATGTAGCCACCATCCAAGTCAAGATCTAGAACATTTCTAACACCCCAGATGGCTCCCGTGTGCCCTTTCCCAGTTGCTACACCTCCCTACTGGTAGCGATTCTGACTTTATCACCATGAATTAGTTTTGCATGCTTTTGAGTTTCATATCAATGGAATCACACAGTCTGTAATCTTTGTGTCAGTTTTTGAATGCTAATCATCATGTCCATGAGATTCATTTGTGGTGAACAGACTCTAATGTCATTCCCAATGATCCCCACCTAAATCCTGTGCCAAGGGACTTCTAAATAGCAGAGATCATTCCAGGCTGGCACAGTCAAAGAAGGATACTGGGATTCAGTCTTGAATGTTGCAAAAATTTGGAGGGGTAGATCAGGACTAGGGCAGGACAACTGATTGGGGCAGGGCAGGCCAGCTGGCCAAGGCACTACTCAGCCACAATTCCAGCTAAAGTGCAGAAAACAGCAGATGAAACTGGAGATGTATCCCTTCTGCCCTAGAGAAACATGGCTAATGATATACTAACTGTAGGAGGCAGTCTACTTAGTATTCCATAAACAGCCTCTTGTCTTCCAGCTATTTTAATGATTCCAGTTTCTGGTTTTCAGAATGCAGCACTTTTTTCCCCATTAATTTTTATTTGCAAATTTTGAGGGTGCTTTTGGGGGCCAGTGTTTTAGTTGTATTTATCTTCTCCTTGTCCTTAGACTCCAAAACACAATGTTTTCTAAGAAACTGCCATTATTTTGGTACCCACTAAAGAAATATTCCAGTCACATCCAGGCAAGAAGGAAACAAATGTGTTGGTAAGCGTAATCCTCCTGTATTGCTTGCCTTGTATGCTTAGTCTCCAACCTTCACAAATTTCCTCCCAGACTCATTTCTTCAGGATGGATGTAAACAGTTGCCAACAAATATATTAAAAATAGATTTTGCTATTTACTAGGAGTGCCTTGGGACTGGAGAAATAGCATCAAAGGTGTGTTTTCAACACAGTGAGCTACTAAGAGAACTATGAGGCACAAGGTTTTCAGAAATACAGAAAAAAAAATCCACCAAAATCTTTCCAATGGTAAAATTGACTTGTAAAAACAAAAATCATAAAAGATGTTGAGAAACATTCTTGCATTCACCAAGAGTTTAATAAAATATCTTCTGATTTATCCTAGCCTAAAATTATCAGAATGCTCAAATTAGATTAAATGGAGACCTGGATGGAGGTAGCAAATTCTAACTTTTTAGGAAAGAAAATCATAGGCAAGTAGTAGATAAGTTAGGAGGGACTAGAACTATTATGGCCCAAGTACGATGTATCGAGCTCCGGTCTCAGTATTTCTGCACACGTTTTGGGGCTTGCCCTTTCTGTGGTCATATGTTAGCATGCAGCTCACATTTGTGCCTCTCCATGCCTCTATCTCCTCCCCATTCTCCTGCCTTCCCCACTCCCTTCAGCCCGTCTTCTCTACCCCTGACCACATCCTTGGATCTGAACCTCCTTCTCCTACAACCTGCGTCATTCTAACACTCTTCACTGATTCTTTCTTCCCTGCTTCCCTCCTGGTTTCACTTACCCTAAACCAGACTCGTAGAAGAAATTTGTGCGTCTGATGGCCTCAATGTGCAGAATCGCTTGTTGTTCCAGGACAGGATTTATCTGGCTGGGGCGTGAGTTCAAGGGCTGTGCACCATGAAGGAGGAGTTGACTTTACTCTTGACATGTAGACTGGCAGGCTGATGTAAAGACCCATTTTTATTAGTTGTATTTGATCATCAGTCTAAGAAGGTTAAAAGCAAAAATAGTTTGGAAGGAAATGAACCTAGAAAGATAGCTGGAGCAAGTAGATGACATAATATAGCCTTACTTTAATTGTCAGCAATCCATTGTCTTTTTGTCACCTCATCCTAACTTCTCAGCTACCCTAGGATCAGTTTCCCATGGGCAGAGTCTCAGCTCTTTGCCTCACTTTTTATAACGGCATAAAAAATATTTCTGTCTTGCCATGAGTCTTCTGCTGCAGACAGACCATTAGGTTCTAACTGTTTCCCGAATGGCTATGGGTGTTTCAACTCCTTGTTTTTACTCACATCCATCTTCCTGGATTCCCTCTCCTTCTTTTCTATCTCTCTAAATCCTTCCCACTTTTAAAAGCTGGTTTGAATCCAAGTGCTCTACAAATCCTACCCTGACCACCCAGCAAAAATGAGGCCTTCCTCCTCTAACATTGCTTGAATAAGTTGGCACTTAAAATTTTCAGTGTAATAAATATTTATTGAGTGTTTACCATGTGCAAATTACCATATAAGGTACTGTGTGGGACTCCAATATAAATAAAACACTTTTTCCCAAAGTAGAGCATAAAATAAGTACTCAAAATTATAACCAAATGCAGAACATGTTATGCACTACGTACGAGGCATGGTAGACAGAGCGGCGGGGCTTGGGGGAGGGCAGGGTGAAAGGAGCTACAATGAGTATTACAGACTAGACTGCCAATGCTGGATGCTTTGTATGGTTGTTTAACCTGCACAACAACGCATTTTATTGGAATGAAAGAAAGGGTTTAGAAAAGTTAAAAAAATAACCAAGATTTGCAGATCTGGCTAAGTGGTAATGTAGGGTCAGAATTCAAATCTAGGTCTGTTTGGCTTCCACGTCCCATTTTTTCCCACTATCTTTTATCTAGTTATAAATTTAATAAAGTTTTCATGAAGAAGGAGGCACTTGAGATGAGACTTGAATCATAAGTGGGATTAGATAAATAAGGGGAGTGGAAAATACATTCCCCAGTGCTTGAAATTCATAAGCAAACTACAGAGACAAGAAAGAACAGGATGAGTTCAGGTAATAGAGAATGGTCAAGTTAGACTGGTTCGTAGAGTATGTGCAATGGGCTAATAATATAATAACTATCTTTTATCATGGTAGACACCATTTCACACACTTTCATGTGCACAATCTCATTTAATACTCCTGGTGACCCTGTGAGGTGATACAATAGTTAACTTTCACTGTATAATACACCACTCCCAAACATAATGGCTTCAACTAGCTCTCACTCCTGTGGGCTGGCAGCTGGGGCTGGGCTCCACTGGAGGGTTCTTTGCTAATCTTGGCTGGGCTTGCTGGTGCATCTACAGTCAGCTAGTGGATTAGCTGGATCTTGATGGTTTGAGATGGCCTCATTTATATGACTAGTGGTTAGCAGTCAGCTGGATGGCAAGCTGGGAGTTGTGGTTGTATTCACACAGCCACTCCAGAAGGCTAACTTTAGTTCATTCACAGGGTAGTTTTGGGTTTTCAAGCACAGAGAGTGGAATCCTCAACACGTCTGAGGTTGAACGTTTAAAATTGCACAAGGTCACTCCCACATACTCTGTTTACCAAAACAAGTCACAAGGCAAGACCCAATTCAAAGAGTGGGGAAATACAGTCCATCTTTTGATGGGAAGGAAAGGTAAAGGCTTTGTCATTAGCAGCAATCTTACACAGATAAATAGTATTATTATCCCCATTTCAATATATTAAAAAAAGAGGTTTGAAGAGATTAAGCAAATTTCCTGAGATTGCATATTAGGGAATGTGAAAGTCAGAATTTGAAGTCAAGACTGTTTTAGTGTAAAGCCCAAGCTGAAAAGGCATGTAGTTGCTATAGGATACAGAGTCTAATGTGACTCACAAGATGACACGTTTTTGTGTAGTTCAGAAATACAAACTGCCATTGATAGGTTTTAAGTAGGAAAGTGAAAAAACAGTCAGGTCTTGTGGATATTTCTCTGGAAGGGGACAGCCTGCTGAAGGAGAGCCTCGAGGGAGTGACGGCCACACGGGAACCCGTGCAATGGTCCGAGTGAGAACAAGAGTGGCTGCTGTTAGAGCAGTAAAGGTGAGAATAGCCGTGTCTTCTCTTAGAAAAGGGGGAATGAATTCAAATGATGTTGCAGAGCTAGAACTTACAGGATTTGGCAATGGATTGGATATTGAGGAGAAAGAACGAAGAGAAAAATGTGTCTTCAAAGTTACATCCTACATGTAAGGGGGAAAATGATGCTGTTTACAGAGTTAAGGAAGTCAGGAGAGAGAGTTGGGTTGGGGCTTAATGAAGAGTCTGATTTGGGACTTGTCCAGTTAAAGTGTCAGCAGAATAGCCACATGAAAGTACTTAACAGGCAACTGGCAGAGGAGGATTACAGCTTGGGAGAGAGACTGTTTCTGCCAGGCACAGGTTTAGAATTCACCTGCAAAGAGCTGTAACAGTAGATGAGTTTGCCGTAGGGAGAGATGGTTGAGGGAAAAGGTAGCTGGTGTAAAAAGATTGTAATATCATTCACTTTCAGTGGCTACCCAGAGAAAGTGACATGAGATATAAAGATAGAAGAAGGGGGACAACTGTACTTGAACGACAATAAAAGAACTTAAAAAAAAAAATAAAATAAGCCATCCATACCAGTAAAAGAAGATGGAAGAATGGCCGAAGAAGTAAATGGAGACAAAGGTAAAGGAAATATAGTTTCAAGATGTCAAGGAAAGACAACATGGCAAGAAGGAAGAGGAGATTTAATCTGCATTCAAATACTACAAAAAATATGCTTGTGTTTCTGGGGGCAAATGCTTTGTATCATGCTGATCAGAGTTTGAGGAATAGTGCATTGGTGATGGGATCTAAGGCAGAAATTCTTAATATTTTGAGGAGTTGGGGAACCCTTTAAGAATCTGATGAAAGCTCTCTGTGTCCTTCTCCAGGGAGAATATATTTCCATAAAATACTGACTTCACATATCATTTCAGGAGGTTTATTCAATCAGTGGACTGCAATGCACAAGAAATGGATTTCAGATTTCGAACAGCTGATCTAAGGGGACACAGTGTTACTCACAGCAGAGGGAGCAGAATATTGATTGATTGATTTGAGGAAATACAGGAGCTAAAGGTAGTGCCCAACTCCTCTACCCATACACATTCTCGATTGTAAAAAAAAAAATAAGTGTGAAGAGAATTAATTATTAATCAAATCAAAGTAAGAGTAATAATGATAGTAATAACTGTAATTTATTACAGTTCAATTATATAACTGGTATTTTATATCTAATGCTTAGTTTAATACTCCCACTCCCCCTCTAAGTTAAGAATCATTACCTGAGATTCAGAACAGTTTACATGGCAAACTCAGTGGCGTCATTGGCTGAAATGGATTTCAGATCTGACTTCAAACTCACGCTTTTCCCAATATACCCATAGTACTTCTCAAGAATGCTGATTAAAAATGAAAAAGAAAACTAACAAAAACTCCTAGCAAAAATGTTAGGAATAAAAAAATAACTTATTTTAGGTCTTATCTAATACAACCATAGAGTGAAAGCAAGGTTAAAATATCAAAGGGAGACACGAGCCAAGGGAATGTTAACTAAAAATACCATAAGAATGATATAAGAACCTCATTTTATGCTGAGAAGTCACCCAGTAAAGTTGACCTTTTATTGTTGATGAAAACTTTTAAAAACTTGGTTTGGAAAGCATATCAGAGAGGTTATGCAGTCACTATGACAAACAACTTCCAAATGCAGTGGCTTAAAGATTTATTTCTGGTTCACATCACACTTGGCATAGCATGTGTGTGCTGTGGTGGGAAGCAGGGTGGGCAGGGCTTTGTTCCACTTCATCATTCAGGGGCCACTTTTATCCAGCAGTCTGCATTTCTTAGGATCTCAGTTTCCTCTGCTGGATCTCTTGCATTGAGCCAGCTGACCAGCCAGAGAGGAGACTTGGAGGATCAGAGTACTAGCCCTACGCACATTGCATTGGCTGGAGTGAGTCAGTCACCTGATTCCACTCAGATACAAGGGGGCTGGGAAATGTAGTTAGGTTGTGCTCATGAAAAAGGAGACTGATCCAGAAAGTCTGTGCCATTGAACTTCTTATTATAACTTACATGATATAGATTTAAAACCGAGGTCAACATTTATCGTTAATGTACACCTGACAGAGTTAATTCCTCAGGAATAAATATAAAAGCAAATTATCTTTCTAGTCCTATTCAACATACTATGATACACTAATAATAATGATTTGGGAAGAAAAAGAAATGAAAATACAGAAACAAAGAAGCAAACATTCACATCTATAGATAACATTTCTAAAATTCTTGAAATTCAAACAAATATAGTAAATTATAAATAATTCACAAATAATCTCATCAGACATTCAGAGTGCCATCTGTATCAGACCAAATCTTCTGCACCTTCTCAGATGCCCTGGACAACCTCTTTTTCTTTTCTGAGGATGCCACCTACCTCCCAGCCTGTGCCCGCTTAGCTGAACTTTCTAAGCTTACTAGAATCAAGTTGCAGCCCTGACTTGCCTGTACCACATGTACCACATACTCCAAATGATATATTACTGCCTTTAGTCACTACCTCCTGACTTGGTTGTTATGCTGCTCTGCAGTGTGCATTTTAATTTCCCAGGCTTCCACCACAGGGCTGGACAAGAAGACTCAGTAGCACAGGAGAGTTATTTTCCTTTGCGATGAACCTTGACCAATAGGAAATGGGAAACTGAAGAGATCTGTGCAAATAACTTTCTCTTTTTTTCCCCCGTTGTGGACCATCTGGAGGTAGGGCTCCTCCTTGTCCTTCTAGAAAGATCCTGAGTACTAAGCAACATCCTTTGCAGTCCATCGTGAAGTGGCTTGTTGCATTACATTATCTCTTTTCTTACTTCACTTTCCCTTTTCCTTTTTATTCTCTAGGTTTGTGCCTCACCAAATCTCAGCATTTTATCCTTATCTAAGGCTCTGCTTCCTAGAGGGCCCTGTCAAAGTTTATGCTCACTCCCCCCAAAATCACATCATTGTATGCTAATGACATATCTGGAAAATAGGATGAAAAATCAATTTATTTCAAAATAATAACTAAATATTAGTTTGGCTCAGGTCAATTTATTTAAAAGACAATATGAAAACATTCTGGGAGAGATAAATGAAGAAATAATAAATACATATGTACACTATGGTTTTCATTTGGAGCCTTGGGAAAATGAAAAATTATTAAGATAAGAATTTTTTTCTAAGCAATACATAGTTAATGAAACACCCCTTCAATTTTCCATAAAATACATTGTGTAACAAATAAATTGAGTATGGAAATTCCACTGGAAAAATAAAAAGTCACAAATATATATTTATTTAAATGTTGATAACCTCTATTAAATTAAAAATAATCTTATCAGCCTGATAAAATAATTTTTGGTACTTTACAGTTTATAAAGTACTTCCACATACATTTTCTCATTTATTCATTATGTTAGACTGATCAGAAAAGAATTAGTTTATCTGTACTGAGAGATTATTTATTTACTTTTTGGATTTAGTTATAGGTGGCCAGTTTCCAAAAAAGTTTTGAGGTGCTTTATCTCATAGTTGAGAAGTCTGAAGGTTGGAGAGTATCCAATTCAAGGGCCAGTAGGTGGATATGGGGACTCTAATTCAAGCATACTGACTCCAAAGCCCATGTTTTTTTCCACTATGCTTTACAGTCTTGTGTTATGAAATGACAATGAATCAAAATACATGCATTTTGTTTAAAAGTAGAAAAAAATTGAATGGAATAATCAAGGGGACAATACTTGGATACATTTTGTTGGGATAACCAGTCATAGTATAGCATTAAAAATTAACTCAGCCACCCATATTTCACACTCAGTATTGCAAAAACTTTCCAGGAAAATTGAAGTATTAGCTTGGTTCATTATAGTATCTTGTGAAATAATTCTTTTAATTGAATGAGCATCTAAAAAATAATTTGAGGCCTAGATGAGTTTATTAGTGAATTCTACCAAACATTTAAAGAAAAAAAAGCCCTGGCTGGCGTAGCTCAGTGGATTGAGCGCGGGCTGTGGACCAAAGGGTCACAGGTTCGATTCCCAGTCAGGGCACATGCCTGGGTTGCAGGCCAGGCCCCTAGTGGGGGCCACGTGAGAGGCAATCACACATGGATGTTTCTCTCCCTCTCTTTCTCCCTCCTTTCCCCTCTCTAAAAATAAATAAATAAAATCTTTTTTAAAAAAAATAAATAAATAAAAATACCAATTCTCTAGAATCTTTTTCAGAAGATAGAAGCAGAAGGAATACTTTCTAACTCATTCTATGAGGCCAGCATTACCCTAATATCAAAACCAGACAAAGACTTTATAAGAAAACTACAAATCAATATCTTTCATGAACATAAATGCAAAAATCCTCAACAAAATATTAGCAAATAAAATCCAATAATGTATTAAAAGAATTATACACCAGGAACAGTGGGATTACTCAGGTATGCAAGCCTGGTTCTACATTAAAAAAAATCAGTTAATATAATTTATCATGCAATAGGCTAAAGAAGAAAAAACACACGATCATATCAATAGATCAATATCAATAGATCATATCAATAGATCAATAGATGGGTATTTCATAAAATTCAACACCAAGTCATGAGAAAAACTCTCAGTAAACCAGTTATAGAGGGGAATTTTCTCAACTTGATAATGATATCTATAAAGAACTGACAGCTAACATCATACTTACTGGAGAGAAACTTGAAGCTTTCCCACTTAGATCAGGAAAAAGGCAAGTATGTCACTTATCTTCATTCCTGTTCAACACTGATCTGGAAGTACTCACTAACGCAGTAAGACAAGAAAAGGAAATAAAAAATATACTGGTAGGGAAGAAAGAAGTAAAACTGTCCTTGTTCTTGGATAATGCGATTGTCTCTGTGGAACTAATGCACAATTATAGCAAGGTTGCAGGATACAAGGTTAATATATAAAAGTCAATTACTTTGCCATATATCAGCAATGAACAAGTGGAATCTGAAGTTAAAAGACACAATGCCATTTACATTAGCACCCCCAAAATGAAATACTTAGATATAACTTGAACAAAATATGTATAGGACATATGTGAGAAAAAAACTCTAAGAGACATCATGGAAGAACTAAATAAGGGAGAGAAAATGTATGTTCATGTTTAGGAAGAGGATGTTCAGGGCAGTGAAACTACTTGCAGGATACTATAATGGTGAATACATACTATTATAAATTTATCCAAAACCATAGAAAGTTCAACACCAAGAGTGAATCTAGTGTAAACTGCAGGCTTTGGTTGATAATGATGGTTCATTAATTATAATATGTACAATACCACTCTGGTGGGTGATATTGGTGAAGGGGGAGGTTATGGGTGTAGAGGCAGGGGGTATATGGTCAATCTGTGCATGTTCTGCTTTATTCTTCTGTAAAGCTAAAACTGCTCTAAAATATAAAATTTAAAAACAATAATTAAAAATATATCAAGAGAAGGAAGCTGTATATCAATCCCAAATGTAGAAGAAATTCATAGATGCTATCAGAGACAAGACGGATTTGAACCTACATGTATTTTAAACATTTGTCAAAAAAACTGTTCTCAGCTTTTACTCCCCTACCTCATCTGTTCTACCCATGTACTCTGCCAACAGACTTTCCCTGCGGCCAACGGAGTGGGCACATAAGACATGCTTGAACAGTGATATGTACTAGGCATTGTTCTAGGTGCTTTATACAAATTAATTCATTTAATTTTCATAGTAATTCTGTGAGATTACTACTTCTCTAAAGTTAAGGGCACTTAGGTATAGAGATATTAATTATCTCCCCCCTCCCTCCATGTAACACACTAGTAAGCAATTGAATATTTTGGGGTCCAAACCCAGGCAGCTTGATTTTCAACTCTTCCTGTTTGCAGTGATTCAGAGTCATTTCCTAGGATTTTTCCAACTTGTTCTGGGGAAAGTAATACTGCTGTTACATCTACAAGATGCGAGGATATAAATCTAGAGCCATCTGCAACCATGCTCCCCACTATGTGTCCACCATAGGAGAGAATGAAGTTGACAGTTAGAGACAAGCAGAATTGCTTGACAGATTCCTAAAAACATCAACTCACATCTTCTAGTCACTTAAAGCCTCTCTCAGTTTCATGAGTACATAAAGTGCATTAATTCACTTTGTAGTTTATGCTTTTTAAAACCGTGTTTCTATCATTTGCAACCCAAAGGGTTATGAATATTAGAGAAATTGGAGCCCAGACTGATGAGGCTCACATGACAAAGTAAACATGGTCATTAAAATAGGGAGTAAAGTTGACTCAGCAGTCCCTGTTAGAGACATTGCTAAAGGAAGATCTCAGATAAGGTAAATTAATTACAGGTTCACATAAATAAATTTAGCAGGTGACCCACTAAAGCCTTCATCTGCATAACTCCAGCACACATCAGGTCGGGTACACAGAGACTCAATAGAAGCCACTGCACTGGAGGGTCACATCCTCTCATCCATTTGAAGACCTGAGTAATCTTCCAGACCTAGAACCCTTGGATGAAGAGTAGACACAGGTAAAGTAAGAGGAAACAGCTAAGGACACTACTGTAACACCCATGTGCTTACTCTGAATCTCCTTTCCCAAAGGGACTTGCAGCGAGTCAGTTGGACTGAAGCTGAGTTCTAAATTGAGTTCATATCAGAGAAGTTCCCATGGAACTTGAATCCATGTCTATGGTCATTCCCTGGTCCCTGATCTGAAATATATATCCCTGTCCATTGAAGCTCATGCTGGATCCCTAACCCAGGAAACAGCCCCAATCATGAAAGGAAGAGCCAAGGGCAAAAATATTGGAGATTTTCCTCTATAGCAAAGCAGTAAACTGAAGTGATATTCATCTCTTGGAGGAGTCACCAAGGACAGTGGCACATTTAAAAAAAAATTAGCCCTTTGTTACAGGCTGAAAGATGATTACATATTTTTAGCTCCTTGACAGCCCGTTACTTATTTTATTTTTTTTTTACTTAGATCCTGGGTTTTGAAACCACATCAATTTCCATTTTCTCTTTCTTCCCCCAATATAGTTTAGTGTGTTACTTATGTCTGGTAATTGTTTGAGCTAATGGTTTTTAGATTTCTTTCTTTTTTTTCAAACTATATTTTGAAAACTAAACATGCATGATAAAACCTTCTTATTCCAACATATAAACAGAAGCTGGCCAGAGAGAAAATGTTGCCCACCCTGACTAAGTGAAAATGACTGCCTTGAGTGTTTACTGCCATGAGTCAATGGGGATCGTGAGAACTGGCTCATGGGGCTGGAGTAGCACGCAGTACTTATTTCCTCAATTGTGTTCCAGCAAAAATCTGCCTGCTTGTCATTTTAATCTTGAAGACTGTTTAGAAATAAATATTTAAAATAGATGTTTAACATAGAATGTGAAGAGAGAAGAGACATCCTGTCAAATGTTTCAAGTTTTGGAAAACCTTACTTATTTACTTAGATTTCTCTCTTGGATGTATAGATTGTTTTATTTTTTAAAAAAAGTTTATATATTTATTTTTAGAGAGAGGGGAAGGGAGGGAGAGAAACATTGATGTGCGAGAGAGACATTCCTTTTGTTCCCTATCACACGCCCCCAACCAGGGACCTGGCCCACAACCCAGGCATGTGTCCTGACTGGGTATCAAACCAGCAACCTTTTGGGTTGTGAGAACATACCCAACCCACCGAGCCACACCTGTCAGGGCTAGATGAACTGTTTTAAGGATGTCAGTCCCCCCCCCCAAGAGATTATGTAGGCTTTATAACATTTTAACCAAAATCTCAATTGTACTTTTCAAGAACATACCCAAATAATTTGAGAAATTATCTAGAAAAAGGGATGAGAATTAGTAAACAGTTATTCTAAAAAATGACTATTTAATGGAAAATTACCCACTAACATTTAAAGTGAAATAATTTAAATGGTATAGCTTGAATTGAAAAATAGAAAGTCAATTAAATAAATAAAAAGCCCAGAAGCTGACACTCTTATGTGAAAGAAAATTCTTAATATATGAAGAAGAGTAATGAAATAATGAGAAAAATTAAGATTCTTACCTCATGCTACCTATTAAATAAAACAAATCAAAGTTATATTAAGTTTAATTATTTTAAGAACCATAGAAATATTTTAATGCATAGCTTTTTGATCTCTGAGAAAAAAAACAGAACATAGGTTGAACTTCAAAACAAATAAAGAATAAAAAATTCAACTTAATTTTTGGATATAGTGTTTATATTATAAATCAAAAGCAATCACCATATAATTAAGAAAATAATAAACTGGGAAATACGATTTCCAAAAACATGACAGGTAAAAGATCAATTTCAATAGAGGCAAAGCGCTCATGGATGTTGATGAGAAAATATATGTGCCCCAAGTAAAAGGTGGGCCAAGAACATCAATAGTCAGTTCACATACATATAAACATGCACGCAAAGAAAGAAAAAAAAAGATAACTGCCTAACAGTATATAAAAACACTTAACATTATGACTTACGGCAGAGATGGCTAACAGACCACCAAATTTTATGTTCCTTCTTCACTGCAGCCTTTTACTTAGGAAGTACACCCTTTGAGTACATTTCTCAGACACCCTTTTCTGTAGTGTGGCCACATGACTGGTCTCTGTCAGTGGAATGTAGGTGAAAAGTGATGTGTGTCCCTTTCAGAGAGAGGCTTTTAAGAATTGTCTTGTGCCTTGTTCACATCCTCTGCTCCTCTTCCACCTTCTGGATGCAATTACGTAACTATGATGTCGTAGCAGAGGTTTATGACTTAGCTGCAATTATCTGACATTTTCAGCTCTTACAAAGTGAGGTGGTCACTTTTCTTCTATCTAGAGTCATAAAATAGGTAATTCTCTACACATAGAAAGCTTTAGAAAGTGGGTATAAAATTATCAATGTTACTACAAGGAAGTATTAAGACTATACTCAGAAAAACAAGGAAGAGGAAAACATGGGATGATGGAAACTGTCAATCCATATTAGATAGGATTAGTTAAGTCTGCTGCATGTCATAGACAAAAACGTAACTAATTTAAACAGGATAGATATTTATTGCTCTCTCACATAAAAGGAATTCAGAGACAAACAATTGGAGAACTGATATGATGTCTACACTTGCTTTCTAGAAGCTCCACAGTCCTGGCATTGCTCCCATACTCAAGGTCACATAATGACAAGATAGCGAATAAAATGCTAGATGTCATAGCATAAGTTTGAGGAAAGAGAACACGCACAGAGCAAATGGCCAGCTGAACTGGTTTCCTTAAAAAGCTTTGTGAGGAGTTCCATTTCCATTTCTACTTCTGTTTCCATTTCATTGGCCAGAAATGGCTCATAGTCACACCAAGTTATGAGGAAGGCTAGAAAATGTGTTTTATATCAGATGGCAATACTTCCAGTTAAAACTTGGGGTTCTCTTCCAAAGGTAAATGATGAAGATGGTAGGCAACTGGCAGATATTCCACAGGACCCATGCTTGAGAGTGGGGAAGGGAAAAGCTGGATAGTATTGGAAGAGGAACTCTTTAGGAGGAAGTTTTTTGGGGGGAAAATGGGGATTTCATGATTTAGGTGTTTAACAAGAAAAAAAACAGAGTTACAAACTCCAGGTAAAACAAAAGCTGTGCAATAAAATCATGTTGAAATATGAAACAAAATAAAATCATGATATAAGAAAATAGAGTTTATTCAATATTTTTAACAAAGTATATTTTTATTTGAGTGGCCAGCAGGGGGATCAGTAATCCCAGCACACTTCTACACCAATGTGAGAAAAATATTTACATAGGCAATGTATTAAATGGTATGTGTATTAGTTTTTAATGTTTAGAGCCAGTCTTCAGACAAGATATGGATCAGCTACAGCTGCAAATGGGATAACTGTTAACATTACAATGTAGGCATGACAGAAGGTAGAAACTGGGGGGCAGGAAAAGGGTATGATGACCCGTTTCTCATTTCTCGTTTACAGTGTTGAGTCAAGGTATTGATTAATGTTGATGGGAAGAGGAGTAAAATTTCCAATATTATTTAAGGTTATAAAGACTATCAATAAAAGAACCAAAAATAATACACTGAGAGAAGGGGAAAGACAAAAATATCACGTGTTCCTGGAAATGGACTCTTTAAAGATAATGATTGTAATGAGGTTTATATTTTTCCATAAGAATAGTGTTTTAATTGTGAGTTAAGTACCAAGTAAGTTCCTTGAACAATATGTCAGGGAAGCAAAGAAAGAGCTCTGGTAAATCTATATATTGATTCAAAAGAGGTTATTTATATTACAAATGGATATATTTTCAGTAGTGATTTTTATTTTTCAATGGTTCTAATGTAATGAACATTGTTAATAGTTAAAAGTTGGACCTATATATGCTCTTTAAATGAAACATGAATTATACATTTTCAGCTATAAGTTTTCTTGCTGCCTTAGAATTTTGAAGAGAGTTCAATAGCTTTGGATGGTTCACCTCTATTCAGGAGCTATTTCCAGAAAGATTAAGACATGATTTCTTTTTCTCTTTACAGGGTCCAGCACAAATAACACCCCTGTTTTATTACAAAATCATAAGCATGAAATTCTGTGACATAACAATATCATTCTCAAGCACATCATGTAACATTTTAGGTGAAATGTTGAAATTAAAACTATTAATCATCACACCCATATTATTACCCTACCAACCACGTTCACACAGGCTGGACCCTGTATATAAATTTGCCAATAGCAAGAGAAGGTTTCAGTTGTTTTGCCAACTTTACAGCAACTCTCAGTTTGAGATGACTGTTTTCAGTAAGAGGCTTTGTGTCTCTAAATATTTGAGGAGCCCAATGTGGGCTTTTTCTGGGGCCCAGAATTCCCCTAAGGCAGATTCTAGCAGTTTCCTTCTCTTCATTTCTCTTTCCCCAGGCCCACCATGATGAACATGAAAAGGCAGAATTGAAGAGCAAAATAAGCCATTAGAAGACAGGATTGAGAGCTGATGGAAAAGTAAAACACTGACTTGGATGGACAGAATTTCCTCTTTTGGGAGGGTACAGATGGGCGGTAAGTGGGGGAGGCTAAGTTACTCTCAGGTGCTGACAGGATTCCAAATATTTTGTACATCCTCTGATAGAGAAATCTTTGTAGTTTCCTGAACCAGTGTCAGCAGGGCCTCTACTCAGAGCTGCTAAAAAGTAGAAAGAGGATATAGAAACTAATAGAGAACCCATAATTTTCCTGGACTTCAAATTTTACTTCTCTGGAAGCTATGTATCCAAGTGTTAATGATTTCTAAGTAGTATGATATAGGGTACCTTTTTGTCTTTTCACTTATTTGCATTTTCTATTTTGTACAATAAATATATAAGGTATTTATGTAAATAAAAAAGAGGGAAAAGGCCCTGGCTGGTGTAGCTCAGTGGATTGAGCGCGGGCCTGCGAACCAAAGGATCGTGGTTCGATTCCCAGTCAGGGCACATGCCTGGGTTGCCAGGCCATTTCCCGGCAGGGGACATACAAGAGGCAACCGCACATTGATGTTTCTCTCCCTCTCTCCTTCCCTTCCCCTCTAAAGATAAATAAATAAATAAATAATAAAAATAAATAAATAAAATATTTAAAAAAAAAAAAGAGGGAAAAGAACTGCATATAAAAAGTAAATATTATTTGAATGCATTTCCTTCTTTTCTTGATCTGATTTTCTTAACCTTATTGTCATCCTTTGGATATCTCTGCTACATGGCAACTTATAAAGCCGCTGAGCCACAGTCACTGTTCTATAGGTTTTGTGCTGCGTTCGAGATTGACTATTCACAACTCTGGAATGTTCCTTTTTTTTTCTTACACTGAAAAGGAATAACCAACTTAAATGGCCAAAGAGACATTCATAAGTGAGCTATTCCATCTACTTGATGGAATTACTAAAAACTGTTGTATGAAGACTCTATTAACAGGAAAAATGTTTAAGGTACTCACATTACATTTTTAAAAACCAGTATACAAATTATATAAACAATAAGAAAAATGACTAGAAAGAAATATAGCAGTGTGTAAAAAATTTTGTTTTGAAGATAATGCAGGTCAAAGCACCATAGAGTAGCCAGTTAGCAGGTAGTCAATCAATGTTAGTTGAATTTCAATTTACATTCTCACTTTCAAAAACTCTCTCATAAAGAGATAATTCAAAGGGGGGGAGGAGCAATTTGTAAAAAGTATTCAGCAGACCTTTAAATTAATGAAAAATTGTAATTGAGCTAAATATTGAAAAAATAGAAATATGGTAAGCAAATATGACTGTAAATATGAACCAATCTATGTGTGTATATCCACATTAAGTATAATCAATAATTTATGAAATAAAATATTTTAATATTAAATGAACTTTTATGTCCCTTGCAATCTGTAAAAGCATCTACATGTATGCTAGTAATTTAAGTGTATCCTCGCAGGAACACTTACTGAAGCCATTCTGAAGGAAGTGCCCCAAGGACCGCTGAGTCTGTCCTGCTGCTGAGCAGTTGGTAGCTGCTACATTAGTAAAGTTCTTGAAAGAAATTAGAAATCTGCTTTTGCTTTCTAGTCTTAAGAGATTTTCAGAATTCCCAGAATTTCCCATCACATGGCTTAGATCTTCACAAAGTTTTACAATAACCACTAGAATTTTTTAAACTAGATTTTAGTATTTAAAAAATCCATTAAAATGGTTTTAATTATGAGATCTGGGCTAACACAGGGCCTCAGTAAATTGGTTCTGAATGTGGTGGCCTGTAGTAACATTTAGATAACATTTTTCTCATAAATGCATCATACATTAAATATGTTTTTGTTATAAATTCAGAAAATATGGTGATTTCCATTTGGAAGCAAATAATGGTCATTTCCATGTCTTGAGAGCAAAAGTGAGTTAACTTATTTTTTTATTATGAACGAAAGAAAAGTTGTAAATACACTTTGCTAGTAACTGCTTGAAGATTATTTCAATTTGGAAACATTTTTTCCACAAATATTTACAGTAACTTGTCAAAAAAAATGCCACACTTAACAAAACCCAATTATTAACATTTTTTATGATCTTCATAAAAAGACTTTTATACCTTTTATAACATTGCCATCAGTGAATGCATTTGATTTTATGTCCTATTTTTTCATTTACTATTATTTCAAATATATTTCCACACATGCAATTAAGTCCATCTGGTCTAATGGGCCACGTAAGGCCACTGTTTCCTTGTTGATTACTTGTCTGGAAGATCTACCCATTGACGTCAATGAGATGTTAAAGTCCCCTACTATGACTGTATTTCTCCCTTTAAGTCCATCAATATTTGCTTTATATATTTAGGTGCTCTATGTTGGGTGCATAAATGTTTACAAGCGTTATTTGTTCTTGTTGGATTGATTGCTTTGTCTTTATATAATGAACTTCTTTGTCTCTTGTTACAGCCTTTATTTTAAAGTCTATTTTGTCTGATATACATATTGCTACCCTGAGTCTTTATTTTTTGTTTTGATTTGTATGAAATATCTTTTTTAATCCCTTTACATTCAGTTTATGTGCATCTTTCATTCTGAGGTGGGTCCCTTGTAGACAGTCTATGTGAGAGTCTTGTTTCTTATCCATTCAGCTACCCTATATATTTTGATTGGAGCATTTAAACCATTTGCATTTAAAGTAATTGTTGATAGGTATATATTTATTGCTATTTTATTCATATTTTTATTTCTTTTAAAAATTAACAAATATGTTTATTGATTTGAGAGAGAGAGAAAGTGGGGGACAGAGAGGAAGAGACAGAGAGAGAGAGAGAGAGAGAAACATTGACTTGTTGCCTCCCATATATGACCTGACCGAGGATCAAACCTGCAACCTAGGTATGTGCCCTGACTGGGAAATCAAATCCCCAGCCTTTGGGTGTATGGGACAATGCTCCAACTAACTGAGCCACACTGGCCAGAGCTCCTTCTTCTTCTCAAAGAAGTCCCTTTATTGTTTTTTGTACTGCTGGTTTGTTGGTAATGAACTGCTTAACCTTTTTTTTTTTTTTTTTTTTTTTGTCTGGGAAGCTCTCTATCTGTTTTTTGAGTCTAAGTGATATCTTTGCTGGATAGAGTAGTCTTAGTTGTAGGTCCTTGCTTTTTATCATTTTGAATATTTGAATCTTTTGGCCTGAAATGTTTCTGTTGAAAAATCAGTTAATAGTCTTATGGGAGCTCCCTCATAGGTAACTGTCTTTCTCTTGCTGCTTTTAAGATTCTCTCTTTGTCTTCAACATTTGCCATTGCAATTATGATGTGTTTGGTGCGGGTCTCTTCGCATTCATTGTGTTTGGGATTCTGACTTCTTGGACTTGTTTGTGTATTTCCTTCAAAAGGTTAGGGAAGTTTTCAGCCATTATTTCTTCAAATAGGTTTTCAATCCCTTGCTCTCTCTCTTCTCCTTTGGTACTCCTATGATGCAGATATTTCTATACTTGATGTTGTCCCAGAGGTTCCTTAAACTGTCCTCGTTTTTTAAAATTCTTTTTCTGTGTTGCTCTGCTTGGTTGTTTTTTGCTACCTTGTCTTCCAAATCACTGATTTGATCCTCTGTTTCACATAACCTACTGTTGGTTCCTTCTAGTGCATTCTTCATTTCAGATGTTGCATTCTTTATTTCTGACTAGTTCTTTTTGTGCTTCCTATGTCCCTATTTATGCTGTTGAAGTTTTTACTAAGTTCCATGAGCATCCTTAAAACTATTGTTTTGAATTTTGTGTCTGGTAGATTACTTGTCTTTATTTCACTTAGCCCTTATTCTAGAGATTTCTCCTGTTCTATCATTTGGGACATTTTTTTGTCTCCCAATTTTGGCTGCCTTTCTGTACATTAGATAGATCTGCTGTCTTCCAGTCTTGGTATAGTGGCCTCATGTAGTAGGTGTCCTGTGGGGTTCAGTGGCACAGTCTCCCTGATCACCTGAGCTAGGTGCTCCAGGAATGTCCCTTGTGTGGGTTATGTGAGCCCTCCTGTTATAGTTGATTCTTAATAGCTGTTGGCCTGTCCATGTTTGGGATTGACTTTAGGCAGGCTGGCTGGCAATGAGGATTGACTCCAACCATAGTACACGAACTGCTCTGTGAGGAATTTGACACATCAGGGTCTAGTGCCTGCCAAGATCTTCCTTTGGGTGTGCCAGTTGGATTGTACTCTGCTCTGTATTGGTTCTAGGGCCTCTTGGGAGGGACTCTGGTGCAGGTCAATGTCAGATGCTGCCTTTAACTGGCCCTGGGATACCTGTTTGGAGCTACCAAGTGATCCACAGTTTATATCTGCCTCTGCGGTGTCTGGGTGCACACAGGAGGGGCCAAGCTGCCTACCAACACCAGCACCCACTGGCACTGAGATGAAGGGCAGGTCAGCACAAGGGCAAGGCACCTCCACCTGCCACCTGCCACTAGGCTCAGTCACTGGAAGAGCCTTTGTGGTGCATAAGTTGTGTGGAAGAGACTCACTGAGTCACCAGGTAGGGGCAAGTGCTATTCACCAGGTTGATACACATTAAGTCTTCATGCCAGGGCTGAGTCTGAGGCCACTCAGCAAAATTCTTAGTGTACACCAAGGCCAGCTGCCACTTGCCAGGGCCTATGGACCTTCGTGGTGGGGCAAGGTCTCAGGGAATCATCAGGGTAAGGCCAAGAGAGTTCATCAGGCTAAAACAGACCAAGATCGGCTGTGTGGAGAGAAGGTTCTGTGCAGGGATGGTGGCACTGGTGAGGCGTGTAAGGAAAAAAATGGTTTCACCAACAACCTCACAACTCAGTCTTTCCCTGGGTTACCCTGGCGCTCCTCCAGTTTGTCTGAACTTCCTCAAGAGCTCTTTAATAAAGTCTGCATTACAGGCCTAGGCTGGAGACGTGATTGGCCCACCATGGGGAGTAATCCTGGCAGGGCGAGGGACCTTCAGGAGTCAGCAGGGAGGGCTCACTGTCACTCCCCAGGCTGATACTGCAGGAAGGCAGGAGGGGCCCAGCCCAGGAAGGTGGACCAGCTGCAACGCATGAGGAAAAAATGGCCCTCCCCAGGAGCCACCCAACTCAGTTATTCCCTGTGTGATTCTAGCACCACTTCATCCTTTAAATTCATGCCACATGGTGTTTGAGGATGTTTTCTAGCTTTTTCTTCTGGAACACCAGCTTCTTTGAACTCAGGTACCAGATGTTCCAGTTATGTGCTTCCTGCCCAAACTTGACACAGTATTTGGCATGTAGCTTGTTGTAAGAGAAGACTCAGAAAAGTGGTACTACACTATTTCCTTAAAAATTTCGTGAAATCTTTTAGAGAGTCCTTGTAAAATTTACTTAATTTCATAATGTTTTCATTAGAAACAGTGGGTATATTAATTGCTTCATCTTCTGTTTTTATTTTTCTCCCTTTTTGTTGGCACGTTGAGGTTTGTATCTGTTCTTTATATACTATTTGCTATGTTAGACAATTATTTGCAATACTTTTATGTAGTTAATCTTTAAAAATTATTCTTTTGCTTATTACACAAATATTTGCTGAGGATCTACATTGTGCCAGGCCCCTGTCATAGGTCGATAGCAGTGAACAAAAAGAGATAGTTTCTAGGTATCTCAGCAGAGAGATTTTAAACAAAAGGTCATTCAATTAACATATAATTAGGAATTGTGCTTAGAGAGTTTTAACCGAGGATGAAAAGGGGGGTTCTCTTATATGTCCCCGGGTTCAGAATTCTGAAGTCAATCTTACTAGCTTAAAAAATTTATGGTCGGAGGGAAGACGGCAGCACGGTAGGAGGGAGCATATTACACTTCCCCCTACACACGGGAGAAAATTTAATTTAAAAAAATAAAAAGCTGCTATACACACTGGGTTTCCTTAATAAAAACTTAATAGTGTTCCAGGAGGTAACAGACATGCATTATCCACATAGCTTTTTAATCTTTTCTATATTAATTCTTCTATTTATAGTCACTCAATATGTAAAATGCAGCTGCCTGTGTATTCCTCCTACTTGTAAATTACACAACAAAGTTTTAGCTTAATTAAAACACTATAAATAGGGTGGAAAATCCCAGTGCCTTTCACTTTTCTTCTGCCATCAATAGGATTAGAATATTTCTCCATCCAACTTCATCTTCAGATGCTTACCACAAGCATTCTCATGAGCTAATGAGAGGTATCAGCAAGTCAGGGGAGGGAGGAAAAGGCTTACTTTCCAATTATGAGTGTACCGATTCATTAACACTGACTCGGGGTTGTCAGGGACTTTTATCTAAACAATAGTGGCATGTGGATCTCGGCCATCTTTCATCAATCTTGCATGGGGATGCTATTGAAAAATACCAGCAGAAAGGAGAGCCGAAGAGCAGTCAATTATTCATGGCCAAAGTCAAAATTATATAAGCCTGCTGAAAAACCCTAATTCTTTTTAATCATCATTGGCAAATCTCGAAATATATTATAATAATGACATAGTCTACAGATTTTAAACTAGACACTAAGAAATCCAAAGCAGAGAAGTCATCATCTGATCCAATGTTACTGCTTACCTAAAGTCATGGAAAATTTAATGGCATGTTGGCTAAGGCATCAAGTTATAATACTTTAAATATTAACTCTTCTTATTATGCCTCAATATTTATAAATGTACCCATTAATTTTATTAGACTGTAATTCCTAATGATGCATCACAAAAAATATCATCAATTTTTTAAATAAAGGATTCCATTACCTTAATTAATGATGTTATTGTTCAAGTAATCATCTTAAACTAAGTCGTTTCTTTAATCTAAATTTGCTTTGGACTTAGGAGAATAATTCATGATACCATTTGTCATATATCAGTGATTTAGATACTACTCTCAAAAATCTTTTCATTTACAGACATCGGTTGTACAATTATTTTCTTTAAATTGACTAATTTTATTCTAATTAGCCCAACTTAAGTAATATGATTAAAATCAAGGGATTTGTGTGATAATTGTATTTTTTCAAATAAACGTTAAAATAAAACCTAGAGTCTAGAGTCTATAATTGGTACCAGCTGAGGTGTTAGTTCAAGAAAGCTATAACTCTTGTTGCTTTTAAGTTACTGAAAACTGAGATTTTTTTCTCATTGTTTATTATGGAACAACTTGGCCTATCCAGAGTGATGAGGTATATATCTTTTATATTGATAGTTATGAACTGCCCCTCAAATTCTGTATTCAGATTTCCCCAAAACTCTTTATGGATTGCAAAACTATAAATGCACAGAGTAAGAATTTAAGAAGCCTCACAAAAAGTAGCCGCGAGGAGGCACGAGTTTCCGTAGTTGCATGGAGCTGGGGAAAAGTTTGAGGTTCAAGCTCTGCCAAGTTTGAAGGGTTTGTTAAATGTGTTAGAGTTTCACTAAAACTACAGAAAAGCAACAACTTATAAGCAAGCCCAGGACTAAGGGCTCCACTCTAGAAATGCATGCAAAATGGAAATGAATCCACTATAGTAAAACCTAAAACGATTCTTCATTCAAGATTAATGTGATCCACCAAGAATTTAACTGCCTGCCAGTACAGACTTAACTTTCTTCAGAGGAAAGATACAAAATTTAGAATCTCTGTAAGGTATCATCCACAATATTCAGGATAAAATAAAATATTATCAAATATTTAAAGAAGCAGAAAAATATAAACTGTCAGTCAAAGAGAAAATACAGTCAAAAGAAGCACGCCAATAGGTGACCTATATATTAGCATTGAGACGGATTTAAAAACAGATATTATAAATATATTAAAGAATTAAAAAGAAAACATGAACAGACAGGGAATACTGGAAGAGAAATGGGAAGTATAAAAGAACCAACTAAAATTTTAGAGCTGATAAAGACAATATAAGAAAAAATTACTGGATATATGTTTAAAAGGTTGAACACTATATAAGAAAAGACCAGTCAATTTTAAGAAAAGTGAATGAAAATGACCCAAACTGGAGAACAGAGAAACAATGATGGTTGAAAAAATTAGCCAAATTGCAGTGATACATGGAACAAACTGACTGGCATATGTGTGATTGGAATACAGAAAAAAGGAGAGAGAATGGGTAAAATTTTTCTTTTTAAAAAATAAAATGAAAAGATTTGCTTAATTCAGTGAATGAAATACATCAACCACAAATCCAAGTAGCTCAGAGAACTCCTAAAATGATAAATACAAAGAATACCATATACAAGCAAATAATAGTCTAACTGCTAAGACCCAAAGATAAAAATAAAAATGTTTTGAAAGTCAGAGAAAAACACATTATTTCATCAGAATGGTATCTGATTTATCATTAGAAAGGAATGGAACTAAAACACAATAACATGCAATCTTAAAAGTGTTGAAATGAAAAACTGTCAACTTAGTTGTCAATGTCCAGTAAAAATATCCTTCAACAATAAATAAAAATAAAGATTTTTCAGATAAAAATGCTGAGGTGATTTATTTTCTGCAGATATTCACTAAAAGAAATGTTAAAGGAAATCCTTGAGTCTAAACAAATTATGATACTATGTGGAAATTTGGATCTATCGGAAGAACCTTGGAGAACTACAAGTGATAAACAGGTAGATACAAACAGATTACTATTTTATCATCTCTTAACTTCTTTAAATACATTTAGAGTTCCTGTCAAGATGAAGGTGCAGGTAGAGATGCTTCACTTCCTCGCACAACCAAAAGAAGGATAACAACCAATTTAAAAACAAAAAACAACCAAACCTTCCAGAAAAATCAAACTGCATGGAAATCCAACAACCAAGGAGTTAAAGAAGAAACATTTATCCAGACTGGTAGCGGGGTAGAGATGGCAGCTGGGGCACGGAGGTCACGTGGCAAGGCAGTGGATGCTACAGGCTAGGCAGAGGCTGGCAGACCAGGCAGTCCCACATTCATGTGCAGATAAGCTGGGAGGAACAACTGGAGAGTGAAACAAACCACACAACCCAGGGTTCCAGTGTGGGAAAATAAAGCCTCAAAACCTCTAGCTATAAAAATCTGTGGGAGTTGCAGTGGCAGGAGAAACTCCCAGTCTCACAAGAGAGTCTGGTGGAGAGACCCACAGGGTCCTAGAATGTACATGAGCTCACCTGGGAATCAGCAGCTGGAAAAGCACAGCCCACTTGTGGGAAGTGAGGGAAGTGACTGAAAGTGAGGCAAGAGCCAAGCAAGGTAGCAAACAGCATTGTTCCCTCTATGGCCCGTCCCCTACATACGGCACCACAACACAGCAATGTGAGTTGCCCTGACATGAAGAATACTTAAGGCTCTGCCCGTTACAATGTAACAGGTGCACTGAGACAAAGAAATATGGCCCAAATGAAAGAACAGATGAAAACTTCAGGAAAAGAACAAAGCAATGAAGAGATAGACAATCTATCAGATACAGAGTTCAAAACAGGGTGCTCACAGAAATAACTGAGTATGGTTGCAAAATAAAGGAAGAAATGAAGGCTATGCAAAGTGAAATAAAGGAAAATATACAAGGAACCAACAGTGAAGGGAAGGAAACCGGAACCTGAATCAATGATTTGAAACCAAAGGAAGAAATAAACATCCAACCAGAACAGAATGAAGAAATAAGAATTTGGAAAAAATGAGGAGAGGATGAGGAACCACTGGGACAGCATTAAACATCCCAACACCTGAATCATAGTGGTGCCAGAAGGAGAAGAGAAAGAGCAAGAAATTGAAAACTTAATTGAACAAATAATGAAGGAGAACTTCCCCAATCTGATGAAAGGACTAGACGTGCAAGTACAGGATGTCCAGTGAATCCCAAAGAAGTTGGATCCAAGGAGAAACACACAAAGATACATCATAATTACATTACCCAAGGTTAAAGATAAAGAGAGAATCTTAGTAGCAGCAAGAGGAAAGGAAAGAATTACCTACAAATGAGTTTCCATAAGACTATCAGCTGATTTCTCAAAGGAAACCTTGCAGGCAAGAAGAGGCTGGAAAGAAGTATTCAAAGACATGAAAGGCTACATCCAAGATTACTCTATCCAGCAAAACTATCCTTTAGCATGAAAGGGTAGATAAAGTGCTTCCCAGATAAGTTAAAGTTAAAGGAGTTGGTCATCACCAAGGCCTTATCATATGAAATATTAAAGGGACTTATCTAAGAAAAAGAAGATCAAAAACTATGAACAGTAAAATGACAAACTCACAACTATCAACAACTGAACCTAAAAAACAGAAATTGAAACTAAGCAAACAATGAGAACTGGAACAGAATCACAGAAACAGAGATCACATGGAGGGTTATCAGTGGGGAGGGGGAGTATGGGGGGAAAGGTATAGGGAACAAGAAGCATAGTTGGTAGGCACAAAACAGAAAAGGGGGAGGTTAAGAATAGTATAGAAAATGGAGAAGCTAAAGAACTTATATGTACAACTCATGGGCATGAACTAAGGTGGGGAGGAATGCTCAAGGAGGGGGGTGCAGGGTGGAGGGGGATAGAGGGAGAAAAAAAAGAATGGGACAACTGTAATAGCATAATCAATAAGATATACTTAAAAAGACATTTTAAATTTTAAAGTAAAAATAATAAGTATACTGTGGAAGTTTGTAACATCTAAAAGTAAAATATGTAATATTAGTTGCATAAAGAAGTGAGGTGAGTGACTGAGATTTTATTGTTGTAAGATAAATTATACATAAAAAACAGATCATACAAAGATTTATAGCTAAAAACTATTAAAAATAAAATAAATTGCTAACACATATTCAACAAACCCAAAAAGAGATAGGAAAGAAGCAAAAATTATCAAGAGAGGAAGAAAACAAATAATTTCACTATATTAAGTGGATCAACATTCTAGTGATAAAACAGAGATAGAGATGGTAAGGTTAAATAAAAATGCAAGATTCAACTTAATATTTCTTTTTTTTCTTCCATTTTTTTATTTTATTTTTAATCAGTATTTTTTAATTGTTGATATTGTACAGTTTTCTGTCTTTTACCCTGCCCCAGCCCACCACCCCAGCCCTCCACTTAATATTTCTTAAGAGAGATGCTTTTACATATAAAGACACTGATCATTTGAATGTAAAATGATGAAAAAAGATATACCATGAAAATGCTAAGCCCACAGAAGCTGGTTGGCTATGTCAGTAAAAGAAAAGTTAGACTTCTAATAAGGAATATTGGTAGCAAAAAATAATATTTTATAATAATATAGAGGTCAATTTAAAACATAATAATCCTAAAAATATATGTGTCTTACAGAGATTGAAACTCTATGAAGCAAAATATGTCAACATATAAGATAAAGACAAAATCACAATCATAGCTGGAGATTTTAACAGCCTCCTTCTCAGTAATTGATAAAACAAGTAGTAAAAAATATATTAATAAGGCTACAATAAGACAACAGGCATGACCTAACTGACATTATCAGGACACTATGTACAGCATCTGCAGTGTATACATTCTGTTCAAGTGTGCATGCAACATTGACCAAGACAGACCACATTCTTGGCTACAGAAAAAAATTAATAGATTTCTTTTTTTTTTTTTTTTTTTTGAAATAAAGTTATTTGTGGAGGGCGGGGGGGTCCAGGGGGAAGGTGGCTATGTGATCAAATCAAAGTATTTCTATTACCAAGAAGGTGGGAAAACAATTGATAAGTTTATGCGATACAAGCTCATAAATAACATTTATTTATTTATTTATTTTTAATCAGTATTTTTTAATTGTTGATATTGTACAGTTTTCTGTCTTTTACCCCACCCCAGCCCACCACCCCAGCCCTCCCCACCTTCCTCCCATTTCCACCCCCCCATAGTTTTTGTCCATGAGTC
The DNA here is from genome assembly GCA_039655065.1 of Glossophaga mutica. Classification (NCBI taxonomy): domain Eukaryota; kingdom Metazoa; phylum Chordata; class Mammalia; order Chiroptera; family Phyllostomidae; genus Glossophaga; species Glossophaga mutica. The sequence continues at coordinate 46,268,912 of CM077307.1, read as the reverse complement.
CTTTATACTTGTTGCTCTAAAATAGATTTCAAAAGTTAGATATCACACAGTATATTTTGTTTGGCCACAGTGGAATTAAATTGGAAATTAATAATAAAATATATCTAGAATAGACTTAAATATTTAAAAATTAGGCATGATATTTCTAAATAAATTATGAGTCAAGCAAGTCACAAAAATAAAAAATATTTGTAACTAAATGATAATGAGAACACAACTTAAAATTTGTAGGGTACAGCTAAAGCGGTGATGACAGAAAAATGTACAGCTATGAAAGAGTATATTAGAAAAGAAGATAGGTTTAAATGCAATAAAATAAGGTTTTTATGTAAGATGTTAGAAAAAGAACAGCAAATTAAATACAAAGTACACAGAAAAAAGATATGAGTGGAAATAAATAAAAGAGAAAATAGACAAGCAATAAGAAAATAAATGAAGTCAATAGTCTTTTGAAAAGATGAACAAAATAAATAAGCTCTACCAATATTAGTCAAAAGAAAAGGTAAAAAGAATAAAAACACAAATTACCAGTATTAAGACTAAAAAGAAGGCAGAACTTTAATATTATAGACATTAATACAAAACAATAAAAGAATATCATGAGCAGCTGTGTGCCAGTAGATTTAATTGTTAAAAAATAGACAACTTCCTTGAAAATCACCAATTACCACAATTTACAAAAGGAGCAATAGAAAATCCAAAGGGTCCCACATCTAGTTAAAAATTGAATATGTAATTAAAAATCTTTTCACAGAGAAACCTTTGTTCCGGATGGCTATGCTGGTGAACTCAATCCTGCTTTCTTTCTTCTTTTTTTTTTTTTCAATCCTGCTTTTAAGGAACAAGTAATATCAATTTTACAATAGTTGTTTCTGAAAATAGGAGATGGAACTTTTCCCAACTCATTTTATGAGGCCAGTAAATACTGATACCAAAACTTTACAGATAGTAAACTTTAAGATAGTACTAGAATGAAGATTGGAATCCTTCATGCACAATAGCAAAATGTTAAGATATTCACTTTTGTATCATGTAAAGAGGGTAATACATCATGACTAAGGGGGTTGATTTCAGGATGCGAGGTTTGTTTAATACTTAAAAGGCAATGATTATCTAAATTTTAAAAAATCTAGATATATGAAAAAATTTGAAAAAACTCTCTTTTCTTGAAAAGAGTCTCAACAAAGTACCGCTAGAAGACAACTTTCTCAATTTAATAAAATGCATCTCTGAAACACCTATGGATAACATTCATAGTTAATGAAAGACAGAATCCTCTCCCTCTAAGATTGGGTAAGGCTATCTGTTCTATTAAAATAAATTGCAGATTTAAATGTAAATATTAGGAGTTCTGGCCAAGATGGAGGTGTAAGTAGAAATCCATTGCTTCCTTGCACAACCAAAAGGAGCATAACAACCAATCTAAAATCAATAAACATCCGGAAGTATCAGAAAATCAAACTGCATGGAACTCCAACAACCACTGGCTTAAAGCAACGGTCAAACAGAACAACAAGACCAGTAGGGTAGGGGATGGAGAGAACCTGATGGGAGTTGGCGGACTAGGTGGGCAGGGCTGGCTGCGGGGAGGTGGTAGGCCCTGTGGGCGGGGCTGACTTACCGGGAAACAGACTCAGAGCTGGTTGTGGGCTACAGAGGTTGCCATGGTGCAAGAAACTCCCAGTGTCACAGGAGAGTTTGTTGAAAGTGGGGCTAGAGACAGCAAGTGAGCGGCATTGTTCCCTCTCTGCCCCCCCCGCCCCCCACAACAGGCTGCACTTCAGTGCAGCAAGGAGGGTTGCCCCACCCTGGTGAATACCTAATGCCCCACCCCCTTATCAGGTGCCTGGAGACAAAGAAATGGGCCCAAATGAAAGAACAGAGCAAAACCTCAGAAAGAGAGCTAAGCAATGAGGAGATAGCCAACCTATCTGATGGAGAATTTAAAGCCCTGGTAATCAAAATGCTCACAGAACTGATTGAGCTTGGTTGAAAAATGAAAGAGCAAATGAAAGATACACAAAATGAAATAAATCAAAATATTCAGGGAACCAACAGTGACAGGAAGGAAACCAGGACTCAAATCAATGATTTGGACCAAAAGGAAGAAATAAACATTCAACTGGAACAGAATGAAGAAATAAGAATTCAGAAAAAATGAAGACAGACTTTTGAACCTCTGGGACAATTTGAAATGTTCCAATATCCGAATTATAGGGGTGCCAGAAGGAGAAGAACAAGAGCAAGAAATTTTATTTGAACACCTAGGTTGCTTCCAGCACTTGGCTATTGTAAATTGTGCTGCTATGAACATAGGGGTGCATAGGTTCTTTTGGATTGGTGTTTCAGAGTTCTTGGAATATAATCCAAACAGTGGAATTGCTGGGTCAAAAGGTATGTCCATTTTTAGTTTTCTTAGAAAATTCCATACTGTTTTCCATAGTGGTTGTACCAGTCTGCACTCCCACCAACAGTGAGCATAATATAAACAAAGACACTGAATTTGAGAACAGTCTGACAGTGACCAGAGGGGAGAGGGGAGGGAATTTCAGGGGAAAAGGGGAATGGTTTAGAGAAACGAGTATAAAGGACACATGGACAAAAACTATGGGGGGTGGAAATGGGAGGGAGGTGGGGAGGGCCGGGGTGGTGGGCTGGGAGGGGAGTAAAAGACAGAAAACTGTACAATATCAACAATTAAAAAAATACTGATTAAAAAATAAAATTAAATTAAAAAAGAGAAAAAAAACCAATACTTATTTGAACAAATAAGGAAAACTTCCCCAATCTGGTGAAGGAAATAGACTTTCAGGAAGCCCAGAGAGTCCCAAAGAAGTTGGACCCAAAGAAAAGCACACCAAGGTACATCATCATTAAGTTACCCAAGGGTAAAGACAAAGAGAGAATCTTAAAAGCAGCAAGACCAAAGGAAAGAGTTACCTACAAAGGAGTGCCCTTAAGGTTATCAGCTGATTTCTCAAAAAGAAACCTTGCAGGCAAGAAGGGGCTGGAAAGAAGTATTTGAAGGCGTGAAAGTCAAGGACCTACATCTGAGAATACTCTATACAGCAAAGCTGTCATTTAGAATGGAAGGGCAGATAAAGTGCTTCCCAGATAAGGGCAAGATAAAGGAGTTCATCATCACCAAGCCATTATTATATGAAACGTTAAAGGGACTTATCCAAGAAAAAAAAGATAAAAAATATGAACAGTAAAATGACAACAAACTCACAACTATCAACAAATGAACCTAAAAAAAAGAATGAAAGAAAAACAATGAAAACAAAAACTAAGTGAACAACTGGAACAGGAACAGAATCAGAGAAATGGACATCACATGGAGTGTTTTCAGCGGGGAAGGGGGAACAGGGAAAAGTATAGGGGATAAGAAGCATAATTAGTAGGCATTCAATAGACAGGAGAGGTAAAAAATGGTATAGGAAACAGAGAACTCAAAGAACTTATATGTACAACTCATGGATATGAACTAAGCAGGGGAATGCTGGAGGGCTGGGGGATGCAGGGTGGAGGGGGGGATAAAAGGGGAAAATGGGGAAAACTAATAGCATAGTCAATAAAATATACTTTAAAAAAGAAGGGAGAAAGGAAAGAAGTAAAATAAATAAATAAAAATTTTTAAAAAATTAAAAAATAAATGTAAATACTAAAACTTAGCTGTAGTGGAAAACATCTATAGCAAATCACTATCTATACAAAATTTGGGCAGCCAAATTTTCTTAGAGTAGACATTAAGAAAACCTTAAAAAGTGAAAATGTAAACTATAGATAGAAATAAAATAAAGCACATTACCAGCAAATCACTACCAAAAAGATAAAATTTTAAATAGTTTAAAAACTTGAACAGTCACTTTATAAAAAAGAATATATATAGCTAACCAATAAATAAAGAGACTCAACCTCATCAGTCGTCAGGTAAATGCAAATTAAAATCACAATTAAGTGCTATTTCTCACCCACTAGAACGTAAAAGACTGATAGTGCCAAATGTTGGCAAAAATATTGTTATGAGCTGAATTGTACCTCAGCAAAAGAGATATGTTGAAATCCTAACTCCCAGCACCTCAGAATGTGATTTTATCTGGAAATAGGATCATTTCAAATGTAATTAGATGAGGGAGTAGGGTTAAGCCCCTAATCCAACATGGCTGATGTCCTTACTTTAAAAAAAAGAGAGAGAGAGAGACTATTAAAGACAGAGCTGCAAGGAAACAGCATGTGAAGATGGAGGTAGAGATTGAAGTGATGTTCTACAAGCCAAGGGACATCTGGGGCTACCAGAAGCTGGAAAAGGAAGGAAGGATCCTGCCCTGAAGCCTTTGGAGGCAGCGTGGCCTTGCCGTATCTTGACTTGGTACTTCTAGTCTCCAGAACTGTGAGACAATAAAATTCTGTTGTTTTAAGCCACCCAGTTTGTGGTACTTTGTTATTGTAGTTCTAGGAAACAAATACAGGTGTGAAGCAACCAGAATGTTTATATATTGCTAGTGACATTTTAAAATAATCTTTTCTGTTATTAAGTTAAACATATACTCACTAATATGAGCCAGCAATTCTGCTGTTAGGTTTAGCTCCCAGGAAAAATAAGGGTATATGTTCACAAAGAAGACTTGTGCATGAGTGTTCATAGCAACATTAGTTATAATAACCACAAACTGACATAAGCAAAATGTCCATCAACAGATGAATTGACAGACAATATAGGGTAGTCATAATATTAAATACCACTCAGGAATAAAAAAGAATAAGCTACTCATTAAGTCATCGATATGGATGAGTCTCAAAAACATTGTGCTGAGTAAAGAAGACAGTCCTAATATCGAGCATATTGTATAAATTCCATTTATTTAAAAATCAGGACAAGCAAAGCTAACTATTATGGTGGAAATCTGAACAATGTTTCCCTCTGTAGGTTTGCCTATGAAGAGGCATGGAGAATATTCTGAGGTGATAAAAATACTCCATGTTATGTTTGGGGTGTCAGTTATGTGGAGGTATGCATTTGTAAAAACTTATCTACTTTACACTTAAGATGTTTACAGTTACTGTATATAAATTACACCTGCAGAAAATAAATTATTTATTAAAAGCCTCTCAGAAAATGTAAAGCAAAGTTTGACTTCCACTTCTGGGTACAATAGAGAAAGTATGGCTGGTCAAATCTCTGGCCAAGCACAACCAGAAAATCCAGATAAAATACGTATGCCGTCTGTGTAAAGGACCAGAGAGCTTTGGGGGCAATGAGGACTGGAGGGGTTAATATTCCAAAGAAGGAAAACCACAGGACAGATGCTTTGTCCTTGGGAGTTTTTGCCAAATCTTTTGGCAATCAAGAGCCTGCCAGTTCAGACTTCGCCCAGGGGGATCCGATTGCTGGGATCAGAAAAACAGCAACGGTCTTGGAGGTTTCACACGGTTGAGAGACCCATTTGTGGACTCTGTGAATCTCAGTCCCATTGCCAGGTTTTCTTTTCAGAGTTGGGAAATCCCACAGGGCTGGAGGCTACAGAGCAAAGGTGAAATTTATTTTTGCTTAGGAAATTCTATACTTGGTCCTCAATTTACCTTTCTGGCCTAGTCAAAAGGAACATCACACCTGTCCTTTCCTGCCCTCTGTGCTTTGGTTAATAATGGTTTTACCTGGATAACCTTTTTAATTACTTTTCCTCAAATAGGAAAATTGATCTATTCTTCAAAATCTATTCAAATATAATTTTTTGTGTATGTGACTTTGAGAAACATTTCTAGTTATTCTGAATCTTATTATTCTCTTCTGACAAATCAGGATAAAATATGCCTGCAAGATTGTGGTAAAGATGAAAAGAGGTAACATAAATGAAAGTATTATAAGAATACCTAGTGCCTAATAGTTCTTCAAAATATTACTCCTCACAAAGGTATATAACAATAAATAATTCTGTATACCAACAGCACATAAAAATAACAGTTCAAAAACAATACTATTTACAATAACATTAAAAATGACATAGGAATGTATTTACCAAAAACTGTACAAAAGCTTCTATGCTGAGAGCTAAAAAGAGTTACTGAAAGTAAATAAGAGCTAAATAGAGGGATATACCATGATTATAGGTTAGAAAATTCAATATTTTAAAGATATCAATTTTCTAAAAAGTGATGTACGTTCAAAATAATTTTAATCAAAATTCTAGCAAGATTTTTTTGCAGAAACTGATCTTGAAGTTCATAGTCCTCAGAATTTCTAAGCTATTACTACCAGATAACTGTAGTAAATAATTAAAACAGCATGCTATTGATCCAAGGAGAGATAACTGACCAGTAGAAAAGAACAGAGTCCAAAAACAGACTGACACACGTGGTCCCTAGTTTATAACAAACGCAACACTGCAGAGGACAGCAGGTCTTTGCTGTAAACTGTGTTGAATGAATCGGAGAGATACATGAGAAAGAATTTTTATCTGGAACTGTACCCAACAGTGCACACTGGGCTGTGTTAAAATTAATAACATCTGTTCATCAAAATATTTCCAGAGAGGAAAAAGTCAATCCCGATTGAGGGAAGATATCACTATATACATATATCTGACAAAGGATTCATATTAAACATATAAAATGAACTCTTACAAAATATTAAGAAAAAGAGAGACAATCCTTTTAGGAGGAAGAAGGGCAAAACCTGAACCCAACACCTCTCAAAGTAGGGTAAAAAAATGGCCAATAAACATGAAAGAGTTTATTAGTCTTCAGGAAAAAGCAAATTAAAACCATTGTGAGATTCCACTGCACACAGCTGAATGGCTAAAATGAAAGGGTAGAAAGACTCGACGTGTTGGAGAGATTGTGGGGTGTCAGGACTGCCTCCGGTGGTGGTGAAAGCTGATACAACCACCTTTGCAGCATCTACTCAAGCTGCACATATGTGCATAGTCTATGGACCAGCAATCCCACTCCTGGGGGTGTGCCAGAAACAGAGACATGTTAGAGCATTTTCAACAGCACTAGGCAAATGCCCACCTTCAGAAGTGTGGGTAAAGTGCAGTATATTCAGGGAAAGGGATACTGCACAGCAATGAAGATAAAAGATCTGCGACAACACAGAACAATGTGGGTGAATCTCACACTATGTGGAGCAAAGGAGGCTGAAGAGAACACATAATGTGCTCATCATGTACGATTCTATTTATATAAAGCACAAAAAGAGCCGAGACCCTTCTACGCTGTTAGAAGTCAGAACAGTGGTTGCCCCGTGGGACTGGTGACTGCGAGGAGAGCCCAGGGGTGTCTTCTGGGGTGTTACAGGTTGATCTGGGTGCTGGTTCCATGGGTATGTGCAAGTTGTGACAATTTATCAAGCTGTACACTTACATCCATTACATTTTAAGAAAAATTAAAGAATAATCTTTCCTTTTCTTTCCCTTCCCCTCCCAGCTGGAACTATAATTAGTTTTATTAAATAACCTGTCACTAGATAGATGCAATCAAAACAGCAACATTTTTCTTTCTTAACTCCTGTTCCTTAGTTAAATCCTTCCTGGATGAAATACTGGGCAGATCCCATGTCGTTTCCTGTCATGATTAGACACTAAATAAATAGTCCCTTTGTTTTAGCATTAAAAAGTCTACACCAGCCTAATAATCACATAACTTCAGTCTAGTCTGGTATAACCATGAAAACCTCAAACTCTTATCCAACATGAGGCTTCTCTCCCTAACTCTGTGGGATCCTGATCTGGGCCTAGAAGCTCTGGAAGGAGATAATGTTCCTGGTTGGCTTCTTATCAGTTCCCAGCTGCCCTTTCTGCTCACTCGCTGCAGGCTTGTCTAAGCCCTGAGAGTCAGGCAAGGCAGAGGGGTTTGGCAGGAAAGGCACCATTTTCCATGGCCAGAGCAGCTGGGCGGTGCTGCTGGTTCCCCGTGCATACTGGCTCTCCTGAAGTGCTTTCGTGGCTTTTCTGGAGAGCATCCCACCGAGACCTCAGATGACAGTCTTCCCCATGCACACAATGCTTGTTCTCTGACAGCTGCTTCATAGGTTACTCCCAGGCCTGGGGTTTCAAACATACCCTACACAGACTTTCTTGGCAGGGAGTGGAGAGGGGGCTCTTTCCCCTGCCAGGGAGTCTTCTTCCATATGATCCCTTTTGAGAAGATTCCAGATCAGCTCCTTCTCATGAGATCTACATCTTTCCTTTCTGGAAAACACAGATGTTTACCCTGCTGTTTGTGGAATGGCAGCTTGCTTTCGACACATTCCTTTCTCTTCACTCTGCTGCTGCCTAGTTGCTCACTTTAAAGGACCATATTAAGTTAATGGCCAAGTCCTCATGTTACCCAAACTTTGAGGTGCTTTCAGAGCCCCCTCACGTGGCTTGAGGTGAAGGAAAGCAACTCCTTTTCCTCCATCCATGAGAGGGCAGTGCATAGCACACTGTCTACTCTCTCCAGAGAAATGCCCCCTGGCCTGGCCTTTGGCACATCAACTCTTCTGTGTTCTCGAGGTGGGTCTCTTGGCACGCCCTTTGTATATGATTGGCACCTTGCTCTTGGGCAATGCAATCACAGTGGGGGTACTTGGCACCTATAAGGTTGTTCTCAAAGTGAGACAGCAAAGTCCAATTTTAACATCCTCTTGTATAATTAATCTCTTTCCTCTTCTCATCCATTAAAGTTTTTCTCTGTTGGCTTTTGTCATTTTCATTGTCATTGTCAACCTTGTGTTCCAGTTATTGACATGTGCATCAAAATTCCCCTCCTGGACTATATAGGTTTCTGGAGAATAGAGTTCAAGTCTGATTTAATTTTGTACCCCTGACAAAACCTACTGGACTGCTGGTATAAAGCTGGGACTTAATGCATACAAAGGAAATAACGTGAGCTGCCCCGTACAGGATTGGTCACTTGGGGCAGGCTTCGTCTGGACCTTTTGTTTAATACCCCCGGTTTTCCTGTAGCCCACGTATAAAAACACACACATTCATTTGCTATCCACTCAATAAATATTTTTTTGAGAATTTATTATATTCCAGGTACTGTGTAAGTCATTGCAAGTAAAACAGACCTAGCCTCTACCTTTCTGGAGTTTAGAATTAAATTGGTATGAGTTTGACATGGAGAGATTAGTAAATTTGGCTAAGTGGGTAGGAAGAAGAGCCAATCCCTGCGAGGAAATTAACACCAAGTAGTCTTGACCTGAGGGTGAGAATGTGTGAATGGGTCCAGAGAAAGAGTGTGGATGAGCCAAGCTGTAACAGGGGCCCGAACAAGTGCGGCTCAGGCTTGAAGATTAGCGTGCCTGCGGTGGAAAGGGTGATGGCACTGAGAAGTGTGAATCGGCGGCTACAAAACAGTCACGGGGAAGCCAGCTTAGGAAACACTCGTCTAGCCAATAACACTGTAATAACTATGTGTGTGTCAGGCGGTGTGTGTTACAGAGGGATCCCTTTGTAAGGTATATAAATACCTACTCACTGTGTTGTGCACTGAAACTAATATAATATTAAAGTATTATAAATATAATGTCAGCTGTAATTTAAAAATTAAAAAAATTAAAATATTATTTAAAAAAGAAGTGATTCTGTGAGGATATACAAACAGGCTTGGGCAGATCAGAGCAGGCGTTTTTGAGGGCAGCTCTGGGACCTGGTTTACTTTAGGATGGAAGTAATATTCCTTAAAAATAGAATTTACAATGTCTTCTAAATCCTTTGTAAGCATACTCATCCTAGTTAATGACAGTAAGCACTGCACTACCTTTCTGAAGTCTGTCAGTGACTGTCTCTCGGTTGATAAATAACCTTGTCAGTTTGTAAGACATTTAAATGTTCTTGCTTCATGATGTCACTGAGTGATAGGATTTGTTATCTACCCCCAACTTTCCCCACCACATGCACATACTCCACACACACGCACACATACTCATATGCATGCACACATACACATATGTGCCCCAAGAAACTGCTGCTCTTTGGCTGCTCAGAATTTAGGTATTTACTTACCTTTCATTAAAAGGATTGACAAGGAATTTGAAAAGTGACCTTGGGGAAAGAATACGGGTTATCCCAACTGAACCTTTAACAAAAGTCATGCCAAGTTTGCTAGAGGAAACAAAAGAGTTCTGCAAAATAGGCTGAATTTGGCACATTTTCTCACCGGGAGAATATCATGCACAATCATCTCAGCAGCAAAACTCAAAGCCACATAAAGAACCAAGTGTGTATGGTCTGGAATATTGATGATACAATTTAATTCAATGGTACTTCTGCCTATCAGGCTTTGGGCCATTAAACAGGAAAAAATAACTAAAAACAAAAGAAGATCAAATAAAATGACAGGCCAGTCATAGTCTCTGTCTACAAGCAGAGAGCTTCCATGACTGCTAAAAACATGGGAATAAGCAAGGTCTGTGCAGTGTTGTGTAACACGGAGACAATACTAAAACTACAGAAGAAACAAGTTCTCATAATGCCATTGTTTATTTGGTGTAAAATGACTCTAAGATACCCACTGATAACCTGAAAACCGTAATGGACCACAAAGGACCCAAACATTGATATTCTGCCACTGGGCTGAACTTTTATGTGGCAAGAGAATTTCTTCCAATATTTTGTTGTTCTTGCAAGCCTCTGTAGTCAGGGGCACATCATAGTTCTGGGCAATGCCACAAATGACGATCAAGGACAGGGCTGGCACAAGCATCTACAGGGAAGCTGGAAAGTGTATATAAGAAGGTGGAAGCAAGAGGTTACTAGTATGAGAACAGGTGGATAGTATGAGGGTAGGTGGACCGGAATTGGGAGCATACTATTATTGGCAGGAAGTGGAGTTCTCCCGAAACACAGGATACAAGTCTTATAGCCAGGAAAGGAATGGATTCTTAGAGATAACAGGAGCCAGCAAAAAGCCAAGGCACAGAGTCCAATGGAGGTAGCAGGTCATGAAGGTTGAAAGCCACGGGGGTAATGAAGGCATAAGGTGTAGACTCCAGGAACAGGCCTATGATGGAGCTGCCTTGGAAGACCTAGTGGGGAAACCGGGAGGTCTGTGTTTGTTCAGAGTGGTCAAACACAACATTTCACGACAAGGAACATCTCTTTCGGATGACTATGAAAGAGCTATTTCAGCTGACAGATGAAAAATCAGCCTCAGACAGCTCCAGAGGAGATGCTTGCTTTTCTTTGCCTGCCTCAGGAGGAGAAAGTTGAGCAAGAAGGCCATGCCTACCCATCAACAAGGTTTTCAAGTCTGTTTTACAGAATATATCTTGTAAGATGCTCAACTACAAAGTACTCTGTGGTTAGATACATTTGAAAAATGCTATGCATTATCCTTTGTGTGATTTACAATGTCTATTAGTATACTAAAGGTTCTGAAACGTCCTGCGGTAAAGAGTCCTGTTTAACTTTGTTCACCTTGCTGAATGCAGTGTTTCTCAGAACTGCTGGACTGTGCAACACTTGTCTTACAGGGCACCTATTAATTTCCTGAGGTACCCTTGGTCTGAGCAGTACACTTTGAGAAATGCTTTTCTAAAACTTTTGTTACATTCATTCTGTGGCCTCAGTCATAAAGACAAAACCCACTATGACCTAATGCCATGGAGATCATAGAAAACACTTGTTTTCATGCTATGAATTAATTAATACAAGGTTTATTTGTTTTGTTTTTCCTGTTTTTTAATACATTTTTTAAAAGATTTTATTTATTTATCTTTAGAGTGGAAGGGAAGGAGAGAGGGAGACAAATATCAATATATGGTTGCCTCTTGTGTGTCCCCAGCTGGGAACTGGCCTGCAACCCAGGTATGTACTCTGACTGGGAATCAAACTGTGATGCTTTGGTTCACAGGCCTGCACTCAATCCACTGAGCTACACCAGCCAGGGCTTAATACATTATTTTGATTATGCTATTACAGTTGTCCCAATTTTTCCCCCTTTGCCCTGCTCCACCCAGTATCCCCCATTCTTCTGGCAAGTCCCCACTCCTTTAGTTCATGTCCATGGATCATGCATATAAGTTCTTTGGCTTCTCCATTTCCTATATTGTTCTTAACATCCCCCTATCTGTTCTGTATCTACCAATTTGTACTTCTTAATCCCTGCACCTTTTCCCCAATTCTCCCCCTCCCCCCTCCCAACTGATAACCTTCCAAATAATCTCCATATCTATGATTTTGTCTCTGTTCTGCTTGTTTGCTTAGTTTGTTTTTTAGGTTCAATTGTTGATTCTTGTGAATTTATTGGCATTTTAATGTTCACAGTTTTGATCTTCTTTTTCTTACATGAGTCCCTTTAACATTTCATATAATAAGGGCTTGGTGACGAGGAATTCCTTTAGATTTACATTGTCTGGGAAGCACTTTATCTCCCCTTCAATCCTAAATGATAGCTTTGCTGGATAGAGTAATCTAGGCTGTAGGTCCTTGCTTTTCATCACTTTGAATTACTTCTTGCCAATCCCTTCTAGCCTGCAAAGTTTCTTTTGAGAAATCAGCTGACAGTCTTATGGGAACTCCTTTGTAGGTAACTCTCTGCTTTTCTCTTGTTGCTTTTAAGATTCTCTCTTTATCTTTAACCTTTGTCATTTTCATTAGGATGTGTCTTGGTATGATTCTCTTTGTGTCCATCTTGTTTGGACTCTCCGTGCTTCCTGGACTTGTGTGTCTATTTCCTTCACCAAGTTAAGGAAGTTTTCTTTCATTATTTTTTCAAATAAGTCTTCAATGTCTTTCTGTTTCTCTTTTCCTTTCTGTATCGCTACCATTCAAATGTTGGTTTGTTTAACATTGTCCCAGAGGTTCTTTAGCCAATTCTTTTTTGTTTGGATTCATTTTTTTTTTCTTGTTGTTCTGACTGAATTCTTGTTTTCTTTCTTATGTTTCAAATCACTGATTTGATTCTCTGCTTCATTCACTTCACTGTTGGTTCCCTGTAAAGTTTTCTTTATTTCACTTAGTGTAACCTTCATTTCTGCCTGGGTCTTTTTTTATGCTATTGAAGTACCCAGTGAGTTCCTTGAGCATCCTAATAACCAGTGTTTTGAACTCTGCATCTGATAGATTGCTTATTTTCATCTTGCTTAGTTTTTTTGGAGTTTTGTTCTGTTCTTTCATTTGTGCCATGTTTCTTTGTCTTTTCATTTTGGCAGCCTCCCTGTATTTGCTTTATGTATTAGGTAGAGGTGCTTTGACTCCCTGTCTTAGTAGTGTGGCCATTTGTAGAAAAATGCCCCAGTAAGTGGGATGGGGTGGGGTGTTAGGTAATTGTCTGGGCAGGGCAACCTATATAAACCAGGCAATGGAGTCTCTGATATGACTGCTCTGTGGCTCTGTGTGGGGGAGGGCTCAGAAAGGGGACACTGCTACTGCCTGGCCTCTGGAGTTTTGTCTGGGAGGAAACTGTCCCCCAGCATTTACCCCAATGCCAGACACTTCAGTTTCTCTCTCTATGCCACTGGTGCCCTTCCAACTGCTGTCCTGGTGCTGAAGCCCAAAGAGAGTGAGTCTGTGTATGTCCTAAGTCCATTGTGGGCCCTTTAAGAAGAGAGTCCTGAGATTCCCACAGTTTCTTTCACTGTCCCAACCCCCAATGGTTTTTATAGCCAGAAGTTATGGGACTTATCTTCCTATTATTGGACCCCTGGGCTGGGTGGTCTGGTGTGGGCTGGGATCCCTCACTTCTGAGGCATCCCTCCTGATTTTTATCTATCACACACGGGCGTGGGACTGCTCGTTCTGCACCTCCATGTCTCCATGCCTCTCTGTCCATCTCCAAGTCTCTGCCCCTCCTACCCGTCTGGATGAACGTGACTTCTTTAATTCCTCGGCTGTTGGACTTCCACACAGCTCAGTTTTTTTATGATTCTGGGTGATAGCTGTTTTGTAGTCTAGTTGTAATTTTTGCTGTGGTTGTGTGAGGAGGTAAGGCGTGTTTGCCTATGCCTCCATCTTGACCAAAAGTTAATATCGGGATTAGTTACAACAGTATCCAGAGAACATCTTTTATTTATTTTAAATATTTATGAAAAGGATTTAAAAATGGTATGCGTGTGTGGTGGATTGTTTGATTCTGGAGACAGATTGTCAAGACAAACTTGTGCTTCAACTTATATTTAGCTAGAAGTGGATTTCCTATAATGCTACTGCAGGTTGTAAAGGAGATACTCCTTTATCATAAAAATAAGGGGAAAAAGGAATTAAGAGACTCTGAAGACAGAGAAGTTCTAACACATGGGGTTTCAGAAGGAAGTCATAAAGGGACTGTGGAAGAGGCAATAGTTCAGGATAGTGGTCAAAAGTCTCCAGAATTTAAAGAAAATCTCAGATTTAAGGAATACAAAAAATTCTAGGCAAAGATAAATTAAAAAGAAATTCTCATCTAGATAAAAATCATAGTGAACATGTAAAACATCGAAAGCAAAAAGAATACTTGTAAAGCAACTAGAGTCAAGTTTCCAGAAAAGCGTGACTGCGTGATTTTTCTATAATAACAAAAACCAGAAGACAATGAAATAATTGTCAACCTACAATGAAATATGTGGTAAAATGATCTTTCAAGAAGGGGAGAAAGAATAGTATATTCAGATTGAAATAAAACAAGATAACAGAATTTACCACCAAAAGATTCTAATTAATGATAATTCTCAAGGATGAGCTTCAAACCAAAGTAATACCAAATAGAAAGTCACAGATGCAAAAAGGAATGACCAACACAGATTTCTGTGGATATGTAAATCAACACAAATATGGACTCAACAAATATCTGCTTTACAAATTAAAAAAATATAAAACCGAACACTGGACAATGATAGCATATAATTTTATAGAAGATTGATTAGATCTGAAGTACTAGTGTCTTTATTGATTAACATTAGACTTCTAAAAGTATTCATGTTAAAATATCTGGCATAACTACTGAACGGATGGATATAGAAAATATATTCTTAAAAGTCATCGAAGGCAAAAGAAAAAAGAAAAGAAAAAAGAGGGGACATAAGCCAGCAAGAAGTTAATCTCAGTATGAGAGGCCAGAGGGGTCAGGGTATCGGTGGAAAGGAGAAGGGATTAGAAGAAGGAGGAACTATAGGAAGTCTAAGGGAGGGAGGCTGAGGGAGAGGACACAGGAAGAAGGCTCTATGCTGATCCAGGGGTTGGCCTTCTGCAGTAATCTAGGAACCCTGTAGGTGTGATCAGCAGCTCAAAGACAGGGGGCCAAGAGCTTTCCTAATATAACAACTGCCCGAGAAAGAGTTGCAAGGTTGATTGGGATTCATGGTAGTGAAAGTATTGAGGCAATGCCCCAGATAGCTACCTGAGCCATTAAATGAAAGACACTTTAAGCACTGAGGAGAATCCAGTGCTGCAGGGAGGTGGCACAGGATAACTAGACTACTCTCCTATTTACATTTAACACTTGTTTGCCAAGAGAAAGCCTTTTGCCTGTACAAACCCACACTGAGCACTACATCCCCATGATCATTTAACATAATCCCTGCTGTCTTGGAGTGAGAAAAGTCAAGTACATAAAAGAAGAAAGGGTGGTTATAGAAAGGGAGGTGGATGTGGAAGAATTTTGGGAAAGGGTAGTTGGGAGGGATGGACATGAGCATCAAGTGTGAGTTGAGGGTGAAACTGACCAGTTGCAGGTGTGCAAAGCTGAAAACTGACATTAGTGTCTCAATGGACATTTTTTTTTTGTTGTGCTCTAGCAAGTTTAATGTTAAAAATTGGAAAAATGCTTTATAAACAATCACACACATCACAAAGACAAAGCTCTTTGTGGAGTCATAGAAGTTCTTTCTTCTGCAATAACAATGCAGGGGACATTTGCCATTCTTTTTAGTTTCTCAGTGTCTATACCTCCTTTCCAGGTTTGAGAATTTCTCACATTATGAGGCAAAGCCCATGTTCTATTACAACACTAAAGTAGTAGACTTTTTTCCCTACCTCCTCCATAGGTAGGGTCTTGGTCACATGGACTAGACTATGCCAAACAGGTTACTGAATTGAAGGCTGGTGATCTGACACAGTGGTGTCTTCCCAGGAGCCATTCAGGTAGCAGCTGTGTCACTGCTGCAGAGGGAGTGTCATGGGGGTTAGGACAGTCATTGGGCAATACGGTTCTGGTGGCAGTAGTGGTGGTGGTGGCCATGTGGTGGTGGAGGCAGTCCTGCAACAGTTGTAACTTTTGAGTGGCAGCTCTAGTGTCTTGTGTGCTGGCAGTGCCAGCTGTGGCATTGGGGGCCCAAAGGTAGCAGCAACTTTGCATTGTAGTTTGGGGTATTGTGCCTGACATTGTAGACTCCTAGCCTGGTTCTCTGGTTTTCCATAAAGCACTACGAGCTACTCAATCTCTGTTTCTGCTTAAATTAGCCTAAATATGTTTCTGTTGCTTACAATTAACAATTTGACAGATAA